>CM060399.1:149335653-150585653 GCA_030545235.1 Helianthus tuberosus
ACTTGTGTAAAAGCGATTTTGTTTGTACAAAAGTGTTTAAAACTAGTAGATCTACGGATCTACAAGTGGTATTTTCAAAGGACCAAGTGTCAAGAGAAAACATATTTTAAAAAGATGGATCTTACACTAACACGAATGGTTTTTAGAACACACAAGTGTGTAAACACTTGTGTAACACAAAGTTTCGACAAAATAACTATTTTTGAAAAAGATGACGAGAAGTTGTAAAGACGGAACTTCCCTAAAAACGAGGTTTTTACAAAATCGGATTGTTTTATATAAAGATCCACTAAAAGTAATGGGATTTACTTCATAGTTTGGAGAAAACCACAAGTTCATGTATTTTTGCGATTTATATATATATTGACTAGTTTGTGGTTTGAACATTGTTTTGTTTGAATGATAAAAATGGTTGGTTTGATTTATAAAAGAAAATGATATGCTTGAAAGCGTGGCCACCTCCAGTTACAGAGGAAACTCTAGCGAAATTTTTCCAAAAGCCTAACACTTAGAAATATTTTCACTATAAGTGTTAGAAATACTTTTCGACTTGTTTTCAAAATATAGATTTCGCCACGACTTATTTACAAAATACCGGAGGTGGGATTTCACAAAATAAAACGTGATACATATATATATTTAGTATATATTTTTCACAACATCACTTGTATAAGTGTTTATGATTATTTTGTGAACTACGTAAATATTATTTTTAGGGTAAAAATAATATTACTAAGTATTATTTTGGGAAAATCACATGTATTAAAATATAATATTTTTGAGAAGAATATTTATATTTTGGGAGTTAGAAATAAAACATATTAAGTGAGACTTAATAGTGTAATCCAAATTTTACGAACGCACATGTATTAAATCCCCCATCCTTGGGAAGGAAAATGACTACCAAGTATATACAGAATGTAAACACGAAATAGTTGCCTAACTATTTCCCAAAAACTTAAACCATAAAGCTAAGGCACGGCCGTCCGTCTAATAGAGTTAGTACGTGTAGGTCGTCACATAGCTGCTTGATTTGGAGGCATACTTGGTAGAGACGCACCACTGTGAGTTCATGTCCCCCTTTTCTCTTAACTGTTTTCAGTTTTCTAAACTGCGGGGGTGAAATACATGTTACTTTAATTACGAGTACTTTATACATGGTATGGTTAGCGTAAGGAGGTTTACTACTTAGATCATGTGAGTGGGTAGGCATGAACTGGAGGCCATTAATCCTCATTATAGGACCGAGGGACGTAAGCGGTAGATCTATCTGGGTGTAGCGAGCCCAACCCCAGGTCCAACAGTACGGACCTCGGGGTGACTTTGTGCCCCGACGCAAAATCGCAAGGTTTGAGTCTTCCTACTTGCACTTCACACATATCGATGGCCTTGCAAACCATTGGTGATCTCTTTTTCCTTATTTGCTACATACCAGGATTTTTATACATACAAGGTTTATTTACTCACTTACACATGAACTCGCTCAACATTATTGTTGTTTTTTCAACTTACATGTATTTCAGGAAATTAAAGATCTGGCGCGGTATGTTATGTTTTCCCGCTGCATAAGGGTTCCAAGGTCATCCCAGTTTAGGAAATGTGACTCTTTCCTGGACAAGTCACAAATCTTAAACTGCGTTTATTTCATGTTGATGTTTATGTTTTTCAAGACAATGTTTTATGTTTTGATGTTGTAAGTCTCTAAGACAATGGTATGTTACTCTGGTTTTAAAACTTAATCAAATGGATGATCTTGCATGATTTTATTTCATATAGCTTTGTTATGATTAAGCTATGGTATTAAGAAGTCACACCAAAATTAACCACGCTTCCGCAAAGCCAGGGTGTGACAATAGGAGACCCGGTAAAAGCTACACGCACTTGCTATTGTGATTGATACTTGCAAAGGTAAATACTTTTAACTTATTTTCCCTATACGGGCTTGGAGTATGGTATATAAAATACCGCTTGGTCGGGCATTGAATCTTTAATCGAAAAGAGGTTAAATCGTTGAAATGCTCCGTTTGGGAATGTTTTGTTTACTTAAAGCCTTTGGGGGGTTAATGACCATGTCCCGGATATCCTTGGCATCATTTTACGAAATGGCCACGACCTGAGCACGGGGTGTAGGCGTACACCCGTCAGTGCCTAAACAAATAATGTGGTGTGTCTATTGATCTTTAACCCGGCACAAACCGGGCTACTGAACGCATAAGAAACATGTAATTATTTTACAAGATTATATTCAAATAATTATCCCAAGTTATAAAAAGTTTTGTGCCACGTGCATTCGAATCAATTTTATTAAACTTTTCAAAATGAGTCAGTTAAATTGTATTTACCAGTGTAAACTGACGTATTTTCCCAAAAAGGTTAAGTGCAGGTACTACTCGAACTAGGCTGGCTTTCTCCTAGCGTCCACAATAAGTCTCGTAAGCTTGGATGTTATAAAACTGTTGAACAATGTCTCCTTTTTATTTTGATCCGCCTGTGGATCTGTTTCAACTATTTTGTGATACTTAATATTACAATTCATTAAAGTTGAAATGAATCTATCTTTGCTTCCCCTGTGCATTTATATATTGTGTTGTTTGACTATGATGATATCAACTACATCACGATACTCCCCACCGGTAATACGTGGAAATATCGGGGTGTGACAGGTTGGTATCAGAGCCAACACTGAGTGAATTAAACACTAGCCTTTTGTGTTTAATCTCAGTTACACAATTGCACATTCCTCAAATTTTCGAGTCTAGACAAAGAACATAGGACAAATCCTGATTTTGTTTTATTTTGTCTTTTATATTATTCTTTGTTGTTATCTTTGTTTATATTGACAGGTCTAAATACGCCGCCAAGATTCTTCAGAAGAAAGGGAAAGTCACCTGTATCAGGCCACGACCAGGAGGCCGGGCCTTCTCAAAGACGAACCTCGCCCGTCAACATACGCACCAGTCCACAGGGAGACTGGAGGGCACATCTACAGCCAGCGAGGCGGTCTGTCTCGTTAGCTTCGTCACCTTCTTACTTACACTCCTTTGGACCCCAATCCGAAAACGAACCCGATAACCCACAGCCTTCGTTTATCCCTCTCCAGCGGTCCAACTCACACCATTCCTTTGACAACCCATCTCAAATCTTCCGAAGCCGGTTCAACCCGGCAAACTAACTCGAAGAACCAGTGGGTGTTAACCCATTGGGACCTGAAGATCATTATTCTGGAGATCACGACATGGATATGGACGAGGATACCGACCCTATCGAACCACCGACCGGTACCCCCACACATCCTATTAAAATCTCTGATGGATCGTCTTTCCATGGATCACCTTACCGTGGTCTAGATAGCTACCAAACAAGGTTCAACCAGTGTGAGTGGTATTTCACACCCTCTTACCACTCATCGCTCTACCAGCAGCAGCAGCAGCGGCAACAGGATCCTTCCGGGGATTCACGCTTTGTGGCAGTTACCCCGCCACCACCACCACCTCAGCAGCAGCCTCTTGAGCCACCAAGGCGAAGGGGATCAAACACACAAATGTCCGTGCGAGGTGGAGTGAATATCAGCATCCCCCAACCATCGAGCGGCAGCCACTACCCGCCGCTCCAAGAAAACCAGCAGATGGGGGGACCTTCAAACCCCAACCCGAAAGTGAACTCTGCACCTGTCATGCCACCACCATTGGGCTTTAACAACCCAATTCCCACGTACACTGGCCCGGCAACATGTAATCCCTTCGAGCAGCCGGCTCACACCAGCTTCAACTATGCGGAGATCGACCCATACTAGGCGGCGTGGAACTACAATGCTCTTAACCCCGAAGGGCCCTACGGAGCTCCTTGGGGAGTTGGATACCCAGCTTATGGATACCAACAACAGCCGTCTCTTCGACCTCCACATCAGCCGCAGCAACAGCCGCAGGCACCCCGGTTTTCCCCGCCAGAACATGAGGAAATTCTCCAAAGATTGGACCAAGTTGAGCGGGAAGTTCATAGAGATCGCAGGGAACGACAAGGTTTCTTTAAAGGATTGGCAGGTTTAATAAAAGGAAAAAAGCAAAAAGGACCATTGAATCCTTTAATTGTTGGTTGTATTTCCTTGTTGTCAGTTGAGCCCCTGCGTGGGCCTGTTTTCTGTTTTGACCCTGCGTGGGTATGTTTTGTTTGTTAAGCCCCTGCGTGGGCAAGTCTTTTGTTTGACCCCTGCGTGGGTATGTTTGTTTGGTTAAGCCCCTGCGTGGGCATGTTATTTCAGTTGGAAGTCTCGTTTAGGGCAGACTCGTATTTTAAATTCATGTGGTGAAATGGTTATATTTAAAATTTCTATTTTTAGTTATAAGCATGAACAAAAATATAAAATAAATAATAACAATATTTTTACAAGATCTATCATTATATTAAAAATGATAAAATCTAAAGGGACAAGACCTAGCCTTTGTGTCATTGTAAGACAGGGCCAAGATGGTAGTTCCCCAATTAGATTCAGATCCTTATTAACATCTCAATTTAGGATTGTTCTGCGTTAAATGTTAAATAAGAATCTTAAAAGGTAAAACCTAGCTTGTATGTCACTATAAGACTTGGCCAATATGGTAAAACTTGTTTAAAAAGATTCAAATCTCTGTTAACATCTGCAAACATGCTAACATTCTTGGCTGATGTGATCCGCAAAATCACACAGGTCACCCTTATGTTGAATTATTTCAATTCCTTAATATTATTTAAACATCCAATTGTGATGTAATGCCTAAGGGCTATAATTATTGTCATATAAGACAAAAGACAGTCGTAGCCTATAAACTCCCTGTCAAGAAAGGTAATGAACCTTGATTCAAACCTTAATAACTAGATCCTATAAGATCTTGACCCAAAATTTAGAAATGTCCATGTGACTAGGCCTATTGTGCCATTATTATAATTTATTCTAGAACTAAGGGTTACTAATGAAAAGTCCCAAATGAAATTTCTTAACAAATTAACCAATATGGTTCTTTAATTACCATGGTTAATAAATTATCAAGATGACAAACCTATTATAATTCCCTAAATGAATCATTGTCATCATTTTATGTAGCAATCCAACCACATGGCCGAGTCTGAAGAGGTCAACAGTCGGCCAAAGGAGAATCATGACGCCACCAGAATCAATATAACTGGTGCAGAACTCCAAGCATTAATTGACAATGCTGTCACTAAAGCCATAGATAGGCAGTATAGTGAATCGAGTAGTACTCGAAGCAGGACCTAATCAGCACCCCATTCTAAGCCAAAAACACATTCTAAGGCTCATAGTAAGCCACCCTCTAAGCTAGATAAGCCAAAGAAGGATGATGACGATCATCACTCCTCGAACCAGCAAAGTGTCCCGTCAAAGAAGATCGAGCTTAAACAGGAACCGCGTGGTAAGTCCTGTACATATAAATACTTCGTCTCATGTAAACCCATAGACTTTACTGGGGAGAAAGGAGCGGTTGACTGCATGACATGGTTGGATGAAATGTATACCGTGGTTGACATCAGCGGGTGCGCTGATAAGGATGTAGTAAAATTTGTATCTCAATCGTTCAAAGGTGAGGCCTTAGCCTGGTGGAGATCGTCGATTCAAGCTACTGGGAAGATTCCACTGTACAATATGACATAGGAACAATTTGTTACCCTCATCAAGGAGAACTACTGTCCTCAGCATGAGGTTGAAAAGCTTGAGTTGGATTTTCTGTCATTGGTAATGAAAAATCTGGATTGCCAAGCTTACCTTACGAGCTTTAATACAATGTCAAGGTTGGTTCCTTATCTTGTGACCCCGGAACCCAAAAGAATAGCTCGTTTCATTGGGGGTTTAGCCCCAGAGATTAAGGAAAGTGTAAAAGCCTCTCGGCCAGCTACATTCAGGTCTGCAGCTGATATATCCTTGTCCCTCACACTGGACGCAGTCAGGCAGAGATCGCTGAGGAACACGGATGCCGAGAAAAGAAAGCGTGAAGATGACAATTCACGATGGTCAGACAAGAAGCACAGGGGAAACAATGACCACAAGAAGGGGTCTGGATCTAAGAAGGATAGGCATCAATATGGAGATAAGCCCAAGTGTAAGGTTTGTAAGAAGCACCATTTTGGGAGATGCAAACTCGAGTCGAAAACCCAGTCACAGCCGAGAGTTTGTGGAATTTGCAAGTCTTCTGAGCATAAGACCTTAGACTGTAAGAAGATCAAGGATGCTACGTGCTACAATTGCAGTGAAAAAGGACACATCAAGTCCAATTGCCCAAAGATCACCAAGAAAACTGAGGATGGGAAAAAGACCAATGCTAGGGTCTTCAGGATGGATGCAAAGGAAGCTGTTCAGGACGACAATGTGATCACAGGTACCTTCCTCATAAATGATGTCTATGCGAGAGTGCTATTTGATTCAGGAGCTGATAAATCATTTGTAGATAATAAGTTTTGTAAGTTACTGAATTTACCTGTTAAAGCCTTAAGTGTGAAGTATGAGGTGGAATTAGCTGATGGAACCATAGAAACCGCCTCAACTGTATTAGATGGATGTGTTATATCCATTAGGAACCACTCTTTTCCTTTGTCCTTACTTCCCTTTAAGCTAGCCAGTTTTGATATAGTGATAGGTATGGATTGGTTATCGCATAACCAAGCCCAGATTATGTGCAACAAGAAGCAAGTTGTAGTCAAGACCCCGTCTGGTGAGCCACTTACCATTCAGGGGGATACCCAGTATGGACTGCCTGAGCAAGTGTCTATGCTCAAGGCATCTAGATGCCTAAAGAAGGGTTGTGTCATTTATATGGCACAAGTTACTATTGATGAGCCGAAACCTAAGATGGAAGACATCCCCGTCATTTCTGAATATCCTGAAGTTTTCCCTGAAGAACTACCTGGTTTACCACCAGATAGACAAGTAGAATTCAGAATTGACATCATCCCTGGAGCAGCACCTGTTGCGAGAGCGCCTTATAGGTTGGCACCAACAGAGATGAAAGAATTGAGGAGACAACTAGATGAATTGCTAGCCAAAGGTTTCATTAGACCTAGTTCATCTCCTTGGGGAGCGCCAATCCTATTTGTCAAAAAGAAGGATGGATCGATGCGTCTGTGCATCGATTACCATGAGCTTAATAAGGTCACTATCAAGAATAGGTATCCTCTACCCAGGATCGACGATCTGTTCGATCAATTACAAGGGGCAAGCTATTTCTCTAAGATCGATTTGAGGTCAGGCTATCATCAGTTGAAGGTTAAAGATGAAGATGTACACAAGACTGCATTTAGGACTCGTTATGGTCATTACGAGTTCCTAGTGATGCCTTTTGGACTCACTAATGCACCTGCCGTATTCATGGATCTCATGAATCGCGTCTGCAAGCCCTACTTGGACAAATTTGTCATCGTCTTCATTGACGACATCCTCATCTACTCAAAGAACCAAGCTGACCATGAGAAACACCTTCGTTGTATTCTTAAACTTCTACATCATGAGAAACTCTACGCCAAATTTTCGAAGTGTGAATTTTGGCTTCGAGAAGTCCAATTTCTTGGACATGTGGTTAGTGAACGTGGTATCCAAGTAGATCCCGCTAAGGTGGAAGCAGTTATGAACTGGCAAGAGCCGAAAACGCCCACTGAGATTCGCAGCTTTCTAGGACTAGCAGGATACTACAGGCGATTTATTGAAAACTTCTCAAGAATTGCAGCACCCCTGACTTTACTCACCCGCAAGAATAGCAAATTTGACTGGGGGCCTAAGCAGCAAGAATCTTTCGACATTTTGAAGCAGAAGTTGAGCAACGCTCCTGTATTGACGTTGCCTGATGGAATTGATGAGTTTGTAGTATATTGTGATGCATCGCACACCGGAATGGGCTGTGTGCTTATGCAGAAAGGCAAAGTCATTGCCTACGCTTTATGACAGTTAAAAGTGCACGAAAAGAATTATACCACCCATGACTTGGAGTTGGGTGCCGTTGTATTTGCACTAAAATTGTGGAGACATTACTTATATGGAACCAAGTGTGTGGTCTATTCTGATCACAAGAGCCTTCAACATTTGTTCAATCAGAAGGACTTAAATATGAGGCAACGACGATGGATGGAAACTTAAATGATTACGACTGTGAGATAAGATACCATCCTGGCAAAGCAAATGTAGTCGCTGATGCCTTAAGTAGAAAGGAAAGGGTGAAGCCCATAAGAATCAAAGCCAAGTGCATTGAATTAAAGAATAGTTTGAATGAAAGGTTGTTGGCTGCGCAGAAGGAAGCTGTGCTTGAAGCTAACTATCCTGATGAAAAGCTAGGAGTAACTGAAGAGCAGTTATCTTATGGCAAGGACGGAATTTTGAGACTAAGTGGACGAATATGGGTTCCAGTTTATGGTGGACTTCGGGATGTTATCCTCCAGGAAGCCCACAGTTCTAAATACTCCGTTCATCCTGGAGCTGACAAGATGTACCAGGATCTGAAAACAAATTTTTGGTGGATAGGCTTGAAGAAGTCTATAGCTGCCTATGTAGCTAAATGTTTGACGTGTGCGCAAGTCAAAGCTGAACATCAGAAGCCGTCAGGTTTGCTACAACAGGCTGAACTTCCCACATGGAAGTGGGAGATGGTGACAATGGATTTCATCACTAAGTTGCCAAAGACAAGGAAAGGAAATGATACTATATGGGTAATAGTAGACAGACTGACTAAGTCAGCACATTTCCTACCCATCAAGGAGACTTATAGCTCCGACATGATAGCCCAATTGTACATAGATATGATTGTATCTCTACATGGCGTTCCAGTGTCAATTATCTCTGACAAAGATACGAGATACACATCATATTTTTGGAAAAGTTTCCAACAGTCTTTGGGCACGCACTTGAATTTTAGTACGGCTTACCACCCTCAGACAGATGGGCAGAGTGAGCGTACCATCCAAACTTTGGAAGACATGCTTCGTGCATGTGTGATCGATTTAGGTGGTAGTTGGGATAACCACCTGCCATTGATTGAGTTCTCCTATAACAATAGCTACCATACAAGCATTCAGGCTGCGCCTTTTGAGGCATTATATGGTAGGAAATGCAGAACGCCTATTTGTTGGGCAGAAGTAGGGGAAACTCAATTATCAGGACCCGAAATAGTCTTTGAAACGACGGACAAGATTGTCCAGATTCACGACCGCCTGAAAGCTGCCAGGGATCGGCAGAAAAGTTATGCTAATAAAAGGCGAAAACCTCTAAAGTTTGAGGTTGGTGATAAAGTTTTGCTAAAGGTATCACCCTGGAAGGGGGTGATGCGATTTGGAAAGAAAGGTAAGTTAAGCCCGAGGTATATAGGACCATTCGAAATTATCGAATGTGTTGGGTCAGTGGCTTATAAGTTAAACCTACCTGAAGAGCTCAGTGGTATTCACAATGTATTCCACATCTGTAATCTGAAGAAATGTCTAGTTGATGAATCGCTAGTCATACCACATACAGAGGTGGATATAGATGAGAGCTTGAAATTTATGGAAAACCCTTTGTCGATTGAGGATCGACAGGTTAAGAAGCTTCGGAGGAAGCATGTGCCTATTGTAAAGGTTAAATGGGATGCCCGTAGAGGTCCCGAATACACGTGGGAGGTAGAGTCCACAATGAAAGAAAAATACCCTCATTTATTTCAGTAAATCTCGAGGTCGAGATTTCTTTAAAGGGGGTGAGGATGTAACACCTCATAAATTTATGCCCAATAATGTGTGGACACGTGTCACAAGCCTTAAATGTGTGAAAGATCACTTATGAAGGACTAAAGTTGGCAAACATGGAAAGTTTGTGAACAAAAGGGGTTCAAAGTGTCAACAATGAATAAATACACTTTAAAATAGCCCTACATGATGTTTATACCCTTAAACGAATAAATCATGGATCATACGAAACTAATTGTGAAAGAAATGGAGGAATTACAAACTACAGGGGTTAAATGTGTCAACATGTTTAAGGTATACCTCTGAGTGACCTTTTAGCAAACCCGAAGCTTTGTAACGATAAATATTACTCACTAGAATATGTGATAAAAATTTCACCAAGTTTCGTTATCGCATGAGAAAGTTATGACGATATTCGTATACGAGGGGTTAAGAGCGTCAACGTTGAAATTTAAGGCCTTACGGGTGATCACAAAGTTAACCAAGGACTTAACAAGGTTTGTATATGTCTTGGAACCCTTAAAAGATAAGTTAGAGGGTCAAAAATGCAAATTTGGAACTTAAAACCACGTTTAAAAGGACCAGGGGCTGAAATGTAATTAGCTGAAACTTGTTTGGCTCGTTATG
This sequence comes from Helianthus tuberosus, assembly GCA_030545235.1. Classification (NCBI taxonomy): domain Eukaryota; kingdom Viridiplantae; phylum Streptophyta; class Magnoliopsida; order Asterales; family Asteraceae; genus Helianthus; species Helianthus tuberosus. The sequence continues at coordinate 149,345,965 of CM060399.1, forward strand.
AGAGGCCAGGTGGCCCGCGTAAGATATCACCAGGGCTTACGCGGCCCGTGTCAGCAGCACAACGACAGAAAACACCTGCAAGTGTCTGTCCAGCCTGTTGCACCGCCTTATAACCTTGTTTTTACATACCAGGGACTCCTCCACTGGTTTTTCATGCACTAGGGACAATTGTCTTGATCTGGAAACATTGGTAGAGTTGCTTGGCATCATCTTGTGAGATCAAATTCAACATATAAGGAGCTCTCTAGTTTGCAACATTGTGCCATTCATTTGCAAACATTCACAAGACTCATTCTGGAGCTCCTCTGATCAGCAACAAGCTTCCTAGTGATCCCTAGTCGTACTTAGGACCTTTGTGAGTGTCCTTAATCCTTCTTAATTCAGTTTAGCTTAATTAATTAGCTAAAAGTCAAACGTCGTAATTAAGGTTTGACTTCGAGATTAATTAAAATTTGTTCAGTCAAATCTCGAATTAAAAGTACCTATAAGTAGGTATTTATGTGGGTAATAAACCCTTAAAAGGGTACTCTCTGATTCCCACTCTAACTAGGTCAATTGTCGGGTCAAAGCTAACTTTAAAAAGTCAACAGAATACTTATTTTCAAATTATTACATAATTAGCAATGTAGGATCCATGTAACCTGTTTTATCATTAATATAACTTGGTAATTAATGTAAGAACATGTCTAAACATGTTCAACCCGACAATTTTCTGTAGAGACCCGGTTCGGAACCGAAAGTCGCATAATTTGACTTTTGCTTTGACTTTCAGTTCTGACCCGTTTAAGCCTAGTTTAGGATTGCCTTAGAGCTTCTTTTGAACCTAGTTACATGTTAGTATAACCCTCTGTGATTATACGACTTGGTTCACTAGTTGTCTAATTATTATACAAGTTTCCGTTAATTGCCTAAATATTGACTAGTATGCCCTTTTCACCATAAAATATGATTTTTGAAAATATAAAGGAGTAGACACCTTGGTTACTGATTTATAAACTTGCACCCAAAATTTGACATCAGTTTGAGGTCTAGATTAAGAGTTATGCTCAATAGCGTAATTAGAAAGCTTTTTGTTAATTAAACGGCATAATTAGCATATAGCCTAGTTTAACCCACTTTTTGATATCAAACTTTTTACCCACTGATGTAATATAATATTTTGGGATTTTTGAAGATTTTTAATTAATTTTAGGCTGAGCATAACATAGGGTTATAGCTTTAATTCGGTTAATGCCGGTTTTGCCCTTTTAGGCTATAAAATGAGTTTTACAAATCTTTTTAACCCCAAACCTTTTGCCACTGATTTTATATGATAAATAAAATATTTTAAACCTTCTGGAATAATAAAAATATCAGCTTTCTATATAGAACCCGGAAATGGCTCCAAATCGTCTTTTTAAGCGTTTTTAACGCATAGTATGTATTAAAACTATTTTAAACATATAAGGTTTGATACCTACTAATATTTTAAGTATATTTTTATACTTTGACAGTAAGCTAAAGTTTTGAACTCAGAATTTCAGTTTTGACCTTTTTAGCCTATGTGAAATTACCAAAATACCCCTAAGGTGCATAGTTTGGTGTTAACTGATAAAATTCACATATATCTAGTAATCTACTGTTATAACTTATTAAATTAAGTATATTTACTAAATAAATAAGACCTGTAACTCAGATTACTAATTAAACTCTTTTATAACCTTTTAAACGACCAAAATGCCCTTACGGGGCATAATTCGAGTTTAAATCCGTTTTGGGCATAATGGAAGACATCTTACTGATGTCACAACATATTTAAGGAATATTAACTTAGGAAACTTGCATATGATTTTTTTGGTTACTCGTTACGCACTTTTCGCGTTCAGATCGGCTTATGTAACTAGTTTGCATATATTAGCTGAAACGGGTCAAACCTTATCATTTTTGTCTCAGAATCCGGAATGTGTTTAGTTTACCCATATTATACAAGTCTTCAAACTTGTCGGGTCTAAATCACATTCTATTCCGGTCTTCGCTTATTCGTGTGTTTGAACCGTATTTTCCTTTAAAACTAACCGGTCTAAGCTTAAGCTTAATTAAAGACCCGTTAGAAATCTAATAGGTTATTAAAAACCTTTGTTCCAGAATAGGAGACCCGGTAAAAGCTACACGCACTTGCTATTGTGATTGATACTTGCAAAGGTAAATACTTTTAACTTATTTTCCCTATACGGGCTTGGAGTATGGTATATAAAATACCGCTTGGTCGGACATTGAATCTTTAATCGAATAGAGGTTAAATCATTGAAATGCTCTGTTTGGAAATTTTTTGTTTGCTTAAAGCCTTTGGGGGTTAATGACCATGTCCCGGATATCCTTGGCATCATTTTACGAAATGGCCACGACCTTAGCACGGGGTGTTGGCGTACACCCGTCAGTGCCTAAACAAATAATGTGGTGTGTCTATTGATCTTTAACTCGGAACAAACCGGGCTACTGAACGCATAATAAACATGTAATTCTTTTACAAGATTATATTCAAATAATTATCCCAAGTTATAAAAAGTTTTGTGCCACGTGCATTCAAATCAATTTTATTAAACTTTTCAAAATGAGTCAGTTAAATTGTATTTACCAGTGTAAACTGACGTATTTTCCCAAAAAGGTTAAGTGCAGGTACTACTCGAACTAGGCTAGCTTTCTCCTAGCGTCCACAATAAGTCTCGCAAGCTTGGATATCATAAAACTGTTGAACAATGTCTCCTTTTTATTTTGATCCACCTGTGGATCTGTTTCAACTATTTCGTGATACTTAATATTACAATTCATTAAAGTTGAAATGAATCTATCTTTGCTTCCGCTGTGCATTTATATATTGTGTTGTTTGACTATGATGATATCATCTACGTCACGATACTCCCCACCGGTAATACGTGGAAATATCGGGGTGTGACATATTTGACCTGACTCGTTCTCAGAAAAAGTTTATGTCGACACATAGAGCAAATCTAATTTATACCGGCATGTAAATAAAAATATACAAGTGAAAAAATTGTTTTTCTTAAGTAAAGAAGGTATAAAGTAAACTCGAAACAAATTATTAGTAACAAACTTAATAGGTTAAGTACGTTCGTAAAATTGTGCAAAATAGCACTAATGCCAAACCACTGCCAGCGAACATCTACATCAGAAGAGCTTGTAAAATAAATTAAATAAAAAAGTAAAACATAACACCGTACAAAAAAACATAATCGTTGAACCATGCACGCCCGTTGTAGAGTGTTAATGCGAAACAATTAGACAAACACGTAAAACGTAGAAAAGAATAACTAAGTCGATATAGGATCCGCGTGTTGCGACAAACTTGTCAAACGGAGAAAAATAGACGCATTGCGACTTGCCTATCAAACGGGGAAAAACAGGCGAAAAAACGTTAAACCCCACATGCATGTTGCTGCGTGTTGACTCGCAAAATTTAGAACGAAACGTAAAACGAAAACCTACGAAAGATGAAAAGTATGGGAAGACCACAGTTGAAAATAAAAAAGTATTGGGGTTAAATTGAAAAATTGAAAAGCTTTGAGTTAAATTTAAAAAAGCCAAAGGGGTTAAAATATAAAAGATAAAAACAATTGAATTGAAAATGAAAAATATAAAAACTTTTTTAAAAAGCATGCAGATATTACAAATATATAAAGCAAAAACATGCTTCTAATTTATAGATTGGAAATATGATCATGCAACAATAAATAGTAAAAATACCATGCATGCATAAACGTATAGGAATATATGGTATATGGCTTAAAACTAGCAAACAAACAAGATAAATACCATTATAACGTTGAACCTAATAAAGAGATCATAAGAAATGCAATAGGTACCACAAAGTGTTTTAAGGATCCACAAAACCAAAACTACAAATGTTTAGTGATAAACACAATCAATCATAAAAGTAATTTGTTCAAAGGATTTTAATAATCCAAACTATTAGTCGTTGGCCGACAACGATCCTAACTTCAAAAATAACAAGTGGTGGTCTCACCTTTTCACGTATTGTAAACTAATGGATTTTTACTAAAAAACCTTAATTTCTTTTTTTCCTCTTATCCTTTTCGGTTTAGTAAAGATCCATTGATTTACAATATACGTAAAGGTGGGACCACCACTGGTTATTTTTTAAGTTGGGATTGTTGCCAGTCAACGGCTAATAGTTAGGATTATTAAAATCCTTTATTCGTTCTTTAAATCATGAACATAAGGCTGCCACCCCAACGAGGGACAAAATTTTGATTCACCGTCTATATAGCAACCGTTCTTCCATTGTTCTCTCTTCTAGAATATCATCATCATTTTTATATCGTTTTGGTTCACCTCACCTGTTTATTTTTCTTTAGCTTCTAATCTCTCACTATTTTCAACCTTTTGGATTTCTAAGTTATTCTTGTTATCATTTCGAGCTAGGTCAATATGTTTTGTTTGGACTTTGGAATCATAAATGGAATTTTGTTCCAATGCACAATTTAATTCTTCATATGCCATGTCACTCAAATGCAACCACAAATGTGGTATATTGGGTTTGGTCCAAGTGTTTTATATCTAGTGGTTTTAGGGGAGGCATACATGAGGGTTTGTTTGGAAGAATAAGGCGTTGCAATAACAAATAACATAGGGGTGACTGCATTAGAAACCACACTAGATATGTGCATAGAAGAAAAAAAGTCAGTGGGTTACCACTCGCGCTTCGTGGAAGGTTCGGAATGTAGATGAAAACAAGCAAATCACAAATGTGGTGATAAAAAAACTATGTTGTGACGGTATATTCGAAAGTTTCGGAAAAATTACGTTGCTGTATACGAAAGCCTAGTTATTAGAACAAAATTTATACCAAAACTTATATAAAGATAATCATGATGGTCGCGCATTACAGTGGGTAGTTATAAACGTAGATAAAAAAAATACATCACAATGGTGTATTTAGAGATGAGCGTTGGGCAGATTACAAAACAGAACGAAAATTTGGTAAAAACTCAAAAATGATAACTTTGATAAAGTTCAAGGCTTATAGTTTAATTTAGTTAAAGAAAAAAAACATCAACCAACTAAAGTACAAAGGGTATAAACAAAAATTAACATAAAGTGTAAGAAATTTTTTTTATTAAACTTGAGGAGTTTTAGGGCCATACAAAAATAACTTACTAGCATGTACATTTTCGTGATCATGAACCTCGCCATTAATATTAAAATTTATGACATTACGTGATACTGTGAGGAGCTCTCAGTTTGCCATTTTGGATTGTGACATGAACATTGAGGAAAAGCAATAAGTGAATGATATGAGTTGATTGATATCAAAATTAATGGGCTCAATCTTTAGGGGGATCGGTATGATTTCGGTGACTCCATCGGGGAGTATGTTTCACCGATTGGTGAATTGCCGCCACCCCCATTTCGGTGAGCGGTGAGTCCCTTTTTAGGTGTATAGTCACCGATTGTTTGAGTGGGATTGATTTATGAATAATTAAAAAATATATAACTCAAACACCCTAATAGGGTTTGAATCATTGCCAGTGATTGAGTGCAAAATGAGGAGTGGAATGGGGACTTGACATGACATGATATTATTGGCTAGACGGTAACTCAAACACCCTAAAGTGATTGAATGATACCCTCCACCCTTATATCACACACTGACACGTATTAGGGTGTGGCACCCCACAAAATAAGAGTGATGTCTCAAACATACAATATTAATCTCAAATATTGGAGAGAATTAAAGTACTTAACTAATTTTCAATCCTTTATATAGGTTCAAAATACACTACTACCTCTTTTAAATTGCTCCATCATCCACATTCTAACTATTGATTTACCATCTTCACACATTCTCACGATTTCCTTAAGCACCTATAATGAAAACAAGGGAAAAATATGGATTGTGGCTAGGGCTATTCAAATTGCTCGACGCTCGAGACTCGTTCGATGCTCGATCGAAAAATGTTTGGAATTTGCATGTTCGATTCTGCTCGATTGAAAAAGGCGCTCGGTTCGGATCAGATCGGTTTGAAACGAACCAAGCATGAGCAAAGCTCCGCTCAGTTCGATTCGACTCGGTTTGCTCGAATTACTTTTTAATAGGGTGAGAGTTGGCTACAAAGTCTATTTTTCCTACAAAGTGTAAAAAGTCATAAAACACCATAATGTTAACCATAAAACACGCTCAAAACCCACAAATAACAAAGTGAAGATTACTATAACGTATTTGTGGTTTTTGTGTTGTATTTTGGCTGATAAAACTTTGATTATCGAATGACTAACATTAGTGTGTTTTATGTTGATTATCATATTGTGTTTTATATTCATAGTTCTATGATGGTGTGTTTGACATTTTTGTTCACTGTTAGGGTTTGGATATTGTGTTTTAGTTATCTTCACTATGATATTTGTGGGTTTTAAGTGTGTTTTATGGCTGAAATTGTGATGTTTTATGACATTGTACACTTTGTAGCCGAACCATGTCCCTTTTTAATATATATATATATATATGTGTGTGTGTGTGTATTAATAAAATAACTAGAGACGCATATTAACAATGGCTAGTCCAAGATCCAGCTAGTGCCCATTTAATTATATAATTGAAGGCTGACACCAATAGTCCATATTGTCTAATAATCCAGAGTAATTGAGTTAAAATATCAAAATACCGAAATGTGAAGCGTCGATCGATACTCAAGTGTCAAACCTCCATTCAATTCAGAAGGACATAATGCTAATTAAAACCCCACATCAACCATCATTATTCAAATTCTATGTCGCCAAGACGCCAACTGCCTAAGGTTTTGCTTCAGTTGGTTCTTTCGAATTCAAACTTCTCATAGATCAAAGGCCTGCTTCAATCGATCGACGATTCCTCTTTCCGCTCAGATGATCTCGATAGAACCAGTTGAGTGTTTTTCCTTTTCCTTGGTATTTCGTGAATTTATACTTGTGTTCTAATTAGACGAAGCCTTAGGGACGAAAACTGTACTTTACTCTAAAAACTAACTGTAGGAAATTAGGCCTTCTTCAATATAATCAACAAAAGATTTAACAAGAAAGAATACTTTGATTAAGATTGAAGGTACATAAACCCTAAACATATAACCCCTATTTATACTAAACAACCTTGATGCCCAAGAAACATATCTATACTAGAATTAGGAAACCTAAATAATAATAAAATAAAACTACCATAAATAATTAATCTTCCACCAAAAATAAACTAAAACACTTAGCACCCACCAACTTTTGAGTCATGACAAGATTAATCCCAACAATCACCTCCCTAATCTTGTCAATCACTTTCTTCACATTAGAGCTGGTCCATCATCCTCATATCGGGTTAAGTTCACCTCCTCCTTTTTCTCCCAACTTGGACACTCCGATATGTAATGGCCGAACTTATTGCATTTGTAACACCTGACGTGGCTCTTGTCCCATTGTACCCGACCATCTCCTCGATCTCTACCGGACCCCCGACCTCTACCTCGGCCTCGTCCAAGATCTTCTCGATTCGAGTTTCCACAACAGCAATGCTCACATCTGTGCTCATTTCCTTTGCTTTTTCATCTGATTTTGAAAACAAATGTTGGTTTAGATTACCAGATTGAGTCTCCTCCTCATCCTTGATCCTTTCTTCATAAGCTTTAAGCCGACTCACGATATCATCATAGCCGATGGTCTTCAAATCCACCACCTGTTCTATTGAAGCCACCATATGAATGAACCGCTTTGGCAATCCGTTGAGAAACTTCTTGACTAACTTGGTTTCTTCTATAACCGAGCCAAGTGAGGCGGCTCTAGAGGCATACCCTGACAACTTATTACAAACTCGTCTATGGCACTTTGATCCTTCATCTTCAAATTTTCAAACTCTGCCATTAAAGTTTGTAGTCTTGCCTCTCTGATCCGATCGGCACCCAAATGGCGGGTTTTTAGAACATCCCACATCTCCTTTGTTGTTTTTTAGATTTCCAACTTGCAAAATCTGCTCTTCCGGTATAGCTTGAAACATGAGAGCGATTGCAATATTATTCTTCTTGGCATCCACACCTGTACCCGGTTCGATTTGTTCCCGGACCCCGTGAACATTGAAAACAACCTTCATTCTCATAGCCCACACCGTATAGTTTGTTGAAGATAACACCAGACATTGAAGAGACATAGTGTTGTTATCTTTAACGGTAACCAATGCCTAATTACTCGATTGATCCATACTCGCTTAAAAAACCAAACCTTTGTTATATTAAAAAATCAAAAAAATAAACTTGACTTTCGTTTTTTTATTTGTTCGAAAAACAACAGACTCAATAAAATACTTTCCTTTTGATGACGTTCACTTTTAAAATCCCAATAAAAACTCTATTGTCCTTAATTTATTAACTGGACAATAATAACTTCAAACTAAAACCAATTCAAGCCTCAGATTCTGATTCGCCGTTTTGAATTAATTTGTCGATGTTTTTACTCGATCTCCCGATGCCGTCAAATACTCAACTGAACCTTCAATTGGTTGACAATAAGATCGATAATAACAAGTCTTCTAAATTGATGATCCGCTCTGATACCAATTATAGGAAATCAGGCCTTCTTCAATATAATCAACAAAAGATTTAACAAGAAAGAATACTTTGATTAAGATTGAAGGTACATAAACCCTAAACATATAACCCCTATCTATACTAAACAACCTTGATGCCCAAGAAACATATCTAGACTAGAATTAGGAAACCTAAATAATAATAAAATAAAACTACCATAAATAATTAATCTTCCACCAAAAATAAACTAAAACACTTAGCACCCACCAACTTTTGAGTTATGACAAGATTAGTCCCAACACTAACAACTCCATCGTTACTTTCCTTTTTGTTATGTGACGCTCAATTCTTGCTTGACGTTCGTTCGAAAATACTCGAATCTAGGGGTGTTCAGAATTCGTTTCGAATTCGAAAAATTCGAAATTCGTTTAAATTCGATTCGATTATCAAGAATTCGTTTCGATTAAAAGAATTCGAATTCGAATTCGATTCAAGTAAATCGAATACGAATTTATAATTTCAAATTCGATTCGATTCGAAATTCGAATAAAAATTATACATTTTTATTTATTATTTTTATATATAATGCATATATAACTTTTATTATGCTATACTATAAATTATTTTCAAATTTGTTTCCAAGTATTAAAATTACCCATTACCAAATCCACTACATGACCCATAACTAAAATCTAAGTAACAAATCTATCAATAGATTTATAACCCTATAAATATTAACTTTTAATGTGGTGCGTTATTCCCGACTTCTCGTTTTGAATTTTAGACTTATGGTATTTTATTTGGAACTTTTTAATGTGATATCGTGCTTTATGGCTGCTTTAAAATTTATGTTTCATTTTGATAGGTTTTATATGTTTTTTAAGAATCTGAATTAAATCGAATTTATTCGAATTCGATTCGAATTCGAATTTTTAATCCAATACGAATACGAATCGAATACGAATTGGGTCTTTTATTCGAATACGAATTCAAATTCGAATCGAATTCGGTAAGTTTTAATCGAATTCGAATCGAATACGAATTCAAGGAAAAATAAAAATTATTCGAATAATTCGATTCGAATAATTTGAAAATTCGATATTCGATTTGATGAACACCCCTCCTCGAATCGAAAGGCCCTCGTTCGACTTTGGCTCAGCTGAAAAAAAAAACGCCCAGTTCGGTTCAGTTTGTAAATGAACCGAACACGAGCAAATGTCTGATCAGTTCGACTCGTGAGCAGCCCTAATTGGAGCAGAGCCAAAAATGCCCAGTGATGAATAGACAATAACAGTGGTGGTAATATCTGAAATAAGGAAGCAAAATCAGGACAATGGTTTGACGGTACAATTGATACGACTCAAAAGTTCATAAAAAATAAAGCAGGTTGTATCATATGCAGAGTAGGAATTCTGCGGAAAGTGTGTTTTTCCTAAAAAGTCTAGGAAGCGATCTGGGCCATCTGATTGGTGTTTTTAATTAGATCGAATGGATGGCATTTTCGTAATATTTGACTTATATAATTAGAGACTTTTAATATAGTGAGGGTATTTTGGTAATTGGAAGTGTTTTAAATTAGTCAAGAAACCATATCAATAACCAATCCCTAAAATCATGGGATTTCCCCTCTCTCTCTCTCTCTCTCTCTCTCTCCCTAAACGCAACCAAAGAAGAACCAGCCATTTTTCCTGCAAATATTCTTCTCCGATTGGTCATATATCGGTTGTTTTTCATACTTGTTTCAATTTTTTTTATCTATCATTGAATCGGGTTCTTATTTTTAGTCAATGGACCTCAATGTTTGACATGTTAGAGTGGGCTCTAGGTTTATGTGTTTTACCATTTTAATGTTGATTGATGACAGTGTGTTGAAGACGAAGACACTGGGTTGTGTTGAAGACGAAGACACTGACAGTGTGTCCAGCATTCTGCTTGCTGTTAAAACACAATGTCAAGAAATATGCTTGCTGTTAAAACACAGTGTCAAGAATCCTCCAGCAATCTGCTTGCTGTTAAAACACAGCGTAAAGAAATCTGCTTGCTGTTAAAACACAGTGTCAAGGAAATCTTCTTGCTGTTAAAACACAATGTCAAGAAATCTGCTTGCTGTTAAAACACACTGTCAAGAATCCTCCAGCAATCTGCTTGCTGTTAAAACACAGTGTCAAGAATCCTCCAGCAATCTGCTTGCTGTTAAAACACAACGTCAAGAAATCTGCTTGCTGTTAAAACACAATGTCAAGAAATCTGCTTGCTGTTAAAACACAGTGTCAATAATCCTCCAGCAATCTGCTTGCTGTTAAAACACAGTGTCAAGGAAATCTGCTTGCTGTTATAACACAGCGTCAAGAAACCTGCTTGCTGTTAAAACACATTGTCAAGAAACACAGCGTCTTGTATCATTTAAATTGAAACTGTCAATTTGATTTAAATGGAATATTTAGTTTCCATAGTTAGTTATCCTAATAAAATAATCCATAATTAAAATAATATTCAAATTACACAATTGCCCTTTTAGTTAAAATCCTTCAATGCCACATGTCGCGTTCTTATTGCTTCCTAGACTTTCTAGGAAAAACACACTTTCCGCAGGAACCCTACTCTCATATGAAAATACTCATTAAGTTAACGGTAAGTATACCACAATTAGTGTCGAACCCAGACGAACGGATGACGTCTCAGATGCCGGAGACCCACTGACGTTTGTCGGAAACTATCCGCAAAATAGAGCACCGTCAGCGTCATCTCGAAGAGCCCGTGGGTGGGATCCGTGACCAAGCTCCAGTGTGAGAATAAGGGGGTGTTTGTTTTTTCTTCAAACATCTTCAAGGGAGCTGATGTCTGCAGGCGCGCAGACGTGACACTTGAAGACTGTTTGTTTTTTTCTTTTAAAAAGATCTGAAAATGTTTTTTTTTTCTGCTTAAAAAAAAGCTATGGTACCCTTTCTTCTAACATCTTCACAAAAAACCTTCCTCCCTCATATACGTTCTGAACTCAAATTTGAACTAAAACTCGACCACCACCACTGCCGTAAGGTCACGGTCGCCGGCCGTCGCCTCCGTCGGCCACCACCACCGTCGCGGGAATAACCTTTGCTTTACTGTCACGGCATCTTGGCTTTAATGTGGGCCTCTTTTCCCCAAACTCCCCATTGAAACACGTTCAACAATGGCGGATTCTGAAACCCTCATCCTCATCTACACTCGCATCAACCATTTCCACTTCAAATCAGCCGTCTAATTGCTCATATTTCCACTCAATTTCATCATCAATCATCAACCACAAGGTAAGAATCATTCGGTTCATCTCTACTTGTATTAATAATATTCAACTACAACAAACTACTGGTTCAATCATTCTCGTATCCATCGTCAACTTCAATACTTTGATTTTATATGTGATTTTCGATCTTAGTTTGTACAGACCGTATCAGTTTATAAAAACAAACAGTCTTATATTTTCAGCTTGAAGAGCTTCAGACCACATCTTCAGTTGCAGACATGAAAACAGATGAAATCAGCTTGCAGACAATTTATGTCTGTAAAAACAAACATCACCTAAGACTCATTTCATGGGAGAATATAATAGTAAATGCGAGTATTTAATGGGCTAGAATGTTCTTGGTTGATTGATGGTATTGAATATGAGAATTCAATGTAGGTTAAGAGTAAGGGGGTGTTTGTTTTTTCTTCAAACATCTTCAAGGGAGCTAATGTCTGCAGGCGCGCAGACGTTACCCTTGAAGACTGTTTGTTTTTTTCTTTTAATCAGATCTGAAAATGGCTTTTATCAGCTTAAAAAAAAGCTATGATACCCTTTCTTCTTTCATCTTCGCAACAAAACTCCTCCCTCATCTACCAAAATCAAATCTCATTCATCTCACCAAACCACCTACACACTCCCTCATCTTCCCCCTCTCTGATGAAGATCTTCGGCTCCCTCTCCGGTGAAACATCTTCGGCGCCGGTAACCGGCCGACAACACCCCCTAAACTTCCCCTCTTCATCACCTTCAACCCACCTTCTTCCTTTACCACACTCACTCCTCGAAAACCATGATGAGAGAGGAAGATCAGCAAGAGAAAGAAATCGGAGGAAAGAGAGATGAAGAAAGAGACAGAGAAGGGCGGCGGAGGCGGTTCTGGTCACCCGTCGGAGACGGTGCTGTGACGATGATGATGGCAGACGGTCTCCTTCTCCGGTAACTTTATATATCATGTTTCTGTTTTTTCTTGATTTTAGATAGGAATTAGAGGTTTGGAATTGGAATTAAAGCTCTTTTGGAATTGAAACCATCTTGTTTCCGATTTGCAATTATTATTGTTATATGTTTTGACTTTCGAGTCTGCTTGAAAGAATTTAAGCTAAGAATAATTGGTGAATAATATTTTTTATGTATAGAAATCTTCGATTACAATGAAATATAATGACAAAACATTAATAATTATGGATGAGATCGGTTTATGTTTGGTCGAGATTTCTTATCCCTGTTAATAACTATATAATAAGTTTGACAGTTTACATATTTTCAGTTTATGCAGACAGTATCAACTTATAAAAACAAACAGTCTTATATTTTCAGCTTGCAGATCTTCAGACCACATCTTCAGTTGCAGACATAAAAACAGATGAAATCAGCTTGCAGATAGTTTATGTCTGCAAAAACAAACAGCACCTAAATCTCAGTTCTCACCCTTTTGGTTGTGTTTACTTACTTTATCTTGATCTCTGGCTTGGCTTATAAGACCTTCTCATGATGTACCAAGTAAATGTTCCCTGACAAGAGACCATTAGAATGTTTCTTCGAACAACAGGGTTACCCGGGTATTACTCTGAGCCTGCCCCTTGATAGGATCTCCTCAGATCCTCTTCATTAATGCATGCTTCTCTTCTAAGGAAACCATGTCATCTTTTAGGCTTGTGAGCTCTTGGGTGCCGGTGAGTATAGAGCATTAAATGCAAAGGACCAGTCCCATCGTTTCTTCTCTTGCCGGAACAGTAGAGAGATCTCCGGGTGGGAAAACATAGATCTTTGACTTGGTCCTCTCATTGCAGGCCTAATAAGTTAGCAGTCATGGACTTGGGCTCAATATTTGATTAAGGACAACAAGCCTAGACGAGGAAGCCCGTTAATGACCCTTGTCGTCAATTAATAATATTGGTTGGAGCGCTAATGTGGCAATGATAATAGGGTGTGCCACATATACAATCGATTATATTACCTCCTATAATTAATCATTAAATCAATAATAAAATAAATCATAAGAAATTTAAGTCTTGTAACATATTTTATTCTAAAATGTTAAGTAGCGGAATTCATTTTTTAAGGGTGTAAGAGCATTCACATCCAAACCATCAAATTATATATACATTCCACTAAAAAACAACTCTTATATCAATATATTTCCACTAAAAACAAATACTTTTTCTCTCTCCTTTTCAATTAAATAATATTATCATCACATTTTTCTCTCTCCTTCACTCACAACCACTTTTAATATATATTAAAAAAATTATACTGGGTGAACAGTGTCCCCCCAAATATACAGATGAACAGTAACATTTTCTCTCTCCTCCACTCACAACCACTTTTTATACCCCTTATAATATAAAAACTCCCCCTCACATATTTTGATGGATAGAATGTGAATGCTCTAAGGAGTGGTTAAACACTTTGGAGTGGCAAACCAAAAAACCGACCAATCAGAGCGCGCCATGTCAATCAGTCAAAAATGTTTAAACTTTGGTGAAAAGTGTTGGCAATGGTTTAGACACTTGGTGAGGTGAAGTGGTAAACTATTTAAAAAAAAAGAAAAGTTGTGATTGGTTGAGATAAGAATGAACCCCACCCCACACTACCCTCTCTCTCTCCTTCCTCCCTTCCCCGCGTCGGCAAGCACTCACCGAATTGGTGAAGGTTTGATCGATAAACTTCTTTGGCATTGGTTTGCCGCTACTCACCGAATCGGTGAAGTGGGTTTGCCGCCCCCACTACCTACACCCTAAAAGGCTAAAACATATGGCCTTATCCTGAACATATTTAATACAAGTGGGCCAGGTTGTGAGTATACTCAGGAACCAGCGGGACGGCATAGTTCATGTTTATCCACGCCAAAGGGTTAAATAATTAACCGACATGCAACAAGATTGATTAGTACTACATGGGACCTTCGGGTCAAGTTTAGCGGGCCGAACCAGTCGGGGCAAGTACCAAATCATAATTTTGGGTCCATTTAAATCTATGTTAATAAATGTTAGCAGGAGTCTTTTTCACCAAATCAAAAGGGTATACTTTGATAAATAGTTAACACTATATTAATTAAATTATAGAGTAAATTGCCAAAATAGTCCCTGAGGTTTAGGCGTGTTTGACAGAAAATATAAAGCAAATTAGACATTTGGATTAAAATGGCAAAAAATCCCAAAAGTGAAGGGCAATATGGTACAAAAAAGTTGTTTTGTATGAAACTGACAAATATGCCCAAAACTCATATATGATTTTGGCAATTTACTCTAAATTATATTAAAATAGAACGAGAAATGTTATAAGTTGGATTTTAGAATTTAGAGATAAAAAGTTCTTACTTAAAATAATTTTGGACTGAATTTAATTTGGTGGCATCTAAGGATTGAACTAAGAGGTTAAGAAGGTTCGCTGACTCCTCGTTCATTAGAGCTGGAGAAATTTTTGTATATAAAATATGATTTTTTTTAAGAAAGACATTAGTCGGCCCTCCTAGCTGTAACCGGCGGAGAAGATAAACATTATGAAGACCCTAGACTAAAAAGTTCCGGTTCTAACACACACACATATTATAAACGACTTTTAGAAAACTTTTTGACTTCTGAGCTTGGAGTGTCGTCACACAATTTTGGAGGGTCGTCACACAATTCACACGGCTCAATTAGCGATTGATGTTTCACCCAAACCATTTAAAAAAAAAGAAAAATTTATGATTGGTTGAAAGATAGTAGGGCCCACTCTACACCCCTCTTTCTACTCTTCCCTCCTCTTTCTTCCATGCGGTGAACACTCCGAATTCACTCCCCGCCATGCGACTAGGTTGATGGCGGCGGTATTCCCGTGAGGCAAACTCATTTGCCGCATCACTCCCCGCACCTACCCCTTTCACCCCTTAGGCTTACAAAAAAATTTGAGGCGTTGAAAAATAAAAAGGGACATTCAATAAAGTTAGAAAGGCTTCAAGATGCCAAGAAGAAGGATAAAATCTACCATATATAGTTATGTTGGAATATTTTCTTTTTGATCAAATCTCTCACGTGATCCGGAAAGACGGAATAGTTCTATAAAATGAGTTGAACAAAGCAAATAGTAGCGAAAGTGAAAGAGAGGTCCTTATTTGGTAGTTCATCAAAGTTGTTTGTATTTTCTTCATAAGTTTCGACATGAAGAAGTCTATGATAATGATATTGAAAAGAACCGTTAATAGTTTTAGTGGTATTTTGGAGCCTTTATAGGTTTTAATCTATTCATAGAGGTTTTTTTTTTTTTTTTTCAAAGAAGTGTTGGTGGAAAATTGATTTACAAAAATTGATGATTTAAAAAGTATTAATCAAAATGGGTGTTAAAGAAAACACTTTTCTTACTCCTAATTTTATTGGATAAAACCCAATTCTATTTAAAAGTTTTTTTTTTTTTTTTTTTTTTTTTTTAACAAGAGTGAAAAAAACTTTCCAATAAAATTAAAAGAAGTTGGTTCGTGAAATTTTATCATTCGGTTTTTTAAATCTTTTATAGACATTTTCTGTAACACCCACGGCTAGAGATTAATGATTATTGTCTAAATAATGTATTATGCTATAGGGTGTGACCATAACCCCCATAGTCACTATGATCTTCCACATTAACGCCATATCACCCACTTCTAATCCATCATTCAAAATCACTACCTTAAGGGTGTGGTCATGACCAAAACCGCTATTTTCTTATTTTAATTTATTTTTGTTAAAAAGAAAACAAAATATTGAAAAAAAGGAGGCATATGGTTGCCATAATTTAATTCATGTTAATCATGGTGGATGAAATAAGTGGGTGGTGTAGCAATCCATTAATTGTCTTATGTGACATTAATGACCCAACAACATTGATTAATTGAATTAACGGCTAAGGCTAGAGGGTATGGAGAGCTCCATCCCCATGAGTATGAGCCGTCACGTAGGCGTCACATCGCCGTCCCACGAAGGATGGGTCTCTTTGCATTTTGAGGGGTGGAGGATGAGCCTACCCCACCTAATTATTTTATAATTTTCTAAGTTTTTTTGTTAACTTAATAAAAACTTCATAAAAATTAAATAAAATAAAAACATAAAACAACATAATTAAATTCATTTCATAAGATAAAAAAAATTACATTTCCTAAAAATTAAAATTACTAATCCTAGAAACGAAAAACATAAAAGCGAAAAAAATAACGATACGATTAAAAAACTAAACAACCTACGACGTCCATTTTTTATAAACCTCCTCTTTCATCCTCTGATAGACCTCGCGTTCATCCTCCGGAACCGAGTCGAGATCCAACCTCATAATCCTAAAATCCTCCGCTTGAGCATAGTCGGCCGCCAAGGTTTTCTTCTGACTATATTTTTCGGCCGCGAGCTCTTTGAACGAACGGAATTCGGATATCAACTCGTCCATTTTCGAACCCGCCCCCGAGCCGCCCCCTCCACCCGAGCCGCCCCCTCCACTCGAGCCGCCCCCTTTTCGCTTTCCGGCCGCCTCTTTTTTTTTTATTTGTCCCTTCCGGGGGACGTTCTGACTCGTGAACGGGCAGCACATCCTCGTCATATATCGGGTCGTTGTTTATGTCGATTTGACAACGAGCGGTGGAGCCTCCCGCACTATAACTTCCGGACTCGGAAGTTTTACTCCGTTTGGCAGTTGCGACCTCATTTGGAACCGGCTTCCATTTGTTTTCTTTCTTTAAAATGTTCCATGCTCGGAGGTGCGGGAAAGGCGTTGAATTTTTAGAGTCCCACTTAGCCAAAGCAAGGTTAAGAATGTCCTCGTCGTTACTCCCACTAGGAGGATTAGTGTAAATTTGGTTATAATACCCGCAAAATTCATTGACGGTCTTGTTCATTTTACGCCACTTGCCCGAGACGAAATCGATATCACGTATCGGGCCTTGCCCCATAATCCCGTTAAATCTTTCCGTTGTCGCCTTCCAAAAACTAGTATCCATTTGATTGTTCCCTAAATTTAAAAAAAATGCATTAGTAAAAGTAAAAAATAAATCTTTTTAAATTTAAATTAAAAAAATAAACTTTGGTTCATACCGACAATCGGGCAAGTTGAGGACTTAACAAACGCAATTGCTAGCGCCTCATCCTCTACTTTTGTCCACTGTCTCGGCTTTGCTCTCGAACCGCTTTTTGGCGCGGATTCGGCTTCGGTTTCGGTTTCAACCGCCTTCCCCTTCCCCGTGTTTTTTTTGCGCTTGAGCTCTTTAGGTGGCGATTCGGGGACGACTTCTTCATCATCATCGTCAAGTTGAACCGGGGGTTGCGGTTGGGAAGTTGGCGGTTGCGATTGGAATTGTTCAAACGAGTTGCGTTGCATGAATTGTTGGAGTGCTTGGTATTGTTGCATTTGTTGAACTTGGGACATTTGTTTCAAGGCGTTGGGTGATTGTTGGAAACCCGAAAACGTAAATTGCGGAGACACCCGGTTGGGATTGTTCGGGTTGGGTTTGTTCGTGTTGGGGTTGTTTGGGTTGAATGGATTCATAATTGTATAAAAAAGATGGAGAGTTTTTTACAAAAGTGGATGAGAATGGGAGAAGTATTGAGAAAATGGTATAAAAATGGATGAGATAAGGGATATTTATTTAAAGTTAAAAGTGTTTTTTTTTATTAAATAAGATAGCCTTTACAACGGCTATATATTTGAATTTAAGGCCCGTCCTCAGCGTCGAGATCCAGCCGAAAGGAGCTAGCCGGGCTGAGGGGGGCGGTGTAGGGGACCGGCGCCGGGCCAGGCCGGGCCTAAGCCAGCCCCCATACCTGTCACACCCCAACCGATGGCGGAAACATCGGGGCGTGGCACTGAGCGAAACAGATTGTCCAGAAGTTTCCATAACAACTATATTTACCAAATATTTAAAGCAACACGTCCCATACCATGTCATAAATGATAATACAATTATTACAGAAAAGATCTAGTCAAATTGTTCTGTTCCGACAACTCAGATTTTCATTACAGACAATTATTTATTGTTGACCTAGGTCTTTCCTAGCCTTGATTTCACAGCAAAGAAAGCAAATAAGCATCCTAAGCACCTGTCACATACGTTAAAGTAAAAGTTAATACACATAGTGTAAAAGTGAGCATACAAGTTTGATAATAACATATAGAGTTCGAAAGCGTTACGCATAACCAGCACGTACACAATGTAAAATGAGGCATGTTAGTTATCGACATGAACCTATCGATACCAATGACTGCGGGTTGACTGCCCAAGGCAGTGCGCGATACACACTCACCACTGTGAGTGTCACGGCCTCCGGCCCGGTTTGACCCGGTTCAGGGGCCGCAGGACAGAAAATCCCGTGGTATGTATTTAATTGAGTTGACAGCGGAAGATTTTAGCAGGATCTTTTTAAAACTGAAAATGCCCGATTATTTTATTTCATAATTCGGGATAAAACCCCGGTAGTTTACAATAAGGTGATTTCACTGGGAAATCTTTATTTTACAAAACATGTTTCTTTATTTATATTGAGTCACTTCCTTAAGCTTGTAGTGCTTCGCGACACTTTTCCTGGATCACAACAGATCACCTGAAACATGTTTGAAAAAGGTTTTGTCAGCGGAGAAATACTGGTGAATCATTCTTTTTACTAAAAACGACGCGTTGTTATAATTTACAGTATTAAGAGCGATTACAATGTTTATACATATCAACCATCTACCCACGGTATTTATCACTCGACCACCTATTGACTATCTCGTTGTCCAATGGTGTCTGTGATTATGGTCATATCACCCCTTGGCTAACCCGTTGTCCAATGGTGACGGTTATCAAGTAATGTATACAAAACCCCACATACCGGCTGTAATTTGGAGATTACAAAGACTTAATCCCTGTAATTATAACTTTGAAAACAAACATGATTTTGAAATCAAATTTGATAAAAAGAGAATGACTCACTTTGCAGATTTAATACGAGCAGAGTCTAGCCTACTGATTAGCCTTGTTAACCTAATTCAAATAACAATGCATACGAAAACTAGGTTAGTAACTTTAATCCAACTTTTTATGACAACTCACGAGATCAAAACCTTCACAACGAATGACAAAGTGCGATACTTAAACATCCATCGAATTTACGATGAATGACAAAGTATAACCCAAATTTGAGCAGCACTTAAACATCCATTGGATTGGTTCTATCGATCGGATATTGAATCGTAGTAGTGATCGAGTTATTACCCTGTATCGTAGCAGAGGTTCGGGATTATTAGTATCTTTGACAAAACAGCGTATAAGTGAGTGTACGTAACGAAATTTAACGTCGAAACATGCAAACTAATCAAGTCCCAAGCCCCTGTATTTATAGCCTGATTTGATACCTCCCGCGTGTCGAGACAGGATCCCTGGGATCTGTCACGTGTCGCGGGGTATGCCCCCAAGCCTAGGGTAGCCTCGTGTCTTGTATAGCCTTGGTGAGTCGATGAAATTCGAATTTACGTGTTTCATAACCGTTTTCGAAGGATAATCATATTTAGGGAATACCCCCTTGAGTTTCAGGGGCCCTGATCCTGATTTCAAATGTTCTAAAAATTTTAGGGGTCATGCAATATTACTTGGGTGTCTTAATTAGGATTTCCTATTGGGTAAAATAAGATAAGAAATGGTAATTTTAATGAGAGTTGTTACATCCTCCCCACCTTAATAAAAATCTCGTCCTCGAGATTTACTGGAATAAGTGAGGATATTTCCGCTTCATTTCTGATTCCAGCTCCCAAGTATATTCGGGTCCTCTTTTCGACTCCCACTTGACTTTAACTAGTACCAATCGCTTGTGCTTGAGAAATTTAATCTTTCGGTCTTCTATTTGTAGTGGCTTCTCTACGAACTTTAACTTTTCATTTACCTCTACATCTTGAAGAGGTACTACCAGGGATTTGTCCGATAAACATTTCTTAAGATTGGATACATGAAATACGTCATGTACTCCAGATAACTCTTCTGGTAGTTGTAAGCGATAAGCAACTGGTCCTATACGTTGGATTACTGAAAATGGTCCTACGTATCGTGGACTTAGCTTTCCTTTCTTACCGAACCGTACTACTCCTTTCCAAGGAGAAACTTTCAAGAGTACCCTATCTCCGACTTGAAATTCTAGTGGCTTACATAGATTATCTGCATATCTCTTTTGGCGATCTCGAGCAGTTTTCAGTCTTTCCTTGATCTGAGTGATCTTGTCGGTGGTTTCTTGCACAATTTCAGGACCGGATAATTGACTTTCTCCTATTTCTGCCCAACAAACCGGAGTTCTGCACTTTCGTCCATACAGTGCTTCGAATGGGGCAGTTTCGATGCTTGCATGATAACTATTATTATATGAGAATTCAATTAAGGGTAGGTGGTCATCCCAGTTTCCACCAAAATCTATCACACATGCTCGGAGCATGTCTTCCAGTGTTTGTATCGTCCTTTCACTTTGCCCGTCTGTTTGAGGATGATATGCCGTACTTAAATTTAGTCGTGTTCCCATTGCTTTCTGGAAACTTGTCCAGAAATGGGAAGTGAAACGACTATCCCTATCCGATACAATGGAGAGTGGAACTCCATGTAAGGATACTACTTTGTCTACATACAACTTGGCAAACCTTTCCATGCTAAAGGTTTCCTTCATGGGTAGAAAATGAGCTGACTTGGTTAATCGATCCACAATTACCCAAATCGCATCATTACCTTTTCTGGTTTTGGGTAACTTAGTAACAAAGTCCATTGTTATGAGTTCCCATTTCCATACAGGCATTTCTAATTGTTGAAGTAGACCCGAAGGTTTCTGGTGTTCTGCCTTAACTTGTGAACAAGTAAGACACTTAGAAACATATCTTGCTATGTCCTTTTTCATTCCTATCCACCAGAAGTTATTTCTTAAGTCTTGGTACATTTTATTGTTTCCAGGGTGCATGGTATACCTAGATTTATGGGCTTCCTCTAAAATCTTATTTCTTAATTCTCCTTGCCTAGGTACCCAAATCATTTTCTTATGGAATCTCCAAATTCCATCATTCCCTTGCTCTAATTCCTTTATTCTTCCTTTCATTCCTTCAGCATCATCCTTGATTGCTGTTTCTTGAATGTTTTTTCAGTTGTTCCATTAAATCTAATTGTAGATTTAATCTAAGAGCACGAACTCGTCGTTGTTTCTCATGATACTTACGACTTAAGGCATCTGCAACTATGTTTGCTTTTCCTTCGTGATACTGGATATCACAGTCGTAGTCACTTAGGATTTCCATCCATCTCCTTTGCCTCATGTTTAATTCTTTTTGCCCAAATATGTACCTTAAACTTTTATGATCCGTATAGACAGTAAACTTACTTCCATACAGATAATGTCTCCAAATTTTAAGGGCAAAAATTATGGCTCCTAACTCTAAGTCATGGGTCGTAAAATTTTCTTCGTGCGTTTTCAATTGCCTTGAGGCATACGCAATTACTTTCTTGCGTTGCATTAGCACACATCCTAATCCTAGCTTAGAAGCATCGCAGTATACTTCAAAGTCTTCATTTCCTTCTGGTAAAGCTAGAATTGGGGCATTGGTTAACTTTTGCTTCAAAATCCTAAAGGCCTCTTCTTGCCTAGGTCCTCATTCAAACTTAACCGCTTTACAGGTTAGCTTAGTTAATGGCACCGCTATTTTAGAAAAATCCTTAATAAAGCGCCTATAGTATCCAGCTAATCCTAAAAAGCTTCTGTAACAACTCTCATCAAAAGTCATATTTATTTAAATAAATTGTCCATTAGGAAACCCTAATTGAGACACCCAAGTGATTCTGAACAAACTCTAAAATTTTCATAATTTTCAGAATCAAGATTAGGGCCCCTAAAACTCAGGGGGGGTTAAACCCTATTGACGATTATCCACTTAAAACGTTGGCAGAAAGGAATTTACGAAAACTGTCAACTCAGCAAGGCTAGTCCCAACCGTGGCAACCCTATGCCTAAAAAATAGGTCTCACGCGGCCCGCCTCAGGTTAGCTTAATTCTCACGCGGGCCGCCTCAGGGTCAAAAATTACCTATAAATAGAGGACAGTGGGACTTGAATTCTGAAAGAAAAACGACGTAAAAATTCACCATACACTGCGAGTTACGTTCGAATTACTACCAAAACACCCACAGTTCACAAATCGACGCCGCAAAACAGGGTATTAGCACGATCGCTGCTACGATTCATTTTCCGATCGATCAATGTACTCAACGGGTGTTTAAGTGCTGCCCACATTAGGGTGATGCTTTGTCATTAGTCGTTAATTCGACAGATGTTAAGCATAGCACTTTGTCAGTCGTTGTGATGGTTGATTTCGTGAGTTATCGTAAATGCTGTATTGATTACTAACCCAGTTTTGTGTGCATTGTTATCTAAATTAGGTTAATCAGGCTAATTCATAGACTAGACTCTGTCCGTATTAAATCAGCAATGTGAGTCATTCTCTCTTTTTATCAAATCTATTTACAAAAGCATGTTTATTTCAAAGTTATAATTACGGGGATTAAGTCTTTGTAATCACCAAATTATAGCCGGTATGTGGGGTTTTGTATACATTACTTGATAATCGTCACCATTGGGGCAGCCAATTGGGGGATATGACCATAGTCACAGATTCGGTCGAGTGACAAATACCGTGGGTAGTTGGTTTGATAATAGAAACATTGTAATCGCTCTTAATACTGTAAATTATAACAAATGTGTCATTTTAGTAAATAGAATGATTCACTCAGTCTTTTCCGCTAACAAAACCTTTTTTAAACATGTTTCAGGTGATCTGTTGTAATTCAGGAAAAGTGCTGAGGAGCATTTCAAGCTTAAGATAGTGGCTCATTATAAAATAAAGAAATAAATTTTGTAATATCACGATTTCATAGTAAAAACATAATATTGTAAATTATCGGGGTTTTATCCCGAATTGTGAAATAAAATAAATCGGGAAAATTTAGCTTTAAACGATCCTGATGTTAAACTTCCGCTGTTAAACTCAATTAAATAAATACCACGGGATTTCTGTCCCGTGGCTCCTGAAACGGGTCAAACCGGGTCAGGGCCGTGACAGAAAAAGGTGGTATCAGAGCCACTGAGTTAAGCTAATTAAGTATTTAGAAATACTTAATTTTTCCTGATTACTATTATGTGATTATGTGTGTTATTAACTGATTATTTGTTAGTTACAGTATGGGTAAGCAAAAGCTGTCAAGCATCTATCTTAAATTAGATAGATCATCCAATGAGAAGGGAAGTTCATCCCGAACCAAATCCTCGAATCAGGCTGAAATTCCTGAAGAAGGAATATTTGTGCGAAAGGCACAATACGAGGAATCACTTTCTCCTAAAAGGAGGGAGATGATTATTAAGAAAAGTAAAGAGAAAATCCGAGAAAAGAATATTAAACAGGAAACCCAGGAATTAATTGATAAATCACCTTGGGAAGATAAGCTAGATGAAAAATGGGCAAATTTATATATGCTAGCCACAGTAGCAGAAAATATAAATCTTTAAATATTTTAAAAGTTTAGCACTTTACCCTTACAATCTAGAAACCCTGTGCAATAAATAAAATTTCAAACCCTAAGTGTGTTTTCCAGTTATCTTTGTAATAAATTAGTGCACAGTATGTAATAAATTAAAAGGTTATTTATGAATTTTAACTTAGTATTTTATGCATTTTGCATATATGCTACATCAGCATGAGTGGGATATCTGAAGCCTTTCAGAACCTTAATCTTTACCCGGTGAATATCGAAGTTTCCAAAGAATTTACTGGATACTTTCCTGATATAGAACAACCTGTAGAATTCAATGCTCTACCCTTGAAAAAAGCCAAAACCCAAGAAAAGAAGGAAATACGTTTGGGGGAGTCGTATACGTAAGAAAAAGTCAGCTACAAAACTTCCCAAAATAAACAATCCTTTGAAAAAGGGAAAAGAAATTATAACCGGAGAAAGTTCTAAACAACAGGAAATGGAAACTGAAGACAAGGAAGAGGTTAAGGAAATAGGAATACAGATGGAGGAAGGTACTAAAGAAATAGTAATGGAAGTTGGGCAAGGCTCTAGACCAACTCAGATAGAAATCGGAGAAAGTTCCAATCAAAACCAGGGAAGGACCTTTCAAGATGAGATAGATTTTCTATTGGCAAGCTGTGAAACAATTCAGCCTGTCAATACTAATATTTTTAATTATCCTCTTGAAAACCAACTCCCTATGAATTGGGAACCAGCAATTCCAGACCCAATAGTTCACTCCCAACCCATAGGAATGGACGAATGGTGGACAAACGATTGGCAATTCCAAAATATTGTCAACGATCCTTACTCTTTTCTTCCACAATTCGATCCAGAACCCCTACCTAATCCACCCATGAGTAATGAAAACATGGCTGAACTTCGCCACTTTGGTGAAGAGTTGTTTGATGCAGGAAGTAGAATCAGGGAAATAAGGGGACAAATTGCCTGGAAGTACGATGAGAGGGAAATGCGTTTTTAGAACGGCAAGTGACGAGAGATAGTACGATGGTAAAACGATGGTTGTATAATAGTAATAGTAAAGTTAGTCTGTAAATAACGAATAAAACTCTGTAAGATATTGGCGAGTAATGATGCATACTATACTAGATATAAAATGAAATCGAGAAATCGATTGTTTTGACTATACCTGTATTGTAAAATTTTCTGATTGTTTGTATATAATTGTTATTTAGCAGATACTAATAAAAATTTATATATACATTATCAGATGGCAAACAATGGTAATGAACCTATAAATGAAGTTAATCAGTCTGAGCAACGTTCAAGAGATCAATATATGACTCGGCAAGATATCGAAAACATTGTTGCTCAAGGGATAGCCAATGCTATTCCAGCATTCGTTGCTGCTATAAAGAATCCAATCGAACCGCAACAAATTGTCCCTAGTAAACAGATTACTGAAGATAACTTCAGTAATAGTGTAAATGGAGGCAATAATCATGTTAATCATAATAGGGAACCACATCAAGCTCCCTTACCAAAGAAAATGAAAACTGCAACGCCTGGTTGCACTTTCAAAGAATTCCTTGCTTGTAAACCCACTGAATTTGCAGGCAATGAAGGAGCAATTGCATCACTGCGTTGGTTAGAGAAAACCGAAGCAGTCATTGCAATAAGTAAATGTGGTAAAGATGATCAGGTCATGTACGCATCAAATCTCTTCAAAGAAGGAGCACTCGAATGGTGGAACACTGTGTTACAATCAAAAGGAAGAGTAATAGCTTATGCTATGACTTGGGAAGAATTTAAGGGTTTTGTTGATAGAAAATTCTGTCCTGAGTATGAAAAAGAACAGATGACGAATAAGTTTCTAAATCATCGGATGATGGGTGTGGATTGTCGCGGTTATACCTCGACATTCTTTGAATATGCTAGAGTGGTACCAACACTGGCTTCGCCAGAACCGGTACTCATTTCTCGCTATATTTGGGGGCTAATTAGTGAAATCCGCAATATTGTTAAAGCTGCGAGACCTCGGACTATTGATGATGCGGTAGAATTAGCTAATACTCTAACCGATGAACTGGTGCGCACAAGAGATGAAGATAGGAAAAAGGAACTAGCTCTGAAAATTACCCAAGGATTTCGTGTGGGTAATAATAACAGCTTCAAGAGAAAAGGAACAGGGCAATCTCCAGCTCCGTCATTCTGCAGGAAATGCAAAAAGAAACATTATGGAAGATGCGATATCACTTGCAATTTTTGCAAAACTGTAAGACATCGTGAAGAAAACTGCAAAAAGAAGACCGTAATCTGTTTTAACTGCGGAGAAGCGGGGCATTATAAAACAGAATGTCCTAAATTGGTTAAACCAGTAGACAACAAACCCAAGGCGACCGAAGGAGCTACCAAGAAGAATGTTAGAGCATTCCAGTTAACCACTCAAGAAGCTGAACTCATCCCAGATGTAATAGCTGGTACGTTCTTAGTTCACAACGTATACGCAAAAGTATTATTTGACTATGGTGCAAACCAAAGTTTTATCAATACTTTATTCTGTCAATCTCTTAAGTTACCTTTAACCAATATTAGGCAGATTTTTACAGTTGAAACAGCAGACGGAAATTCAGTTAAAATAGATAAAGTTTTGCAAGAAGGAAACATAGAACTTTTAGGACATAAATTCTCTGCAAAACTATTGCCGATGAATTTAGCTGAATTTGATGTTGTATTAGGAATGGATTGGTTAGTAGCCAACCATGCTAAAATCCTTTGTGATCATGATACGTGGTTGAAAACCGGTGCTTGTAATTGCTTAATTTGATGTTATTGCATAAGTTTTAGTTTCGAATAGCCTACTTTTGATTAGATATGTATTTTGCAGATCTAGCAGAGTTTAAGGAGCTTTTCGGAAGCTTTACGGGTCACCGGAGCAAAAATGGAACCACCGGGATGCGAAACGGGTCAACCGGACTCAAGAAATGGAAGAAACAGAAAACCAAACATCTGGGCACCGTCGCCGACGCCCATATGGGCCGTCGCCGATGGTTTGCACAAAGTTCCGTCGCCTGGTTTGTCCGTAGACAGCAAGATACACCGTCGGCTCTAACTCAACAATTAAGGACCGTCGCCGACGGGGCATCAGGCCGTCGGCGACGGCTCGTCAATACTGCTGCGCGGTTGATTTTGTTTTGGGTCAAAATAACGAGTAAAAGGGGGTTGTTGACATCAATTCGGGGGTTACACAACACTTTGAAGTTTGAACTTGTTCTTGGAGCCATTACTATCCATCATTCACCTACCATTCACCTCACTTCATCTCTACAATCCGAAATCATCACCATCATCTCAATCAATCCATCATCCACAAACCCTAATCCTTCCACCATCATCATCTTTCACCAAACCTCATCATTCACCATTCTCAAGGCTTCAAGATGACTCCATCCGTATTCCAAGCATCCGGTGATCAAGTTGCATCAACCATGAGCGGCTAATCATCTCGGTTTCACCCCGGTGTAGGTAGTTGTTACTTTTAGGGTTTCAATTTGTTCTTGTTTCATCTTAGTGACAATTTGTATTTGGTTTTTGAAACTTTTGACAATAGTATTACATTTGTTACGAATTCGTGAATTGTCGAACGATGTTAAAAGTTATGACTTTGCGAAACGGTGATATGTAATTGTACGTTGTCGTTGTTAGGATTTACTTGTGTTGATTACAAAGTGTCTTTTTGTCCGTTCTTCGAGGCGTTGATAGTTAGTAGCACCTAAGTCACGTACACTAAATCCGTTAATCAAATGCATTTGAGTTGAAACTAAAACTTGTAGAAATCCTAGGTTAACAATTACCGAAACCGGGCGTGACTCCTTTTTATTATTATTGTTCTAATAACCATTTTCTCGTAATCGTTAATCATTAGTTGTTCATCAATTTAATCAATTCAATTAGTTTAAAATCATATCTCTTATTTAAACAAAAATACAAAAATACTTTAGCAAGCTTCATAAATTGTGACAATTGTTTTAATTCATTCGAATCCACACACAAACCACATACTCTTCATGGTTCGACCCCTTACTACCACTAACACATTGTTAAGTGTAATTTGGGCTTATAAATATTATCTTTGACCGGAGCGCGACACTCCGATCAAATTTTGGCGCCGTTGCCGGGGAGTGCGTGCGCTTTGTGTTTGGATATTGTTTGAATTTGTGTGATTATCTGTTTAATTTGTTTAGCTTTCTTTTTGTACTTGTCTTTTTCCTTGTTACGCGGGGTGTGTTACTTGTGCAGATTACAGGTAGTGCATGCATACGCGGAACTCCGGGAGGACTTCACCTTTAGTCTATGAACCGGAAATCGAACGAGTTGCAAGAAGAAACCTAGCAAGCCGGTTAGAAGCAACACTTGCTTCTAATCAAACCAACCAAACACCACAACATACACCATCCATTGAAATTGGTTCAATGGCAAACCAAAACTCCAATCACCCAAACCTCAACCAAAACCAATTTCAATCCCGAGGAACTTTTTATCCCGCTCCAAATATGCAACCCATGCCTCAAGAGCAACCGAGTGGTAACAACAACAATGGACCACCTACACCACCTTTCCAAAACCAAAATCCCAACAACAATCAAAGAACACCTCAACAACAAAATCTTCATAGACACAACTCCCTACCCATTAACCTAGATGACCGGAATGTCAATTCCGACCGTCGGGGAGATCGTGATCGCGGCAATCCCGCAAATGAAGACCCATTCTTCAACATCGACGACTTGAGGAATGCAATCCCCGATGATGAACCTTATAGTGTTCCCGGTTATCAATCGCCGGAACATGTGAGTGTTCATACGGAAAATTCGGATGACGGGGGATATTGTGATGATAGGGCTAACGATGACGAAGATTGGGGCTACGTGAATAGGGGAAACGTCTACAACGCAAGAAGATATGATGATGAGGAAGTTGGCTACCAATATGCCAATTACGTTGGGGACGACGAATACGGTTACGGAGGTGGAAGAAATGATGGTTATGGGAACAACCGTCAACCACGAAACAATGACCAACGGAATCGGAATGATGGGTTTTATAACAACAACAACAATGCAAACCCTAACCGGATTCCTCGTTTCGTGGGAGGTGGTAACCCAAGGGATAATCGAAGAGATGATCGAAGGGATGATCGAAGAGGTGAAAGACGGGATAATAGAAGACCGGGTAATCAAGAAGTTAATGGTCCACATCGTTGTCAACGACCTCCACGGGGGGTGAATGATCGTTTTAGGCCGGTTGTCACCGAGAACGACTCCCCAATCGTTTGTGAGAGGAGGATGTTTGATTGTAAACCACATTACATCAACATACTTCCTCATTTTAATGGAAGATCTAACGACGAACCGTATACACATTTGAGGGAATTTTCTTCGGTTTGCAGCACTATCGGGGGTCACAACTTTGCTTTAGATGAGGTCAAACTTCGACTATTCCAATTTTCACTAAAGGATAAGGCAAAGCAATGGTTCCTCACACTTCCCGCAAATAGTATTCGCACTTGGGGAGAAATGCAACAAGCGTTCCTTGATGAATATTACTCAATGGCGAAGACCGATGACGCTCGTGATGAAATTAGGTCTTTTCGCCAATTATCGGGCGAACCGTTACATGAGGCTTTTACAAGGTTTAGAGAAATGATGCGAAGATGCCCTCATCATCAAATCGAGAAGTGGGAGTTGGTTAAATGCTTTGTACGGGGTCTAGATGACAATACATGGAACCGACTTGAATCCACAAGTAATGGGACCTTCCTAAGCAACCATGAAGACGATGATTGGGAGTTTTTGGAACGAATGAGCAAGCATTCGAAAGAGAAAGAATCGGCCGACCGAGCCAAGAAGCATCCCGTTTCCCGATCACTTCCCGATCTTGACTCTAAAGATCGGATTTCCACTCTAGAGCGGGAAATGGCTCGTATGAAGAAGAAAGAGGTAAATGCGGTTCAATTTGAGGTATGTGAAGGTTGCGGTGATATTGGACATAGAGCGGAACAATGTCCAACGGGGTCAGTTGACTATACGGAGGAAGTCAATCAAGTGTATGGAGATAGGAAGCCATATGACATGAACTCCAACACTTATCATCCGGGTTTGAGGAATCACCCCAATTTCCGATATGGTAATGCTTCAAATCAAATGAACCCGAATTTTCAATCGGGTAACCAAGGAGGTCAAAGCGGAGCATCATATCAAAACCGTCAAGGTGGTAATCAAGGAGGTTATCAACGAAATTATAACCAAGGGTACCAAGGTAGGGACAATAATTACCAAGGTGGGTACCAAAGGAATTACAATAACCAAGGCGGTAATGGAAGCGGGTCGAATAATCAAACCGGTGGTGATGATTTGGGTGCCAAAATGGATGCTTTGTTGAATATGCAAAAGGAATCTCATCATGATATCAAGGATATAAAGAAGACAAACGAGATTCGGGATAAAGCACATGAGGCATTGGCGAAGCAAGTGGGTCAACTCGCGGAAGAAATGGCTCAAATGAGAGGAAGCACGGGAAGACTCCCAAGTGACACCGCGGTGAACCCTAAGCATCAAGGGTCAAACTCAAGGAACACACGTGAGGTACCAATTAATAAAATTACTTTACGTAGTGGTCGAGTCGTTGATGATGGTGTCAAAACACCATCACCCCAGTTTGTTGAAGGGGTGGTGGAGGATGCTAGTGAGGATGAGAATGAGAATGGTCAAACGGGTCAAAATAAAAATGACTTGAAAAAGAACAATGATACCCCCGTTGTGACCATCCCCGTCCCCAAGGCTAAGGAAAAGGGTGTGGAGGCTAATACCGCCCCTTATCCCGAAGCATTGAAGGGACCCGTAAAAAAGTTGTAAACAAAAGAGGTCCACAACAAGAAGAGTTGTTGGAAATTTTTAAACAAGTAAAAATAAATTTACCTCTTTTGGATGCAATCAAACAAGTACCGTCGTATGCTAAGTACTTGAAAGATTTGTGTACCCAAAAACGTACTCACAAATTTCCAAAAAAATTAGATTTAACCGAAAATGTGAGTTCGATTCTTTCGGGTGCACTTCCACCTAAGCTCCAAGATCCGGGTGCGCCTATCATTTCAATTCAAGTAGGCGATTTTAAAATCAACCGGGCACTCCTAGATCTTGGTGCTAGCGTGAGCATTTTACTGGGTAGTTTGTATGATCAATACGAGTTTGGTCCACTTCAGTCGTCTAACACCACCGTGGTGTTAGCCGATTTGACACCTAAACTACCCCGTGGAATTGTTTCGGATGTGATAGTGAAAATCGAGGATTTCTACTATCCGGTGGACTTTTTAGTGCTTGATTATGTGGCCAAGGACCCAACCAAACAACCTACGGTGATTTTGGGTCGACCGTTCTTAGCAACCGCGAATTCTCAAATTGATTGCAAAACGGGAACGGTTGACATGACATTTGGAAACCGAAGGTTGAGGTTGCATGTTTTTTCCGGACTTATGAACCCTCCAGTTGATGATGAATGCTATATGGCGGACGTCGTTGACACGTGTATACCTCTTTGCGACACAGTCGTAGATGGGGAAAACACAATGGAGGATTGTTATATGTTTGACAGGTCACAGGTGGAGATGGATAAGAGCATAGATGACGAAGTGAGAAGTTTGGAGGTGCTTGCAGTTAGAGAGGGAAAACCGACATGGACGCACCAAGTTGAGAGTTTACCGGAGAGCATCGACACCAAGTTGAAGCCGTCATTAGTAGAGCCTCCGGAGGTTGAATTGAAGGTGTTGCCTAAGCATCTCAAGTATGCTTATGTTGGTGAAGGCAACACGCTCCCGGTTATCATTGCATCAAACTTAACCATGGAGCAAGAGGATAAATTGATGGATGTTTTGGTCACTAATCGGGCGGCGATTGGATGGACCATTGCTGATTTGAAGGGTATTAGTCCCTCGGTGGTGATGCACAAAATCATCACGGAAGAGAATGTGACTCCCGTTCGAGATGCACAACGGAGATTAAATCCGAACATGCGGGAGGTAGTGAAGAAGGAAGTGCTGAAATGGCTAGATGCGGGTATCATTTACCCGATCTCGGATAGCCAATGGGTGAGCCCAACACAAACGGTTCCCAAGAAAGCGGGTATACAAGTCGTCAAAAATGATGCAGGTGAAGAGGTAGCCACTCGGCCGGTAACCGGGTGGCGAATTTGTATTGACTATAGGAAGTTGAATACCGCAACTTCCAAAGATCATTTCCCTTTACCATTCATTGATCAAATAGTTGAGAAATTATCGGGGCAAAATTTTTATTGTTTCTTAGATGGCTATTCTGGTTATAACCAAATCGCCATCCATCCGGAAGATCAAGCAAAGACCACGTTTACTTGTCCCTTTGGCACTTTCGCATTTAGGCGAATGCCGTTTGGATTATGTAATGCCCCCGCCACCTTCCAAAGGTGTATGATGAGTATCTTTTCAGATATGGTGGGGAAGTCTTTGGAAATCTTCATGGATGATTTCTCAATTTTTGGGTCATCTTTTGAGGCTTGTTTGGATCAACTAGATAAAGTGTTAAGAAGGTGTGTCGAAACTAGTTTGGTCTTAAGTTGGGAAAAGAGCCATTTTATTGTTCAAGAGGGAATAGTGTTGGGACACGTGGTGTCAAGTCGTGGGATAGAGGTTGATCGTGCAAAGGTACAAGTCATATCTACTTTACCGTATCCCACGACCGTTAAAGGTGTTAGGTCATTTCTAGGTCATGCGGGTTTTTACCGGCGGTTTATTAAGGGTTTTAGTGACATAACCAAGCCTTTATGTAACTTGTTCTTAAAAGATCAACCGTTTGATTTTAATGAAAATTGTCAAAATGCTTTTAACAATTCGAAAGAGAAGTTGGTTGAGGCTCCAATCTTGCAATCGCCAAATTGGTCTTTTCCTTTTGAAATTATGTGCGATGCGAGTGATTATGCGGTGGGGGCCGTGTTGGGACAACGGGTCGATAAGAAACCCGTTGCCATATACTACGCGAGTAAGACTCTTTCGGATGCACAATTGAATTACACTACTACCGAAAAAGAGCTACTTGCGGTGGTATACGCATTGGATAAATTTCGGGCATATATATGGGGTAGTAAAGTGATTATTTATTCTGATCACACTGCAGTTAGGTACCTCATGGAGAAGAAAGATGCAAAACCGAGGTTAATCCGATGGGTGTTGTTGCTCCAAGAGTTCGATTTGGAGATACCGGACAAAAAGGGTACCGAAAATGTTGTGGCGGACCATTTGTCCCGGTTGATGGTTGAAGAGGATCCTACAACTGTAGAGATCAATGAGTCTTTCCCAGATGAGCACATAATGAAATTAGATAAATTGCCATGGTATGCTAACATTGTCAATTATCTTGTTACAGGTGATATGCCGGCACATTGGGATAGACGGAAGAGGCAACACTTCATGTCCCAAATCAAGTACTATCGGTTGGAAGAACCACATTTGTGGAAGGAGTGTGCGGATCAAGTTATAAGAAGATGCATTGATGACGAAGAGATTCCAAGCGTGTTGCAGCATTTACACTCATTTGCATGTGGTGGTCACTTTAGTGGTCACAAAACGGGTCATAAAGTGTTAAATAGTGGTCTTTTTTGGCCTACTATTTTCAAAGATGCAAATGAGTTTGCCAAAAATTGCATAGAGTGTCAAAAACTAGGGGGTATTTCAAAAAGGGATGAGATGCCCATGCAACCAATCCTTGTAGTCGACATTTTTGACGTGTGGGGAATTGATTTCATGGGCCCATTCCCCAATTCCTATGGCAATTTGTATATCTTGGTGGCCGTTGACTATGTGTCAAAATGGGTCGAAGCAATCGCCACCAAGACAAACGACCATTCCGTAGTGTGTAATTTTGTCCAAACCGGTATTTTCCCAAGGTTTGGGATTCCTCGTGTCATCATAAGTGATGGAGGCTCCCATTTTAAAAAATTTCGGTTTGGAAAACTTCTAAAGCGGTTTGGTGTTGACCATAGGATTGCCACCCCCTATCACCCGCAAACAAGCGGGCAAGTTGAGGTGTCAAATAGGCAAATCAAAGAGATTTTGCAAAAGACCGTGCGGGCGGACCGTAAGGATTGGTCAATTAAATTGAACGATGCTTTATGGGCCTACCGTACGGCACATAAGACACCTATTGGCACTACACCTTACCGGTTGGTTTATGGTAAAAATTGTCATTTACCGGTTGAACTTGTGCATAAATCATTATGGGCTATTAAGGAGGTTAATGTTCAATATGACGATGCAGGTAAGGAAAGGAAACTTAAGTTATGCGAGTTGGAGGAGCTACGGGAAATGGCATATGAATGCGCGTCCAACTACAAGGATGGAATGAAGAAAGCGCATGATGCCAAGTTGAGAAAGAAAGAGTTCGAGGTTGGCCAAAAGGTGTGGCTTTACAATTCGAAGCTCAAGTTCTTTCCCGGAAAGCTCCGGAGCAAATGGATGGGACCCTATGTGATCACCCGGGTCGGACAATTGGGTGATGTTACCATCGAGGACCCGAAGGATGGGGTACGACAAACGGTAAATGGTCATCGGCTAAAACCGTTTCTTGATGGTAACGAGAAGGTAGACGAAAACAAGGAATTGGTGAGCTTTGTGGCAAGCACACCGATTTACGAGGTCGACTAATAAGGACCGGTAACATTTTGTGTAAAGTTATGTACAATTATTTATTTGTTTGTGTGTTTTGTTTGTTAATCGTTTTTGTTCCATACTAATCTCTCTTGATTGTGTGAAGTCCGGACATTCCGAACGGGTCATGAAGACACAAGGTATGTTTTTAGGCTTTGTTATGTGCATTGAGGACAATGTTCACCTCAAGTGTGGGGATGGGGGAAAATTTCAAAAATTTTTCAAAAATATCTTGTTTTAAAAGCGGTCTTAAAAGCACAAGTAACTAAGTCAACGAGGGATGTCACAACCCATTTGGTCTATTGTCATGGTCAAGTTCGAATTAATAGCATGACAGGTATTTAACGGGTGGTTATTTGAGAATAATCCGCCTAAGAAACTAGTCTTTTATGCATGTCACATACCATACCCTTTTAGATATGTGAGGTTTTGAGCCACTTTTATATCATAGATTACATACCTATGTTTCTTTGTTTGAGTGGACCATTAGTCATATATTGTAGAACTTGCAACTTTTGATACGTTTGAGACTATAGACCGAATACAAGCACAAGAATGATTAAGGCATTAGGTAAACCTTTTCTCTTAAAACCATTTATCTATCCTTACCCAAACAAATCCCCTAGTTGCCCATTTTGAGCCTAAACCTTTCATTTGACCACCCTATAGCCCATAACCGTTAAACATTTTCTTTTAAACCCGTGTGATGGAAATTCGATTATAGGAGTCGTTTTTGTTTAGTTGTTCTTGTTTGTTTGCATATATGTTAAAAAAAAATCAGAAAATGTCATGAAAAAGAATGGAAAATCGTTGAAGAAAAACACAAAAAGAAGTGTTGATAGTTGTTGAATAAAAGGCGAATGTTGTTGCCTTAATTTTGGTGTTTATAGTTAGTTTTGTTAGACTAGTCATTTGTAATAAAAAAAAATCGAATTTTCATCACCTTAGCCACTTTAAAATATCCTAATTCCTACCCTTTGCCTAGCCCCATTACAACCCTTCAAAGACCTTTTGACTTGTGCTTAGTATTCGTGATCAATAGTGGAGAATGATTGAGTTGCAAGCTTATGCGGGTATGTGTTCTAATCGGTTTTGAGTGAATAGTCTTTGAAGTGCTAGTACATTATAAATATTAGCCAATTTATAAGCCGAGTGGAGAGAACATTGTGAGGGACATGCATGAATTGTTGGTTTTACAGGCGGGTTAATCTTGGGTAACCATTTGTGTACTTAAAATCACATTACTGTTAAATATATTGAAAATTGTAAAGAATTTGAACTTTAGCATGACATTGGACCTTAACCTTCGTCTCGGGAATGGGGTGTGTATTCGTTGTTCGACCCACGTGAAAGTGAACAACAGATTTGCTTGAGGGCAAGCAAAAGACAAGTGTGGGGATGTGATACGTGGTTGAAAACCGGTGCTTGTAATTGCTTAATTTGATGTTATTGCATAAGTTTTAGTTTCGAATAGCCTACTTTTGATTAGATATGTATTTTGCAGATCTAGCAGAGTTTAAGGAGCTTTTCGAAAGCTTTACGGGTCACCGGAGCAAAAATGGAACCACCGGGATGCGAAACGGGTCAACCGGACTCAAGAAATGGAAGAAACAGAAAACCAAACATCTGGGCACCGCCGCCGACGCCCATATGGGCCGTCACCGACGGTTTGCACAAAGTTCCGTCGCCTGGTTTGTCCGTAGACAGCAAGATACACCGTCGGCTCTAACTCAACAATTAAGGACCGTCGCCGACGGGGCATCAGGCCGTCGGCGACGGCTCGTCAATACTGCTGCGCGGTTGATTTTGTTTTGGGTCAAAATAACGAGTAAAATGGGGTTGTTGACATCAATTCGGGGGTTACACAACACTTTGAAGTTTGAACTTGTTCTTGGAGCCATTACTATCCATCATTCACCTACCATTCACCTCACTTCATCTCTACAATCCGAAATCATCACCATCATCTCAATCAATCCATCATCCACAAACCCTAATCCTTCCACCATCATCATCTTTCACCAAACCTCATCATTCACCATTCTCAAGGCTTCAAGATGACTCCATCCGTATTCCAAGCATCCGGTGATCAAGTTGCATCAACCATGAGCGGCTAATCATCTCGGTTTCACCCCGGTGTAGGTAGTTGTTACTTTTAGGGTTTCAATTTGTTCTTGTTTCATCTTAGTGACAATTTGTATTTGGTTTTTGAAACTTTTGACAATAGTATTACATTTGTTACGAATTCATGAATTGTCGAACGATGTTAAAAGTTATGACTTTGCGAAACGGTGATATGTAATTGTACGTTGTCGTTGTTAGGATTTACTTGTGTTGATTACAAAGTGTCTTTTTGTCCGTTCTTCGAGGCGTTGATAGTTAGTAGCACCTAAGTCACGGTACACTAAATCCGTTAATCAAATGCATTTGAGTTGAAACTAAAACTTGTAGAAATCCTAGGTTAACAATTACCGAAACCGGGCGTGACTCCTTTTTATTATTATTGTTCTAATAACCATTTTCTCGTAATCGTTAATCATTAGTTGTTCATCAATTTAATCAATTCAATTAGTTTAAACTCATATTTCTTATTTAAACAAAAATACAAAAATACTTTAGCAAGCTTCATAAATTGTGACAATTGTTTTAATTCATTCGAATCCACACACAAACCACATACTCTTCGTGGTTCGACCCCTTACTACCACTAACACATTGTTAAGGGTAATTTGGGCTTATAAATATTATCTTTGACCTGAGCGCGACACTCTGATTAGATCAGAATTCCATAGAAATTCAATCACCCACCGGAGAAGTGATCAGGATTATAGGAGATAAACCACGTAAGCCTATGAAGTTCATATCAGTAATGAAAGTTGCTAATTATGAACGAAAACAAGGAATAGTGTATATGATTTCGGTAATCATTAGCACTAAGGATAAAGATCTTAAGGAAATACCAGTAGTCTCAGAATATTCTGATGTATTCCCAGAAGATTTACCGGGATTACCTCCAGAAAGGGAAGTAGAATTTAGGATTCATCTAATTCCAGGAACTACACCGATAGCCAAGGCACCTTATCGGTTAGCACCCACAGAAATGTTAGATCTGAAAAAGCAATTAGATGAATTACTAAATAAAGGATTCATACAACCTAGCTCATCCCCTTGGGGAGCGCCAGTATTGTTTGTGAAGAAAAAGGATGGTTCAATGAGAATGTGTATCGATTATAGAGAATTGAATAAGGTTACAATTAAGAATCGATATCCATTACCTAGGATTGATGATCTTTTTGATCAACTTCAGGGGGCTAGATATTTTTCTAAGATAGATTTACGCTCCGGATATCATCAATTGAAGGTACAAGAAGAAGACATACCTAAAACTGCTTTTAGAACTAGGTATGGTCATTACGAGTTTACAGTCATGCCCTTTGGGTTAACAAATGCACCTGCAGCATTCATGGACATGATGAATAGGATCTGTAAACCGTACTTGGATAAATTTGTAATTGTCTTCATAGACGATATACTTATTTATTCCAAAAGTCAGGACGAACATTGTCAGCACTTGCATGCACTCTTAACTTTGTTAAGAAAAGAAAAGTTGTACGCCAAATTCTCGAAATGCGAATTTTGGCTAAAGGAAGTGCAATTTTTAGGACATATGGTAAATCATGAAGGTATTCATGTAGATCCTGCTAAGATAGAGGCAATTACCAATTGGAAGGTTCCACAAACAGCAATGGAAATAAGAAGTTTTATAGGTTTAGCTGGATATTATAGACGGTTTATTAAGGATTTTTCCAAGATAGCTGTACCATTAACTAAGCTAACCTGTAAAGCTACTAAGTTTGAATGGGGACTCAAACAAGAAGAAGCTTTTAGAATTTTGAAACAGAAATTAACCCATGCTCCAGTCTTAGCCTTACCAGAAGGAACTGAAGATTTTGAAGTATATTGTGATACTTCAAAATTAGGATTGGGATTATGCAACGCAAGAAGGTAATTGCGTATGCATCAAGACAATTGAAAAAGCACGAAGAAAACTATACGACTCATGATTTAGAATTAGGAGCCGTAATTTTTGCCCTTAAGATTTGGAGACATTATCTGTACGGAAGTAAGTTTACTATCTATACAGATCATAAGAGTTTAAGATATATATTTGGGCAAAAAGAGTTAAACATGAGGCAAAGGAGATGGATGGAAATCTTAAGCGACTACGACTGTGATATTCAATATCATGAAGGAAAAGCAAATGTAGTTGCAGATGCTTTAAGTCGTAAGTATCATGAAAAACAACGACGAGTTCGTGCTCTTAGATTAAATCTACAAATAGATTTAATGGAACAATTGAAGAATGTTCAAACTACAGCAATCAAAGATGATGCTGAAGGAATGAAAGGACGAATGAAGGAATTAGAACAAGGAGCAGATGAAATTTGGAGATTCCACAAAAGTAGAATTTGGGTACCTAGCAGGGAGACTTAAGACCTAAGATTTTAGAAGAAGCTCATAAATCTAGGTACACTATGCATCCAGGAAACAATAAGATGTACCAAGATTTAAGAAAGAACTTTTGGTGGATAGGAATGAAAAAGGACATAGCCAGATATGTTTCTAAATGTCTTACTTGTTCACAAGTTAAGGCAGAACATCAGAAACCTTCAGGTCTATTACAACAATTAGAAATGCCAGTATGGAAATGGGAACTTATAACAATGGATTTTGTTACTAAGTTACCCAAAACCAGAAAAGGTAATGATGCGATTTGGGTAATTGTGGATCGATTAACCAAATCAGCTCACTTTCTACCTATGAAAGAAACCTTTAGCATGGAAAGACTGGCTAAATTGTATGTAGATGAAGTTGTATCCTTACATGGAGTTCCACTCTCCATTGTTTCGGATAGGGATAGTCGTTTTACTTCTCATTTCTGGAAAAGTTTCCAGCAAGCTATGGGAACTCGACTAAATTTGAGCACTACATATCATCCCCAAACAGACGGACAAAGTGAAAGGACGATCCAAACTCTAGAAGACATGCTTCGAGCATGTGTAATAGATTTTGGTGGAAATTGGGATGATCATTTACCATTAATTGAATTCTCCTATAACAATAGTTATCATTCAAGTATCAAAACCGCCCCATTTGAAGCACTGTATGGAAGAAAGTGTAGAACTCCAGTCTGTTGGGCAGAAATAGGAGAAAGTCAATTATCAGGTCCTGAAATAGTGCAAGAAACGACTGATAAGATTACTCAAATCAAGGAAAGATTGAAGACGGCTAGAGATCGCCAGAAAAGTTATGCAGACAATAGATGCAAGCCGTTAGAATTCCAAGTGGGAGACAAAGTACTATTGAAAGTTTCTCCTTGGAAAGGAGTAGTCAGATTTGGAAAGAAAGGAAAGCTAAGTCCAAGGTACGTAGGACCATTTTCAGTGATCCAACGTATAGGACCAGTCGCTTATCGTTTACAACTACCAAAAGAATTATCTGGAGTACATGATGTATTTCATGTATCCAACCTCAAGAAATGTCTATCAGACGAATCTTTGGTAGTACCTCTTCGAGATATAGAGGTAAACGAAAAATTGAAATTTGTTGAGAAACCTCTTCAAATTGAGGATCGAAAGATCAAGTTTCTCAAACACAAACGATTAGTTTTAGTCAAAGTCAGATGGGATTCAAAGAGAGGAGCTGAATACACTTGGGAGCTGGAATCAGAAATGAAGCGAAAGTATCCTCACTTATTCCAGTAAATCTCGAGGACGAGATTTTTCTTAAGGTGGGGAGAATGTAACAACTCTCATCAAAAGTCATATTTATTTAATTAAATTGTCCATTAGGAAACCCTAATTGAGACACCCAAGTGATTCTGAACAAACCCTAAAATTTTCATAATTTTCAGAATCAAGATTAGGGCCCCTAAAACTCAGGGGGGGTTAAACCCTATTGACGATTATCCACTTAAAACGTTGGCAGAAAGGAATTTACGAAAACTGTCAACTCAGCAAGGCTAGTCCCAACCGTGGCAACCCTATGCCTAAAAAATAGGACTCACGCGGCCCGCCTCAGGTTAGCTTAATTCTCACGCGGGCCGCCTCAGGGTCAAAAATTACCTATAAATAGAGGACAGTGGGACTTGAATTCTGAAAGAAAAACGACGTAAAAATTCACTATACACTGCGAGTTACGTTCGAATTACTACCAAAACACCCACAGTTCACAAATCGACGCCGCAAAATAGGGTATTAGCACGATCGCTGCTACGATTCATTTTCCGATCGATCAATGTACTCAACGGGTGTTTAAGTGCTGCCCACATTAGGGTGATGCTTTGTCATTAGTCGTTAATTCGACAGATGTTAAGCATAGCACTTTGTCACTCGTTGTGATGGTTGATTTCGTGAGTTATAGTAAATGCTGTATTGATTACTAACCCAGTTTTGTGTGCATTGTTATCTAAATTAGGTTAATCAGGCTAATTCATAGACTAGACTCTGTCCGTATTAAATCAGCAATGTGAGTCATTCTCTCTTTTTATCAAATCTATTTACAAAAGCATGTTTATTTCAAAGTTATAATTACGGGGATTAAGTCTTTGTAATCACCAAATTACAGCCGGTATGTGGGGTTTTGTATACATTACTTGATAATCGTCACCATTGGGGCAGCCAATTGGGGGATATGACCATAGTCACAGATTCGGTCGAGTGACAAATACCGTGGGTAGTTGGTTTGATAATAGAAACATTGTAATCGCTCTTAATACTGTAAATTATAACAAATGTGTCATTTTAGTAAATAGAATGATTCACTCAGTATTTTCCGCTG
This sequence comes from Helianthus tuberosus, assembly GCA_030545235.1. NCBI lineage: Eukaryota > Viridiplantae > Streptophyta > Magnoliopsida > Asterales > Asteraceae > Helianthus > Helianthus tuberosus. The sequence goes on from CM060399.1 coordinate 149,387,813, forward strand.
ACAAAACCTTTTTTAAACATGTTTCAGGTGATGTGTTGTAATTCAGGAAAAGTGCTGAGGAGCATTTCAAGCTTAAGATAGTGGCTCATTATAAAATAAAGAAATAAATTTTGTAATATCACGATTTCATAGTAAAAACATAATATTGTAAATTATCGGGGTTTTATCCCGAATTGTGAAATAAAATAAATCGGGAAAATTTAGCTTTAAACGATCCTAATGTTAAACTTCCGCTGTTAAACTCAATTAAATAAATACCACGGGATTTCTGTCCCGCGGCTCCTGAAACGGGTCAAACCGGGTCAGGGCCGTGACAGCTTCTAATTTCCATAGCTGATTGTGGAACCTTCCATTTGGTGATTGCTTCTATTTTGGAAGGATCTACATGAATACCTTCATGATTTACCATGTGTCATAAAAATTGCACTTCCTGTAACCAAAATTCACACTTCGAGAATCTGGCATAAAGCTTTTCCTTTCTTAACAAAGTTAAGAGTGCATGCAAGTGTTGACAATGCTCCTCCTGGCTTTTGGAATAAATAAGTATATCATCAATGAAGACAATTACAAATTTATCCAAATACGGTTTACAGATCCGATTCATCATGTCCATGAATGCCGCAGGTGCATTCGTTAGTCCGAAGGGCATGACTGTAAACTTGTAATGACCATACCTAGTTCTGAAAGCAGTTTTAGGTATGTCTTCTTCTTGTACCTTTAATTGATGATACCCGGAGCGCAAGTCGATCTTAGAAAAATATCTAGCTCCTTGAAGTTGATCAAAAAGGTCATCAATACTAGGTAATGGGTATCGATTCTTAATTGTAACCTTATTCAATTCCCTATAATCGATACACATTCGCATTGAACCATCCTTTTTCTTTACAAACAACACTGGTGCTCCCCAAGGGGATGAACTAGGTTGTATAAAACCTTTACTTAGTAATTCATCTAATTGATTTTTCAGTTCTAACATTTCTATGGGTGCTAACCGATAAGGTGCCTTAGCTACGGGTGTAGTTCCAGGAATTAAATGAATTCTAAATTCTACTTCCCTGTTGGGTGGTAATCCCGGGAGTTCTTCTGGGAATACATCTGGGTATTCTGAGACTACAGGAATTTCCTTCAGTTCTTTATCCTTAGTACTAATGATTACTGAAATCATATATACTATTCCTTGCTTTCGTTTATAACTAGCAAGTTTCAATACTGAAATGAACTTCATGGGTTTTCGTGGCTTATCTCCTGTAACCATGATTACTTCTCCGGTGGGTGCACGAATTTCTATGTAGTTCTTGTCACAAAGGATTCGAGCATGGTTGGCTACTAACCAATCCATTCCTAACACGACATCGAATCCAGCTAAATTCATTGGTAATAGATTTGCATGAAATTTATGACCTGAAAGTTCTATATTTTCTTTTTGCAAAACCTTATCTATGTTAACAGAATTCCCATCTGCTGTTTCGACTGTAAAAATCTGCCTAAGGTTGGTTAAGGGTAAGTTAAGAGCTTGGCAGAATGTAGTATTTATAAAACTTTGGTTTGCGCCAGAGTCAAATAATACTTTTGCGTAAACGTTGTGAACTAGGAACGTACCAGCTATCACATCTGGAATGAGTTCTGCCTCCTGAGTAGTTAATTGGAATGCTCGAACATTCTTCTTGGTAGCTCCGTCGGCCGGTTTAGCTTTATTGTCTGCCGGTTTAACCAATTTAGGGTATTCTGGTTTAAAATGTCCTGCTTCTCCACAGTTATAGCAGACCCTTGTTTTCTTTCTGCAATCTTCTTCACGATGTCCTATAACTTTGCAAAAGTTGCAGGTTACATTGCATTTTCCAAAATGTTTATTTCTGCAATTCCTGCAGAACGGCAGAGTTGAGGATTGCCCTGTTCCTCTTTTCTTGAAGTTGTTATTATTACCCACACGAAATCCTTGGGTAATTTTCTGAGCCAGTTCCTTTTTCCTATTTTCATCTCTTGTGCGTACCAGCTCGTCAGTTAGGGTGTTAGCTAATTCTACCGCATCGTCAATAGTGCGTGGTCTAGCAGCTTTAACGAAATTACGGATTTCGCTAATCAATTCCCAAATATAGCGGGAAATAAGTACCGGTTCTTGCGAAGCCAGCGTTGGTACCACTCTAGCATATTCGAAGAATGTCGAAGTATATCCCCGACAATCTACACCCATCATCCGATGGTTCAGGAGCTTATTTGCCATTTGTTCCTTTTCATATTCGGGACAAAATTTTCTTTCTATTAGTTGCTTAAATTCTTCCCAACTCATGGCATAGGCCATATTTTGTTCCTTTGGCTTGAAGTACCGTATTCCACCATTCTAGCGCCCCTTCTTTAAAAAGATGTGACGCATACATAACCTTGTCTTCTTCAGCACATTTACTTATCATAATTATTGCTTCAGTCTTCTCTAACCAACGCAGTGCTGCAGTTGCCCCTTCATTGCCTGTAAATTCAGCTGGTTTACAAGCAAGGAATTCTTTGTAAGTGCAACCAGGCGTTGCAGCTTTCATTTTCTTAGGGAGTGGGGCCTGCCGTGGATCATTATCGTGATTCGTATGGTTGCCGCCTCCGTTTACACTATTACTGAAGTTATCTTCTTGGGTACGTTTACTAGGAATGATTTGTTGAGGTTCAACAGGTTTCTGGGCAGCAACAAGGATTGCTGGAATAGCATTGCCTATTCCCTGAGCAACGATATTCTCGATATCTTGCCCATTCAGAAATTGATCCTCCTGGTGTTGCTCAGATTGATTAACTTCATTAACTGGTTCATTATTAGCGTTTTCCATCTGGTAATTAATTAATATATGTATAAATTATTAATATAGAATAATCAGCAATTATATGCAAAATAATCACACAATACAACACACGTATAGCCAAAATTATCGATTTCTCGATTCCCACTTTATATATATATATATATATATATATATATTATGCATCAGTACACACCGTTATCTTACAAAGGTTTTATTTGTAGGTTATATATATATATATATATATATATATATATATTATGCATCAGTACACACCGTTATCTTACAAAGGTTTTATTTGTAGGTTATTTTACAGACTTATTTTAATATTATTATTACTATTATACAATCACAGCTTCACCACCATCCTATCCCTGGGCACTTTAGAAGCGGCGTTCCCTCTCGTCGTACTTCCAGGAGATTTGCTCTCCCACCTCCCGAATCCTATTCCCTGCACCTATCAGCTCCTCGCTAAAATGGCGGAGTTCAGCTAAATTTTCATTGCTCATTGGTGGGTTTGGTATAGGTTCTGGGTCGAACTGAGGGACAAAGGTATAAGGGTTATTGAGGAGGTTTTGAAACTACCAGTCATTGGTCCACCACTCGTCCATTCCTAGAGGTTGAGTGTGGATCAGAGGGTCTGGAATGGCTAGTTCTAAGTTTATTGGAAGTTGGGTTTCAACAGGATAAGGGTAGAGGTTGGTGTTGATAGGTCTAATGATATCACAACTTGCCAGTAGGCGATCTAATTCCTCCTGTAATGGCAACTCCTCGACTTGCTTAGAACTTTCCCCAATTTCCATTTCTACTTGCCCGGCATTTTCCTCAATCTCGTCCCCTTTTCCTTTATCTATGGGATTCTCTATTTTGGGAACCTCTCTAGTTGCTGGTTTCCTCCTGCGTACACGCCTCCAGCCTACGAATCTTCTCCTTTTCTTAGGCTTTGGTTTCTTCAGACGTGGAGCGTGGAATTCCATAGGTTCTTCCACATCGGGTATGTAACCAGTAAAGTCTTTGGAAACTTCTACTTTCACCGGATAGAGATTGAGATTCTGAAGGGCTTCAGATAACTCATTTATGCTGTTTAGCATATATGCAAAATGCACACAAAATGCTAAGTTAAAATTTTATAAAATTTCACAGGTAAACATTCAAGTATTATTGCATACCGTGTGACTAATTTAATACAAAGGACAACTGACAATTAAAACATACTAGGGTTTATTGTAAACTTATTTATTTACTGGGTAAAGTTTCTGGCTTGTAGGTGATATGGGTGCTAGAACTGAGTCAGGGTATTTAAAGATTTGTATTTACTGCTACAGTGGCTAGCATATAGAGATCTGCCCATTTTTCATCTAACTTGTCTTTCCATGGTGGGTTACTGCCTAGTTCCTGGGTTTCCTGATTAACCCTCATTTCTTTTGGTTGTGATTTCTTTATTTTCTCCTGACTTTTCCTAATAATCAAACTTCTTTTATTAGGAGAAAGTGGTTCCTCATATTGTGCCTTTCGAACAAATACTCCTTCCTCAGTATTTGTCGGGCATTTTGAGGATGAAGTTCCTTTTTCTTTTGGTGAAGTATCTAATTTATGGTAGATATCCGAAAGTCTTTGCTTACCCATAGTGTAAACAAATATTCAAATAATAAAACACATAATCACGAAATGGCAATTAATAAAATTAAGTATTTTCTAAATACTTAATTGGCTTAAATCAGTGGCTCTGATACCACCTTATTCTGTCACGGCCTCCGGCCCGGTTTGACCCGGTTCAGGGGCCGTGGGACAGAAAATCCCGTGGTATTTATATAATTGAGTTGACAGCGGAAGATTTTAGCAGGATCTTTTTAAAACTGAAAATGCCCGATTATTTTATTTCATAATTCGGGATAAAACCCTGGTAGTTTACAATAAGGTGATTTCATTGGGAAATCTTTATTTTACAAAACATGTTTCTTTATTTATATTGTGCCACTTCCTTAAGCTTGTAGTGCTTCGCGGCACTTTACCTGGATCACAACAGATCACCTGAAACATGTTTGAAAAAGGTTTTGTCAGCGGAGAAATACTGGTGAATCATTCTTTTTTACTAAAAATGACGCATTGTTATAATTTACAGTATTAAGAACGATTACAATGTTTATACATATCAACCATCTACCCACGGTATTTATCACTCGAACACCTATTGGCTATCTCGTTGTCCAATGGTGTCTGTGATTATGGTCATATCACCCCTTGGCTAACCTGTTGCCCAATGGTAACGGTTATCAAGTAATGTATACAAAACCCCACATACCAGCTGTAATTTGGAGATTACAAAGACTTAATCCCTGTAATTATAACTTTGAAAACAAACATGATTTTGAAATCAAATTTGATAAAAAGAGAATGACTCACTTTGCAGATTTAATACGAGCAGAGTCTAGCCTACTGATTAGCCTTGTTAACCTAATTCAAATAACAATGCACACGAAAACTAGGTTAGTAACTTTAATCCAACTTTTTACGACAACTCACGAGATCAAAACCTTCACAACGAATGACAAAGTATAACCCAAATTTGAGCAGCACTTAAACATCCATTGGATTGGTTCTATCGATCGGACATTGAATTGTAGTAGTGATCGGGTTATTACCCTGTATCATAGCAGAGGTTCAGGATTATTAGTATATTTGACAAAACAGCGTATAAGTGAGTGTACGTAACGAAATTTAACGTCGTAACATGCAAACTGATTAAGTCCCAAGCCCCTGTATTTATAGCCTGATTTGATACCTCCCGCATGTCGCGACAGGATCCCTGGGATCTGTTGCGTGTCACGGGGCATGCCCCCTAGCCTAGGGTAGCCTCGTGTCTTGTATAGCCTTGGTGAGTCGACGAAATTCGAATTTACGTGTTTCATAACCGTTTTCGAAGGATAATCATATTTAGGGAATACCACCCTTGAGTTTTAGGGGCTCTGATCCTGATTTCAAATGTTCTAAAAATTTTAGGGGTCATGCAATATTACTTGGGTGTCTTAATTAGGATTTCCTATTGGGTAAAATAAGATAAGAAATGGTAATTTTAATGAGAGTTGTTACAGTGAGCCATGTAACTAATTGTCCTTAACAACCCCTGAGTGAACATGTGCTGAGTCCAAACTATAGTACTATCGTTGCTAAGGCAGGTAGACAGCATTCCATGTGTAAACATAACAAACAAGCATTCATTAAGTCACGTATACATGCGATAATGGTTAGCAAAAAGGGAGCGCTAGAGGGTAGGGTTAGCCTGAACAAATTGATAACATAGCGATAAGCGACGCGTAAAACGATACAGAGTGCAAGTGGGTAGGACAACAGTTCGATCAGATGGTAGTCCGATCGGACAGCCTGTCGTTCGAGTGACAGTCCGTTCGGACGGTCGTCCGGTCGGATGACAGTTCGAGTGGATTGTTACTTCCTTTGGGAAGGATGTGTTTGTGTATGATGGCTTGTCCTTTGAAGTTTTCGTTGTAGCATTTTGAAAACATTGAGTATCTCTACCTTTCAGGTCGGTCGATCGAACGACCGTTCGATAGGGCGATAGTCCGATAGGTTGGGCACTTCAGTGAGAGCAAGTTCTTAGCAGGTTATCACTCGATCGGACGGTTGTTCGATCGGGTGGCATCCCTTGTGCATTGAACATGTTGAAAATTGCTTAAGTGTTGAAGTTTCGAACATCACATTGTCGGATGGTCGGTCGATCGAGTGGTAACTCGATCAGACGGCAATCCGTTCGGTGTTCCCAAAACTTCTTGAGGATTGATCTGGAAAAATTAATTGTGGGGCCAAGGTGTAAGTCGATCGGTCGTTCGGATGGTTGTCCGATCGGACAGCAGTCCGATCAGACGACACTCCGTCCTGGTCAGCTTGTTCATCTTACACTTGGTTGTTTTGATTGTTTGTCGATTTATCGAGACGTTTTGATAACGTATTAAGCAACATAAACCTTGTCAATACTTGGTACCCCTGATCGGATAGGAATCACCCAAATTCGACCAGTTAACTGTTCGAGACGGTGTTCCATGCTTAACCCGAAATTGGTAGTCTCGTGGATAGAATCCAGATCTCGAACCAACACAACCACAAGAATTAATAGTAAGTCGGTACAAGCTCCGATTCTCTTGGTTTTGAATGCATTGAGTGTAAAAGAGTTGAAAGAAAGTTGGAAATCCATCTTTTAATCCTTTTCATTGTGGATATGTTTAGATCTATGAAAGATCTTTGGTTGTTTATGTGGAAATCGGTTAGATCTAAGTTGTTCTCGGTGGATTGAGGCCAAAACATGAAGTTCCGAAGAACACATGATGATGTCATCCTAGAACACCTTGGATCTTGATGATTTCACGGTTAAAAGTTATGATTCAAAAGATAGAAAGGTGTAGGAGTGCGTGCAGGTTAAGGAAGTACAAGATTTAGGACGAGATCTTACCGGAATCGCGAGAAATCTGAAGAAAAGTGGGGAAGATGAGCTGGTCGGAGGAGAGTTGCCAAAAGTGGAAAGTATGGTGGTGACAGGGGGTATTTATAGGGTTTCCCAAAGAGGAAAGGGCTGGCCGATCGGGTGGCAGCCTGGTCGAACAGCTGGTCGATCGGCTGGTCACCTGATCGACCAGTCGCTTGGTTCGAGTGTTTGGTGTGACGAGTTTTGTCGTTTCGATTGCGGTTGCGAGCGTTGGGATGCGTTAGAGTTTCCTAGTCAAATTACTTTTAATTCCAACTACTATATTAACATAAAATCATCCTTATTTCGTAATCGTTTAGCGTTTGCGATTGAGTTCGATTGCGTTTCGATTGATTACCACACATAACATAAATAAACATGCACAAGTAACACATAAGGCACACACACACGTATAACAATAACCAAAATGCGTAATTCGAGTTGCGAGTACGATTGTGATAAGGCGATTAAACATGCGATAAATGTCGATTACTATGCGATTAATAATAGATACTCCACATAATACAACTAAAGCGATAATAAAAAAAAGACTAATTACAAATCAAAGAAGTCAAAACAGGAATTGAGCAAGGAGAGACAGATCGCAATTAGCGATCTTTTCTTCCTTTGACTTCAATCTTGACTTTGACTCTCGAAACACGGGGTGTTACAGCCTCCCCTAGTTGAGGGAATTTCGTCCCAAAATTAGGCCGAAGCCGTAACAAACAACTGGGGGTTCTTCGCCTTCATGTCGCTTTCGAGTTCCCAAGTGAACTCTGCGCCTCGTTTGCCTTCCCATCGGACTTTCACAATAGAAATACGCGAGCATCGGAGCTGCTTGGTTTGGCGGTCCATGATTTCGACAGGCTTTTCCACGAAGTGAAGTCTTTCGTTTACTTGGAGGTCATCGAGAGGTACAATCAAATCATGCTCAGCTGGGCACTTTCGGAGGTTTGACACACCGAAAGTCGAGTGGACATTACTAAGTTCCTTCGGTAGTTCGATTCTGTAGGAAACTTTTCCGATCCTTTCCAGAATCTTAAAAGGTCCCACATATCGAGGCGCTAGTTTCCCTTTCTTGCCGAATCTGACCACACCCTTCCAAGGTGATACCTTTAGGAGTACATAGTCGCCAACTTCAAATTCAAGGGGCTTGCGTCGTCTATCGGCGTAACTTTTCTGACGACTCCGAGCTTTCAGCAAGTTGTCTCTTATGTGGAGGACTTTGTCGGTCGTTTCTTGCAATAGCTCAGGAGCGGTTAATTACGAGTGACCGATCTAGTGCCACACAATAGGCGATCGACATTTTCTCCCGTATAAAGCCTCGAATGGTGCCATTTGAATGCTGGAATGATAACTGTTGTTGTACGAGAATTCGAATAACGGCAGGTATGCATCCCAATTACCGCCGAAATCTATGACACACGAACGGAGCATGTCTTCAAGAGTACAGATCGTTCTCTCAGTCTGACCGTCGGTTTGAGGGTGGAATGCGGTACTTAGATTAAACGTCGTACCAAGAGCAACTTGAAACGTTTCCCACAGTCATGAGGTAAACCGAGCATCACGGTCAGAGATGATGTCGCGAGGCGTTCCATGTCGACAAATGATCTCATTGGTGTAGATTCGGGCTAATCGTTCTACCTTGTAGTCTTCCCGTATTGGCAAAAAGTGGACTGATTTGGTCAAACGGTCAACAACAACCCAGATACTGTCGTGACCTACTGGCGTGCGCCGGAGCTTGGTTATGAAATCCATAACTATACTCTCCCACTTCCACATAGGGATCGGGGGTTGTTCGAGTAAGCCAGAGGGCCTTTGGTGTTCAGCCTTGACCTTCGAGCAAGTCAGGCACTTTCCAACGTAGAGAGCGATATCCTTTTCATTCCCGGCCACCAGTACTTGTAGCGAAGGTCCTGGTACATTTTATCGGCACCGGGATGAATAGAATACCAGGATTTGTGGGCTTCGCCCATCAGAGTCTGTCGTAAATTGGTCCGTTTAGGGATCCAAATTCGGTCCAGGTAGTGGAATATCCCATTCAACTTATTCACAAGCTGAGCTCCGTCGTGGTAGATTCTTTCCTTATCCAAAGTACGCTCGTTAAAAGAAGCATGCTGTGCTTCGCGGATGAGGGTTTCGAGATCGTACTGGGCTCGGGTATCATGAATGCTAAGCAAATAACTCCGTCTGCTGAGAGCGTCAGCAACGACATTTGCTTTGCCAGGATGATTGATGCGCTTGTGGTGTCGTAGGTATTTAAGTATATTTTAAGCCCTTTTTACACGTTAGTCAAGTTTTAAATTTATAAAACACGATATTTACTAACACCAAACACACATGTGGACAAGTGCACCCATCGTGAGCGTAGTATAGTGTTGGTAAGATACCGAGGTCGTCCAAGGACACAAGAGCTTTTAGTACCGGTTTATCCTCAACGTCTAATCAAATCAAAAGTTTAGAAAAAGGTTTTAAACTAGAAAAATAAAAATTAACTAAGATGCTGAAAAATAAAATAAAAGTAAAAACAGATAGACAAGATGAATCATTTGGCTCCGACTGGTGTTTAGTGTAACCTTTGATTATTTCCGCAGTTTTGCACTTTTTAAGAGATTATCTTAGTTATTGTAGTAGGCCCCTCTTTTGAAGGTGACGTTACCCTCAACCCAGTAGTTTGAGTCAGCAATGATACAATCCTAAAGGGTCGGATTATTTAAAGATAATTAATTAATTTATTAATGCATATTATGGTAGGCCCCTCTTTTGAAGGTGATGTTACCCTCGGCTAAGTAGTTTGAGTCAGTAGGGATACAGTCCTAAGTAGCCGGGTTAAAGTATTAATAGTAGCTTACATATGAGGGGATCAAAGAGTTTGGACCCCCGCCATCCAATACCGGTAAATATTGAAGGAGGTCCTACTAAATTTGACCCAGGTACTTGCAGGATCTATACACTGAACAAGGCAAGACTCTTACCAAACCGTTCCCTTAACCCCCGACCAGGTAGCCAACATACCTCCATACTGCAACATCCCGAAAATATATAAAGCTTATACTAGAATTATAAACTGGGAAATAAACAAGAATAAGCTAACTAGGATAAGTAACCCAGTTAGCTAGGAGTCTTGTAGTAACACACAAATGAAAAGGGAAAAGCCTAAATTATAACTTAAATGAAAGTGAGGGGCTATTGTGTAGAACTTGAAACTTAAAAAAAATATAATATCACCAAACACCCACTTGGGATGTCTGGTCGACCAAGAAGCAGGAGGGGGCGACAAGGGGTTCTCACCCAACCCTAATCCTCACAAAAACCATAAATTGAAGGCATAAATCAAGTCCAAATCGATTTCCAAGCATGAATTCATGATCACCTAGTTGAGGGGATCATAAGGTATGTAAAATCTTGATGATTTGAGTTAATTCAAGTTCTAGGTTAAATATGAAAACTTGAAATTTAGCTTGATTGTGTCTTGCATGAATGTAATTAGAAGAGATATGGTGTCTAGGGATGAACCCTAAGTGAAATCTTGTTGAAAGATTGCATGATAATCATAGAGTTTATACCCACCAATGTAGGTGACTAATAAACTTGAAGAAAGCTTGATAGGCTCTAAAATTATGATCTTGTTCTAACATAAATCTGAATTTAAGAATAAAATTCAGAAATATTGATGTTAAGATATATGTAGAATTGACTAATTAAAGTTAGTCTAGATGATAATTACAAGTCATGAACTTGGTTTTGTTTATATAAAAATCTGACCCGCTAGGTGTTTGATGGAACGCCTAAGTGAGGGTTAAAATGTTAAAAGTTGGGTAAAAACGCAGATTTGATCATTGTAGAGAATTATGCGTTAAAGCTTGTGAAAGAGTTCTAAACTTATTGTGAATTGAACTCATTAGGCGAAGAATCCGGAACGTCAAGCGGACAAGACGGAGGTGATACACGCTTGAAAGGTGTGCTTTAAAGGTACGTAACTTCGGTTTCGTTACATAGTGCATAAATAATAGTCTTAGAAAAGTCAATGAGAATGTAGTGTCAATTGCGAGATGGTATGTCATAGAAGTGACGAAGTTCACTCGACAAACAAACGGGTCTAAATAGTTAATTAGAATTATTGGTTGATAATGTTGTTTAGTTATGCAAGTATGTAACTTGACCCATACACACAATGAATTGTTGTTAAATTATGCGTAGTTGCATTATTGATTAAAAGTTGTGTTGAATTTAGTAATCATGATTGTTATTGGAATTTAATAGAGTTAGTCTAAATAAGGAACCAATTGGTAGTCATCATATTGGAGGATTTTCCACAAGATGAGCCAAAGGGTCGAATAATAGTGTAAATTGTAGTAATAGTGTCTTAACTAGTAGCATTCGCGATGTAAATCACAAAAGCATTAAACATGGAATTTGGTAAGGTAATGCAAGTGATGTTAAGCCTCGAATGATGGGTACAAGACGCCATTGGCTTGATAGCTAAATGGTAACTAAGCAAGTAAAGTTGAATGGGTCGAATAAATGAAAAGGGACATATAGTCTTTCGGTTCGTAAATAAATTTTTCGGTATGATAATTGTTATAGACATGTCGGTAATGAATTTACAGACGCATAGGAAAAAGAATCACCTAAAACGGACTCACGAGTCAAAAGATATGCTAATTTGAAGTTGAAATCTGAGTTTTTCGAAGCTGGCAGAAAATGCAGCTCACAAAACATAAGCTGCTGGAAAACCGTTCCTGCCGCGCCACGCGACAGGATCATAGAAACCCTCCGCGACACGCGGGAGCCGCCCGCGCCACGCGACATATCGAACGAAACCTGCTGCGACACGCGGCAGGGTAACTTCTGAAAAATTATTTGTTTTCTCATGTTTTGATGCTAGGACTTGTTTGTATTATACAAATTGTTGTCAAAACTAATGTTTTGGATGGTTTTGACCTTAGGTAAAAGTGGGGACTATCCGAATGGTGATCAAGCTAATGTTGAAGAACCGAACACTCATTTTGAATGCTTCCGCAATATCTTAACTTTTAATAGACAATGTATATGGGTTGTAAACAATTTATTTTGAAAACTTCTGAATGTTCAAATTAGTCTCTAGTTGACTAATGTCTTGACACTTTTGAACCTTATTTTGGAATTTATGTTATAAGTTAGATATCGTTATATATTATGGCTTGAATTACTACCAAATTCAAGTAATTATTAGACGGGTGTTACAAGTTGGTAATCAGAGCTTAAGGTTGTCAACAAAGTGTTCGGTTCAAGCTTGATCAATCGTCCGGTAAGAATTAATTGCTTTAGTAGACTTACTAGAATACTAGAAAAAGGAAATTTGATTTGACATGCACGGGAAGTGTGTGTTTACACACTCAAACCCGGAAAAGTGCACTAAACATAAATGGTTTAAGAAAGTGGTGAACTTGGCTAGACCAAAATGAATGACGCATATGTCATAGATGAAATGTTTAACAATTAGTGTAAACATTTCAATTTCAAGATGACGGAAAGATGGGAGGAGTGTATGAATACGCTCGAACCCGGGAAAATACACTAAGTAAGAAAGGTAAGGCAAGATATATACTTGACCAAACCGAAAAAGAATAACACATTATTTGTGATTAAGTGAGAGTGATATAAATTTCCGTATAATAAGATGGAAATGAATTAAATAATTATTGATAAATCGTGATGGATGTTTCAGTTAAAGAAATGTCTGGAGTAACCGGAGATGATTCGACATCTCAATTGACTGAACAAATGAAAGCTAAGATTTCCGAGGAGATCGAAAAAGCTCTAGAAAATAGTCTATCACAGTATATTGATAGATTACAAACCACAATCGTGCCGGTGGTGAACGATATGATGGCTGGATTGAAAGACAGCATACTACAAGAAATAGAAGAAAGGAGGGTGTTGGATATGAATCCAAGATCCATAAAGATGTCCAAGTTTAATAAAGTTCCCAAGAGGGGAGTCACAAAAAGCGTGTTACATCAGTGTAAATTTTGTGGAAAAATTCACAAGGGCACATGTGGTAAGCCAAGACATAAAAAGTCTAAATGTCCAGAAATGCTTGGAACCAAGGACACAACCGACACAAGGTCTGACGCCCAGAAATCAAGGACAAAGTTGTTTTATATAACAGCCACGGAGGCTAAAGCTGAAACTGATGTCGTTTCAGGTATACTCTTGTAAATTAAATTTCAGTATGAATTTTTAATTATTACGAGTGCAAATAAATCGTTTGTTTTATACCGATTTATTTAACATCCTACATTAGTGTTAACGAAATTACCAAGGCTTTGAAAAATAGAAATAGATAATAATAAAAGTTCTATTGTTTATAAGAGGTGCTGAAACTGTACGTTGAGCATCGAGGTAAAAGTAATCTCGATAGATATTGCAATGGGAAGGAGTGCGTGTACACTCGAACCCGGGAAATTAATAAAGTGAATAAACCTTGTGTTGGGAAGGAGTGTAATTACACTTGAACCCGGAAATTGCAATAATAATAAATGGCGAAGACAAGGTTATAGACTAGGCTAAACTAAATAAAACGCGTAGGAGCGTCATTTACATCAACAAATGATGTGGATAAATTTCTTGCAACGATAAACAATAATAAAATTAAATGAATTAATTTTGTTATTATTGCAATAGGATTAAGGTTAAAGATAAGAAATTAAGACTCGGACCGGGAATATCCGCGAAAAAGAAGTTAAATGAATGATACGTATTATTCGCTATTATGAATAATAAAGTATCAATGAATGCAAATTTAGAAACTTGGGTAGGGGTAACCATCCAAGTAATACATTATTAATCGAACCCTCACGAGGAAGAATAGTGATCGCAGCAATGGATGTGATTATATAAAAGCCCAGTAAAAAAAAACTTTATGAAAGTGTTAGAATAAGAACGGGTAAACCCCAAAAGCTGTATAACCATGACAGTGGTTTTACCAAATAAGACTTGAGAAATGGGCCTTCGAAACATTAGCAAAAGAAATAGAACTAAGGGTCACTAACAACCAAAAGGTGGTGTTCGAATCAACTAAGCAAAATGTTTGATAATTAAGGTAAACGGAAGCCGGATAATGGGAGCCTATTACATTAAGGTAATAAGCCCAAGGGAAGGGATAAGAATCAAGGTAATTAAAATTATAAACTAGCAAACAAGAATGTTAAGGCACAAGGATAAATGTTTGACTATTATAAGTAATAAAGTTCATCGGAACAAGTCAAACAAAATAAATGGAAGAATTAAGGAATCGGTGGAATAAAGGCGACAGGTTACGCTAATACCACCGAATAAATCAAAACGAAATCTTAATGCAGGTTAGAATGATGACTCTAATAATGACTTCGGTAAAATAACCGATAGATGGGTAGGACTACAGATATATGCGTAAACCAAGAAACGGTGAATCAGATTAAAAGTCAAAAGACTCGGATTAAGAGCTATAACTAAGAGACGATGAAATTTCGCAAAACAGGAATTTCGATAGTTAGGTCCAACTATTTTAATATTGGACAGGCCGAATAAAGTATAATACTTGATATTCCAAGTAAGAGCAACCCGAATAATGAAAGTGCGAATTATTACTGAACCTATGTGATAGGTCGTAAAAGAATATGGAAAGGAAAACGCAAACCAATAAAACTGGGGTGTTAAAAACATTAAGATAATGAACCCGGTAATGGGTTGAAAGGAAATAGGGCCATAAACCAAATAACGGTATGAGTAAAATAAACCAACGCGAAGGTGACATAAGAAGTCATAGAGTCGGAAAGATAATCCGGAAGAAAATGAGTATAGCTTTAGACTATGGTCAAGGTCAAATGAATTTTTGAAAGCAAAAATTTATTTATTCCAAACGTAAAAAGGGGCTGCCTTAACGCCATATGTATACTTATACCATTAAATAAAGATATGAAAAGAAGACGATCCATGGGAACGCCATAACCTTCAGGTTATAAACAATGTAAAGGTCTACGGTACCAGAATGACTATCGGATCACAAATACAATGGAACATACTAAGAGGAGTCTCACCCTAAAAAGGTGAAGACCTAATAGAATAGTTTACAAGGCTAAGTAATGGAACCTACGGGTCGATAATATAAAGCGTGGAGAACCAATTATGATTTCTCGCGTAAACTGATAATTCCGAAGAATAATCCTTGTCGTCAATTCCTTGATATGATTAATAATCGACAAGGTTAAAGAGAAAAACATCAAACTAAAATTCAGTTTTAGTAAAGAAACGGTGTTCTAACACCTATGAATACTGAGAGAGAAATTAGAAACCGGTTAGTACTAAAGAATATAGGTCTAACGCCGAAAGCTGTAAGATGATGCATTCGGAGGAAAGATTCTTAAGAATGAAAAGTCGATGTAAAACTAAACATGGCGTGATGTGATCACGAACATAAAGGTAATAGAGAAGGTAATCACGTTATACTGAGAATAACTAGATATGAATTTTTTTTTTTAAACTTACTATATTTCATTTATTCATAAAAGGCAAATTACAAATCATGGGTTGGTAGACGGGCAACAAGCTACGCCGCCACCCCCTTTTGAATTGCAAATCGTACTCGGCTAAACACATAACTATGGCCTACAGACACTGTCGCATGCGCAAGTGCTGCCTTTTGAACCCGCTTCAAGAAACCGGACGCCACAGGGGCCAGACAACCAAAGGTATCGAACGCGAAAGGAAGGAAGGCATGTTGATTATCTATGCAGGCCTGCTCGTGCTTGGATATTTTCCCCGCCTCAGCCTTCCGCGTCGCTTGCCCTGAAACAAAACCACTGCCCCTGAAACCGGCAAGAGGCGACACCCCCGTAAGATCAATGCAAGCATGCTTACCCCTGGACCATCCAAAAACCAGCACATCGGCTGGTCGAAGGGAAGACCTCCCCTCCTTTGGGTCCCTTCGACCAGAATGACGAGGTATGAGGTAAAATGGTGACCCGAATGACGAGGGCCGATGACGGCAATATGGCATACCCGAATGACGAGGTATGAGGTAAAATGGTGACCGATTAGTTTAGGCAATAAAACAAGTTGTAGCCTAAATAACACTGTGACCTATGTAGAGTGCTTGTTAATATAAAATTAGCGTCAAGTAAGTATGCTGACGGACTCGGTGACTGAATGATCTAAGGACAACCCGATCTAAAAAGCGACAAAGGATAGGAAATAGGTGACATAGTTATGCTAAAAGTCTTCCCCAAGGAAAGGTGTTATCCGATTCAGAAAAAGAGGGAAACTAAGCCCGAGGTTTATTGGGCAATTCAAAGTCATAGAATGGATTGGTAAAGTAGCATACCGTCTCGAACTGCCTGAGGAGCTGAGTGGAATACATAGCACGTTCCACGTATCACATCTCCGAAAATGTCTAACCGACGAAACCGCTCGTATCCACTACGGTGACATCGAGGTGGATAACAGTCTCAAATACGCGGTAAAACCAATCGCAATTTTAGACCGACAGGCAAAAGGTTTGAGGAACAAGTGATCAACCAAGTAAAGGTCAAATGGGAACACAGAAAGGGTTCGGGTACCACCTGGGAGTCCGAAGAATAGATGCAAAGGCTCTACCCTACACTATTTGGTACGTATTTCGGTTTCGGGGACGAAACCCTTTTTAAGGGGGGTGGACTTGTAACATCCCGAAAATATATAAAGCTTATACTAGAATTATAAACTGGGAAATAAACAAGAATAAGCTAACTAGGATAAGTAACCCGGTTAGCTAGGAGTCTTGTAGTAACACACAAATGAAAAAGGAAAAGCCTAAATTATAACTTAAATGAAAGTGAGGGGCTATTGTGTAGAACTTGAAACTTAAAAAAAATATAATATCACCAAACACCCACTTGGGATGTCTGGTCGACCAAGAAGCAGGAGGGGGCGACAAGGGGTTCTCACCCAACCCTAATCCTCACAAAAACCATAAATTAAAGGCATAAATCAAGTCCAAATCGATTTCCAAGCATGAATTCATAATCACCTAGTTGAGGGGATCATAAGGTATGTAAAATCTTGATGATTTGAGTTAATTCAAGTTCTAGGTTAAATATGAAAACTTGAAATTTAGCTTGATTGTGTCTTGCATGAATGTAATTAGAAGAGATATGGTGTCTAGGGATGAACCCTAAGTGAAATCTTGTTGAAAGATTGCATGATAATCATAGAGTTTATACCCACCAATGTAGGTGACTAATAAACTTGAAGAAAGCTTGATAGGCTCTAAAATTATGATCTTGTTCTAACATAAATCTGAATTTAAGAATAAAATTCAGAAATATTGATGTTAAGATATATGTAGAATTGACTAATTAAAGTTAGTTTAGATGATAATTACAAGTCATGAACTTGGTTTTGTTTATATAAAAATCTGACCCGCTAGGTGTTTGATGGAACGCCTAAGTGAGGGTTAGAATGTTAAAAGTTGGGTAAAAACGCAGATTTGATCATTGTAGAGAATTATGCGTTAAAGCTTGTGAAAGAGTTCTAAACTTATTGTGAATTGAACTCTTTAGGCGAAGAATCCGGAACGTCAAGCGGACAAGCCGGAGGTGATACACGCTTGAAAGGTGTGCTTTAAAGGTACGTAACTTCGGTTTCGTTACATAGTGCATAAATAATAGTCTTAGAAAAGTCAATGAGAATGTAGTGTCAATTGCAAGATGGTATGTCATAGAAGTGACGAAGTTCACTCGACAAACAAACAGGTCTAAATAGTTAATTAGAATTGTTGGTTGATAATGTTGTTTAGTTATGCAAGTATGTAACTTGACCCGTACACACAATGAATTGTTGTTAAATTATGCGTAGTTGCATTCTTGATTAAAAGTTGTGTTGAATTTAGTAATCATGATTGTTATTGGAATTTAATAGAGTTAGTCTAAATAAGGAACCAATTGGTAGTCATCATATTGGAGGATTTTCCACAAGATGAGCTAACGGGTCGAATAATAGTGTAAATTGTAGTAATAGTGTCTTAACTAGTAGCATTGGCGATGTAAATCACAAAAGCATTAAACCATGGAATTTGGTAAGGTAATGCAAGTGATGTTAAGCCCCAGATGATGGGTACAAGACGCCATTGGCTTGATAGCTAAATGGTAACTAAGCAAGTAAAGTTGAATGGGTCGAATAAATGAAAAGGGACATATAGTCTTTCAGTCCGTAAATAAATTTTTTGGTATGATAATTGTTATAGACATGTCGGTAATGAATTTACAGACGCATAGGAAAAAGAATCACCTAAAACGGACTCACGAGTCAAAAGATATGTTAATTTGAAGTTGAAATCTGAGTTTTTCGGAGCTGGCAGAAAATGCAGCTCACAAAACATAAGCTGTGGAAAACCGTTCCTGCCGCGCCACGCGACAGGATCATAGAAACCCTCCGCGACACGCGGGAGTCGCCGCGACACGTGACATATCGAACGAAACCTGCCGCGACACGCGGCAGGGTAACTTCTGAAAAATTATTTGTTTTCTCATGTTTTGATGCTAGGACTTGTTTGTATTATACCAATTGTTGTCAAAACTAATATTTTGGATGGTTTTGACCTTAGGTAAAAGTGGGGACTATCCGAATGGCGATCAAGCTAATGTTGAAGAACCGAACACTCATTGTGAATGCTTCCGCAATATCTTAACTTTTAATAGACAATGTATATGGGTTGTAAACAATTTATTTTGAAAACTTCTGAATGTTCAAATTAGTCTCTAGTTGACTAATGTCTTGACACTTTTGAACCTTATTTTGGAATTTATGTTATAAGTTAGATATCGTTATATATTATGGCTTGAATTACTACCAAATTCAAGTAATTATTAGACGGGTGTTACACATATAGACCGTGGAGATATGAATGGTGAAAATCTTTTATTTTATATAAACAATAAAATAATGCCAAGACACCACGGACAAACGATAATGAAGAATCACCTTCAACATAAGAAACTAGTTGTTAAAGTCAATTAATGCCAAGCACCCCTATTTATAGGCTGAACAATAGCTCGGGCATGGCCACATGTCCATTGGGCACGGCCCGGTGTCCATCCTCCTTCTCTTTCTTCATTAATTGCTCTTGTCTGCATTAGTTGACCACGGCCCCGTGTCCGCTGGGCACGACCCCGTATGCAGAAGCGTATCTGTACTATCAAGATTTGCCTGGATTCTGCGAATCTTATAGTTGACCACGACCCCGTGTCCGCTGAGCACGGCCCCGTGGTGGGCGATAGAAGCTTCTACAGCTTTGTCTTTTATGCTGACACTTGGGCACGCCCCCGTGTTCACTGAGCACGGGGCGTGTTCAGCCTTCTGTTCTCTTGTTTTGCTTGGGAAGATGCTGTCGGGGAGGTCGGGCATGCCACATTTGTTCCTTTTCTTGTATTTATGTTAGATTTAGCTGCCTTTTTACTTCTTTTGTTAATTTGAGCTCATTTAATCCTGAAAATACAAAAGGAAGACAAAAACACACTTTTTCCAACATTAGTACTAAAAAAGGGTTAGTTTTATGCCACAATTGATGTAATTTATATGTTGCATTTTGTGCACATCAAATACCCCCACACTTGAATCTTTGCTTGTCCTCAAGCAAAACTCTTTGTAATGTGGCTTTACACTCCCAAATGGAATGGGTAGAAGAGAAGGTTTTTGGGCTTGTCATAGAGTGTCGGGATTTCCAAGATTCTTTATTAAGTTTTTATTTTTATTTATTTACAATCCTATTCGTCATGATTTATTTAAAACTTTTCATAAGATAAATTACTTTTTAGGGCATAACATGCCTCTTTAAAATTCTATTTATATACAAGTTCACATACCTCACGGGGGATCACTCAAAACTCGGCCGAAGATGTATTTTAGTGAATCACTCGAGAGCGGCATGGAACTTACTCATACCATAGGCTTGCCAAGCAATCAATCCTCCTCCTCCTTTTTAACTATATACCTTTGTAAATATCAAGAGGACTTTTGGGTGTAGGGTTAGGCTTGGGTTAAAGGTAGGTGGTTGGGTTAGTGGTTACTAGAAAAAGGGCGAAAAGCGTAAAAAGCATCGGTTTTCGTAAGACTTTATTTTTGCAATTTTTATTTTGATGAAGCTATTATTTAAACAAAGTTATTTTTGGTAAACTTGTTTGTTTATTTCTCTTTTGCTTCATCATCAACATTTTTTTTTGAAAAGTCATACGAAAAAAACGAGCTTGTTACTAAAATAAAGGGTTAAAAATAAAAAAGGTTTTGGTGGGTGAAAGGGTGTTTGGTTTTTGGGTTAAGAAATGAAAATGTTTAGGCTCAAAGGGGTTAACTAGGGGGATTTTGGGTAGGTAGTAAAAAAAAATAATGGTGTAGAAATAAAAAGGGTTAGTCCTAATGCCTCCATCATTTACTTACTCGGGTTTAAGTTGGTAAGGACCGGGAATGTATCGTCGTGGCAAGTTCTAGAGTTGTAAGAACTAAGCGGCTATTCACACAAGAAACGAAAAATGAGCATTTAGTTTAAAGATATGTATTTGTATGCTCAATAAAGGCTCAAAACTCACTTTTGTGGGAATGGGTTTTTATGTGATCAAGTATATATAATCAAATTTTAACTAAGCTTGTCATGCCGTTTCATAATTTTCTTATGTTGGTTCTTTTTATCACGACGCTATCGGTTGTAAATTTGTAAAAATACAACTTTTTTAGAACTTGAAATTCCCAAGTTAAACCTAGACAAGTAAAAAATGAAAAATTTTTGAAAAAATTTGGGGTGATTAGCGGTTCCAATAGAGTTTTGTGTAAGGCTTGTGATTAGGACTTGCAAGATTCAAAGTTTTAGCATCCCCCCACACTTAAATTACACATTGTCCTCAATGTGTCCCAAAAATAAGTTTTTAGGTTGATTAAATGTGTTAAAGAGCAAAATTTTATGTTACTGGGCGTCTGGACACGGCCCCGTGTCCGATGGACACGACCCCTTGTTCAGGTGCCAGTAACGAAAACTTACAGAAGGTGGACACGGGGGCGTGTCCACTGGGCACGACCCCGAGTCTGGAAAAAGTCTGCAGATTTAAACAAACAGCAGGTCTGGGGAAGTGGGCACGGGGGCGTGTCGGCTGGACACGACCCCGTGTAGAGAATCTGCAAAGTTGAAAAACAGGTTTCTGGCTCTGGTTTTCCTGTCCCGGCTTTAGTAGCACTAATGTTTAGTGCTCTAAGCCTCGTATGTACTTGTTTTATCAATAAACACTACACCAAACCATAGCAAACATCCTAAATTACCAAGTTCAACATCCACGTCACAAAGTTAAAAAAAAAGAAAAACAAATGCAGAAAGTAAAAAGAGTTAAAGGAAAGTAAATTGTTCAACACACGGCACGCATGCCGGAAATTGTTCAAGATAAAGGGGGGGTTAACCTGTGGGATCTCCAACCATTTGCTCCTACCTTTACTCCTCCCGCCTAGTCCATGTCCTCGTCCTCATCGTCATCACCTCCTCCTCCGTGCCCGCCATGTACCCCCTGATGCTCCCAATGTCATCATGAATGTCAGATATGTTTCTCTCAATAGCTCCGCCCCAAGTGTACGTGTTGCTCGCCATGTTATAGGTGTTCCTGGTGCACATGAGGTTTTACTGCAACAAATCATGTAAACTTTGGAAGTTAGGAAAACCACCTCCTTGTGAGGAGGAATGGCCCGGATCACCGTGGGGCTGGTACTGGTATTGATGATGCTGTGGAGCGTGAAGGACGAGTGCCTCTTGCGGGTTCCATGCATGCCCCTGCATCCTCTGGAAGCTAACCAACCCGTCTTCAGCCTCATAAATTAGGTTCATGGAGCGGCAAATGTGTACGTCCACTCTTCCCGACCATGGGCTCCTCTCGAAGGACCTAGGTATGTTCACGAAGTGCTTGAAGAGACGGTATATCCACCCCCGAAGAAGATAGGGGTTGGTGGAGAAGCAAGCCGGTTCCAATGCATGTTTCGGAGCAGGAGGTACGGAACATCGAGGTGTCTGTGGGTATGAATGCAGTGAAGGACTATCAAATCTCTCAACCCAACAATGCCACCGCTATCATGCCTTTGGCTAAGAGAGTAACCGAGGACCCTATGGATGTATCGGTAGAGTGGGTCCCTCAACTTAGTGCTCTTAGTGCTGCTCGGGTTGTAGTGCCCTTCACCAATCTGAGCCCACGCGGCTTGGCGTTCGTTCTCATCCAACTCTCGCATCCCTCCGGTGTTTTCTTCACTACCCTCATCTTCCTCCGTATACAGCCCAACTATCGACCCAAATTGTGCCATCGAAATCGAGTCCCTAGTTCCACCACATCGGAATGACACCCCATCATTGTCGAAAGGGTCGCACCTTGAATTGAACGTGAAGGTGCTATAGAATTCCATAGTGCACTCGTGGACTGAGCGAAGTCGAGTGGTTAGGGCGACTCTTAGTGGGCCGGTAACGAGGTTGTTAAACCGGTCAAGTTGGTTCATTATTGCTAACAGATCCATGCATGCTTGTCTTGGGTATTCTTCCGGTCTTGTTTGAAGTACTTCGTATCTTGCCCTAGCATCGAGCTCATTTGCATTGAACCTCGTGAATTTCTTCGACATCTGAAAGAATACACCAAAAGTTAGCATGAAACAGTGGAATTTTCGGACAAAACTGCAAACAGCGAGCTGGACACGGCTCCGTGTTCAGCGGACACGGCCCCGTGTTCAGCGGACACGACCCCGTGTCCAGGCATCTGTTACTAAAAAAATTCATTTTTTGACCCGGTCCCGAAAACTTGAAAATTTTTGGTCCACTAGGTGCGGTTTTCCCCGAAATTGAAACCCCAAGTGCCGTTTTTCCCAAAACAAACAGTTTACCCTTTCAATTTTATCTTTTTCGGTTCAAAAACAAGGGTTTGGGGTTTTTGTGAGAAATCGGGCGAATCTTTGAACAATACAAGTGGATTTACTTCCTATAACATTAATCTAACTAAATGCTAACAGATTTATGCAAAAATTTGAGGTTCGATCCGGATGAAGTTCAAGAACCCTAGATTTTTCCCCAAATTTTTGAAGTTTTAACTACATGCAAATGCTTAATCTAACTACTAATGAAGATAGAATCATACCTTGGCGTTGTTAGAAGTAGAGGAGACGTCGAAAATCTGCGGAAAATCGCCTTGAACCAGAGCGTTTTTGGGGAAACGGGGCATGTGGAACGGTGTAACTGTTATGAAAAAGGGGATTTATCCCGACAGTCGCGTGGACACGGCCCCGTGTCCAGCGGACACGGCCTCGTGCCGAGCAAAGTTGAATTTTTTTTAAGTGCTCGTGTGAGTGCCCATGTTTTCCCGAAACTTGGTTAGAAGACTTACCGATTAAGATGTCATCCCGTTGGTTCGTAACTTACCAGGTATGATGTTGTTGCTTTTATTCTTCGACCGTTTGAAGCGAGATTTCTTGCTCTTCATCCTCAATGAATCCTTGATAGAGTTTCAGCCGTTGGCCATTGACTTTGAATGGAGGTCCATTCCGAGACTTAATTTCTACTGCACCGTGCGGGTAAATATGAGTGATGGAAAAAGGTCCTGACCACCTAGACTTTAATTTACCAGGAAACAATCAAAGTCGTGAATTAAACAAAAGAACTTGATCTCCTACTCGAAATTCGTTAGGTTTAATATGTTTGTCATGCAAGTTTTTCATTCTTTCCTTATAAATTTCGGAGTTTGAGTATGCATAATTCCTAAGTTCGTCTAATTCATTTAATTAACAGAATCAATTTCTACCGGCAAATTCTAAATCTAAGTTTACATTTTTAATTGCCCAGTAGGCTTTGTGTGCAATTTCTACTTGCAAATGACAGCTTTTTCCATAGACTAACTTATATGGGGTTGTACCTATTGTTGTTTTATAAGCAGTTCGAAAAGCCCATAAAGCATCATCTAATTTATCTGCCCATTCCTTTTTATTTAGCCCTACGGTTTTTTCAAGTATTCATTTTAAACCTCTATTAGTCACTTCGGCTTGTCCGTTTGTTTGAGGGTGATATGCTGTTGAGACCCGGTGATAGACCCCATATCTTGTTAACATTTTTTCAAGTTGATGGTTGCAAAAATGGGTAACTCTATCACTTATTAATGCTTTAGGTGTTCCAAAACGAGAGAATAATTTTTTTCAGAAATCTTACCACAACTCTTCCATCATTTGTTGGAAGTGCTTCGGCCTCGGCCCATTTAAACAAGTAATCTACTGCCACAAGTATATATTTGTTTCCTTTTGACTGTGGGAAAGGTCCCATAAAGTCGAGTCCCTACACATCAAAAAATTCACAAACAAGAATGCCATTTTGTGGCATTTTGTTTTTGGAAGAAATATTACCTGTTCTTTGGCAAGCATCACATGTTTTGACAAGACTTTGGGCGTCTTTGTAAATGGTCGGCCAATAAAATCCTGAATCAAATACCTTTCGTGCGGTACTAGCGGCACCATGATGTCCTCCGTATGGACCTTCATGACATTGGCGGAGAATTCTTCTTGCTTCGCTACCATGTACGCAGCGTCAGATGAGTTGGTCGGCACACATTTTGAAAAGATAAGGGTCTTCCCAAAAATAATGCATCACATTAGCAAAGAATTTTTTTCTTTGATGATGTGGCCAACCTTTAGCGACTATACCGCTAGCTAGGTAGTTAGCATAGTTAGCGTACCATGGTTCTTCTTTGTATTCAACCATTTCTAGGGACCCCGTTGGAAATTTTTCGTTGATTTGCTCGTCCCTGGTTGCCTCCAAAGCTGGGTGTTCTAAGCGTGAAAGATGATCTGTTGCGGTGTTTTCTGCTCCTCTTTTATCTTTGATTTCAATATCAAATTCTTGGAGGAGTAAAATCCACCGAATCAAACATGGTTTTGCGTCCTGCTTTTTGAAGAGATATCGAATGGCTGCATGATCTGTATAGACTATTGTTTTAGAAAGAACAAGATAAGAACGGAATTTATCAAAAGCAAATACCACTGCCAGTAATTCTTTTTCAGTTGTTGTGTAATTTTTTTGTGCATCGTTAAGTGTTTTACTAGCATAATAAATTGGGTGAAAATGCTTTTCTTTTCTTTGTCCCAAGACAAATCCAACTGCAAAGTCACTTGCATCACACATGATTTCGAAAGGAAATTTCCAATCAGGCGCTATCATGATAGGTGCATTGACTAGCATTTCCTTTAGGGTTAGAAATGCTTGACTGCAATCCTTGTTAAAGATGAAAGGGGCATCATTTTCAAGTAATTTTGTTAGAGGCCTTGAAATTTTAGAAAAGTCTTTGATAAATAGCCTATAAAATCCGGCATGCCCAAGGAAACTTCTTATAGCTCTAACGGAGGATGGGGGTGGTAATCGAGAAATAGTGTCTATTTTTGCTTGACCAACCTCCATTCCTTCGCTTGAGATTTTGTGACCGAGTACTATTCCCTCAGTTACCATGAAATGGCATTTTTCTCAATTAAGGGCGAGGTTAGTTTCCTCACATCGGGATAGAATTCGTTCAAGGTTATCAAGGCATTGGTCGTATGAATCCCCAAAGATAGAAAAGTCGTCCATGAAGACTTCCATTGTCTTTTCTATCATATCATGGAAAATGGCTACCATGCAACGTTGGAATGTTGTGGGGGCATTACATAGACCAAATGGCATGCGTCGATAAGCAAAAGTTCCATAGGGACATGTGAAAGTTGTCTTTTCTTGGTCTTCGGTTGCTATCGGGATTTGAAAGTAACCTGAAAAACCATCCAAGAAACAGTAAAATTTATGACCGGATAATCTTTCTAACATTTGATCAATGAAGGGCAAAGGAAAGTGATCTTTCCTCGTTGCTTCATTTAATCGTCTATAATCTATACATACTCTCCATCCTGTGACGGTTCTCGTTGGTATTAATTCATTCTTTTCGTTAGTTATTACCGTCATACCTCCTTTCTTTGGAACTACTTGGACGGGACTTACCCAAGGGCTATCGGAGATAGGATAAATAAGTCCAGCGTCAAGTAATTTGATTACTTCATTTTTAACCACTTCTTGAACATTAGGATTTACTCGACGTTGTGGTTGTATTACTGATTTGTAGTCATCATTCATTAAAATTTTGTGCGTGCACATGGAAGGACTTATTCCTTTAATATCTACAAGCTTCTAAGCAATCGCATTTTTGTGTTTTTTCAAAAGGTTAATTAATTTTTCTTTTTCTAAACTATCTAACTTAGACGAAATAATTACAGGTGATTTACCATCTTTGTCTAGAAAAGCATATTCCAAACCTTTTGGAAGTTCTTTGAGCTCAAGAGGTGGGTCTTTAGGAGACTCCTTATTTGGTTGCTCATTTTGATCAAGAACTTTAAAAGTTTGTTCTATGGCGACCTCTTCTTCAACAAAGTGGTTAACCTTTTCACTTGTATCAGGTGGTTCATCTTCATCTTCAATTAGGGGGTCATTATTGCCGAACGGATATTTTATTGACCGCTCAAGATCGACACTCTTTTTAAATGCCCCTAATTGAAGAGGTAGATTGTTACACTTCTGGTTTTTCAAAGCGTCGTGGGTTTTTACAAAGGGTCGCCCCAACACTAGAGGAGCGTCATCGAGGATGACAAAGTCAGTTGGGATTACCATTTAATTTGTTTGAACCAAGACATCCTCAACTACACCGATTGATTTTATTATTTTTCGATTAGATAGAAAAATGGGTATTTGAAGTGGAGAAAAATCACTAATACTTAATTTTTCGAAAATGTAGTTAGGCATTATGTTAACACAAAGATCTTTATCAATCGTGACATTACTAATAAACGAATTTTGAAAAAAACATGGAACCGGTGTAATGTTAATTTCAAAAGGATCTTCTTTCATTAGCGAGGTTTGATCATTAGTTAACTTAACGCTTACTATTTCGTTAATTTTAGTGTTAGTATTTAACTATTTTAAAAACTTAGCATGAGTAGGAACTAAACAATGATTTTCAAAAGAAGGTGACAAGAGATTAATTTCTTCAAAATTAGACTCTTCTTGAATTTTAGCGTTGTCGGACTCACCTTTTTCGTTGTTTAACTCATGTGTCGGTTTTTCACTTATTTGTTCTTCCATTTTTACACTTTCAATTATCTCTTCTTTATTTGATTCTTCTCTTGCGCGGGACTCCTCTTCCCTTGCGCGAGATTCTTTTATATAGCGCTCAATAACTTTAAGGTGTTCTAATATCCTATCGGTCACTTCGGTTATAGAAAAAGGATCAGGATTTTCAAAGCTTGAATCCGGTTGTTCGATCCTTTGTTCCTCATAATACCCATATGAAGTAGATGGTTCACACCATTGTTCTTCATTGTGAGCATATGATGGATAAGGGTCGTAATTTTGTTCTTCATAATACTCATATGAGGTGGGTTGTTCACGCCATGGATCCTCATAATAAACATATGAAGGTGGTGGCTCATATCTTGGTTCCTCAAAGCATGAGTAAGAAGGCTCATACCTTGGTTCATCAAAATATGAATATGAGGGAGGAGGTTCATACCTTTGGTCTTCATAGGATGTGTATGAAGTCGATGGCTCGTACCTGGGCTCCTCATAGTAGGTGTATGAAGTGGACGGTTGATATAAGTTACAATATTGAACCGAGTGCGGGTCACCACAATTAGTGCAATAGTTATTCCTATAATCCTCCTCATAGGTGTAGTTGTAACCTCCTGAGTATTGATCCATAAGAATCACTCAGCAGACCACAACCAAGTCTCGAGATTAGAAAACAAAAATAAAAATGGAAACAGAGGCTGGACACGGCCCCGTGTACAGAATCTGTATCTGGGCGTCTTAATTAAGGTTACTGATTTCGTTGAGCACTGGGGCGTGTTCAGTGAGCACGACCCCGTGTTCAGTTTATGTTACTGGGTGTTTTATGAAAAATGTGCAGCACGGCCCCGTGTTCAGTGGACACGACCCGTGTTCAACCTACTATAAATGCAAAATTAAACTAAAATGCAGAAAAATGTGTGCGCGTTTTGAAAAAGTTTTGAAAAAACTAATTAGGCCGTCGATTTTAAGCTTTCTTAAAATCCTTGTGTCCCCGGTAACGGCGCCAAAAACTTGATGCGCGTGTGATGTCGTAGGTATTTAAGTATATTTTAAGCCCTTTTTACACGTTAGTCAAGTTTTAAATTTATAAAACACGATATTTTACTAACACCAAACACACATATGGGCAAGTGCACCCATCGTGAGCGTAGTATAGTGTTGGTAAGATACCGAGGTCGTCCAAGGACACAAGATCTTTTAGTACCGGTTTATCCTCAACGTCTAATCAAATCAAAAGTTTATAAAAAGGTTTTAAACTAGAAAAATAAAAACTGACTAAAATGCTGAAAAATAAAATAAAAGTAAAAACAGATAGACAAGATGAATCACTTGGCTCCGACTCGTGTTTAGTGTAACCTTTGATTATTTCCGCACTTTTGCACTTTTTAAGAGATTATCTTAGTTATTGTAGTAGGCCCCTCTTTTGAAGGTGACGTTACCCTCAACCCAGTAGTTTGAGTCAGCAAGGATACAATCCTAAAGGGTCGGATTATTGAAAGATAATTAATTAAGTTATTAATGCATATTATGGTAGACCCCTCTTTTGAAGGTGACGTTACCCTTGGCTAAGTAGTCTGAGTCAGCAGGGATACAATCCTAAGTAGCCGGGTTAAAGTATTAACAATAGCTTACATATGAGGGGATCAAAGAGTTTGGGCCCCTGCCATCCAATACCGGTAAGTATTGAAGGAGGTCCTACTAAATTTGACCCAAGTCCTTGCAGGATCTATACACTGAACAAGGCAAGACTCTTACCAAACCGTTCCCTTAACCCCCGACCAGGTAGCCAACATACCTCCATATAGACCGTGGAGATATGAATGGTGAAAATCTTTTATTTTATATAGACAGTAAAATAATGCCAAGACACCACGGACAAACGATAAGGGAGAATCACCTTCAACATAAGAAACTAGTTATTAAAGTCATTAATACATAACCAAGTAAAAAATGCGAAAAGATTAAAAATAAAAAGTATTACACTAGACACTTGTCTTCACCAAGTGATGTAATAGACTTAGGCAAACATGGCCTTTGATTGTCAAGAACTCTTACGATCAATCTTGGATCCCGAGACGACTCACACACTCTATGATGGACAATGGATGATGGTGGTGGATGATGGTGGTGTGATGG
Organism: Helianthus tuberosus; assembly: GCA_030545235.1. Classification (NCBI taxonomy): domain Eukaryota; kingdom Viridiplantae; phylum Streptophyta; class Magnoliopsida; order Asterales; family Asteraceae; genus Helianthus; species Helianthus tuberosus. Next base: position 149,417,331 of record CM060399.1, read on the forward strand.
TGGTGGGTGGTGTGTGGTGGGTGAAGTGTGAGAGAGGTGGTGTGCCAAGGGATGGTTTGCAAATGAGCCAAGCACCCCTATTTATAGGCTGAACAGTAGCTCGGGCACGGCCCCGTATCCATCCTCCTTCTCTGTCTTCATTAATTGCTCTTGTCTGCATTAGTTGACCATTGCCCCGTGTCCGCTGGGCACGACCCCGTGTGCAGAAGCGTATCTGTACTTTCAAGATTTGCCTGGATTCTGCGAATATTATAGTTGACCACGACCCCGTGTCCGCTGAGCACAGCCCCGTGGTGGGCGATAGAAGCTTCTACAGCTTTGTCTTTTATGCTGACACTTGGGCACGCCCCCGTGTTCACTGAGCATGGGGCGTGTTCAGCCTTCTGTTCTCTTGTTTTGCTTGGGAAGATGCTGTCCGAGAGGTCTGGCATGCCACGTTTATTCCTTTTCTTGTATTTATGTTAGATTTAGCTGCCTTTTTGCTTCTTTTGTTAATTTGAGCTCATTTAATCCTGAAAATACAAAAGGAAGACAAAAACACACTTTTTCCAACATTAGTACTAAAAAAGATTTAGTTTTATGCCACAATTGATGTAATTTATATGTTGCATTTTGTGCACATCAATGATAACAAATCTCACAGTGATAATCATTGAGAAGTTCTACCCATCGGCGTTGACGCATATTAAGTTCCTTCTGGTTGAAGATATGTTGTAGGCTCCTATGATCGGTGAAGATCGTACACTTTGTACCATACAGGTAGTGTCGCCAAATCTTTAACGCAAAAACAACTGTGCCTAGCTTGAGATCATGGGTTGTATAGTTCTTCTCGTGGATTTTGATCTGACGAGATGCGTAGGCAATGACCTTGTCCCGTTGCATGAGAACACAGCCAAGACCATGGTTCGAGGCATCACAATAGACAATAAAGTCGTTGTTTCCATCGGGCAATGTGAGAACATGAGCATTTCAAAGCATGCGCTTGAGGGTTTGGAAGGCAGACTCTTGTTCAGTTCCCCAAACAAAGGGCTTGTCTTTATGCGTGAGAGCGGTAAGCGGGACAACGATCTTTGAGAATCCTTCGATAAATCGTTGATAATAGCCCGCCAATTCGAGGAAAGAACGGACTTCAGAAGGGCTAATGGGTGTAATCCAACTCTTAACGGCTTCAATCTTCGCGGGATCGATGTGAATACCTTGACTATTTATAATGTGACCCAGAAACTGAACCTCCTCCAGCCAAAATTCACACTTGGAGAACTTGGCATAGAGTCGATTCCCCCGGAGTAGCTCGAGAACCAAACGTAGATGTTACGCGTGTTCGAATTTCGACTTGGAATACATCAAGACATCGTCGATGAACACGATAACGAAATGGTCAAGATAAGGTTTACACACGCGATTCATCAGATCTATGAAAATCGCGGGTGCGTTGGTTAAACCAAAAGGCATAACAACGAACTCATAGTGGTCGTAACGGGTGCGAAAAGTGGTCTTGGGTATATCCTCCTCTTGGATGAGTAGCTGGTGATAGCCTGAGCGTAGATCGATCTTCGATAAACACGTAGCACCTTGTAACTGATCAAACAAATCATCAATGCGAGGCAGGAGATAGCGGTTCTTGATAGTCAACTTATTCAGTTCCCGATAGTCGATGCACATTCGGAACGACCCATCCTTCTTTTTGACGAAAAGGACTGGCGCGCCCCAAGGAGAGGTGCTCGGGCGAATGAAGCCTTTCTCAAGTAATTCCTGAAGCTGACTCGAGAGTTCACGCATTTCAGACGGTGCGAGTCGGTAAGGAGCTTTGGCAACAGGGTTGGCTCCAGGAATGAGGTCGATACGAAAGTCGATATCACGATTTGGCGGAAGGCCGGGAAGATCCTCCGGAAAAATGTTAGGAAATTCTCGAACCACTAGGACATCGTTTACACCAGGTCTTCCTTTCTTTTCCTTCTCCGCTACTAAAATGTTAGCCAAGAAAGCTATGTATTCCTTGCGGAGATACTTACTAGCTTGGACACACGACATGAGCTTGAGACCTTTCGAAGCAGTTTCGCCATAAACACACAATGAATCACCATTCGCGGGCTAGAATCAAATAATCTTATCGAAGCATACAACTTCAGCATGGTTTTCGCGAAGAAAGTCCATGCCTACAATGACGTCAAAACTTCCGAGTTGCATCGGAATAAGGTCGATTGGGAAGATGTGATTGTTGAGCTCAAGAGTACAATCACAAAGAACGGAATTAACGGCGACAGTTCTTCCGGTGGCGACTTCAACATCGAACGTCGAGGGGAGATGGGATCGCTTACGACTAAGAAGCTTCTCGAATTCAAACGACACAAAGCAGTTATCGGCTCCAGTATCAAACAAACACGATGCATAAATACCATTCAAAAGGAATGTACCATTGACCACATTGTTATCAGCCTGGGCTTGGCACACATTGATGTTGAAAGTTCTGGCACGTGCGGCTTGTTGCTGCTGTTGAGGCTGTTGTTGCTGCTGCTCCTAGGGCTCTTGTTTCACAACCCTGTTCGGGCATATGTTCGCAAAGTGGTTGGGATCACCACATGCGAAGCAGACTCGGGCGTTGGCCGCGGGTGCCTGAGCCGCTTATTGGCCTTGAGGAGCTGGAAGCAGAGCTTGATGAGTAGTGGCTTGAGCTGGTGCTTGACGAGGACCAGTACGGCGGTTAGCAGTGAAGTGGCCGTACATATTGCAGTGAGCACAGAAACGGCAGGCGAGACCCACCGGGTGATGATAAGTGCATGTTGGGCAGGCAGGGTGGGGGCCTGTGTATGTGCGCTTTGCAGGCGGTGCATAGGTAACTGGTGCTGGGCGGTGGTGAGACTGTTGCTGAGCCAGTACGGCTTGAAGTGGAGCAGCAGTGGTGGTAACAGCACAGTTCTTGTTGCTGGAGCTGCTGTTGTTGTTCTTCTTCTTGATGCGTGAGGACTTTGAAGATTCAGCGGCGACGGTTTCGGCGGCTGGTGTGGTGGTGACTTGATGTAGGTTCTTTGAAGTTTTATCCCAAAACCAGCTTTTACACGCTTGTCGTTGATTTCGGAAGAGGTTCGGTACACATATCCATCCCATCAGCCTGCTCTACCTCATAATCTGCACACATCATCTGATCTATAAGTGACTCTTCATCAGATAAAGGACTCATTGGTGTGGTATTATCCTCCACAACCTCCTCCTTCATGTGAGAATAATCTCTAATATCGTCAGGTAATGGTGAGAGGCGTTCTTCTATCTCTATCTTCAATTTTAAAGTATGACACTTAGAAGCTAAGCAGCTGATTCGGTCTTCATCGGACAGGTTGGGTGTTGCTAAATATTGCTCGAGTTTGGACAAAGTTACTTCCAATACAGCAAGCTCTTTCTCCTCCTCGGTCTCATAAACATAAACACCCTCGGGCTCAGAATATTCTTCGGGATGATATTGTCGATATCCCTGATACGGTCTATAGATGCGCGCTTCCATCATCTTTTTATTCCAATACTTCGGTTTTTCCGAATACACCGGGCACACATCATAATCATAAGTGTGATCGCGACCGCAACAAAAACATAAACTATCCATCCTTGCCTCATAATAAACTTCCTCGTCTCGATCGTATCCATATGAATAATAGTCATCCTCCATTTCTGATTCATAATCGTCAACGTATGATGGAGGTGGAAGCTGTGAAACATAAGACACCGGTTTTCCATGTGCCCTCCTGTAGTGAGCCTCGTGGCAACCAATACATGGATGTCGTGGACCCCCGCATAATCTACACGTAGATAAACTGAAATTTGTGTAATCCCTGTCATCCTGCACAACACAACTCAACTACCAAGTGTAAATCATGAACATAAAAGAAATCTTTTTGGTTTTTTTTTTTAATTTTTTTAAATTTTTTTTTTCAAACTAATACACAAGATAACACACGTTGCGCACTACTCCCCGGCAACGGTGCCAAAATTTGACGTGATTGTCGTGGTCACGCAAATTTAATCCCAATAACAACTATATAGATAGTGGCAAGTGGGTATCGAACACAGGGAGTTTGTGGAATATGTGCTATCTCGATGTATGTCTAACTTGACTAAATTAATCTAATTGCAAATAAAATAAATTCAAGAGTTTTGGCGATTGGATTTAATTACTAGATTAAACTAAATTAAATTACAAATCAAAGTTAAGTTTTGTAACAAGATAAGAGGATAGTGATCATCCCGAGTTTCAAGTTTTAAGTGACAACTAACGTTCATGTTCAACTGGAAAGAACCACATAGATATGGCTCATGTAAGATCAATTGTTTGTGATGAAAGGGAACTAAGTACTCGGATTCCTAGAACGCGAGGTTGTTACCCGATGACCAATCAACACATATCCAACCCTAATCCCTCCCATGATATCTCGATTGCCAACGGCACCAAGAACGTATGGTTTAGAACTATGATCAAACACACATTAACAATTTACAAACAATCAATCAAACACCATAATAAACTAACAACACATGCACAGTCTAATATTCCAGAAATTAAAGAACAAGCATAATTGTCACAAATAAAACCTTACATCCGAGACGATCACCAAACAAACCTAGCCGCTCATAGTGTTATGAACCATCATCACAATCGAACCTTTGTTTATTGGAATCAAACACAAAGTCTTCATGTTTTGATCACTCAAGAACACCAAAGGAGAGCCAAGAATCGCCCCTCTACTCCTCCAAAACCGACAATTGATCCGCCCTTTGAAAAGACCTCATTCAACTGACTTAAAGATGGCGGTTACACATTTGATCGCAGCCACCACCGTAAATTACGGCTCCACCGTAATTTACGGTGGACTTAATATTGTTACGGCACAAGTCTCCTGTATTACGGTGATAATGTTTGATGCTGAATTGTTGTTGACTTGTTGTGTTGCTGTCAACCCATGTGCGGCCCATCTCACCAAGTCCACGTGAGATGATGATGTCCACTTCCTTGCCGTCAAAAAACTCAATCCCCAAAAGTTGTTCACTTAGAATATGCGGCCCACTCCTCTTTCAATTTTAATTCCTACAATAAAAAAATAATATTCCTCTTTTTGTTGTGCACCTCAAGTCAGCACATACCCAAGAAAACTGCCAAGTTGTGATGATGATTTCTATTTAATGTTGTTGACCCAAAAGTTCCTTGCATGTGCCGTCAATTCCTTCTCTCTCTTGATAAGATGAATTATCTTTTCTTTCTTGTGAATTCTTTGTATGCGTGTATGTGTATATATAAATCGCCTTTAAGGATAAAGCCCACATATATGTTTCAAGTAATGACACAATGGTCCCTCAACTTTAATCTTTTATATTTCTTTCATGAAAGTCAAGCCCACATGATGTCTTGTATTTTCTCACCAACTCCAAGACCCAACTCACGAGATGATGATGATATGTTGATTTTAGGATGATAATTATGTTGTCAAAACCCTAAAACCACATGATGTGATGCCTGCTTCTTCACATGTGCTTGCTGCCTTTTTATATCTACCGTAGCCTACGGTTTCAATTTAACCGAATTAAGCGATTTACCTGCAAAGCACACGAACACTCGTAGTTATCACATTCACTATACATAACCGTGTAAAATATGGGATATGCACGTATTTAGCTCATTTAAGGGTTGTCCTTCGGACCACCCGTCACATCCCCACACTTACCCGTTGCTTGTCCCAAGCAACCCATTCAAAAACTATTTCAAAACCACAAGCGATCAACATGCAAATCAAGCTAAAATGTATCGTCCTTTTACTAACCTTAAATCATACCATAAGACACACCCCTCACAAGAACTCTCGGTGACAAGAAATATTAGCACATAATGCTAAACCACTCAATGCGTGTGTGTGTGTGCGCGACAATAAGCTTGTATACAAATCAAGTCTCCTCCTAACAAATATCTAACATGCTTTAGAATCAAAGGGACTTGCGGGTTGCAACGGGGTTAGGTGTAAAGGTAGGAAAATGGTGGAATACATATGAAAGAGCTAATTGATTTGACCCGGTATTTTTTTATGTCTACTACTACGAAGCAAACACCAAAAATATATACAAAGCTTCTTGACATTCTCACTCTATTGCAATTAAATACTTCTTTTTGTATTTTTCATATTTTTCTCTTTTTTTTTTCTTTTCTTTTCTTTCCTTTTTTTTCACAACACATCAAACTCAACAATATATACAGAAACATCAATACTACAAACTAAATCTCCTAAACCGGGTCATCTCAAAAGGTAAAATTTTTGTAGGAAGTAGGCTCGGGTCACAATCGAATGGTCTAAGGCTCAACATGGCTTTCTAAGGACCAAACCCCCACCCCTCACAATACCAAGCTCATATATGTAACGTATGAGGTCCAACCCACCAATCCCGCACTCTCACACATCTAGACGAGGCTTCCTAAAAGTCCCCCTATCATTTTCAAAAGCATGCTAATTCTAGGATTTAACAAGTATTCACACACAAGTTCTATTAACACAACAACACACACCGCCACTCAAACAATGAAATATCAATAACAATCATGTGTGGCTCAAATCCTCACCAAGAAAAAAACTAGGAATGGGTGTCGGTGTGTCAAATGGAACAATATCAAGCTTTCAAATTTTTACACTTTTCGCTTGAATTTACAAAAATTTTAAAATTCTCAAAAATTCCCCCATCCCCACACTTGGGATACATTGTCCCAATGTATGGTTTTGAGGAAAAGATCGCTTTAACCAAGAACATCAACAATTGCTTATACTCTCAAACCCCAATTTTTTTTTTTATTATTAAAAACACAACTAATTCCTTCACAACCCATAAACTAAACACATCAAAACACCACCCAACCGCCCAACCAAAAACTTAAACAAGAATATATACAAAGGTGCACAAGATAAGAACAAGACACGACCTGATTAGTAAATCAGCAGTGTTGGTAGTGATGCAGCTGCGGTAATCGGACAGGAACATAAACATCTCTTGGATTCGCTGATATCTCAACAGGGATGTTGCCAAACATCCCCACACTTGAATCATTGCATCCGCGAGGATTGAAATGTAGTAACCTGCCAAAACACAAACACAACACCAAAACAAAACAAAACAAAACAAAACAAAACAAAACAAAACAAAACACAAATACAATACTCTACATCCTCGGGCTGCCTCCCGAGAGCGCTAAGTTTAAAGGTCTTCAGCCAGACCATACCTGATATGCGTTATGGTGGTCTTAATGCACACTTACCCGCAGCATTTCCAACAAATGCCCGGAAATTTACATGCCATCTCCATAGATTTGTCAGTATATTTGGCATGTTAAAGCTGCTCCTGCGGGCTTTGCTAGTCCACTTCATGACATATACCTTAATGTCTGGTAGTTTCACCCTTCTCATCTTGTTTCTCGAACCCTCTTCCCCACACTTGTTAATTTGAATTATGGGAAGAGGTTCGGTACACATATCCATCCCATCAGCCTGCTCTACCTCATAATCTGCACACATCATCTGATCTATAAGTGACTCTTCATCAGATAAAGGACTCATTGGTGTGGTATTATCCTCCACAACCTCCTCCTTCATGTGAGAATAATCTCTAATATCGTCAGGTAATGGTGAGAGGCGTTCTTCTATCTCTATCTTCAATTTTAAAGTATGACACTTAGAAGCTAAGCAGCTGATTCGGTCTTCATCGGACAGGTTGGGTGTTGCTAAATATTGCTCGAGTTTGGACAAAGTTACTTCCAATACAGCAAGCTCTTTCTCCTCCTCGGTCTCATAAACATAAACACCCTCGGGCTCAGAATATTCTTCGGGATGATATTGTCGATATCCCTGATACGGTCTATAGATGCGCGCTTCCATCATCTTTTTATTCCAATACTTCGGTTTTTCCGAATACACCGGGCACACATCATAATCATAAGTGTGATCGCGACCGCAGCAAAAACATAAACTATCCATCCTTGCCTCATAATAAACTTCCTCGTCCCGATCGTATCCATATGAATAATAGTCATCCTCCATTTCTGATTCATAATCGTCAACGTATGATGGAGGTGGAAGCTGTGAAACATAAGACACCGGTTTTCCATGTGCCCTCCTGTAGTGAGCCTCGTGGCAACCAATACATGGATGTCGTGGACCCCCGCATAATCTACACGTAGATAAACTGAAATTTGTGTGATGCCCTGTCATCCTGCACAACACAACTCAACTACCAAGTGTAAATCATGAACATAAAAGAAATCTTTTTGGTTTTTTTTTTTTTAAATTTTTTTTTAAAATTTGTTTTTCAAACTAATACACAAGATAACACACGTTGCGCACTACTCCCCGGCAACGGTGCCAAAATTTGACGTGATTGTCGTGGTCACGCAAATTTAATCCCAATAACAACTATATAGATAGTGGCAAGTGGGTATCGAACACAGGGAGTTTGTGGAATATGTGCTATCTCGATGTATGTCTAACTTGACTAAATTAATCTAATTGCAAATAAAATAAATTCAAGAGTTTTGGCGATTGGATTTAATTACTAGATTAAACTAAATTAAATTACAAATCAAAGTTAAGTTTTGTAACAAGATAAGAGGATAGTGATCATCCCGAGTTTCAAGTTTTAAGTGACAACTATCGTTCATGTTCAACTGGAAAGAACCACATAGATATGGCTCATGTAAGATCAATTGTTTGTGATGAAAGGGAACTAAGTACTCGGATTCCTAGAATGCGAGGTTGTTACCCGATGACCAATCAACACATATCTAACCCTAATCCCTCCCATGATATCTCGATTGCCAACGGCACCAAGAACGTATGGTTTAGAACTATGATCAAACACACATTAACAATTTACAAACAATCAATCAAACACCATAATAAACTAACAACACATGCACAGTCTAATATTCCAGAAATTAAAGAACAAGCATAATTGTCACAAATAAAACCTTACATCCGAGACGATCACCAAACAAACCTAGCCGCTCATAGTGTTATGAACCATCATCACAATCGAACCTTTGTTTATTGGAATCAAACACAAAGTCTTCATGTTTTGATCACTCAAGAACACCAAAGGAGAGCCAAGAATCGCCCCTCTACTCCTCCAAAACCGACAATTGATCCGCCCTTTGAAAAGACCTCATTCAACTGACTTAAAGATGGCGGTTACACATTTGATCGCAGCCACCACCGTAAATTACGGCTCCACCGTAATTTACGGTGGACTTAATATTGTTACGGCACAAGTCTCCTGTGTTACGGTGATAATGTTTGATGCTGAATTGTTGTTGACTTGTTGTGTTGCTGTCAACCCATGTGCGGCCCATCTCACCAAGTCCACGTGAGATGATGATGTCCACTTCCTTGCCGTCAAAAAACTCAATCCCCAAAAGTTGTTCACTTAGAATATGCGGCCCACTCCTCTTTCAATTTTAATTCCTACAATAAAAAAATAATATTCCTCTTTTTGTTGTGCACCTCAAGTCAGCACATACCCAAGAAAACTGCCAAGTTGTGATGATGATTTCTATTTAATGTTGTTGACCCAAAAGTTCCTTGCATGCGCCGTCAATTCCTTCTCTCTCTTGATAAGATGAATTATCTTTTCTTTCTTGTGAATTCTTTGTATGCGTGTATGTGTATATATAAATCGCCTTTAAGGATAAAGCCCACATATATGTTTCAAGTAATGACACAATGGTCCCTCAACTTTAATCTTTTATATTTCTTTCATGAAAGTCAAGCCCACATGATGTCTTGTATTTTCTCACCAACTCCAAGACCCAACTCACGAGATGATGATGATATGTTGATTTTAGGATGATAATTATGTTGTCAAAACCCTAAAACCACATGATGTGATGCCTGCTTCTTCACATGTGCTTGCTGTCTTTTTATATCTACCGTAGCCTACGGTTTTAATTTAACCGAATTAAGCGATTTACCTGCAAAGCACACGAACACTCGTAGTTATCACATTCACTATACATAACCGTGTAAAATATGGGATATGCACGTATTTAGCTCATTTAAGGGTTGTCCTTCGGACCACCCGTCACCGTCCACCAGTCTAATGCGCGGGACTGGAAAACGCCGGTATCGTTTAGAGTGCGGAGATTTTCCGGACATCCACTCTGGCGCAGAGTGACTTTGACGGAATCGAACCATTGAAACATAGCCGTAGGGCCATCTTCTCCAGTGAATTCCTTTGGACTGCAAGCCTTAAACTGCTTGAAGCTGAAAGCAGTCTTGGGAGCAACTTTAGGAGCTTCGGTTCTGGACTCCTCAGATGATTTGCAAACATTCTCATAAATCTCACTCACAATCTGAGGCACAACCTTTGCCACTTGTTTAGCGAGGATGGCAGCAAGGCGTTTGTCCCTCTGTTCCTAGCGAGAGAGTCGTGGGGTGACGGGGTCCAGCTGATGGTCCAGTTGAGAATGTCTGCAACAGACATCGTCATATGTCACGACCCCCGGCCCGGTATGACCCGGTCTAGGAGCCGCGGGACAGAAAACCCGTAGTATTTGTAATTAGTTTGACAGCGGAAATATTATCAGGATCGTTTAAACTTGAAAATGCCCAATTAATTTTATTTCACACATTTGGGACAAACCCCATAATTTACAGTAAAGGAAATTTCACAAGGAAATTCCCTGTTTTACAAAACATATTTATTTATTTATTTTATTGAGCCACTTCTTCAAGCTTGGAGTGCTACACGGCACTTTTCCTAGATCATAGCAGATCACCTGAAACATGTTTAAAAAGATTTTTATCAGCGGGAAATACTGGCGAGTCATTCAATTTGCACAAAATACACATTGTCATAAATTAACAGCATTAAGGGTTTTTATATTTGCCCTTTATCATATAATTATCTGTTTCAGCTGTCACTCGACCGAATCTATGACTGTGGACATATCACTAATTAGGCTCGCCCACCTAAAGTGATAAATCGTTAGTAGTAATGTGCACAAAATCCCCACATACTGCCATTAATTAATGATTAGCAAAGACTTAATCACTACAAAGTATAACTAGAAATCATTTAGGGTTTTGTAAAGCAATTTGATAAAAAGAGAAAGACTCACATTGCAAATTTAATCAGACAGAACCTTGCCTACTGATTTCACCTTGTAACCTAGTTTAAATAACAATGCACACGAAACTAGGTCAGTAACGTAATACAACATTTACGATAAGCTCACGAAATCAAAACCCTCATGACGAATGACAAAGTATAGCCCATATTCGGGCAGCACTTAAACATCCATCGGATTGGTTTCAATCGATCGGACATTGTATCGTAGCAGTGATCGAGTTATTACCCTGTTGTCGCAGCAGAGCTTCGTGCTAGTGTGTGTTTTTGAATGAAAAAGTGAATAACTCAGTGTACAAAATGAATTTGAACGTCGAACCAACGCAGCCATGTAAGTGCTAAACCCCTGCTATATATACTGAAAAAGGGTCTCCCACGCGTGGCGCGCCAGACCCACCTGGTCCTGGCGAGTGGCGCGACGCGTCCCTTTTTAGGGTAGGGTAGCTTCGTGTCCACCTAGCCTGGGTGAGTCAAAATTTTGACGAAATTTGCGATCTATAGCAAACTATGTGGATATTATCAATTATGGAATACCCCCCTTGAGTTTTAGGGGCCCTAATCCTAGTTCCAACTGTTCTGAAAATTTTAGGGGTCATGCAATATTACTTGGGGGTGTCAATTTGGGTTTCCTAATGGACATCAATAAAATAAGAATAAAAATTTTGGTGAGAGTTGTTACATCATCCCCACCTTATTAAAATCTTGTCCTCGAGATTTACTGGAACAAGTAAGGATATTTTCGCTTCATCTCTGATTCCAGTTCCCAAGTGTACTCAGGCCCTCTCTTTGAATCCCACTTGACTTTGACCAGTACTAGTTTTTTGTGCTTGAGAAACTTGACCTTTCTATCTTCTATCTGAAGTGGTTTTTCCACAAATTTTAGCTTTTCATTTAGATCTATATCCTGAAGAGGTATTACCAGGGATTCGTCAGATAAACATTTCTTGAGGTTGGATACATGAAATACGTCATGTACCCCGGCTAACTCTTCTGGTAGTTGTAAGCGATAGGCGACCGGTCCTATTTTCTGGATTACTAGGAATGGTCCTACGTACCTTGGACTTAGCTTTCCTTTCTTTCCGAATCGGACTACCCCTTTCCAAGGAGAAACTTTCATGAGTACCTTATCTCCGACTTGAAATTCCAGCGGTTTGCGTCTATTGTCTGCATAACTCTTCTAGCGATCTCGAGCTGTTTTCAGTCTGTTCTTGATTTGAGTGATCTTGTCGGTGGTTTCTTGCACAATTTTGGGACCTGATAATTGACTTTCTCCTATTTTTGCCCAACAAACTGGAGTTCTACACTTTCGCCCATACAGTGCTTCGAACGGGGCAGCTTCAATGCTTGAATGGTAACTATTGTTATAGGAGAATTCAATTAAGGGAAGGTGATTATCCCAGTTTCCACCAAAATCTATTACACATGCCCTGAGCATGTCTTCCAGGGTTTGAATCGTCCTTTCACTTTGTCCGTCTGTTTGGGGGTGGTATGAAGTGCTCAAATTCAATCGGGTCCCTATTGCTTCTTGAAAACTTGTCCAGAAATGTGAAGTGAACCGACTATCTCTACCCGATACAATAGAGAGTGGGATTCCATGTAAGGATACTACCTCGTCTACGTATAATTTAGCTAATCTTTCCATACTGAAAGTTTCCTTCATGGGTAGGAAATGAGCTGATTTGGTTAATCGATCCACAATTACCCAAATTGTGTCGTTACCTTTTCTGGTTTTGGGCAACTTAGTAACAAAGTCCATGGTTATTAGTTCCCATTTCCATACAGGCATTTCTAATTGTTGGAGCAATCCTGAAGGTTTCTGGTGTTCTGCCTTAACTTGTGAACAAGTTAAACACTTAGATACATATCTAGCTATATCCTTTTTCATTCCTATCCACCAGAAGTTATTTCTTAAATCTTGATACATTTTATTATTACCAGGATGCATGGTATACCTAGATTTATGGGCTTCCTCTAAAATCTTATTTCTTAAATCTCCGTGCTTAGGTACCCAAATCCTTCTTTTGTGGAATCTCCAAATTCCATCAGCTCCTTTCTCTAATTCTTTTATTCTTCCCTTCATTCCTTCAGCATCATCCTCAATTGCTATTACTTGAACGTTCTTTAGTTGTTCCATTAAATCTAACTGTAGATTTAATCTAAGAGCACGGACTCGCTTTTGCTTTTCATGATACTTACGACTTAGTGCATCTGCGACTACATTTGCTTTTCCTTCGTGATATTGAATATCACAGTCGTAGTCACTTAGAATTTCCATCCATCTTCTTTGTCTCATATTCAATTCTTTTTGCCCAAATATGTATCTTAAGCTTTTATGATCTGTATAAACATTAAACTTACTTCCATACAGATAGTGTCTCCAAATCTTAAGGGCAAAAATTATCGATCCTAATTCTAAGTCATGTGTCATATAGTTTTCCTCGTGGTTTTTCAATTGCCTTGAGGCATACGCAATTACCTTTTTGCGTTGCATTAGCACGCATCCTAATCCTAACTTAGAAGCGTCACAATAAACTTCAAAATCTTATGTCCCTTCGGGTAAGGCAAGAATTGGGGTGTTTGTTAACCTTTGTTTTAAAATCCTAAAGGCCTCTTCCTGCCTGGGTCCCCATTCAAACTTAACTGATTTACAGGTTAGCTTAGTTAATGGTACAACTATTTTAGAAATATCTTTAATGAATCGTCTATAGTATCCAGCTAACCCTAGAAAACTTCTAACTTCCATAGCTGATTGCGGGATCTTCCATTTGGTGATCGCTTCTATTTTGGAGGGATCTACGTGAATACCTTCATGATTCACCATCTGTCCTAAAAATTGTACCTCCTGTAGCCAAAATTCACATTTCGAGAATTTGGCATAAAGCTTCTCTTTTCTTAACAAAGTTAAGAGTGCATGTAAATGCTTACAATGCTCGTCCTGACTTTTGGAATAAATAAGTATATCATCGATGAAGACAATTACGAATTTATCCAAATATGGTTTACAGATCCTATTCATCACATCCATAAATGCTGCCGGAGCATTTGTTAGTCCAAAAGGCATAACTGTAAACTCGTAGTGACCATACCTAGTTCTGAAAGCGGTTTTAGGTAAGTCTTCTTCTTGTACCTTCAACTGATGATATCCGGAGCGTAAATCTATCTTAGAAAAATATCTAGCCCCCTGAAGTTGATCGAAAAGATCATCAATCCTAGGCAATGGGTATCAGTTCTTAATTGTAACCTTATTTAATTCCCTATAATCGATACACATTAGCATTGAACCGTCTTTCTTCTTTACAAACAACACTGGTGCTCCCCAAGGGGATGAACTAGGTTGTATGAATCCTTTACTAAGTAATTCATCTAATTGCTTTTTCAGTTCTAACATTTCAGTGGGTGCTAACCGGTAGGGTGCTTTAGCTATAGGTGTTGTTCCAGGAATTAGATGAATTCTAAATTCCACTTCCCTATCTGGTGGCAATCCTGGTAGTTCTTCTGGAAACACATCCAAGTATTCTGATATTACAGGAATTTCCTTAAGTTCCTTACCCGTAGTGTTAATGATTACTGAAATCATATACACTATTCCTTGCTTTCGTTCATAACTAGCAACTTTCATTACAGAAATGAACTTCATTGGTTTACGTGGCTAATCTCCTGTAACCCTGATTATTTCTCCTGATGGTGTAAGAATTTCTATGGAATTCTTATCACAGAGGATTCGAGCATGGTTGGCTACTAACCAATCCATTCCTAATACAACATCGAATCTAGCTAAATTCATGGGTAATAGGTTTGCAGAAATTTTATGACCTAAAAGTTCTATATTTTCTTTTTGCAAAACCGTATCTATGTTAATAGAGTTCCCATCTGCTGCTTCTACTGTATAAATCTGCCTAAGTCTGGTTAAGGGTAGCATAAGAGCTTGGCAGAAAGAAGTATTTATAAAACTTTGGTTTGCACCAGAGTCGAATAATACTTTCGCATAAACGTTATGTACCAGAAACGTACCAGCTATTACGTCGGGAATTAATTCGGCTTCCTGCGTGGTCAATTGGAAGGCTCTTGCATTCTTCTTATTAGTTCCTTCACCCGGTTTGGCCTTGTTATCCACTGGTTTGACAAATTTAGGGCATTCTGGTCTAAAATGCCCAGCTTCCCCACAGTTGTAGCAGACCTTTAATTTCTTCTTGCATTCCTCCTCCCGATGGCCCGGAATTTTGCAGAAATTACAATTTTCTCTACATTTTCCAAAATGTGTCTTTTTGCAATTCCCACAAAATGGCAGGGTGGAAGAGGACCCAACTCCCTTCCTCTTGAAGTTAATATTAGTACCCACACGAAACCCTTGGGTAATCTTTTGGGCTAATTCCTTTTTCCTGTTCTCTTCCCGTGTACGTACTAGCCCGTCGGTCAAAGTATTAGCTAACTCCACCGCATCATCAATTGTGTGAGGTCTCGCAGCCTTGACGATATCACGAATCTAGCTAAATAAACCCCAAATATAGCGAGAGATAAGTATCGGTTTTGGCGAGGCCAGAGTGGGCACAATTCTGGCATATTCGAAGACTTTTGAAGTATACCCTCGACAATCAACATCCACCATTCGATGGTTCAGGAATTTATTCGCCATTTGCTCTTTTTCATATTCAGGGCAGAATTTCCTTTCCATCAATTGCTTAAACTCTTCCCAATTCATGGCATAGGCCATGTCACTACCCTTGGCTTGTAACACCGTATTCCACTATTCTAATGCTTCTTCTTTGAAAAAGTGAGAAGCATACATAACCTTATCCTCCTCGGCACATTTACTTATTTTGATTACTGCCTCGGTTTTCTCCAACCAACGTAGCGCGACAGTTGCTGTAACACCCTAAAACTTCTACTTGAATTTAGCTATAATTCATAAGATTTATATAAAAGAAGACCTATTTTCAATCTTAGGTTCCAAAAATCAAAGTTTTAAAGTAACCAACATTAGTCACTACCGACTAATTCAGACATTCATAAGTTGTTTTTAAATCTAGTTACATCATAAACATTGTCTAAACATAGAAAGTTAACGCGGAAGCTTCAAAAGTATGTGTTCGGTTCTTCAAAAGCTTGCTTGATCGTCATCCGTAATCCTTGAGTACCTAACAATTGAAATGTTTACATAAAAAATTTGTATTAGAATGCTTAGAATTAATACTTGATCGAAACTACGATCGAAGTGAATTTGAATATTTACAATTATACAAAAGTTATAAAAATTCAGGCCTTACCGTAACTTACGGTTCCACCGTAAGTTACGGTGGTCAATTTATAACAATGGTCCACCGTAAACCAGTAGACTTCCACCGTAAACCTCCTGACCTCTACCGTAAGTTACGGTGACACCGTAACTTACGGTGGATCCTGCACATATGAGTTTTGGCATTTTGGTTGTTTTGCCCACACACTTTTCTCGAATCCTTATTCAAACAAACCAACATATTGAATTCTCGTGTTTTAATATTCCAATATTTAATCGATAACAATAAACAAATCAATCATATTACCAAGCAAAATCCATGCTTTATTTGATTATTCGACCTGTTTGGCTCGTCTAAGGAATCCTCCCATATGACGACTACCAACGAGTTCCAACCAAATCTGACCAATCATTCAATATAGCGACATCACCGCTTTAATTCAAAACAAACCTTATTCTAAAATTCAACTACGCATATTATAATCATCAACATATACTTAATGTAACGGGTCAAGTTACATACCTTCAAAGTATGCCCTTCAAACGTGGTTCGCCACCCGCTTGTCCGCTTGACGCTCCTGCGCCCGTTCCTTGAAATCCTCTTGTGATGAGGATCAATAATCTATGCTTTAATTTCGATTTCAACTTGGATTGAGCCCTCAATTTGCAGATTTAGTGAGTTTTAGGGGTTTGAAAGAGTGGGGATCGCCCCCTGTTCTGCTTGTGTGACCAGACATCCCTTTTTGGGGGTGTTTGGTTTGTTTTATTTGTTTAATAAAAATCAAGTTTCAATTCTTACAACTTAAGCCCCTCAACTTTGTTCAACATATTGTTTAGTAGCTTTTAACCCTATCATAAGCTATTTCTAGTCTTGTAATTAACTAGGTTAAAAATTCCTAGTTAGTAAATTCTCGTTTATTTAAAACTTTATAATTCTAATATAAAGTTTAATATTTTTCGGGGTGTTACAAGTCCACCCCCCTTAAAAAGGGTTTCGTCCCCGAAACCGAAGTACGTACCAAATAATGTTAGGTGGAGACGTCGCATCTCCTCTTCAGACTCCCACGTAGTGTCCGAACCTTTCCTATGCTCCCATTTGACCTTGACTTGATTAATCACCTTGTTCCTCAAACTTTTCTCTTTACGATCTAAAATTGCAATTGGTTTTACTGCATAGTTGAGGCTGTTATCCACCTCGATATCATCGTAGTGGATACGAGCAGTTTTGTCGGCCAAACATTTTCGGAGATGTGACAGATGGAATGTACTATGAATCCCACTCAACTCCTCGGGTAATTCGAGACGATAAGCTACTTTACCAACCCATTCAGTGATCCTTAATGGCCCAATAAATCTCGGGCTTAGTTTCCCCCTTTTTCTGAATCTAATAATGCCCTTCCATGGGGAAACTTTTAGCATAACCATGTCGCCAACCTGAAATTCAATTGGCCTATTCCTTTTATCCGCATACGCCTTTTGCCTGTCTTGAGCCGCTTTCAAGTGTGCCGGAACTATGTCGATTTTCTCATTCGTAGTTCGGATTATATCTGTAGGTGCTAGCCCTCGTGGACCCACTTCTCCCCAACATACTGGAGTTCGACATTTTCTGCCATATAACAGTTCATATGGGGCCATCTTAATGCTCGCGTGATAGCTATTGTTATATGCAAATTCGACCAAGGGTAGATGGACATCCCAACTACCCCCGAAGTCAATAATGCAAGCCCGCAGCATATCTCCCAACGTTTGTATTGTTCTTTCACTCTGCCCATCCGTTTGTGGATGATAAGCAGTGCTAATGAACAATTTAGTTCCCATTTGTTCTTGGAATTCATGCCAAAATTTCGAAGTAAACCGGGTATCTCGGTCTGACACAATGGATATCGGTACTCCATGCCGTGCTATGATTTCGTTGGTGTACACTTCCGACATCTTCTCGGATGTATAAGTTTCACGAATTGGAATGAAGTGTGTGCTTTTCGTCAATCTATCTACAACTACCCATATAGCATCAAACCCGCGGTTAGTTTTGGGCAATTTGCTCAACAAATCCATGGTGATTTGTTCCCATTTCCAAACCGGAATTTCCAACGGTTGAAGTTTACCATATGGTTTTTGGTGCTCTGCCTTGACTTGTAAACATGTCAAGCATTTTTCTACGTTCTTCACCACATCTCTTTTCATCCCGGGCCACCAATAGTTTTGCTTTAAATCATTGTACATTTTGGTCGCACCCGGATGAATTGAATATCGAGATTTATGAGCTTCATCAAGTAGAAGCGCCTTCACCCCACAAGTATTTGGAACCCATATCCTTCCGAATCGAGCCTTCAACCCGTTATTCTCATCCGTCAAATCTTTCAACTGACCGATTATTCTTTCCTTCTTCCAATTCTCCTCTTTTACTGCTTCTAATTGCGCCTCTCGAAGAAGTATTTTAAGCTCTTGTGATCGGTGAATATGGTGCACTTTACCCCATATAAGTAGTGCCTCCATATTTTTAAGGCAAATACCACCGCAGCCAACTCAAGATCGTGCGTGGGATATTTCTTCTCGTGTATCTTCAATTTCCTCGAGGCATAAGCTATAACTTTGCCCCGTTGCATCAAAACGCATCCGAGCCCCGATAGTGAAGCATCCGAATAAACCACCATATCTTCGACTCCGTCCGGCAATGTCAGTACCGGAGCTTGAGTTAACTTTTCTTTTAGCATTTGAAACGCTTTTTTCTTGATCGACACCCTAAATGAACTTTTCTTTCTTTTGGGTTAGCTTTGTTAATGGTGACGTAATCTTGGAGAAATCTTGAATGAATCTCCTGTAGTATCCCGCAAGCCCCAAAAAGCTTCTAATTTCCGAAGGGTTCTTCGGGGGATTCCATTTTGACACAGGCTCGATCTTGGACGGATCCACCAATACTCCGTCGGCACTTATGACGTGGCCAAGAAATTGTACCTCTCGTAACCAAAAGGCACACTTAGAGAATTTCGCATACAGCCTTTCTCTTCTAAGTGTCTCTAATACTTCTTGTAAGTGGTGTGCGTGTTCAGCTTCACTTTTCGAATACACCAAAATATCATCGATAAACACGTTGACCGACTTATCCAGCATAGGTTTGCAAACCCGATTCATGAGGTCCATGAAGGCCGCGGGTGCATTTGTTAGCCCAAATGACATCACGAGGAATTCGTAATGTCCGTATCTTGTGCGGAAAGCCGTCTTCGGCACATCTTCTTCCTTGACCTTTAGTTGGTGATACCCCGATCTAAGGTCAATTTTTGAAAACCAATTCGCACCTTGTAATTGGTCGAATAAATCATCTATCCTCGGAAGCGAGTATCGGTTCTTTATCGTGAGTTTGTTTAACTCCCGGTAATCGATACACATCCGCATGCTCCCGTCTTTCTTTCTCACGAACAGTACCGGTGCGCCCCAAGGAGACACACTCGGCCTTATAAATCCTTTGTCAAGCAGGTCTTGAATTTGGGACATCAACTCTTGTAATTCCGACGGCGCGAGTCGGTACGGTGCTTTAGCTACGGGTTTTGCGCTCGGAATCAATTCGATCCCGAACACTACTTCCCGTTCAGGCGGTATCCCCGGTAAATCCTCCGGAAACACATCTCCATAATCTCGTACTACCGGTACATCTTCAATCTTCCGTGATTCTTTCTCGGGCTCATTTGTGTATATCATGAATGCCTTGCATCCTCGCTTCATAAGCTTGTGAGCTTTCAACATTGAGCACACTATAGGGTTACCTCCTTTTTCGCCATAAATGGTGACGTGTTTCCCGCTCGGAGATGTTAGTTTTATCTCTTTACGAAAACACACGACCTTTGCATGGTGCTGGGCTAGCCAATCCATCCCAACAAATACTTGAAATTCCCTCATTGACATCGGGATTAGGTCTATCAAGTATTCCTCATCGTCGATGCTTAATTTGCAACCTCGACAAACATCACAAACTATAAAACTTTTGTTGTCCCCTATTTCAACTTCTAAAGGCACAGGTAATTTTGTCAATACAAATGAAGGATGTCGAATAAATCCATGCAAAATGAAGGATTTATTCGCACCTGTATCAAACAATACACGTGCTGGAATTGAGTTAATTGTGAATATACCTGAAACCACATCGGGTTCTGTCTTCGCTTCAGCCACGGTAAGTTGGAAGGACCTAGCCTTCGCTTTGGGAGCTTCTGTTGGAGACTCTTTTGTGTCTCTCTTTCCCACCAACTCGGGGCATTCAGATTTCTTGTGACCGGGTTGATAGCACTTGTAACAGACAGAAACTTTTCCGGGACATAGTGATGCGGTGTGCCCCGTCTTCCCACATACCGGACAAGGCTTGTCTTTGAAGCGGCACTCACCCTTGTGCCCCTTTCCACATACTTTACAGCTTGGCGACCCGCCTTTAGCCTCTACCTTCTTCCCCGATTCCGCAGTTCTAGCTTTCTTTGTAGTGCTTGGATTCACATCCTGTGCCCTTCGTTCACCTCTTTCAACTTGTTTCTTTAACTCGATTTCCCGCTTCCGGGCGGTGTTGATAATCTCCGTGAGGGTTTCATACTTTGACGGAGTCATGAACTCATGATACTCGGCACTCAACATGTTGTAATAGTAGTATATCTTTTGCTCTTCAGTGGTGACTAACTCGTCACAAAATCTTAGCTTATCCATGAAGATGCCCGTGATCTTGTCAATTGTTTCACCCTTTTGTCTTAGCTGGATGAATTCTTCCTTGATCCTGTTAATAACCGCTTTGGGACTGTGGTGTTTAAGGAATGGTACCTTAAACTCATCCCAAGTCATAACCCTTGACGCTTCGGCTCCCATTTCCGTCTTTTTGTTATCCTACCAATCCTTGGCTTGATTTCTCAATTGACCCGTTCCGTTAGCAACAAAGTCACTTACGTCACAATGGGTTCGTTCAAACACCCCTTCCACATCACTTATCCATCTTTGGAAAATTATCGGGTCAACCTCTCCGTTATAGATTGGCGGTTTACACGCCATGAATTCCTTGTACGAACATCCTTTGCGTTCTCCCGTTTTCTCCTTCATAAGGTTGACAATATCCTCCAACCTTTTAACTCGCTCTTCAACAAGCGACAACACCGTGCCTTGAATTTTGTCTATGAACCCGGATAGACTTCCTTCAATTGCCTTCCCTACCTCTTCGGCAATTATCTCTTTCATTTGTTCGGTGCTTGTTTGCACCGGATTATCATCATTCCCATCAGACATCTTGAAGCTGAAATGTTTACATTTATACGTTAAACATTTCATTTATACTATTGCTTCATTTGTTTCGGTTTAGCCAAGTTCCTAACTTGCTTTAACCGTTCACACTTAATGCATTTCCGGGTTTGAGTGTGTTAACACACTCTTCCCATGCATCTCAATTTATTTCTCATACTTACATAAGGTATAATCTGCTAACATAAATAAGTTAATTCTTACCGGACGATCGATCAAGCTTGAACCGAACACTTTGTTGACAACCTTAAGCTCTGATTACCAACTTGTAACACCCTAAAAACTTCTACTTGAATTTAGCTATAATTCATAAGATTTATATAAAAGATGACCTAATTTAAATCTTAGGTTCCAAAAATCAAAGTTTTAAAGTAACCAACATTAGTCACTACCGACTAATTCAGACATTCATAAGTTGTTTTTAAATCTAGTTACATCATAAACATTGTCTAAACATAGAAAGTTAACGCGGAAGCTTCAAAAGTATGTGTTCGGTTCTTCAAAAGCTTGCTTGAACGTCATCCGTAATCCTTGAGTACCTAAAAATTGAAATGTTTACATAAAACATTTGTATTAGAATGCTTAGAATTAATACTTGATCGAAACTACGATCGAAGTGAATTTGAATATTTACATTTATACAAAAGTTATAAAAATTCAGGCCTTACCGTAACTTACGGTTCCACCGTAAGTTACGGTGGTCAATTTATAACAATGGTCCACCGTAAACCAGTAGACTTCCACCGTAAACCTCCTGACCTCTACCGTAAGTTACGGTGACACCGTAACTTACGGTGGATCCTGCACATATGAGTTTTGGCATTTTGGTTGTTTTGCCCACACACTTTTCTCGAATCCTTATTCTAACAAACCAACATATTGAATTCTCGTGTTTTAATATTCCAATATTTAATCGATAACAATAAACAAATCAATCATATTACCAAGCAAAATCCATGCTTTATTTGATTATTCGACCCGTTTGGCTCGTCTAAGGAATCCTCCCATATGACGACTACCAACGAGTTCCAACCAAATCTGACCAATCATTCAATATAGCGACATCACCGCTTTAATTCAAAACAACCCTTATTCTAAAATTCAACTACGCATATTATAATCATCAACATATACTTAATGTAACGGGTCAAGTTACATACCTCCAAAGTATGCCCTTCAAACGTGGTTCGCCACCCGCTTGTCCGCTTGACGCTCCTGTGCCCGTTCCTTGAAATCCTCTTGTGATGAGGATCAATAATCTATGCTTTAATTTCGATTTCAACTTGGATTGAGCCCTCAATTTGCAGATTTAGTGAGTTTTAGGGGTTTGAAAGAGTGGGGATCGCCCCCTGTTCTGCTTGTGCGACCAGACATCCCTTTTTGGGGGTGTTTGGTTTGTTTTATTTGTTTAATAAAAATCAAGTTTCAATTCTTACAACTTAAGCCCCTCAACTTTGTTCAACATATTATTTAGTAGCTTTTAACCCTATCATAAGCTATTTCTAGTCTTGTAATTAACTAGGTTAAAAATTCCTAGTTAGTAAATTCTCGTTTATTTAAAACTTTATAATTCTAATATAAAGTTTAATATTTTTCGGGGTGTTACAGTTGCCCCTTCATTTCCTGCAAATTCGACAAGTTTACAGGCAAGAAATTCCTTATAGGTGAAACCAGGTGTTGCAACTTTCATTTTCTTAAGTATTGGGGCCTGAATCACGTTGTCATTATTGCCGCCTCCGTTAACACTATTACTGAAATTGTCGCCGTGAGTACGTTTGCTGGGAGTAGTTGGTTGAGGTTCAACTGGATTTCGGGCAGCAACAAGGATTGCTGGAATAGCATTTGCTATTCCCTGGGCGACGATGTTTTCTATATCTTGCCTATTAAGAATGTGATCCTCATTGTTTTGCTCAGATTGGTTTACTTCATTAACTGGTTCATTAACAGCGGGTTCCATCTGATAATTAACAATATATATAAGTTATTGGCACAAATAAATATCAACCAAACGCAATAAAGTAATCACACATAATCACGTCAACACATATATCCAAAATTGTCGACTTTGCGACTTTCATATTTATATATGTATTTTAGTATGCATCCGTACACACAAGATATGTTACAAAAGTGTTATTTTAAGTTATTTTACATAATTATATTTTTATTATTTATTATTATTATTATTAAACACATAACCACACCATCATGCAACCACAACCAACTGGTGTCTCAGAAACGACGCTCCCTCTCGTCGTATTTCCATGAGATATGTTCCCCCACTTCTCGGATTCTATTTCCTGCGTCTATCAGCTCCTCGCCATAGTGACAGAGTTCAGCCAAGTTCTCAGTGCTCATAGGTGGGTTTGGTGCAGGCTCAGGGTCAAACTGGGGGAAAAAGGTGTTAGGGTTATTCAAGAGATTATGAAATTGCCAGTCGGTTGTCCACCATTCTTCCAGTTCTCCTGGTAGAGGTCGGGGGTGGATAATAGGATCTGGGATAGCAGGTTCCAAATTAACTGGAAGTTTTACTTCAGCTGGGTAATTGAAGAGGTTGCGGTTGCGAGCGTTGCGATGCGTTAGAGTTTCCTAATCAAATTACTTTTAATCCCAACTACTATATCAACATACAATCATCCTTATTTCGTATTCGTTTAGCGTTTGCGATTCGATTGCGATTGAGTTTGATTGCGTTTCGATTGATTACCACACATAACATAAATAAACATGCACACGTAACACATAAGGCACACACACACGTATAACAATAACCAAAATGCGTAATTCGAGTTGCGAGTGCGATTGCGATAGCGATAAGGCGATTAAACATGCGATAAATGTCGATTACTATGCGATTAATAATAGATACTCCACATAATATGACTAAAGCGATAATAATAAAAAAAGACTAATTACAAGTCAAAGAAGTCAAAACAGGAATTGAGCAAGGAGAGACAGATCGCAATTAGCAATCTTTTCTTCCTTTGACTTTAATCTTGACTTTGACTTTGACTCTCGAAACACGGGGTGTTACAATACCGGCTGGTCTAAGATTGATTACACATCATATTTAATGCGATTTAAAGGCGTTTTAGTCATTTTCCGTTAACTATTAATTCCATCCGGTTTTTAAAACTAAAATAATATTTTTATACTTTAGTATTTTATTAAAAAATAATAACATAAAATCTAGCATTTTTTTATTTTCATATAAGTATAATATTGCTATACTTTTTTTAAAGTAGATATTTTTTTTTTTAAAATTGCAAAATAGTGTTTTATAATTGTGCTAATAAGTATAACCAACACATATACAAGTAACACATGAATTTCTATAATCAGCATATACCTATATAATTATAACCAACACATACGTAAACAATTATAACCATCACATAATTTATATAAGCAACACATGAATTTGTATAACTAGCACATACATATATAATCATAACCAACACATATACAAACAACACATGAATTTGTATAATCAGCACATGAATTTAAAACTGCTTTCATAATTTTAGGAATTTTTAAAACCCAACTTAAAAATAAAATACAAAAATGCCCTTTGTAATTTTAGGAATTTAAAACTGTTTTTACACAAAAAAGTTTGTATATGATCCTACCACAGGTGTGATGTATGTTGTTGTTATATTAACAATAACAAAAAAATTAAATAAAAACTTCTTTATAAGTCTTGACAAGTTGGTTTAGTGGTTAGTTATTTGTTTCTTTCGTTGAGGTCCCAAGTCCAACTCTCACTTACATCACTTTGAAGGATATTGGTGTGACAATGAAGTTTAGAACTTGGCATCTCTTGAAGTCGCCTGTTCGAAACCGAGCCGAATCGGGTTTTACTGCAGTGGGCCTTCGGGTGGGCAGGTTTTCACCGGAACTGGTGTCTCGGGTATGCATCCAACTTGACTCTTAAGGAGGAGGGGATGAATGTCGCAACCCCCGATCCCTAATCCCTGAGAAACGGGCGGCCGCGAGCCAGTTTCGGTGGTATCTGGTATTGTCTAATTTGGCAGCGGAATTTACATCAGGACCGTAGTTAGGAAATATTTTATCAGAGTAAACCACCACATTTTATATAAATAAACATATTGGGATAAAACCCAAGTTTTTATTATAAACTGCTTTATAGGAATAAATCCCATTTTATTTGAATTAAAACGCCTTCTTTATTTAGGTAACTTTTATAGCCACTTTTCCAAGCCTTCAGTGCTGTCCAGCTGGCTTCTAATTGGCTTTCACATTGTGTTACCTGAAACGCGTTTTAAACATTTGCCAGTGGGAAATACTGGTGAGTGAATCCCAGTTTAATCAAGTTAAATTAAAAACCATTGTACAGTATTGAGGGCGATCTCACAATTACATTTGTTTCCAAGTCATACTAATTACCACCCACGGTACTGTCAACCTGACTTGTGAAAAGTTACTCCTCGCAAGGCAGTTACTGCCTTAGATTATCCTTTAGGGTTTCCTGAGAATTATCTATAATTTACACAAATGCACACGTGTTAGTATAGTAACCCATTTTAACATTAGTAATACCCTCCCCGAGACGGCATTCCAACGACTACGTCGGGCAGAACCACGACAGCCGTTACGGAACCCTAGATCAATCGGGCAGCGTATCTAATACGCATCCAGGGGTTATGATACTTACAACGGAGCAGAACTTCACTAATTAGGGGGGGTATTATACCCGAGATTATGCCTACACTTTAAGAAATTCGAATTTTGAGAAAGAAATGAACGAACAGACTGAAGATCCGATGGCCTCTACTTATAGGGCCTGTTTTCAACTTTTACGCGGCCCGCGTAAGGTGTAGCCGAAGGGCTACGCGGCCCGCTTCTACTATAGTCAACGCGTAGGTGATCTGAATCAGCTTAGTAGGCTTGACATGTGTTGGGCCACGTGGCGGCCTAGGTTTCAGCTACATTTCACCTCCTTGCGGCCCGCGTAAGGGTTAAGGGGTGCCTTACGCGGCCCGTCTAAACCCCAAAAACTTGATTTTTGATTATTTTTAATAATATTTAAGGTATTCGGGGTCCGTTTTTGTTGGTGCACTACGTCTGTCGTCTACGTCTTCAGTCAGTTCTCAGTTCGGTGCGAAAGATTGGTCAAGCATGATATCATCATGACATCATCCAAGTGATGTCATGATGACATCACATCACATAAAGACAAAAGAGTTTGCATGAGATAGGATAGAAATTTCGTATATATTCAAATTGTGATTTCGTGTATATGTCAAATAGGTATCGCTTTTATGTACAAAGGGGTATCGCTTATGTGTCAAGTGGACACATAAGCGAAATCAACACCCATATATATAGGCATAGGAGCGAAATCTCAGTCATAGTTCTAGGTGTTGTCTTCCGGTGAGCCACGAAGTGCTGCCGAAGTGTCGACAGGTTGTACACGTCTTCAAAATCAATAAAATCGACAGTTTTATGTGTATACATGCTGAATTACATCGTTACATTTGTTTCCGCCACTTGTTACGGTGAAAAACTCTTCTACGCGACTCGTTTAGGTCGAAACTCGATCCTACAATTGGTATCAGAGCCAGTGGAGAAGAGTTTTATACATTTCAGCCGTTAAATCTGATTCTACACCTTTCTTTTTCGAAAAATTTTAAACTTTTACGGTCGAAATCGCTTCAAATTTTCGCATCGCACTCGAAATCATGTTTTATTAAATCCTTAAAAATTTCAGAGCTAAAATCGAATTAAAAACTTGATTTTTGAAGGTATCGCTCATATGAACTCGTGTTAAAAGTGACGTAATCAAAGGTATCGCTCATATGAACAATATGATTTCACTCGAGTGTACATGATGGTTCCGCTTTTGTGAACACTGAGTAATTTCGACTTTATATCAACTAAGATTGAATATTGTAATCATGTGATCTGCTGCACCGTTTAATTCACGTGATTGATTCATTGAGTATTGTGAAAATATTAAATGAGGATGTCACGTGTTGAACTTGTATCGATTTATGAGATGTATTAATAGAGGTTGCATGTATTGAAAATTG
Source organism: Helianthus tuberosus (assembly GCA_030545235.1). NCBI lineage: Eukaryota > Viridiplantae > Streptophyta > Magnoliopsida > Asterales > Asteraceae > Helianthus > Helianthus tuberosus. The sequence continues at coordinate 149,445,015 of CM060399.1, forward strand.
TAGACTGTATTTCGATAACTTGAAATCAAATAGTGTTGTCAGCCTTTTCCATGTGATTATCTCAGATCATGTGAATTTGTGTTTAGAGGTCCAATCAGTTTTTGTTGAAACATTGTTGTATGTGACTAAAATTTTGAGGTCCAATAGATGTGTTGGGTTTTAATATTGATGGCCACCATCTTTAGTATAAACAAAATATAAAGATAGTCAGTTTGTGGTCCAATCATATTGATCTGCATGTTCATAGGCTCAATTATCTTTTAACATATATAAAAAAAAAGCGGCCCATATGTTTTGTAACAATCCAAGGTGTGTTGTATATACATTGAGTGATTAAAAAAATTGTTTGTGATATATTGGTTATATGTGCTAGTTGATCAGGTTATATGCATTTTTAGTTCATAGTGTTTGTGTGAATTCAATACGTTTGAGTAATCAGGTCACAAGATTTGGAGTTTAGTCGATTCGCTCGGTTTGATCTCGTGATTTCTGTCAATTCGTACGGTTTGAAGTTCAAAAGTCTGAAAGGTCATTTGATTTTGATCCGGGTCACTCAGTCAGTACATTTGGTCAACATTCAGTCCGTCCAGAAAATCATCAGTTCGATTACCAGTTTTATTCAGTTAATTGATAAACGGTTAAACTGATTGTGGTTTGTTTGTTTATTCGACAGGTATTCGACAGGTATTTTTACAAGGTGATACAGCTCAGTTGAAAATCGAATCATGGACGAAGATTTTTACAACGCATTTGCTACCCCGGCTACCCCGATCAGTATTACACAGAACACATTGATGGAAAACGAAACAGGGACGATGCAAAAGCCGCCCAAACTAATGAACATTGAGGAATATAAGGGTTGGGAAGGTCGTTTCGAGAATTGGGTGCAAGCAAACTACTTGGATGCGTGGGAATGTGTCGAGACAAAGTATATTCGACCGACAAATGATGATGAAGAAGTGGTTCCGATTAAAGATCTAACTGCCGATGCTAGAAAGAAATACAAAGATGAGAAAATGATGCTGAGTCTTCTACAACAAGCTGTGAAAGAAGACATCTTGGTGTTATTACAACATAATGGAACTTCCTACTCGATTTGGAAAGCTTTAAGATCAAAATTTGTTGGTAGTCAAGAAATGATAAAGAACAAGAAGTCACTTCTGAAGAAAGAGTTCGATTTGTTTCGCGGGTTGAAGAATGAAAGTACAAGACAAATCATTGAAAGATACTGCAATCTGCTAGCAAACATGAAGAGATTGAGTATTGAGAAAGACAACGAAGAGTTGATAGAAAAACTTGCTGATGCATTACCACATGAGACTTGGGGCACATATCTCATGATGCTTAGAAACAAGAAAGGCTTTAGTAGTTTGACACTCAGCAAATTCATTGAGAAGCTGGAAGCTCAACAAATGGAACAACGAAAGATTATTCGAATGAAAGACTTTGATGGTGAACAGGATATTGGGTTGTATTATAAAGCAGGGGTGAATGAGAAGTCTACAAATTTATCTCCAAAAATAGAAACTGCTTACAATGCCAAGAATTCTTCTGGAAGTTCATCATCAGGATCAAACAGCAAATCAAGTTTCACATCATTTCCGTCTTTCGATCCAAACATTTCAGCAACAAAGAATGGCAAAAAGATTCAATGCAACATTGTACTGAATTTGGAGAATGATGAAGACTATTCAGTAGAAATTGCTAAAAGCCATATGTCTTTATTGGGAACTGTTCTTGAATCTTATGGTAGTTTTGTTGCAGGTCGAATCGGGAATCCAATGCTGACAAAGGAAGATTACGACCAGATTGATGCTGAAGAGATGGAACTGATGGACATAAAATGGTGCTTGGCCAGCGTGTTGAGGAGAGCTGAGAAATTCAAGCAAATCACTGGAAGAGATGATCTTCGTGAGGCTGGTACTTCTACTTTAGGTTTTGACAAATCTAAAGTCACTTGTTTTCGTTGCAGGGAAAAAGGACACTTCAAGAGGGAGTGCAAAAACCGCGAAGCAAGTGGAGCTCAAAATCCGTTTAACAACAACAATGATTACTATCGAAAGGCCATCTACCATCAAGTTGCTCAGCAACCATCTCAACAACGTCAACATCAAGCACAAACTGCACATGGAAGGGATGTGATTGAAGATTCTGGAAAAAGAGCTTGTGCGGTTAATGAAAATTCTTCAAAGAGAGCTGATGGTAGTGCATTGATAATAGATCAAGATGATGAAAAACTACCTGAGGGTTTTAGCTGGAAGAATTTTAATTGGGATGATTATATTCCTGATCAAGCTAAAGCTCACACAGTTTTTGTAGCTCGAGTTGAAGAGGACAGTGATGATGATACTGAATATTGGAAGAGAAAATTCGAAGCTGATATGAAACTGATTGCTGAAAGTGACAGTGAAGATGAAAAGGTTAAAAAGAAGAAGAAAAAGGTCAAGACTCCAGTGAGTAGTGATGACGAAGAAATTCCAGTGACCAAAAGGAAAGTAAAGGTTGAAGTTGCAAAGTTCAAAGTTGAAGATGAAGTTGATGCAAAGAAGATTCCAGTGAAGTGTGAAAACTGTGAAGCTGTGAAGAAGCAAAACAGTACACTGATCTATAACTTGAATAGTTTGAAGGAATCTTACGATGTGTTGAACAAAGCGATGAATCAGTACAACCAAACAAGTGAAGAACAAGCTACAGCGATGAAAACACTTCAAGGAGCTTTTATGACGAAGCAAAAAGTGGTGAACAACTACATTGAGAAGTGTGCTGTGCTAGAACAAAAGTTGGAATTGCAAAGAATTGAGACTGAAAGAGTTAATCGTTTGTTGAAAAGTTACTCATGTACTTCTTATGTCATTGACAGGATTTATCCGACTGTTGAAGGAATGAAGGCATTTGAAGAGGATGAAGTAACTGAAGAAAAGAAGGATGATGGAAAAGTGATTGAAGAAAAGACTCCAGAAAAGACTCCAGAAAAGAAGAACAAGAAGAGTGACTCAAAGAAAAAGACTGACAAGAAGGATTCTGGTAAGAAACAAGAAGCCAGTTATAACAAATGTCCACCCCCGTTAGAAAATGGATATTTGCCCAGGAATCCAAATCAGGAAAGAGTCGAAAAAGCAACAAATTTACAGTGGGAGTCGGAGTCATCAGTCAATTTGCCAGAAAATATTGATGTCGTGTTTACATCATCTGACACTGATCATGAGTCCGAGTTAATTAAGAAAGTCGTCGATCAGGTGTTGGATAAAGATGAAACTGAGGAGTCAAAGTCAGAGTCAGAGTCAAAGTCTGGTTCTGAAAGTTCGAGTTCGACGGCCAACAGTCAAAATTCTTCAGTTAAAAGGGTTTACAACAAAGAATTCTTATTATCAAAATCTAATTTGAGTGACGAAACATTCAAAGTTGCATATACATTGAATGATTCCGACAAATTATATTCTGATGAGGAATTTCCATTAAGAGGTGTAAAAACTGAGATGATCAAAAGGATTTTCAAATTAACAGAAATCAATATTTCTGAATTAAAAGATGTAAACCTTATTGATAAACCTAAAAAATACACCTCAAGAGTACAACAAAGATTAAACAAGAAAAAAGGTTACAGTTCTGGTTCTGGTTTTCACAAGAAACCAAACCCTAACCGTAATTTCAAAAAGAAAGGTCTTGGTTTTACTCCAACAGAAAAACAGAAAAATGAAACATATGTTCGTGATTTTAAAGCAAAGATGACATTTGTTTCAGGTACATCAAGAGATGAGGAAGAAAAGAAAAAGTTTTGGAGGCAGTCAAATAGTGAGTTTCTTGCAATGAAGCAAGAAGAGATGAAGTTTGCTGGACAAAGGAAAGATAAGAGAATCTGTTTCCAATGCAACACTGTTGGACATATTGCCAGAGATTGTTTTAAGGCAATATCATTAAAACAGGGAGTTTCTCATAAACAGAAAGAAAAAGAAGTTTTGTTTGAACCACCAATTGACAGAACTAAATTGTTCAAAAATTCGACTTTTGAAATTGGTGAAAGTTCAAACAGGTTTTACAAGAAAAGAGGAAATCTTGACAACCAGAAATGGGTTGTTAAGAAGTCTGTTGATAGTTCTGGCGATGATTCTGATAGGTCAAAATCAGAGGAGCTATCTTCTGGCGATGAATCTGATTCCACAAAATCAGAGGAGCCACAGGTTGAGGTAAAAGGAGAAAACTCAGTATCGATTGTTGATGATGTGAATTTTCCATCACTTCGGGCTGAAAATTATAAAAAGAAAATTGGTAAAGTTGAGATATCAAATCAATTTTATGATGACAAAAAGGATTTTGATGTTGAGAAAGTCTTTAACTCTAAAGTTCATCATATTTTTGGTAAAATGATTGACAGGAAGGTCAAAGGAACGAAGGAGTTTTATGAGAAGAAGACACAGAAGGAGAAAACTGAACCATCCCTAGTTCGTGACTGGGATGGGTCATACTATGAACAGTGAGTCTGTGGACTTGCCGGAGATCCCAAGTTGGTAATCGTGGATCAGGAATCGGCATCATTCTGTGTATTTGTTTGTGTTTTTTTTCATATAAGTGGTAAATCAGGGACATTAATTTGTACTTGATTTTCTACAAATGGTTGAAGACAAAGTGATGAACCACATCCCCAAATTTACAAGTGATAAAATCAAACTTATTTTCCGGAAAAACCATTTGATTAAAACAAACTTAAGTGTTTTGAAATCTAAATGGGAAAATAGTTTGAGGGGGAGTTCTGATTGTTTATACCAAGTGAATGGCGAATTGAGGTGATTCGATATTAGTTGTCAACTTTATTGTACAGTTTGTTTTCAAATTTCCTAAAATGTGTTTGCATTTTAGGGGGAGTAAGAAATTTTTAGAAAATCCAAAAACATTTGAAAAATTTGAAAAAGTCAAAAACATGATAAAATGAAAAATGAGTTTTGTTGTATAAAAGAGGAAATGATAGTACATCAGTGGACTGTCACAACATGCTAAAGAATTGGAAAGTTAAAATGTGATAAACGGTCTCACTGATGATGTGCCAGTAGGTTTTTGCACATTTAGTAGATTGTGACGAGATATAAACATAAATTTCAAACTTGCTTGTTCTGTGGGTTAACACAAACTTGGATATATAGGTAACCCCTGAAATCTTGTTTGAAAGGTCCCTTATTCTGAGATACTAGGTCTTTATACTCAGTGATATCTGGGGTATTATCCCGGGACTTCTGATTTTGCGGAAGCAATGGCCTAGTCCCCGGAGAATACTTTCTGCTTGCTTGAAATATAGCACCACCCTCAGCTAAAAAATGATGAAACATTGAAAAATGCTAATCATGGCTGTTGTAATTCAAAAGATCCTCTAAAGGGGACACACCTAAAAGTCAACTAGGCTCTCTGCTGAACGGAAGTTCTGACCTGAGCTATCACGGTTGCATAATTTATTCCCCTGACAGATATCATCTGTGGTATACTCACCTGTAAGACTGAATATTGGGATCTGGATACGGGAGTATATTCAAGTAGTGGGACACACGGATAAGTTCAAGTGCTTAAAACATTAATATCGTATCTCGGATCAGTTGAACTTTGTGTGAAAATTTAAGTGGACAAACATACTGACAATCTAAGTGAATCGTTTAGAACTTAAAATGTAACGAAGCTTAACGGTGTTGGTGATTTGTCTCAGAAACTGATATGATCCTCTTACACAAACTCACAAAAATATTGTCTGTAAATATTTCTTTACTGCATTTCATTTCATTAAAAAATCCAAAAAGATTTTAGTGTGTTTTAGCATAAATTTTGAAAAAGTCAAAAAGATTTTCGACAACTGATATTGAAAAGCTGATTTTCAAAATTCCAAGTGCTAAACATGATGAACAAATGGTTTGGGAGAGTGTGTTGTTTTGAAAATGAATATGATATTTCTTCAAATGGTTCATCAGAGACTATAAATGTTAGATCATTTTTGTGATATTTTCGAGTGATGTCTAATTGTGTTCAAGTTATCATCAGAAAATTTATTTTTGGGTAGAGCATGTGCAGGTTAGCCAGGTTCCGAAACCTGAGTTTGTTGGAATGCCAGGTTACGGTCTAAGAACCTGTGGAAAGTGAATTTCAGGCTACGATCCTAGCTGATTGAGAGGGGGAGTCTGAAGATTATTAAAGGAGAGTTTGCTGGTGATAAAAAGAGATGAGAAGATTGAGATTGAGGATACTTACAATGTTAGATATTTCAGAGAGTTAGAGAAGACTGATAAAGACTAAAGATACAAAGACTCAACACTGAAGACTCCGTCAACATCCGAGGGGGAGTCTGTTGGTGCACTACGTCTGTCGTCTACGTCTTCAGTCAGTTCTCAGTTCGGTGCGAAAGATTGGTCAAGCATGATATCATCATGACATCATCCAAGTGATGTCATGATGACATCACATCACATAAAGACAAAAGAGTTTGCATGAGATAGGATAGAAATTTCGTATATATTCAAATTGTGATTTCGTGTATATGTCAAATAGGTATCGCTTTTATGTACAAAGGGGTATCGCTTATGTGTCAAGTGGACACATAAGCGAAATCAACACCCATATATATAGGCATAGGAGCGAAATCTCAGTCATAGTTCTAGGTGTTGTCTTCCGGTGAGCCACGAAGTGCTGCCGAAGTGTCGACAGGTTGTACACGTCTTCAAAATCAATAAAATCGACAGTTTTATGTGTATACATGCTGAATTACATCGTTACATTTGTTTCCGCCACTTGTTACGGTGAAAAACTCTTCTACGCGACTCGTTTAGGTCGAAACTCGATCCTACAGTTTTCACGTATGGGGTGTATTTTGGGACATATTGGGATATTTTAAAATTTATTAGGGTGTCGGAAAAATATTCAGGAGAGTGTCGGTTTAATTTAGGGTTGTTATATCCTCCCCACCTTGTTTTAGAGCTCGTCCTCGAGATCTACTGGAAAAAGTGTGGATATTTCCTTTGCATTTCCGATTCAAGCTCCCATGTGTACTCTAGTCCTCTTTTGGAGTCTCATTTCACTTTAACCAGAACTAATCTCTTATGCTTGAGGTTTTTGACTTTCATGTCTTCAATCTGTAGAGGCCTTTCTACAAACATGAGTTGTTCATTTACCTCTATGTCCTTTAGAGGCACTACCAGTGACTCATCAGCTAAACACTTTTTGAGATTAGATACATGAAATACATCATGTATTCCTGCCATTTCCTCTGGTAGTTGTAGCTGATAAGCTACATGTACTTTTCTTCTAATAATCTTAAAAGGTCCAACATACCTGGGACTTAGCTTCCCTCTTTTGATGAATGTTACTATTCCTTTCCAAGGAGAGACTTTCAACGATACTTTGTCTTCTACTTGAAATTCCAATGGTTTTCGTCGGTTGTCAGCATAACTCTTTTGTCGATCACGTGCTGTTTTTAGTCGTTCTTTCACTTGAATGATCTTGCCGGTTGTTTCTTGCACTAACTCAGGTCTAGATAGTTGTTTTTCCCCAATTTCTGCCCAACAGACTGGGGTTCGGCACTTTCGTCCATAAAGTGCTTCGAATGGTGCAACATTGATACTTGTGTGATAACTATTATTATAAGAAAATTCTATTAAAGGTAAGTGATCGTCCCAATTACCTCCGAAATCAATTACACAAGCTCTAAGCATATCTTCCATTGTCTGAATTGTCCTTTCGCTTTGTCCATCTGTTTGAGGATGATAAGCTGTGCTATATTCAACTTGGTACCCATTGCTTTTAGGAAACTTGACCAAAAATGAGAGGTAAAACGGCTATCTCTATCAGAAACAATTGATAAAGGAATTCCATGTAATGAAACTATTTCATTTACATATAATTTAGCAAACTGTTCCATACTGAAAGTTTCTTTCATTGGTAGGAAATGAGCTGACTTGGTTAGCCTATCTACAATCACCCAGATTGTATCATTACCTTTCCTTGTTTTGGGTAATTTGGTAACAAAATCCATTGTTATCAATTCCCATTTCCACACTGGCATTTCCAACTGTTGCAACAAACCTGAGGGTTTCTGGTGTTCAGCTTTAACTTGTGAGCAAGTTAAACATTTAGAAACATAAGCTGTTATATCCTTTTTCATTCCTATCCACCATAATTTTTTCCTTAAATCCTTGTACATTTTATCATTTCCTGGATGCATCGTACATTTGGACTTATGGGCTTCTTCTAATATACGATCACGTAGGTTTCCTAATTTAGGTATCCACATTCTCTTTTCATGGAATCTCCAAATTCCATCTGTTCTTTGTTCTAATTCCTTAATCATACCTTTCAATTTTTCAGTATCATTCTTAATTACTGATTCTTGTGCCTTTTTAATTTGTTCATTTAAATCTACTTTTAGATTTAATTTAAGAGAACGTACCCTTTTTGGCTTTTCGTGATATTTTCGGCTTAAAGCATCTGCCACTACATTTGCTTTTCCTTCATGATACTGGATATCACAATCATAATCACTAAGCATTTCCATCCAGCGTCTTTGTCTCATATTCAATTCCTTTTGCCTGAAAACATACCTTAAACTCTTATGATCAGTGAATATGGTAAATTTACTACCATAAAAGTAATGTCTCCAAATCTTAAGGGCAAAAATTATGGCGCCTAATTCTAGATCATGGGTTGAATAATTCTCTTCATGATTCTTAAGTTGTCTAGACGCATAGGCTATAACCTTTTGGCGTTGCATTAATACACATCCATAACCTAGTTTGGAAGCGTCACAATAGACTACAAAGTCTTCAGTTCCTTCTGGTAACGCTAGTATGGGTGTATTAGTTAATCTTTGCTTAATAATTCTAAATGCTTCTTCTTGTTTTGGTCCCCATTCAAACTTAATGGATTTACAGGTTAACTTAGTTAAATGAATGTCTATTCTAGAGAAATCTCGAATAAATCTTCTATAATAACCGGACAATCCTAAGAAACTTCTAACCTCGGTTGGTGACTCAGGGATTTTCCATTTGGTAATCGCCTCGATCTTTGTGGGATCCACATGAATTCCTTCATGATTAACTAAGTGTCCAAGAAACTGTACCTGTTCTAACCAAAACCGCACTTTGAAAATATAGCATAAAGCTTTTCTCGTCTTAATAGACTTAAAAGTGCATGCAAATGTTTTGCATGATCCTATTTACTTTTAGAATAAATGAGAATATCATTTATAAAGACAATTATGAATTTATCCAAATATGGTTTACATATCCGGTTCATCATGTCCATAAATGCAGATGGGGCATTGGTTAAACCAAATGGCATGACAGTAAATTCATAATGACCATACCTGGTTCTAAAGGCGGTCTTAGGAATATCCTCTTTCTGCACCTTTAATTGATGATATCCTGATCTTAAATCGATTTTAGAGAAAAATCGAGCTCCTTACAGTTGATCGAACAGATCATCGATCCTTGGTAATGGGTACCGATTCTTAATCGTGACCTTGTTCAATTCACGGTAGTCAATGCACATACGCATTGATCCGTCTTTCTTTTTAACAAATAAAATTGGTGCTCCCCATGACGATGAGCTTGGCTGTATGAATCATTTTTCCAGCAATTCGTCTAATTGTTTCTTCAGTTCTTGCATTTCTGCGGGTTCTAAACGGTAAGGTGCTTTAGCAATCGGTGCTGTTCCTGGCAGTAGATGGATTCTGAATTCAACTTCTCTGTCCGGCGGTAGTCCTGGTAATTCGTCTGAAAATACATCTGAAAACTGAGACAGTACTGGAATGTCTTTTAGTTCTTTTCCTTTAGTGTTAGTGATTATAGAAATCAAATACACTATAGACCCTTTTCTTATATAACTTGCAGTTTTCATCACATAGATAAATTTAGTGGATCTAGAGGGCTTATCTCCTTTAATTGTGATCTTTTTATTTTTTGATGAATTTACTTGGATTGACTGTTGATCACATAAAATACTAGCTTTATTGGCTATTAACCAAACCATTCCTAAAACGACATCAAATCCTGCCAGATTCATTGGGTAAAGGTTTGCCATAAATTTTTGGTTTAAAATCTCTATTCTTGCTCCCTGCAAGATTTCAGAAATCCTAACTGTTTCTCCATTTGCTGTTTCTACTAGACATTCTTGTGGTAGTTTAGTTAATCAGTGATTTAGAAGTTTGTAAAACGAAGTATTAATAAAACTTTGGTTCGCACCAGAGTCAAATAATACTTTAGCAAAAATATCATTAACTAAAAACGTACCAGCTATCACGTCTGGAATCATCTTGGCTTCATCTACAGTCAGAACGAATGCTCTAGCATTTTTAGTGTTCTTGTTGTTCGCGGCTGGAGCCAATTTCGGACAATTTGGCTTGATGTGACCTTTTTCTCCACAGTTGAAGCACATTCCATTATTAGGTTTTCTCCTACAATCTTCTTCCTTGTGTCCTGGCATCTTGCAGAAATTGCAGAGAGTGGAGCATTTTCCCGAATGCTTCCTTTTGCAGGCTTTGCAGTATGGTGCAGAGGTAGATCCTATATTCCTACGGTTGGAATTCCCAGAACGGAATTCTTGGGTAAGTCTTTGGGCTAGGTTTCTCCTCTGGTCTTCTTCTCTAGTACGGATTAATTCATCTGTCAAGGTGTTTGCTAGTTCTACAGCTTCTTCTATGGTTTGAGGTCTAGCTGCCTTGACTACATGTCTAATCTCTCCAATTAATCCCCGTATGTAACGGGAGATTAATACTGGTTCAGGTGATGCAAGGGTTGGTACTATTCTGGCATATTCAAAGAATGTGGTAGTATATCCCTTACTATCTACCCCGGTCATCCTTAGGTTCAGAAATTTATTCGCTATCTGTTCCTTTTCATTGGGAGGGAAGAATTTCCGTTCTACCATATTTTTAAATTCTTCCCATTCCATGTTGTATACCCTATCACTTCCTCTTGATTGGAGGATAGTGTTCCACCATTCTAAGGCTGAGTTCTTAAATAGATTAGAAGCAAACATTATCTTGTCTTCTTCAGCACACTTGCTTATTTTTAAAACTGCCTCAATCTTTTCTATCTAGCGTAGAGCTGCAATGGGTCCTTCATTGCCAGAGAATTCTATTGGTTTGCAGGACCAGAATTCTTTATAAGAACAACTATAAGGCATGGTTCTTCTTCTTTTGGGAATAGGCATTTGAAGTACGGGTCCATTGTTCACGCTGTGTTCTGGTTCAATTGGTCGCTTACTGCTATGTTTACTTTTATTATTCGCTTCCTAAACGTTTGAATAATAAATGACATTGCATCTATGATTCCTTGGGCCACTATGTGTTGGATAGCACTATTATCCACTTGGTTTCCATTGTTATTGATGCTTGGATTCTCATTAACCAAGTTAATGTTACTCTGGTTATCGTTATTCAGATTTTCTTGATTTCCTTCGTCGGCCATCTGAATTTTAAACAGTTACCCCGTATTAATATCACAAAATAATATTTAATATAGTAAATCACATGACACGCATTTTGGTCAAAAGCGTCGATCATTGCGACTTTACTCTATTCATATAATATGCATCTATTACACACCAGTACTGAAATTAAAATTACAATACCAACTGAAATTTAAAGTTACACTACTAGTAGTAGGCATCCGTAGTTTTTTTTCATACACACATATATTATTATTATATTATTATTACTATTACTACCGTTTCTACCATCACACTCATGAATATGGATTCATCCAGAAATCCATATTGCGCTCGTCGTATTTCCATACGAGTTGCTCTCCCACCTGTCTCATTCTTTCACTACTCTCTAAATTTTCCTCACCAAATGTCCTAAGTTCTTGTACGTTTTCTGCACTCTTTGTGGGTGCAGGTTCTAGGACTGGTTTCGGAATCTGTGGTGCAGGTTAATGGTATGGAGGTGTAGGTGCCTGTAATTGGTAAGGATCTTCTAAAATCTCCCTAATGTATACATTGTGGTAATAGGGATCTAAAGGATCCAAACCTGGGTAGGCTCCTATGTTTGGCATGGGCATGTCTTCATGTATCGGGTAACGTTGCACATAGTCCCTATTGTCGTCCCACCAAGGGTCGTAATCTGGGTCTAGGGGGTTTGGTGCTGGTACCCTAGGTATTTCCTCCGGGTCAAAATCATGCATTTCTACTTGATTTTCAAGGTTTTCTATTTCCATTGGTTGGTCAGGGATTGGTAGTTGTGGCTGGGGTGCTATCATTTGTTCCAGGTTAGGGTCAGCTGCAGTGGTTGCTAGGATGTGGATGTTGGCTATACTCCTATTAATCATTTCCTGGGCATAGGCATCGGTTTCTCTTTTGGCTGCTGGTAGTGCTCTCTGGTCTTGTAACTTTTTCATACGCTTTCTACGCTCGTGTGTCCCTCAACTGAACCATCCCCTCTTTTTCTGAGGAAATGACTCTTTTGAATGAGCCTTAAACACGAATATTCCTTCTTCCGTATCAGCAGAGTACCCTGAGAGGGCAGGCTGAGAAGAGGAGGTGCCTTCGCTTCTAGGCGAACCAGACAATTGACGATACGCGTCAGATGGTCCTTGGTCGCTCATACTGTAAACTAACAAATAGTCAAATAACTCATAACAAGAAATACAATTATGCACGTATTTCCGTAATTTATTTCCTAACAATTTGAATTTTGATGTCAGCAAAACACTTATGTGGCTGAATCAGTGGCTTAGCTCTGATACCACCTTCTGTCGCAACCCCCGATCCCTAATCCCCGGGAACGGGCGGCCGCGAGCCAGATTCGGTGGTATCTGGTATTGTCTAATTTGGCAGCGGAATTTACATCAGGACCGTAGTTAGGAAATATTTTATCAGAGTAAACCACCACATTTTATATAAATAAACATATTGGGATAAAACCCAAGTTTTTATTACAAACTGCTTTATAGGAATAAATCTCATTTTATTTGAACTAAAACGCCTTCTTTATTTAGGTAACTTTTATAGCCACTTTTCCAAGCTTTCAGTGCTGTCCAGCTGGCTTCTAATTGGCTTTCACATTGTGTTACCTGAAACGTGTTTGAAAACATTTGTCAGTGGGAAATACTGGTGAGTGAATCCCAGTTTAATCAAGTTAAATTAAAAACCATTGTACAGTATTGAGGGCAATCTCGCAATTACATTTGTTTCCAAGTCATACTAATTACCACCCACGGTACTGTCAACCCGACTTGTGGAAAGTTACTCCTCGCAAGGCAGTAACTAATTTTGTATACAAAACCCCAACATACCGATAATAATGGTATCCTTACAAATACTCAATAACTGTTTAATATATAATTAATCGTGTGAGGTTTTGTAAAAACAGTTAACAAAATGGAGATTACTCACATTGCTGCCTTAGATTATCCTTTAGGGTTTCCTGAGAATTATCTATAATTTACACAAATGCCCACGTGTTAGTATAATAACCCATTTTAACATTAGTAATACCCTCCCCGAGACGTCATTCCAACGACTACGTCGGGCAGAACCACGACAGCCGTTATGGAACCCTAGATCAATCGGGCAGCGTATCTAATACGTATCCAGGGGTTATGATACTTACAACGGAGCAGAACTTCGCTAATTAGGGGGGTATTATACCCGAGATTATGCCTACACTTTAAGAAATTCGAGTTTTGAGAAAGAAGTGAACGAACAGACTGAAGATCCGATGGCCTCTACTTATAGGGCATGTTTTCAACTTTTACGCGGCCCGCGTAAGGTGTAGCCGAAGGGCTATGCGGCCCGCGCCAACTATAGTCAACGCGTAGGTGATCCGGATTAGCTTAGTAGGCTTGACATGTGTTTGGCCACGTGGCGGCCCAGGTTTCAGCCACATTTCACCTCCTCGCGGCCCGCGTAAGGGGTGCCTTACGCGGCCCGCCTAAACCCCAAAAACTTGATTTTTGATTATTTTTAATAATATTTAAGGTATTCGGGGTCCGTTTTCACGTATGGGGTGTATTTTGGGACATATTGGAATATTTTAAAATATATTAGGGTGTCGGAAAAATATTCGGGAGAGTGTCAATTTAATTTAGGGTTGTTATAATACATTTGCTTGATTGAGGGCATCCCATGACGCTTATCCGGTGATTTAGTTGGTCGTTAAAAAAAATTGTTTTAATTTTACCATAAATTTTTCTTTAACTCTTTAAATAGAAATTATTTTTATCTAATAAAATTAGGAGTGAGAAAATTGCCTTTTAAAAAAAACACCCATTTTATTAAATACTTTTCTGATCACCCATTTTGATAAATAAATTTTCCATCAATACCTATTTGAAAAAAAAACCCTCTCTTCGTATATTAATTAACAAAATATATACATATCATAATGATATATTTATAAAGATATACCAGTTTTCTTACGTTGCGCGTTGCGGCGAATCCGATCAAAAGATAATGTAAAACAAACGTGATTTGAAAATAAAACATTTTTAGAAAGTCAGACCATTATAACGATTTAATTTATCATCGAACCGTTTTATGATACCAAATAAATGCTTTATTTTGAGTACAACTTCGTTTTTAACAAAACTTATAATGGAATGTCGAGAGAGAAAATCAAGTACAACTACGTATTTAAGTTTTTAGAAAAAAAGTTATAAACATAAATTATTAAAGAAGTATCAGATTAATTGATAAATTAATATATGTTCTAAAAAAAGAAAAAAAGAATTATTAGAAATCGTAAAGGAAATATATGGTTTTAAAAAAGGAAAAAATAAAAAATATGCTATTTAAAAGTAAATATAATAATAAACTTTTATAACACATTAAATAAAAAACTATATATTACTATAAAAATAAAGTTATTATCCATCGTTCTTCGTCAACAATATATATATAATATACATGGCCGGCCCTAAGGGTGGGCGGGGAGGACCACCGGCCAGGGCCTGATATTTTGAAGGGCACGTTATTTTAATTTTTTTTATATGTATATGTAAAAAATAAATAAATCAATAGGGTATACTCATACAAATACCAACATAGGCCCACTTACAAAACTATTTTTAAGGTTTAAATTAGTTATTAGCACATTGTCATTAGGTTTAGACCTCCCAATACCGAATTTCGTTAAGGCGTAAGGGCACGGTTTTTCGAGCTCGAGCAGGGTACACGAATTCTTAGGGCCGGCCCTGATAATATATGTATGTTATACCTAAAGCCTCACAAAACTAGATATATGAACCTCAAGCTCATTTATTAAACAAACTACAGTCGGTTTGATTTAAGCTGTAGTATATTAATCTTCGAGTAGTTCCCAAACGATTAGACACATTGACCGTAAGTTCCATATTTCACTTTTACTACATAGTTTTGGGATATTTGGGATTTATATAAAAGACTAAATGAATTCCATATATCCAATCATTAATATCTTTTTGAGTGGGGAAATTGACTAGATATGTATGCACATTATGAAAATGATGTCATAAGGAATAACCAATGGAAACTAGCTTTTCATGTAGTTTATACATATATGTTTACATACAAGTTTAACGGGTCCACATTTATACAAGAATAATCATATCTTTAAAGGTATTTTTAAATTGTGAGTTCGAATTCTGTCTTCTATTTTGCAAAATTGTCACCAAGTTGGAGGTGAAATTATTAACATTAAGTGGTATTAACATTTAACATGATTGCTTGTCCACAAGAAATAATCAACTGTATAGAATATTTTAAAAGAAACAAGTTCTGCAAGTTCGGATTGATTTAAGCTTTAGCATACTAAACCTGCAGTAATTCGCAAAAGGTTAGACACATTTACCATGCGTTCCATCTTTCACTTCACTACATAGTTATAGGATATTAGGGATTCATATACAAGATTAAATGAATCTTATATATACCCAACCATTAATATCTTTTTGAGTGGGGAAATTGACAAGATATGTATGCACACTATGAAAATGATGTCATAAGAAACAACCAATGGTATTTGAAACTTAACACTAGGGTTCTTAAGGGTTTTATGTCAACTTTTAGATTTATCATGCATATAGTATTTGTTTTTAAAGATACGTTCACATATTGATTACAAATATGTTACGTACACGTTAAAGTCATTTATTTATATTCATGTGAAAACTTAAAATGTTAACTTGTGAGTCAAAATCAAGCGATTTAGTTCGAGCTGATCAATAAGAGTTTGTTATTTTATTGATTAATATATAAGACATAATTTGAAAAATGTTGTATAGTTTCATAAACTTTAGAAGAAAAGACTCGATTAATTTTAACTTTTTTTTTAATTATCAAACTAGTTCTATACCTTACATTTCTAAAGAGGGTGTACAGTACCTCTTTTAATTAATTATTTTAAATTATGTATATTTTTTCTTTATTTTTCTACATGAAACTAAACTTTGACCTTTTCTTTTATTTACCGTAATAATAATCAAGATTATAATAATATTCATTGTAATAGCATTCCAATACAAAATATAGAATTGTATTCTTTTAACCATCTATTTGTTAAAATAATTTTAAAGTTATTGTTTGATTAGAAAAAAATCCAAATTACATAAATAAGTATATTATATGAAAACTTTGAATATAATAAATAGTTATAAGAGGTAAACGAAGATAAATAATTCACTCTTTACACTATAAACAACACATGTTTAATATATGTTGATAACTCATTTAAGTTTACTAATTTTATTTTTCACTCATAACTTAGGTGAACATAAAAATAACAAAGTACGTTGTTGTAATTAATTTGTTTTCTCAACGCTCCTTATAAGTGTTTTGAAAAAAAGTTGAGTTATGTTTGAAATAAAACGTTTTTTTTTATCGAATTATCCGGATAGGTATTCGTTTTTATGGATTTCAGCTCTCATACTACAAACTACATATATATTTAACCCAATTATTTTTAGTAATTTTATTTTTATCTAACAACTGACTTTCTTTATTTTTTGGTTAGTTTTTTTCTTAACGTTGAGATATAAATTTTATTAAGAATGAGTTGTATTCGAAATACAATGCTTTTCATTTGCAACAAAACAAACTATGAAGACATGCAGCTTCTTTGGTTATCGTAATGTCGTATATGTGATGGGTTGTTATAAAAATACGCTCACCATCTTTTTACCGGACGCCCCGCCGCGTAGCGCGGATGTTCACCTAGTTTTATACAAATACGATAAAATTCAATTGTGTATATATGGACAGTTATAACTATATTATTAAGCCTTATTTATCTTTTCCACGAAACACTTTACATTTGAACCTAGTTTTATACAAATACGATAAAATTCAATTGTGTATATATGGACAGTTATAACTATATTATTAAGCCTTATTTGTCTTTTCCACGAAACACTTTACATTTGAATAAATCTAAACTTTATATTAAATATTAATTAAACGAAAATTTATAAGCTTTTGGGCACTATGACAACCGACATCGTATTATCTTGTATTAATTGTGAAAGAGGCCCTCACATGGGTTGATACCTTAAGAATTAACCTAACATCCGATAGGCGATATTTAGCGATAGCAACTATTATTATATTAAGGATTAAATACACATTATATTTTCATACGAAGTCTACAAATACTATATGAGATTAACAAAAGGGTCGTATTATTGGCACTCCTTGGGGGTTAAATCGACACCCTCAATACGCATCATATAGGCCTATACGATGCGTATTGAGGTGGGTTCAAACTTCTATGTCTGCCAAAGGCTGCCATTGTCCCCTACCAAAAAGTAATACGCATCGTATAGGCCTATACGATGCGTATTGAGGGTGTCGATTTATTTTTTTAATTTTTGTAAGGTAGTTTCCTGTCACGCGGTAGCTTTCCATCACGCGAATGAAGAAGCAACACTTTGGACATTTTTCGGTCTTCAAACATCTAGGAAACATTATTTGAGAATACCCCTGATTTTATCGAAGCTGTAGAATGAGATCCTCCAATGTTGGGTTATCATCTTTCAACCCTATTTTCCCTAAATTTATCGATTCTATTTTTCAACAGGGATGTAATGCAATGATTCCTCTCAATTGAATAGACCGACACTTGCTTCATAGGACTCACTTGAATCGTCTCGGATGTAATAACATTGTATTTATCACGAAAATCCTGAACAACCGAGATAACAGCTCCGGTTTCATCAGCGGCATTTGGAACAGGAGAGTTGAAAAAACTGCAATTGGAATTGATCTTGGAACAACATACTCTTGTTACCATATGACACATGATAAAAGCGTTTCTCTAGACAATCTGGGATTATGTTCCGCAAATTGGGAAGCACATATTTGCTTCAAGATTTATGTCTGATGTCCATGTTTGATCACATTTGACTTAATCTGCGGCAGTCCACTGACTTTCTTCCCCGTGTCTGCACCGTGATCTTTATATTCTTGGTTCAATACCAACTCATCTTTAGTAGTTTTTGTTTGAGAACCTGATTCAGATACACAACGGTTCTCCAATTCCAGATTAGCAAGCAAATACACAACGGTTGTCACACCATGTCTTTTGCGGAAGCGTATGATGTGTAACTTGTTTAATATCATTGCATTCAATCGTAATAAACAACTACGTGATCAAAACGATGTTCATCCATTCATAAAATTTGAGTATTACAAACACTGGTTATTTAAGTTTTAAAACACGACATTCGTCTAGGTTACAATTCAACAAAAGTGGATGACATCTAAACTTGAAGTTTATTTCTAGTTACGACACCCGCGCCCAAGATCTGTCCTGTCACCTGAAATACATGTAATTTTGGGAAACATCAACAAAAAGTTGAGCGAGTTCATGCGTCTTGTTTGTGTATTGTAATTCTTGTAAATCTTTGAGAGACTCCTTTGTAAACATGTATGAAAAGCGTGTATGAACATGAATGTTTTACAAGGATTTTAAGGCATGTGAGAACATAGGGAGCACTTGTTATGGCTCATGGGTACATGGGGAGTACTTGTTATGACTCCTTGAGGACATGGGGAGTACTTGTTATGACTCCTTGAGG
Source organism: Helianthus tuberosus (assembly GCA_030545235.1). Lineage (NCBI taxonomy): Eukaryota > Viridiplantae > Streptophyta > Magnoliopsida > Asterales > Asteraceae > Helianthus > Helianthus tuberosus. The sequence continues at coordinate 149,464,031 of CM060399.1, forward strand.
ACATGGGAAGCACTCGTAATGGCTCATACCCTTGTCGATTTTCCTCGACTGTGTCGATTAACCTCGATTGTGTCAATTTCCCTTGACTGTGTCAATTTCCCTTGACTGTGTCGATTACCCTCGAATGTGTCGATTAACCTCGACTGGGACTCCGAAGCACTACTAGTTACTAGTTGTGACCATGAGTGGGGTTCGGCCGTACCCGTTAGATCTAACCCTCGTCCCTAATTATGTATTAATGGCATTTCAATATCTAGTCTATGCTCACATGATCTAGTATTTCACAGGCCTTTCATAGGCATTTCTTAGGCATTTCATATATCATTCCTTAAAACGCATCATACTTGGCACTAGTTATCACCAAGAGTGCTTCTTGTTTTTGTATCCATCATACCATTTATAAACATTGTAATATTTGTAACATTTATTTCACCCTCGAGAGTTATAAAACCAAAAACAGTTAAAGAAAAGGGGGAGCATGAACTCACAGTTTTGCGTCTTCGTACTCGTAACTCAAATCTCGTCAGCAAACAAGACTACCTACAATGTGCTAGGGTCTATTAGACGAGTGGGCCGTGCCTTGCCTTAGTGTTCATGTTTTGAGTTACGTTTCTTTTATGTCTTTAACATTATTCGAAGTTATAATACTTCTCAAGTATTTATTTTCCTATTTCCTTCCCAAGGATGGGAGTATTTCATACTTGTGTATTTGTATTCTCGTATTTGCAGTTTCCAAAGATAACACATTTTCTCTTTGTCGAAAATACAATATTACTCTTGTAATATTTTCAAAAATCATGTTTTCACTCCTTGTATCCAAAATAATATTTGCCAAAAATATATTTATAAGTTACGTTCTTGCGCTCGATTTCGCATTATTAAGCGTGTAACTTATATATTTGTTCCTTGAGATTTTTGGTATTATTTTGGATTGTAGATTCTTGGTATTTTGTTAAGTTATATTATTTTAAATCATAAAATAATACAACAAATACACAAAGTATACACATAAGCACACACAATGTGTCTTACTACTAGCTTCAAGCTAGGGAAGAAACAAGATGAAGATTGAGTGGATAAAAGCTTGTAAAGGGGGTCCTTCAAGATCCGTGAACACCGAGCCTCCTAATTCACCTTCTAGAACCTTGTAATGCACTTGGAATTGGATGAATGAAATCGAAAATGGTGATGGTGAGAAGGGGATCTTTGGCCGTGAGCTTATGAGAGGGAGGAGAGTGAGAGTTGTGTAGGTGATAAAGATCAAGTTCTTATAACCCTTAATCTCTAATACCCATTGGTTTGAATGTTCCCACTAGTACAAACAATATCAAGGCAAATCCCAAGGAAAATATCATAGAAGATTTTAGGAAGATTGATCAAATCTTGGAGTAGTGGGGTCCTTGTGACCGTCCACATCATGAGGGGGGGGGGGGGTTAAATGTAATTTGTTGGTAAGTAGGTGATTAATAGGGTGTTAAGTGTTAAGTCTTGTGTTTAATGTGTAGGATGCTTTATGTAGAATGTTTAAGTGTTCAGGAACCATAACTAGCTCAGAAAAATAAAAACAATGCTTCTAGTAAAATTTTAGTGTTCCGGGTAATGTCCGGTTGTTCGGTTAGATACCGTTCCGTTAAAGTGCTAAGTTATACCGTATAGTGTCCTTTATGTAACTTTTTGTGACACTTTTAATTCCCGACACTTAGGAAAGTATTCAGGACCATTTTGTCATGTTTTTGCACATTACTAGCTTATTAAAAAGCTGAATTTTGATGATTAATGCAGAATTCTGCACTTAGAGTGGGTTTTAGGCAGTTTTCGGCACTTAAACTATCACTTAGGCATGCAGTTTTGGGGTCCTTACTTCCCTACACACTATACCAGTGTATCACTTGGTCTCTGGCTCATACTGGGCCTCAAAATACTGTCTGTCTATGTACTGAACTTCGTCAGCATTTTTATGTTTGTCTGGTATTGGTGCCAATTCTGTTCTGTGTATCATTTGAACTATCTCGTGTTGCATGTAGCAACGAATAAAGTCTTGTATCATGAAATGCCATTGTATGTATATAACAGTAATCAAAAATTCATTTGTCTTGTAAACTAGATCATGCACAATTATTTAAGCACATATTACTGTTCAATTAGTGTACGGAATGTACGGAAAAGTGACGGTTGTCACAGTCTCCCCCCATTAAAAGAATTTCGTCCCGAAATTCGAGCGATGCCATCTGTCGCAGGGGAGTTGTGAATCAAATATGGTCACTTAGATTCTTGATTTGTCTTCAAGTTCCCATGTACTCTGGGTCATGTTATGAATTCTATCGTACTTAAGTAAATCAATCATGTCTTTTCTGTATCTTGTGGACTCTTGGTCCGTAACCTTAACAGGTTTTATAGTATTGTGGAGTCTTGGTCTGAAACCTTAACAGGTTCTATAGTAATTTTTTTGTTTGTCATTGACGTGAATCTTATTTGTGGGAACAACGACTGTTCCTTGAGTCAGACTCCTCTAAAGACTAGACACACGAATGTGTCGCGATCACTACTGATCTTTTTCTGGAAGTTTCATCTTGTGAACAATGGTTCCGATCCCTACATCGGGGATTCAATCTTTATGTTTTCCAAATCACATCACGCCTTCTCTAGGCGAGGCTCCCACTAAAGCCATACTTCTTGTTTCAAATTTCTACGATTTCTGCCGCTCATCGGCGCAATCTTTCTGTATTCTGCGGCTGTCTCGATATGATCACATATCTGAACGATCTTGCCTCTAGTTTTTCCTGAGCCAACTCGGGCCAGTAGATTGTTTATCTCCGGTCTCCGTTCAACATGACGGGGATCGTCTTATTATGTTCCATCTAAAGCTTCACACGAAGCGGTTTAAACGGCGGTGTGATAAATACTGTTGTAGGAAAACTCCACTAAGGGCAAGTGAGTGTTCCAACTTTTCATCAAAGTTTATCACACAAATACGTATCATGTCTATACAGTTTTCATCGATCAATAGCTTAGTCCATCTACGTTAATGTTCAAGTTCTTACGATAAACGGTGTGCTACAACCCTTGTGATCAGTAAAGATCTTGCAGCGTTTTCTTTCAGGTAACGACGTCAAATTTGCGTCTTCGTACTCGTAACTCAAATCTCGTCAGCAAACAAGACTACCTACAATGTGCTAGGGTCTTTTAGACGAGTGGGTCGTGCCTTGCCTTAGTGTTCATGTTTTGAGTTACGTTTCTTTTATGTCTTTAACATTATTCGAAGTTATAATACTTCTCAAGTATTTATTTTCGTATTTCCTTCCCAAGGATGGGAGTATTTCATACTTGTGTATTTGTATTCTTGTATTTGCAGTTTCCAAAGATAACACATTTTCTCTTTGTCGAAAATACAATATTACTCTTGTAATATTTTCAAAAATCATGTTTTCACTCCTTCTATCCAAAATAATATTTGCCAAAAATATATTTATAAGTTACGTTCTTGCGCTCGATTTCGCATTATTAAGCGTGTAACTTATATATTTGTTCCTTGTGATTTTTGGTATTATTTTGGATTGTAGATTCTTGGTATTTTGTTAAGTTATATTATTTTAAATCATAAAATAATACAACAAATACACAAAGTATACACATAAGCACACACAATGTGTCTTAATATAAAATATATATTCTGAATATATATTTATCAATTTTTATTTAGAAAAACCAACCTCCGATACTTTGTATTTTTGTAACAAAACCTATGGCAAAGTTTATATTGAAAGCGTAGTTTAAAACATGCTTGTAAACACTTGTTTAGAAAATATTTTCTAAGTGTTGGAATTTTTAGAAAATTTCGTCATAGTTTCCTTTGTAAATGGAGGTGTCCATGCTATTTAGCATATCATTTTCTTTTCAAAAATCATCCATACAATCAACAACAATTCACTAACCACCTTACACTTACCAAGTGCAAAAACTATTTAATTTTCATAGTAACATGAACTTGATATTTCACGAAAACGCGCAGTAACTTGGTAAGGTGTTTAGTGGGTTTAGTTACCCTCCAAAGTGTGTTTACTTCTTTTAAATCTCATTCTTGAAGAGATTTGGTGTTTACAACTTGTAAACATAATTTACAAAAATGTTTATTATTAAACCTTCTTGTTTCTCTAGTGTTCTTATACTTGTTCTTCCACCAAAAATAATATAGGTTTATGTAAAATCATGATCTTCTGAAAATCACATTTTGAACTTGGTTCTTTTTAGAAAATCATTCACAAATCTAGGGTTAACAAGGTTATCAACTCACTTTAATGATTATTTTTCAAGAAATCATTTTAGTATTCAAGTTTATGTCCATTCATGAAGATGATCATCACATGTAAACACATAATCATCTCCTAACTTGTTAAATCATGTTTTTAATCATGCTTTAACAAGTTCAATATGATGATCAACATCATATTACCAAGAAATCAACAAATAATCATCAACATATTCAAAACAACTTTCTTCTAACAATATTTCATCTTATGTTAGCTTTATGTTCAAACTTCAAGTGTATGATCTTTAGTGTTCATATGATTTTCAACATGTTATATCTTTAACCACTAAAAATAGAAAGTATCAAGAGTGAAAAAAGGGTCTTACTACTAGCTTTAAGCTAGGGAAGAAACAAGATGAAGATTGAGTGGATAAAAGCTTATAAAGGGGGTCCTTCAAGATCCGTGAACACCGAGCCTCCTAATTCACCTTCTAGCACCTTGTAATGCACTTGGAATTGGATGAATGAAATCGAAAATGGTGATGGTGAGAAGGGGATCTTTGGCCGTGAGCTTATGAGAGGGAGGAGAGTGAGAGTTGTGTTGGTGATAAAGATCAAGTTCTTATAACCCTTAATCTCTAATACCCATTGGTTTGAATGTTCCCACTAGTACAAACAATATCAAGGAAAATCCCAAGGAAAATATCATAGAAGATTTTAGGAAGATTGCACAAATCTTGGAGTAGTGGGGTCCTTGTGACCGTCCACATCATGAGGGGGGGGGTTAAATGTAATTTGTTGGTAAGTAGGTGATTAATAGGGTGTTAAGTGTTAAGTCTTGTGTTTAATGTGTAGGATGCTTTATGTAGAATGTTTAAGTGTTCAGGAACCATAACTAGCTCAGAAAAATAAAAACAATGCTTCTAGTAATATTTTAGTGTTCCGGGTAATGTCCGGTTGTTCGGTTAGATACCGTTCCGTTAAAGTGCTAAGTTATACCGTATAGTGTCCTTTATGTAACTTTTTGTGACACTTTTAATTCCCGACACTTAGGAAAGTATTCAGGACCATTTCGTCATGTTTTTGCACATTACTAGCTTATTAAAAAGCTGAATTTTGATGATTAATGCAGAATTCTGCACTTAGAGTGGGTTTTAGGCAGTTTCCGGCACTTAAACTATCACTTAGGCATGAAGTTTTGGGGTCCTTACTTCCCTACACACTATACCAGTGTATCACTTGGTCTCTGGCTCATTCAATCTTCATTGCTTCATTAAAATTAACAGGGCGGTCTCTTTGCTTCGTCCACTAGAATTAGTTGTGTATGCATTCTTTTGGTAGTTAATAAAACGGAAGCTATCAACGTGGGGATGGGTACAGAACCCGACATGTCTTCCTGAATCTGAATTTGAAAGTTAACTTTGACTTATAAAACCCACTACCAAAATAAGCGCTTTTATCATGTTAGGGAGAATGTTCTTGAAATTGAAGGGAAAGGAAAAATGGTTGCTGATGTTTTTCAGTATTCAGGTTTTGTTGGTTTGTTTCTAGCTAGGGTTTAGAATGATTGAAGGAATGTTGGCCCACGGATCTTCCATGGAGTGACAGATCCGACAATAGGGCCCACGGATCTTAAGCCTACCCGAGACCGACCTTTGGATTACACGTGTTGAATGATCGAGAGAAACTTCTTCGAGCTAACTGTCGATATCTCATCCTTCTTATCTTACTATTAAAAGAGGTTGTTCTCCACAACGACGATACGCTTGTTGACTGTCACATGAATAAGTAGTATTTGTTTGAGAACCTGATTCAAATTAAAAAGGCGGTCTCTTTGCTTCGTCCACTAGAACTATTTGTGTATGCATTCTTTGCTATAACAGGATGGATGTGACACACACAGATAGATAAATATCTGATTGTTTCAGATTGCTATGAATGCACACAATGAATTTGGAACAAGAAGTCCAACAATCCGTTCAGATTGTTGTCTAAACTATGAATGCACACAACGAATTTGACAACTGTGACATCTTATTAAAAGTATAAATCACCTCCAATCTTCCTGGTCAAATCACACACTATAAAGTTTAAACTTATCGTGTGTTGCAGTTTGGAAAGATGACCGAATAGAGATCTGAATAACAAACTGTGGAGAACTTGTTTGCGTTATCCATCAACATAAGCTAAAATACTCTAAAATTAACAAGGCGGTCTCTTTGTTACGTACTGATTATTGAAAAGATTTGTTGAAATCGAAGAAAAGAGTAAAAAAGATGAATTGAGGTGTACATTACGAACAAGAAGTCCAACAATCCGTTCATTATCTGTTGTTGTCTAAAACAATATGAATGCACGCAACGAATTTGACAGCTGTGGAGCGTGATCAACTACTTTGGGTATATTCGAAACCAACTAAAATACGTTGGGTATATTCGAAACCAACTAAAATACGTTAAAATACGCTAAAATTACGTTACAATACATTAAAATACGCTAAAATACGTTAAAATATGCTAAATTACGCTACACTACGTTAAAATACGCTAAAATACGTCAAAATACGCAAAAATACGTCAAAGTACGCGACTAACGATATTTACACACACGTATACATATAACACGGCACTATGGAGTCCAAGTGGATTTCAAACAAAACTGTACGTAATCATGGAATACGATATTCGCATGCAACCGAACGACACCGAAACGACTTATGTTGAAGGTATACGTCATAAAACGAAAAAACATGCGAAAGTTTGGCAAAAAACGAGACGTATACGCGTTGAACCGAGGGAAACACGATAAAACTAAATTTGAAATAATGCCCAATACGATCGTATAGGCCTATGTCGTATCGTATAGCAGCTTAATACGCATTGTATAGGCCTATACGGTGCGTATTAAACTTTGAATTTTCTCAAAAATACCCCTAAATTTATAAAAAAAATACAGGGGTATTTCAGTAAATTCATCGTTCAATACTCATCGTATAGGCCTATACGATGCGTATTGAACTATAAATTTCTCAAAAATGTTTTTCAAATCAAGGTGTCCATCATTACAACCACTTGTTTTCAACGGGAACGTAATGCAATAATTCCTCTCAATTGAATAGACAGACACTTGCTTCATAGGACCCACTTGAATCGTCTCGGAAGTACTGAACAACAGAAATAACAGCTTCGGTTTCATCAGCTGCATCGTTTACCGTCGAATGCATCCTTATTTTTGTAAATCGCACAAACAAGCATGCCTTGAACGAGTCTAGAACACTCGTAATCCTCAACCGGCTTTGAAACCGGACGGAATCTACGAAGAAACTGTTCGATTTCACGGTGAGTGGAGAAATTAGCAACGAAGAAACTGTTCGACACAGACATGCATCAGGAAAGAAGCATATAATGATTCCTCTCAATTGAATAGTGTTATTACAAGCAACTATGTAAACATTTAACATCTCATTAACGCAAATGCAATACTTACAAAATTTGATAGGCACTAGTTGTCAATATAGAAACTTTACAAGGGAAGCAACTAAAAAAGCGATGAACTGTATTTAACGTACACACCGCATTTGAAGATTCTTGCATTAGACACAATTTGTTGGAATTTGTGGATTTCGGTTGGTTCAGATCTCTATTCGGTCATCTTTCCTCTCAAATGAATAGACAGACACTTGCTTCATAGGATCACTTCAATCGTCTCGGAAATACTGAACAACAGAAATAACAGCTTCGGTTTCATCAGCTGCATCGTTTTCCGTGGAATGCATCCTTATTTTTGTAAATCGCACAAACAGGCATGCCTTGAAGTACTGAATCAACAGAAATAACAGAAATAACAGCTTCGGAATCTATTAACCCACAATTTGTTGGAATTTGTAGACAGACACTTGCTTCATTGGACTCACTTGAATCGTCTTGGAAGTACTGAACAACAGAAGGATGAGATATCGGCAGTTAGCTCGAAGAAGTTTCTCTCAATCAGGTGTTCCAATAGGTTCTCCCTTTTAACAATGTCCTGTTAATAGTTTCAGATGACATGCTTGGTAACTAAGAGGAACACTTTCTTCCGTTTTATTTTTTTCTACTTTTAGAAAGGTTTGACCAACTCACGATTGTAATAAAACGGAACATAATACCAGATTGTCTAGAGAAGCGCTTTTATCATGTGTCATACGTTACGAGATTCTTCGAGAATTAGAAAAGGAGAAAATACGGAACGACAAGGGTAGTATGAGTCTGAGTCCATTGTGGTTCGTGTCAGGTTTGTATTTCCCATAGCCACCGTTTCCGGTAGTAAAAAACGGTTGCGGTTTTGCACATTCAATCTTTATTGCTTCATTATAATTAATAATGTGGTCTCGATTGAAGATGTTATTGCAAGACTGTTTGTCGGGCTTCCAATGCTCACACAGGGTGATAAACAACGCTAATATTGAACGGATTATTGAACCAACTACTCGAAATCCCTTTCGTTTCTCGAAATTGAACAGATTATTGAACCAAGAAAGTCATTGGACTGCCGCGGATGAAGTCAAATGTGATCAAACTTGGATATCAGACGTAAATCTTGAAGAAAGATCCGTGGGCCCTATTGTCGGATCTGTGACTCCATGGAAGATGTGATTAAGGTAAGCGTGCCGTGTTATGTGTCATAAAACAGAACATAATCCCAGATTGTCTAAAGAAACGCTTTTATCATGTGTGATCCAGAGGTCGGTCTCGGGTTGGCATAAGATATTTTCGGATCTGTGACTCCATGGAAGATGTGAGTAAGGTAAGCGTGCCGTATCATGTGTCATAAAATGGAACAGAATACCAGATTGTCTAAAGAAACGCTTTTATCATGTGTCATATTAGAGTAGTATGAGTCTGAGTCCATTGTGGTTCGTGAATGTTTCGAATCATCATAGAAGACGTATCGGGTGAGTTGTGGTCGATTTATAGGAGGAGGTTATGAAAGGAGTATATGTTTATGCGAATTTAAAAGACAATACTGACCGAGGTGCTGGTCTTTTCTCCCACTGTGCAAACTTGAAAAATCTCACCATAACACATCTAATATAACACATGATAAAAGCGCTTCTTTAGACAATCTGGGATTATGTTCCGAAAATTGGGAACCACATATTCGTGTGTAAAAGCTTGGTAAGATGACCGAATAGAGATCTTTATGCACCCTTGGTATTTGTCTACCATATGACACATGATAAAAGTGCTTCTTTAGACAATCTGGGATTATGTTCCGCAAATTGGGAACCACATTGTAGACTGATGGGCTTGTGTAACACCCCGAAAATATAAATCTGTGATTATAACTTTAAAGTGGCAAAAAAAAAAGTAAACTAACTAGGAATAAAATAACCTAGTTAGTTAATTATCTTATAGTAATATGGGAGTTTGAATAAAAACATCTCAAACAAGGAAGAGCTAATAGTTGAGGGGCCAAAGATGTTAAAGATCAAACTAGTTTTAATAAAAACAAAAAAAAATTAAAAATCCAAACACACATTTTGTGTGTGGATCGAACAGAACGCAGGAAGGGCGCGACCAAACCACCTTCAAACCCTAGCTTCAACAATTGATCAAATTGAGGGCTCCAATTTGTTCCAAATCGATTTCCAAGCATAAATTAGTGATCATCTTAGTGAAGTGATCATAAGGTATGCTAAATTTCATTATTTAGTTCCATCTCAGATTCTTGATAAATGGTGAAATTGAAATCTAAACTTGATATGTTGATGTTTATATGAAATTAGGGTTGGAAACATGTTTAGATGTAAATCCTAGCTAATAGTTTGTGAAATTGATGCTTAGATTATGAATATTCATGTTTACCCATATAAGAGTTAAATGGGTTTTTGTGAATAATAGGGAACCCTAATAATGTAATCAGAAAACGGATATTAACGGTTTGCATGAAGTGAATCTGACATTAATATGCATGTTAGAAGTAGAACTTGCAAAAAGTGTAAAAGTTCGGCTAAATAGTAGAGTCATGAACTTGTTAATGGCTATTTAAAAACAATGCTCTTAAGGTGTTTGTTAAAATGCCTAAGAGAAAGCTAACATAGTGAATTTGGGGTAAAAACGCATGTTTAAATGATATGGCAAATTATGCATGATATGTTGTGAAAGGAGTTCTAAACAATATTTGATTGAACTCTATAGGCAAAGCGGGTGGATTTTCAAGTAGCCAAGTTGGAAAAGACGCACGCTTGAAGGATAAGCTATAAGGTACGCGACTTGTCGATTCTTTACATTTATGTAGACAAGTCTAGTCGTAGATATGTTTGATGTTGTTATAGTGAAAAAAAATTGTAATCGTTAGGTAAGTCTAAGAAGTGATGGAATTCACTCGACAAACCAAACGGGTCAAAATAAATGGTTGGTTAGATATGCTTAATGTTGTTATAATGAAAATTGTAATCGTTGGTAAGTCTAAGAAGTGATGGAATTCACTCGCTAAACCAAACAGGTCAAAATAAATAGTTGGTTAGGCATGTTTATTGATATTATTGTTTAATTAGTCATGTTTGGAATGTATAATAAGTGATGTAACTTACTAGTTAAAGAACGGGTTAGAATAATGATCGAAATGGTAGTGTTCGAAGTGACTAGAACGTCACTCGTTAAATTTGAGTTATGAAAGCGTAAACCATGGAATGGGAGTGATACGCTAAGATGAACAAGCCCGGGAATGGGAAATTATAGTTAGCAATCAATGACGATGAAATAGGCAAGTACATAACTATTAGTTTCGTTAATTTTACTAAAATGTTTAGTTATAGCTTGGTAGCAATATCGTAGTATGATAAAAGTGTTCGATGTATCATTGAAGTGACGAAGTTCACTCAATAGATCAAACGGGTCAATTTTGAATAATTAGAGTATGTTGGTAAGCCATAGAAGTGACGAAGTTCACTCGGCAAAACAAACAGGTCATAATTATGTTTTAAAACGAAAGATGTAAGTAGAGATTTGAAAGTCATAAAATATGCTAGTGATAAGGTGCTTATCGCCATGTAATGGATACACTAAGTTGATTGAAGAACCCTTGATGTTGGGTCAAACAACTAGAATGATGTACTTGTAAAATTTGCATTAAGTGGTATGCTCGAAAAATTGAACGAAATCTGTCGCGTGGCGCGACAGATCAAAAATCTGAAATTATGTTTTGTTTTCATTATTTAGCAATAGAACTTGATTATAAGTGTTATTATGTCATCGAAACTAACATTTGGTATGGTTTTGATGTTAGGTGATATTCCGGATGGTGGTCAAGCAAATGTCAAGAACCGAACACAACATTTTAAAGCTTCCGCAAGCATGAATTTTGGTTTAGCTTAACATGGATCTTGTATTACTTAAAATTACAATATGTTTGTTTTTAACTAGTAAGGACTATAATCCTAGACACTTAAATTAGTAGGAACTATGAACTTACGGAAAATTTTTGTTAACCCGTATTTTACGCAAACTAAATGCGTACTTATTAGTAAATTCATACCTAAATTAAGACGGGTGTTACAGCTTGAATGGTTTTAATAATACTTGAAAATGGAAATAATCGTGTCAAGATCTTTATCTATCATATCATCGACCAACTGCTCGAAATCCCTTTCGTTTCTCGGGTTCGCATTCGACACAACACAACAAAAATTAAATTAAAAAAAATAGTGGCCTGATACGCATCGTATAGGCCTATACGATGCGTATCAAGCCCGCCGCCAGACATAACTGCACCTGTCAGTCTGCTATGTCTTTTACTTTATTTCAATGCGCATCGTATAGCCTATACGATGCGTATTGAATTGAAAAAGTGTGCAGATAGACAGGGGGTGTGCCATTAGAAAATCCCCTTAACAAAACTCAGAAAAATAAGTTAATTCAAATAAAGTAGGAAACTTAACTGTTACCTTTACTCTGATATAATATAAGAATTAAACAAAATCCTTAATCTTAATCTTGCTCCTAATCTTAACATATGGTAATATAATCATAACATTGTTGTCCAAATAGAGTATCGTTTAATAGAATTAAGGAAATAACTCTAATTTCAAACGTTAATAGTGTGTCCTTTTAGGCTTTAACTAGGATAAGGATGAACAGAGACATGGAGATATAACACGGTATAACAATTAACAAAGAGGAAGTCTCACAAGTGTTTTGATTAGAGGTGACAAAGTTGACCCAACCATGTAGTTTATTCATCTTTGTCGCAACCCCTGATCCCTAATCCCTGGGAACGGGCGGCCGCGAGCCAGTTTCAGTGGTATCGCGTGTTTGTCTAATTTGGCAGCGGAATTTTCATCAGGACCGTAGTTAGGAAATATTTGATCTGAGTAGAATACCACATTTTCATAACATTAAACACATGGGATAAACCCAAGTTCGCAGTACACACGTTTTCATAGGAATAAATCCTATTTTATTAATAAAAAATCTATTTTATTTTAGGTATCTTTATTGCCACTTTTCCAAGCCTTCAGTGTTGTCCAGCTGGCTTCTATTTGGCTTTCACAGTTTGTTACCTGAAACTCGTTTTAAAAACATTTGTCAGTGGGAAATACTGGTGAGTGAATCCCAGTTTAATCAAGTTCAAATAAAAACCATTTCACAGTATTGAGGGCGATCTCGTAATTACATTTGTTTCCAAGTTATATCAATTAACATCCATGGTACTGTCAGACCCGACTTGTGGAAATGTTACTCCTTCACCAGGTGGTAACAAATTTTGTATACAAAACCCCAACATACTCATGATAATTGTATCCTTACAAATACTCAATAACTGCTTAATACACATTTAATGGTATGAGGTTTTGTAAAAACAGTTAACAAAAGGTTTACAAAAAATGGATCTACTCACATTGCTGTCTTAGATTATCCTTTAGGGTTTCCTGGTGACAATCTATAAATTACACAAATGCACACATGTTAGTATAATAACCCATTTTAACATTAGCAATACCCTCCCCGAGACAGCATTCCAACGACTACGTCGAGCAAAACCACGACAGCCGTTACGGAACCCTAGATCAATCGGGCAGCGTATCTAATACGTATCCAGGGGTTATAATACTTACAACGGAGCAGAACATCGCTATTTAGGGTGTAACAACCCTCGGTAAAACCAACGCCCTTATAATAATTCAGACACCTTGTTATATATTAAAATACCCTTATATGTCTTATATTACACCCCGTATGTGAAAACCAAGCCCTAAATAGATTATAACATATAAAATAAAATAAAAATAAGAAAAATGGAGTTGAGGCGGGCCACGTAGACCTACCCCAACATCTCACGCGGGCGGTATCAAGACTGGAATTGACTCTGTTGACTTCTTAAAGTTGATACGGGCCGCGTAAGCTTAAGCTTACACTTACGCAGGCCGCTAGAAATCATTAAACGCGGAGACATCCGGTGCTGACACGTGTCGACATCGTGGCGGTCTAGAGGATGACCGGGACAAGCTATATGTTGACCAGATGGTTGACACGGGCCGCGTAAGGCTTAGCCTTATCTTACGCGGGCCGCCTGAAAGTCAGAATCCAGCACTATATATAGAACTCATCAGTTTACGTTTTTCGTCGCTCACATTTCAATCTCAAATCACAATTTCTGTAGGAAAGTTATAATACACGGGTATTATACCCTTAATTAGCAAAGTTCTGCTCCGTTGTAAGTATTATAACCCTAGTTTCGTAATAGTTATGCTGCCCGATTAATTTAGGGTTCCGTAATAACTGTCGTGGTTCTGCCCGACGTAGTTATTGGAATGTCGTCTCGGGGAGGGTATCATTAATAATTTCAAAGGGTTATGATACTAACCAATGGACATTTGTATAAATTATAGATTATATCCAGGAAACCCTTACAAGAAGCCTAAGATAGCAAAGTGAGTTTATCCTCTTTTTGCTAAACTTTTTGGTAATGTTTTACCAAACCTTAAATGTTTTACTATGAAATTTAGCAGTGATTGAGTCTTTGTAGTTCTTCAATTACTGCCGGTATGTTGGGGTTTTGTATACAAAATGTACTACACTGTGAGTAGTAAGTCAGGATGACAATACGTTACCATTGGACAATGAGTTAGCCAATGGGTAATATGACCCACAAGTCAGTGAATTGATAGTACCAAATGGAGTAATTGTGTAGACATAAACAATGTGATCGCTCTCAATATTGTTCACTGTGACTTTTTATTTTAACTTGATTAAACTGGGATTCACTCACCAGTATTTCCGACTGACAAATGTTTTTAAAACACGTTTCAGGTAACCCAATGTGACAGCCAATTAATAAAAAGCCAGCCGGAGAGCACTTAAGGCTTGGGGATAATGTGGCTATAAAAGTTACCAAATAAACGGTGTTTTAAATTGAAATAAATAGAGTTCATCCCTATAAATGTATTGTAATAAGAAACTTGGGTTTTACCCATGTGATTATTAATATTAAATGAGGTGGTTTTACTCTAATAAACATTTCCTAACTACATTCATGATGTAAATTCCGCTGCAAGATTAAATAATCCTGATACCACCAAAACTCTGTGATCGCGTCTGCCCGTTCCCGGAGATCAGGGATCGGGGGTTGCGACATAGGGGGTATTAGACCCGAGTATAATGCCTATTATCAGAGATTCACGTTTAGAAAGAAAGATTTGAGCGAGTCGACTGAAGAACTGAGGCCTTCTATATATAGGTGCTGAGTTTGGGTTCTACGCGGCCCGCGTAAATGTAGCCAAGGGGCTACGCGGCCCGCGTCAAAGCTGGTCAACGGACTAGCTTGTCTGGGTCAGCAACTAGACTCGTCGTGTGTTGGGCCACGTGGCGGCCCAGGGTCGTGCCAGGTTTTAAGTTAACGCGGCCCGCGTAAGAGTTGGGGTAGGGTTTACGCGGCCCGCCTCAACTCAAAAGAAGATGAGGTACTCTGCCAACTCTCACCGTACCAGAAGAAGATGAGGTGCTAACAGTATACTTAGCCGCGTCGCTTGGAGCTATCAGTGCGGTACTAGTTGCTCACCGTACCGGGAAGCAAATCCCCATTTATTACGTAAGCCGAACGTTAAAAGACTATGAAACAAGGTACTCAAACTTGGAAAAATTGGCCCTGGCACTAGTACATGCTTCGAGAAGACTTCGCCGATACTTTCAAGCCCACCCAATCGAAGTACGAATGGATCAGAGAATCCAGCACGTTCTCCGCCGACCTGAAGTTTCAGGTCGAATGGCTAAATGGGCGATAGAGTTGGGCGCGTTCAATATCACTTTTCGAACCAAAGGACCATTGAAGGGGCAAGTGATAGCCGATTTCCTAGTTGAAATTCCGGAAGATAAAGGACGGGAAGATGTTGAAAATGCTCCAGGGAAACCTTGGTCCTTGTATACCGACGGAACCTCTAGTTCCGAAGGAGCAGGGGCAGGTCTGATTCTCACCGATCCAGAGGGAACGGATATAACATACGCGCTCCGGCTGGAGTTTAAAAGCTCGAACAACGAAGCAGAATACGAGGCTCTTTTGGCTGGTCTGCGTCTAGCGTTAAAAGTCGGAGCAAAAAATGTTGTTGCCCATGTAGATTCATTGCTCGTAGTAAACCAAGTAAACGGAGAATACGAGGCAAGGGAAGCAAGCATGATCGAGTATGTCGAACAGGTGAAGCAAACTATGGCATCTTTTGAAGCATACAAGGTCGAGCATATTCCACGTAGCAAGAACAAGAAGGCTGATGCCTTGAGCAAATTGGCATCGATATCATTCAGTCACCTAGCCAAAGAAGTGAGAGTGGAAGTTTTGACTGCACCGTCAATTGCAACTCCGCAGGTTATGCAGGTTGAAGCACCATCGCAAACATGGATGACGCCAATAGTCAACTATTTGGTGCATGACGTATTGCCGACCGATAAAGCGGAAGCAAGAAAGGTTCAAATCAACTCTCTTCAATACCAGATGCAAGAAGGAGGCTTGTACCGGAAGACTTTCCTTGGGCCCCTGCTAAAATGTCTAGATCCAGAGCAAGCCAGTTACATCATCAGGGAAATACACTATGGCATCTGTGGCATTCATGCCGGACCTAAGATGATCGTAACAAAAGTTAAAAATGCAGGGTATTACTGGCCCGGGATGCATGAAAGTGCGGTAAAAGAGCTCCAACAGTGTGATGAGTGTCAAAAACACGCACCAATCAGCCTTCGAGCCAAGAATGAAATGATACCGGTAACTGCAGCATGGCCCTTCCAAAAGTGGGGCGTTGATATTGTCGGGCCTTTTCCAAGATCTAGCGGAAGCGCTCAGTACCTGCTAGTCGCAGTGGATTATTTCACCAAATGGGTGGAAGCTCGACCGTTTACAATCATTTCCGGCTACAACGTGACGCGGTTCTTTTGGGAACAAATAGTATGCCGATTCGGTCTTCCACTCTATATCATAAGCGACAATGCAAAGCAGTTCGCTGAAAATCCATTCAAGCGCTGGTGCGAAAATCTAAAAATTAACCAAGTCTTTTCCTCGGTAGCCCACCCTCAGGGTAACGGGCAGGTGGAACAGATTAATCGACGAATCGTTGATGGGATTAAGAGGAGGCTTGGTTATGAAGGAAAAGGTTGGGCGGATGAGTTGCCGAACGTTTTATGGGCGCACCGAACACTGCACAAAACTAGCAACGGAGAAACACCGTTTAGTTTAACTTACGGTACCGAGGCAGTGATTCCAGCCGAGATCGGACTCCCAAACCAGAGATGCAAGAATTGGGAAGAAAATGAGCTTGAACTCCGGTCCAACCTTGACTTGTTAGAAGAACGCCGGAACATCGCGGCGATCAAGGAAGCCCGATACAAGAAAAAGATTGAAAAATATTATAACGCCCGGGCTAAACTATACAAGTTCAAGGTCGGAGATTATGTGCTCCGAAACAATGATGCGAGCCGAATCGAAGCCCCTGGTAAGCTAACCCCTAAGTGGGAGGGGCCGTACCGAGTCAAAGAAGCCAGTGATAAGGGCTCATATGTGTTGGAGAAGATTGACGGAACTCCAGTGCCCCGGACGTGGAACGGGGTACATTTAAAAAAGTGTTTCATGTGAATAGCCTGCTACGGCTAAAAAGATCGCTTTTATTGTTCTTTATTTCCAATTTCCATGTACAAGTCGGGAGGGTAATGCCCCGGCAAGTTTCTATTTCCTTTTGTAACCGGGAGGGTTTTTCCCCGGGATTATTATCAGTAAATCAATAAAGCGATCTGTACTTTTATAAGTATAAATTATAGCATGAGTATAAGTTCGAACAACACCATAAATGTGCACAAACGGGCCTCGACCCATGCCTCGCGCCGATCGAGAAGGCTTAAATAGTTCAAAAAAACAACTAAATCTATTAAGCAAAGCGGTCCGTATTTAAGACGTTCCGACTATAAACAATTCGATTATGTAAAAGAAATCAAAGAATTTCTAAGTTATGTTCCGGTCACCGGAGATGACCGAACCAAAATCCTGGTCGAACAGTTAAGTTTGGACGCAAACTGAAAGCTAAGTGGCCAGGATTGAATAACCAACGATAAGGTCTGATTCCATACAAAGCATGGCAGTCAAATACTTGCAAGCAAAAAATTGTACTAGTTACATGCCAAAGAAAGTAAATGTTAAAATTGTGCGGTTACGATAACAAATAAAAGCCAAAGGTCATATAAACGAGTTTCAAGCTTCGAATTCTTCTCTCACTATGGGAAGTTCACTCTGTTGCTTGATAACAGACAAAGGCTCGTCTACCAAATCAGCAACCTTTCCAAGAACGGAGATGTTAAAATCTTCAAAAGCTTTCACCGCAGCATCTAACTTATCTTGAGCATCTGCATCATACCCTGGAACTTCCTCGAAGGACTGAGTGGGGCCCTTAGCAGCCTCAAAACCGTACTTAATACCTTCGTTTGCTCCAACCGCATTAACACTGTTCACCAAATCCGCAACAACTTTCTCCAGTTCCGGGCTCTGATGCACCAGCTTAACAACCCACGCAATCCCGTCTGTTAAAAACCATTGTTTGGTGAGTTTGAGCTCCGACAATTGGGCATACGACTCGATCATATCACGTTCAGAACGAATTAGCATTCCCTTTGCCTCATCAATCGTTGTTTTATGAGACTCGATCTCTCTGTCACGAGCTCTCTCCAATTCGTCTTTAACTATAGAGAGACAAGTTTCAATAAGCAAGAAAGGGAAGCAATAAAAGATAAATGGATTATGAACGTACCATCAACTAGGCGATGGTAGTCGGCCAGAAGCTGATCATGAGATATCTGCATCTCCTTCAGTTCGGCCGAATGCTTTTTCTCCGCACCAGATAGCTTCTTCTCCAAATCAGCGAATTTTGATTTGAAAGTTTCTAAGTCTTGAAGGGCCTTGTCTCGCGCTTCATAAGCGGCCGCAACCGAAGCTTGGGCAGATTTGTTAACTTCCTTTGCTTCCAAGTTTTGCTCCCTCAAGCGTTCAACTTGAGACCGGAGAGAAGATAGCTCTTGTTTTGTCTTCGATCGGACATTATCTTCTTTTTTCAAATTAGCGATCTCGCGCCGGAGCTTGTTACAAGTTGATTCCGACTCGATCCAACGTTTGTACGACTCCACCACCAATGAATTAGATTGAGCTTGATTTATCATAAGGGCATTCCCGAGCTCCGGACCGCTCATCTTCCGATAATAAGAATGCTCAGCGGGAGTCCCCAAATGAAACAATGTCATTTTCGCCGACAGAGCATCCACTATTCGATCCTTGTTCGTCAGCGACCACTCTGGAACGTACTTCTCCAGTGCTCGAGTTGAGTCCATGTCTTCGATGCCGCCCGAACCTAGCTCCCGTGATAAGAAAACAGCTTCAGTATTAAACCACAAAGGGGATGAAGAGGCACTGTCCCCACCATCAACAGGCTTGGGGCTCGGCCTTGACACATTAGACGCAACCCCCGTGGTGAACTTACCCGAAGGAGAGGGTTCGGTCCTCTTAGGGTCGGACATGATAACATCAGTAACAACCTTGGTGGCACCTCCCCCGAAGGACAATGGGCTTGATGGAACGTTCAACGGATGGTCCCTCGGGGTTCGACCCCCATGAAGATGAGCGTCTAAATTTGCTAACACGCCTCCGGCAGCAGAAAACTCAGTAACTTGGATATCATCGTCATCTAGAGTAATAGCTTTAAGATCCGTCTTCGTCTTCTTTTGCCTAGGCTTTGGACCAGACTTAGACGGAGCCCTCTTCCTCTTCAAGTTAATCTGAGGCTGCTCCTCGTCGTCTGCCTCTTCCTCATCATCATCTTCACCACCCTCCTTTAAATTTTCAGCGCGTTCTTCTTCATCCCCCACAGACAGATGGACACCTTCATCATCAATCACAAACTTGGAACCAGACCCTTTGGACCCGATCGAACCAGTTTCCATACCCTTACCCTTATCACTGCCGGTCACTATCATCATCTGGGCCGGAGCAACATCCGCTACCTGCGCTACAGGAGCCGAGCCTGAACCTCCTTGCCCAGCTGCGCCTCTATGAGCTTCTGGAACCTCGGGTTCCCGAATTGGATAAAGATTCTCTTGCACGACTGAGAGGTACGGAGGATCACTTTTCGGTGTCCTAGTGGCTCGGATCTCCAGCTCCTTGGAATCAAAGGACTTTAGCCTCAATGCTTCTCTCAAACCCATAACTACAAAAGAAAAAGAGGGCAAGCAAGTAACATCCGAAGTCCAATACATATATATAAAAAAAATGAAAAATAAATGAAATAGTGATGAAAATAATATGGTCATATACGCGACACGACGAGCACCGTATCAAAAAGTAAAGGCATGACTAACCCTGTCCGTTCCACTTAAGGGTAGGATACCACTCCAGTTCAGACCAAATCGTGCTGATCCGTCCCATGACAAGAATGTGTTCCGGATAACTTTGTATGCGACCTGCTTCTTTAATCAGGTTTGCATACAACTCTTTATCGTATTCGAAGCCTTCAGGAAGAGGAGCTGGGAGTTTCTTCTTTTTGATCCTCCACACCATAAACTCCGGAACGCATCGGTCATCAACATAGAAAAAGCGTTCTTTCCAGTCCTTTATGCTAGTGGTAATCCATGTGTAACAGCAGGAGTTTTTGTCTCTGACCTCGAAGGTGTACCAGTTACCGGACCGGTTCAATTTATAAAAAGCCCGGAAGACATCCAAGTCCGGGTCGGACCCCAAGCTACGACAAGCCAATTCAAAATGACACACCTTGGCAAGGCCGAAGGGGTTCATTTGAGAAATGTGAACCTCGTGGAACAAAAGTACTTCGATTAAAAACTTCGTCAAAGGAAGACGATAGTTACAGTAATCAAATAAACGGGTGTAAACCCCTATCTTCCCCGGAGGAAACGGATAAATGGGTGTATCCTTTTCGGGGAGAACGGGGTGCAGAGATGCAGGTATCGCATATCTTTCAACATACCAAGCTAAACCATTTTTATTCAACACGTTAAAGCAAGCGGACAAATTGCTTTTCGCCATTATACAAGGAAGAAACTGACCTGTTTCTTGAAAAACGCCTGTCTCAGAGAAAACGAAACAAGGAAGATGAAGTGAAAAATGAAAAGTGAAAATAAAAAGTTATTTTTTCTCCTCTTTATATAGAAATATGGTAACCGACTTGAACCAGCCAATCAAATAATGACACGTCACAATAGCTGACGCACACCAACCGTCACATCAGGCGGGAAATTTAAAGTAACCGTCGGTTACCCAACCAAGGTCACCGCCTAGAAATTTAAAATTCAAAAATTTTAACAAAACGACAAATCAGGAGTTAAAACCGCCAAAATTACGCCGATATAGTTCGAAGCATTTATCTAAGAAACGCCACGAACTAGGGGGACTTGATGAGGATACGTCCCTAACCGGACCGAATCACCGGCACGAGCCGAACCAAAATTATGACACGTTAAGACCGGACCGTTCCTCACACTACAAATGGAACGGGCAGATAGAACGGTGCGGCGTAACAAACTGGGTCCCACCCTTATAACTGCCATGACAGCGACTGGTCCGGCCCTAACTAACTTGCCACGTCAGCACAACCAAAGACTATAAATACCACACTTGGAACTCCAAAAAGGGGGTAATCGCTACTTTCTCTCTCTATCTCTCCTCTCTCTCTCTCTCCCTGACCTATTTCCTCCTCACAAATACTTAGGTTCTGTTTGTTTTTTCTCCAGAAGCTCTTCTGAGCACTTATGTCTGCGTCGCGCAGAGGCGCGCAGACATAAGGTTCCTGCAGCTTGTTTGTTTTCTTGAAGATCTGCAGACCAAAAACGTCTGCAGAAGCTCTTCCCCAAGCAGACTTGTCCACAAGTCTTCTAACCTCTGCAGACCTCTTCTCCCTCTTCAAACCCATCTCTCAGCCACCACCTGCACCTGCACCTGCACCTCCACCATCACATCTCAGCCACCACCTCCGACACCACCTCCACGGCTCCACCTCCACCACCACCTCCACCACCACATCTCAGCCACCACCTCCACCACCGACACCCATCACCTCCACCTTCAAACCCACCTCTCAGCCACCACCTGCTCCGCCGCCCACCCTTGCTCCGCCACCACCTCCAAATCGAAAACAAAACCCCCAAATTGAAAACCCTCATCATCATCAACATCGATCGCAAACAAAACAGACCTGCAACTTCGATCTGAACTTCGATTCACAGCCGTCGAGCATCACCACCGCCTTCGAGCATCACCACCGCCGTCGAACTCCTCTCTCTAGCTGTTGTTTCTCTCTCTCTCTCTCTCTCTCTCTCTCGCTGTTTCTCTCTCTAGCCGCCTTCGATTCACAGATCTGAAGGAGAAAGGGGTGGGGGTGGGTTTTGATGGCGGTGGTGGTGGCCGACGTGGTGGTGGCTGATGGTTGGGGCGGCGGTGGTAGATGGCAGAGAGAGAGAAGAGAGAGGAGACTGCAGACATTGTTGTGAAGAGGTTTTGGTTGTGAAGAGGTTTGGTTGTGAAGAGGTTTTATTTAAAAAAAAACAAACCCTCTTTTCCTTGCAGACTGCAGACATTTGGTCCACCTCTTCTCTGCAGATGTGGTCCGCAGACTGCAGACCTTTTCCTGCAGAAAAAACAAACACCACCTTATTCTCACGCCCGAGCTTGGTCACAGAGAGGCCCCCCTCCCTGTGACGAGGCTAACGGTGTGTTTGTTCTCTTGTGATCTTGCAGGTTCCTTGCTAGGTCATCTGAAGCTCTACTCTAACCAGGTCGTACCAACTGGTTTTTGAGTCTTCAAATTCATTGAAAGATTTTAATCCCTTTAAATTACAAATTCGCTTTGCCGTATTTCAAACCCAAATATAATTCTTTAAATTCCAATTCCTTCAAATATATTCGGAAATCAGACGTTACTAAGTGATTATACTAATCAACGAACCATTAGTGTAATCTATTTTTTCTAATTATAAAATATAAATTTTATCATCAAATCAATACACAAATAGTAGACAAGAAGTGTTCAATTTTACATCAACCTCCTTCTAGTCTTATGTCACCATGTATCAGTCTATGTGGGATTGGTAGAACATGGCCCTATATAACTCCTATTAATATTGTTTGTTGAATCTTGATTGCCACAGTGGAAGTTATAATTATTGTAAAACTGTAAGTTTTTAACATCTACAACCGTTTTTTAATCTATTTATTTATTTATTAATTTTTTTTTGAAACGGTGAACTAGTTTTATAAATATTTTATAAATATTGTTTACGAACTATCATGAATAGTAATTTTAATTTTAAAATAAAATATAGCTTTTTGATATTTTATTAAATCAATAAATTATTTTATATAATTACTTTTAACATATTTTCAGTTTTTCCTTTTATTATTATATTTACTTTTAGCTTTTAACGTATTTTCATTTCTTTCTTTTCTAAAACAATATTTTCTTTATTATTTATTTTTGTTTTAATAATTTTTTTCTCTTTTTTTTTAATCCGTCTTTGCTTTCTCAATTGGTTTGATATTTCTTTAATAACTTATGTTCGTTATTTTTTTTCAGCTTAAGTACGTAGTTTTGCTTAATTTTTACCCTCGATCAGTATAAGTTTTATTAAAAACGAATTTATATTCCAAAAAATGTATTTATTTGGTATCGTAATATGGTACGATGAGATCATCTGAACCAATTCTAACGGTTAGGCTTTCTAAACAACATACTACATTTTTTAATAACGTTTGTTTTATATTATCATTTGCTCCATTTCGCGGTAACGCACGACGTAAAGAAAACCTAGTATATATAAATGTACGAGTCTTTGTATTAAGAAATAATAATAATAATAATAATAATAATAATAATAATAATAATAATAATAATGATAATAATAATAATAACAATAACAACAACAATAATAATAATAATAATAATAATAATAATAATAAAGTATATTTAGTGGTTATCAATCTTAAAGAACACAGTTTGAAGCCGACAGTTTGTGTCTGGTCCGGTTATTTAGCGAAAGCCGCGTTTAAGAAATGTCATCGTCCCCATGTGCAATAGCACCCAAAAAATTCAACATATGACACGTGGCTCGTTCTGATTCGTCCCATGTAACCCGAACAAACTAAACTAACACCGCTCAATTATTTTATGTCTTGTTCGGTTGCCCCTACTCTTGGCATCTTACCCCAAAGGGTCCTCAATATTAATATAAATACACCCTTTTACTAACCTCTAATCATAAACACACATACAAGATTCTACAAAAATGATCAAACTGAAATCAACTAGACTTTCACGAAGCCTTTCTAAGCTACGCAACGGCGGTAGCAATCGCAGTGATAAAGGATGTGACAAGATGCAAGGTGAAACGGTCATGAGAATGGGCGAAGTTAAATGGGAGTTACGTCCTGGTGGTATGCTTGTGCAAATGAGAGAGATCGGTGGAGAGAGTGTAGCGGAAGGGATCATTACTATTCGTGTCACAACGGTTTCAGAGTGGCATGATATATCTATTCGCGCAACTTCAACTTTTGGTAAGCCCTTTTATGCTAGCACTACTCTTGAATCATCATATGACACATTAGTTTTCTTGGATGAAACATGTGAGACAATAATCTCAATTAACCCTTATAATTCGTTGTTAATCAGGAGAACTTAAGATGATATTATCAACGATAACAAGTTTGGAGGCAAAAGAGCAAAGAGTATTGTTTAGAGGGAAAGAAAGAGAAGATGGAGAACACCTACACATGGTTGGCGTTAGAGACAACGACAAAGTGTTGCTATTGCAAGATCCAGCGATAAAGGAGATGAAGCTTCGCGGATTAGCCAAACCACATATATATCGCACAATTAGTGTATAATAGAGCTAAAATCAATGACTTGTACTTGTGTGGTTGAACTTGTAACTAAGATAATACAAGTTCAACTCTTACTTTTACCCTATTATTTTTAAAGGGTAAAATATTAATTGTTTGTGATTTGTTTTTTATATAACTAGGAGAGTGTTGTATGCAAGAAACCTATTGGTAGGTATTATACAAATATATAATGGAAATGTAAACTCAAGATTATTAATATACCAAGAGAATGAGAACTAGATAAATTCGACGTGTAAAAATTATCTCCATGTCCTTCTTTTGAGTTTTGAGGGCCATTTTTGGTTATCTATAACTATTGTCAAATATTTAAACCGAAACATATGGAGCAAATTGATTTGTGATGTAAAAGACTTATGCAGAACTTACTGGTACTAGGATTTGTAGAAAGTTCATTAATTTGTTATGCAAATAAATAAGGGTATGAATGTATGATCCTTTAATTAGATAAACGAATATAAATAATATCTTATTTGATCATTTTCACTCTTGAGCATCAATAATTTATTCATGTAAGTCTTATTTGTTCATTTGCAGTCATGAGTATCAATAATTTATTCATTGTATATGTAGATGTTGGAAGATAGTAGATAGAGTCGTTCAGATGGTGATTGTTGGATGGTGGAAGAAGGTGGGCCGATGGCTAGAGGAGTTGTGCATATAGGTTGGGTATCAAAAATTAAGCATTAAAAACATATTTATGGTAAATAACTATATTATATTATATTATATTATATTATATTATATTATATTATATTATATTATATTATATTATATTATATTTACCTATATATTAATAAGACAACTAAATGAACAGTAACATGCATAGGGATAAACAAATGGTATCGGGTACTCGTATTAAATTTACCAAACCGGATACATTTTCTGTACCGATTTGGTACCGACTTTTGACATTTTCGGTACCGATTCGGTACCGACTTTTAACATTTTTGGTACCGGTTTGGTACCGACTTTTGACATATTCGTACCGGTTTTTACTCTGAAATACTGGTATCGTACCGTTGCCGTACCATGTATATTCGGTACCGGTACCCACTTTTGGGGGTTTTCGGAACCAAGCTCATCCCTAACATCACCTTTGAGCTCATACCACGTAGCAACGCAAGTAATTGCACCGTTTAGATTGATTTTCATATATGTGGTAAGTAAATTGTATTTCGTTTTAATGAGGTTTTATATACACAACTTCTTTTGTTTTCTTTTTTGTCTTTTTCTGTAATGAATGAATTGTAACATGTAAATTTAACTTGGATATTTAAATTATTGATGAGCAAATGGTATCAAATCATGTAATCAAACCGGTATCGCATCGTGACCAAATTTACTATACCAAATCATTTTCAGTACCAATTTGGTACCCACCTTTTGGCGTTTTCAGAATCGTTACTTTCAGTTCGACACCGGTCTAGCACCATACCCGTATTTACTTATTTTTACCTTCAAATACCATACCGTATAGTACCGAGCATTTTCGGTGCCGGTACCTAATTTCGATTATTTTCGGGATCGGTACTTTCAGTGCCATTACCGGTACCGAGCTCATCCATATTTTAACGTGTTAGTAACGTCATAACTGAACTGAAAACAATCGAATTTCCAACGTGTAGAACGTGTGAGTCCAACTATTATATATTAGATTTTTTAAAATCGTTTTAGGACGGAGTAACTATCGTTACTATATCGTTTTTATATAAGTTTTGATATTTGGTATCCGCTTGCCGTTGTCGGCACGTGTTTTGCATACATTGGATCCCCGCCGCAACGTGGGGTCGAAAAATCAACTAGTTAAATTTAATAATGAAACTAATGAATAGTAATGAATAGTGAGTGTCTTCTTTTGATGTTATTGTTTATATACTTTTGGTTTCTTTAATATGATATATTTGTATGTTTGGTAAAGTGGTTTGTGTGGTGTTTTAGTTTGCAAAGGGGATAGGTTCAAGTCCCACTCTTTACATTTTTTTTATATCTATTATATTACTTATATATTAAAAAACAAAGTTAATGAATAGTGTTTTAATGCTACATGGTATCGTTGTTTCATCGTTAATCACGAGTACCATACGATTGTACGAACAATAACGCTATCGCACAACTTTTTGTTGGTTTTCTTTAACTTTTAATGATTTATTTATTTTAGTTTTAGGGGTAGGGATGAGTACGGTGCCAACCGTTTTTTTCGATTTCTGTACCAGGTTGGTGTCGGTTTTTACCTTCATGTACTGATAACCGTACCGGTATGTTCGATACCAATACCGGTTGACACAAGGTTATCCAACTTAAAAAGTAAAGAAGATAATCAAAGTATTATAAAACCTATATATATTATTATAATATTTAAAACACTATTCATTGGATTCTATTTTTAATATATGTATATAATATAATGTTATATTTATGATTTATAGACCATCGAACAAATACAAATTACAAATATCAAGAAACTTATTTGTAGACAACATTAGATGTCCTATTCCAAAGATTACAATCTTTATCAACAATTAATAATTTAAGTCTATTTCTACTCATGACTCTAAAAAAACCACATACAATCCATGTGAACATACTGATTATTAAAAAAAAAAAAAACCAACTCTCGATAGCGATTGTTCTTGAATTTTATTTATTATAAGACTATCTCCAATGCATTCATTGGAGGGATGCCCTTGAAAGCCCTTACAAGCCCTTCGCGTTATAAGGTTTTGTCCTTAGATGCCCTTAGCGTCTAAGCCCTTCCGCAAGGGCATTGTTTTCTTGGTTTTTGCATGTGGGTGGACCCAAAGTAAAAGCAAAAAATGTTTTATTTAAATATTGTGTATAGTGGGCAAGAAATGAGGTGAAAATTAAGAAATGTAAAGATATTTTTAGGGTTGGAGATCAAATAAGGGTTTTTAAGGATCTGTAATGATATGATGTGGCATATGACATGGCGGCTAAGAGCGTCTAAGGACGCATGTAGCATTGGAGATAGTCTAATCACGAAACATACAACGAAAGAAATTTGTCTTCTTTGATCTCATGTATTACATTGGGATGAATAAATAATACAATATGAAAGGAATAAGTATACTTATATA
Source organism: Helianthus tuberosus (assembly GCA_030545235.1). Classification (NCBI taxonomy): domain Eukaryota; kingdom Viridiplantae; phylum Streptophyta; class Magnoliopsida; order Asterales; family Asteraceae; genus Helianthus; species Helianthus tuberosus. The sequence goes on from CM060399.1 coordinate 149,491,772, forward strand.
ATCTAAATATATTATTAAATTTAATAATACATTTGTTATCAAAGGGGGGCTTATATGATATATTTAAGGATTCTAACTCACAAAATTAAAATTATAGATAACAATGAAAATTATTTTGAAATAGTTTTGATATGAATTATATACATATTAAAAAGTTAAGTGAATGAACACTAATTTCATTTCAAACTATTAACAGTGGCATTAGGGTTGTAAACGAATCGAACGAACACGAACAAAAGGTGAATGAATAGCAATTTCATTTCAAACTATTAACAGTGACATTAGGGCTGTAAACGAACCGAACGAACACGAACAAGGCCTTGTCCGTGTTCGTTCGTTAAGAAATAAATGTGTTCATGAACGGTTCATGAACACTTATCGAACGAGATTTTATGTTCGTGTTCGTTCATTAAGGAAATGAGTGTGTTCGCGAACGGTTCACGAACACAAATAAATTTGGCAAACGAGACGAAGGATAAAGGTAGATGGCTCAGAGAGTAGCACTGGAACTTGAATCCCTTATTGAGGAACGGAGGTCGACCGTATTCGCCGATGTAAATAATGAGAAATGAAAGGGAAATGGTGCATAAGCAAGGTGAAAGAGGGTTTCCTAGTTTAATTGTTAGGGTAATAAAATAAATAAAAGTTTAATAATATAAAAATTATAAATAAAATATATGAAAGTACAAAAATATTCAATTAAAACACAAACATATGAACATAAACAAACGCAAATGAACGAATGTTCATGAACACGTTCACGAACACCTTACCGAACATTCACGAACACAATCGAACGAACGAGACCTCTGTTCATGTTCATTCATTTAACTAATCGAACAAAATTTTTTATTCATGTTCGTTCGCTTATTAAACAAACGGACATAAACGAACTTCCCGCCGAACGGTTCATGAACTGTTCGCTGAATGTTCGGTTCGTTTACATCCCTAAGTGGCATATTGTCAATTCCTATATTTATATTTTCAGTGGGAGGGAATACTTGTCGTTTCTCATTTCCTATATTTATATTTTCAATTGGAGGGAATAGTTGTCGTTTCTCATTGGCTAAGATGGGCGACCACCCAATGGCATGGAGTAGCATTACTAATAGTGGCAGACTGCTGTCTGGCACTCTCCAATTGATCCGAGTATTTACAACTTTACCCTCAGTTAAAAATTATGAATTTGCCCCTGATTTTACCCCAGCCCAAAATTACAATTTTACCTCCAGTTAAAAATTACAGTATTGTCATCGTTTTAATTTTCTTAAAAGGTGTGTGGGAGAATAGTGTCAGGCTGCTGCATGGCACTCCCCTATTGGCCCGGGTTTGTTACGATTTTACACTCAGTTCAAAATTACGAATTTGCCCTTGTTCAAAATTACGATATTGCCTTTGGTTCAAAATTACAGTATTGCCATCGCTCTACCTTTTGGCAATTTACAATCTTACCCCAGTTAAAAATATACAAGTTTGCTCTCAGTTCAAAATTACAATATTGCCATCCTTTTAGTTTTTTTTTTTTTTTTTTTTTTGCAAAACTATAGAATTGTTTTGTTTTAATTGGTTGACTCGATTTTTAGTCCAAATGATAGAGGACCAAATTACAATCACGTAGGAAGAAATGTGAGGTTAAACGGATAAGCGTTTTGAAAGTTACGACTGTTTTCGAAAAAAAAGACCAAAACTGAAAATATAAGTCTAAGCACCATATAACTAATTTATTATTTGTTATTTATGGGTTATAAATACAAGTCTAAGCACCATATAACTAATTTATGAGTTGTTATTGGTGTATAGGTGATAGCGATGACCTCACGGATGAAGATCAAGCTCAACGAAGAACCGAACACGATCAAGTTCAAGCTTCCGCATTATGTATAGTCAATTACGAAATCATTCATTGTTAATATGACGAAATGTTTATAATTTTTAAGAAGTATTATGAAACTCGAAGTTTTAACGGACTTGTATTTGTATAAATACATTTATATGCGAATTTTTTTTATGAAATTTCCATTTATTAAATAAGGGTCTTACATCTAAGCTTGTCTAACAAGAGGTAAGTCATAATTCTTGATTTGGTTGATTTTAGTGTGATGAGAATGTATGAAATTGCGAATTCCTTAAGTGTGTTAGTGACATGGTATTAATTTATGAAGAAAACATGATCAAAAGTCATTGTGAATGTTAATTTGAATGAAATTTGTATGTATACTTTTTTTGATAGAAATTCTCTATGAATCATGGTTTATAAGACTTGACCATAAAAAGAAGATGTTAGGTAAAATTGTGATGTTAACTAGTTAATTAGAAGATTGGATTAATGATTATGTTAATGTTTATTTGTTGTGATAATTTGAGTAATTGGAAGTTCATGTATGTGGAAAAATATAGGTATAATGACATGGAAAAATAATAACTTTTAGGCGTCAATAAAAGTCGCGCACCAAATGCTCGATGAAATGCATTTGATGTTAATTTTGAAAAAAAGAGAAATGCCAAAACGGCCATGAGATTTGGTCACTTTTGCCACTTTAGTCCAAAACTAAAACCTTTTGAATCTGGGTCTATGTGGTTTCAATTTTGTTGTCATTTTCATCCAAAATCCAAACTCGGTCTGATTTTTCAGTTAACCACATGCCTTTTTGTCGTTTTCCTTCCTTTTAATGAAGGGCAAAATGGTCTTTTAACGTATTATTATAACATATTAAAAAACGAAAAAGAAAATAAGATTGACCTTATAAATAGAAACGTATAACACAGTCAACGAACATCCATCTTCCTAATTACCCCCCAAAGTCCTGCGATTGAACCCTAACACAATCCATGGATTAATTTAACCAAGTTAAGTTATGTTACCTTTTAAAAAAAGACTAACTTTACAATTAAACTAACTTGGTTAGTGTTAGGGGAGGATTTTCTAACAATTAGTGATCCTTATTCGTTATCCTAATTAATGATCCTTACTTTTGTGGCAGATAGTGATCCTCAGAAGAGCTTCAGGATCAGGATCATGGATCACTTTAAGGATCCTCGTACTGACGATTGTTTATTTGTGTTTTGTGTTACTTTGCAGGAGTAACAAGCTTGACTTGGTCTTGGCGACATTCCTGGAGAATATTCCCAGACTATCCCGCACGTGCTTGACCAAAAATAGACGTTGTGGAGAACGTGGAGGCATGGCACGAAAGTCGGACAGTTTGTTAGCTAGTTATTTTCTCATTTTAAAGGGGTAACGAGCTAGTAGAAAAACACTTAGTCATTTTCTGAGTTACACACACACTCGTACAAACGCTCATACCAGCTCTCGTTCAAACACTTAGCAATTTTATACACTTTCTACACGTTACATTCTAGTGATCCTTGTACCTAGCTCGTTACTATCCGAAGTTGTAAACATTTATTCATTTATTTGAGCTTGGTGATCGGTAGTTTCCATCACCCGGGGTTTTTTGTGCCGGAGATCAACTCTTGATCAAGGGCTTTTTCCCCGTATAAATACTTGTGTTGTTTGTGCGATTTACATTGAAGTGATCCTTGTCATTGTTATACATTTCAAGCATCATACCCTGTAACAGAGAGTTTGGTTGCAATATCCTCAACAGATTTTTTGACCAAAACAGTTTGGCGCCCACCGTGGGGCAATTGGTGCTTCGTCCTTAGAAAAATTCGCATTTCGGTGCTCATTTCAGTTCACTACAATCAAGCAAATGGCTTCCTCAGCGAAGAATGCTTCAAATTTGATGCCCGCATTCACTTCTTCACAAGGCGTTCCCCCTTTGCCTCCACCACCTTCTGGATCCCAGAAGAATGCCGAGAATGCTGCAAAGAGACAAACTCCCATCTTTTCAAAACCTCCAACTTCTTCTGCTTCTTACACTCCCACTACTAGTGATATGTTTACTTTGATTTTGCAGATGAAGGATCAGATACGGCAACAGGATAAGACCAATGAGAGGATTCTCAAAGAAAGCGGAGATCTCAAGAAACAAAAGACAACGGCAGAGGATCATTCCCCACTGGTGCCGAAATCCTTGAATTTTGATACTCCGGTGATTACTTCTCAGCCATCAATGGTTCCAGACGTTCAATATGTGGGTGGACCGAAAGGAGTGCACTACGGAACAACAACAGTGACCCAGGCATCAGGTTCATATTTCCAGCCAGCAGGACCCTATCCTCAGCATATGGGATCCCTCACGAGTTCAGGAGGATATTCAGGAATGCAGCAGGTTCAAGGATCCTCCTTCGTTCCAGGATCATCCCAGGTTCAAGGATCCTCCTTTGTTCCAGGATCATCCCAGGTTCAAGGATCCTCCTTTGTTCCAGGATCATCCCAGTTTCAAGGATCCTTCCAGTTGCCAGGATCCTCGAGGAGTTTGCAAACAGGAAGTTCAGATGTCCATCAGGGAGATTTTATTCCAATGCAGACCAATGCCTCTACTGGTCCCTCGATCATTCCAGAGCCCCAACAATATGGATTAACATCCATTCTTCCTAACTTGAATCCAATGGGAGGTAACACTTTTAATAATTCTCAGACTACTAACCATGGTCTTATGCAGGATCCAGGTATCAATCATGCCATGGCCAGAGAATTGCAAAAGCTAAAGGATATGATATCGAGTGTCCCAGGAGTGGTCAAACCTATCCCAGAGATTGCAGATGGGAGCCACAAGATATCTCGTTTTGCACCACCAATTTGTGATGCTGAGATACCCAAGAGGTTCCATGTGCCAACAATGAAGCTGTATGATGGTTCGACGGATCCTGAAGAACACATAGCACAATACAGGGAGAGGATGGAGATCAATCCAATCCCAGAAAGGTTAAAGGAAGCATGCCTGTGCAAAGGATTCGGATCCACTCTTACTGGATCAGCTCTCAAATGGCTGCTAAGTCTTCCCCCTACTCTATTACCTCATTTGCTAATCTAGTTAATCTATTTAATAATCAGTTTTCTTGTAGTAGGAAATTTGAACGATTAACTAGTGATCTATATAGGATAACCCAGGGTCATAATGAATCATTAAGGGATTACATTACCAAATTCAGTAAAGAATCCTTAGACATTCCCAACTTAGATATAGCCACGGCTGTTGAGGCCTTTAAAATGGGATTGCTTAGGGATTCGTCTTTCTATGATGATCTTGTTATGACACTATGTAGGAACTTAGATGAGGTAAGAACCCGAGCACTTAGGTTCATTCGGCTAGAAGATGACAAGAGGATCCAGGAGAGGTTAGCAGGATCCTCAAAGCAGGATAAGCAAGGATCCTCATTCAGGAACAACAAGTTCAGATCCTACAACAGATCTGATAACCAGAATGTGCATTCTATTGATCAAGAAGAGGATGATGAGGATTATCCTCCAATTTCTGAATATTGTTTTAGTGTTGATAACAATGAACTAATCCTTGCGATGCAGAGTCTAGGTGATAAAGCTAGATGGCCCAGAAAAAATGATAGGCCAGCTGCAACTAAGGATAAATCAAAGTGGTGTGCATACCATGAAGATTTTGGGCACCTCACAGAAGAATGCATTGCACTAAGAAAGGAAATTGGATACTTGTTGAGCAAGGGGCATCTAAAAGAATTGTTGGGAAGAAAAAAGTCAAGGACTCAGGATCCTGAAAGGATCCCTGAGAAGGCTCCAGCCCCTCCAGCAGATGCACAAGTGATAAACTTTATTTCTGGAGGATCAGACATTTGTGGCACATCCTTCTCAGCAGCTAAAAGGCATGCAAAGGAAACTAAAATGGATAATGGAGAAAGACCTGTTCGAACATCAAGTGTCTCCGAAGGAAAAGTCATAACCTTCGATGAGGATGATCGAGTTGATATCCAGGATCCTCATCACGATGGTTTAGTTATTACTCTTTTCATTTCTAACCATTTTCTCCGCAGGATCCTTATAGACGGAGGAAGCTCAGTGAACATTATCCAGCTTGATGTTCTGAAGAAGATGGGAATTCCTGAATCAGATATCATACCAAGATCCTCCGTGCTTGTGGGATTTAGTGGCAAAACTAAGAACACCCTGGGGGACATTAAACTCCCAATATATATTGAAGGCTTACACTCTTATCAAAAATTTTGTGTTATTGACTGTTTATCTTGTTGTAATGTTATCCTTGGCAGGCCCTGGATACACGATATGAAAGCAGTCCCATCTACATACCATCAATGTGTGAAGCTCCCTAGTCCTTGGGGAATAGTGAAGATTGATAGTGATCAGCAGGAGGCTAAGAATTGCTACACTTCATCGATGAAACCAGCCTCGAAGTCAAGGGAGCAATAGCAATCAAGGTATCCTCCAAGGGATGTCTTGGAGGCAAGAGAGCAGGATGTGGTAGAAATCCTCGTGGATCCTGATGATCCTGAATCTAAAATCTATATCGGATCAGGGATCCTTGGCGAAATGAAAGAAGACCTCGTATCCTTCCTCAAAAGGAGAAAGACTACCTTTGCATGGAAACACGAAGACATGACTGGTATATCCAAAGATGTAATCACTCACAAACTCGAGATTGACAGATCCTTCAAACCAATCCATCAAAGGAGAAGAAAGTTTGCACCAGAAAGGAATGCCATTATCCAGGAAGAGGTAGAGAAATTGCTCCAGGCAGGTATGATCAGAGAGGTCAAGTATCCATGATGGTTGGCCAATGTGGTTGTTGTTCAAAAGAAAAACGGAAAGTGGAGGGTATGTGTCGATTTTACCGATTTAAATAAGGCATGTCCCAAGGAGCCTTTCCCATTACCCCACATTGACTCCATGGTGGATGCAACTGCGGGTCATGAACTGTTAACTTTTATGGATGCTTCATCTGGATTCCAACAAATCCAAATGGAACCATCCGATCAAGGGGATACAGCCTTCATGACTCCAACAGGTATATACTGCTATATTGCTATGCCCTTCGGACTAAGAAATGCAGGTGCAACATATCAAAGGCTGGTGAATATGATGTTCAAGGACCAGATTGGACAAACTATGGAGGTTTACATAGATGATATGGTGGTAAAATCCTTAAAAGCTGAGGATCACCTAAGAGACTTGGAGGAAGCATTCAATATCCTTGATAAATATAATATGAAGCTTAATCCTTCAAAATGGCACTTTGGTATTAAAGCAGGTAAATTCTTAGGATATATGGTGACAAAGAGAGGCATTGAAGCTAGCCCGGAACAAATCAAAGCAATAGTGAACATCAAATCTCCGGCCAATGCTAAGGATGTTTGTTGGTGCATTCATCTGTCGTCTTCGTCTTATGTCGAGTCTCGGGTTCGTTGCAGATCTAAACAAGCATGACATCACACATGACATCATATATGTGATATCATAAGTGACATCACATATATGACATCATATATGACATCATGAAGACAAAATGTAATGTTTGAGAGTGACCGTTTGAATATGTTGGTCGTTTGAAATTGTAATATTTTCAAAGGGTTCCGTTTGAAGGGTTCCGTTTGAAATGGTCATGTCATTTTCAAACGGAAGGGTCACTTTCAAACGGAAGGGTCTAGCCTATATATACCCTTCAAACGAGTTCATTTGTAATGTTCTAGTTTCCGACGCCGAGGTGCTGTCGAGGTGTCTCCAAGTCTGTAAACGTTCAGGAATCAATATACGAGACATTTAATAGTGAATCTAAGCTAAACGAAGACCGAATCAATGAATTCCGCCTCTGATTCGGTCTGAGCACTCTTCTGATCGACTCGTTAGGTCGTTTCACGATCCTACAAGTGGTATCAGAGCTCAGGAGGAAGAGTTCTTACCGTTTAGCTCGTTTTCGCGGGAATATTCTATTTTCTACACCTTCTTTTCGAAAATTACAAGTTTTCACGGATAAAATCAGCTAAAATTTTCACAAAATGTGCGTAATGATGTTTTAACAAACCCTTGAGAATATCGGACCTAACTTCGAAGTTTAACCGGTAAAAAAGGACTGAAATATGGGTTCTGTTTGAACGAAGCATAGGTGTTACGTTTGAAAATTGGCCATCCCGTTTGAAACATCGTTTGAAGCAGCATACCGTTTGAAATCCATCATTTGAACATGAGCCTGTCGTTTGAATCTGATCCCATCGTTTGAAACTGCTGTCAATCGTTTGAAATTTGACTTCCATTGTTTGAAAACAGTTCATCGTTTGAGAACTAATCATTTGAGGTCATCGTTTGAAAACAGTTCATCGTTTGAGAACTAATCGTTTGAAGTTATCGTTTGAACCTGATCTGACAGTTTGAAATTTAAACCCTACAGTTTGAAGGTGACTGACAGTTTGAAAATAATGATTACTGTTTGAAAGTGTGTATATCGAGTTGTATATATCATTTATCGAGGATGTCAGTTGGTAACATGTTTTTGTTTTTGTTCAAGGTTGCATGTGATTGCTGATAGAATTTAATTCTCGGTTAAATAAAACAAAAACAAACAACAGGTTGTTGGTCATTGGGTATTGAATTAGTGAGTTTTATAGGTCCAATGAGAATTGAAGGATAATCAAAATTGTCGGCTAAGTGGAGGTGTGTAAGAATCACGTGAATTGTTTTTGTCATCATACAAAGAAATTGATTGTTTTGGATTAGTTCAAGAATTACTTGTGATACTCGTTTGTCGGAAATTAAAGGTTCCTTGTGGGGTTCAATTAAAAGTTGTGGGAAATTAATAGTGGAATTGGTGGTCCAATAATACTTGTTTGTTCTTAAATAGTTGTCGGCTTGAATTGATACAGATCCATATCTTGCATTTTTTTTATAAAAAAAACAGAGATTGTCGGCTACATCTTGTAATCTCACAAATCCATTTGGTGCATCATAGAAAGGTCCAATTAATGTGATTTGAATTAAAAAACCCAATGAATTTTTGAAAATGTCTTTTTAGAGTTGTCGGATAGGTTTAATTGAAGATATCGATTTTTTTTAAATAAAAATTGTGTGAAACATGTGTCAGATTGTATAAAGTGGTCAATTTGTTTTGAGATTGCTTCAGGTTGCAAGGTTTGTTAAAACAGTTCGCACAAGGTGTTTGAACAGGTTGTGTGTGGATAATGGAAATGATATTTGATGAGAAGGAAAACAATGATCTTGAAAGCATTAATAATTGGTATATGAGAACTGTGGATACCAATTATAGGAATGTGAGTACGGACATTTGGATTAAAAGTTTTGAATTTTTCATATGTCAAAAGGATGAAACTTTGAATGAGATGGAAACACGATTTAAAGTTCTAACGGACAATTTGTGGAGAAAGGGTATTAGAATGTCAACTGATGAACATATATTGAAATTGACAACTGCATTACCTGCTAAATGGGATGAATTCATGGTTGAGCTAAAAAGAAAAGATTTTTTTCAAGAGCTTAATCCACATCAGTTCTTTAATGAGGTTCATGCAGAGTGTCGTAAGGAAGAAAAGAAAAGAAGGGAGTTTTTGAATGAGATAGGAAAGAATTTACAAGATTTAGAATTGGATGTGATTACAGAAATCGATAAAAGAGTTCGGATATGTCTTGCAACAAAGAGGAATCTGAAATATGATATTAAAAGGAAATGTTATATTGATGAAAGTATGAATCCTTTTAATTTTGTTAAACTTTTTGGTGCAGGAACATACAAGATGGAAAAAGATCAAGATTCAAAGAATGAAGAATCAGTGAAGAATGAATCTTCGAATTCTGCATCAGTGTGTTTTACATGTGACAGCTTAAAGACGGAAAATGACAAACTCGTGAAAGATGAGGAAAGTTTGACTTTGGAAGTCAAAGAGCTGAATGATAAGAAGCAAACTGATGTAAAACAGATTCTGGATTTACAGGGAAATTGTGAAAAGCTAAAAGCTGAAAATGTTAAACTGTTAAATGATTTGAACAGTTTGACATCAGAAAACAAGAAGTTGAAAGAAAAAGCAAAAGTTTTTGAAGAGAAAATGAAAAGTTTTGAAAATGAAAAATCAAAGATTGAAAAAGATTTTCAAAGTCAACTAAAAATTTTAGAAGATGAGAGAGATTTGTTTGGTAAAAACAATCTTGAAAAACAAATTGCAATCAATTCTCATCTTGAAAAGATTATTCGACTTGAAAAAGAGGCAGAATGTGCTCAAAAGAAAATCAATGAATGGGAAGAAAAGTTGAAGGTGTTTGTGAATACTTCAACTATTCCTTGCCCAAAACCTTTAAATTCTGTTCCAATAAGTGACGGTGTCACAAACTTTGACAAAGTCAAAGTTGAAGATTGTGATGAGAAATCTGATGATGAAAATAAAAAATTCGAAAAACAAAAATTGTTTTTGAAATTAAAAGAAAAATTTCAAGAAACTGTTCCACAATCAACTGAAAAGGGAGAATGCTCTAAGCAAAAACCTTTAAAGAAGAAAGTGGAACAAAAACAAAAAGAGAAAAATTTGAAAAATGTTCAAAAAGAGAATAATAGCTCATCAGATCGATCATCCAATCACAATCAAAAACCACAAAAAGTAAAAATTGAAAACTCAAAAATTGTTGGTAATAAGTGGTGCAGGTCGGACCACAGTGCTTCAAAGCCAAATTCAGCTTACAAGAGGAGAGATGGATATCACCAAGCCAAACAGTGCTTTGATCTGAGCATTTGGTGTAAAAATGGTGACTGGTACGATAACAGAGTGTGTTACAGATGCGGTTATCAAGGACACATTGCTGTTAACTGCCAGAGTTGGAGATTTGAGTCAAGGAGATGCTTTAACTGCAACATCATTGGCCATATTGCTAGAGATTGCTCAATGAGATCAATGAGAAGATCGAGGGTTGAATCTCAGAAGCAGGTAAACTTTCCAGTCAATGTCAAGCCCAAAGAACAGAAGGTTCAAGAACCTAAAGTTCAAGAAAAGAAAATGAAACTTTCTCAGGGACAGAAAGACAGACTGAGGAAGAAGAGAAAGAAGGCTAGAGAGTATCTAGAGAAGATCTTGTCCTCGGGTTCATCCGTTGGTAAAAATAAGAGTTCTGATGAATCGCTTTCCTCGACTGCAAAGTCAAGCAAGACAAGTTCATCAGATACAAATCTGAGGACAGAAGAGAGAAAGAAGAAGAAGAAAGTTGTTGGCGATGAATCTGGCTCATCAAAGTCAGACAAGCCACATTCAGGCAATGAATCTGGTGTGGTAAAGCCAGAAGAGCCAGTTGTTGAGGTAAAAACTGAGAGTTCTAGTCTAACAATGGATGAGGCAAACTTTCCACCATTGTTGAACAAGAATTCAAAATCACCCAAGGACAGTCAGGCTTGGGTGAATCTGTTTAAATGAAAAACCTGACTTGCCGGAGTTCCCAGGTTGGTAAGCGTGGAACATGAATCGGCACATTTCTTGAGAAATTCACGAAAGTGATTTCGACTTACAAGTGGTAAATCAGGGACATTAAGTTGTACTTGATTTTCTACATGTGATTGTGTTGTTAAAATCGACAAATGTTAAATCTTTTCAAGTGGTTGAAAAGAACAAGATGATGTGATGATCCCGTACCTACAAGTGATTGGTAAACAAACTAATTTTTCCGGAAAAACCATTTTGATTGAAACAAACTTAAGTGTTTTGAAATCACTATGGGAAAATAGTTTGTTGTGAGGGGGAGTTCTGATTGTTTATGCCAAGTGAATGGAGAATTGAAGTGATTCTCATCATGTTGTCACATTTCTTGTACAGTTGGTTTTCAAATTTTCCCAGAAAATCAAAATTGAGACATATTTTGATTTTAGGGGGAGTAAAAATTTAAAAAAAAAATTAGAAAATTTGAAAATGTCAAAAACATTGAAAAATGAAAAAATGAGTTTTGCTGAAAAAAGAGGAAATGATAGTAGATCAGTTGGACTGTCACAGCATGCTAAAGATATGTAAAGTTTAAATGTGATAAACGGTCTCACTAAAGATGTGACGGTAGGCTCAGCTAGACTAGTAGATTTGCGATAACGATACAAACTTAAATGAAAAAGCCTAGTTCTAGTGGGAAACATGGTCGAAAGCATAGTACTTAGTTTTGTCCTTCTTGATTGTGTGCCTACTCAGTAATCGCTGATTGTCGAAAGACATAAAACTGGTTAAGTTTGTGAATTTTCACAACTTTGCTGAAAAGTCGCTGTGATTGTGCATTTTATTTTGCAAAGATTTAAACTTGTCTTATTTCTTTATTTTGTTTAAGCATCGGACATCCTCTGCGTATACGTGAGTATCGACCTGGATGTTGTTGCCTAAACGTTCTGCTTTATTTTCTTTGGTGTTTCGTTTAAGCTTTGGATCACCTCTGCGTATACGGGAGTATCGACCTGGTGGTTAAAGCCTAAACAACTTCAACTTATTTTTATTTTCTTATTTTGTTTAAACATTGGACTTTCTCTGCGTATACGGAAGTATCGACCTGATTGTTAATGTTTGAACATTCTGCTTTGTTTTCGCACAAATCACAGTTGATAAAGTTTAAAGGCATTACTTGAGTCAGTGTATTGCATGATGAGGGGATATGCTGAGATCGTGGGGTCCATAAGAACTTAGTGCTATCTAAATGTACCTAATCGTATCGGTAAGCAGATTGAAAGTTTTTAGATTGAGCTTAAGAGGACAAACAATATCGTCAATCAACGTGAATAGTTTAGAACTGAAAATGTTTAAAGCTTAACGGTGCTAGTGATTGGTCATATAAACTGATATGATCCTCTTACACAAACTCACAAAAATATTGTGTGTATATATTTCGTTACTGCATTCCTTTGTTAATTTTGAAAAATCCAAAAAGATTTTCGACAACTGATGTTGGAGAGCTGATTTTCGAAATTTCAAGTGCTGAATATGATGAACTGGTTTGGGAGTGTGCGTTTAAAAGAAGAAATTTGTTTTGTAAAAAGAAAAGTTTGATTAGTTAATCGAGATCATTAATTTGAACTTGATGTAACTATTTCCAGTAAGTTTTTCTTATTGTTTTAAGTAAAAACTTATTTTTTGGGTGAGAAAATGTGTGCAGAAGATGAGCTGATCAGAGATAAAGCCAGGGATTGATCTCAAGGTGATAGCTAATTCCAGACAGCGATCCCATCATGATGAGAGGGGGAGTCTGACGAGGTTAGAGCCAAAGAGAAGATCCTGGTATATGCTAAGAAAGAAAAGAGACTGAAAAAGACTGAAGATGCAAAGACTCAACACTTAAGACTCGTCAACATCTGAGGGGGATTCTGTTGGTGCATTCATCTGTCTTCTTCGTCTTATGTCGAGTCTCGGGTTCGTTGCAGATCTAAACAAGCATGACATCACACATGACATCATATATGTGATATCATAAGTGACATCACATATATGACATCATATACGACATCATGAAGACAAAATGTAATGTTTGAGAGTGACCGTTTGAATATGTTGGTCGTTTGAAATTGTAATATTTTCAAAGGGTTCCGTTTGAAGGGTTCCGTTTGAAATGGTCATGTCATTTTCAAACGGAAGGGTCACTTTCAAACGGAAGGGTCTAGCCTATATATACCCTTCAAACGAGTTCATTTGTAATGTTCTAGTTTCCGACGCCGAGGTGCTGTCGAGGTGTCTCCAAGTCTGTAAACGTTCAGGAATCAATATACGAGACATTTAATAGTGAATCCAAGCTAAACGAAGACCGAATCAATGAATTCCGCCTCTGATTCGGTCTGAGCACTCTTCTGATCGACTCGTTAGGTCGTTTCACGATCCTACAATGTTCAAAGGCTAACAGGCAGGATAGCAGCCTTGAACAGATTTATATCCAAATCCTCCGAGAAGTGTAAAGAATTCTATGATATCCTAAGGAAGAACAAGAAATTTGAGTGGACGGAGAAGCATGAAAATGCTTTAAGAGCCCTCAAAGATTACCTATCCTCGGCCCCGGCTTTGATGAAACCAGAAAAAGGCGATGTGCTATCCTTGTATCTTGCAGTATCCTCAAAAGCAGTAAGTGCGGTCCTTGTTAAGGATCATCAAGGTACACAACATCCTGTCTATTATGTAAGTAAAAGTTTACTTGATGCCGAATCCAGGTACTCACACCTTGAAAAGCTTATTCTTGCATTAATTATGGCATCTACTAAGTTAAGACATTATTTTGAAACTCATGTTATCATTGTTAAAACTAATTTTCCAATTAAGAATGTCCTCAGGAAACCAGAGATGTCAGGAAGGATGGCTAAGTGGGCAGTGAAGCTAAGTGCATATGATATAAGATATGAGCCTAGGACAGCCATCAAATCCCAAGCATTAGCTGACTTTGTGGCTGATTTCAGTAGTGATTTACAAGAAGAAGCTGAGTTAGAAGTCCAGCAGCTAGAAGAGACCAAGGATCCTTGGATACTCTATACTGATGGATCCTCAAATGTCAAAGGCACAGGGCTTGGAATACTACTAAAATCGCCACAGGGGGACATAATACCCCACTCTATAGCTTGTGAGTTCCAAACCACTAACAATGAGGCTGAATATGAAGCCTTAATTGCTGGTTTGCAAATTGCTAAGCATATGGGAATCAGGTATCTTGAGGTACATGTAGATTCTTTGTTAATTACAAACCACTTTAATGGATCCTATGCTGTTAAAGGTGAAAAGCTAACCAAATATTTGGAGATAGTCAAAAGTTTGGCACTCTCTTTTGTTTCCTTTAGTTTGACGCAGGTACTAAGGGAAGAAAATACAGAGGCTGATGCATTGGCTAACTTAGGATCATCCTTGAAGATCCCAGAGGATATCAAGATCCCTATTATCCATATCTTGACCCCGGCTATCGAGGATCACCAAACTATGGAGATAGGAAATGATTCTGCAATTATCCCTAGTGAGGATACTCAATCCCATTCAGGATCAGGATCATGGATCTCACCAATTATAAGATACTTACAACATAGAGAGATTCCTACAGGAGAAAACCCTAGGGCTTTCAAATCTAAGGTATCTCAATTCACAATTTTAAATAATATGTTGTATAGACGATCTCTTGCAGGACCATACTTGAGATGCATTGAGGATCCTGAAATCCAAGAGGTTTTAAAAGACTTCCATGAAGGAGATTGTGGAAACCACACTGGGGGCAGGGCATTATTCTCAAGGATCCTGAGAACAGGATACTACTGGCCAACCATGAAGAGAGATGCTGTGGAGTATGCTAGAAGATGTGATCCTTGTCAGAGACACAGCAATATCCTTCATCAACCAGCTGAATTATTGCATCCTATATCCTCCTCTTGGCCATTTATGAGATGGGGTATGGATATACTTGGAAAGCTCCCTAAGGCACCTGGTGGAAAAGTATCCATGCTAGCTATGACTGATTACTTCTCCAAGTGGATAGAAGCTGAAGCTTTTGCCCAAGTCAGAGAAAAGGAAGTTATATCCTTCATTAAAAGAAATATTATCACTAGATTTGGAATTCCTTCTGAGATTATATGTGATAATGGTTTTATTGGGGGCAGAACCACTAACTTTTGTGACAGCTGGGGGATTAAGATGATAACATCAACACCAGTCCACCCACAAGCTAATGGTCAGGCAGAATCATCCAACAAGATCATCATCAAAAATTTGAAGAAGAAGCTTGGATCCAAGAAAGGGAAATGGGCAGAAGAACTACCCTATGTGCTTTGTGCTGATAGGACAACCCCTAAGAATGCTACTGGTCAAACGCCATTCTCTTTGGTATTTGGGGCAGAATCAGTGATCCCAACAGAAATGGTGGTTCCAACTGCAAGAACAAGTACCCGTGATCCTAAGGAAAATGATGAGAACTTGGTTCAAGACCTGGATACTATTGAAGAAATCAGGGATCTCGCTAGGATAAGGATGGCCAGTTATCAACAAAGAATGGCTGGTGCTTACAACAAAAATGTCAGGATCAGGAGGTTTCAAGTTGGAGATATGGTATTAAGGAAAGCATTTCAGAATACCACCAATCCTGCTGATGGAAAATTGGCTCCAAAATGGGAAGGCCCCTATTTGATTGAAGCTGAAGCAGGAAAGGGGGCATATAGATTGCTAACCATGGAAGGTGATTTGCTACCAAGAGCTTGGAATGCTGTCCACTTGAAGAAATATTTTACGTGAGCAGGATCCTCATGGCACAGATGATCCTCAGGATAGGGCATCCTTAAAGGATCCTCAAAGTATCGGTGATCCTTACTTAGGTAATATCCTAAACTTAAACTATTTCATTTCTTCATTTTCTCATATAAGGATAAGGATCATGTATCCTTTATCCATCTCTCACGTGAGTTTAAGTTTTGAAAGTTCAGGTATCCTTAGCATAACATTGGTTATCCGCTGAAGCAATTCGTTCCTTGGGTTTAACCCCAGTTATTTGGGCTTAACCCCAGTTTCGCCTGTAGCGCATGATGATCCTGGTATAGTTCAAGGCAGTGGGACCAGTACTCGTTTTAGGGGCTGATAATTCCATCGTACTGGCTATGCTTAGGATCCTACGTATAATGGTAGACGTACCATACATCCGTTCCTAAGGTTTCTAACGTTTTCACGTTAGCTAAGGTTTTGGCATTTTCATGTCACTAAGTTTGGATAGTCGCCAGTTAGGGCCATACTCCAGTTTACATACGATCTTTGGGCTTGTCCCCCGTTATCCTTGGGCTTGTCCCCAGTTATCCTTGGGCTTGTCCCCAGTTATCCTTGGGCTTGCCCCCAGTTGCTAACTCTTTTCTTATGTTGGCTTAGTCCCAAGTTATGCTCTATTTCAGGTTCTTGAAGATAGGCAACTAAGGATCCTTGATCCTTACTTTATTCTGAGGTTTATCTTATAGTTATCCTTATTATGGTTAGGATCCTAACTTGGACCCTCAGGTATGATCCTTAACTATTTTTAATTCTATTCATTATTTATTTGAGTAACCCTTATACTTGACAACTGAACTTGTGATTCTTAAATCGTATCACTTTTTAGAACTTATCGGTTATGGGATATGTGATCCTGATCATATCCTAAGCTTTTTGGATATTTTTCAAGGCTTGGTAAGTATAAACGGAATGAACATTACAACAGTTGGAAAGTAAGATATTAAAAAGGATAACAACACAAGATAAGCGACAAAAGGTTAAGTTTTTATTTATTAACAAAAGACTAACCCTTAAAAGGTTGTCAAAATTACCTACCCGAGCTTCTACCAGAAAAACGTGGCCCGTCCTCTAGGGTAGGTAAAGGGTGTCCATGATAATAAGTTCAAAAGTAGTGCAGGAATATAAAGGCGGCAGGATCACAATGGCTTCATCCCCCAAACAGAGGATCCCTCCACCAATTGCAATCCTGCCCATTGTCCAAAGGATCATACATGATCCTTAATCCTAAAACCTATTGTTCAGTACAGACCATCATTGTTTTAAACATCACAACCACAAAAAACTACCACCAAATTTAAAAATTGGGCTCCTGATGCGTCTAAGAATGTCCATCATTGCCCAATCAAGCAGCCTAAACCTTTGCTGCATCACCACCTCCGGCTCCACTTGCTTCACCAGCTTCACCCTTGCTTCCAGCCTCAATTGTCAGGATCTCTTCAGCCTCCTCTTCATCACCCAATTCAGCCAGCCTTGCCTTCCATTCTTCAATTTCCCAGCTGCTTTTGTCGAAGGCAGGATCCTGAGCTTCCAAGGCCATTTGCAGCTTGGTTTTGTACATTGCTATGGCAGCAGAGACTTTGGCATCATCTGTGATCTCCTGCCTTTCATAGTCAAAATTAACCAGCACCTTGGCCATCTCCTGTTTGGTATCCTGGAGTTCCTTCCGAAGATCAGCAAGTGCAAGATCCTTGAGCACGGCAACCTGCTGGAGGTCGGCAATCTTCTTATCCTGATCCTCAACGTGGCCAACATAATCCTCGATCTCAGAGAATTTCTGCAAAAAGGATAAAGGATAAGGTCAGGATTAAGTGATCCTCAAATCAGCAGGATATGTCAACAGGATATATGAGCAGAGACAATGATCCTTACCTCATTGAAGTACTCGAGGAATTGGTGGCGGATTAGAGGCAGACCCTGCAAATCCTCAGCCTCAGAGGCCTTTCTCCTATTGATTCCCTTTCCTTTGAGGGGTGCCTTGGGGATTGAGGCTGTCGGGCTGGCAGGAACCTTTCTTTTGGAGGATTTGACGGTGGTGAGATCGGTGACACTGAACCTTGAAGCAGCTTTGGCAGATTTTCCAGCACCTACACAACCAAAACAAGATAAGTATCTTTTCTTAATTTACATTTCACTATTTATTTAAATTTTAAACAAGGATACTTACTTGAAATTGTGACAGAGCCTGAGGATACCTCCTGAGAGTCTTGGGTTGTGGTCTTGAAAGTTCTAGTTCCAGGATCGAGTTTCCAGAAAGCAGCAAGCCTTTCCCTGGTTGCGGATGTTGTGATGAGATGCGAAACAGAGATAGCTGCATGACACAAGACAAAAGGGGTTAGTGATCCTATCACATGAACAAGACTACCTGGTGATCCTTCTCATGATCCTCCGGCCTACCATTAGTGGACCATGTTTTTGGTAGATCCTCTCCGTTTAGAATGGAATTCCTTCTGACAAAGAAGAAGCGGCGTTTCCAATCTTTGTCGTTCTTAGTGACTTTGAGAAGGGGATGTTCTGCACCGGGTTTTCGCTTGAACAAATAACGATGGGAACCAAAGGTAGTAAGATCATACAGTTCTGCCAATTCCGACATTCCTAAATCAACGCCTTCCTGCTCGATGATCCTCTCTAGGGTATATAAAACCCTCCAAATCATCGGCATGGCTTGGATGTAAGATATGCCGGTCAGGGAAAAGAAGGATTGTGTGAATTCTGGGAAAGGATAGGTGTACCCTATAGTGAATGGAGTAGCTGGAAAGGCAACCCATGTTTCAGAAACATAGTCGCTAAGAACAGTGGGATCAAAGGGTTTGAAAAAGGCACTCGCCGGAAAACAGTGACGGATTTTATCTACTTGTGCATCGTTAAAACAACACCTCTCATTCGATGAGTCTTTGATGATCTTTTGACTCTTCAAAGGGCTATCCTTCTTGTGATCCTTGCCCGGTGAACTTCGGAGCATCATTCTTAGAGCGATGGTGGTAAAGAAAGAAAAACAGAGTAAGAAAGGGAAAAAGAGAAGAAAGAGATACCTGATTGATCTTCGATTGAGAATATAAAGGGAGTTTCTTTCGAATTTGAATGCATATTGATCCTATCTATATCTCTATTTATAATTATGATTCTACAGGATTGTCACTTCCGTGACGTCATGATCGCAACGGCTAGTTCTATTTTAACGGCTATATATCC
Organism: Helianthus tuberosus; assembly: GCA_030545235.1. Taxonomy (NCBI): domain Eukaryota; kingdom Viridiplantae; phylum Streptophyta; class Magnoliopsida; order Asterales; family Asteraceae; genus Helianthus; species Helianthus tuberosus. The sequence goes on from CM060399.1 coordinate 149,511,068, forward strand.
GTTAGTTGGTTGCGGATAAGATCAAGAAAATATAACTCGCTTATTTTACAAATTACTCCTTATATTTTGGGAGCAATTGTTAGGGGAGGATTTTCTAACAATTAGTGATCCTTATTCGTTATCCTAATTAATGATCCTTACTTCTGTGGCAGATAGTGATCCTCAGAAGAGCTTCAGGATCAGGATCATGGATCACTTTAAGGATCCTCGTACTGACGATTGTTTATTTGTGTTTTGTGTTACTTTGCAGGAGTAACAAGCTTGACTTGGTCTTGGCGACATTCCTGGAGAATATTCCCAGACTATCCCGCACGTGCTTGACCAAAAATAGACGTTGTGGAGAACGTGGAGGCATGGCACGAAAGTCGGACAGTTTGTTAGCTAGTTATTTTCTCATTTTAAAGGGGTAACGAGCTAGTAGAAAAACACTTAGTCATTTTCTGAGTTACACACACACTCGTACAAACGCTCATACCAGCTCTCGTTCAAACACTTAGCATTTTTATACACTTTCTACACGTTACATTCTAGTGATCCTTGTACCTAGCTCGTTACTATCCGAAGTTGTAAACATTTATTCATTTATTTGAGCTTGGTGATCGGTAGTTTCCATCACCCGGGGTTTTTTGTGCCGGAGATCAACTCTTGATCAAGGGCTTTTTCCCCGTATAAATCCTTGTGTTGTTTGTGCGATTTACATTGAAGTGATCCTTGTCATTGTTATACATTTCAAGCATCATACCCTGTAACAGAGAGTTTGGTTGCAATATCCTCAACAGATTTTTTGACCAAAACAGTTAGCTTTATCACCTTAGACTAACTTTAAAACATAACGAGACTAACTAGATTATTTTTTATAAATATAAAAAGAATAAAACTTTTATTTGTAAATTTAACTAATAAATAAATAGATAACCATATTAATAACGAATTAAATTAAGGATAAAAGATTAATTATTTTACGAAGCTCTCGAGTTTCAAGGGTTAGGATCAAAAATTCAAAACGGGTCGGATTTTGGAAATCCATTTTGACAGATGTTACAAAAACAATGGTGTTATGGGTGAAATTCTGAGCCCATATCCTGGAAAATATCTTGGTTTATATCTTGATTATATAGTATCTGTTTACGTCCGGGATGCTGATTCAGGATATTGGTAACATCCTGAATGGTATCCTCAGGATTACTAACGGATTACGTGCAGGTACGTGGATTAGAAGCTATCAACGTTCATGAAGACTCATTCCGCGGAAGACTCGGTCCAAGTCGTTCAAATGAAGACGTTGAAGCCGTATTACTCGGTCAATAACGTTCACAATGGAATATTCGGAGTACCCCATATTTGTAGGGATTATTGTTTGTAATTCATTACTATAAATAGGTGGGTATACCAGATCAAATAGGACATCACTTTTCGCACTCATTACACTCTAACACTCGCTCTCTAGCAAGCTTTCACTCTCACACAAAAACGTTGTAACACATAGCGATCTGGTCTATATCCTGCACTGTATCCTGAAGTTTAAGCAATAAGAAGAACAAGGCAGCTGCGATTGTCAGCTCCCGAGGTTTTATGCCGGCGATCTAGATTGATCAAGGGCTTTCCTCGTACATCTCGTGTCGTTTACTTTACTTTTTGCTCATTATTTGCTCATTGTTTGATCGTAGATACAGCTCAATATCCTGAGCCGTATCCTGAAAACTGTTTTCATAAACAACTTAACCAGCATATTTTCAACACCCATTTTAGCACACTACCTCACTTTACTAATTTGATCACTTAATTGCTTCGGTAATTTTTTACCAAAACAATTTGGCGCCCACCGTGGGGCAAGTGGTGCTCTCTTTACTAAAAATTTTTGTGAAATCGCTAATCGGTTTTCTATTTTCAAAACTTTTTGTCATATTATTTACAATGGCCTCAAGATCAAACATGAGTTCCTTCACTGTGTCTGCTACGACTTCTGCTACTACCGGTTCGGTGCTTCCACCACCTCCTCCAAGGATGACAGCTTCATCAAGACCTCAGGATATCATCCCTACTCGCAGTGTTCAGGAATCTGCTCCTGTTTTGGCTTCTAATGATGAAATTCTAACCTTATTTGGAAGTGTGCAGGAACAAATGAGGCAGCAACAGGAAACAAACCAAATGCTTTTAAGGGAAATACAACTCCTGAAGTCTGGCTCGAGCAGATCTACTGAGGATATTGTCACTCCGTTACATCCCAGAACGTTGAACTTCAGTTCAGCTGTGTATACTGAGGATAACAGGGGGAATATTGTGCCCAGCCTTCCTCAGAATCATACTCCTGAAATACCCTCCTCAGTCAGGATGTCAACCATGAGGAGCTCAGGATATGCTTCAGGATATGGGAAAATCCTCCAACGGGTAACGTGTCAAATAATAATAATACTCATGCTACTAACAATACTGGATCTTTGCAGGATACAAGTGTAACATCAGCACTTACTAGGGAACTTCAGAAGCTGAAGGACATGATATCTAGTGTACCTGGAGTGGTCCAGCCGATTCCGGAAGTGTCCCAAGACAGCCACAAGATATCTCGCTTCGCATATCCTATTTGTGATGCTGAGATCCCGAAGAGATTTCAAACTCCCAACATGAAGCTTTATGATGGAACTACAGATCCTGAGGAGCATATTGCTCAGTATAGGGAAAGAATGGAGATTAACCCTATTCCTCCGGATCTCAAGGAAGCATGCTTGTGCAAGGGTTTTGGTTCCACCTTAACAGGATCAGCCTTGAAATGGCTATTGAATGTTCCTCCACATTCGTTTACATCTTTTGCTCACTTAGTAAATTTATTTAATAGTCAGTTTTCTTGTAGTAGAAGCTTTGAGAAACTAACAAGTGACCTCTACAGGATAACACAAGGGCCTCAGGAATCCCTTAGGGATTATGTGAACAAATTCAGCCGGGAATCCCAAGACATTCCGCATCTTGATGTTGCGACAGCTGTGCAGGCTTTCAAGATGGGGCTGCAAAAAGATTCTCAATTTTATCAAGACCTTGTAATGAACCCATGCAGGAACTTGGATGAAGCTCGGAACAGGGCCCTAAGATATATTCGATTGGAGGATGACAGAAAGATGCAAGAAAGGATGAACTCATCTAACACTTATGAGTCAACTAACAGGAAGTCAGAATCCTCATTCAAATCATATCGACCTAAGCCATATGGTAGAGGTGAAAACAAGAGAGTGAATGCTGTCGAAGACGAGGATCCTGAAGAGTATCCTGAATTATCTGAATATTGCTTTTCTGTTAACATTCCTGAATTGATGTATGCCATGCAGGGTCTAGGAGACAAGGCTAGGTGGCCTCGAAAGAATCAACAAAAAGCCGATTGGAAAGACAAATCAAAATGGTGTGCTTTCCACGAAGATTTCGGACATATGACTGAGGATTGCATTGCTCTAAGGAAAGAAATAAGCTATCTTCTAAGCAAGGGATATCTGAAAGATCTCTTAGGAAGAAAGAAGAATAAGGGCCAGGATACTGAGAAGGATCCTGAGCGAGCAGCATCACCTCCCGCGGATGCCAAGATAATCAACTTCATTTCGGGAGGATCCGACATTTGTGGGACTTCGTATTCAGCAGCAAAGAGACATGCAAAAGAAGCTAAGGCCGAAAGGGGAGATAAACCTGTCAGGATGACTACCCTCACAACTGACAAAGTGATCACATTTGATGCTGATGACAGGGATACTGTCCAGGATCCTCACCATGATGCTCTGGTAATAACATTATATGTGGCTAACCATTTTGTACGCAGGATATTGGTTGATAATGGCAGCTCCGTCAACATAATCCAACTAGAGACGCTGAAGAGAATGAATGAATCTCCAATGGATATCACTTCAAAGTCTACCGTGCTTGTTGGGTTCAGTGGAGAGGCTAGAAACACAGTGGGAGAGATAAAGTTGCCAGTATACGTTGAAGGAGTCAACTCGATACAACGTTTCTGTGTGATGGACTCTCTATCTTGCTATAACATCATACTAGGAAGACCGTGGATTCACGATATGAAGGCTGTGCCGTCAACATATCACCAATGCATCAAGATACCTACCCCTTGGGGAGTTGTCAAAGTTGATAGTGATCAGCAGGAGGCGAAAGAATGCTACTCATCCTCGATGAAATCCTCAACCAAGCCTAGTGCAGCATAGCAATTAAAGACACAGGCCCAGGATATCGTGGAGGATCCGGAGCAGGATGTGAAGAAAATTATCCTGGACCAGGATAATCCTGATATTTCGGTGCTCGTAGGGACCAATATCCCTCAGGATATTGAAGAACAATTAATTAACTTTTTGAAATGCAGGTTGTCGACGTTTGCATGGAAGCATGAGGATATGACAGTCATATCCAAAGATATTATCACCCACAAGCTTGGAATTGATAAATCATTCAAGCCTGTGCAGCAAAAAAGAAGTAAGTTTGCTCCTGAGCGGAACACAATTATCAAGGAGGAAGTTGAGAGATTATTGAAGTCCAGGATGATTAGAGAGGTTAAGTTCCCAAGGTGGCTAGCAAACGTGGTCGTAGTGCAGAAGAAAAATGGGAAATGGAGAGTTTGTGTAGACTACACAGACTTGAACAAAGCTTGTCCTAAAGACCCATTTCCTCTTCCCCACATTGATGCAATGGTAGATGCCACTGCCGGGCATGAAATGCTGACCTTCATGGATGCATCCTCAGGATTTCAACAAATCCAAATGGAACCTTCTGACCAGGAGGATACTGCCTTCATGACGCCAACAGGTATTTATTGTTATACAGCCATGCCTTTCGGTTTGAAAAATGCAGGTGCAACATACCAAAGATTGGTAAACATCATGTTCAAAGACAAACTGGGGGACACCATGGAGGTGTATATTGATGATATGGTGGTGAAATCAAAGAAAGCTCAGGATCATCTCCAGGATATTAAAGGAGCATTTGATATCCTGGATCAGTATAACATGAAGCTGAATCCCGCTAAGTGCCATTTCGGAGTGGGGGCAGGAAAATTCCTAGGATATATGGTGACCAAAAGAGGAATAGAAGCAAGCCCGGAGCAGATTAAGGCCGTCTTGGATTTTAAATCGCCCTCAAATATGAAGGATGTTCAACGATTAACAGGGCGAGTGGCGGCATTAAATAGATTTATCTCAAGATCCTCAGAAAAGTGTAAAGATTTTTATGATATCCTGAAGAAGAACAAAAGATTCGAATGGGGGGAGAAGCATGAAGCAGCCTTGCAGGATTTGAAACGATATCTCTCAACCGCACCTTTATTGATGAAGCCTGAAAACGGTGAACCACTATCCCTATATCTTGCTGTATCAGGGAATGCTGTAAGTGCCGTTCTTATAAAAGACCATGAAGGTCAGCAATATCCTGTTTATTATGTTAGTAAAAGTTTGTTAGATGCTGAAACTAGGTACTCTCATTTAGAAAAAATGATACTACCATTGGTCATGGCATCAACGAAACTTAGACATTACTTCGAGACACATAGGATTCATGTAAAAACAAATTATCCTGTAAAAATGTGCTTAGGAAACCAGAGATGTCAGGAAGAATGGCCAAGTGGTCAGTAAAGTTGAGTGCTTATGATTTAGTGTATGAACCTAGGAATGCCATAAAGTCTCAGGTTTTAGCTGACTTTGTGGCTGATTTTAGTAGTGACATTCAGGATGAGGTAGACCTAGAAGTTCAACAGTTAGTAGAATCCTCAGGATCCTGGACATTATATACTGATGGTGCATCTAATATAAGAGGAGTAGGATTAGGAATACTACTAAAATCGCCACAGGGGGACATATTACCCCAGGCTATTAGGTGTGAATTTCCTGCTACCAATAATGAAGCGGAATATGAGGCTTTAATTGCAGGATTAGAATTGGCTAAGAGTATGAGTATCAAAAATTTACAAGTATATGTTGACTCTTTGTTAATTACTAACCATTTTAATGGATCCTATGCAGTTAAGGGTGAGAAATTGATTGAATATCTTGATATTCTCAAAAAATTAGCAGGATATTTCGATGTTTTTACACTTGAACAGGTACCAAGGGAGGATAATGCTGAAGCGGATGCCTTAGCAAATCTGGGATCATCAATCAGGATACCGGAAGGGACCCAAATACCAGTATTACATGTCTTATATCCTGCAACGAATCCTCAGGATAAAGAAGTAGCGGATATTCGGAACCCTGGAGTGGAATATCCTGAACAGGATCCTAAATCCTGGACAGCTCCAATTCTGAAATATCTTAAAGATGGACACATTCCCGAAAATGAAAATCCTAAGGCGTTTAGGATGAAGGTATCACGATTCACTATTATAAATAATATTTTATACAAGAAATCTCTTGCAGGACCATATTTAAGGTGCTTGGAGGATCATGAAGCCAAAGAAGTACTTCAGGATATACATGAAGGGGACTGTGGTAATCACACTGGGGGCAGATCATTGTTCTCGAAAGTATTAAGGACAGGATACTTTTGGCCAACAATGAGAAAAGATGCTGCAGAATATGCTCGAAGATGTGATGCATGTCAAAGGCATAGTAACATACTACATCAACCAGCTGAACCACTGTATCCTGTAGTTTCCCCTTGGCCATTCATGAAATGGGGGATGGATATAGTAGGAAAGTTACCAAAAGCTCCGGGAGGAAAAGTATTCATGTTAGCAATGACGGATTATTTCTCTAAGTGGGTTGAGGCTGAAGCATTTGTTCAAGTTAGAGACCAATAAGTAGTATCCTTCATAAAGAGGAATATCCTGACTAGGTTTGGAGTACCAGCTGAGATCATTTGTGATAATGGGTCCCAGTTTATAAGCAAAAGGACTACTGACTTTTGCAAGAGTTGGGGAATCAAAATGATCACATCTACTCCGGTACATCCTCAAGCGAATGGACAAGCCGAATCCTCGAACAAGATAATAGTCAATAACTTAAAGAAGAGACTTGGAGCCAAAAAAGGAAGATGGGCGGAAGAATTACCCTTTGTTTTATGGGCTGATAGGACAACGGTGAAGAATGCAACTGGCCAAACCCCGTTTTCCTTGGTATTTGGAGCGGAGGCAGTAATTCCAACAGAAATGACGATACCTACTGCAAGATCAATTCTGCAGGATCCTGAGCAGAATCCTGAAGCCTTATTTCAAGATTTGGATACTATAGACGAAAAAAGAGATGCAGCAAGGCTAAGGATAGCAGCATATCAACAAAGAATATCTAGAGCATATAATAAGAACATAAGGACTAGAAGATTTCGAGTTGGTGATTGGGTGCTAAGAAAGGCTTTTCAAAATACCACTAATCCTGCCGATGGCAAGCTAGCTCCTAAATGGGAAGGACCATATGAAGTCGAGTCAGAAGCAGGTAAAGGAGCATATCGACTCAAGAATATGGAAGGGGATATGCTACCAAGATCCTGGAATGCAATACATTTAAAACTCTATTTCAAGTAAGAGTATAATTTATTTTTTATCTCGGAATGGTATGTATTCTATTTTAAGTATGTTTGTTTATCTTCAACCTAATACTGACTTAAGCATCGGAGGGGTGTTAGCCAAGCTAACACCCACCTTAGTTTATAATTGTTTTGTAGGATATGCTTCAGGATATAGCTCCAGGATATATGCTCAGGATAAGTCGAAAGATTAGAGGATTGGCCCCCTCTCTCACGTTTAAGGGATCCTGGTCCCTTCAAAGGTTTAAAGGTATTCACCTTTCTTACGAATTGGGTTTAAACACCTCGCCTGGAGCGCAAGTTATCTAGGTATAGTTCAAGGTAGCGGGACCAGTTCATGTAAAAGTGGCTGACAATTTCGTTACTCTTGGCTATATCCTGGATCCTGAAGGTATATGAGGATTGATCACCCTTTCTCACGAAAGAGTATTTTCATACTCTCTAAGGTTTAAAGGTTTTCACCTTTCTAAGAATTGGAGTTTATACACTCTCGCCTGTAGCGCATGAAATTTAGGGTTTATCCCCAGATATCAGGGTTTATCCCCAGGATATTAAGGGTTTATCCCAAATATGCTAAGGATTCATTTCAGGATATCATGGGTTTGCCCTGGGGTATTCGGTATTCATTTGAGTTAAAATATAAATACATTGGCATTTTTGGCAAACACAGGGGACATACGTTATACTGTTCAAATGATGGATCCAAGTTTATAAGTATGCACTGGGGACAAACTTATGATAAAGGATTGGAACTGATTCTCTAAGAATCTCTGGTATGATCTCTCCTTTTTGTTTGGACAATTTATGGGTTATATTTCAATATCCTTTTCAAGATATCTTTCAGGATATCTCCCAGGATACATTTATGATATATGTTCCTAAGAATGTTCAAACCAAACAATTTTCACAAGTAAAATTTGTATGTTAATGACAACAATAATAAAGTCAAAAGGGTAGTCATATTATTAACATGCCAAAAGGTGTGCTCTTAGTTTCACCTCAAAACAAGGCCCATCCACTAAGAGCACTATAGTTCATCACCATATTTACCCAACAGTTGAAGGATTCATCTCAAACCGAGACCCATCCACCTTCAACTGTTGTATTGTTCAAAAAGCATGCAGGAAATGTAAATTGTTCAGGTGCAGGAAAGTAAAGTGCGGAAAAGTAAATTGTTTTTTGGGACTACAAACCAACATTCAAATTCAAAAAGATGGGCTCTGGCCTTGGCACATATATCTGTCATCGCCCACCTAAATGCCCTCACACAGCGGCATCACCTCCAACCTTCTCAGGCTTCTCAGCACCAGCATCCTGACCAGCATCCTGCGCAGCATCCTCGCCAATATCCATCCCAGCATCAGCTCCAACGTCCTTCTTGTCTCCAGCCTGGACCACCACCTCTGTTGACTTAGAAGACTCACCAGCTTCAGCAGGAAGGGGCACAGCTTTGCCTCCGAGCTCCTTTAACTTGGCCACCCAGGATTCAAGTGGCCAAGATGGACAAACAAGGCCCGTCTCCTTAGCCTCGTAGGCCATCTTGATGCGTGCTTGTAACAGGGAGACGATAGCAGAAGCCTTGATTCCCTCCCGGAAATTGACCAAGGCTTGATCATGATCCATTTGAACGGTGGCAAGTTTGACCTCAGCGTCTTGGGTAACCTTCTTCAGCAGGCTTTTGTAGTGTCGGGTCTTCGCTTCAGCTATGGCACCTTAGTCAGCAACGGTGCTTTCGAGCTGTTTGATCCTGGCTTCATGTAGTGCCACAGTACCACAAGCGTCATTATACAAGTGGAGCAAATGCTGGAGGCCCTGCTCATCAATTACAGGTATAGAGTTAGAATATATGTTGACCAAGATATCCTACCAGGATATCCTGCTAGGATATACGTGCAGGATATATATGCAGGATATACATGAAGGATATGCGTCAGGATATTACCTTGTTAAGGAAGGATGTCATTGGCTCTAAGGAATCAGAGAAGCTGAGTTTGTCATAGGAGAAACCTTCTGAACCTGGGGCACTGACTTCAAGACCCTTCCTCTTTTTCGTTGTGGAAGCACGGGTTCTTGGATTGGCCTTGGGAGCCGGGAGTGGCTTGGAGCTAGTAGCAGCAGGAGTCTCCTTCTTGACTGTGGCTGGAGTTGGATAGCTGTCGAGTTCATCAAGGTCTAGATAGACTGGAACTTTGCTGGAATCTGCACACAGGGAGTAAAATTCTAAATCTCTCCTAAGAATATCAAATAAAAACATGTGTGTACATGATATCTTGCAGGATTCTTACCAGACATGTTTGCACTTGAAAGAGGGCTTGGAGTTGGTGGGAATGGATTAAAGCTTCTCTCTGTCTCTGAAAGGAGTCTGATGGCGTCTATTCTTTTTTGGGAATCAGCAAGGGGAGGTGCAATCTTCCTGAAAGCGGCTGCATACACAACAGAGAAAATAAAATTGATCAGTTCAGGATATAAGGCAGGATAAGAGGCAGGATCATCTTTAAACCCTAAATCCTACCCTTTCTCAACCATCTCATCGGATAATCTGTTCCACCATGGATTGAGTCCCTTTTTACAAAGAAAAACTTGGATTGCCAACCATCCTCGTTCCTGGTGGCACGAAGTATCAATGGGTCGCCGGAAGTGGAATAAAATAGGAATCTAGATGAGCCATGGCATCTAAGCTTGTAGGCTAAAGGGAGATCATGGACGGAAAGGTCAGGTATATGGTTTCTCTTGATTTGGTCAAGAACAGACAAAACACGCCAGAGCATTGGCATGGTTTGGCTGAAAGAAATTTTGGTGATATTAAAGAACTCGGTGATGAAGTCCGGAAAGGGAAATTGTAGCCCTAAGGTAAAAGGGAAAGCACTAAAGCATATCCACTCGCTGGAGACCATATCTGACCGGATTTCTCGGTCAAAAGGTCGAAATACGGTTCCTTCCGGGAAGATACCGAAGGATTTCAAGGCCGACAAGTGGGCACTGTCAAAAGTGCATATCTCCTTCTCCGGTTCTTGGAGAAGGTTCTGTTGGATGAATGTGGGAGCCGAGTCTCCTGAACTGGATCTTGTTTGCCTAGGCATTTGGTCGCCTGAATTTTCGCCGGAGAAAGATAAAAGAAGAATATGAAGATGAGGGAGAGAATATTTCCTTTTCCTTGTCGATTATAGTTAAAAAAGGAGATGAGGATGAGAAGATATAGGGCATGATGAGTAAATATAGGCCGGGTGGTTGAAAGCTGTCACATCAATGGTCTTATCTCTTAATTACCTCGGCCACCGTGAAAAATGTAACCGTTAGTGCAGGATATCAAACGGTAACATTTTTGGGGACAATTGTTATGGGTGAAATTCTGAGCCCATATCCTGGAAAATATCTTGGTTTATATCTTGATTATATAGTATCTGTTTACGTCCGGGATGCTGATTCAGGATATTGGTAACATCCTGAATGGTATCCTCAGGATTACTAACGGATTACGTGCAGGTACGTGGATTAGAAGCTATCAACGTTCACGAAGACTCATTCCGCGGAAGAATCAGTCCAAGTCGTTCAAATGAAGACGTTGAAGCCGTATTACTCGGTCAATCACGTTCACAATGGAATATTCGGAGTACCCCATATTTGTAGGGATTATTGTTTGTAATTCATTACTATAAATAGGTGGGTATACCAGATCAAATAGGACATCACTTTTCGCACTCATTACACTCTAACACTCGCTCTCTAGCAAGCTTTCACTCTCACACAAAAACGTTGTAACACATAGCGATCTGGTCTATATCCTGCACTGTATCCTGAAGTTTAAGCAATAAGAAGAACAAGGCAGCTGTGATTGTCAGCTCCCGAGGTTTTATGTCGGCGATCTAGATTGATCAAGGGCTTTCCTCGTACATCTCGTGTCGTTTACTTTACTTTTTGCTCATTATTTGCTCATTGTTTGATCGTAGATACAGCTCAATATCCTGAGCCGTATCCTGAAAACTGTTTTCATAAACAACTTAACCAGCATATTTTCAACACCCATTTTAGCACACTACCTCACTTTACTAATTTGATCACTTAATTGCTTCAGTAATTTTTGACCAAAACAAATGGCACCAAAAGTTTGATCATGTCATGATTGATAATGGTTTCAAAATAAATGAGTGCGATAAATGTGTTTATTTCAAAGACACAAATGAAGATTATGTGATCTTTTGCCTTTATGTAGACGATATGCTTATCATTGGGAGTAATGATAAAATTATCAAAGCTACTAAAAGCATGTTGAAAGCGAGATTTGACATGAAAGACATAGGTTTAGCGGATGTGATTCTTGGAATAAAGATCATAAGAAACCAAGATGGTCTTGTGTTAAGTCAATCTCACTATGTGGATAAAATTCTTGAAAATTTCAATTCGGGAGATACGAGTGTAGCTCGAACTCCAATTGATACCTCCCAACATCTAACAAAAAATAGAGGAGAGGGGGTTGCTCAGTTAGAGTACTCAAGAATTATTGGCAGTCTAATGTATCTAATGACATGTATTAGACCTGACTTGGCTTACGCGGTGAGTAGGCTAAGTAGATATACTAGCAATCCAAGTCATGAACATTGGAAAAGTATAACAAGGGTGCTAAGATACATAAGATACACAAGAGATTATGGATTGCATTATACCCGACAACCAGCAGTGATCGAAGGATGAATGATACACTGATGCAAACTGGATATCGGATAATAAAGATTCCAAATCAACAAGTGGTTATGTGTTTACACCTGGAGGAGCTGCTATTGCTTGGAAGTCTTCTAAGCAAACGATCATAGCGAGATCCACAATGGAATCCGAATTTATCGCCTTGGATACGTCCGGAGAGGAGGCTGAATGGCTACGTCAATTCGTGGATTATATTCCAAGATGGCCAAAGCCTTTGCCAGCCATATGTATACATTGTGATAGCCAATCAGCGATTGGTAGAGCTCAAAGCTTGATGTACAATGGCAGATCAAGGCACATGCGACGTAGACATAACACGGTATGATAACTACTTTCAACAGGTGTTATCACAATTGATTATGTGAGATCAAAGGATAACATTGCGGACCCGTTTACAAAAGGCTTAAGCAGAGAGTTAGTTGAAACGTCGTCAAGAGGAATGGGACTAAAGCCCGTGATAAATGAGAATATGAGGGAAACCTAACTTAGTTGACTGGATATCCCAAGATCTAAGTTCAATAGGACAACTTAATCATATTACCAAAACGGAGTCACTGTGGGGGAGTACCCCAAACCAAATAAAAGGGAGTTATATACTTCCTAGTCCATTCCAATCAGTGACATTGAAGTGAGTCTAAGCATATTAAGGTTAACGATTTCGGGAAATCAAATAACCATGATGCTTTTAATGATTCATGGGAATCACCTATGTGAGAGAGAAGTAGGGTCGCTTCGAATGGCTTTGTGGGGTGCGCAATCCTAGAGCTCTCGCAGAACCAGGCTAGTGTTCCAGGACCATAATAGGACACGACAATGAGGGGTTGGGCAGACCAGGGAGAGTATTGTGTGAAGTGTATTGTCGTTTACACAAATGGGGGTATGTTCAAGGACATCGCGTCTACAAACCGCTAGTAAGCTAAGTATGCTTCACAAAAGAAGGTTCAAAGGTAACAACCTACCTATCTTGCAATACTCAACTGTCGAAGTATATCATTGAAACGTGTAAGGACAGATCGATTTTCATTCATGTGGGGGATTGTTGGAAATTTTGTGAAAATAGCATTTTCACAAATATAGAAAAATGATTTTTTCCTATTTTGGACTAGAAATAAATATAAGAAAATGAGCGGGTTTTATATATTTATTTGTGGGTTTGTGTTCTATTTTGGAAGAGCTTCGCAACGAACTAAACCACGTCCAAAACGGAGCTAAGATGAATGAGATATCGATGCTCAAAGTTTGGTGTTTGAAACATTGAATGCTGAAACAAAAGGGAAAGTGACACCTTGTCACACATAGGAGGGGAGATGAAACTTAAATGGGTATTTAAGTGGGAATTCTCCATCCTTATTGTTTCATGGAAGCACACACTAAGTGTACTCGCGAAGGGTGCGGAGCACCCTAACTCGCACACTCGCGCGCGCGTGGCGTGGGCGATGAGGCGCAATGTGGCGCTTTGATGGCGCACGCGCACATGGCAGTGAGCCAAAATGGCGCACGCGCACATGAGCGTGCAGACCTGTGCGCGCAAGGGCGCGCGCACACTAGTGTGTCTTGCGCGCGCGCGCAAGCTTTCAGCATTTAACGACGAAGCAGTTTCAGTTTAGCATTCGAAACTGACAAGTCAACGGTTTTGACTGAGAATTAAATGACGTATTAAATTGCATTGAAGACATTTAATGCAATTTAAACCTCTCATTTAATTCCTTTTGACTGTTTCGAATCAGAGGCTGTATAAATACAACCTCATAGTCACCGCAGAAACACACCAGCAACTACACAGCATATGCAACTTTCTCCCTACATACTTCTGATCTTCTTCCTGCAATTTTCAAGGTAGCCTTCGGGTTTTGAGCCAGTTCCGGCAGTACTACTGCTCTGGCTGTTGTACCCTGGGAAACAAAACAAGTACTCCTGGGAGACTCGGAATTTGTTTTAAGGGAAGCGTGTTGAACACCGTGACTCAGCCTTCTTGTATTTCTGCTTCATCTTATTTCTTGTATTTTTGTTTTTCCAGTTGTAAAAATACTAGTTGTTTCAGCTTTCTTTGTTTCTGTATTGTAATTGTTTAATAAAATTTGTTTTATTTTATTTAATTACGTGAACTATTCCTACACCACTAACCTAAAAGGTACAAAATTAAAAGCCCAAGGAATAAACCATCTAAAGCAAGTAAAACCAAAAAAGTAAAAGGTACAACCTGTAGGAATCCGTTCGTGTAAAATAAATAAAAAAATTATTAACTTGAATTACAAATACTTAACAGAATTACAACTGAAAGAAAATTACAATTACAACTGAAAATGGAAAAACAAGAAAAAGAAAAAATGAACAGAAACACTGTTCTTGGCTGAGGATCGTGTTAGACACGGGTCCCTTAAAACAAATTTCGTGTCTCCCAGGAGAACACGTTTGTTTCCAGGATACAACAGCCTAAAGCAGTTGTACTGCCGGTCTTGACTCCAACCCGAATGAGTACCTTGAGCTTGAAGAAGATGAAGAATTCTGTGAGAGAGAAAGATTAGAGCTGGTGAAATTCAGTGTATTTTGCTGCAGTAGGCTCCTCCTATTTATACTGCAGGTCCAAGTCAAAACTAAAAAACGAAATTAATGGGAGAATTAAACTGCATTAAACGTCTTTAATGCACTTTAATTCGTCATTAAATTCGCAGTCAAAAGCATTGACTTCGTCAGTTTCAAATGCTGAATGTAACTGCACTGACATTAACTGCAGCTGGAAGTTTCTGCGCGCGCGCGCGCAAGACACACCGGTGCGCGCGTGCAGGTTTGCACACTTCATGCGCGGTGTGTCCTTTTGGCTCACTGCCATGCGCGCGTGCGCCCCACTGGCTCAATCCCATGCGCACATATGGGCGTGCGCCACGTCACCTGTAAGCCTCTACGAGCACGCCACACAGTCGCGCCGTTTTGGCTCACTTTGGTGCGCCGCGCACGACACCTCAGTGCCCATGCTCCATGCGTGAGAGCGCGCCACCATGCCACGTGTACTCGCGCGCGGATGCGCATGACTGCCACGTCATACACCACTTCGCGCGGACCCATCTGGGTCATACGCCTGCTTGCCACGTCTCTAGCCACTTGGTCCTTGCAGCCTCTGTGCTCCACCACACGCATGTGGTCAAAAATACAAAGGCGGCTCACAAGCGGCTCGCAGCGATGCGAGTGTGCGAAGTGCAAAGTGCGCCATTAAAGCGCCACATTGCCCACGCCACGCGCGCGTGTGTGTGCGAGTTAGGGTGCTCCGCACCCTTCGCGAGTACACTAGTGAGTGCTTCCATGAAATAATAAGGATGGAGAGTTCCCACTTAAATACCCCTTTAAGTTCCATCTCTCATCCTATGTGGGACAAGGTGCCACTTTCCCACTTATTTCAGCATTCAAGTTTCAAACACCAAACTTTGAGCATCGATATCTCATTCATCTTAGCTCCGTTTTGGACGTGGTTTAGTTCGTTGTGAAGTCCTTCCAACGTAGAACACAAACCCACAAATAAGTATATAAAACCCACTCATTTTATTATATTTATTTGTAGTCCAAAATAGGAAAAAATCATTTTCCTATATTTGTGAAAAATGCTATTTTCACAAAATTTCCAACAATTCCCCACATGAATAGAAATCGATCTATCAAGTTTCAACGATACACGTTCAACAGTTGAGCATTGCAAGATAGGTAGGTGTAACCTTTGAACCTCCTTTTGTGAAGCATACTTAGCCTCCTAGGGTCTTGTAGACGCGGGGTCTTTGAACAATCCCCCATTTATGTAGGCGACAATATACATTCACACAATACTTTCCCTAGTCGAGTTAAGACCTCGTGGTTGTGTCCTTTAATGGTCATGGAACACGTTCCTGGTTCTGCGAGAGCTCTAGGATTTGCGCCTCCCCACAAATCCATTCGAAGCGACCCCACTTCTCTCTAACATAGGTGATTCCACTGAATCATTAAAAGCATCATGGTTAATTTGGATTTTCTCAAAATCCTTTAACCTCAACATGCTTAACCTTTCCTTCATGTCACTTATTGGAATGGACTAGGAAGTATACAACTCCTTTTATGAATTTTGGGGCACCCCCCTCAGTGACTCCCTTTGGGTTTATGATTAAGTTTGCCTATTGAACCTAGATCTTGGGATCTCCAGTCAACTAGGTTAGGTTTCCCTCATATTCCCTTCATGGATTCCATCGTGGATCTAGCTATAACCGTTTGCTTGGAAGACTTCCAAGCTATAGCTGCGCCAGCAAGTGTAAACACGTAACCACTTGTGGATCTGTGATCCTTTATATCCGATATCCAGTTCGCGTCAGTGTATCCTTCGATCACTGCTGGATCACGGGTATAATGCAATCCATAGTCTCTTGTGTATCTTATGTATCTAATCACCCTCGTGATAGCTTTCCAATGATCCTCGCTCGGATTACTGGTGTATCTACTTAGCCTGCTCACAGCATATGCTAAGTCGGGTCTAGTACATGTCATTAGATACATGAGACTACCAATGATCCTTGAGTATTCTAACTGAGAAACACTCTCGCCTCTATTCTTCCTTTGGCGTTGGGTATTATCAATTGGAGTTCGAGCTATACTCGTATCGTCTGAATTGAATTTCCCAAGGATCTTTTCCACGTAGTGAGATTGACTCAACACAAGACCATTTTGGGTTCTGATGTAGAGTGTAAAACATGGGTGTTTAAGGGTTGAATTTGTGTGGTTTAGCTTATTTTATGTGATTATATGATTGGAGTTGGATTATTGCGAGAGTTCGTATGTTTGCAGGTAAGAACGAGTAATTTGGTGAAGATATACGGTTTAAGAAAAGAATCACAAGGCAGCAAATGCACATGGACTTGATTTGGATGGCACTTTTATTTAAGGTTGGAGGAAACATCATTGGACCAAATTAATTCTAATCATTCGTGACAAGTTTGACTTTGGCATATTTTGGAGCACAAAAGAGATCATCATGTGCACATCCATACGTGGATGTTCTTGGAGGGAATCTTGAAACATGCAGCCTTGGACTTTGTGAGGACAACATCACCTCATCACCATCGATAAGTGGCAGCAAGATTAGATAATTTTCAGCTCTCAAAACCACTTATCAACATCATTAACATCACGAAAGAGGCAACCAACATTAACAACTTTGGGCTCTTACAAAATTGGGGCAGCCCATTATTCACGAAGAGGAGGGCCCATAATACATGATCCATTACGTTTTTGGGGGGGCGGCAATACATCAGGATTATTAGCTCTCAAAGCATCAGGCAACATCAAGCATCATTCATCATTTAATCATCACCAACATCCGAACCGATGATGTCTTCAACTTCGTATCAAGCTATTGCGGATTGTTCGAACATCATGAGCGGTTAAATCATACGTGGCTTCCTCCAGACAGATGGTTCAGTTAGGTTTTATTTAATTTCAGTTTTATTCATGTTTGGAATTACTTTTGGATTGACAAACCATAAAGTAATTTGATGTGTTGATTTTGTTTGAACTATTTGCTTGTGTTTTTGAGTCCTTACTTTACAATTTGTTCGGTTGATGACAAAACCTTGTAGCGAATTGGGTGACATAGAGTAGGTTGATTCACGCTAGTGAATAGGGTTAATTGACTTATAAGAGATCTGATGACAAAGACCTGTTTTCAGTAACCAATCAAACTAATCAACTTTCCCACACTATGTCTATGTGGTGTCAATTATTGAATTAAACTGAGATTTTGTAAACCTAGAACCTGAAGTTTGGAGGAGGTTACCTTTACCACTATTGTTTTCTTTATCACGTTAGTTTAGACTTTATTTTCTAAAAAACAACCAAACCAATCAATTAATTATTTTATTTAGTTAATTTAGATAGAAAACCAATTCTGACCACATACTCCTCGTGGACCGACACCCTACTTACCCTAACTAGTTAAGGTATTTAGGAACTTTTTATAAATATTTTTTTTGACCGACCAAACGACATCGATCAAAATGGCGCCGTTGCCGGGGAGTTAGTGCGCTTAGTTTTGGTTTTTAGTTTAGTTTAGTTTAGTTTCTTTCAAAAAAAAACCTAAAATATATATATATATATATATATATATATATATTCTTGTTCAGTATTACACGAGGTTGTGTTACTTGTGCAGGCTATCATGGACATGAATTATGATGATGGCCAGGATTATTATGAGCCGTGTTCGTGTTGTGGTGAATTTGGTCACTGGGCTCAAGATTGCCAAAATAAGTACAGGATGAATCAAAACATTCAGTGCAATAATCAACGAGGGGGTTATTCAAACGTCTGCCAGAATCAAATCGGTCGACAAGTGGATCAGTCTGAATTGGATGACATCCGGGTAGCTATCAAGGAGCTAACAAGCATAGTCAAAGAGGTCATGTATCGACAAGAGATCCTAGAGGCTAGGCATCAATTGTTGTTGGAACAAACTGAACAGATAGTTACACATGTACGTGGGGTAGTTGCAGTAATCGCAGATTCAGGTACGTCATCTAATCATAATCAAGTCGACCCAACACATCAGTTTTCCAGTTCCCAAAACACAGACAGTGCACACATTGATACGGTAAGTTTTCAACCATCATCTGAGCTTTATGTGACTGAACAGACTCCATCATCAAGGGTTGAGAAAGTGGTGGAGCGTAGTGAGTATGACATTGATCAGGATTTGATTTCACAAACTAAATTAGAAACTAAAAATGTGGAAAAATCCTTTAACGTTCCATTTCCTTCTGCGTTAATAGCCCCGGTGTCAACTAAACCAAAAGTGGATCCAACACACGATGAAAAATGGGAAAAACTCGAAAAGCGAAATATTAATTTACCCTTTTTGAAAATAATTAAAGAAAATCCCGATAATGTTGAGTGTTTAAAAGAATTAAGTTCCAGAAAACGACGTCACAAAATTCCAAAAGAATTAGATTTAACTAATAATGTGAATGACGTTTTGTTGGGTACTCTTCCCACGAAACTCCAAGATCCGGGAGCGTCTATTATTTCTATACAAGTGGGTAATTTTAAAATAGACCGGGCTTTATTGGATCTTGGAGCGAGTGTTAGTATTTTACCGGGGAGTTTATTTGATCAGTATGATTTTGGTTCATTAGAAAAAGCTGACACAACTGTGGTTTTAGCTGATCAAACTCCTACGAGTCCTAGGGGGATTGTGCGAGATGTGATAATTAAAGTTGGTGATTTTTATTATCCGGTAGATTTTCTTGTTCTTGATTGTGTTAAAAATTATCAACCAACAGTTATTTTGGGAAGACCGTTCTTAGCCACCGCTCATGCTAATATTAATTGTGTTGAAGGAACGGTCAAGTTTAGGTTTGGGTCTCAAAAGATGACAATTAAAATATTTTCCAGTTTGACTAAACCTAAAGCTAATGACAAAAGTGGACCTTCTGAAGAGAAGAGTCAGAAAGAGTGTTTTATGGTTAACGGGTTAGACGAAAATAAAAGGAAGAGACAGAGAAAAAGAACAAAGAAGAGGAAAAGGAAAGGATCATACCCGTCGAATGAGGAGGAGGCATACATGTTATTCCTTGACAAATATTGGGGAATGGGTGCTGATGATAGTGATGATACGATGAAGAAGGCGTGCAAGCATCCCACTCAACCACCATGAGTGCCAGGTACGGTCTGGCTGAAGACCCATAAACTTAGCGCTCTCGGGAGGCAACCCGAGTTTGTGTGTCAGTGTCCGTTTTGTTCTTCACCATGGCAACATACAAGTGTGGGGAAGTTTCGTTTGATCAGGTACATGTACTCTTTCCTTTATCTTAGTTTGTTGCCTGGTGATCATGTTCTTTTAGGTGTGTTTTTGTATTTGGTGGTGTTAAACTATTTATGTTTAGGGAATGTGTTTTTGCTCGTTGTGTTAGGAATGGTCGCTCATGAGGTTTGTTAGTTGGTATTCCCGGGCTTGTTTTAAAAGCACTATACATTGGGGACAATGTCGCCCAAGTGTGGGGATATGGGAACCCGGGAAGGGAAAGGCTTGGGACAGAGTTTGAAAGAGGTTGGAAAGTGATTGAAAACGATGAAAGCGAAAAAATTAAAAATTTTGAAAATTTTAAAGAATTTCATCGCCTTAAGTGAACTAAATAGATACGAAAACCGAATGTTTCAATCACTAATGGGTCCCTTGCTGGTAGTAACTAACATAGTCCCTTGTCATGGTCATTCCTTTAAGTTTCATGAGAGTAGGTCCGACAGGTGTTTTTAGTTAAAAGAATTGAAAAGAGATGTCTATTTAGGGGTAACATGCTTTAGATTGCATATGCTACGTGTCGGTAACCTTTTACCCTTTCTTGGTGAGAATTTTGAGCCTGTAGACTGATAGAATGATTTACCTATTGAATTCATTTGTTGAGAGCAGGCCGCGTGTTATTCTGTGTTAGAACTTGTATGATTTGATGCATGCTGAGACTGTGGTTTAACATGTGCACGTAAATGATAAAGGCATTAGGATATACCTTTCACCAGTTGTGTTTTGTTTTATGTTTACCTAATCATTACCCCTAGTAGCCCTGTTGAGCCTATTTACCCTTTCGTTTGTCCACCCGATGTGAAATTTGTGATACCGACCATGAACGACAAATTATGAATATCTGAAAAAGAAAAAAAAAGAGAACTAAAAAAAAGAAAAAAAGTTTTGTGAATGTTGTTCGTGTCTTGGGTAGAAACCAACCCAAAAGTATGTGTTTTGCAAATAAAGTTGTCACGGTTTGGTTGTTTGTTTGTTCGCCTCATAAAAATATAAATGAAAAAAAAAACAAAAATCTTCCTACCTTTACCCTAAGCCCAAAACCGAAAGTCCTTTTGATGCGTGCCGTGTTATATGATACAGTGGAGGCGTGATTGTCATACAAGCTTATGATTACAGAATTTCATGTTTGGTTGTGAGTGATATAAATGCTAGGACATTACACGCTAGTTCATGTTTTTAAACCGAGAGGAGAGTTTATTGTGAGGGGCGTGTAGCATGTGTTAGAATCCTAAGCATGTTAGTTTTGAATAGACAGGTCTTGAGTTTTAATAATTGCATCAATTGCTTGTCGGACTGTCAATCTTGATTGTGTCAGTCTATGGAACGGGTATGACTTGGGACTTAAATTGTTGAACTGGTTAAGGGATTTAGAGGTGTTGTCACTATGGTGGGTAGTTCCGTAACGGTTTGCTTGAGGACAATCAAATGTAAGTGTGGGGATGTGATGTAGAGTGTAAAACATGGGTGTTTAAGGGTTGAATTTGTGTGGTTTAGCTTATTTTATGTGATTATATGATTGGAGTTGGATTATTGCGAGAGTTCGTATGTTTGCAGGTAAGAACGAGTAATTTGGTGAAGATATACGGTTTAAGAAAAGAATCACAAGGCAGCAAATGCACATGGACTTGATTTGGATGGCACTTTTATTTAAGGTTGGAGGAAACATCGACCAAATTAATTCTAATCATTCATGACAAGTTTGACTTTGGCATATTTTGGAGCACAAAAGAGATCATCATGTGCACATCCATACGTGGATGTTCTTGGAGGGAATCTTGAAACATGCAGCCTTGGACTTTGTGAGGACAACATCACCTCATCACCATCGATAAGTGGCAGCAAGATTAGATAATTTTCAGCTCTCAAAACCACTTATCAACATCATTAACATCACGAAAGAGGCAACCAACATTAACAACTTTGGGCTCTTACAAAATTGGGGCAGCCCATTATTCACGAAGAGGAGGGCCCATAATACATGATCCATTACGTTTTTGGGGGGGGGCGGCAATACATCAGGATTATTAGCTCTCAAAGCATCAGGCAACATCAAGCATCATTCATCATTTAATCATCACCAACATCCGAACCGATGATGTCTTCAACTTCGTATCAAGCTATTGCGGATTGTTCGAACATCATGAGCGGTTAAATCATACGTGGCTTCCTCCAGACAGATGGTTCAGTTAGGTTTTATTTAATTTCAGTTTTATTCATGTTTGGAATTACTTTTGGATTGACAAACCATAAAGTAATTTGATGTGTTGATTTTGTTTGAACTATTTGCTTGTGTTTTTGAGTCCTTACTTTACAATTTGTTCGGTTGATGACAAAACCTTGTAGCGAATTGGGTGACATAGAGTAGGTTGATTCACGCTAGTGAATAGGGTTAATTGACTTATAAGAGATCTGATGACAAAGACCCGTTTTCAGTAACCAATCAAACTAATCAACTTTCCCACACTATGTCTATGTGGTGTCAATTATTGAATTAAACTGAGATTTTGTAAACCTAGAACCTGAAGTTTGGAGGAGGTTACCTTTACCACTATTGTTTTCTTTATCACGTTAGTTTAGACTTTATTTTCTAAAAAACAACCAAACCAATCAATTAATTATTTTATTTAGTTAATTTAGATAGAAAACCAATTCTGACCACATACTCCTCGTGGACCGACACCCTACTTACCCTAACTAGTTAAGGTATTTAGGAACTTTTTATAAATATTTTTTTTGACCGACCAAACGACATCGATCAGGTTCTAGTAATTTTTACTCCAAGAATCACATCCGCGAGACCCATGTCTTTCATGTCAAACCTCGCTTTCAACATGTCTTTCGTTGAGTTGATCATGTTATCATTATTCCCAATGATAAGCATATCATCTACATAAAGACATAAAATCACATAACCTCTTGGTGTGTCTTTAAAATAAACACACTTGTCGCACTCATTTATTTTGAAACCATTGTCAATCATGACATGATCAAACTTTTGGTGCCATTGTTTTGGAGCTTGCTTCAACCTATACAGAGACTTGACCAATTTACATACTTTGCCCTCGTTTCCTGGGGCGGAAAAACCCTCAGGTTGTTCCATGTAAATTTCTTCTTCTAAATCGCCATTTAGAAATGCGGTATTTACATCCATTTGGTGAACTTCCAAATTTCTTATAGCTGCAATTGCAAGAACCAATCGTATAGAGGTTATTCGCGTTACAGGCGAGTAAGTATCAAAGTAGTCTACACCCTCCTTTTGTCTAAATCCTTTGATTACTAACCTTGCCTTGTATTTATCAATACTTCCGTCAGCTTTCATCTTCCTTTTGAATATCCAACGATATCCAAGTGGTTTACAACCAGGTGGAAGATCTACTAACTCCCAAGTATGATTTTGCAATATAGAATCAATTTCATTCTTAATTGCTTCTTGCCATTGAGGTCCTTCCGCGGAGGTAACCGCTTCGCGGTAGGTATTGGGCTCGCCCTCAACCATGTAGCTCATGAAGTCAGGACCAAAGGATTTTTCAACCCTTTGTCGTTTAGTTCGTCTAAGCTCACCCTCCTCGACCTCAGGTCGTTCATGTCTTTCATCTAACCTTGTAGATGAACTTGGTCCTGCTTCATCTAACCATGTAGACGAACTTGGACCTGCTTCATCAACCACTCTTGATGAAGTCGCATGTGTTTGTCCTAACATAGGAAACACATTCTCAAAATATGAGACAACGTTAGGATTAGCCTCCATGATAGTGTGTTTATGTACATCGGGATTCTTGGACTCATGTACAAGAAAACGATGCGCACTACTTTGATGTGCATATCCAATGAAAATGCAATCAACAGTTTTGGGTCCTATCCTAAGAGCCTTAGGAGGTGGTACAATCACCTTAGCTAGGCACCCCCACACTTTCAAGTATTTGTACGAAGGCTTCCTTTTTCTCCATAACTCATATGGGGTTTCGTCCCTATTTTTCAAAGGAATATTGTTCAAAAGATAGTTTGCTGAGAGAATGGCGTCCCCCCACATTTCTCGGTTCACTCCCGAGCTTATCAACATGGCGTTCATCATTTCTTTCAATGTGCGGTTCTTTCGTTCCGCAACGCCATTTGATTGTGGAGAATAAGGAGGTGTACACTCATGTACAATGCCACTTTTTGCGCATAAATCCGCAAAAGGTGCAACATATTCACCTCCTCGATCGCTTCTCAAAGCTTTTATCTTCTTTTTAAGTTGATTCTCAACTTCATTATTGTACAAGATAAACTTCTCTATTGCTTCTTATTTACTCTTAAGTAAATACACGTAGCAATATTTCGTACAATCATCAATAAACGTGATGAAGTACTTATTTCCTCCACGCGTGGGAACAGCTTTTAAGTCACACGCATCGGTATGAATTAAATCAAGGGGTTCGGTTATTCGTTCAACCGATTTAAACGATGATCTCGTAAGTTTGGATTCGACACAAGTCTCGCATTTGTGATCGGACTCGATATGGAATGTTGGTATCAAGTTTAATTTAATTAAACGTCGTAATGAATTAAAATTTACATGCCCTAGTCTACCAAGCCAAACATTAGAAGACTCAATCATGTAAGTAGAAGTAGAATTTTTCATTCATTTTCTTGTTTTGGTTAACAACCATTACATTCATTTTGAACATTCCATTTAGGGCATAGCCCTTTCCGATAAAAGTTCCACGTCTAGACAAGACAAAATTGTCCGATTCAAACACTAGACGAAATCCATACTTGTTGAGCATCCATCCCGACACGAGATTCTTCCGTATCTCTGGGACATAGAGCACATTGGTCAAGGTAAGCTCCTTGCCCGAAGTCATCTTCAAAACGACCGTGCCTTCCCCCTTGATGCTTGCGGTAGCTTTATTTCCCATATAAAGCTTGTCTTCACCCGAAGCTTCCTTGAATGTAGAGAAAAGAGCCTTGTCTCCACAAACATGGCGGGTTGCACCCGTGTCAACGAACCATCCTTTTGGGTTTTCACCCATCGCGTTGACTTCTTCAATCATAGCCGCTTCCTCGGTTATCATTGCAATCAGAGGCATACCATCCTCATCAACCATGTGCGCACGCTCACGCTTAGGTTTCTTGCATTGGTTAGCACGGTGCCCCGTCTCGTTACAATTGTAACAAGTACCTTGGAAAGGCGCAGGCTTCTTTTTCACAGCCCCCTTTTTAGGTCCAAGGTTGTTAACCTTTGCTTTCCCCTTGTTGTTGTTTTTACCCTTGCCTTTCTTGCCTTTTGAGGACTCCCCAACTTCCACCATGTTTGCTTTAGCCGAAGCTTGCAAAATGGTGCCTTTTTGGGCCATCCTGTTGTCCTCTTCTATACGAAGACGGACGACAAGTTCCTCAATCGTCATTTCCTTCCGCTTGTGTTTAAGATAATTCTTAAAATCCAACCAAGCAGGAGGTAATTTCTCAATCATGGCTGCCACTTGAAACGTCTCACTGAGTACCATACCCTCAGCGTGGATGTCATGAAGTATAATCTGTAACTCTTGGACTTGGTTCATAACAGTCTTGTTATCAACCATTTTATAGTCCAAGAAACGGGCGACTACAAATTTCTTTGTTCCCGCATCCTCCGTTTTGTACTTTTTCTCCAAAGACTCCCATAATTCTTTGGAAGTCTTGATACTATAGTACACATTATACAGCGCATCCGAGAGACCGTTGAGTACGTAGCCTCGACATATAAAGTCCGAGTGCTTCCACGCCTCTACCGCGCTTAGAGCCTGAGCGTTGGTCTCCCCTTCCGCAGGTTGGGGAGCAGTCTCTGTCAAGAACCTCGCAAGGTTCATGGTGGTCAAATAGAAGAACATCTTCTGTTGCCACCGCTTGAAGTGGAGACCCGAGAACTTCTCGGGTCGTTCAGCATGATTTGCCCCTGTGGACGCTCCCACAGTGTTGGCAGGGGTACCGACAATGACGTTGACGTTGGTATTTTCAGTCGACATTCTGAAAAATTCCACAAAACCAAGTTAATAAAATCTGTTAGAATAATAAATGTGCTGATTTATTATTTTACTAACAAAATCGATGAGTAACAAAATCAGTCTCGTAGCTTCTAAGTCCAACTTTGAAAACTACAAGAGAAGATCTTAGAACCCAAAGACGAAGAAGGAGTAGAAGAACAGAGTTCTGTTTTGACAAAGTCGCTACTTTGAATCAAAACAGAGAAAAAAAAAATTTATTTTTAAAACACAACTGAATGAATTCAAAACTGGTTCGAATTCACAGCAGAATATGTTTGTGTTTCTACACGAACGGTGTTTTAAAAATTTTGTTTTAAGATTGTAGGAATCCGTTCGTGTAAAATAAATAAAAAATTTATTAACTTGAATTACAAATACTTAACATAATTACAACTGAAAGAAAATTACAATTACAACTGAAAATGGAAAAACAAGAACAAGAAAAAATGAACAGAAACACTGTTCTTGGCTGAGGATCGTGTTAGACACGAGTCCCTTAAAACAAATTTCGTGTCTCCCATGAGAACACGTTTGTTTCCAGGATACAACAGCCTAAAGCAGTTGTACTGCCGGTCTTGACTCCAACCCGAATGAGTACTTTGAGCTTGAAGAAGATGAAGAATTCTGTGAGAGAGAAAGATTAGAGCTGATGAAATTCGGTGTATTTTGCTGCAGTAGGCTCCTCCTATTTATACTGCAGGTCCAAGTCAAAACTAAAAAACGAAATTAATGGGAGAATTAAACTGCATTAAACGTCTTTAATGCACTTTAATTCATCATTAAATTCGCAGTCAAAAGCATTGACTTCGTCAGTTTCGAATCCTGAATGTAACTGCACTGACATTAACTGCAGCTGAAAGTTTCTGCGCGCGCGCGCGCGCAAGACACACTGGTGCGCGCGTGCAGGTCTGCACGCTTCATGCGCGGTGCCTCCCACTGGCTCAATCCCATGCGCACCTATGCGCGTGCGCCACGTCACATGTAAGTCTCTACGAGCATGCCACACAGTCGCGCCGTTTTGGCTCACTTTGGTGAGCCGCGCACGACACCTCAGTGCCCATGCTCCTTGCGTGAGAGCGCGCCACCATGCGAGTGTGCGAAGTGCAAAGTGCGCCATCAAAGTGCCACATTGCGCCTCATCGTCCACGCCACGCGCGTGTGTGCGGGTTAGGTCCGCACCCTTCGCGAGTACACTATTGAGTGCTTCCATGAAATAATAAGGATGGAGAGTTTCCACTTAAATACCCTTTAAGTTCCATCTCTCATCCGATGTGGGACAAGGTGCCACTTTCCCACTTATTTCAGCATTCAAGTTTCAAACACCAAACTTTGAGCATCGATATCTCATTCATCTTAGCTCCGTTTTGGACGTGGTTTACTTCGTTGCGAAGTCCTTCCAACGTAGAACACAAACCCACAAATAAGTATATAAAACCCGCTCATTTTATTATATTTATTTCTAGTCCAAAATAGAAAAAATCATTTTCCTATATTTGTGAAAAATGTTATTTTCACAAAATTTCCAACACAACCAACAATGAACATAAATCTTGTAAATTACATGGTATAAATTTTGTTGAAACAGGGATGATAAACTACCTGAGATGGAAACTTTAAGTTGGTATTTATTAATTTCAAAATTAATTTTGCATCAGAGAGAGTTTTTTTTATGAATGTTAGATTTTACTTTTACTTTACATTAATAGATCTAAAAATACTCTAGAGTAGAGACAGAAACCAAAATACCGAGCAGATGTCAAGTTGATTAGAGACACACAAAGAGATGTCACTTAGTTTATACTTTATATTTGTAAAATTTAAAATCTGAAGTTTAATTTTCATTGGGTTCATATCATAATTTCTTGAGGTCGGTCAAGATTAGATCGCTTATACACTAAACAAAAAAAAGTTCATGGGGATGAGCCAACCCCACCTTAATAATGTGTGTACGCCTGTGATCTATAGTTAGTTTAGAGTCTAAGGGTGTACGTTGTGAGAGACTGGGAGACGAGGAGGGACTCGATGACACCCAGCTAGGATTGGGAATCACGGGAACATCCGCCCCCAGATGGGATTTCGGTGAGATCAGATCTTGTAAGTCACCTAACCGTTGCCAAATGCATGGACATTAAGGTACGAGATCAGGGTACGGGGACGATACGGGAACGAGGAACGGCAAAACTCAAAATTCCAAGATACGGGTACGACAATAAAAAATATAAAAAATAAAAATATATTAAACAAATTCAAAAAATACTACATCTTCCAAAGGCAATTAATTATCAATAATTAAATCATTTTCAAATTCCGGTTCATCTAGTGAGAGATCGGCAATTGATAGAGAATTAGAGATGATGAGATTTTAGAGTTTAGAGATTAGAGAAGCCGAATATGATAGGTCTATTTATTTAATGGTCGGTTGTGGAATTTGAAAGGGTTAAAACCCTAAAAATAAATGGTAACGGGCTGGATACTTCTATCATATACGGAAACGTTTAGGAAACGCCCCCAACAAGTACCCATGGCGTTTCCGTCCCCGACAAGTACCCGAGACGGGTACGCCACATAAATGGAGTCCCCGTGCTACATAGGTTTGAATCATGTGTCAAAGGTTTGGTGTGCGTGATTGCGTGAACTGCTAGTTTGCCTAAACTGCCTTGCCAATGATGCCAGTTATGTTCTAACTTAAGCCGACCATTTTTGCCCATTTACATGATTTAGTTTGCCTGTGATCTCTAATAGGTCAACCGGGCAATATTAAAGAACATAGCTAAAACTAAAGCGGGTCAAACAGGTCGAAAGTCATCCAAAGTAAATCCGGCCCACCCATGAAGCCTCTCTAATCATTTTATTCAAAAGTAGGATTATTACACGAATCGTATAGTTTTTGTAATCAACCCAACCCCTAACAGTATTACTCATTTGACATGTTATCCGGCCCACCCATTTTGCCAAATCCAGTTTTGGTGTCTTGTATTTATTCCCATTCTTGAATGAAATACAGGTTGGTGACAAAAATAAAGACTTATACACTCATTTGCATTACCATTAGGGTTGTAAACGAACCGAACGTTCAGCGAACAGTTCATGAACCGTTCGGCGGGAAGTTCGTTTATGTTCGTTCGATTAGCTTGCGAACGAACACGAACAAAATTTTTTGTTCGGTTAGCTTAGCAAACGAACACGAACGAACACATGTCTCGTTCGTTCGATTGCGTTCGTGAACGTTCGGTAATATGTTCGGTTACGTTCGTTCATGTTCGTTAGTTTACGTTCGTTTGATTATATTAAAAAAAATAATAAATAATAAACTTTTTATCTAAATATATTAAAAACTTGAATCCCTATTTTTCTAGATAGTTAAAATTTGGATATTCTAAGACATTTTTGGGGGTGGTTATATCTAAGTTAGTTAAACTTGATTTATCGTTTGGTGGTGTAGTAGACTTCTAGTGTTTGATTTATCATTTGATGATTTAATTAACTGCTTATATACAATGTTTAAGGATAACAATGTTTTTATTTTTTATTTTCAAGTTAAATGTTCGTTTGCGTTCGACTTTATTTGTTTGTGTTTGTTTGTGTCCGAGACCAGTGTTCACGAACTGTTCGTGAACAACTGAATTTCCTTAACGAACGAACACGAATATAAACTTATGTTCAGTAAGCGTTCGTGAATAGTTCGCGAACATGTTAATTTTCTTAACGAACGAACACGAACAAGGCCTTGTTCGTGTTCGTTCGGTTCGTTTACAGCCCTATTTGTATCGTTATAGCACGTTTGGGTAAACGGCATCCATTGCATCTTTAGTAGCTGCTTCTGAACAGTAACTGTTAGAAGATGTAACACCCGATGAGTCAGAATTGATCAGATAACTATGGTAATTAGAGCTGTAAACGTACCGAACGAACACGAACAAGGCCTTGTTCGTGTTCGTTCGTTAAGAAAATTAACATGTTCGCGAACTGTTCACGAACGCTTACCGAACATAAGTTTATGTTCGTGTTCGTTCGTTAAGGAAATTCAGTTGTTCACGAACAGTTCGTGAACACTGGTCTCGGACACAAACAAACACAAGCAAATAAAGTCGAACGCAAACGAACATTTAACTTGAAAATAAAAAATTAAAACATTGTTATCCTTAAACATTGTATATAAGCAGTTAATTAAACCATCAAATGATAAATCAAACACAAGAAGTCTACTACACCACCAAACGATAAATCAAGTTCAACTAACTTAGATATAACCACCCCCAAAAATGTCTTAGAATATCCAAATTTTAACTATCTAGAAAAATAGGGATTCAAGTTTTTAATATATTTAGATAAAAAGTTTATTATTTATTATTTTTTTAATATAATCAAACGAACGTAAAATAACGAACATGAACGAACGTAACCGAACATATTACCGAACGTTCACGAACGCAATCGAACGAACGAGACATGTGTTCGTGTTCGTTCGCTAAGCTAACCGAACAAAAAAATTTGTTCGTGTTCGTTCGCTAAGCTAATCGAACGAACATAAACGAACTTACCGCCGAACGGTTCATGAACTGTTCGCTAAACATTCGGTTCGTTTACAACCCTAGTTTCGGGTTCGGTTCGGTTCAGGTGATGGCCTATTGGAATTGGGGGGCCATCTTGATGCCTTATTTTATTCAAGTAAACATCAAAGTACTACACTACTCTTTGGCTGTATTATAGCTTCACATGTCTTGGGCACTTCTTTTGTTTTCTGATTCAAGTTAAAATCAAAGTACTTCACTGTTTAACCTGGTCCTCTTTTTATTAAGTTATAGTTATAATTATAATATAATATAATATAATTATAATTATAATCATATTTGATACACTAATTATTTATAAAATTAGAAACCAAGAGCTAAGTGTATACGGGTAAAGCTGATCTTTATTAAATAATTTTAGAGTAAACTGCCATTTTGGTCCCTGTGGTTTGGCCAGTTTTGCCACTTTAGTCCAAATCTCAAACTTATTACATCCAGGGCCCTGTGGTTTGCATTTTGTTGCCATTTTGGTCCAAAATCCAAATTTGGCCAGATTCCCCACTAATAACCCTGCTATTTTGTCTTTACCCTCAGGGGCATTTTGGGGATTTTAAATTTATCATCTTCAGCATTATCATCAGTCTTCTCATTCCACAAAATAAACACAGACTTTGAGTCTGTACCCTCTACCTCTCTCGATCTCTTATACAGATACACACTTACAATTCAAATCAATACAACATCACACATAACTTTACCTAATCAAACACTCCCTCTCCCTCTCGATCCACTGGTCAAGATGACCGGAGCCGGGTATGGCGGTGCTCCGACGTCCCCTTTCTTCTCCGGTGAACCACACCCCCCTTTCTCTTCTGTTTTACCGGACGTACACCCCCCCTTGTTAATATCCGGCAAGCACAAAGGGGCTCCGGCTGAGCTCCAGCCGACGACATTCACAGCCAAACACCCCTGTTTCTTGCTGATTAACGGCCGACCACCACCACGGTCCAGTGGTGGTGCGACGACGAAGACAGAGACAAGAGAGAGAGAGACGAGACGGAGAGAGATGAGAGAAAGCAGCGGAGTTAGGTGGCGGCGCCGCCGCTACGGCGGCGGTGATGGTGGTCCGACAGGCGACGGGTACGGGTTCAAGACTGGTTCGACCCACGTTAGGGGCCTGGGTCAGTTACAGACGGCTTCGATTCAACCCGGTTCGGTCTCGGGTCAGGTTACGGGCCACGGTCAGTCGCGGTTTAAATGGGTTCGGGCCTGCAAGGTTGCAGACTTCATGTCGGGTTTTGGTCCATTCCATACCAACCAGTGGTGGTGGTTGAGGTTGGGTAGTAGCAGCGGTGGTCGGTGGTGCTTGTGGCGGTGGTGAATTTGGGGAAGGAGATGCCTTTTCTTGAAGATGATGTTCTTGATGATGAAGTTTGATGGTTGTTGTCTGTATTTTGAAGATGATGTTCTTGATTTGTTGTTGAAGATGATGTTCTTGATTTGTTGTTGAAGATGATGTTCTTGATGATGAACTTTGATTTGTTGTTGTCTGTGTTTTGAAGATGATGTTCTTGATGATGAAGTCGATTAACAGTGTTTGGGATTTATAATCTGGGTTTGAAGATAAAGAGGTGGTGTTTGGGATTTATAATCAGAGTTTAGGGGGTGTTTGGGATTTATAATCAGTTTAGGGGGTGTTTGGATTAATAATCATTTACAATAAAACCAAAATGACAAAAATACCCCTAGAGATAAGGACAAAACAGGGGGGTTGAAATTGGGAATTCTAGTCAAATTTCACTTTTGGACCAAAATGGCAACAAAATGCAAACCACAGGGCCCTGGATGTAATAAGTTTGAGATTTGGACTAAAGTGTCAAAACTGACCAAACCACAGGGACCAAAATGGCAGTTTACTCATAATTTTATAAATAATTAGGGTGTCAAATATGATTAGCTTGACCCGTATATATTTTGGCTCTTTACGTGACTGCATATATTTTATATTCTATCACCTTGGTTCTTGTGTCTTGATAAATAAACAAATACATTTAGAAGCCGCAGAAAGAACAAAAAGAAACACAACACCCAACATTCTAAAGCTTAGATAAGTATATAAAGATTCAAACTTTAGAATTTTTTGCACACTTTAATCTGATCCCACTTGTTTTTGTTTCTTCAATCGAGGTTACTTACTGTAGCATGTTCAAATCCCAAACAGTGGACAAACCTCGTATACAAATACACACATCATTAACCACATGACACCAAAGGTGAAAAAACACAATCATTTTATCACATTGTTTAGCTGCATGGAGAAGGTTTTTAAGATTGCCATTACTTGTCTCATTTTGCTGTCACACTCGTGTCACATTGCTGCTGCTGCGCGACTACCACATTATCGTTTTACAGGTTTGGTCTTTCACTTTGTGTGTCGATCTCAGTTCGAATGTCACCATCTTGGTCTAAACCGTTGGTTGAAACTTGCAGATGTGTTAAAGCATCAAATGAATCATAAAACAATAAAAGCAGTGGGCAGCGGTGGCAGTGGTGGTGGACGAAGCCGTTGGTGGTCGGATGAAGATTATTCGTTACCTCATCGACGTATTCCTATGCACAATGATCTCAAGCCATAATATATTCTAGTATCAAAGTAAAATTATTATCACCATATAATATATGTGACATTAGTCCCTACTATCACCATATATGCTTCAAGTTCAGATGTATGACATATGTAACCTTCAAATGAACCATCTACGGTGTCTCTGTAGCATGTAATACAAGTTTTATATATCGGTTTGCTCACATCGTACCCTTTAAATATTCTACGAGTCTGTAAGACTTCTTGTTTACATTTTGTGGTTTAGAATTTAGGTTTTAGGTGAAGTTTGCTACACTTAAGTTGAATATAGCTTGGAGGACATATAATTTTCTCATATAATAAACATGTAGACCGAATTCAATATTGTCAACTTATATTGTGTTGGAATCATACAATTAAAATTTATACCTGCAAAGTTAAATGAGTCAATATATTTCTTGTAAAGTGAACAATATTACCAACTTTAATAATCAAAACTAAGGGTGGGACCATATGGTGTGGGGAGTGATTTTTGGCGTGGAGGCCTCAACCATGCCACTACACCACCTCGTTGTTGGTGTTTTGGCT
Source organism: Helianthus tuberosus (assembly GCA_030545235.1). Classification (NCBI taxonomy): domain Eukaryota; kingdom Viridiplantae; phylum Streptophyta; class Magnoliopsida; order Asterales; family Asteraceae; genus Helianthus; species Helianthus tuberosus. Next base: position 149,544,746 of record CM060399.1, read on the forward strand.
GGCGTGGAGGGAAGGGCGGCACGCTTTCAATCGGCGTAGAGGGTGATGTGTGATGTGGAGGCTTGTCATTGAGTGGTGGGTTTTTATTGATTTTCTTTGTTTTTTAAATTTAAAATAATTATAAAAAGTGTATGTCATGTGTCCCACCACACCACCCTTCCACGCCCCATCTCACCCCGCGTTTTTTGGTACCACGCCACTTTTCTGACGCGTGCTTACGTGTCATCCACATGTCGAATAACGCCCAATTTTCAAGCCATCCACACCGTATAGACTGAGAGGGGTGGTTGTAAGATTAAATGTATTATGCTTAATATTTAATCTAGTAACCATTATAATCATTTACATTATATAGATCAAAATATATAACAACCTATTAAATAATTAGTTGGTAATTGTTGATGGACCTTATTACCCTTATTAACTAATTAGGGTTTCCTCGTGGGTGCTTATATTAGGAGACTTATGTGGAGGTTAAAAGGTTACACATTTAGACATAACCTAATAATCATAACATCAATCTCGCCTCCCTCTCCATAGCCGATTCCCTTATCGATTTAATCATCACCATCATTAGATTGCACCCTAAACCAGAATAAGTTGACAATCATGTCAAACACTATTGCTGCGTCTCCATCTGGATTCTCTGTTGGCCTGTACTGATGCAATCAAAGGTATGTTTTCATGTTTTCCATTATGATTAAACAGAACTGATTCAACATGTGGTATCAGAGCATATGTTGATTAGTCGGTTCTGTTTTTCGTATCCATTATTCTGGGATTGAAATCTGGAAAACATAAGTTTTGAAAATTCAATGAACTTCACAGCCGGTTTCGATTCATAAAGCACGACTCGAGATCACTGTCAAGGAAAAGAATATGTTTTAAATGTCTCGAAATCAAAACGTGTAAACATATATCCGAAATCTGTTTAGAGAACTCTTAAAATTCAGGTTTCGGATCCCAGAGTTATGTTTTATTTTTTTAGGGTTCATCATATGTTCTTTGGAAAATTCGAAAATTCCTTATGTTTTGGAATATAATTTGAATTGTTGAATGTTTTTCCTAATTTTGATCTGTTTTGTCTAATGAGAATTTTCGAAATCGGTTAAAAGGATAAACAGATTATGATTTTCGAAATATTCTGTTAAAATTAGATCAATGTTAAAACAGGAAACTCTATCACAATTCCTAAGAATTCGAATTTTCAGTTATGTTATCACAATACAGCTGTTAACAGTGGACTCGAGACCAAGATCTCAACTCGAAACCACAAGGTCTCGACTCGAAATCATAAGTGTCCTCAAATCTTCATGACTCGAGACAACGATTTCGACTCGAGACCATAAGGTGTCGACTTGAGACCACCGAGGTTTCGACTAAGGGCTTCAATCTTCACAACTCGAGACCATGGTTGCGACTCGAGACCTCATCAAAGAGTCGATATCTCATAAAACATGGAGTCGAGACCATGATTACGACTCGAGACACTGAGGTTGCGACTCGAGACCTTAATGAGTCGAGACCTCATAATGTTACAAGATGAGTCGAGACTGGACTCGAGATCTCACTCGAGACCTCATAACTGAGTTGAGATCTCACTCGAAACCTCATAACTGGACTCGAGATCTCACTCGAGACCTAACAGGTGGTTTGCTATTAAATGATTGGTTTTGTAAATACGTAGTTAATTAATGAGGATCAAATAATGTTTTACAAAACCAAAATAGCTTAACTTGAATGAGCTTCTGATGTATCATTTCTGGCCAAAGCTGATTTGATACATCTACTTATCGTTCAAGTATTACGAAAGCTATGTTAAGCGTGCATTATAAACGTGAATGTCTTAATTTTTGGCCAAAGCTGATTTAATTCATTCATGTATAGCATTCTTAACAAGTGCATAACTAAAGTGATTGTCTCATTTCTGGCCAAAGCTGATTTGTCACGATCCCTTTGCACACATGCTTAAATGATTACACTTCTGGCCAAAGCTGATTTGTCTTTGTTTAAGTAGAATTTTAAATAAGTCTATTATTTTGATGTTAGTAATAGACATATCACAACCTCTTCACATAATGATCTTTATATTAATGATCCTTCATTATTTTTTTTATGATCATTTCGTCTGCCTTATTTTTTTTTTAGTACCCATAATTTTACTCACTATAATTTTCTTCTATAAATCAATATCTCATCCACTCTAATTCCTAAATCTAATATGTTTTGCTTTACTTAAAGTTTCTATAAGAATTAGCTCTTAAATTAAATCCTTGATTATCTCTTAAGACACAATAATCCTACTGCTCTCTTCTGATAAAGGTACTACAGAAGAAAAGTAGAGCATGATGAATAGGACAAATTAAACATGATGTCTCTTATGATAATCAAGAACTCTTTAAACATAAATGCTATCACTAAAAGGTTATTCCAGATTAAGTTTTTCCTAAAACTAATCTATTATTGTGGAATAATCACAAGAATTCCTAAGATGCATGCCTTCATTTAAAATTATAAACTATAAAGCTAAGTGGTATATGTGAATACATAATAATGTACAATACCATGACCCATAAAGTTAAGGGCTTACGCATGGAATAAGTACATTTTTCCAGTACATTACATACTAAGATTTTCACTTGTACAATTTGATGCCTTATAAATCAACTATAACACTCAAAAGTACCAAAGTATAATGAGTGTGTTGATAAGCAACATATATACAAAGATATAAATGTTTGAAGCTGGAAAATAAGTTGGTACTCACCTTACAACCACTTAAAACTTTAAAAGATGATTGTTCTAAGGTCCATAGACAAATTACAAGTAAAAATTCCAACTTTAAGGTTCTTCAAGGGAGAATCTCACTGCATAATTATGCCATTAGACTAGGCATAAGCAACGAGACTATCCATTATTCAAAAGAACAGTTGGATAAATTAATTAGATAGCCACCTACTAATGATATTTAAGTCTGCTAATTTTAATATTCCAATTAACACATGATTAAGTTGACTCTAGTTCCATACGTTTCCTTACCAGAACTCGACAAATAACTAACATGAGAGTTAGTGATAAAAAATTAAATGTTAAGGCTATAAAAACCATAATAAGCAGTCTTCCAACAAAGCTTTTCGATACCTTATATATTCTGAAGATTAATCAGAATATAGTATCATAATTAAGCAATGTTATGAAGGTTGTGAGGTTTGCATAGTCAACATAAAGTCACACTTACCTTAAACTCTCATCTTATTTGTTCTAAATATCTGGATTGAAACATTACTAAGATAAAACTAGATGATACCTTACATTTTCACAACTTTTGTCATCATGTAAATGAGAATTTGACAATAGGAAAATGAGACCTATAAATTTCATCCATTATAACCAAAATTCATGAGAAATCATGACATGGTTAATGAGGATGATTATTCAACTAATCTCATTCTAAGTGATTTTAAATCATGACGTTAAAGCCATAAAATATTACTTGGCTTAAGGAATAAGTATGAGTCCATCATAAGTCATTCATTGACATTCGTGGAACTTATTCCAAAAGGAATATTCTGACATAATTCGTTTATCAATTAAAGATTATCAACTTTTATCTAAATTTTGTCGCATATGGCCCACGGTCTTAGAAGAAATCTATTCATATATACACTTAATAAGATTTCTATGTCCCTAAAGTTTTTTATGATATCTGGACATTAAAGAAATCCAATAAAGGCTAACATATATATGATAGGTTCCCACGTCACGTAGCTCATTGAAACTTCTCTTGTAGCATTTCTAGAGATATCAAAGATCAGTGGGAGCATTAAGTGTCTTAATGATTACTTGCAATAGTTGCAAGAGGTGGGGGAGTGAAAATTTTACATTACCTAAATTTACACCTCTTGTACAAGACACTGCTCCATCTCGACACTGTTCTATCATAACTTGTCTCCTTAAAATCTAATGCTACTCTTACAAAAGTTTCATTGTTGCTTAATTGTGGGCACACTTAGATTTCTTACCTAAACTAACATAATCCTCAACAAGAGAAATCACAATGACTAACGTCATTAACTTGTTTCTCTATTAGAATTTGTTGGTCGTTACATATTGACCCTAAGCATGCTGAGTTCCTAAAGATTTCTAAGGTCAGTGGGAGCAGTCAAAGTTCTTATCATGACTTGCAAGGAATACAAGAGGCGGGGGGAAGAGTGTCATTAAATTTCACTCCGAATTTAACTCTGATTACACCTCTTGTACACCATACTGCATCAACTCTTACAAAATTAGAATCCTGAAAATGATAGCAACCTAACCAAGAGCTGATCCATAAAACTGAAACTTTTAAAACCCAATAATCAACTCAGGAGATCATCTAGGTTTAAAAGCCTACTAAATTTTATGATTACATAACCTCCCTAACTGAAGTTGAAATGGATTTTGGAAAAGTTAACTGGTCCTATCTCTTCAAATTAAGCCATTAGTGTCAATCAATCCTCTAAAAGGAATAAAATTGTTTTCTAGTAAAACTTATTTTATGTGTTCGTATAACGTTTGGGATTTAATTGAATTACCTAAGAGTGTTCATAACTAAACCAAATCCTAATATAAGCGTTAAGACACAAAGAGGCATGATTGATTGTCAAAGGTTATACTTAGGAAGAGATAAATTATCAAATTTTTCTTTGAGGATCATCACTGTTCTAGTAGCTTATAATAGTTTAAAGCTACATTAGATGAACATTAACAACAATTTTCCCAAATAACTGGCTGGCATATTTACATGTTCATAAAACAACCTGAAAGTTCCAAACTGAAGGTTAAAGAACACTTTATTTGTAAGCCAATAAAATCCATGTATGGATTAATGCAAACATCATAAAGTGATGAAATCTTAACGTAATTATTTTCATCAACAACCAAGTGGATTAATGTACGTACCTCAAAATGAGTGGGAGCAACTAAGATAAACTTGTCTATATGGATGATATTCTTTTGACAAGTATATGTTACATAAGTCAAAGCATTCTTAACACAAACTTTAACATAATAGATCTCGGAGATACCCCTTATGTAATAGATATCATAACATACCGAGATAGACCCAATGGGACATTAGTTTCGTTCCTTATGTTTAACCTTAAATGGGTCCTTAGGCATGTAACAAACAATACTGCTCTCCTTTAGAGGATAATAGGATAAATGAGATTATTTCCTTACGCTTCATTAATTGGAAGCCTTATGTAAGTTCAAGTCTATACTCGTTTAGATATTACTTACATTGCAACACACTAGATATGTCTAGATTAATGTGAAGCATCTAATGGAGTATTACAATATCTTTAAAAGAAACGAGAGGCTAAAATTTGAAGAAGAAGTGAGAACTAAAACCGGTTTATTACTTTAACTTTGTGATATTCAAAGATGACAAAATGTATTTTCGGGTATATCTTTATGTCAGTAGACAAAATCTATCTCATGGAGGAGTCATAATGGACTGATATCAACAACCTAAGTTATAACGACATAATATAGTCACTAAATGTTGTTGGAAATTTATCAGTGGACTCATAAGTTTATTAACTCCATATAATTAATATTTTGAAGACTTAGTGTGATAAAGTAAGCTACCATGACTCCTTGAACAGTAACAGTTCAAGAGGTGCTGCATTAAGTTTCGATACACAATTAATTATTCGTTTATGAACGAATTGAGGAAACTAAGTTTTGTATCGAATACATTCATGATATGCTTAAGGATCCTATAACTGAAGGGCTATTACCCATAAGTCTTATTAAGAGAGCTCATAGACGGGTATTAATTAATGGTCGTGCGCAATTGCATATCGTACTATGAATGACTAAGTATTAGTTAATTTTCCTCATCAGTTTGTTTTTGTATGACTCTAAGAATATGTTAAACCGGTATAATGGCATATAGACAAATAAAGTTACAAATCAAACAAAGGGCTTATGCGTATTTTAATCATAACGATTAGGTTTTAAATTAAGGCTATAGTATGACTAATGGGGGTCCTGAGTTGCATAATTATTCAACGGCTGTATTTCTCTGCTATAGTACTTGTTTAAGGCTAAAATGAATGTTAACTCCTGATCAGGCTTATCTAATACTCATAGTAAATGATTACTCGGCTAAGTGTGAGAATGTAAGATTAAATGTATTATGTTTAATATTTAATCTAGTAGTCATTATAATCATTTACATTATATAGATCAAAATATATAACAACCTATTAAATAATTAGTTGGTAATTGTTGATGAGCATTATTACCCTTATTAACTAACTAGTGGGAATGCCCGCGCGTTGCAGCGGGTGTCCCGAATGATTTCATATTCAATTTGTTTTTTCAGTTATATGCGTATAACTGAAAATGAGGCCCTATGAATTATATATTAAAGATTAAGAGATGAAAAACAAAATATTATATATGAAAAATTGCTGTTGATCCGACTGATGGACTAAGTTGTTGTTGATCTCACTTGTCGGTGAGGAAGAAGAGCACCCTGGTAAATGTCTTACTAACAAAAAAAATTACAAGTTAGGACACTCCCCCAAAGAAACACAATCTCAAAACACACTAAGGTTTGGGCCCTAAACAAGCCCGCCCCAAATGTACCACCTACAATCAAGGCAATTGGGTTCTTATGGAACACCCAATATGTATTACAATGGAAAACACAACCTAAAAACAACGCAATTGGGCCTTATAATCAATCAGTCCAACCATGCTTTGGGACATACCTAGATTCCCAAACATTTTGGCAGACATGCTAGTAAAATCCAAACTAAACCAGACCAGCAAGAGATTAAAAAAATTGAAAAACACTTTAGAATCAAAATTAGAGAAACTATTGTGGATGGCTTGTGAAGCCTGATGACTACACTCGTATTATTAGACTGTGCGTTGTGGTTCAGCATAACACACTGCCGTCAATGTCATGTAGACAATGAGCTTTAACTAACCCACCCTTTAACAATCACGATGTGGTTTAACTAAAAAATAAAAAAATAAAGAATTGGTGATTGGTTGAGGTTCCATGGGCCCCACCTCTCTTCTCTCTAGCACCCTTTAAAGGGGTGGCGCCTCCATGTTTGGCGCCCCGTTTTAACGCCCTTGTGGCAGTGTTGAGGGGCGTTAAATTCCCACATGGACAAGAGTGTCATCCCACAACATCCGGTAGGAATTTCATTGTTGTGCTCATAATATCTAACCACTTTAGCGTACTCATCCAGTCATTAATCCGAATCCCCTTGTGTTTACCACCATCGAAGCTGCTATATGCTACCATCATTAACACTGTTTGGCAAAAACTTCCATATGCCATTAGCTTGTAAGACCTGAAAAGAGATGTCACATTCAAAATAACAAATGATCATGATTATCAAGTTGATTGTTGCAAAAAGCACAAGTTAAATCCGAACAAATAAACGAATGCCACCCCACCTCAGATAGATTTCCCATTAGATCTGTGTAGGCATAATTGGTTGAATAATCAAATAGATCACCCTTGTTTTTCCATTTCAATCAGTCAGCTTTAACATGCCAACTTAAAGGCCATTTCTAGTTCCACAACTTTGCTATTCTTCTGCATAACGAAGTAGCTCACCTGTAGTAAACTGCTAAGCTGTTATTGGCAAGTTGATCTTCAGGAAGCAAAGCTGCTTTGAGTGATAAATTCGTAAATTATAATTTGCTCATTCAGGTGCATTTTACAGTTCATTTCTATAAATATTTTACTTCAAAAAGTACCATTTCTATCCCACATAGACTGAGAAACAATCTTCCTCTACTTTATAATACACATTTGCAGACCCTGCGTCACCGGGGCTGGTAGCGCTTGCCTGTAACTCAAGTGAGGGTATTAAAGATGGCTGGACAGTGATTCAGCCTAGTCAGGTTGGCTCTATTGGTGCTCCACACCTGAACCATATGCATAACCATGAAAAAAGAACATGCTTACTTTGGGTGAAACCTTTTGGTGTTTAAATAGAAAAAAACAAAAGAAAGTATTACCTATTTAATATACAGACCAGAAGGAACATTTTCAGGGCCATTAGCTTGAAAGAGTTTTGTGTGGTGCCTCTATTGAGCAACAATACACTGTAAACTTTAGTGTAGCAGCCTCACTAAGCAACTGGTAAGCCTGCATATAGCTAACACTTTCAGTTTGACCCATGTTGATGCACTTTGTGTGGACGCGACTCGGCTCGGTTCGACTCGGCCTTGAAGACACGAAGATCGAGACAAAGCTACAGCCAAGGGGGAGTTTGTTGGTGCACTTGTGTCTGTACTTTGTCTGTATTTCGTCATGATTCAAAACGATGTCTTATTGATGTAAGTTTGACCAAGTCAACCATCCTCCTGGTTTGACTTGACCAAACAGTTAGAGAAATGTTGTAAGCTGGCTGTGTCGAAGGATGTGTCATCGAAGGATTGTCTTATATCCTTCGATGAGCTCGAAAGATGAACATTCGAATGATGAGCTCGAAAGATAACCACGAAGGATAGAACTCGAAGGATATCTCGAAGGATATCATCCTTCGAGGTGTTTGTGAATCTTTCGATGGTTTTCTGGTCGACAGATGATCTTTCGATCACTCTGTCTGATCCTTCGACCAGACCTGCTGTGTCGGGTATATATACCCAAGTAGTGTGTTGTGTTCAAATAGGAACACATAGTGAGACACAAGAGAGACAGAAACAGAGAGAGCATTCTGTTGAGAGCGCACACACACGAGAGAACTTTGAGAGTTTATAGAATACTTCTGTAAACATTGAGCTTGTAACCGGACCCTTCATTCGTATTAATACAAGTGGTGTTAATCGGTGAATCTTGCGTGTTGTGTTTGTGCTTGTTCTCGTATAAAGTCTCGGTTGCATGCTAGCTTGGATTCCGCACTCGCTAGTGTGTTTGATATAACAAGGAAAAGGTTTTTATCTCATCCTCGAGAGGGACCTACAAGTGGTATCAGAGCTTTGGCTCTTCTCCTTGTTAAAACCGAGAGTTTTTCGGACTGTTTTTCGGGTTTTTATAGTTTATTTTTTTCTGAAAAACTTGTTAAAATCAGGTTTCGGAGTGTTGTCGGTTTGCAGAAATATTCATATTTCTGGGTTTGTTCTTCTTATCTTCAACCGATATTCATAGTGTTCGTGGTATTTTACACTTTTGATCTTAAAAAGTTTAAATTACAAAGTGTTTGTGTGTTGGAAATTGTTAACTGATTAAAATATTCGGACCTTACCTGTTTTGGTGAAAGACCTGCATATTCAGACCTGCAAGATATGGTCTGAACATACTTTCTCACCAACCCGTCAACTTTTTCACCAACTTGTCACCGATTGTCAACTGTGTCAGAATCATTCGAAAGATATCCTTCGAACTCGAAAGACCATCTTTCGATCAGTGGAGGTTCGATAGATCATCATCCTTCGAACCAAGGAATCATTTCGAAACATTCATCTTTCGGTCTACTGTTCATTTTCGAAAGACAAGGATCCTTCGACTGGGGAGTCTTTCGAAGTCATCTTTCGAAATCATCTTTCGGTGTACAGTACTTTTTCGAAAGATAAGGATCCTTCGGTTGGAGAATCTTTCGAAAAACATTGTTCGAAATTCAACAGAGATCCTTCGAACCCTGTTGATCCTTCGAACAGGTATTGATCTTTCGATCATTAATCTGTTTGTGTTTAACAGTTTGTGTTTCAGGTCTTTCGATCAAGGATCTTTCGGCTGGTTGTTATCATTTGAAATTAACATAGTTTGTGAAAATTAAATTTTTAAATAGAAAACTTGTTTTCATTTTTAAATCAATCTTCACTTAATATATTAATTTTTATAAAATGGGAACAAACGGTCAGTGGGATCCATCCGCGTGGACTCTAACTCCACAATCATCAGCTACGCAATCTGCGGCAGATTTCAGCAAAGCATGGATGCAGGCTATTGCCCCACCTCAAGCTGCAATGATAACTGCAAATCAATGGGCATTGGTCACAAATCAAAGCAACAGCATTCAATCTATGATGCAGAACGACAGTGAAACTGGTACAAGCACGAAACCACCAAAGCTAAATCATATCAATGATTGGGGATGGTGGAAAGAAAGGCTGAGAACTTATGTTCAGGGGCAAGGTCAAGATCTATGGATGTGCTTCTTCACCGCATTTGACCATGATTTGGAAGTTGCAGGATCTAATCCAGAAACTTACAGCACTATGTCTGATGATGATAAGAAGAAATTTGAGTTAGAAAAGAAGGCATTCATGATTCTCACACAAGCTCTTCACAAAGACATTTACCACCAGTTTGTTTACTGCACGACTACTAAAAGCTTGTGGGATATGCTCACGTTACGTTGTGAAGGAAATGCTCAATCTAGGAAGATCAAGCAAGATTTACTGAAGAAAGAGTTTGAAGGTTTCACGTGTATGGAAAATGAGACTTTGGCAGAGTTATCTACAAGGTTCCATCACTTGTTGAGCGAGATGTTTGGTTTTAGAGTCACTGCCACTCCACAAGAAATGGTGAAGAGATTCGCTGATAGCTTACCAGCAAAGTGGAGCAGTTATCTTGAAATTCTCAAAGAAAATGGTGTTCTAGACACAATCAACGTTTATGAGTTGATTCAAAAACTGGAGAACAAGGATGTAGAAGAAAAGCTTAAGGCAAAAAGAACACAAACTCCTCAAAATCCAGAAATGTACTTTGGGATTGCAGGAGGTATCAGTGGAGAAAGACCAGCTTCTCAACACGCGAAGCTTCAAACAGCTTTCGTTTCTAACACTGGACCTTCAACAACAGATCAGTTTGATCCTTCAGCCTACACGATGTTTTCAAGACCGAATGTGCAACCGACAGCTCAGCAGCAACAACCGCAACAGCAAGGGTTTTATGGAAGCTCCTCAAACTTTCAAGCCACTTCCAATCCTAACACAGTCAGACTAGACACTTCCAACTTTTCCAAAGTCAGTGTCGAAGTAGCCAAGGAGCATATGGAGATGTTAAATACTTTGGTTAGTGCCTATAGTGGATTGATTGCAGGTCAGATTGGGAATGTCAATCTAACCAATGAAGATTATCAGCAAGTGGATAAAGAAGAGTTTGAAATGATGGATATCAAATGGGCCCTTGCTAGTGCAATTCGAAGAGCAAAGGAGTTTATGGAAAGGACGGGGAGAACCAACTTGGAAAGCAAGAAAGACACCAAGTATGGGTTCGACAAGCAAGCTGTTACATGCTTTAACTGTGGTGAAAGGGGTCATTTCAAAAGGGAATGCACAAGACCAGCTCAGCATGGAAACCAAAATCCCTTCAGAAATCAAGGCAACCAGCAGAACCAGAACAGGAACAATGTTCGTACGATGATTCCTGTCAACAACCAAAGTCAAGCAGGACCATCAAATGCCAATCGGGGGCTGGTGGTTCAAATAGATGAGGGTTGCGATTGGTCGCTTCAGCTTGGAGAAGGAGGAAATGGTGGAACAGCATGTTTTGCTGAAGTCGTAAAGGATTTAAAGCACGCCAGTGGTGGAGAATCTTCCACCAATGGTGTTGCATCTTCTGGAGATGAAGACAGTTCTGGTTATAGTGGAAGCTCAGATGAAGAATCCTCCACTTCAGGAAATGATCATGTGGATGTGACATCAAGTGCGTCAGTCGATGCAGATATTGATGAGCTTTTGAAAGAAGCTGCAGCAGGAACTGAAAGAAGATCTAAATTGATGGATCAAGCTGCTTACTCTTCGTCTTCTCTCCATTCAGCCTTTATGGCTAATGTCGACAGTTCATCAGGTCAGGTATGTGTCGATGAACCCACTGTTGTTAGCTGTGAAAATTGTGATAGTTTAAATGTTAAATATGCTGAACAGGAAAGTCAGATTGAAATCCTATCCAAACACAATCAAGAATTGATTGTAGATCTTTCTAAAGCAGCTGAAGCTAACGTGTTTTTAACCAGAAATGAAAAGGAATTTAAAACCACAATTGCGTCATTAAGACATGATGTTACAGAATTACAAAAAGCTGTTTTGCGAAAACAACATGCTAACAATGATCTTATAGACACAATTGAAAAGCAGATGGTAGAATTGGCCACCGCTCGATGTGAATGTGAAACAATCAAGCAGAAATTGGAAAGTTATTCCAATTCCCGCTATGTATTGGATCACATTATTGATGTTCAAAAGAAAAAGGGGGATAAGAAGTGTATGGGATTCAAATCATGTCCTCCCCCAATGAATCACAATTATTCCAAATTGCCTGATGACGAGGATATGCCCCGTTTTGAACCTACTGTGCCACTCGGTCTAGATGACTTTGCAGCAGGCCTCGGGTTCACAACTGGTACATCATCCTCAGGTCAATCTGAATCTGAATCTGAGAATGTGACAGATTCATCATGTGTTAAGGAACAGAGTCCTCCCACTGTTGAGGATGCTGATTCTTCGGATGATGAATCTGAAGTAATTGTGAAACAACAGTCTAACTCGGTTACAACAGATATTCCAATTGAGAATCACATCCTGTGTGATCCACCAGTGAAACCGAGTGAGACTGAAATGTCAAAAGAAATGGAGTCGAGTGTATCAAGTTTTGAAGGGAGTAACTTGTTGTACACGCTCAAAGGAGATGACAAAATTTACTCTAACAAAGATTTTCCAATTAAAAATGTAAATCAAGATTTAATTGAGCAAATTTTTGAAGGATGCACTGATAAGTTTTTGGGGAACAAAAGTGGCAAAGTTACTGTCACTCAATGTGATCCAATTCCGTGTGAACAAATTAGAAAACAGTACGGAAACCAAAAACTACAAGCTGAGCGAAAACAACAAGTCAACTCCGGAAAGGGTAAGGTACAGGGAAAGAAGGCTCAGAACAAGAATGTTCAAGCACCTAAGGTTCAACAACAATGGGTGCAAAACAAAAGAGCTCCTGCTAAGAAAAGAGAACCGAAAGTGAACTTTGTTGGATCCACGGGTTCAGACAAACTTGAAACATTTCAGGATAAATCTAACCTTGATTTTATAAAACAAGTTAGAATTTTAAAACGAAATGATCAGAATAATTACACCCAACACACCAACGGATGTGATTTAGGTCCAAGCACGTCTAGATCACAAAGTTCATTGTCTGGTTCTCAGTCTGGTCATCAACGTGTTTCTCCGAGGTTTGTAGAGCGGAGAATGTGCTTTGAGTGTGGCACAATTGGGCATATTGTAAGATACTGCCCATACCTGCAAAAGTTGAAGGCAAAAACAAGTGCTCCCCAAGAAACCAATTACCAAAAACGATCATTTTCCCCGAAACAAGACCCACGTGTCTTGAAAGAAAGGGAAAAGAAGTTAAAACAAAAGAATCAAAAGGTAATTGAAAAGGCCTTAAAATCAGAGGTCAAAGAAGAAAAACCTGTTCAAGCAAAACCTAAAACTGTAAAACCAGTAAATGCTAAAACAATTAATGCAAATACTGGTAAAGAACAAACAGCTTGGAAACAAAAACAGGTAATTCAGTCAGGGGGAGCACCACAGGTTCTTTTTCCTAATCATCGAGTGATTGAAATCACTTACCTTGATGATCAAGGACGACCCAAGTCCACAAAGGCTTGGGTCCCTCTCTCCAACTAATTTTTGAGTAAGCGTGTAGGATATTCCAGGAGGAACTTTCGATAGTCGTAAGATTGTTGATAGTGGAGCATCCTTGCACAAAATAGGCAACAGAAGAAATTGCTGCCTTTGATGGAGAGAAAAAGGAAAGGGAAACAGAAATGTCTGTTGAAAGAGATTGACAAGCTTCGACAAAAATGAAAATCATTTCAAAATGAGAATGTTCAAGGCTTTGATCGGGTCCCCGGGATAGATTCAAATCAAAATGTACGCACATGCAGCACGTCTGAAGTTCAACAATCTACAAGATGAACGTGCAGTGTACATTTCTTCATGGTGTGATTGAAGAAAATGTGTTTGTTGAACAAACCAACCAGGTGTGCGGACGCCTTGGCATGGGTTGAACAACCGCACACTACTTCTGAAAGAGAAAGACAAAGACCTTCGCTGGCGCAATGTGGACGACCAGCCGGACCCAAAGGTTTCTGATCTTGTTGCTGTCAAGAGATTTCTAAGTAGCTGCAAAGAATCGACTTTGAAATCCACACCGGGTGGATATCCAGTTTGGGAGAGCACTCAAATTCCTGGCAATGCACGATGCAGTTGCAGGATACGGTTTTAAATTTCTAATCTCTCCTATACTTGTCGATATTTAAGCTGCTTTGTGAATTATTATCTCGTTCAGCACTCTTTGGCCAGACAATGTTGTCTTGGTCCGCACCGCTTACCGACATGCCAACTGATTATGTTTCCAAAATTTGCTAAATCATTTCTGATTAAAACTTAATTTTGGTAAACGGCATTGAGGTAAAACATGAGTTAACCAACATCGGAAAATCATTTTTGTAAATACCTTTGTGTTTTAAATTTATTTTAGTTTATTGATTTTAGGGGGAGTAATCCAAAATCTGAAAATCCAAAAACATCGAAAAATTTCAAAAACACAAAAACAATAGAAAAGCAAAAATGAGTTTCCTGGCGAGCAAAAGAGAAAATGATAGTACATCAGTGGTCTGTCTAAACCTCTTTAAACCTTAAATGAAAAACGATAAGTAGCCCTATATAAGATGTATCGGTAGGGTCACAATCATTTTAAAGTGTGCAGGGTGATATAAACTTAAATCGACTGAGGACTGGGTGGGAACCATTCATTGGCATATGGTCTTAGTACCGAAATTTCGTTTGAGAGATTGCCGAGGTTCTGAGATATTCGGTCTTTATGCTGCTTATCATCTGGGTATCATGGTTGTATCTTTTACCGAAAAATAACGGGGACGCAAGTCTAGATCTTCCATGATACTATACATACATGTACATACTGCATACGACCTCAATAAGTGATCAACAATCACATGTCCAAACAAATAAGTGATAATATATCACAAATTCTTTCCGGGAGTCAAGTTCGTCTCTCTGCTGTACGAAAGTACTGACCTGTTCACGGACTTGCTCCTGTGCCCTCATGCATCGAAAATCAAGTTCCTCATCAATAAGTGATTATATCACATAGGGCTTGTTTTCAATCAAAATAAGTGAGAATCTCACATCATATACGGTCAAACAGATGATAATCGGTATACTCACCGGTAAGATGAATCCTCGTGCATACCTTGATACAGGAATGTGTCGTGATGTGGATGAACACCGGTCGGTAAGTATAAATTATACCTTAACGTATCCTCTCGCCATGATTACAAATGATAAGCTGAGCTTAAGTGGACAACAATACCGATAATTGTTATAGGATGCTTATCTTAATGTTAACTAAAAGAACAACAAGAGCGTTTTGGCATGACCGTACACTGATATGATTCTCTTACCCTCGAAACTCGCAAAAAGAATGTCTGTAAATATTTATTGTTTCCTGTTTATGTATCTTGGTATATATTTATTTATTGCTTTCCGTCTTTACTTTTGAAAAATGAAAATTTCAAAAAGATTTTAGGTGTGTTTTAATTTAAACTTTATAAAATCCAAAAAGATTTTTCTTCAAGTTTATTTTGATTGACCGATGTTGGAACTCGAGTCTATCCTACCCAAAATCTTGATCGTAAGCTGGAAAACAACTGCTTCTTCATAAACAGTCGAAGTTAACAAGTTTTGAAAGTTAAAGGATTAAAATGAATATTTTTCTAAACTTTCAAACTGCTGTCGGTTGGTGTTTGATTGAGATTTGATCTCATAAGTGTCATTAGTTTAAATATTAACTATATTCCAAGCGGTTGTTCTCATTATGCGTTTAGCTTTCTTGCATGTGCAGATGCTAAAGGCGAGGAGAACATGTTCGATGAAAAGCTTTGGAATGAAGACACGAAGTGGAGGCACTCAAAGGATAAAATGATCGAGTTGCCGCTGTCCCTTCCTCAACACCACAAGGATCTGAAGAATTGTCAAGTCAAAAGATTCACGAGCAGGACTCAATGGAGAGTTCAATCTAAGGGGGAGTTTGTCAACACACTTTCTACATGAAACGGGGAGTTTGTTGATACACTTTCTGCTTACAACGCGTGAAGACTTTGAAGATCCTCCGACATGAAAGACATAGAAGACGAACCATCACGAGTAGCGTCCAAGGGGGAGTTTGTTGATGCACTTTGTGTGGACGCGACTCGGCTCGGTTCGACTCGGCCTTGAAGACTTGAAGACACGAAGATCGAGACAAAGCTACAGCCAAGGGGGAGTTTGTTGGTGCACTTGTGTCTGTACTTTGTCTGTATTTCGTCATGATTCAAAACGATGTCTTATTGATGTAAGTTTGACCAAGTCAACCATCCTCCTGGTTTGACTTGACCAAACAGTTAGAGAAATGTTGTAAGCTGGCTGTGTCGAAGGATGTGTCATCGAAGGATTGTCTTATATCCTTCGATGAGCTCGAAAGATGAACATTCGAATGATGAGCTCGAAAGATAACCACGAAGGATAGAACTCGAAGGATATCTCGAAGGATATCATCCTTCGAGGTGTTTGTGAATCTTTCGATGGTTTTCTGGTCGACAGATGATCTTTCGATCACTCTGTCTGATCCTTCGACCAGACCTGCTGTGTCGGGTATATATACCCAAGTAGTGTGTTGTGTTCAAATAGGAACACATAGTGAGACACAAGAGAGACAGAAACAGAGAGAGCATTTTGTTGAGAGCGCACACACACGAGAGAACTTTGAGAGTTTATAGAATACTTCTGTAAACATTGAGCTTGTAACCGGACCCTTCATTCGTATTAATACAAGTGGTGTTAATCGGTGAATCTTGCGTGTTGTGTTTGTGCTTGTTCTCGTATAAAGTCTCGGTTGCATGCTAGCTTGGATTCCGCACTCGCTAGTGTGTTTGATATAACAAGAAAAGGTTTTTATCTCATCCTCGAGAGGGACCTACAACCCATTTAACCCTATTAGATAAAATACAACCCAACTTGACCCACTCATAATTTTGGAGTTATTGTAAAGAGAACATGAGAAACATACCTTGATCATTTGATCTAACTCATAATTCAGAACTTGATTAAACTGAGATTCACTCCATCCCTGAAGACAATTTCATAAAAGCATGTGAAGACGATGCAAATTTTGATCATAAAAGAACTGAAAATACTAATACCTGAATACTAAAAATCTGAGTCGGTTTGGTTTTATTGCTTGTTTGATAAAACTCCAGATATAGTTTCACTGTAAACATAAGACCATGTCAATAAAAAACATCAGAACAAAACAACCAAGTTGGAATAAACATATGAACAGAGGATCTGGATATTTGATCAGTAACTAATACACCTTCATTGTAAAAGATTCATTGTTTTACAACTGAGTTAAAGTCCTTATTAGCCATGTTGTGATTCAAAAAAAATCATGCCAATCTGGCTGGAGGCTTAACCTGCAATTAGATATTTCAAATCATGTACATTACACTATTCTATCCGTGATCATTGAAGATCATTAAAACAAACTCTAAAACGAAGATCCAATCGGTTCTTAATAAGTTTATTTGGATCCAAATTTAAAGAAGATTTAAACAATGTTATAAAACATCAATGGCATATTTAGGGTTCATAAAACCGTTACCCATAACCTGATAAGTCACCGGTTTCGAGTCCTCCGCCACTTCATCGTCACGAAAAAACCATATCACCAGCGGCTTTGGTCACGGTTTTCTCCTTCAACAGTGTTTGAATGGAAAACGATGTTATGCATAGACACTCCTTTGGTCACCGTCGGTTGCTGCTATCAATGCGAAGACCCAACGGATTCCCCCATCCCAAAGAGAATCCCCTGGTGCCAATAATGGTTTCGATTCAGGGTTTAGAAGAAAGAGATGTTGTTGTGTGTGGTTGTGTGCTTTAGGGTTGGAGATATTAAGACGCTTCTTGCCTAAAGAAAGGAACACGAAGAATCTCAGGAGAGTTGAATAATGACATTAAATTTCCACAACCCCTTCAGTGTCTTTGAACTTGCGGTTGTGTACATCAAATGGACCTTGAACTAATGATAGGGAAGAATAAGGGTAGTAACCGAAGAAAATGGTAAAAAAAAATAGGCATTTAGACTTGGCTTTTGGTATGCATCTGCTGGGAAAAAAAAAAAAACATAAAAGAGAATTAATGCAAAACTCCCATTCAATTCAAATTCAATGGGTGAAAACCCTAGGTTGCCCTCAAGTGTCTTAAAAGTTTGAAGAACTTTCAATTTTAATGGCTTAGAGTACCTTGTACATGATGCTTCGAAATTTATACGCGTAGTAAAATTACAATATTGTACATCACTTCTCCTTTATATAGTATTATAGATATAGATTAGGGTTTCCTCTTGGGTGCTTATATAAGGAGACTTATGTGGAGGTTAAAAGGTTACACATTTAGACATAACCTAATAATCATTACATCAATCTCGCCTCCCTCTCCATAACCGACTCCCTTATCGGTTTAATCATCACCATCATTAGATTACACCCTAAGGAGGAACCAGATCAAGTTGACAATCATGTCAAACACTATTGCTGCGTCTCCATCTGGATTCTCTGTTGGCCTGTACTGATGCAATCAAATGTATGTTTTCATGTTTTCCATTATGATTAAACATAACTGATTCAACAGTGGTTACCTTGAGGGGAGTGGTAAACTCTCCCCCAAGCCAATCGCATCATGCCATGTCAAGTCCCCTCTCCAACTCCCCTCTTGCCACTCAAACATGAGGAGTGGTCACCTCGGGTGGAGTCCATTTTTTTTTCTTTTTTTTTCCTATAAATTATGCAATAATAATTAAAACATCTTTTAAACAAAATAAAATTTTGTTACATTTTAATTAAAACAAATAAAATTCCATTAAATTAAACTAAATTAAATTACTACTCTTTGTCGGAATCCACCAATAGGTGGGGTAAATCTAGTCCTCCGAGATGCTCCACGAGATCTGTTTTAGTCTCCGATGCGAATCCTGATCCATGAGCTTGTTTAACACAGTGTCATCGAATACGGGCTCGACTGGAGGATACCAAAAAAATATCATCATGTATTTCGGCACCTCGACGAAATAATCTGCCATAAGGGTTTCGTGGCCTTTCTCTCGATCACAAGGAACATATCATTTTTTACTAGATGTGTTTGTGTCTTGTAGTTCGGCTTGCTCGATGAGATTTTGGAAAAAAAAAATTATACTACTATCGGTTGAAGATAAATTATCATCACTAATGTCGGGTGGAATAAACAAGGGTATTTCATCCGCCATTTTAAAAAAATAAGGGTATGAGATTAATTTGAGATAAACGGTTTAGGTTTGAATCGTGAGAGAAACGGTTGTTTAAATAAAGAAAAGTAAATTTTTTTAATTACAACGGCATTATAGCCGTTATTAAAGTTCCAAACGGTCAAAAACTCATATCCCCGCATGTGGTAACAAGTTACCGGGTTTTTGGGTTCACCGCGTGGCCAAGGGGGACGGCGGCGGTGTTAGCGTGCGGTAACTCGAGTCACCGCCCCCACTCAACCCGACCACCTGGCTCACCCTAAGACTAAGTAATAAAAGTGAAAAATATAACCAAAGTTAGAGGCAAGATTAGATACAAATAGATCTTAACCTAAGAAACGTAGGAAACTAAGTCAAACGAACTCTGATTAAACTCATTACAGTGGGTTCAAAGCCACAAACAGGGATGCCAAGCTAATCGATGAGATGACATGGAGTGTGAAAGCCATGATGGTGAATGGGAAGGAAAGTTGGACGTATCAGTGATTCCCATGAGAGATTTAAATTCGTTCTTGGGTGGACTTCTTTGAGAAGGTACAAGGCTTTTCCGTTTACTTGATGAGTACTCTATACAAAGGTTTAAAAGTATGAAATCGTGCCTCGAGGCGTTTTCCTTTCGCCTCACAGGGTGTAAGCCTCAAGGTGAACCGAGACGGAATTAAAAAAATTATATATCATATGAAAAATAAAACACAAACCTATTCAGGGCCGGCCCATGGGTCATTCAAGTGAAGCAAGGGCTTTGGGCCACCAAAATTTAAGGGCCTCTTTACAAAAATATTATATATAAATTTAATAGTAATATTAATATTTAATTAGATGACAGATACTACTAATGCTTATGTTTTGTGGTGGTAAAATAGCCCTACTGTCTTTGTAAAAGCTCTGGTTCGAATCCATGGAGCTTACTGATTTAATTTATATTCTTTTGTGGTTTTTGAGTGGACATGGTTTTTTTTTAATTATTTTTTCTTTTATCTTAGGTTAGAGTTCATCTTTCAAACACAGTGCCTATTTTGTTAGGCTGTTCTGTGATTATTAACATTGAAATCAAAATCAGAACCAAGGTATGGGAAGCAATAACTACAAACTATAATTATGTTGCTCCTCCTTATTGCTTCCTATATTTTTGTCAAATCAAAAGTATGAATTTGGTCGTTTAAAAATGTTAATTTTTCGGAAAAGGCCTCAATTTTTATTTCGCTTTAGGCCTCCAAATAGGTTGAGCCGGCCCTGAACCTATTTCATCATTAGATTCATCAAAAACACATAAAAACACATGAAATACACAAAAAAAAAACACACACACATAAAAATCCTACGAGGTGCGGCTTTTCTTTACGCCTCAGTCATGTGAGGCGCACATATAATATAACCCCCTGTGTTTCATGTCTTTTATAATAGACGGAAATCAAGTATGCATGACGACCATAAAGTTGGATGCAGTCATGTAGAGTTGAGCAAAGGCGATGACAACAATGCAAGTCCAGATTGGTTTTCAATATTAGAATTTAGAAAACTGAATAACAAGGGTTGTCATGGGCAATCATCAAGTCAAACAAGGTTTATTAGATTGTGATCCAGTAATGGGGTGGTCCATAGGCAAAGATGCACTTTAAACACTTTAGGAGAGAAAGGTCTTAGGTTTAAGTCCCACAGGCAACAAGAATTTAAAAAAATTCCTTAAAAAAGACGGTGATAATTCAATAATTAAGGTTTTCAATAAAGAGTTATCGAAGTAAATGAGTTATTATCAACCAGAATTATTTTGTTCTTATTTATATATGAATACAACAACAACAACAACCATACCCAGTAAATCCCACAAATAGCAAAACTACTTATTTATATATGAATGAAAGTAATATTTTTAGTTGAACATTAACTTACAAAAAATATATTGGAAAAGGCATAATTTACATGTTAAATGTCCCTTGCATTATAATTCTAACTTATGCATTCATTTCATGATCAATATTATGTTGAGAGTAGTAAAAGAAACACATAAATACATGCCATAGAGCTTTGATCTAGTGGTATTAAGGTGTTGAATAAGACTTTGTCTTTTTATGTAACGAGAGTTTAAATTCCATTGGTGATAAAAATTTTGCCCTTTCCAAAAAGACGAAGTGTTTGTTTTTCTCTCCACTCTTTCTGTATTTATCTTCTGCGTTCTTTTTTTCTTTTCCAAAAAATGTATAAGAAGAATTTACACCGTTGGTTCTTATGGTTTCCGCCAAATTTCAATGTTAGGTACTAATAGTTTTTGTTGCAAAATCAGGCATTAACGTTTTAATTTGTCACAATGCTGAGTACTAATACTAACATTCGTTAACTTTTTTGTTAAATGTATTTTCATAACCACAAGGACCATTTATGTAATTAACTCGATTTAATTGCACGGACCAATTGTGTAACTTTCTAAAACAAAATTAAAACAACAGTAGCCCCCTTGTTGCAATGATTTGATGTTCGTTCGTTCTTTCACCAGCTTCTTGCCCAAAGTCTTTACGCGTATTTAAGGTAACATAATAATATTATTATCAAACATACACAACAGATCAAACAAATGACTTTTTGTGTGGCTTAAAGTTTCTTGTATTAAGTAATTAAGTATTGTATCGGTGGGTGCCAATATGAACCACTCGAAACACTGGAAAGGAGTGGTGGATACGTTTAAATCCCGGCTGTCCAAATGGAAATCTAAAGTGCTTTCTTTTGGCGGTAGATTGACGTTAGTTAAATCCGTCTTAGATAGTCTTCCACTATATTTTTTCTCTATTTTCAGAGCTCCTAAATGCATTCTTGAAACTTTGGAAGCCATCAGGAGGAGATTTTTCTGGGGGGAGATGAGGAGAAGGCAAAAACGTCATGGATCTGTTGGGAAAAAACAATTGGGCCAATTGAAAAAGGCGGCATCCTGGTCATACCTCCCAGTTCGAACAGGCATATCAGGTATTTGGAGTGGTATTTGCAAAGCAGAGAAGGATTTTAATGAATTAAATATAACACCTTGGCTTTTGATCAAAGGAGAAGTTAAAAGTGGCTCCTCGATAAGGTTTTGGGTGGACTTTTGGATCGGAGACAGTGTATTAAAAGATAAATTCCCTGAGTTATTTCGATTAGAACATCAGAAAAATGCTCTAGTAGCCTCGCGGCTAGCAGGTTGGGATTGGAAGAGAGACCCGGTTTCGGTCTTGGAGATAGATCAACTCTCCCAGATAAATGATCTCATCACCGGATTGACGACCACGGCAGACAAGGATAAATGGGTATGGGAACCCGGGAAAGATGGCCTCTTCTCCATTGCATCGTGCCGCAAATTTCTTTCGAGGTACTCGGTACCCTTCTGTCCGTTCGAATGGATAAAGTGGGTCCCGAAAAAAATGAACATCTTTGGTTGGCGTGGGCTTCAAGATAGGCTGCCCACTCTTAAAGGGTTACATAAACGAAACATATTTCACGGCTCTACGTTGTGCAGATTCTGTGGGGAGGCGGAAGAGGATGCGGATCACCTTTTCATTTCTTGTTATGTGGCAGCCGTTTTATGGCAAAAGGTTAGTGGGTGGTGTAATATCCCCCAAATCTATGCTTTCATTATGAAAGACTTATTTCAAATACAAAGAAACTTGGCGGTTTCGAACCACAAGAAAGAGATGGTTCGGATGATTATCTTGGTGGCGTGCTGGGTGATCTGGAAGGCAAGAAATGAGCTCGTATTTTCAGGGAGTCGACCGAACATCGACAAGGCCTTTGGTGAACTACAAGCTATGTCTTTTCTATGGTTGAAAAACCGGGGGAAAAAGATCAATATGGAATGGGATAAATGGGTGAAGTTTTCGGGTTTTGAATAATGTAATCCGGGTAACTAGACAAGGGTACTTGCGGGGTTTACATTTAGTGTTTAGAATCTTGTAAACATTTGAATGTAATTTTTGGTGGTAGTGAATGAAATAGTCCTTTGCTGTTAAAAAAAAAAAAAGTATTGTATCGGTGATTCGGCGGTTTTAAATTATGCGCATCAGGAGCGTGTAATGCGCACATCACATAATGTTTCTCTCTCTAAAACCAGAACGAAAACACCCACTCAATTAGAGAACCTCCATTAACGGCAACCTTAAGTTCTTGAAACAATTAAATCCAATTATATGTAACTAAATCTCCATTAATGGCTACTGTTGTTATAATTTATATTTTAGGAAGCTACTGTTATTTTAATTTCTATTTTAGGAACTTGCACAAATAGTACCTGCAACTAAATCGGGTTAATTAGATAAATGGTCCTTGTGGTTATGAAAAGACATTTAACAAGAAAGTTAACGAATGTTAGTCTAAGTACTCAACATTGTGACAAGTTAAAAACGTTAATACCCGATTTTGCAACAAAAACTATTAGTACTGACATTGATATTTGACGGAAACCACAAGGTTGGTAAAATTAAAAACGAAATGTTTACCAAAGAATCTTTGACCAAGTGGTATTAAGGTGTTGGATAAGACTTTGTCTTTCTATGTAGCAAGAGTTTAAATTCCATTGGTGACAAAATTTTAGCCCTTCCCAAAAAAGAAGTGTTTATTTTTCTCTCCACTCTTTGCGTATTTATCTTCTGCCTTCTTTTTTCTTTTCCAAAAAAGGTATAAACATATGTGCATCGTGTGTATATGTTTGCATGCCTTAAGACAAAATGCTATCAATATCTTTTTTATAAAAGTAAATCTCAAAAATATTGAGATCCACATACATTCTAGTTACATCGGTGAAATTGATTATAGAACACTAAATTATTACAAGAGTAAAATGCACGGATAGTGCCTGTGGTTTGGTGAAATTTCACCTTTAGTCCATAACTTTTCAAAATTACACTCTTAGTCCCTGTGGTTTGACAAGTTGTTACTCGTATAGTCCCCAAAGCGGATGGAGGTTAGTTTTTCTGGTTAAGTGGGTGTGAAATGACAGATACTATCCGAGTAACAACTTGTCAAACCACAGGGACTATCCGAGTAACAACTTGTCAAACCACAGGGACTATCCGAATAACAACTTGTTAAACCACAGGGACTAAGAGTGTAATTCTGAAAAGTTGAGGACTAAAGGTAAAATTTCACCAAACCACAGGGACTATCCGTGCATTTTACTCTTATTACAATAACAACAAAAAAAAAACTTAAATCATTTTGATGTTTTGATCAAACTAGGTTTTTCATATGTTTTTTAACTTTTAACTATTTAACACATATGTGCAGGTTTGTATAGCTAATATAACCTACACATTACTTACACATGTGTAGGTTATCTACATAAACGGAATTTGTTAAAAAATATTATTTTAAAATTTTAGGAGAAACGAATAAAATTGTATTTTTATCATTTTTTTATAAAAAAATAAAATTGGAAAATGAATAATTCATTTTATTAGCTTGTTCTCGCGTTATTTAGTGTTGTGTATAGATCTCTCCCCTAATTACATAATATATAATACAAAGGTTAACACGATTCTAAAAATTTGCAAACATATTATTGCTTTTGAAAATACGTAGAACTATGAATATAAATAGTTCCATATCCCTAGTCGATCAACTCCCTAAGTTTGGCAACCCATTTGACCGTTACCTAATAAGATATTGTCGTTGGGTTAAAATTCAGTTTTCCAGTCCAATTTGAATTTTTTTCTCATCCCTATATCCGGTCGTTCCTTGATGTATATCATTTTCATTACCAGTTTAGTTTTAAGAACATCTCTACTTCAAAACATGCGTCTAGAATGTTGTTTCTATGACTACCCAATTGAATTTCATTTTCATAAGAACATGTGTAGTGGTGAACTAACATAATGCTCCCACCATGGGGCATTATCCAACACGTGGCATCCTAGTCAGCGTTGGGGCATTATAGCAAAAGTGGCGTAGTGGGGCATTATGCCAATAACGCCCCTTCCAATCATTAAAAAGAATAATAAAAAAAACAAAAAAAACTAACTATTTCACCTTGGACCCACTTCCATTTGCAACGTGCAATTGTGTCAGAACCATGTCTGCTCCCATTGGCTAGAGTCCAATTTTTTCAAAGATGGGGCATTATCCAAAAGTTGGTTTAGCGTTTTAAACAAAACGCCGGAGTACAATTTTTTCAAAAATAACGCCCCAAAACGCCGGGTGTAATGGGGTGGGGGGCGTTTTGGGGCATTTTTTTTCAATTTTAAAAAAAAAACGCCCCACTACGGGTGGTCTAAGAAAATTGTTTATTCAAGGACCAGAAAAGAATATATACAAATAATAATAATTAAATTGCTAATTTGTACTATAATAAATAATAATAATAATAATAATAATAATAATAATAATAATAATAATAATAATAATAATAATGAATATAATATCTTCAAAGAATGAGCAAGAAATTATATTTTTGGGAATTGAGTTTTGGTTGTAATGATGTGTTGTTTTTGAAGACAACCTTTTCAAACATTGTACATAAATGTTACTAAAACTTTGCAAACACATGACATGTTTCATAGTTCTTACATAGGTTACTTTCCCCAAAAGTTGTGAATCCAACTTTAGGGTATCCGGGGCACCCATCGGGGACCCCTTCGGTGACCACTTTCCCCGATCAGGAACACCGCCGCCATCGGTGCGGGGACCCGATTCGGGGGGTGGTTTCGGCCCATGTCCACCGATTGAATTTTGCACGCATATTGATGAACGGTCTCATTTGAACGGTCGATTTTTAAAAAAAAAATCACTTTTTAAACAAATATAAATAACCACACCCACTTCACTATTTTTTATACTCTCAAACCACACCCACTTCTTATTTTTTATACTCTCAAACCACACCCACTTCTTATTTTTTTATACTCTCAAACAACACCCACTTCACTAAATGGATCTCAGGTTCCCGATTTTTCCTCCCCTACCCGACTTTCCCGACGATGAAGGTGAACCGTCAAACGATAGTAGCTTAATTTTCTTCCAAAATCTCATCCAACAAGCGGAGCTACTAGACACGGCATCGTCTAGAAAAAAAAAGTTCACATCCCGAATGAAAAAAAGTTCAAGAGGCAACACGAGGCCGCAAGAAAAGATGTGGAACGGGCTTTTGGTGTGTTAAAGGCGAAGTGGGGAATACTAAAGCGTCCAATGCGTTCCAAAACGGTGAAAAAGATAAGGTTACTCGTGTATACGTGCATTATTTTACATAACATGATTATAAAAGACGACGGAAGGGCAATAGCACCGGTACACATTCAAGATCCTCCAGTCGAACCCGTCTTCGCTGAAACAGCTTATAGCGAGCTCATTGACGAAGACACGCATTGGAGACTAAAACATGATCTCGTTGAGCATCTCGGACGTTTAGATCTACCTCACCTTGAAGTGAGTTCCGACGACGAGTAGTTTGTTTTTATATTTTTCTAGTTTGAATGTAATTTTTATTTTTCTAGTTTGAATGTAATTTTTATTTTTCTAGGTTGTTTTTTTTTTTAATTTAATGAAATGTCTTTTATTTAATTTTTATTTTTATTAATATTTTTTTAATTTATAAACATGCATAAATAAAAATAAAAATAAAAAAATTAAAAAAAACCCAAGTCACCTATTAGGGGAGTGCCGCCATCAAAATGTGGTGTTAGGGGAGTTTAAGAGGGGAGTTGACGTGACACTATCTGATTGGTGGTGTGTAAGAGAGGGGACTCACCTATTAGGTGAGTGCCCCTTGTACCCTTATATGGTTTTCTACTTTTTTTCCTTTTGATGGTCACTTGTCCAGTGTGAAATGAATTTTAACTGGTGTCGATTTACAAAGTATTTATAGGATGATATAAGTTTACTGTAATGACTTCTCACGATTAAAAAAAAACAAAACCTAAAAATGTTATATACGTGTGTATATATAATATCAAAGTATATATACGTTGGCTATAATATATAGTTAAGCGGTAGAAAGTAAAAATAATTTTTATGCTTCAAATAGCACATGACACCACAAGAGAAAGTGAAATAAAGCAAAGGCTTTAGGATGGTGGGCTTTCAATTCTCTAGTGCCTTCGGATATAAAAAATAACAATAATTTATACGTAGGTAATTTAGGTTTTACGATTGTTGGCGTAGGCTTTGAGATATGTGGATATGCATACACAAAGATGATATAGGAATCACAGATTCGAAAAATTGTTTTTTTACGAAAGGACTCTTATTATTTACTTTTAGCCTCCAAAAATATTGAGGCGGCCTTACAAATATATTTTATTCATAATTTTTTTTTCAATTTTTACAAGACACGAGAACATCAAAAGAATCGGATCTGAATGGCGTTGGTATAAGAAGTTAAAAAATATCTCTAAAGCGACCTCCCAAGATGGGTATATAGCGTAGAATGATTTCGTTTATATCTTTAATTGATTTTCTGTTATTGTAGGTCTTTTTATATGATCCTGATAACACATACACAGTGTTGTAAAAATCGGTATTAATCGGCGCCTAGGCGCTAGTCGGGCATCGGCTGATTAATTTTGAGCTAGTCGGACCATTAGTCGGTAGTCGGTCCAAGTCGGTCCTAGTCGGTGCAAGGCGGCCCAAATCGGCCCAAGTCGGCCAAATCGTTTCTAGTCGGCCCACTCTTTTTTAGTTTAAATCTGGCCCAAACAAATGTTTTTAACCATTAAATACATGGCCCAAGTTGTTTAGTTCCAACCTGGCCCAAAAAAACATGTTTTTAACCCATTAAAACATATTCTATGAGGCCATGACTGTTAAATACTTAAATTGCTATGTTTTAAATTTCGTTGTTTAAATTTTGAAATATTTTTAAGTATTATATTGATATTAATGTGTGTATTGAATGTTTAAATACTTGATTAGCTATGTTTTAAACTTAGTTGTTTGAATTTTGAACTATTTTTAAATATTATATTGATATTAATGTAGTGGAGGGTTCAAATGATAAGAAATTTTTTGTAAGAATAAAAAAGAACAATCTTCAACCAATAAGAATGATTCTTTTTACTTCATTTAATTTTTGTCTATAATATAGGTGTAAGGGTATATTGATAAAATTAGATAGATCATTAATTGTTAGTCTTCCTTTTTAAGGGAAAAGATCAAATAGGAAGATTAATTTCGCTAGGAATGATAGGAAGCAATAAGAGGATGACATGTGGCAACATTTAAAATAAAGAAAAAGGGTATTTTAGTTAATCCAACACTTTCTTCTTCCTTTTTCAAAACCCAGTAACTTCAAAACCCACCATTTTCAAAACCCACCATCTTCAACCATTTCTTCACTTTCTATCTCAATAATCACTACATTATAGTGCGATTTTCATCACCAATCAATGATTCAAACCCCCGATCAACGTGTTCTTCAGTTTTTTTGAAGAAAACCCAGTTTAATTTCATACAAAATCTCGTTTTTTCCGGTGATTTTGAAGATAATCAATCGATTTGTTCGATTCAATCGCTGATAAGTGTTTCTATCATTTCAAATTTCGTCAATTGAGGAAGAAACCGGCTTCGATCCATGTAAGAAATTCTTTAATTTCATTTTCACGATCTGGGTTTTTATTTAGTCATTGCGTTTTACGATCTTGGCGGGGGTCCGGGGGCGTCAGCTCATTTCGAAGACAGTAATTCGTAGACAATTCAGACAGTTCACAGACAATTCACAAACAGTTCAGAAACAGTTTTATGTGTCCATTGCGTTTTAGAAATAAGAGAGTTTTATGTGTTTTCTTGCTATTGCTATTGTGTTTTCTTGTTTACCAAAGAATCTTTGACCAAGTGGTATTAAGGTGTTGGATAAGACTTTGTCTTTCTATGTAGCAAGAGTTTAAATTCCATTGGTGACAAAATTTTAGCCCTTCCCAAAAAAGAAGTGTTTATTTTTCTCTCCACTCTTTGCGTATTTATCTTCTGCCTTCTTTTTTCTTTTCCAAAAAAGGTATAAACATATGTGCATCGTGTGTATATGTTTGCATGCCTTAAGACAAAATGCTATCAATATCTTTTTTAGAGTTAATTGCCCGGATGGTCCCTGTGCTTTCATGTTTTTTCACGTTTAGTCCCCACCTTTTGAAAATAGCAGGTATGCTCCCTATGGTTTGTCGTTTTGTTACTCGGATAGTCCCCTGAGTAGATGTCAGTTAGTTTGGAAATAGCAGGTATGCTCCCTATGGTTTGTCATTTTGTTACTCGGTTAGTCCCCGGAGTAAATGTCAGGGGACTATCCGAGTAACAAAACGACAAACCATAGGGAGCATACATGTTATTTCCAAAAGGTGGGGACTAAACGTGAAAAAACATGAAAGCACAGGGACCATCCGGGCAATTAACTCTCTTTTTTATAAAAGTAAATCTCAAAAATCTTGAGATCCACATACATTCTAGTTACATCGGTGAAATTGATTATAGAACACTAAATTATTACAAGAGTAAAATGCACGGATAGTGCCTGTGGTTTGGTGAAATTTCACCTTTAGTCCATAACTTTTCAAAATTACACTCTTAGTCCCTGTGGTTTGACAAGTTGTTACTCGTATAGTCCCCAAAGCGGATGGAGGTTAGTTTTTCTGGTTAAGTGGGTGTGAAATGACAGATACTATCCGAGTAACAACTTGTCAAACCACAGGGACTATCCGAGTAACAACTTGTCAAACCACAGGGACTATCCGAATAACAACTTGTTAAACCACAGGGACTAAGAGTGTAATTCTGAAAAGTTGAGGACTAAAGGTAAAATTTCACCAAACCACAGGGACTATCCGTGCATTTTACTCTTATTACAATAACAACAAAAAAAAACTTAAATCATTTTGATGTTTTGATCAAACTAGGTTTTTCATATGTTTTTTAACTTTTAACTATTTAACACATATGTGCAGGTTTGTATAGCTAATATAACCTACACATTACTTACACATGTGTAGGTTATCTACATAAACGGAATTTGTTAAAAAATATTATTTTAAAATTTTAGGAGAAACGAATAAAATTGTATTTTTATCATTTTTTTATAAAAAATAAAATTGGAAAATGAATAATTCATTTTATTAGCTTGTTCTCGCGTTATTTAGTGTTGTGTATAGATCTCTCCCCTAATTACATAATATATAATACAAAGGTTAACACGATTCTAAAAATTTGCAAACATATTATTGCTTTTGAAAATACGTAGAACTATGAATATAAATAGTTCCATATCCCTAGTCGATCAACTCCCTAAGTTTGGCAACCCATTTGACCGTTACCTAATAAGATATTATCGTTGGGTTAAAATTCAGTTTTCCAGTCCAATTTGAATTTTTTCTCATCCCTATATCCGGTCGTTCCTTGATGTATATCATTTTCATTACCAGTTTAGTTTTAAGAACATCTCTACTTCAAAACATGCGTCTAGAATGTTGTTTCTATGACTACCCAATTGAATTTCATTTTCATAAGACCATGTGTAGTGGTGAACTAACATAATGCTCCCACCATGGGGCATTATCCAACACGTGGCATCCTAGTCAGCGTTGGGGCATTATAGCAAAAGTGGCGTAGTGGGGCATTATGCCAATAACGCCCCTTCCAATCATTAAAAAGAATAATAAAAAAAAACAAAAAAAACTAACTATTTCACCTTGGACCCACTTCCATTTGCAACATGCAATTGTGTCAGAACCATGTCTGCTCCCATTGGCTAGAGTCCAATTTTTTCAAAGATGGGGCATTATCCAAAAGTTGGTTTAGCGTTTTAAACAAAACGCCGGAGTACAATTTTTTCAAAAATAACGCCCCAAAACGCCGGGTGTAATGGGGTGGGGGGCGTTTTGGGGCATTTTTTTTCAATTTAAAAAAAAAAAAACAACGCCCCACTACGGGTGGTCTAAGAAAATTGTTTATTCAAGGACCAGAAAAGAATATATACAAATAATAATAATTAAATTGCTAATTTGTACTATAATAAATAATAATAATAATAATAATGAATATAATATCTTCAAAGAATGAGCAAGAAATTATATTTTTGGGAATTGAGTTTTGGTTGTAATGATGTGTTGTTTTTGAAGACAACCTTTTCAAACATTGTACATAAATGTTACTAAAACTTTGCAAACACATGACATGTTTCATAGTTCTTACATAGGTTACTTTCCCCAAAAGTTGTGAATCCAACTTTAGGGTATCCGGGGCACCCATCGGGGACCCCTTCGGTGACCACTTTCCCCGATCGGGAACACCGCCGCCATCGGTGCGGGGACCCGATTCGGGGGGTGGTTTCGGCCCATGTCCACCGATTGAATTTTGCACGCATATTGATGAACGGTCTCATTTGAACGGTCGATTTTTTAAAAAAAATCACTTTTTAAACAAATATAAATAACCACACCCACTTCACTATTTTTTATACTCTCAAACCACACCCACTTCTTATTTTTTATACTCTCAAACCACACCCACTTCTTATTTTTTTTATACTCTCAAACAACACCCACTTCACTAAATGGATCTCAGGTTCCCGATTTTTCCTCCCCTACCCGACTTTCCCGACGATGAAGGTGAACCGTCAAACGATAGTAGCTTAATTTTCTTCCAAAATCTCATCCAACAAGCGGAGCTACTAGACACGGCATCGTCTAGAAAAAAAAAGTTCACATCCCGAATGAAAAAAAGTTCAAGAGGCAACACGAGGCCGCAAGAAAAGATGTGGAACGGGCTTTTGGTGTGTTAAAGGCGAAGTGGGGAATACTAAAGCGTCCAATGCGTTCCAAAACGGTGAAAAAGATAAGGTTACTCGTGTATACGTGCATTATTTTACATAACATGATTATAAAAGACGACGGAAGGGCAATAGCACCGGTACACATTCAAGATCCTCCAGTCGAACCCGTCTTCGCTGAAACAGCTTATAGCGAGCTCATTGACGAAGACACGCATTGGAGACTAAAACATGATCTCGTTGAGCATCTCGGACGTTTAGATCTACCTCACCTTGAAGTGAGTTCCGACGACGAGTAGTTTGTTTTTATATTTTTCTAGTTTGAATGTAATTTTTATTTTTCTAGTTTGAATGTAATTTTTATTTTTCTAGGTTGTTTTTTTTTTTAATTTAATGAAATGTCTTTTATTTAATTTTTATTTTTATTAATATTTTTTTAATTTATAAACATGCATAAATAAAAATAAAAATAAAAAAATAAAAAAAAACCCAAGTCACCTATTAGGGGAGTGCCGCCATCAAAATGTGGTGTTAGGAGAGTTTAAGAGGGGAGTTGACGTGACACTATCTGATTGGTGGTGTGTAAGAGAGGGGACTCACCTATTAGGTGAGTGCCCCTTGTACCCTTATATGGTTTTCTACTTTTTTCCTTTTGATGGTCACTTGTCCAGTGTGAAATGAATTTTAACTGGTGTCGATTTACAAAGTATTTATAGGATGATATAAGTTTACTGTAATGACTTCTCACGATTAAAAAAAAACAAAACCTAAAAATGTTATATACGTGTGTATATATAATATCAAAGTATATATACGTTGGCTATAATATATAGTTAAGCGGTAGAAAGTAAAAATAATTTTTATGCTTCAAATAGCACATGACACCACAAGAGAAAGTGAAATAAAGCAAAGGCTTTAGGATGGTGGGCTTTCAATTCTCTAGTGCCTTCGGATATAAAAAATAACAATAATTTATACGTAGGTAATTTAGGTTTTACGATTGTTGGCGTAGGCTTTGAGATATGTGGATATGCATACACAAAGATGATATAGGAATCACAGATTCGAAAAATTGTTTTTTTACGAAAGGACTCTTATTATTTACTTTTAGCCTCCAAAAATATTGAGGCGGCCTTACAAATATATTTTATTCATAATTTTTTTTTCAATTTTTACAAGACACGAGAACATCAAAAGAATCGGATCTGAATGGCGTTGGTATAAGAAGTTAAAAAATATCTCTAAAGCGACCTCCCAAGATGGGTATATAGCGTAGAATGATTTCGTTTATATCTTTAATTGATTTTCTGTTATTGTAAGTCTTTTTATATGATCCTGATAACACATACACAGTGTTGTAAAAATCGGTATTAATCGGCGCCTAGGCGCTAGTCGGGCGTCGGCTGATTAATTTTGAGCTAGTCGGACCATTAGTCGGTAGTCGGTCCAAGTCGGTCCTAGTCGGTGCAAGGCGGCCCAAATCGGCCCTGTAACACCCCGAAAACGGGTTTGGTAATTAAACCCCGTTAATACTAAAAGATGGGTAAAGTACCGTTAGTGGTAAAAATTTACCCGGTGGAATATTAGGATTTAAATAATTAATCCTAATAATAAATAAAAGTGAATAAAAGCTTTAAGGAAATAAAATGGATAAAAGGCTCGAGCTAACGGGACCTAAAATAAACTTAGTCATAAATATTCCCGAACCCGCTAAGTTAACTAGAAATATTAAACCTAGTTAATAAGTGAGAGTATTGTTGAAAATAATTAGGTTGTGACCTAATTAATAACTAACCAAACAAGAGGGACCAAAACCGGGTAACTTGAAATAACACTTATAAACTTAAAATAAAACACAAACACACACACTAGAGTGTGTGTGTGTGTGCGTGAGAAAGAACAGGAGACAAGCTCCATGGGAGCTAACCCTAAACTCAACAAATTCTTCAAATTGAAGGATCAAACAAGGGTCAAATTCGGATTTGAACACGTAGAAACGGTCACCAAGTCAAGGGGATCGTAAGGTATGTCGAATTTCTAACAATCTTGAAGTTGTAAAAATTGGATAATCATCCTAATCGTGAATTAGGCATGGATTAGAGAAGCTATGGCTAGATTAGTGATGTATATTTGCTTAGGAACAAAACCCTAAGTGAAAATCATACATAACATACTATGGATTGAATGATTGAATGATTTACCACAGTAGGTTAAGTGGGTTTTAATCTTATGATGAATTTGATGATATGATTGTGATTAGGATCATCATGCATGTTAGTAATCGGGAAATACTTAAACAATTTGCAAGTTTGAGTATTTGATCATAAGTGATAGTGGTGAATTTTGATGTTAATCTTGGTAAAAATAACTAGTTATGAACTAGTTAGTAAATATGTAAAATCATGCACATTAGGTGTTTGTTAAAATGCCTAAATGAGAACTAAGTATTGATAATATGCCTATTTGAGTCTTGTGAACTTGATAGTGCAATCATATGTGTTAATTGATGATTTGACTTTTAAATAGTCAAACCGACCATTAATAAGATCGAATGGTAATTGTGATAGAAAATATGTAAGGTGGAATAGTCATAATTAATGATGACTAATATAACCGTCTTACGAATTATGATGATAGTTTGACGCTTGACAAGCTAGGTGGAGGCTTGGAAAGGAAGCGGGTCAAACGAAGCAAGTATGAAGGGAAAAGCGTAATTCGGATGCAAGGTAAGTATAGCTTACACTAGTCTTAAATTGTGGAATGTTTTCTTATCATATAAATTATGAATGAGATATCTAAACAATTGTAATATGATGTTCCGTCGTGTAGTCGAACGGAACAAGAAAATCAAAGATGATAGAAACCATAATAATGGTTAAAAAGAAGTAAATCGATAAATTGGTCATATTATGTCGAAAGAAATACATGGTTTATATTTAAAATTTCCGTACGGTGTTAAACGGGAAGAGTCATGTAGAGGAAATGATAATAAATATCATTTCGCAAAGTTTTAATGGTCATTTCGGCCAAACGGGTCAAAAGGTGTAGATAACACCTTTTGACTATATAGACTAATGATTCTTTTGTCGAGTCATATGCTTACAGGAATAGATGTCCAATGGATATTCGCATCGTTCTTAATTAGCGAATATAAGCAAGGTATTAAAATCGGGTCTATTTGTTGATCCGAGCCAGGTACGCTTATTTATGATGTATGTAAAAGTGCTAATTTGGTCGAATAATTGGTGATAGCCCTTCATTGTAAAAGAAGGACCAAAATCGACCAAAACGCCCTTGTAGGCTGAATTGAACAAATAACTCTTAGAGGTTGTTTGGAAAGGAGTCTTATGATTAAACAAAAGTTTAGAACGAGTACGGGTAGTGAAAGATGTAATTCTTGGGCCAAAAGACTCCGTATGAGTCTTTGCCGTAAAATGATAGTTCAAGAAGTATAAATTCGGAACACATAGATATCTACTTTAAATCCAACACACATTGAGGTTGTGATGGAAGAGTACTAGATAAGAGATATAGGTTACAACGCTAGTTTAGAATGAAAGCGAAATTGAGCTTAAAAGTGCTTAAAATATCCTTAACGGGTCAAAATAAGCATACTAGTGAAAACGGGTTTAACTTGTGTAATAAACCTATGATTAGAACCTAATATGGTATATCACAATTATTTGATGAAGTGTATGAAATATAGGAATCAAATAAATACGTTTGTTTGATAAAATGCATAACCGGGTCAAAGTTTGGTATAAAGGGTAATAAGCCGAAGACTTAGAGGTCTTGAATTTTATCAAGTCGGATGTCGGATTTTAACTCCATATGATGGAGAATCAAATTACAAACATGTAGGAAGAAACGGTAGATCAAACGGATAAGCGGTTTGAAAGATACGAAAGATTTCGTGTCAAATTACGGCAAGATGGAAAGGTGAGATGCAGGTGCCACCGTAAATTACGGTGCCACCGTAATTTACGGTAGACCTGAAATGGCTTACGGTGAAACACTCCTGATTTACGGTGGAAACATATCAAAACAAGGACCACCGTAAATTACGGTGTCCACCGTAATTTACGGTGGACCTTGTACAAAAATGTATTTTTGATCAGTTTTGTTTTCCGGACTCGTTTAGATGCGTTTTAAATACCGTATGACTAAAGCATTTCATGTTTATGAAATGTAGGTACTTTCTGTGATGCCGGAAGACGATCAAGCTCAGCGAAGAACCGAACACGATAAAGATACACGCTTCCGCACATTGCAACGTTGTAGATTTTAATCAACGAATTCGATCACGTTTTGTAGAATAACCTATGATTTGTAAAAGTTTTAATAAACCCGTATTTTTATAGCATGTGTAGTCTTATCCACACATCTAATTGTTGGTATTTACATATAAAATAACTAGGGTGTTACAAGTTGGTATCAGAGCCTTGGTTTAAGAGATTCGAGTATGGTGGGGAGGAACCATGCTTGGACTTAAACCTTATGCTCTTGACAAAAAAAAATAGTGTTCGGTTCGAAGCTTGATCGCAAATCCGGTAAGTACAAGTATGTTAATAGTTTAGCATACTAAAGTGTTGTAAACAACACATAGGGCTATCGTGTGATACACGTTACCCCAATTAAAATGATTGGTATAGTTGACAAAAATACGCGCGTTGACGCATATAGTAGAAAAAGCTTTGTATTATAATACGGGCGATTATTGAAGTTGACGTTACTAACTTTGTGAATGTTTTATTTGAAGGACACTCGCGTTTGAAGACGACGAGAGTCAAACGAATTGTGGATATGATGATGGAACGGTCCGAAGCATGACGAGAGGAGCATGCTCACCGAGGACTAAATCGCGTAACGACCGCGAACAAGGTTAATGGCAAGGAACGCCCGTTGGGGCAAACATTACCAGGTGCACATTTTAAATAATTGCACAAATAGTAATATGCAACAAATAAGTAGAAATTGAAAGTTGCATATGTAGATTAAAAACTTGGAAAAAAAATCCGAATAGAGAAAGTATTCGGGATATTGTTTCCAAGAGAAACAAATAGAGGTGTTACTTACATAGGGCGTGATGTGAAAACTATAAAAAGGTCATGCGTGTCATGTGTTAGTCGCTTACTCTGGCCAAGTAAGTAGTGACATATGATACCATGAGTTTCTTATAGCGGACACATTTACATCCGATGTAGTAAGGGCGGAGTAAATGGGACTAATTAAAAAGTACCCAAATGAATCAGATAAGCAAAATGTTTGATAATAATGTAAACGCACAACCGAGTGACTGAAGCGTATTACATCAGGATAATGAGCCCGAGCGAAGGGACAAAGAAGCATGTAAAAATGATTTAGACAAGTATTGGGAAGGAGTGTACTTACACTCGAACCCATAAAACGCAAGCATGTAAAAATGATTTAGACAAGTATTGGGAAGGAGTGTACTTACACTCGAACCCATAAAACGCAAGCATGTAAAAATGATTTAGACAAGCAATGGGAGGGAGTGTGCTTACACTCGAACCCAGAAAACGCAAACATGAAAAATGATTCAGACAAGCAATGGGAGGGAGTGTACTTGCACTCGAACCCGGAAAATGCAAATATATCCCTTAACGAGTCGTTTTTGTAAAACGTCAAACTTAAGGGCAAATTCAGAATATAAAAATGAAGCGAGGTCTTAATGCATACCGGGAGGGTTGCAATAATAACGACCTCGGTAAAACACCCGGTTAATGGGTAAGAATTAAACACATGCGTAGAAACCAAGAGACGTGAACACAGGTTGAGAAATCAAAGGACTTGGATTACGAGTTATGACTATAAAATCTCGTAAATAGAAATTGTGAGTAAATATGTTCAACTATTCGAAGTCGAATGGGTTGAATAAAGAATAAAGTTGATTATTATAAGTGATGGATTTCACATTAATAGGTCAAACAAGTTGAATACAATATAACGCCGAATGGCACTAATGAACGTTAACCAGATAAAGGTAGCGTTCAATGCAAGAGAATAATAAGCTCGGTAATGGGATATAACCAAATAGGAATATATGCAAATCAAATAACAGTAAGCATAAGAACAAACTGACGCGTAAATAACGTCAGAAGTCATAAAGTCAGAAGGATTAGTCCGGAAGTAAACAAATGAAACCTGAGACTACGGTCAAGGTCAATTGAAGTTCAAGGGTGAAAGTAAACGATTCCAAACACAATAAGAAATGCCTGGAAGCTATATGTGTATATATACATTTGAATATAGACAAGAATAAAAGATGATCTACGGGATCATCATAACCTACGGGATTAAACACAGTGTTAAGGTCTACGGACCAAAAAGGACCCTCGGGTCATAAAGAGAGGGAAACGAGTTGTTAATATCTCACCTTAAGAAGGTGAAAAACGTAAAGAAATAGCCTTTGGGGCTAAGTGAAAGAATCTACGGGTCAATAGTGTAAAGCAAGGGGAAACTAGTTGTGATTCCCCGCATAAGACTAAGACTGTAAAAGAATAAATTATGGACTGTCAATATCCTGGTATGGATAATGAACAAAAGTTAATGAGAAGACCCTAAAACTAAAACTTCGGTTTTAGTAAGAAATAACGTTTTACAAACATAAATTCTGATAGTAATGTAAATAATAAGCATGAAAAATACAAGTCTTGACACGGATAGGCGCAAGACGACATATTCGAAAAGTGTTATTTTCGAAAATAAAAAGGTTGATGCAAACTAAACGCGATGTGACACGATCACGGTTAGGAAATGTGATGTGAAGTAAAATCACATTATAACCAAGCGAGCGATAAAAGTAATTGAACTAATAAGACTAGTTAATGAGACCGGTTAAAGTCACCAATTCAAATCAAGAAATTTGGTTTGCTAGTAAGCGGTAGATTCGGTATAGCTGAACCGAATCAATAGATTTGAAAACAAAAGAAATAGCTGCCAAAAGTGAAAAGATTTCACTAAAGGCCTTTAAACGAGTCAAAATAACGGATTCATAAGGAATTCGATAGTATATGAAAGCGATGAATAACGCTAAGTTGAATAAACTAGTGGAAATAACGAGATTACGTTATTTCAAGTTACATTATGTCGTATGAGGTACGTAGGGGTTCTGTAACCAAAAGGATATTACCAAAAATTTTCTGGTAATACTAACAATTGGTTAAAGTATGAATAATGCTTAGGAGATTACCCAGGTCAAACGCATTGAGTTTAAAACTCAATGAACTATGTAAGAAAAGGTTTCGAGGACGAAACCTCTTTAAGGGGGGTAGACTTGTAACACCCCGAAAACGGGTTTGGTAATTAAACCCCGTTAATACTAAAAGATGGGTAAAGTACCGTTAGTGGTAAAAATTTACCCGGTGGAATATTAGGATTTAAATAATTAATCCTAATAATAAATAAAAGTGAATAAAAGCTTTAAGGAAATAAAATGGATAAAAGGCTCGAGCTAACGGGACCTAAAATAAACTTAGTCATAAATATTCCCGAACCCGCTAAGTTAACTAGAAATATTAAACCTAGTTAATAAGTGAGAGTATTGTTGAAAATAATTAGGTTGTGACCTAATTAATAACTAACCAAACAAGAGGGACCAAAACCGGGTAACTTGAAATAACACTTATAAACTTAAAATAAAACACAAACACACACACTAGAGTGTGTGTGTGTGTGTGCGTGAGAAAGAACAGGAGACAAGCTCCATGGGAGCTAACCCTAAACTCAACAAATTCTTCAAATTGAAGGATCAAACAAGGGTCAAATTCGGATTTGAACACATAGAAACGGTCACCAAGTCAAGGGGATCGTAAGGTATGTCGAATT
This sequence comes from Helianthus tuberosus, assembly GCA_030545235.1. NCBI lineage: Eukaryota > Viridiplantae > Streptophyta > Magnoliopsida > Asterales > Asteraceae > Helianthus > Helianthus tuberosus. Next base: position 149,584,654 of record CM060399.1, read on the forward strand.
TCTAACAATCTTGAAGTTGTAAAAATTGGATAATCATCCTAATCGTGAATTAGGCATGGATTAGAGAAGCTATGGCTAGATTAGTGATGTATATTTGCTTAGGAACAAAACCCTAAGTGAAAATCATACATAACATACTATGGATTGAATGATTGAATGATTTACCACAGTAGGTTAAGTGGGTTTTAATCTTATGATGAATTTGATGATATGATTGTGATTAGGATCATCATGCATGTTAGTAATCGGGAAATACTTAAACAATTTGCAAGTTTGAGTATTTGATCATAAGTGATAGTGGTGAATTTTGATGTTAATCTTGGTAAAAATAACTAGTTATGAACTAGTTAGTAAATATGTAAAATCATGCACATTAGGTGTTTGTTAAAATGCCTAAATGAGAACTAAGTATTGATAATATGCCTATTTGAGTCTTGTGAACTTGATAGTGCAATCATATGTGTTAATTGATGATTTGACTTTTAAATAGTCAAACCGACCATTAATAAGATCGAATGGTAATTGTGATAGAAAATATGTAAGGTGGAATAGTCATAATTAATGATGACTAATATAACCGTCTTACGAATTATGATGATAGTTTGACGCTTGACAAGCTAGGTGGAGGCTTGGAAAGGAAGCGGGTCAAACGAAGCAAGTATGAAGGGAAAAGCGTAATTCGGATGCAAGGTAAGTATAGCTTACACTAGTCTTAAATTGTGGAATGTTTTCTTATCATATAAATTATGAATGAGATATCTAAACAATTGTAATATGATGTTCCGTCGTGTAGTCGAACGGAACAAGAAAATCAAAGATGATAGAAACCATAATAATGGTTAAAAAGAAGTAAATCGATAAATTGGTCATATTATGTCGAAAGAAATACATGGTTTATATTTAAAATTTCCGTACGGTGTTAAACGGGAAGAGTCATGTAGAGGAAATGATAATAAATATCATTTCGCAAAGTTTTAATGGTCATTTCGGCCAAACGGGTCAAAAGGTGTAGATAACACCTTTTGACTATATAGACTAATGATTCTTTTGTCGAGTCATATGCTTACAGGAATAGATGTCCAATGGATATTCGCATCGTTCTTAATTAGCGAATATAAGCAAGGTATTAAAATCGGGTCTATTTGTTGATCCGAGCCAGGTACGCTTATTTATGATGTATGTAAAAGTGCTAATTTGGTCGAATAATTGGTGATAGCCCTTCATTGTAAAAGAAGGACCAAAATCGACCAAAACGCCCTTGTAGGCTGAATTGAACAAATAACTCTTAGAGGTTGTTTGGAAAGGAGTCTTATGATTAAACAAAAGTTTAGAACGAGTACGGGTAGTGAAAGATGTAATTCTTGGGCCAAAAGACTCCGTATGAGTCTTTGCCGTAAAATGATAGTTCAAGAAGTATAAATTCGGAACACATAGATATCTACTTTAAATCCAACACACATTGAGGTTGTGATGGAAGAGTACTAGATAAGAGATATAGGTTACAACGCTAGTTTAGAATGAAAGCGAAATTGAGCTTAAAAGTGCTTAAAATATCCTTAACGGGTCAAAATAAGCATACTAGTGAAAACGGGTTTAACTTGTGTAATAAACCTATGATTAGAACCTAATATGGTATATCACAATTATTTGATGAAGTGTATGAAATATAGGAATCAAATAAATACGTTTGTTTGATAAAATGCATAACCGGGTCAAAGTTTGGTATAAAGGGTAATAAGCCGAAGACTTAGAGGTCTTGAATTTTATCAAGTCGGATGTCGGATTTTAACTCCATATGATGGAGAATCAAATTACAAACATGTAGGAAGAAACGGTAGATCAAACGGATAAGCGGTTTGAAAGATACGAAAGATTTCGTGTCAAATTACGGCAAGATGGAAAGGTGAGATGCAGGTGCCACCGTAAATTACGGTGCCACCGTAATTTACGGTAGACCTGAAATGGCTTACGGTGAAACACTCCTGATTTACGGTGGAAACATATCAAAACAAGGACCACCGTAAATTACGGTGTCCACCGTAATTTACGGTGGACCTTGTACAAAAATGTATTTTTGATCAGTTTTGTTTTCCGGACTCGTTTAGATGCGTTTTAAATACCGTATGACTAAAGCATTTCATGTTTATGAAATGTAGGTACTTTCTGTGATGCCGGAAGACGATCAAGCTCAGCGAAGAACCGAACACGATAAAGATACACGCTTCCGCACATTGCAACGTTGTAGATTTTAATCAACGAATTCGATCACGTTTTGTAGAATAACCTATGATTTGTAAAAGTTTTAATAAACCCGTATTTTTATAGCATGTGTAGTCTTATCCACACATCTAATTGTTGGTATTTACATATAAAATAACTAGGGTGTTACAAGTTGGTATCAGAGCCTTGGTTTAAGAGATTCGAGTATGGTGGGGAGGAACCATGCTTGGACTTAAACCTTATGCTCTTGACAAAAAAAAATAGTGTTCGGTTCGAAGCTTGATCGCAAATCCGGTAAGTACAAGTATGTTAATAGTTTAGCATACTAAAGTGTTGTAAACAACACATAGGGCTATCGTGTGATACACGTTACCCCAATTAAAATGATTGGTATAGTTGACAAAAATACGCGCGTTGACGCATATAGTAGAAAAAGCTTTGTATTATAATACGGGCGATTATTGAAGTTGACGTTACTAACTTTGTGAATGTTTTATTTGAAGGACACTCGCGTTTGAAGACGACGAGAGTCAAACGAATTGTGGATATGATGATGGAACGGTCCGAAGCATGACGAGAGGAGCATGCTCACCGAGGACTAAATCGCGTAACGACCGCGAACAAGGTTAATGGCAAGGAACGCCCGTTGGGGCAAACATTACCAGGTGCACATTTTAAATAATTGCACAAATAGTAATATGCAACAAATAAGTAGAAATTGAAAGTTGCATATGTAGATTAAAAACTTGGAAAAAAAATCCGAATAGAGAAAGTATTCGGGATATTGTTTCCAAGAGAAACAAATAGAGGTGTTACTTACATAGGGCGTGATGTGAAAACTATAAAAAGGTCATGCGTGTCATGTGTTAGTCGCTTACTCTGGCCAAGTAAGTAGTGACATATGATACCATGAGTTTCTTATAGCGGACACATTTACATCCGATGTAGTAAGGGCGGAGTAAATGGGACTAATTAAAAAGTACCCAAATGAATCAGATAAGCAAAATGTTTGATAATAATGTAAACGCACAACCGAGTGACTGAAGCGTATTACATCAGGATAATGAGCCCGAGCGAAGGGACAAAGAAGCATGTAAAAATGATTTAGACAAGTATTGGGAAGGAGTGTACTTACACTCGAACCCATAAAACGCAAGCATGTAAAAATGATTTAGACAAGTATTGGGAAGGAGTGTACTTACACTCGAACCCATAAAACGCAAGCATGTAAAAATGATTTAGACAAGCAATGGGAGGGAGTGTGCTTACACTCGAACCCAGAAAACGCAAACATGAAAAATGATTCAGACAAGCAATGGGAGGGAGTGTACTTGCACTCGAACCCGGAAAATGCAAATATATCCCTTAACGAGTCGTTTTTGTAAAACGTCAAACTTAAGGGCAAATTCAGAATATAAAAATGAAGCGAGGTCTTAATGCATACCGGGAGGGTTGCAATAATAACGACCTCGGTAAAACACCCGGTTAATGGGTAAGAATTAAACACATGCGTAGAAACCAAGAGACGTGAACACAGGTTGAGAAATCAAAGGACTTGGATTACGAGTTATGACTATAAAATCTCGTAAATAGAAATTGTGAGTAAATATGTTCAACTATTCGAAGTCGAATGGGTTGAATAAAGAATAAAGTTGATTATTATAAGTGATGGATTTCACATTAATAGGTCAAACAAGTTGAATACAATATAACGCCGAATGGCACTAATGAACGTTAACCAGATAAAGGTAGCGTTCAATGCAAGAGAATAATAAGCTCGGTAATGGGATATAACCAAATAGGAATATATGCAAATCAAATAACAGTAAGCATAAGAACAAACTGACGCGTAAATAACGTCAGAAGTCATAAAGTCAGAAGGATTAGTCCGGAAGTAAACAAATGAAACCTGAGACTACGGTCAAGGTCAATTGAAGTTCAAGGGTGAAAGTAAACGATTCCAAACACAATAAGAAATGCCTGGAAGCTATATGTGTATATATACATTTGAATATAGACAAGAATAAAAGATGATCTACGGGATCATCATAACCTACGGGATTAAACACAGTGTTAAGGTCTACGGACCAAAAAGGACCCTCGGGTCATAAAGAGAGGGAAACGAGTTGTTAATATCTCACCTTAAGAAGGTGAAAAACGTAAAGAAATAGCCTTTGGGGCTAAGTGAAAGAATCTACGGGTCAATAGTGTAAAGCAAGGGGAAACTAGTTGTGATTCCCCGCATAAGACTAAGACTGTAAAAGAATAAATTATGGACTGTCAATATCCTGGTATGGATAATGAACAAAAGTTAATGAGAAGACCCTAAAACTAAAACTTCGGTTTTAGTAAGAAATAACGTTTTACAAACATAAATTCTGATAGTAATGTAAATAATAAGCATGAAAAATACAAGTCTTGACACGGATAGGCGCAAGACGACATATTCGAAAAGTGTTATTTTCGAAAATAAAAAGGTTGATGCAAACTAAACGCGATGTGACACGATCACGGTTAGGAAATGTGATGTGAAGTAAAATCACATTATAACCAAGCGAGCGATAAAAGTAATTGAACTAATAAGACTAGTTAATGAGACCGGTTAAAGTCACCAATTCAAATCAAGAAATTTGGTTTGCTAGTAAGCGGTAGATTCGGTATAGCTGAACCGAATCAATAGATTTGAAAACAAAAGAAATAGCTGCCAAAAGTGAAAAGATTTCACTAAAGGCCTTTAAACGAGTCAAAATAACGGATTCATAAGGAATTCGATAGTATATGAAAGCGATGAATAACGCTAAGTTGAATAAACTAGTGGAAATAACGAGATTACGTTATTTCAAGTTACATTATGTCGTATGAGGTACGTAGGGGTTCTGTAACCAAAAGGATATTACCAAAAATTTTCTGGTAATACTAACAATTGGTTAAAGTATGAATAATGCTTAGGAGATTACCCAGGTCAAACGCATTGAGTTTAAAACTCAATGAACTATGTAAGAAAAGGTTTCGAGGACGAAACCTCTTTAAGGGGGGTAGACTTGTAACACCCCGAAAACGGGTTTGGTAATTAAACCCCGTTAATACTAAAAGATGGGTAAAGTACCGTTAGTGGTAAAAATTTACCCGGTGGAATATTAGGATTTAAATAATTAATCCTAATAATAAATAAAAGTGAATAAAAGCTTTAAGGAAATAAAATGGATAAAAGGCTCGAGCTAACGGGACCTAAAATAAACTTAGTCATAAATATTCCCGAACCCGCTAAGTTAACTAGAAATATTAAACCTAGTTAATAAGTGAGAGTATTGTTGAAAATAATTAGGTTGTGACCTAATTAATAACTAACCAAACAAGAGGGACCAAAACCGGGTAACTTGAAATAACACTTATAAACTTAAAATAAAACACAAACACACACACTAGAGTGTGTGTGTGTGTGTGCGTGAGAAAGAACAGGAGACAAGCTCCATGGGAGCTAACCCTAAACTCAACAAATTCTTCAAATTGAAGGATCAAACAAGGGTCAAATTCGGATTTGAACACATAGAAACGGTCACCAAGTCAAGGGGATCGTAAGGTATGTCGAATTTCTAACAATCTTGAAGTTGTAAAAATTGGATAATCATCCTAATCGTGAATTAGGCATGGATTAGAGAAGCTATGGCTAGATTAGTGATGTATATTTGCTTAGGAACAAAACCCTAAGTGAAAATCATACATAACATACTATGGATTGAATGATTGAATGATTTACCACAGTAGGTTAAGTGGGTTTTAATCTTATGATGAATTTGATGATATGATTGTGATTAGGATCATCATGCATGTTAGTAATCGGGAAATACTTAAACAATTTGCAAGTTTGAGTATTTGATCATAAGTGATAGTGGTGAATTTTGATGTTAATCTTGGTAAAAATAACTAGTTATGAACTAGTTAGTAAATATGTAAAATCATGCACATTAGGTGTTTGTTAAAATGCCTAAATGAGAACTAAGTATTGATAATATGCCTATTTGAGTCTTGTGAACTTGATAGTGCAATCATATGTGTTAATTGATGATTTGACTTTTAAATAGTCAAACCGACCATTAATAAGATCGAATGGTAATTGTGATAGAAAATATGTAAGGTGGAATAGTCATAATTAATGATGACTAATATAACCGTCTTACGAATTATGATGATAGTTTGACGCTTGACAAGCTAGGTGGAGGCTTGGAAAGGAAGCGGGTCAAACGAAGCAAGTATGAAGGGAAAAGCGTAATTCGGATGCAAGGTAAGTATAGCTTACACTAGTCTTAAATTGTGGAATGTTTTCTTATCATATAAATTATGAATGAGATATCTAAACAATTGTAATATGATGTTCCGTCGTGTAGTCGAACGGAACAAGAAAATCAAAGATGATAGAAACCATAATAATGGTTAAAAAGAAGTAAATCGATAAATTGGTCATATTATGTCGAAAGAAATACATGGTTTATATTTAAAATTTCCGTACGGTGTTAAACGGGAAGAGTCATGTAGAGGAAATGATAATAAATATCATTTCGCAAAGTTTTAATGGTCATTTCGGCCAAACGGGTCAAAAGGTGTAGATAACACCTTTTGACTATATAGACTAATGATTCTTTTGTCGAGTCATATGCTTACAGGAATAGATGTCCAATGGATATTCGCATCGTTCTTAATTAGCGAATATAAGCAAGGTATTAAAATCGGGTCTATTTGTTGATCCGAGCCAGGTACGCTTATTTATGATGTATGTAAAAGTGCTAATTTGGTCGAATAATTGGTGATAGCCCTTCATTGTAAAAGAAGGACCAAAATCGACCAAAACGCCCTTGTAGGCTGAATTGAACAAATAACTCTTAGAGGTTGTTTGGAAAGGAGTCTTATGATTAAACAAAAGTTTAGAACGAGTACGGGTAGTGAAAGATGTAATTCTTGGGCCAAAAGACTCCGTATGAGTCTTTGCCGTAAAATGATAGTTCAAGAAGTATAAATTCGGAACACATAGATATCTACTTTAAATCCAACACACATTGAGGTTGTGATGGAAGAGTACTAGATAAGAGATATAGGTTACAACGCTAGTTTAGAATGAAAGCGAAATTGAGCTTAAAAGTGCTTAAAATATCCTTAACGGGTCAAAATAAGCATACTAGTGAAAACGGGTTTAACTTGTGTAATAAACCTATGATTAGAACCTAATATGGTATATCACAATTATTTGATGAAGTGTATGAAATATAGGAATCAAATAAATACGTTTGTTTGATAAAATGCATAACCGGGTCAAAGTTTGGTATAAAGGGTAATAAGCCGAAGACTTAGAGGTCTTGAATTTTATCAAGTCGGATGTCGGATTTTAACTCCATATGATGGAGAATCAAATTACAAACATGTAGGAAGAAACGGTAGATCAAACGGATAAGCGGTTTGAAAGATACGAAAGATTTCGTGTCAAATTACGGCAAGATGGAAAGGTGAGATGCAGGTGCCACCGTAAATTACGGTGCCACCGTAATTTACGGTAGACCTGAAATGGCTTACGGTGAAACACTCCTGATTTACGGTGGAAACAAATCAAAACAAGGACCACCGTAAATTACGGTGTCCACCGTAATTTACGGTGGACCTTGTACAAAAATGTATTTTTGATCAGTTTTGTTTTCCGGACTCGTTTAGATGCGTTTTAAATACCGTATGACTAAAGCATTTCATGTTTATGAAATGTAGGTACTTTCTGTGATGCCGGAAGACGATCAAGCTCAGCGAAGAACCGAACACGATAAAGATACACGCTTCCGCACATTGCAACGTTGTAGATTTTAATCAACGAATTCGATCACGTTTTGTAGAATAACCTATGATTTGTAAAAGTTTTAATAAACCCGTATTTTTATAGCATGTGTAGTCTTATCCACACATCTAATTGTTGGTATTTACATATAAAATAACTAGGGTGTTACAGCCCAAGTCGGCCAAATCGTTTCTAGTCGGCCCACTCTTTTTTAGTTTAAATCTGGCCCAAACAAATGTTTTTAACCATTAAATACATGGCCCAAGTTGTTTAGTTCCAACCTGGCCCAAAAAAACATGTTTTTAACCCATTAAAACATATTCTATGAGGCCATGACTGTTAAATACTTAAATTGCTATGTTTTAAATTTCGTTGTTTAAATTTTGAAATATTTTTAAGTATTATATTGATATTAATGTGTGTATTGAATGTTTAAATACTTGATTAGCTATGTTTTAAACTTAGTTGTTTGAATTTTGAACTATTTTTAAATATTATATTGATATTAATGTAGTGGAGGGTTCAAATGATAAGAAATTTTTTGTAAGAATAAAAAAGAACAATCTTCAACCAATAAGAATGATTCTTTTTACTTCATTTAATTTTTGTCTTTAATATAGGTGTAAGGGTATATTGATAAAATTAGATAGATCATTAATTGTTAGTCTTCCTTTTTAAGGGAAAAGATCAAATAGGAAGATTAATTTCGCTAGGAATGATAGGAAGAAATAAGAGGATGACATGTGGCAACATTTAAAATAAAGAAAAAGGGTATTTTAGTTAATCCAACACTTTCTTCTTCCTTTTTCAAAACCCAGTAACTTCAAAACCCACAATTTTCAAAACCCACCATCTTCAACCATTTCTTCACTTTCTATCTCAATAATCACTACATTATAGTGCGATTTTCATCACCAATCAATGATTCAAACCCCCGATCAACGTGTTCTTCAGTTTTTTTTGAAGAAAACCCAGTTTAATTTCATACAAAATCTCGTTTTTTCCGGTGATTTTGAAGATAATCACTCGATTTGTTCGATTCAATCGCTGATAAGTGTTTCTATCATTTCAAATTTCGTCAATTGAGGAAGAAACCGGCTTCGATCCATGTAAGAAATTCTTTAATTTCATTTTCACGATCTGGGTTTTTATTTAGTCATTGCGTTTTACGATCTTGGCGGGTGTCCGGGGGCGTCAGCTCATTTCGAAGACAGTAATTCGTAGACAATTCAGACAGTTCACAGACAATTCACAAACAGTTCAGAAACAGTTTTATGTGTCCATTGCGTTTTAGAAATAAGAGAGTTTTATGTGTTTTCTTGCTATTGCGTTTTAGAAAAAACACATTTTTAAGTATCTTTAGTCATTGCGTTTTAGGTAAAACACATTTTTGAAGTGTTTTTAGTCATTGCGTTTTAGGTAAAACACATTTTTAGGTGTTTTCAGTCCATTGCGTTTTACAGAGAACACTTTCTTTTGTTTTTTTAGGTCATTGCGTTTTAGAAATGAGACATTTTTAAGTGTTTTCTGGCCATTGCGTTTTACAAATAAAACATTTCTTTGTGTTTTTTGGCCATTGCGTTTTACAAATAAGACATTTCTTTATGTTTTTTGTGCATTGCGTTTTAGGTAAAACACTTTTTTATGTGTTTCCAGTCTATTGCGTTTTAGAAATAAGACATTTCTTTGTGTTTTCTGGCCATTGCATTTTACAAATAAGTCATTTCTTTGTGTTTTTTGTGCATTGCGTTTTAGAAAAATGTACCTCATGATCATCACGTCTAAATGGGTCAAAATGAAAAGTTAAACCTGAGTTTTTGAAAAGTCAAACACGGCTTTATGAAATAACCAAAGAATGACCTTTAAGCATATGTAATATGATATCTTAACATCAAATCATTTTATACAACATAACAAAAATATGTTCTAACCTATTTGACTTGTCACAAACCCGTTTTCCCGTCTGAGCGCGGATTTACACATACGACTCATTAAAATGGTGTAAACCATATAAATAAATCGTAACGGGTCAAAACCTTTTCAAAACACTTGCAAATCAGAATGTAAGGCTAACCAACCATAATACACGAGACTCCTTACTCGTATAGTTATAACCAATATTCTATCCAGTCAACGCTTAGTCTAGCAGAACCGTGCTTAAATCCACGTTAACCGGTCAAGTTTAAATGACTTATAAAGATCCGTAAACAATTCTCTTGGATATTGTTTCCATTCACTCTGGACTATAGAGCCCTCCAGTAATCGCACCGTAGACAATAAACTTTGAGTCTAGTTGTACTATGAACTGGATACGGGTAAATACTTTTTAACTACTTTTATCAAAACTTGGGATATAGTATTTAACCCCTTGGTTCGGGTATTGTAACCGGCTAAATGTGTTCATAATGCAATAATCAGATTTAATCCGTATTGTTTGATTAACAGAAACGATTGGGGGTTGATAGTACCGTATCCAGGTTCTTAGATTATTGTAATGGCCATAAGTGCGTGGTGTAGGCATACACCTGTCAGTCACTAAATATGGTGTGTATATTGATCTAATATTGGCTTCCATCCTAGTTCTCGAACGTGACAAGCATGTGAATCTAGTAATAAGGGTACTTGTCCCAATGAAAAATAATTGTTTTAAAAATGAGTCGGTTAACTGTATTTACCAGTGAAAGTTGACGTATTTTTAAAGGTTGAATTAGAGGTGACGAACCTAGACAATAGGTCGGATAAGACTCGGTCTATAGCTTTGGAATTTGTGACTCCAATGGTCAATGCCTATATGTCTCAAAATTTATTTTATTTTGATTATAACTTTGGGATACCTTGTATCGAATATTTGATACCTAAAGTTTTAATATAATTTCGGAGCCTTTAAATACTCGTACTTTACTATTACATAACTCCATATTTACGTTGCGCAGTGAAACTGGTATACAATGTTCACGCTCAAACCTCACATCCAGACCCACTAGAGAAAGCAGGGTGTGACAATAGTTGTATTCAAAATAAAATATCTTTTTGTATTGTAAACGATTTCCGTCCATGCCTGTCAGACTGTAGATTACAAATATTACATGTCAGCCTGTAGATTACAAATATTCCCTGTCATGTAGATTACAAATATTACCTAGTGTAGATTACAAATATTACATTACAAATAATTACTTAAAAAACAAAATGAGATTTTGTTTGAGCGTGTTAAAAGATTTCTTATTACACAAATTATGAGAAAATTTAAAGCTAAATGGGAAAGAAAGGATACCCTTGAGGAAAAAGTAAAAGCCAACCAAAGAATTCTAAAAATTCTTGTTTTTAACCATAAATGGCAAAGTAAATACAAAAAAAAAGTAATTAATTTCATAAACCTAAATCTAAAAACATCTAAACACAACAAAAACTCAAAACTCTTTTTTCGTGCATTTACCATTTTATCATTTTTTAACGATCAATAAAAGTCTGATCACCCAAGTAAACCTAATGACAAAAGGCTACTCACGTCCGCAAATACAAACCACACCACTGACCCAACCCATTATCATTTTAAAGGAAATCCACCGTCCAAAAATCTATTGTAATAAAACCACTAACTCAACTCAAAACATTTTTACTTTATGCGACTCAAACCCGTAAACTCCGTGTCGAAACTCGAAAGGTCATATGGTTATCAATTCACTACAAGGTTTTGCTTTGCGTTTTTGTTGCCGGCCCGGTCTTCGGGTTTGGTGGTTTGTCAATGAAAGTTTATTTAAAAAAAAAAAAGGTCATATGGCTATCAATTCACTACAAGGTTCGTTGACCGATTTTATCATATCAAAAAAAAAAAAAAAACTGAAATGTTCCATATTGTTTGGTATAGAGGACATCGCCCTACTTTAACATTGTATACACCTTGAGTTTAGTAACATCGAAACTGCCGACGATTACGTGTCTGTCTTCTCCGCCCAATTTCCACCTTCTTCTTCGTTATTATATCTCCATTTTCCCATTCATTCCATTCCAATCCACCCTTTCTCTCTCTCTCTCTCTCTCTACATTCCTCATGGCCCCTGTTAACAACAATGATGAACACCCACCAAAATTCAAGGTCACCATCGTCGGAAGTGGCAATTGGGGCAGCGTTGCTTCCAAACTCATTGCCTCCAACACCTTAAAGCTCTCATCTTTTCATGGTTTGTTCATATTGGATTCATTTGCATTTCTTCTTTTTCTAATGGCTTCGTGAAAATTTATGTTTGATCTTGAATCTTTAGATGAAGTCAAGATGTGGGTGTTTGAAGAAATGTTGCCTGGTGGTGAAAAACTCACAGATGCCATCAATCGAACCAATGTAATTGTTTTTGTTTCCCCCAATTTTCAAGATTGTATTTTTGTCTGAAAGTTTTGATTTTTTTTTTCAAGAATGTTTTTAAGATTTTTGATTATATATTTGTCTGAAAGTTTTGATTTTTTTTTGTTGATTAACAGGAAAATGTGAAATATTTACCGGGGATTAAGCTTGGGCATAATGTTGTTGCTGACCCAGATCTTGAAAATGCCGGTATCATTATCATTTGTTAACAACTTTCTGCCAAAAATATGAATCTTGAAATTATAATATTATTATTATGGTCACGTGCATAGCATAGACATTCTTTTCTCAGCCTAAAAAGATGTTTTTTTGGATTATTTTAGTGCATATGCAAATAATTTGTATTTAACAATTGTGTTTAGATTTCTTGAAATTCATGGGAACAAAATGTTTGATAAAGATTATATATTAGTGCATATGCAAATAATATTCCTTAACAATGGTGTTTAGATTTCTTGAAATTCAGGGTAACAAAATGTTTGATAAAGATTATATATTAGTGCATATGCAAATAATATTCCTTAACAATGGTGTTTAGATTTCTTGTAATTCATGGGAACAAAATGTTTGATAAAGATTATATATTAGTGCATATGCAGATAATATTCCTTAACAGTGGTGTTTAGATTTCTTGAAATTCAGGGGAACAAAATGTTTGATAAAGATTATTTTATTAAAAATTATGGATTTTTTTTATATACATGTATGTAATTTATACATTCTTTTCTCAGCCTTAAAAAGGATGATTTTGTTGGATTATTATAGTGCATATGCAAATAATTTGTCATTAACAATTGTGTTTAGATTTCTTAGAATTCAAGGGAACAAAATATTTGATAAAGATTATTTTATTAAAAATTAGGGTTCTTTATACACGCGTGTGTAATTTATTTGGTTAATATTGCAGTGAGGGATGCAAACATGTTGGTGTTTGTAACCCCACATCAATTTATGGAGGGTATATGCAAGAGGTTAGTTGGAAAGACTCGGAGCGATGCTCAAGCAATATCTTTGATCAAAGGAATGGAGGTCAAGAAAGAAGGTCCTTGTATGATCTCCACCCTAATTTTGCAACAGTTAGGTGTTAATTGTTGTGTTCTTATGGGTGCTAACATCGCTAACGAGGTGATGTTTGATTAAATTATTTAAAAGTGATGATCAAGTTTCAAAATGGTAAACACCTAATGATGTATAAGCAGATTGCAGTTGAGAAATTTAGCGAAGCGACGGTAGGATATAGAGGTAACAGAGATATTGCAGAGAAGTGGGTGCAGTTATTCAGCACTCCTTACTTCGCGGTCTCAGCTGTAAGCACAACTGATTAATCGTTCCGAGTTATTTAAAGCTTGTTTGGATTTGGATGTGCCATTTGAAAGTAATTATATTATAAAGTAATTAGATTAGATAATAGGCTATAGTAAAAGGTCATATTGATGATGTTGAATGTTTAACAAATTCTGATTATTTGCACAGTTGTTGATAAAGTAAATGGTAGTAAGGGTATATAAGTAATTTTGCTCTTATCATTTGATAATCAGTTTTGTTGCAACTAGTATTAAAGAAAACATGAAGTCACCATAATCAGATAATTACTTTCAAGTTTCAAACGCACATTCAACGCCCGTTTGCCTAATTTTGTGGTTTTTATATATTGAATTACTGTAAAGACATCTCTCGTATTCGTTCAAATATAGTGTCAAGATGTGGAGGGAGTTGAATTATGTGGGACTTTGAAAAATGTGGTTGCCATAGCAGCAGGTTCGGTTTTTATTTTTATTTATTTTTGCTGTTTTTGTATATTTATCAGTCAATCAGCTATATTGATCACAATTTACGGGTTTTTTTAACTTGTTATGGACAGGGTTTGTGGATGGATTAGACATGGGAAATAATACAAAGGTAAATTCAAAAAAACTTTTAAAAATCTTATAAAAAACATTGATAAATAAAGTTAATTATCATCTTTGATTATTTTCTTGTTTATTCAATTATTTCAGGCTGCAATAATGAGAATTGGATTGAGAGAGATGAAAGGCTTATCAAAGCTCTTATTCTCTTCGGTTAAAGATAGTACATTTTTTGAAAGCTGTGGCGTTGCTGATCTTATAACAACTTGCCGTAATGATGAACATTCTTTCTCTTTGTTTTGTTTCTTTTCCGTTTTAATAGCATTAAAATGGTTTGATTTTGTTATGGCAGTGGGAGGACGAAACAGGAGGTGTGCAGAGGCTTTTGCTAAGAACGGTGGCAAAAGGTTCGGCTTTTGGACCTTAACATTATACTCCATGAACGGTTTGTATGGTATTTAGTTATTTGTTATGATTTGCAGGTCTTTTGATGATCTTGAAGCTGAGATGTTGCAGGGACAAAAGTTACAGGTAATTTCAATTAGATTATTTGAATAACGCCTGCGAATACCATTGAACTATTGCTTACTAAAACCGCTGAAAATGCATATACACCTTGATTTTGAAGGGCGTTTCAACAGCCAAAGAGGTATACGAGGTTCTGAAACACAAAGGTTGGTTAGAGATGTTTCCGTTGTTCACAACGGTTCATGAGATTTGCACTGGTCGTCTTCCACCAACTGCCATAGTTGAGTATAGCGAGCACGCCCCTAAGTATCCTATGACGGGTGGGCCGACTTCATTTCCATGACTTACATGACTATCATCTACAGACTCTAATTTGGAAATGTAACCTTGAAGTTGTTTTGAGTAGTTTCTGTTTTTTTTTTTTTTTAAAGCATTTGGTTAATCAAAAAGTAGATAAATGTTTCTACACAGGAATATATTGTCAAAATGCACTTGTATCTGGAAAGCTTTTTTGCTCTTTCCCCTGTTTCAACATTAATCAATCATACATGAAAACCCCACCTTAAACTCTGTCAAGTTCTTTTTTTTTTTTTTGGCATCTTGTGTTCTTGCAAGAACTTTGGCCTGTCATTATTGAAATTGAAATACAAAGGGTTTTTTTTACCAATTATATCAAGGGGCTCATCAAGCAAGATGGCATTTTCAAACAACAATTACTGATTATCATCATCAGGAAAAGCTAGAATTTGAGCATCTAATTTGTCACAAGATTTTACCCTAATATCCATTTATGCAAGCTGATAGAAGTCAAAACTTTGAACTTTAAAGCAATTTTCCGACTCTTTCTCCGTTGTTGCTCTCTCTCTCTTCTCCAATAACCTTTCTCTGTTCACCCTGTCTACTTTCCTTTCTCTCTGTTCTGTTTTGTGAGTTAAAAGATAAAAAGACACACAACACGTAGCAAGGAAGGTGACAAATTACCAAAATAACCCCAAACACTATTCATAAGGTTTGGTTATAAATAGATAGATAATAGATAGATAATTTCTCTCTTTTCTTTTAATCACCAACGCATGTTAATATTTTTTTTTGGCTAGACTTTTGTTTTAAGTTTCTAAAATTTCATTTTAATCACCATCCTAACACGCCAATTTTATATAGTAACTATTTTAATTTGATTTCATGTTTAATATGGTATAGAGATCAAGTGTGATGAATAGCTTAACTATACAATTCCGTGGGCGTCTAAACAACTACCGCCACCGTCTCATTTTATCTCTTTCTCCGTTGTTGCTCTCTCTTCTCCAATAACCTTTCTCTGTTCGGTCCTAGCTACTTTCCTTTCTCTCTCTTGTGTTTTGTGAGTTAAAAGATAAAAGGGTACACAACGCGTAGCAAAGAAGATGACAAATTACCAAAATAACCCCAAACACTATTCATAAGGTTTGGTTATAAATAGATAGATGATAGATAATTTCTTTGCAATTTCTTTTAGTGGGTTAACAAATTCACCAAACCCAGTTTGAGAAATCAGATTTAAGGAATTCCCAAGATAAAAATAAAATGTTAAAAAGTTGCCCCCATGCAGGATCGAACTACAGACCTCCAGTTTACAAGACTGGCGCTCTACCACTGAGCTATAGGGGCTTGCTTGATCTTAAAACATCAAATAATTTTAAATCTCATATCGAACTTACAGACTAGCATTTAAGTTAAACGGATTCGGATCAGTTTCTGGTTAATACCTGTCTTAACACGTTCATCTAACTGAGTCTTTTATATCAAGATTTAAAAAATAAAATAAAAACAGGGTAACTAAACATTATTGTTTATATGCATTTGTATTTCTAGTAGTACATTTGTAAATCTAAAGTGCTAAAATGCAAAGAAGGAAAAGAATATAAACTAGAAAACTCGTGTCATGTTCGGGTTCATATCTCTGCCACGGTTTCCAACTTCTTGCCGTGTTCAGTTTCATCTTGTCACCCTGCGAATACGACCCATTTAACACCTCTAAATTAGAACATGCATCACATCTCATAACAGCTGGTTAATCAAAGACAATCTGATAGCTATAACTCAAATGTTCAACAAATTTAATAACTGATCAATCATAGATAGGTTTAAAATTCTTGTAAGCAATAACAGCATAAAAGGGATCTGAACCAGACAACAATCCCAAAACCCCTTTAACCCACCCGAAAACCGACCCATCTCCCGTCTTTCCATCGCCTAGTTTCCGCACCACTTCAGGCTCAGTAAACCCATCAACACATTGAAAATACTGAACCACCAACTGCACCCGCCCATACCCGGTCCCTTCTCGCCACGCTCCAACCGCCTTCTCATAAAACATCCTATTACTAAAACTCACTATAAACACCCCACCAGGCCTCAACAACCGAAACACCTCAGCGAAAACCTTTTCGGGCTCTTGTAAATACTGAACACTAACTGTACACAACACAGCATCAAAACTAGCATCATCAAACTCAAAGTTCTGATCTTGGTTAAGATCTTTAACAACAAAGTAATCAAGTCTAGAGTTCTTGGCTAGCTCCTGTGCATTGAGTCCATGACCAACTACCTTCTTGTAGTTAACCTCTTTGGGCAGATGGCTAACCCATGAGCTCATGAGGTCAAGGATTTCAAACTCTGAGCTCAACCGATTTCTGTAAAGATTGGTTAATGTGTCAATGAAGGTGTTGTCTACATGGGTTACAAATCTTGGGTATGCATAGAAGTCTCTGTCAGGAGATATGTTGAGTTTGGTTTTACCTTCTTTTGTAAGAACTGTACGTTTGATCTTGCCTGCTGATTGTGATTTGATTGGGTTGATGTGGGTTTGGGGTTTCAAGATTGTTGTGGGTTTGGGGATTGGGTTCCATTTGAAGGGTTTGAGGGTTGGTTGGAGGGTGTTCATGTGGAAAGTTGTGTTCTTGGTGAGACTTGAGATGTTTTGTTATTTGTTGTGGCCAATCTTTACAAATGATGGATCAGGGTTTTTTTTTATTATTATCTTATTTTATTTAATTTTTATTTTATTATTTCCTTATTTTCTGATTTGTGTGGTCATGGCTCATTAGAAAATAGGTATGGTTGATCTCAAATGAATTAACTGGGGACTAGTATGTCACCCATTAACCTAAAACCCAAAATAAGAAATATGTAAGAGAACATGAGATTAGTTTAAAAAAAATTTCTGAATTATTAAGTGATATCTGATTCGATTATTTAAAACATTTATTTACATCAACCGTACAAGTAAACATTCTTTTTAATTTTTATTTATTCTTAGGTAATATGGAAATCTACTAATTTAATTTTTTTTATTTACATCAACCGTACAAGTAAACATTCTTTTTATTTTTGGAAAAATTACAAGTTTTGTCATTTATCTTTATATCACTTTTCAGACGGTGTCCTTTTTAACAAATGTTGACAGGCGGTGTCCTTTACTAGGTATTTTGTTGCAAGTTTAGTCCTTTACACCCAGTTAAAAAACCCTGTTAATTGTTGGGTGTAAAGGACTAAACTTGCAACAAAATACCTAGGTAAAGGACTAAACTTGCAACAAAATACCTAGTAAAGGACACCGCCTGTCAACAATTAACAGGGTTTTTTAACTGGGTTGGGTGTAAAGGACTAAACTTGCAATAAAATACCTAGTAAAGGACACTGCCTGTCAACATTCGTTTAAAAGGACACCGCCTGAAAAGTGGTATAAGGATAAAGGACAAAACTTGTAATTTTTCCTTTATTTTTTATTTATTCTTAAGTAACAGGGAAATTTACTAATTTAAAAACTTTTTAGTTTTTGTAATTCTAACTTACTAGGGTAAATTTATTCTTAGGTAATAGGGAAATCTACTAATTTAAAAACTTTTTTAGGTTTTTATAATTCTAACTTACTAGGGTAATAAAGTTACACACACATAGTGATAAATCTATCATTCATAACATTAGCAAACCTAATGACAAAGCTCATATTACTTATTTCTAAATTCTTACTTAATTTACATCGCTGATAGTAACCGGCCTAACTTCTAAGTTTTGATCTTTGAACATATTGATGGTTTATTAGTATCGCAGATTATTATTTTTTAAGTTATAAATAATTAGTTTGTAGGAGATTTAACAATTAAGTTAAATAATTTATTGTTTATGGTGAAATTGAATTATTCGAATTTGAATCCATTCGAGTTTCAAATACTTATTGAATCGAATAAATTAAATCTTAATCAAATACAAATTCAGGTTAAAAAATAAAAAATCAAATAATTCAATTTGATTAATTTGTTATTCGATTTGATGAACACTCCTAATCGGGTATTATCGATGCCTTATGGATACTGGAAAATGGGTACTTGATGGATATGGGACATGGAATGTGAAATTATCAATATATGTCTCATTGTCTTTTCTAGTGGGGCTTTTTCATTCTCCCATCAATAGCTTCATACATGGCTTTTCCAATCATTAGCATTCGAATTTTGGAATCATGTAAGCATTAGAATTCGACTTTGTGATTTTAACCCAAATATTTGAATTCGAAATATTCATGTATTATTTTTTTCTAGTAATTATTTTTGGAATTGTGACATGCCCAGTATGGTTATGCTTGGCAAAATGGACGGGTCATGTCTTGCGATTCCCAGCCCCTTAGCTAATATCTAGCATTGGCTCTACTGGCTTGGTAGTCTCTTTTGTTGGTCTATTATATAGGCAGGAAAAAATGTTTGAGAATAGGTTGTATTTATAACGGCAAAAAAATTAATAGTGTTATGAATCATTGCAATAGTGGATGACAACTAGATGCACAGTAAAAGCGCACAGTAAAGGAAATAATTCATTCGAATTATTGACACAGTAACTTCAATAATTCGTTCGAATTATTGACGCACAGTACAACATAGTTTCTTTCTTCTGTCTATATAAACTCATGTAATATTATAGTTTTAGAGGACCAAGAAATATATATAAGAAATCCTCTGAAAATTCTCTCTACTTATCTTCTATATTATTCAGCTTTTAGGCTAGTTTTATAACACGTTATCAGCACGAGCTCTATCAACCAAGCAAATCAACAAAAGCAAAGGAGCTATTACCATACTCAATGTAAGAATTTAATATATTTAAATATATACATATATATAGGTTGAAAGCCTAAGGGTGCACCAGTGAGTTGTAAAACCATACACCTTTAGGATGATCTTTTAGATCCCGTTTCTCCTTTATATATATGTATACTTATAATATAGTTCTGTGATAAATTAAAATTAGTACAAGAGACCTATTGCTCTGGAGATATAATAATTATGGGACTACTAACATTTATTTATGTACCTAACTTTTTTGTTTATGCATCTAATATTTATTTATACAATATAATATTTACTAGCTACAGTGAACTGTTTCAAAACGTATCATGAAAGCCTTAACCAAAAGTATGGGGTAAGCTTAAATTTTCTTATCTATATAAGAAATTCACTACTCGAGCTAATCTACACATAAGCTACAACTTCTGATATAATTCAAATAACCATGATGCTTTTAATGATTCAGGGGAATCACCTATGTTAGAGAGAAGTGGGGTCGCTTCAAATGGAT
Organism: Helianthus tuberosus; assembly: GCA_030545235.1. NCBI lineage: Eukaryota > Viridiplantae > Streptophyta > Magnoliopsida > Asterales > Asteraceae > Helianthus > Helianthus tuberosus. Next base: position 149,604,971 of record CM060399.1, read on the forward strand.
TTGTGGGGTGCGCAAATCCTAGAGCTCTCGCAGAACCAGGCTAGTGTTCCAGGACCATAATAGGACACGACAATGAGGAGTTGGCCAAACCAGGGAGAGTATTGTGTGAAGGGTATTGTCGTTTACACAAATGGGGGTATGTTCAAGGACATCGCGTCTACACACCGCTAGTAAGCTAAGTGCGCTTCACAAAAGAAGGTTCAAAGGTTAAAACCTACCTATCTTGCAATGCTCAACTGTCGAAGTTTATCGTTGAAAAGTGTAAGGAAAAGATCCATTTCCATACATGTGGGGGATTGTTGGAAATTTGATGAAAATAGCATTTTTCATGTGGGGGATTGTTGGAAAAATAGGTGAAAATAGCATTTTTCACAAATATAGGAAAATGATTTTTTCCTATTTTGGACTAGAAATAAATATAATAAAATGAGCGGGTTTTATATATTTATTTGTGGGTTTGTGTTCTATGTTGGAAGACCTTCGCAACGAACTAAACCACGTCCAAAACCGAGCTAAGATGAATGAGATCTCGATGCTCAAAGTTGGGTGTTTGGAACATTCAATGCTGAAACAAAAGGGAAAGTAGCACCTTGTCCCACATCGGATGAGAGATGGAACTTAAATGGGTATTTAAGGTGGAACTCTCCATCCTTATTGTTTCATGGAAGCACACACTAGTGTCCTCGCGAAGGGTGCGGAGCACCCTAACTCGCACTCGCACGTGGGCGATGAGGCGCAATGTGGCGCTTTGATGGCGCACTTTGCACTTCGCACGCTCGCATCGCCGAGAGCCGCCTTTGTATTTTTGACCGCGTGCGCGTGGTGGAGCACAAGGGTTGCAAGGACCAAGTGGTAGGTGATGCGGCGCATGACGTGGCAGTCATGCGCGCGCGAGTACACGTGGCACTGAGGCGCGCGGGTGCACGCGGTGCACCAGAGTGAGCCAATACGGCGCGACTGTGTGGCGCGCTCGTATAGACTCACAGGTGACGTGGCGCACGCGCGCATGGACTTGAGCCAAGAGGACGCACCGCACATGGGCGCGCGGCGCACGACTGTGAGCCAAAAGGCCGCACCGCGCATGGGCGCGCACGCAGAAAGCTTCCAGCATTGAATAACAGAGCAGTTTCAGTCCAGCTTCGTAACTGACGAGTTAACAGGCTTTGACTGAGAATTAAATGACGTATTAAATTGCATTGAAGACGTTTAATGCAATTTAAACCTCTCCTTAATTCGTTTTTGACTGTTTCGACTTAGGAGCTGTATAAATACAGCTCCATACCCAGCAGAAGAAATCACCAGCTACACAACAGCATACTCCACATCCTCTCTACTTTCTCTGATCCTCTTCAAGCAAGCTTTCAAGGTAACCTTCGGGTTGTAGGCGAACTCCGGCAGTACTACTGCTCCGGCTGTTGTACCCTGGGAAACAAAACGAGTACTCTTGGGAGACTCGGAATTTGTTTTAAGGGAAGCGTGTTTACACGTGCCTCAGTCAATTCTGTCTTCTACTCCTTTCTTGTATTTGGTTTATTTTCAGTTGTATTTGTAATTGTTATTTTGTCTTTCTCATTTCTGTTTGTAATCAGTATTAATAAAATTTGTTTATTTTATTTAAATTACGCGAACGGTTCCTACAATCTTAAAACAAATTTTTAAAACCGTTCGTAAAATCAAAACCATTCTGTTTGTGATTCAAACCAGTTTTGTTTTCACTCAGTTTGTGTTTTAAAAACAGATTTTTTTTTGTTTTCACCTTCAAAGGAGCGACTTTGGTTGAAAACCATTCTGGTTACTTTCAGTTTTTTGTCCTAAAAATTGCTAAACTTTCTGATTTGGTCTTCAAAGTTGGACTTAGAAGCCAATTAGTAAGTTCTAAAAATTATATATTTTCTGTTTTTGGTCTTCAAAGTTGGACTTAGAAGCCGAAACAGTAAATTGTGGTAAATTAAAATATAGTAGTTTCCTTCTGGTTTGTGCGTAAATCAGAATTTTTTTTTGACTAAAAAATTTTAATTTTAATTTTTTCAGAATGTCGACCTCAAACAACAACAATACGAATGTTGTCGTTGGAACCCCTGCCAACACTGTGGGAGCGTCCACAGTGGCAAATCATGCTGAAGGACCTGAGAAGTTCTCGGGTCTACACTTCAAGCGGTGGCAACAGAAGATGTTCTTCTACTTGACCACCATGAACCTTGCGAGGTTCTTGACGGAAACCGCTCCCCAACCTGCGGAAGGGGAGACCGACGCTCAGGCTCTGAGCGCGGTAGATGCTTGGAAGCATTCGGATTTCATATGTCGAGGCTATGTACTCAACGGTCTCTCGGATGCCCTGTATAATGTGTACTATAATATCAAGACTTCCAAAGAGTTATGGGAGTCCTTGGAGAAAAAGTACAAAACGGAGGATGCGGGAACAAAGAAATTTGTTGTCGCCCGTTTCTTGGACTTCAAAATGGTTGATAACAAGCCGGTTATGAACCAAGTCCAAGAGTTGCAAATTATACTAAATGACATCCATGCCGAGGGAATGGTACTTAGCGAGACATTTCAAGTGGCAGCCATGATTGAGAAATTACCTCATGCTTGGTTGGATTTTAAGAATTATCTTAAACACAAGCGGAAGGAAATGTCGGTGGAGGACCTTGTTCTTCGTCTTCGTATAGAAGAGGAGAATAGGATCGCCCTAAAAAACAGCCTTGTGCAGCCTAGTGCTAGCGCAAATCTGGTCGAGCATGGGCAATCCTCTAAAGGCGCCAAGGGCAAGGGGAAAAAGGACAAAGGGAAAGCAAAGGCTAGCAAACTTGGACCGAAGAAAGGGGTTGCGAAAAAGAAACCTCCAACGTTCCAAGGGACTTGTTACAACTGTGACGAGCCGGGGCATCGGGCTAACCAATGCAAGAAACCAAAGCGTGAGCGTGCGCACATGGTGGATGAAGACGGAATGCCTTTGGTGGCAATGATTTCCGACAAAAGTGCAATGATGGATGAGGTCAATACGGTGACCAATACTCCAAAAGGTTGGTGGGTTGATACGGGAGCGACCCGTCATGTTTGTGCAGACAAAACCCTCTTTACCACCTTCAAGGCGCTTGAAGGAGATGAGAAGCTGTATATGGGCAATGCAGCCACCGCCGACATCATGGGTGAAGGAACGGTGATCTTGAAGTGGACCTCAGGAAAGGAGCTCACTCTAAGCAACGTGTTGTATGTCCCGGACTTGCGGAAGAATCTAGTCTCGGGATGGTTGCTTAACAAGTTTGGTTTTCGTTTAGTATTTGAGAGCGATCAATTTGTACTTACTAAACGAGGAATGTATGTTGGTAAGGGCTACGCCCAAAACGGCATGTTTAAATTGAATGTAATGGCTGTCAAAAAGATGAATAAAATTGCTACTACTTCTACTTATATGCTTGAGTTTTCTGATTCAAATAAATGGCATGGTAGATTAGGTCACGTGAATTTTAATTCAATACGACGTTTAATCAATTTAAATTGTATACCAACATTCCATATTGATTCACACTATAAATGTGAAACTTGTGTAGAATCCAAACTTACAAGAACATCATCCAAATCGGTTGAACGAATAACCGAACCCCTTGATTTAATTCACACCGATATTTGTGATTTAAAAGCGGTACCCACAAGAGGTGGAAATAAGTACTTCATCACGTTTATTGACGATAGTACTAAATATTGCTATGTATATTTACTAAAAAGTAAAGATGAAGCAATAAGTAAATTTATCTTATATAAGAATGAAGTTGAGAATCAACTTCAAAAGAAGATAAAAGCTTTGCGAAGCGACCGAGGAGGCGAATATGTTGCACCTTTTGCCGATTTATGCGCGAAAAGTGGCATTGTACATGAGTGTACACCTCCTTATTCTCCACAATCAAATGGCGTGGCGGAACGAAAGAACCGCACATTGAAAGTAATGATGAACGCCATGTTGATAAGTTCTGGGGTGAGCCATGACATGTGGGGGGAGGCCATTCTCTCGGCCAATTATCTTTTGAACAAGATACCATTGAAAAAGAGAGATGAGACTCCATATGAATTATGGAAAAAGAAAAAGCCTTCATATAAATACTTGAAAGTGTGGGGGTGCCTAGCAAAGGTGATTGTACCACCTCCTAAGGCTCTTAGGATAGGACCCAAAACTGTTGATTGCATATTCATTGGGTATGCGCATCAAAGTAGTGCACATCGCTTTCTTGTACATGAGTCCAAGAACCCTGATGTACACAATGACACTATCATGGAGGTGAATCCTAATGTTGTTTCGTATTTTGAAAATGTGTTTCCTTTGAGAAGACAAACACATACAACTTCATCAACAGCACTTGATGAGGCGGGTCCAAGTTCATCTACATGATTAGATGAAGCGGTCCAAGTTCATCTACGCGGATAGATGAAACACACGATCTACCTGAGGTTGACGAGGGTGATCGTAGGCGAAGCAAAAGGCCAAGGGTTGAAAAATCCTTCGGTCCTGACTTTGTTAGCTATATGGTTGAGGGCGAGCCCAATACATATCGCGAAGCGGTTTCTTCTTCGGAAGGACCTCAATGGAAAGAAGCAATAAAGAACGAGATTGATTCTATATTGCAAAATCATACTTGGGAGTTAGTAGATCTTCCACCTGGTTGCAAACCACTTGGATATCGTTGGATATTCAAAAGGAAGATGAAAACTGATGGAAGTATTGATAAATACAAGGCTAGGTTGGTGATTAAAGGATTTAGACAAAAGGAAGGTCTAGATTACTTTGATACCTACTCGCCTGTGACGCGCATAACCTCGATTAGATTGGTTCTTGCTATAGCGGCTTTAAGAAATTTGGAAGTTCACCAAATGGATGTTAAAACCGCATTTCTAAATGGCGATTTAGAAGAAGAGATTTACATGGAGCAACCTGAAGGTTTCTCCGCCCCAGGTCAAGAGGGTAAAGTGTGTAAACTCGTCAAGTCTTTGTATGGCTTGAAGCAAGCACCAAAACAATGGCACCAAAAGTTTGATCATGTCATGCTTGACAATGGTTTCAAAATAAATGAGTGTGACAAATGTGTTTATTTCAAAGACACAAATGAAGGTTATGTAATCTTATGTCTTTACGTAGACGATATGCTTATCATTGGGAGTAATGATAAAATTATCAAGGCTACTAAAAACATGTTGAAAGCGAGATTTGATATGAAAGACATGGGTATAGCGGATGTGATTCTTGGGGTAAAGATCATAAGAACCCAAGATGGTCTTGTCTTAAGTCAATCTCACTATGTGGATAAGATTCTTGAAAAATTCAACTCGGGAGATACGAGTGTAGCTCGAACTCCAGTTGATACCTCTCAACATCTCAAGAAGAATAAAGGAGAGGGACTTGCTCAGTTAGAGTATTCAAGAATTATTGGCAGTCTAATGTATCTAATGACATGTACTAGACCCGACTTGGCTTACGCGGTGAGTAGGCTAAGTAGATACACCAGTAATCCGTGCGCAGATCATTGGAAAGCTATCACTAGGGTGCTTAAATACATAAGATACACAAGAGATTATGGACTGCATTATACCCGACAACCAGCAGTGATCGAAGGATACACTGATGCAAACTGGATATCGGATAATAGAGATTCCAAATCAACAAGTGGTTACGTATTTACACTTGGAGGAGCTGCTATTGCTTGGAAGTCTTCTAAGCAAACGGTGATAGCAAGATCCACAATGGAATCCGAATTTATCGCCTTGGATACGTCAGGCGAGGAGGCGGAATGGCTACGTCAATTCGTGGAAGATATTCCAAGATGGCCAAAGCCTTTGCCAGCTATATGTGTACATTGTGATAGCCAATCGGCGATTGGTAGAGCTCAAAGCTTGATGTACAATGGCAGATCAAGGCATATGCGACATAGACATAACACGATACGACAACTACTCTCAACGGGTGTTATCACAATTGATTATGTGAGATCAGCGGATAACATTGCGGACCCGTTTACAAAAGGCTTAAGCAGAGAGTTAGTAGAAACGTCGTCAAGAGGAATGGGACTAAAGCCCGTGGTAAATGGGAATATGAGGGAAACCTAACTTAGTTGACTGGAGATCCCAAGATCTAAGTTCAATAGGACAACTTAATCATATTACCAAACGGAGTCACTGTGGGGGAGTACCCTAAACTAAATAAAAAGGGAGTTATTTATACTTCCTAGTCCATTCCAATCAGTGACATTGATGTGAGGCTAAGCATATTAAGGTTAACGATTTCGGGAAATCAAATAACCATGATGCTTTTAATGATTCAGGGGAATCACCTATGTTAGAGAGAAGTGGGGTCGCTTCAAATGGATTTGTGGGGTGCGCAAATCCTAGAGCTCTCGCAGAACCAGGCTAGTGTTCCAGGACCATAATAGGACACGACAATGAGGAGTTGGCCAAACCAGGGAGAGTATTGTGTGAAGGGTATTGTCGTTTACACAAATGGGGGTATGTTCAAGGACATCGCGTCTACACACCGCTAGTAAGCTAAGTGCGCTTCACAAAAGAAGGTTCAAAGGTTAAAACCTACCTATCTTGCAATGCTCAACTGTCGAAGTTTATCGTTGAAAAGTGTAAGGAAAAGATCCATTTCCATACATGTGGGGGATTGTTGGAAATTTGATGAAAATAGCATTTTTCATGTGGGGGATTGTTGGAAAAATAGGTGAAAATAGCATTTTTCACAAATATAGGAAAATGATTTTTTCCTATTTTGGACTAGAAATAAATATAATAAAATGAGCGGGTTTTATATATTTATTTGTGGGTTTGTGTTCTATGTTGGAAGACCTTCGCAACGAACTAAACCACGTCCAAAACCGAGCTAAGATGAATGAGATATCGATGCTCAAAGTTAGGTGTTTGGAACATTCAATGCTGAAACAAAAGGGAAAGTAGCACCTTGTCCCACATCGGATGAGAGATGGAACTTAAATGGGTATTTAAGGTGGAACTCTCCATCCTTATTGTTTCATGGAAGCACACACTAGTGTCCTCGCGAAGGGTGCGGAGCACCCTAACTCGCACTCGCACACGCTCGCGCGCGCGCGCGTGGCGTGGGCGATGAGGCGCAATGTGGCGCTTTGATGGCGCACTTTGCACTTCGCACGCTCGCATCGCCGAGAGCCGCCTTTGTATTTTTGACCGCGTGCGCGTGGTGGAGCACAAGGGTTGCAAGGACCAAGTGGTAGGTGATGCGGCGCATGACGTGGCAGTCATGCGCGCGCGAGTACACGTGGCACTGAGGCGCGCGGGTGCACGCGGTGCACCAGAGTGAGCCAATACGGCGCGACTGTGTGGCGCGCTCGTATAGACTCACAGGTGACGTGGCGCACGCGCGCATGGACTTGAGCCAAGAGGACGCACCGCACATGGGCGCGCGGCGCACGACTGTGAGCCAAAAGGCCGCACCGCGCATGGGCGCGCACGCAGAAAGCTTCCAGCATTGAATAACAGAGCAGTTTCAGTCCAGCTTCGTAACTGACGAGTTAACAGGCTTTGACTGAGAATTAAATGACGTATTAAATTGCATTGAAGACGTTTAATGCAATTTAAACCTCTCCTTAATTCGTTTTTGACTGTTTCGACTTAGGAGCTGTATAAATACAGCTCCATACCCAGCAGAAGAAATCACCAGCTACACAACAGCATACTCCACATCCTCTCTACTTTCTCTGATCCTCTTCAAGCAAGCTTTCAAGGTAACCTTCGGGTTGTAGGCGAACTCCGGCAGTACTACTGCTCCGGCTGTTGTACCCTGGGAAACAAAACGAGTACTCTTGGGAGACTCGGAATTTGTTTTAAGGGAAGCGTGTTTACACATGCCTCAGTCAATTCTGTCTTCTACTCCTTTCTTGTATTTGGTTTATTTTCAGTTGTATTTGTAATTGTTATTTTGTCTTTCTCATTTCTGTTTGTAATCAGTATTAATAAAATTTGTTTATTTTATTTAAATTACGCGAACGGTTCCTACACTTTTTAATTTTTATTTATTCTTAGGTAGCAGGGAAATCTACTAGTTTAAAAACTTTTTAGTTTTTATAATTCTAACTTACTAAGGTAAATTTATTCTTAGGTAATAGGGAAATCTACTAATTTAAAAACTTTTTTTGGTTTTTATAATTCTAACTTACTAGGGTAATAAAGTTACACACACATAGTGATAAATCTATCATTCATAACATTAGCAAACCTAATAACAAAGCTCATATTACTTATTTCTAAATTCTTACTTAATTTACATCACTGATAGTAACCGGCCTAACTTCTAAATTTTGATCTTTGAACATATTGATAGTTTATTAGTATCGCAGATTATTATTTTTTAAGTTATAAATAATTAGTTTGTAGGAGATTTAACAATTAAGTTAAATAATTTATTGTTTAGGGTGAAATTGAATTTATTCGAATTTGAATCCATTCGAGTTTCAAATACTTATTGAATCGAATAAATTAAATCTTAATCAAACACAAATTCAGGTTAAAAAATAAAAAATCAAATAATTCAATTTGATTAATTTGTTATTCGATTTGATTAACACCCCTAATCGGGTATTATCGATGCCTTATGGATACTGGAAAATGGGTACTTGATGGATATGGGACATGGAATGTGAAATTATCAATATATGTCTCATTGTCTTTTCTAGTGGGGCTTTTTCATTCTCCCATCAATAGCTTCATACATGGCTTTTCCAATCATTAGCATTCGAATTTTGGAATCATGTAAGCATTAGAATTCGACTTTGTGATTTTAACCCAAATATTTGAATTCGAAATATTCATGTATTATTTTTTTCTAGTAATTATTTTTGGAATTGTGACATGCCCAGTATGGTTATGCTTGGCAAAATGGACAGGTCATGTCTTGCGATTCCCAGCCCCTTAGCTAATATCTAGCATTGGCTCTACTGGCTTGGTGGTCTCTTTTGTTGGTCTATTATATAGGCAGGAAAAAATGTTTGAGAATAGGTTGTATTTATAACGGCAAAAAAATTAATAGTGTTATGAATCATTGCAATAGTGGATGGCAACTAGATGCACAGTAAAAGCGCACAGTAAAGGAAATAATTCATTCGAATTATTGACACAGTAACTTCAATAATTCGTTCGAATTATTGACGCACAGTACAACATAGTTTCTTTCTTCTGTCTATATAAACTCATGTAATATTATAGTTTTAGAGGACCAAGAAATATATATAAGAAATCCTCTGAAAATTCTCTCTACTTATCTTCTATATTATTCAGCTTTTAGGCTAGTTTTATAACACGTTATCAGCACGAGCTCTATCAACCAAGCAAATCAACAAAAGCAAAGGAGCTATTACCATACTCAATGTAAGAATTTAATATATTTAAATATATACATATATATAGGTTGAAAGCCTAAGGGTGCACCAGTGAGTTGTAAAACCATACACCTTTAGGATGATCTTTTAGATCCCGTTTCTCCTTTATATATATGTATACTTATAATATAGTTCTGTGATAAATTAAAATTAGTACAGGAGACCTATTGCTCTGGAGATATAATAATTATGGGACTACTAACATTTATTTATGTACCTAACTTTTTTGTTTATGCATCTAATATTTATTTATACAATATAATATTTACTAGCTACAGTGAACTGTTTCAAAACGTATCATGGAAGCCTTAACCAAAAGTATGGTGTAAGCTTAAATTTTCTTATCTATATAAGAAACTCACTACTCGAGCTAATCTACACATAAGCTACAACTTCTGATATAATTCAACACATACCCAAAATAACTCGTACCCAAACTTTTCTTAGTTTAACAAAACCATATATTCAAATGGCAAATCTTCCAGTAGCATATGCTGAATCTTCAAATGCAGCAAACATTCATCGATTCCTTCGGTTTACTGATTTACCCAATCGTGAGAGGTATCAAAAACTCAAGAATCTTGAAGTTTTTTCTATTAGCGGTATTGATTGGTATCAAATGGAAATGTTTGATCCAAGTGGTTTACTGGCGAGATTCCTACCACGTAATACGACCTGGCGTCGTTTCTTCGACATCCTAGAACCGTCATACGATGAACTTGTATATGAGTTCGTGTCCACTTTCTATTTCAAATATGATAAAAGTCTTACCGATGAATCTATTCATTTTCGACTTTGTGGACAATCTCATAATATGTCATTAACAGAATTCACAGTTCATCTGGGCATATATACAGATGAAGAAGTTAAACAACCTATTTTTACGGAGGCATCAACCTCTTATTCCTCTGAGGAAATGAGAGAATATTGGCTAGGCCATTCATCGAAAGAGTGGTGTAACAATAATAATTCTATGAAATTCACAGACCCTCGTTATCAATATATGCACCGTGTTTTAGCCAACACTATCACGGGGCGCAAGAATAATCAACATAGGGTTAGTACTACCGACCTTTTCCATCTGCATAGTATTTTTGAGCAAGTTCCTTGTAATATTTCCCACGAGCTTGCTACATATCTTTTAAATCAACAAACAAATCCTCTGAGAAGTCTCATGGGAGGGTCTTACATTACAAAAATAGCAAAATCATTAGGTATCTTAAGTAATCAGATTATCCAAGGATTATCCCCACCAAAGGCATCTGGGATTGTAAATTTTAACACTGTTAGGCTAACCGCTGTTCATAATTATACACTAAATCAACCATTCCAGTCGGTGGAAGCTCAGGTTATCTTAGAAAGTACCTCAACACAAAATTTACAACAATCATTGTTGCAGCTTCCTCAACCGTCTTTTTATCGTTTTGATCTGCAACCACAGCTGCCACCCGTACAAGAACATATTACAACTAACCTATCTCAACCACTAGCACCGAACATCTTACAAAACATCTCACCCTTAGTTTTCGAGGAATATTCAACGATGCAACAAACTTTGTTTGATGAAAACATGATATTCCAAGAGCAGTTAGCATCAGAATCATTTTTACAATCACCATTACCGCAACAGTTTTTCCAATCACTATTAAACGAAGTAGAACAACAACTGCCACCAATTAATATAACAAAACCATGTACGGTACCTCAAATGAATCTACCTTCAGAATCAATAGGAGTCGAAGTGGCTAGGTTAAACGGTCAGATTCGAAATTTGTCTAAACAAATAAAACGGCTGACAGAAAGAAATAAATGGTTGGAAGACATGCTAAAACAAATAGCTAATAGTATGCAACTGACTCTACCACCTTCACCACCTTATGATTCTGAGTCTGAATTTGATTCATTATATGATTAATTTCAAATGTAAGTTCGTTCACATCATAATAGACTATCAAATTATTATGATTAAATTGTTTAATACATACATTCTATTTTGTGTTTTTACCTACAAGTAATACATATATGATCATAAATAAGAAGTTTATGAATCATAATCAGTTGGCATGACCGGTTAGACCACACCGAGTAAAATGATAATGTGAAATGTATTGAAGAACTAACAGATCCTTCCAGAAAATTATAAAATGTAATTTTTGTTCTCCAAAAAGTTAATCAATGAAAGTAGGGTGTGAATCCCTAAGTATTCTGGAATAAGCAAAGGATATACATATCCAACATGATACCATTTAGTGTTTTAAAAATCGATGCATCGTCTAAATGGTTGTTTTTGTGATTAAGGCTTAGCTAATGTGATAGCAAGCATATTATTCCAGATTGATATAATGATTTTGATAATAAATCAATTTCACATAATGATCATTGCAATACACGTAAAACTTCATGTAGTTTATACATGATTTATTGAGACAATCACTAGATGTGTTTGCTAAGTGTATGATCATGAGAGCAAAAGTTCATGTATCAATTCATATAATGCCAATATATTGTAATATTATCTCCCCATTATAATTGGGTTTTGGTCAGAAACCAAATATGTCCATTCTAAGATTTTGATTGTGCGATATATATTGAAATTGATCCACCACGACGCACAAATATGGGACCTTAAAAGGTGATTGGGAATATAGCATTTAACGAAAGAGTTATTTATGGTTCAGTTTATTAATATCCATCTAAATGGACTGACATTCCCAATATTAGGGGAAGATAAAAGCAGTTGAAAAAGAAATGAGTTGAAATAAATTATCATTGATCATTAAAATTGAAAATATGAACTACGGGTTCAAAGAACAACTCATTTTGAAAATAAATCTATTACCAGACGTATTTACTTACCAAAATAAAGTGACAAGCTAAGTCATATATATCAACTGCTAATGCTCCAATTATCATAATTTGTGTCCCTAAAGGACAACCATACACTAGTATTAAATCTATGGCATGCCTAAAGCGTGATAGACTAATTGATTCCATGAATAAAAATCCTCGAAATTTGGAGCAATTAATAAAGATGGTCAAGTCGAGGTTTAGTATAAAATTCTCTTAAAGAAGACAATATTGACATGATGTTTCTAGAAGAACCTCAGGTACCTGAAAGAAAAAAAAATCAATGTATCATGTCTAAAAGAAATGGAATCAAAATAAAATTAGCACCGTTACACTTTTATATAACATAGCGCTAGAAATAATGAAACAATGAGGATCAAGATTTTTGAATCTACTCATGAATGAATTCATGTTATTAATTAACCAATCTTGGAAAAAGTGAATAAATCAAAGTTAAAATTCTCTCATGAAATGAAAAGCTTTCAGACCAACCGTTCTTAAGGAAAAGATTTTCTTACATAAATCAAATTGAGTAATACAAAGAAAATTTGGTGGCACAAGAATGTTGCAAAACCATTGATTGATTATGAGGAGACACATTATCCAGTGGTGGATATAATAACTTTCAAATATCTGATTCGTCTGGTAATATATTAAGAGAAAATTGACATGCAGCTTATGAATATTTATATATCATGTGGTACTACAAAATACATAAAAATTCATGAAGAATTTAAATTATCAAAGTCATGTAAGGCGAGATCTCAAGAACATTATAAGATATGAATATGCTTAAATTATTATAAATGCTGAAAAGAAATGGAACTCTCGATGAGTTTCCTAAGGCTGTTGAGTACATGAAAAAAAAATTAATGAAATTCGATGATTATGATAGCTATTGATTAATGTATAAGCATGGTAAACTATGGATTGTATGAATGAAGTAAGTATTCAAGGCATCTTTTGCATATGATATAGAGAACAATGAGGAAATCTACATGATAAAATGAATGTACATTCATAGTTGGTAAAATCGAAAAGATGTATTTCAATGAATGTAAATGCATGAAGCAATAATTTCAAAACCTGTAAATACATCTTCTTAAAGTAGTAAAGATTGTATGGACTATAAGATGAATATGGTATAACGAATTTTTTAATGAAGTTAGAAAAGATAAATGCATACGGTATAGTTGGACTATATATTTTTCTTTGGAAAACCGTATGAGGTTTTATAACTATTAAAACATATTAACAAATCAAATATGAAATACAAATTTATGCCTTGATAAACAAACTAGCATTTGCATCATTATCCATAAATTATTACACATATAGAGAATGATGGATTATATTGATATATTTGGCTAGTTATACATTACCATCTGTATCATATTACTCGTGTACAAAGAAGAGATAATATAATCGGATGTAATAAATTAACATCTAAGGTATGAAAGATAAAAAAATTTATATTACTAACCTACCAAAACAAGTTTTATTAGCTTTGTAAATGCAGGGAATGTAACAACATATAGTTGTGGATCATATGGTATTTGTTTACATAAAGCACCAGGAATCTCATATAAAGACCATATAACATTGATCAACACAAAGGACTATACACATCAAGGAATGAAGTGGCAAAATATTAACTAAAAGATCTACGCAGAAGGCTTAAACGATACATAATGAAATCAGGGGGAGTATTACAAGTTGCACTCTTAGGGTGAGAGGGGCACTCCTCTAAGAGGGGAGTGACCTCTCTTACACACACCCAATCACCGTGCGCCACGTCAACTCCCCCTTAACTCCCCCCACACCCTCAATTTGATTGCGGCACTCCTCTCTTGGGGGACTTGGTTTTATTTTTTTTATATAAATATTTTTATAAAAGTAAAACATAATTTAAATAAATTAAAACTAAATAAAAATAAAAAATAGAACATTTCATTTAATTAAAAACAAATTTGAAGGGTATTTTTAAAAGTAATAAAAAAATTATAGAACATTTCATTATTTTTCTTCTTCTTCTTTCTTCCTCCTCCTCCCCTTCTTCTTCTTCTTCTTCTTCTTCTTCTTCTTCTTCTTATTTGAAAGTGTAACAGGTCTCAAAAATTAACTCACAAACTCAGCATGTATATTAGATTATCACAAGGAAAAAAAACTCAAATATATACAAATCTCATCGGTGAACTCTCCCCGCTCCCGCTCCCCGATTAGCCTCCCAGATTTGATGGCGGTGGTGTTCCCGCTCGGGGACTTGGCTCACCGCACGCCTCCCCGCTAAGTGCCCCGGACACCCTTATATACCACCAAGATTTTTTGAATATACTCGAGACTTTATTAAAGACAATCAAGTCGAGATGATATATGTCCAATCAAGCAACAATTCAATCGATCTTTTCACAAAAAGCACTACCTACAGCAACTTTCAGGAAACACGTTTATGACATTGGCATGCGTCACGTACGGAGAATGCGATGCCTTACAAATTGCAGCTTGAGGGGGGAGCTATAGACTGCACTCTTTTTCCCTTAGCTAAAGTTTTTTTTTCCCACTGGGTTTTTCTTTAGCAAGGTTTTTAATGAGGCAATACTTAATTACCCCAAAGTTTGCAAAGTGTCATCCAAGGGGGAGTGTTATGAATCATTGCAATAGTGGATGACAACTAGATTCACAGTAAAAGCGCACAGTAAAGGAAATAATTCATTCGAATTATTGACATAGTAACTTCAATAATTCGTTCGAATTATTGACGCACAGTACAACATAGTTTCTTTCTTCTGTCTATATAAACTCATGTAATATTATAGTTTTAGAGGACCAAGAAATATATATAAGAAAACCTCTGAAAATTCTCTCTACTTATCTTCTATATTATTCAGCTTTTAGGCTAGTTTTATAACAAATAGTTTTTTTTTCTTAAAGTAGCCTTCACAATTCTATAAAATTAATTAATATTTTGTAGTAGTTAAATGTTAAAAAGCTTTTTAAAAAGTTATATAGTTGTTTCACACATGGCCGCCACATGAACCCATTAGCCCGCATCTTTTTTTTTTTTTTTTAACGGCCAACAAATTCAATCATGAGCACTCTCGGGGCACCCACTGGACAAACGGAGTACTCCGAGAGTAACCCGCGTCCACCACCAATTCCGGGGAAAACCCGGTAACCCACCCGCCCGTAGGCACGACGGTGAAGTTACCGGTAAAACCCGTTTGACTCAAGGATCCAACCCAGATTTCCCTGGGTCTCCTATCATTGCCCACCAGTGCCTCACTCTGCACCAAGTGAGAGTCGAACCTGCATCTCTCAAGAGAAATCCAAGCCCTCTACCACTTGATCTAGAGATCATTGGCCATCAGCCCGCATCTGAATATCAGGATGCACACAATCGGAGCAAGACGAGCCTCCAATGGGGCGCCCGCCCACCTGATGCCTGCCTGCCCATGCCATGTCGTTGTCTGCCTCGTCCTCTTTAACCATGCTGGAGATGCTTGTTTGGTGATATTCGCACATCACCTTTAAATCCCCTTTAGTTGGGCACACGAAATACATAATTACAAAGGAGACTTTTAACAACTTTAAAACGACTTTTAGCTTGTGCTTCCAACTTATAAGGACTTTTCAGTGCAATCAAGCCTTTTAATATGTGGGACTTGATGACGACTTCCACATTTTGCAACGCAATTATAAACTGAATAATTTTTTACTCTCAATTAAAATGTTGGTATGAATTCATTTTCATTTTACTTCTCTTTAATCTTTGTGTTTAAATTATATACGTGAGTAAAAGTAGATACGCGACTATAAAGTCATGTATGTCAACACCATTTGTATGACATTATTATGACGTGACATATATAATGATCATATTTATTTGTATCTATATATCAATATTTATTTTATTTTTAACTGAGATGTATCTCATAAAATATTATAATGAATACTACTTAGTTTGCGATGTATATGGAAATGTAGGGTAGGGATAGTGTACATTAATTCAGAAGTGTGAAAAGTGTAAGAAGTGTATTATAACACTATATAACATCATATAAACACCGTATTACACTATGTAACACCATATAACACCATATAACACTATGTAACACTATATAACATTATATAACACTATACATCTACCATAGACATGCTATCAGACAAAATATAGTGTTATATGGTGTTACATAGTGCTATACGGTGTTTATATGGTGTTATATAGTGTTATATATAGTGTTATAATACACTTCTCACACTTTTGGATTAATGTACAGGATCCTCTACCTGGAAATGTATATACAAAGCAGGAAAAAAAATCTAAATAGTGACTTATACTTATACATAAATATAGAAAAAAAAAACAAAATATAAATATAATAAAGTATTCTTAATAATTTCTAGGATATAACAAATATGACCTAAATGTAAACGATACATCACAATTCACAAAACTTGTAGTTAGGCCTGTAAACGAACCGAACATTCATGAACTGTTCATGAACTTGTTCGGCGGGAAGTTCGTTTATGTTCATTTATGTAATAGATGAACGAACACGAACAAAAAAAATGTTCGTTTAATTAAATGAACGAACATGAACATACCTTGTGTTCGTTCATTTATGTTCATGAACATTCGTTTATGTTCATTCATTTATATTCGTGAACGTTCGCTTATTTATGTTTGTTTATGTTCGTTTAATTTTTAGTAAATACATAAGTAGTTATATTTATATAAATATTAGGTTTTGTAACTACTTATATAATTATAACTAATTAGTATATCTATGAACCCTAATTTAGATGTGTTTTCGGATGAACTGTAATATATTAGACTTGTTTGTTCAATCATGTTAATTTATGTTTGTTTATGGTTATTAAAATATGTTCACTTAATTTTTTTTTGTTTATGTTCGTTTGTGTTCGTTAATGTTCGTGAACTGTTCGTTTAGGCTATAAACGAACGAACATAAACGAACATGAACATGCCTGATTTCTTAATAAACGAACACGAACAAAAAAATGTGTTCGATTATATCTTCGTGTTCGTGTTCATGTTCGGTTAAAGTTAAATGAACGAACACGAACATGCCAATGTTCATGTTCGTTCGATTCGTTTACAGGCCTACTTGTAGTGTTAACGCAATGGTGTTAAGCACACCCAAGACACAAAGGACTCGTGTTCCGCTAGAGCGGCTAGACCTAAGGTGTAATATAGAGCACACATCTAAGACTACGCAGTGTGGTGGGCAAGGGCAAGGCTGCCACGTAGACACCACCTAGACTTTGGGGGCTTTGCCCTCCAAAGAACAAGGGGTAGTGAAAGGCAAGGGGCAACCGCAAGGGCCTAAAGTCAATTATGGAAGAGGGGCAACACCAAAGTCAAATGCCCAAACACCCGTGGAGATCTTCATGGGGAAGGGGCAACACCTTGTGAAGGAGGGAGGGGATGGGGTGGTGGGCAAGGCGTGGAGTGGCCGTTCTAAAAAAGTTTCTAATTTCATTAACAAGGTAAATTCAGTGGCCTATAAAATCATACGCCTAGTGGTGTCTAGTAATGTCTGGAGGTAAATCCGGCTCAGACTCAGTTTAACCTCGTTCATCGGGTCCGGTTCATCAAGCACACTCGACTACGGATCAGGTAATGGTCATAGCGACATAACACAAGAGTCCTACCCCAAATTACTGACTAGGTAAACTTCAGAACTCAACCCTGTAGCTACCACGAAAACAAGCAGACAAATAGACATCAACTGCTCACTCTCAAGAACTCTTGGGAGCCTTGGTACATGCGGGAGTCGGATGACAAGACTCAACAGTGTTTACAATGCACAAGTCCAGATAGACGCACAACTGTCGAGAAGCAGTGAATCCGGTGCAGCAACATCTAACAAAGATTATAACATGTTGACACAAGCTATCAGCCTATTATCAAAGACAGTGGAGAGTGATTGAGTAAACATGAAAATGAATCCTGCCAAAATGGCGAAAGAATCAAATCAAATACCATTAATAAAATAAAATAAAAATCCAAACGGACGGCTGTACAACGACATTGACTTTCATTTACAAATCCACAAAACAACTCACGCAAACAATTATTTTTTCACCAAACACAGAAAGAACATCTTGCACCAAAAGAAGTTAGAACCATATGGAAAATAAACACATCGCAAATCTAGTAGAGCTTTATTCTAGTTTCAATTGATTTTCGGCATATAGGGCACAACTGAAGAGTTTGTCCACACTCGCAACAAGTCTGCAAATAAAACACGTAACAGAGTTGACTATTTGAATTCAGTTTGACTTTAACGAATACAGATGAAGATAATCAAGTACCTGGTGGCCACAGCCAAATGCCATGTCCTTTTGGTTAGTAAGGCAAATGGGGCATACCTGCAACATATGTAAGTAAAGGGAATGCAAATGAAAGAAACAATATGAACAGATTCTGCTGGTAAATGTCAAAACAGATAAAATTCGGTTTTACCCATTGGACCGGTTAGCAATAAGTGATAACCCAAAGTTATCCTACTGAGAAAACGTGTCAAACAAGTTGAAAGTCACCCAGCATCTTTTAAAACCTCTCAAATCATGAGACTTTAACTAATAAATAATAACATTTAAAATTCATGGAAGAAAAAAGTATTCAAATTTAAGACTTGACCCATCCTATCCATTTAGAAGTTAACCAAAAACTCACAAGTAGGCAGAGCTATTTGTACCTGATTGTCATATGTAGAATTTGAAGCAGGTGGAGCCGCGCTTTGAGAACTCATTTGATCATAGTAGGACCCAGCAGAAGAAACAGGACTAGTTTGACCATAGTTAAACTGTGAGCCCTTCTGAAAGCTACTTGAATGTGACGATTTTGAGCTGCTATAAGAGGATGCAGAATGAATCGGTGGAGGAAGAGCTACCCTGTTTGGAGAAATTCCTTTCCGGCCGCTGAAAATTAATAAAAAAAGGCAGTTAAATTGTTAGTTATGTTTAATCTCTAGCAAGTAAAATAAGAGAACGAAAAGTGTGTTGGTTACCCTAGTATATTAAGTTCGATTGTTGCTTTATATTGAGTAGGAATTTCCATCAAAGCTGCGAGAGCAAATTCCGTCTCTTTCCGCACTGGAGGCACATTCTTCGACATGATTTCCGTGAAATTGACAAACTAGCATACAAACATAAAATAGCATTAAAAATTTATAACACCTATGGGAATAATACTGAATGTAGGATTATCGCTTACCTGAAAATTATCGAAGTCTCGAGCGGGGATGTTATCATCGAATTCTCTCATCATATCCCAAGGCCCATCTCCAACTCCAACTAATACGATCGAGAGTGGAAGTTTGCTAAAAATGGGAAGGGGGAATTATATTTCATTAAGAGCACACAGAAACATCGAACTAAATTTGTACAAAAGTTTGACGACAAACACCTTGCTTGAACTATGGCATCTACGGTTCTTTGTTCTTGTGGACTCAAATTACCAGGCTCGGTATCAACACTTCTTGTTACCTGCACAACAAAATAATTAGAGACTTAACAGGTCATTTTTTAGTAAAAGCCACTTAGTATTTTGTAACTTCATCCATAAATAATGATTCAGCTTTTATGAAAACTACGAGACACTATAATCATCAAACTATGATTTGCAGACATTGTAGTGCATACCCGTCACAATCCAATGTCATAAACTGTGAAATATATGCTCAGATATTAGATATCAACGATCACCAATTCATCATTCACAAAAATTAAAGAATTTCTTATCGACCAAAGATATAAATCTACCTGCCCATCTGCGATAATTAATAACACATGATACTGGCCCCCACTTTGCTCAACGATGGTCATAGCCTGTTCAATGACTGGAGCAAATGATGTTGGTCCTGTAACATGAAAAATAAACAGTTTAGAAGAACCATCAGCTAGCAAAATGTACAGAAAAACAGTAGAGTATATTTCAGACCTGCAAGCTTTAAGTGGGGGGTGATTTCTCTGTACCTACTCAATACTTCTTCAAAACCGTTACAAAACCTCTCTTCTGAATAAAAGCTGAAAACGTCTTGATCATGTGTTGAAGCTGCCAGTTGATAACAAAATGTAACATTTAAGGTCCATACTTATTAAATCATTACTAAAAACGACAGGTACTGGCTTACAGAACTATACCATCACCAAAACCAAAACATGGAATCAAGTTATCCTCATCAAATGCAGCTAATGTTTTCCCAATAATAGTTATTGCTTGCTCGTATGGATTCAAATTATCTCCAATATGATGTAGACTTTTTCTGTTGAAAGACCTTGAACCTGTTTTAGCCAATCAATAGTTAACATTCTTCTTCTTAAGTATTATAATTAAGAATAAAGAAACAATGATAATAAAGTTACCGGTCCACTCATTGCTCTTAGTGAAGTCGATACCAACAATAAGGTTAGAGGATTCAAGCCCTGCACGCGCAAGTGCTTCAGTCACCTGCACAAAAAAGTGAAAGCATCATCCTACTTGTGACGGATTTTCCCAACTTAACTACAAGAAAACAATACACAAAAATGCAATAACTTTCACTAACGTAGCCATCATAAAAGTTCCACCGAATAAAACAAATTACTAGCACTAACTTGCACATACTAGAACACAATGCACAATATTACAAAAATATGGCGTGTTTCCGATAAATATCTCCCTAACAAATATCAACATATACAAGAATCAACGATCAATCCAAACAGTAAAGACAAAATTCAACCGTATAATATTATCTAAATCCTATAACAAGATTGACAAAGACCAACTAACCATAAATCCGTATACACACAAATAATGCAAGCAATTCTACCTGTTCCAAAGAACTGTAATTATCTGCAATTCTGGAATACCTCCGGTCAAGCTTCTTCTGCGGTCTAGACGGAGCCGGAGCCGGAGCGGGTACAGGAACGGTCGAAGGAAAAGGAGCAGCATAGTGCTGTGGATATGCCGGATAAGCCTCCTGAACAGGAGCAGCATAGTGTGGTGGTGGTGGATATGAATAAGATTGTTGAGGACTACTGCCATACTGGCTTCCGGTAAACGACGAAGAACCCGATTGAAACGATGATGAATGCCTGTAACTCCCCTCTTTTGAACTCTTACCCCCCATCAAATTCAAATCAAATTATCTGCAAAATTCCAATACAAATTTTTTTCAAACAGTCTGTTAATTAAGCCCCTAAAACCAACCATAAATATATTGAATCCAATCGCCAACAGAAAAGAAAATTATCCTGAAAATGAAAAGTTGACTAAGACTTTAACCCTACGAAATCACGAGATAAAGCACTGATGATTTTCTGGAACCCTAATAATAAGCGGTTACGAAGAAGCTTCGCCGACATTACACTTATAGACTATAGACATTGTATGCAATAATTTCGTGTACGACTCGAAAATCGATTAGTTATTTTTAGAAAAAAAAAAAGTATAAAAAATTAGCAAATTAGTCGATTGCACGTCAACCTACCGCTTACGACACAGCCTGTAATTATGTAAAATTATTTCTAATTAATCATTAATTAAGAAGAATTAAGTTGCGTTTTACACAATTATACAAATAATCAAACCAGATCTGATGATTCAGTCGAATAACAATAACAATCTGATCTCAAACTGGACTGAAATTGAATGTAATCGACAATTTCAATCAGATAAGATGATATGAAACCTGAAAGTAAAGAATCTACTTATAGAGATTCAGATAAACAAACCTGGATTGTGTTAAGGGAAACAGAAACAGCATCAGTAGTGGCTTGTAATAAGTTTCTTCAAAGCATCAATGGCGGATTCCAAATGTCTCCGAAAAGCAACAGTGCTTTTTGGATCAATTAGTGGATTCTTTTATGGAAGTCTTTGTTGAGTGAAGAGGAATAGGAACGAAAGTCTACTCAATTTCTTGATTGATTTTTTATTTTTATTGCTTTTTATTTTGTTAGTGAGAAATCATTTGAATTGGGTTGTTACTTGTTAGGTTTTAGTTGTAGGCCACACACTTCACTAGAAAATGGATGTGTGTTTTGATAGTGAAATGGATAGAATATAATACTTTCCATGATTTAACATATATTAGTTAGGTATTAGGATCAAATACAAAAGATCCTAATTGTAAGAAGGATTTATAGAGTGACAAGTGTCCAATAACCTAAAAAAACCCACTACACAAAAAAACCCACTAAAAAAAAAAAAAAAAACTTAAACATCCACCACCACCAAAAACACCCACCCCCACCCCCCACATCACCCACCCAAAAAAAGGTGAGGGTTTAGGTTTTTGGGTGGGGGTGGGTGTTTAGTTTTTTTTAGGTTTTTTTTTTTTTTTTTTGGGGGGGGGGGGGGGGGGGGAGGGGGGTTAGGTTTTTTTAGGTTTTTGGGGGGGGTGGGGGGGGGGGGGGTTAGGTTTTTTTTTTAGGTTTTTGTGGGTGGAGGTGGGGGGGGTTAGGTTTTTTGGGGTTTTCTTTGGTGAGGTATAGTTTTTTTTTTTTTTTTTTTGCGGGGGGGGGGGGGGGGGGGGGGGGGGGGGGTTTAGGTTTTTGGGTGGGGGTGGTGGTGGGGTGGGGGTGGGTGTTTGTGTTTTTGGTGGTGATGTAGTGGGTTTAGTTTTAGGTTATTGGACACTTGTCACTCTATAAATCCTTCTTACACTTCTTACAATTAGAAGCCTTTGTAGAATAACTTGACCCAGTTAGTTAGATATGGGTTATACATCCAAACTATTTGTTGTTTTTGGAGTTTTTTGAAACAAATTGATGTATTATATTGCTTAGGAAATTGTATGATTGACTTTGAATTAGATCTGGGTGGAGAATTATACTATACTGAATAGAAGCGAGCCTGATTTTAAGAAACAAATTTTGTGTAGATTAAAATGGATGATGAAAAAAATTAAAAAAAAAATAATGTTCGTTACATCTTTTGGTGTGTCCCTGCGTAAGTGATGAGTAGTTATGATCGAGACTAAATATGAAAACTTGAACTCCGATAAAAAATATAATAGTCGGTATTGGATCCGTTGTAGTATGGTTGGGCCTGTTCTAAAATAGTCTGATTTCAGGTTACTAGTTCAGTCGGTACTCGTAACAATAAACTCTTTTGGTATAAATAATAAAATGCTTGTTTTTGTTGCTTTCGGTTAAATGCATTAAAAATAAACGAGTTTCAGATTTATATTGATTAAAAAACGTTACTTCTAAAATCATAAACATACACTCTAGTTTATTATTGCATTTATTGGTTTAGCTATGATATAAGTTATATATCGCAGACACAAACAAATTGTAAAAAAGGCAATGCTTCCTGCAATATGCTTGCATTCTAGAAATAAAAATAAAATAGTTTATGTGGTTTAGTAAATTTCACCTGTAGTCTCTATTTTTCTAAAGTTATATTTATAGTCTCCAACTTTACACATTCGTTTCTCGAATAGTCTCTAACGTGATGGGGATAGTGGTTAGTTTCTCAGTTAAATAGGTGTGAGATGACCTAAATACCAATACTGTTAAATTAATAACTAAAAAGTTAAAAAGAAATATGATTAATATTTAAAAATTTATATAGGACTCGGTGACTCACCATCCACCCCGCCCACTTCATCTTCCATACTCTTCACCACCACCACCACCATCTCCATCTTTCACCAGCACTACCATCCACCTTTCAACACCATAACACCTCCACACCACATAACACCACCCAATTCATTATTCACACCGGCAAAAAGTTGTTTAAACTTAGCCCAGTAGAAGAGGCCCGTACTCATAATTGAACCAGAAACACAAATTTCAACCATTAAAATTGGGCCCCTCTTTAATCTACTTAAAAGGCCCCACCAAGAATCCAAACGCCCCCAAATCCTTAGGGTGAGAGGGATAGGTGTGGGCAACCATGCGGTGACCGCCGCCTTCATTATATTTGTCGTGCGGTGTGTAGATTTTCGGTGACTACTCACTGCATGCAATGTTTGAACGTTGAGGAGGCAACGACTAGATTTAGGAGAGAGAGGGGTGTTTAACCAATCATACATTTTTCCTTTTTTCTCTAAAAAATGGTTTGGGTGAAACACTCCTTGTGATTAAGTGCTTGAGGAGAGTTGGAGAGGGGAGTTTACATGGACGTCTAACTTATTTTCTTCTTATTGTGTTTTAAATTCAAAACTAGTTGTTTATATATGTGCTTCCCGACTGGCCCTAATGTTTAACAGATTTATATTGGTACCGGTTTAATTCGTTTTGGTACCGAAAGAGAAAAAAAAACAATTGAACGACAACAAAAGAACAAATATCGATCGAAAACGATAAAAACAAGAATACCGGATCTCTATCGACGTTATTCGGTCGGTATCTGTCTGGTTCATTTCATTACTTGTACGGTACCGACAATCAATATAGCTAACGGACGCAAATTATTTAAAGTATAAGGGTGTGATGAAGGTTAGATTAAGATGATAAAGATATTTTTTTTTCACATAAAATGACAAAGTTACTAAACTATTGTAGTTCCAAAGTTGTTATTTAGTGTCTAATACTAATAAAGAAATACATCTAATGCCATGTAGCATTCTCTTGTTTAATTCATTTATATATTAAATTAACTAGTAGTAATACCCGTGTGCAAACACGGGTGGTTTTTAGAAAACCATGCATAACATATTTTAATAGAAAGTATAGATAGGTTAATGTTATAGCTAAAAGACAACTATAAACATAGATCATCGGTTAATATATCAGTTACATACGAGTATTTCCATTCTCCTATCCAAAAAAGGGAGTATCCACCCATTAACAATGTAAACTGTTTATAGTCATAAGTACATATAAAAGATGTCTAACAAACTTAATAGAATTTGAATACAACTTAAGTTTCAACAAACATTAACTACGAACACACAATCACCTGCCTCAGCAACTTTCACCAAAGCTAAATCAAGGTTGATCAGGCCTTTGACTTCCAGCAGTTCTTTGATTTCAACAGATGACAGGTCTTCAACAGACTTTAGACTTCAGTAGATTTTTGTGTATAACAGCCTTTATAAATCAGCAGACTTTAGAAATCAACATATCTTTATTCTCTCATCAACCGTTCCCGGATTTACCCTTTGAATTGGAGCTCAAAATCCAAGGAATCAGTATCATCTTCATCCCTATCAAGCTGAAGGTTAATATATATATATATATATATATATATATATATATATGTGTATTATTATATATATTATATGATATATTAATGTTATTAATATATAATATAATATATAGATATAAATAATTTTATACATTATCCCAATTTATCTTTGTGTCAATTTCTTAAACTTTATTTTTTAATGATTATATGGATTTTGTCATTGTTTTATTTTTTATTAAAATATTTAAATTATAAACATATAAATAATTAAATCAGTATTTAAATTAAATTTTATATTAAATTAATATTATAATAATATATTAGATTAATCTCTAAATATTATTAATTATTGATATATCTAATAATACATACATATATATAATTGTTATACATTATCTCGATTTATCTTTACGTCAATTTCTTAAACTTGATTTTTTAAAGATTACATGTGTAACAACCCGACTTTTCGGATCGTTACTTATCGTTGTCATTTCATTCGTGAACGCTTGTACTCCCGAGATTTGATTAACGCAAAAGGTTAAACTATATTTTCAACACATTTTAAACGCATATTACAACACTTATTCAAAACGCAGTTATCGCATTTAAACGCTACTTACAATGCTTACAACTTAGACGCATTTCATCACATCTTACAACGCTTATTTAGACTAAACGCTATCGCAACGCAAACTTAGCGCAAACTCAACGCAGACTAGAAACGCGAATTTATTTTATGCATTTAGTTTATATGTGTTAATTGTGTGATTATTTGTTTAAATGTTATGTGGTATTCAGCGCAACACTTATACGCTCAAACGTATTGCATTTGTGGAATATAATCGTTGATTCAATTGAGGCTTGCGTCAAATGTTTGTCTACTTTGTTCGTAAATACAATAATTTGAGGGATACATTTTCATCATACCCATTTTGACCTAACTGATGTAAATTTAAGTGGATCCGTCAATAATTTAACCCTAAAAATATTTAAAATAAAATCAGCTATCACACCCATTGTCAGTTTACATGTGTTTTTTTAAACTAGTACTTGTATTTGTTTTTATGGTTTTCAGTTTCAATACGAGTCGTTTCAATATTTTTGGTATTTTGCACTACCAAGACTAAAACCGATACAAATCGATATAAAACACTTTTCATTATCTTTTTATGACATATTACCACTTTTATCTTTTAGTTGCACTCGGTACCTTTATTATAAATCCACTTTTCTGTTTTATAATATACAAATTTTTCTCGTCGCATCACAAGGGAAAAAAAAGAAGAAGTTCAATACACTTATACACTATACAATGCATAAGGGAATGACATCTTAAGATACTCAAAATTTAAAAAAATTTATTAGTTTAATGCATCATGTACAACCTTGTTAAAAATATTGTTAGTTTAATTCATAATGCACAACTCTAAAATGAGGGTAAATTAGTTTTTCAAACAACAATTACACTTTAATCCTCTCATCTTAATTACACTTTAGGGCGTGCACGATAAAGCGTTGCGGGGTGTTGGGTTGCTGCACAGGCACACCGCCGCCAGCACCCAAGGGGTTGCGGGGAGTTGGGTTCATCGGTGTGTAGTCACCGAGTTGTTTGAAGGTTGATTTGATTGGGTTTTTTTTTATTTCTTTGGAGAGGGGAGCACCTCTAGTGTTTGAGTTGGAGAGGGAGTTGACATGACAGTTGATTGGCTAAGTGGAAAGTTTACCACTCTCCTTGTGTTTGAGCATCCATTCCACCCTTAATTTCCTCATCCTTAACAATTTATAGATAATTAGTTAATAGTTACTTTTCCGTACGTTAATATTTTTTTAACAAAAAAGAAACCATAAAAAAAAAGTATTTTATTCTCTTTAATTTGAGTGTAGTAAAGCTATATTTTTTTTTTAAATTAAAAAAAAATTGATATGTTACGTGATTAAAAGTGTCTAGATCGAAAACAGACGAAACCAAACCAACGTCAACCAAAAACTAAATTAACTAAAAACTGATTAACCAAAACCGGTTATCACTTTTTTTGTACACTCGTTTAACCAAAATTAACCCAACCGAACCTTTCATATTTTCATATATTTATATATTTTATACCTTCAGTTCATGTATTTCATATTTTATACCTCTATTTCATGTATTTATTATTCACCTTCATGTATTTATACATCTATTTCATATATGTAAACCTCAATTTCATGTGTTTTTAAGCAAACATTTGGCTTAAATGTTGTTTTGGCTATTAACCAAAATTAAAAGAACCGAAAAAACCCGTCAATCTAACTAAATAAACCAAACTGATTAACCAATAACCAATTAGTTAATAAAAGGGATATTGGCCTCTAATAATCCCTACTAGACGTCATTGGCCATTGGCAGTCCCACCTTTTTTTTATTCCCCCTAACAGTCCCACCTTTCAACTACTTTTCCTCCACCGGTCCTCAGTTAAAAACACTTAACAGAGTTAAGTTTTTATCCGAATTACAAACTGACATTTTAGAGCTTTTGATCAGAACGAGGATACGAGTCTGTAGATGTAAAACTTACCTCGAAGCGGTGCTCCAAACGAGTTATTTTTTGTTAATTGGAAGTTTAAACACCCGAATTGAAACACCGTTTTCGTCGTTTGGAGCACAATTTCAAGGTAAGTTTTACATCATTTGACTCGTATCCTTGTTCTAATCAAAAGCCCTAAAACATCAGTTTGTAATTCGGAAAAAAACTTAACTCCGTTAAGTTTTTTTAACTGAGGACCGGTGGAGGAAAAATTGTTGAAAGGTGGGACTGTCAGGGGGAATAAAAAAAGGTGAGACTACCAATGGCCAATGACGTCTAGTAGAGATTATTAGAGGCCAATATCCCTTAATAAAATAGATTAACCGATGACTTCAGCTTCAATCTCGGTTGAGGATAATAGCCGAACCGACCGAACCATGCACACTACAATGAAATGGATTAATCAATTACTTTGCTTATGATGTATATCCATCACAATAAGACTATAAAAATATTCTACAAGTAAAAAAACTATGAGAAATGAGTATCACAATGCAAATTGTCACCCTCACCGCATTACACTTACACGAACACCTTGCAACTGTTAATTTTTTTGAACGACCAAAAGAATTTTTATTAATACTAGCAAGGCGCTAGCCACCAAAATTACATCAAACCAAAGAAAACGTTACACCAAAATAGGAAACCAAGCAAAGTAATTAGAAAATCGAGAATCTACTCCAATCTTCCCATGACATGGACGACTCTTTCGACCTTTTCTTTATCCATAGATAGCCAAGCGATTTCACTTCCTCCAATACTTTATAAACATTCGACCTTTTGTCATTAAACAATGCATCATTTCGGGTTTTCCATATACACCAAACAGTGATCAATATTATGGCATGTACAGCTTTCTTCCGTTTCCTCGTGCCCGGGCTAAACCTGTGTAATTCCAGCAGATCCTTAATCTCGAAAGCCCATATAGGAGGAATTCTACACCAGATCGCTATGTTTTGCCACACAGCTTGTGCAGATAGGCATACAACAAACATGTGTTCACAAGACTCCTCGTACACGTTGCATAATGTGCATATTAAATCTGGCACATTAATATGTCTCCTCGCTAAAGCCGATCTCGTTGGGAGCTTATTGATTGCCGCTCTCCAAGCCATGATTCCGACCTTTTTGGGGACCCAATTATTCCAACTAAATAGACGGTCTGGCCTAGTTCTATTAAATGAGCTGAGAATACCTTTAATACTTGAGACCGAGAAAACACCAGACGAGTCCAACTCCTAAACACACTTATCCTTTCCAGCTGCTACAGAAACCATACCTAACAAGCTTGTTAGGTCTGAAAGCTCCTGTTCATCTTCTATAGAGCTTATAGGCCTGCCCCAATTCCAAATAAAAGCTGGTCTGGAACTGCCGTTATTCAGCCGATCCGCTACCGTGCATATTTTAGACCTTTCTCGTGCAAATAACCGGGGAAATAATCGCTGAAGGGGCTGCTCGCCCAACCAACAATCCAGCCAAAATAATGTCACCGAGCCGTAACCACTACTGATTTTATAACCTTATTTAAGTCTACACTGCATCTATTTAATAAGATCCGAATGCTCACGATTTGTTTCCAAGGACTGGGCATTGATATCTTGGCCGGGATAGCCGTCCATGATCTCGAATTATGGTGAATTGCCCATATCATTCTCCTCCAAAGACCACCTTTTTCTGTTTTGAAACGCCACCACCACTTCGCAAGCATAGCAAGATTTGCGTCTTTTAGAGATCCGAAACCAAGACCCCCATATTCGACCGGAGTAATGGTTTTGTCCCAAGCGATCCAATTCATCTTAGTCAATTCTTCCGAGCCACCCCAAAAGAACACCCTTCTAAGTTTCTCAAGATAATCAACAACTTGTATCGGTGCCTTAAAAAGTGAAAAAAAGTATGTTGGTAAGGAGTTTAATACCGACTCAAGTAGAGTGATTCTCCCGCCATATGATAGAGTTTTTGCCTTCCATAGCGATAGACGATTTCTACATACTTCCACCACCGGTTTCCAATTGCAGATTAGGTTCATATTAGCGCCTACAAGTAACCCCAAGTGCTTGAATGGGAATGAACCTTGTTTACAATTCAGAAAATTCACCATGCTTCGTACCTCACCTTCACTAACAACCCCAATACCATAAACGCTACATTTGGATAAGTTCACTTTAAGGCCGGATGTTAGATGGAACATCTAAGAATCCTTCGGAGATTCGAGACATTGGTATACGACCATTCCCCGACAAACATGACATCATCCGCATAGGTGAAGTGAGAAACATATGGGCTGTCACTAGTGCACTGAAGCCCATTGTATAACCCTATAGAGGATGCCTTTTTCATGATTCCCGACAAAGCTTCCATAGCGATAACAAAGAGAAACGGAGACAGCGGATCCCCCTGCCGAAGACCACGAGAGCACTCGAATTCCATAGTAGGCGAGCCATTAACTAAGACCGAGGCCCTAGCCGAGTATAGAGTGGCCATTATCCACTTCCGCCAACGTTCCGGAAAATTCATTTGATGCTATCGAGTTGAGGAAAACCTAATTCACTGAATCATAGGCTTTATTTATATCCACCTTAAAAAACATGCCGCTTTTCTTTGACCGTTTTAGCCATCCCATCAACTCATTTAGCATGAGTGGTCCATCCATAATACTCCTCCCTGCCAAGAAAGCCGTTTGTTCTTCAGAAATTAAGCTCCCAATAACCCCTTTCAACCGGTTCACCAATATTTTGGAAATCACCTTGTTAATCACCCCAATTAAACTAATCGGCCGGAAGTTAGCTGGACTAACGGGATCTTTTAGTTTATGTATAAGGGCAATGAAAGATGAGGTGCAGCAATTATTCAACGATCCCTCCAAATAAAATCTATCAAAAAGCTTCCTGAAATCGCTTTGTAACCCTGCCCAACATTTTTTATACATTTTAAAATTGAAACCGTCAGGCCCCGGAGCACGGTTTCCGGCATACTCCCAAATCGCATTTTTTATCTCCAAAATGGAAAATGGAGCTACTAAAAGATCAGCCTCCGACTCTGTAATAGAAGATAAATTCGGGCACACAATACCGAGCCGTTGTGATACTGGCTCAGTAAATTGTTTGGAGAAAAATACATAGAATGCTTCTTTAATAACCAACGGATTTGTCTCCCAAACCCCATCCAACATGAGACCATTAACTCGATTACTGCTGATATTCGAGTTGACAATCTGATGGAAGAATGCTGAATTTTCATCACCATCAATGGCCCGTCTTGCTCTCGATTTCTGTCGAGTATCCATTTGTTTCAGCCTGTCCCGATCCGCCACGTAAGGTTTGCACTCAGCCCGTTCTCGTAATTCATTTTCCTCCGATAGCCGGTTCTCAGTGAGATTATCAAGTTCCGTCACCCGCCTTTTCCTATCCCCATATACCCCTTCAGTTCTGCACTTTTCCTCAGCTACCCATGTCTTTATTCTATTTTTTAACCATCTCAGTTTTATAGCCTAATAAAAATCTTCAGGACCTGAAAATGAGAAACTACCGCAAGCCTCAAGTACAAATTCCATAAAACCCGGGTATTCGAACCAAGAGTTGTAAAATCTGAACGGGATGTGTCCATAGTCCGATTGGACAATGGACAAAATAAGAGGCCGATAATCCGAATCATCCCTATCCAGAGCCATAAGCGAGGCGGTCGACCATTTTTCCAAAAAACCAAGGCAAACAAGAAATCGGTCTAATTTACTTAACTTATCTCCTCTATCAGAGATATATGTGAATTTTCCCCCACCCATGTTGTATTCATGAAGCCCCGCTGATAAGATGAAATGGTTAAAGTGGTCTGCATTAGCCGCATTAAATTCAGAGTTATACCTTTCTGCAGCTTCCCTCACCTCGTTAAAATCACCCATGAAGACCCAAAGACCTTGTGTCGAGTTTTTTTATAGATAAGAGGTTATACCATAACGACCTCCTCATCCCAGCATCATTCGGTGCATAAACATTTACTAGATTAATCCGGCATCCCGACTTCACCAAAACCCCTGAGACTACAAGGAAAAAATGACTCTTTATGACATTCTCACACGTAAACATTGTTGGGCACCAAAGACACGCCAAACCTCTAGACCTTCCTTGTGAATCCATTGCAGCCAAGTCAAAGATTGATCTCCCCCAGAAATTACAAAACTTAAAATTCTCTGAATTCCCCAGTTTAGTTTCCTGAATCGAAATAAAGTGGATACCATAGCTCGTTTTAATACCCCGCACCCAATCAGCCTTGCGGGAATCCCGCGCCCCCTGAGGTTAATAGACAAAAAATTCATGATAAACCGTTATTGACCCCTTCAGCAACAATCTGGTTCTCGGTTTCGACAACGAACCTTTCAAGGTTAATACCCACCAGCGAACCTAACTTCAACGTAGCTTCAACTTCCCTATCAAAGTTAACTAGACTAACCGGTAGATGGAAAGAGTCCTAAACCAAGGAAGGGGACAAACCTGGGTCGACATGCGGCGGTGGCCCTGGCGGAGATGCTTGGAAATCCTGCTGATCCTCTTGAGATACCGTAATCGGTTCTTCACCGGCAGCAACATTAGCGCAATTGGGGAAACTAGGAGAATTTAGGTCAGTTGGTTGGCCTTCCTCATCGATACGGTGACAGAAAGGACAATTTGGAGGGCCTTTAGTTGAATCCATGGAAGGTGGGCTTCGAGTATCTCTGGTCCTTTTCCTCAAGGCTGCTGGTGTTGGGCCAATAAATGGGTCAGAATACATGGGCTTCTGTCTAACACAAGAGGAGTTCGGATATTTAATATTATCAATATTATTAATAATATTTTTGGCTAGGTCAACTATAGTGGTGGGACCCACAGCTACATTGAATGCCTTGGGGATACCATCAGCCGACTGTTGCTCCCCATGCACCTCATGCATGCCATGTTCAAGAGACCGAGGAGACCCCTGATTAACTTCCGGCGACTTCTCATTACCCACCTGACCGGAATTCAAATCGCCATCGGAATCTAGTCTGATCTCCCCTTCCTCGGTGTCATCCTCCATATTTTCATCGTCTGTATCAGAGACACCATCTGACCCGTCGACCGATTTAGCGTAACCAATGTCTGGTGACCAGATATCCGGTATTTCGGAAACCCAGGTGACACAACTCTTATTGTTCCAGTTCACCACGACCGCCTCATCAATCCGTGACCCCTTGGACGTTCGAATTCTGACCGAGCCGAAAGAATTATCCACATCCTGCCATGAAAATGATGAAGGTTGGACAATTTTCCCAAATAAACTACCTGTTAGGAAACTTTATTTGTAAGTATTGAAGGATATCAGATTCAACTTGAGCTATGAAGAAGACAACAGTCCTGAAGATCACAACAAGAAGAAGAAGATCGGATAGGACAACTGAAATGAATAACATCTACTTCAAAGAATCACAAGTTAATCAAGAGCTGAAGAAGATTATCAGAGAAGGTCATTTATGATGAAATATCATCAGTTTCTGATGATTCTGATCATCAGATTTTCTAATGATTTGTTCACCAGAATTTCTGATGAAGTGGTTTATCAGAAATTCTGATGAATACCCCACTTGTCTAAAAATCAGCTCTATCCTGCCACAATAACCGAAGCAACTTGACATTATTGGATATCATGATTACAAAGGCAACTTGAATGTTGGATTCAATGAATATGTCAAATAGCTACTTTATGAAGGACTTTTACATGAATAAACAAATGTTTATTCATGTATTCAGCCTTCTATAAATAGAAGGCTCACCAAGCAGAGGAAAATGAGTTAAGCCTAGCATTCAATACATACTACAAAACTCCATTGCCCTCTCACCCTCAGAATTCAAGTATTCATTTGTAATAGATAATAATCTTACAATCACCTTGTAAACCATTTTGTTTCAAAGTGATATAAACTTGATAATTCTGTAGGTCTTGTTTCTTGAAAGTTTGATTTCCATTTCCGCACACTTTTTCACATTTACTGAAATCACTTGCCATATTACGTGAAAAGAAGTTTTTAAGTCCAAACTGGGACCAACAATTGGTATCAGAGCAGATTGAATAAATCATTTTCAAACGATCAATTGCTCATCTTCTTTTCTCTAAATATGGCCAGCTTTCAATCATGGAATAATGCTTTTAACATTGGTTCTATGTCTAAACCTCCGACTCTGGTCAGAGAGGAATACCCCCCAATGGAAAATCAGGATGGGCAATTTCCTTAATAGTCATGACCGAGCTCTATTTTAATCCATTGAAAGGGGTCCACATATACCAATGACTAAAATACTAGCTATTCCAGCAACTGACCAGTCACCTGCTATCCCTGCCTCCCGAGCTTCTAAAAGTGAAATACTTTGGAGTGAGGAAGACAAGGAAAAGGTGGCTGGGGATGAAAGAGCAAAGTCATTTTTAATTATGGCTATCCCCAATGACATATTTTCACAAGTTGATGCATGTGCATCAGCTAAGGAAATATGGGATCAGTTGGAAAATCTTTGTGAAGGAGGAGAAAGGATGAAGAGAAACAAGAGAACAAACAACGTTTCCTCATATGAGAGGTTCAAAAGTTTACCTAATGAAAGATTAAATGAAACATATCAAAGATTTACAAAACTTTTGAACGAGCTAAATAAATTTGGAATAACAAAATCAAATGATGAAACAAACATAAAATTTCTGGATGCCTTACCTAGAGAATGGAGAAGTCTAACGTCCTCAACCTTAGAACTAGGTAATATGAGTCTTCATGACTTATACAGCATTCTGGTCCCCAGAGAAGAAGAAATATTTGAAGAAACCAGTCAAAGAGGGGGATCTTTAGCTCTTATCTCAAACTCACAAAGAACACCACCTACCAATGATCCACAACCTTCAGACAGTCAAAATCATGAAATTTCTGATACATCATCAGATTTTTTAGCTTTTGCTGAAGCAATAGCACTGCTCACCAAAACATTTGAGCAGAGGTTGAGGGGAGGAGGCCAGAGATACCAGAGAAGTGATAGAGGGAGGATGGATGGAAGATCTAAGGAAGAATGTAGATCTAAGGATAAAGGAAAGGCTGAAGTTGTGTGTTACAAGTGCAAGCAGAGAGGTTACTATGCATCAGAATGCAAGAGCAAGAAGCTGAAGGATGTTGCTTATTATGAGAAGAAGCTGGAAGAAGCAAAGAAGCAGCAACAAGTCAGTTTAATTGCTAGGACAGATACATGGCTATCTGATGATTCTTCTGATGAAGAAAAGGAAAAAATGGCAAATTTCTGCCTCATGTCACTTTCTGATGACCTACCAGAAACTTCAGGACGGAAGGTAAGTTTAGACAATCTTGATCTTGAACACAAGCTAAACAAGCTCATATCAGATTTTCTAAATCTGCAAGATAAACAGCAATCAGATAGTAAAAAATCTGATGAGTTGCAAAGGACCATGAATAAAATCATACTTGAAAACCAATTACTAATAGAAGAAAGTTTAGATCACAGAGCTTGTCACGGCCCCCGTCCCGGTTTCACCCGGTCCCGGAACCGCGGGACAGAAACCCGTGGTATTTATTAATTGAGTTGACAGCGGAAGTTTTAGCAGGATTTTTCAAACTTTAAAATGCCCGATTATCTTATTCCATAACTTGGGATAAACCCCGTAAGTTACAATAGAGGAATTTCCCGAGGAAATTCCCTGATTTACAAAACATGTTTATTTATTTATTTGAGCCACTACTTCAAGCTTGTTAGTGCTCCGTAGCACTTTTCCTTGATTTATAGTAGGTCACCTGAAACATGTTTGAAAAATATTTTATCAGCGGGGAAATACTGGCGAGTCACTCAAGTTTAATAAAACAACACATAGTTATAAATTACAGCATAAGAGCGATTACAATGGCTTCTATCTTATTTTTATCTGGCGCCGTGTCACCTCCTGGTGACGATGGTCATACCACTATCGGGTCCTTTCACCCAAGTAGTGATGATTATCACTGTTAGGATTTATTAGCCTAACTGTGAGAAATTAGTAATGTGCACAATACCCCACTAGCCAGTGATTCAAGATAACCACGACTTAATCCCTGTAATTATAACCTTTGAAAATAATTGGAGTATTATAAAATACTTTTGATAAAAGAGAATGACTCACATTGCAGATTTAAACGGGCAGAGTTTAGCCTACTGATTAGCCTTGTAACCTAATTTAAATAACAATGCACACGAACTAGGCCTGTAACTAATACAACATTTACGATAACTCACGAGATTAAAATCCTCACAACGAATGACAAAGTGCAATACTTAAACATCCATCGAATTCACGACGAATGACAAAGTATAGCCCTAGTGTGGGCAGCACTTAAACATCCATTGGATTGATTTCAATCGATCGGACATTGAATCGTAGCAGCGATCGAGTTAATACCCTGTATCGTAGTAGCGCCTTGATACCTTAAAACTTCGATTTTAGGTAGTATACTTCGTTTTTGACTAAAAATTTCGACACAGAATGAAAGCCCCATGCCCAGGCAATTTATAGCAAAATTTTGAGTCTTACGCGGCCCGTGTAAGCCTTAACAGGCTCTTACGCGGCCCGCGAGAGCCACCTAGTCGTAGACTAGGGCATCCGTGTCACGCCTAGGTCTGCCACGTGGCTGGCACGTGGCCTGTAACGCTTATCTGGTCAACAACACTTTGACGCGGCCCGCGTAAGTTTCTCTTGTGGCTTACGCGGCCCGCCTAAAACCAGAAAATTGATTTTTCTTGATTTTTGATATGGATTAGGGTTTCAGGGGTCCGGGTTTTTACTTATGGGTTGTTTATGGACAATTTTGAAGGTCCTTACATCCTCCCCACCTTATTTAAAA
The DNA here is from genome assembly GCA_030545235.1 of Helianthus tuberosus. Classification (NCBI taxonomy): domain Eukaryota; kingdom Viridiplantae; phylum Streptophyta; class Magnoliopsida; order Asterales; family Asteraceae; genus Helianthus; species Helianthus tuberosus. The sequence continues at coordinate 149,641,793 of CM060399.1, forward strand.
TCTCGTCCTCCAGATTTACAGAAATAAGTGAGGATATTTTCGCTTCATTTCCGATTCCATCTCCCAGGTGTATTCTGGTCCTCTTTTTGAATCCCACTTGACTTTGACTAGTACCAATCTTTTGTGTTTGAGAAACTTGACTTTTCTGTCTTCTATTTGAAGCGGTTTCTCTACGAACTTTAACTTTTCATTTACCTCTATGTCTTGAAGAGGTACTACCAGGGATTCGTCAGATAGACATTTCTTGAGGTTGGATACATGAAATACGTCATGTACTCCGGCTAGTTCTTCAGGTAATTGTAAGCGATAGGCAACTGGTCCTATGAGTTGAATTACTGGGAATGGTCCTATGTACCTTGGACTTAGCTTTCCCTTCTTACCAAATCGTACTACTCCTTTCCAAGGAGAAACTTTCAATAGTACTATGTCCCCAACTTGGAATTCTAACGGCTTGCGTCGATTATCTGCATAACTCTTCTGAAGATCTCAAGCCGTTTTCAGTCTTTCCTTGATTTGAGTGATCTTGTCGGTGGTTTCTTGTACGATTTCAGGACCGGATAATTGACTTTCTCCTATTTCTGCCCAACAAACTGGAGTTCTACACTTTCGTCCATATAGTGCTTCGAATGGGGCAGTTTCAATGCTTGAATGATAACTATTGTTATAGGAGAATTCAATTAAGGGTAGGTGGTCATCCCAGTTTCCACCAAAATCTATCACACATCCCCTGAGCATGTCTTCCAGGGTTTGGATCGTCCTTTCACTTTGTCTGTCTGTTTGAGGATGATAAGTTGTGCTCAAGTTCAGTTTAGTCCCCATGGCTTCTTGAAAACTTGTCCAGAAATGTGAAGTGAAACGACTATCTCTATCCGATACAATGGAGAGTGGAACTCCATGTAAGGATACTACTTCGTCTACGTACAACTTTGCTAACCTCTCCATGCTAAAGGTTTCCTTCATGGGTAGAAAATGAGCTGATTTGGTTAATCGATCCACAATTACCCAAATCGCATCATTACCTTTTCTGGTTTTGGGAAACTTAGTAACAAAATCCATTGTTATGAGCTCCCATTTCCAAACAGGCATTTCTAATTGTTGAAGTAACCCTGAAGGTTTCTGGTGTTCTGCCTTAACTTATGAACAAGTAAGACACTTAGATACATATTTAGCTATATCCTTTTTCATACCAATCCACCAGAAATTATTTCTTAAATCTTGGTACATTTTATTATTTCCCGGGTGCATGGTATACCTAGATTTATGGGCTTCCTCTAAGATCTTATTTCTTAAATTTCTTTGCTTAGGTACCCAAATGCTTTTCTTATGGAATCTCCAAATTCCATCACTTCCTTGTTCCAATTCTTTTATTCTTCCTTTCATTCCTTCAGCATCATCCTTGATTGTTGTTTCCTGAATATTCTTCAGTTGTTCCATTAAGTCTAATTGTAAACTTAATCTAAGAGCACGAACTCGCTTTTGCTTTTCATGATACTTACGACTTAAGGCTTCTGCCACTACGTTTGCTTTTCTTTCGTGATATTGAATATCACAGTCATAGTCACTTAGAATTTCCATCCATCTTCTTTGCCTCATGTTTAATTCTTTTTGCCCAAATATGTACCTTAAGCTTTTATGATCTGTATAGACAGTAAACTTACTTCCATACAGATAGTGTCTCCAAATCTTAAGGGCAAAAATTATGGCTCCTAACTCTAAGTCATGAGTCGTATAGTTTTCTTCGTGCTTTTTCAATTGCCTTGAGGCATACGCAATTACCTTCTTGCGTTGCGTTAGTACACATCCTAATCCTAGCTTAGAAGCATCGCAGTAAACTTCAAAATCCTCTGTTCCTTCTGGCAAGGCTAGAATTGGAGCGTTTGTTAATTTCTGCTTCAAAATCTTAAAGGCCTCTTCTTGCTTAGGTCTCCATTCAAACTTAACTGCTTTACAGGTTAGCTTAGTTAATGGCACAACTATCTTAGAGAAATCCTTAATGAATCGTCTATAATATCCAGCTAACCCTAGAAAACTTCTAATTTCTGTAGCTGATTGCGGGACCTTCCATTTGATGATTGCTTCTATTTTAGCAGGATCTATGTGAATACCCTCGTGATTCACCATGTGTCCTAAAAATTGTACCTCTTGTAGCCAAAATTCACATTTCGAGAATTTGGCGTAAAGCTTCTCCTTTCTTAACAAAGTTAAGAGCGCATGCATGTGCTGACAATGCTCGTCCTGACTTTTGGAATAAATGAGTATATTGTCGATGAAGACAATTACAAATGTATCCAAGTACGGTTTACAGATTCTATTCATCATGTCCATAAATGCTGCCGGAGCATTTGTTAGTCCGAAGGGCATGACTGTAAACTCGTAATGACCATACCTAGTTCTGAAAGCAGTTTTAGGTATGTCTTCTTCTTGTACCTTCAATTGATGATATCCGGAGCGTAAATCTATCTTAGAAAAATATCTAGCTCCTTGAAGTTGATAAAAAAGATCATCTATCCTAGGTAATGGGTATCGATTCTTAATTGTAACCTTATTCAATTCCCTATAATCGATACACATTCTCATTGAACCATCCTTCTTTTTCACAAACAACACTGGTGCTCCCCAAGGGGATGAACTAGGTTGTATGAATCCTTTATTTAATAATTCATCTAACTGCTTTTTCAATTCTAGCATTTCAGTGGGTGCTAACCGATAAGGTGCCTTGGCTATCGGTGTAGTTCCAGGAATTAGATGAATTCTAAATTCTACTTCCCTATTGGGTGGTAATCCCGGTAGTTCTTCTGGGAATACATCCGGGTATTCGGATACTACTGGAATTTCTTTAAGTTCCTTACCTGTTGTGTTAATGATTACCGAAATCATATACACCACTTCCTGTTTTCTTGAATAACTGGCCAACTTCATTACTGAAATGAATTTCAGTGGCTTTTGCGGCTTATCTCCTGTAATCACCACTAATTCTCCTGTAGGTGTATGAATTTCTATGGAATCTTTATCACAAAGAATTCGAGCATGGTTGGCTACTAACCAATCCATTCCTAACACAACATCAGATCCAGCTAAATTCATAGGTAACAGGGTTGCAGAAAACTTATGGCCTAAGAGTTCTATCTTTCCTTCTCGCAAAACCTTATCTATGTTAACAGAATTCTCATCTGCCGTTTCTACCGTAAAAATTTGTCTAAGTTTGGTTAAAGGTAAGTTAAGAGCTTGGCAAAATAAAGTATTTATAAAACTTTGGTTTGCACCAGAGTCAAATAATACTTTTGCATAAACGTTGTGAACTAAGAACGTACCAGCTATTACGTCAGGGATTAGCTCTGCTTCCTGAGTAGTCAACTGGAAGGCTCTTACGTTTTTCTTGGTAGTTCTTTCTACAGGTTTAGCCTTGTTATTAGCTGGTTTGACCAATTTAGGACAGTCTGGTCTAAAATGTCCTGCTTCTCCACAGTTGTAGCAGATTGTTGATTTCTTCCTCCTGCAATCTTCCTCTAGATGCCCCGGAATTTTGACAGAAATTGCAATACCCTTTGCATCTTCCAAAATGCTTTCTTTTGCAGGTATTGCAAAATGGAACAGTGGAAGATTGCCTGGTTCCCTTTTTCTTGAAGTTGCTACTATTACCCACACGGAATCCTTGGGTAATCTTTTGGGCCACTTCCTTTTCCGGTTTTCTTCTCTTGTGCGTATTAGCCCGTCAGTTAGGGTGTTGGCTAATTCTACGGCATCATCAATAGTGTGAGGTCTCGTAGCCTTGACAATGTCACGAATTTCGCCAATCAAACCCCAGATGTAGCGAGAAATAAGTATCGGTTCTGGCGAAGCCAGGGTTGGTACGACTCTAGCATACTCGAAGAATGTCAAAGTATACCCTCGACAGTCTACATTCACCATCCGGTGGTTCAAGAATTTATTCACCATTTGTTCTTTCTCATATTCGGGACAAAATTTTCTTTCCACCAGCCGCTTAAATTCTTCCCAGCTCATGGCATAGGCCATGTCACTTCCCTTGGCTTGTAATACCGTATTCCACCATTCTAATGCTTCTTCCTTAAAAATGTGAGAAGCGTACATGACTTTATCCTCCTCGGCACATTTACTTATTTTGATTACTGCCTCGGTTTTCTCCAACCAACGCAGCGCCACAGTCGCCCCTTCATTGCCTGCGAACTCAACAGGTTTACAGGCAAGGAATTCCTTGTAAGTGCAACCAGGCGTTGCAGCTTTCATTCTTTTGAGAATTGGGGCTTGCAGTATATCATTATCATTATTATTAATGTTACCGCCTCCATTTATGCTATTGCTGAAGTTGTCTTCATGAGTACGTTTGCTAGGAATAATTTGTTGAGGTTCAACTGGATTTCGGGCAGCAGCAAGGATTGCTGGAATAGCATTGGCTATTCCCTGAGCAACGATATTCTCGATATCTTGCCTATTCAGAAATTGATCTTCATGGTTTTGTTCAGATTGGTTAACTTCATTAACTGGTTCATTACCAGCGTGCTCCATCTGGTAATATATATAAGTGATTAGCAGAAATAGTTAACAACCAAACATAACAAAACAATTGCTCATAATCACATCAACACGTATAGCCAAAATTGTCGATTTTTCGACGTTTGATATTTTATATATTATAATAGGCATCCGTACACACAAGTTATCTTACAAAAGTTTTATTTTTAAGTCATTTCACATAATTATATTTTTATTGTTATATTATTATTAAACACGCATTCCCACAACCCGATATGATCCCTGTCAGCTGGCATTTTTAGAAACGACGTTCCCTCTCATCGTATTTCCAGGAGATCCTCTCCCCCACTTCCCGGATTCTATTCCCTGCGTCCACCAGCTCCTCGCCATAGTGGCGGAGTTCAGCTAAATTCTCGGTGCTCATTGGTGGATGTAGTGGAGGCTCAGGGTCAAATTAAGGGAAAAAGGTATTGGGGTTATTCAGGAGATTCTGAAACTGCCAGTCAGTGGTCCACCATTCTTCCAATTCTCCTAGAGGTTGGGAGTTGACAAGGGGATCTGGAATAGCAGGTTCCAGGTTGACTGGAAGTTGGGCTTCAGCTGGGTAACCAAAGAGGTTTTCATCGGCAGGTCCAATGAAATCGCTATTCGCCAGTTGGCGGTCTAGTTCCTCCCAGGGTGGCATCTCTGGGGCTTGCCCTGAACTTTCTCCAATCTCTATTCCCTTGCCTTTATCTCTGGGATCCTTAGTCTTTACAGCTTTCTGTGTTGCTGGCCTCTTCCTACGAACACGCCTCCATCCTACAAGTCTTCTTCTTTTCTTTGGTTTAGGTTTTTCCTGAGGTTGAGCTTGGAATACCATTGGCTCTTCAGTGTCATCCTGATAGTCAGTAAAGGTATTGGTGATATCCATATCTGAACTATGGATAGAAAAGTTTTGGAGTGCTTCTGATAGTTCATTCATGCTGTTAACATACATGAAGAAACATACAAAATTCTAGGTTAAAATTTGGTAATTTAAATTCTCACAGAATCACAGAATGGTAATCAGAAAAATTAAATATTAATTACTAATATCTACTTATATAAAACAAATTGATTAAAACAAAATATTGCGATTTATATATATATATATATATATATATATTACAAATTACAACTGAAATTCGAAATATACTAGTGGTTATGCATCCGTAAATTATTTTAGTCTAGCTAGGTTATAGGAGTATTATGCTTAACATGCGTTTATGTAAAGTTTATCTTCTTTCTTCTACTAGGTAGTTATCTAATGGATGAAGTTCTTTTAAAGTTTCTGGCTCGTAGATGACATAGGTGCTGGTACTGGTTTGGCGACTCAACTATAAATTAACATTTACTGCTGTAGTAGCTAACATGTAGAGATTTTCCCAATGTTCGTCTAATTCATCTTCCCATGGTGGGTTATTACATGTTTCCTGAGTCTCTTTAATAATTATTACTCCTTTTGTTTGTGACTTCTTTATTTTCTCTTGACTTTTTCTAATAATCCAACTTCTTTTATTAGTGGTAAGTGGTTCCTCAAACTGTGCCTTACTAATAAATATTCCTTCCTTAGTATCTGCTGAGTATCTTGAGGAATTCGATTGGAATGAGGTTCCCTTATCTTTTGGTGAACTATCTAATTGACGATAGATGTCCGAAATTCTTTGCTTACCCATACTGTAAATTAACAATTAGTCAAATAACAAAAAAAAACACATAATCACAAAATGACAATTAGAAAATTAAGTATTTCTAAATACTTAATTGGCTTAAATCAGTGGCTCTGATACCACCTTTTTATGTCACGGCCCCCGTCCCGGTTTTACCCGGTCCCGGAGCCGCGGGACAGAAACCCGTGGTATTTATTAATTGAGTTGACAGCGGAAGTTTTAGCAGGATCTTTTCAAACTTTAAAATGCCCGATTATCTTATTCTATAACTTGGGATAAACCCCGTAAGTTACAATAGAGGAATTTCCCGAGGAAATTCCCTGATTTACAAAACATGATTATTTATTTATTTGAGCCACTACTTCAAGCTTGTTAGTGCTCCGTAGCACCTTTCCTTGATTTACAGTAGGTCACCTGAAACATGTTTGAAAAATATTTTATCAGCGGGGAAATACTGGCGAGTCACTCAAGTTTAATAAAACAACATATAGTTATAAATTACAGCATAAGAGCGATTACAATGGCTTCTATCTTATTTTTATCTGGCGCCGTGTCACCTCCTGGTGACGATGGTCATACCACTATTGGGTCCTTTCACCCAAGTAGTGATGATTATCACTGTTAGGATTTATTAGCCTAACTGTGAGAAATTAGTAATGTGCACAATACCCCACTAGCCAGTGATTCAAGATAACCACGACTTAATCCCTGTAATTATAACCTTTGAAAATAATTGGAGTATTGTAAAATACTTTTGATAAAAGAGAATGACTCACATTGCAGATTTAAATGGGCAGAGTTTAGCCTACTGATTAGCCTTGTAACCTAATTTAAATAACAATGCACATGAACTAGGTCAGTAACTAATACATCATTTACGATAACTCACGAGATTAAAATCCTCACAACGAATGACAAAGTGCAATACTTAAACATCCATCGAATTCACGACGAATGACAAAGTATAGCCCTAGTGTGGGCAGCACTTAAACATCCATTGGATTGATTTCAATCGATCGGACATTGAATCGTAGCAGCGATCGAGTTAATACCCTGTATCGTAGCAGCGCCTTGATACCTTAAAACTTCGATTTTAGGTAGTATACTTCGTTTTTGACTAAAAATTTCGACACAGAATGAAAGCCCCATGCCCAGGAAATTTATAGCAAAATTTTGAGTCTTACACAGCCCGCGTAAGCCTTAACAGGCTCTTACGCGGCCCGCGAGAGCCACCTAGTCATAGACTAGGGCATCCGTGTCACGCCTAGGTCTGCCACGTGGCCTGTAACGCTTATCTGGTCAACAACACTTTGACGCGGCCCGCGTAAGCTTCTCTTGTGGCTTACGCGGCCCGCCTGAAACCAGAAAATTGATTTTTCTTGATTTTTGATATGGATTAGGGTTTCAGGGGTCCGGGTTTTTACTTATGGGTTGTTTATGGACAATTTTGAAGGTCCTTACAGAGCTAAAATTGAGTTCTATGAAAATGAAAGAAAAGATCTTTACAAGAAAATTAATGATAAGGAAATTAATGTAAGAGGTTTTCAACAAGCTAAAGAATTCATAAACTTCATTGAGTACACACCAAAGAACAAAGGAGAGGGTTTGGGATATGTAAAAACAAGAGAAAGTAAACCCACAATCTTTGTAAAAGAAACCCATCAGATTTCTGATAAATTTTCATCAGAATCTGATTCTGAATCATGCAAATCAACCTGTTCTGAATACTCTTTTGAAAAACCCAACTTTAAACCAAAAATAAGTGAATGCAAACAAAAATCTTTAAATATTCAAGAAGCAGTTCACTCATCTTTTCAAAATTATCCACTCATTCCATCACAATAAAGAATATCAGAAAATTCTGATAAAGAACCTTGTATGTGTGCTGACATACTGAAGCTTGTTCAACACCATCTCCAAAAGAAATATGAAAAATATGTTTATGGCTCAGCATATAACAGATATTCTGATGAAAGGCCATCAAGAGAAAATAATCTGATTAAAATCTCATCAGAAAGAGTACCCAAGCAAGTCTTGGTACCAAAAACCCTCTAATTTTTCCATTTTAGGACCATCATGTGCAGCAGATCTGGTACTGCGATTCAGGAAGCTCCAAGCACATGACTGGGGACAGGAGCTTACTCAGCAACTTTGTTTCAAAGCTGGGTAAAATGGTAAATTTTGGAAATTGAGTAAAAGAGAGGATCATGGGGTATGGATGCATAAGGTATGGATGTTTGACCATAGAAAAAGTAGCTTATGTAGAAGGCTTAAAGTACAATCTGCTAGGTATGGTCAATTCTGTGAAAAAAGTCTTTCAGATAACCTTATTACCAGAAAAATGCTTGATAAATTATTTTAGTGATAAAAAAAGGGATCATATATCTGATAAAACACCAGAAAATCTGATAAATTATCAGAAAATCTGATGTATCATCAGAAAACCTGATATATCATCAGAACATCTGATAAATCATCAGAAATTCTGGAAATTCATCAGAAAAACATGTTGAATAATCAGAATCATCATTGATCATTAGAACAAATTCATGCATGTCATCATCCTTATTCATATCTCATGTTTGCATATTCATAAACCATAGTTTTTGGCATTTATATTTCTTTTAAGTTTTTTTATTACTGTAAATTTATTTTGCTTAGTGCTGATAACGTCATATGACAGAAAATTTTCTGGAAACTCGTTAGTGGCTATAAAGCTTTCTCTCTCCTTCATTAATTACACCCCATCAATATTAAGGAGATTGAATTGACATATTGGTAGGTAATCATGATATATTATCAGAAAATGGCCGCCTAAATCATTTAATGCAGGAGAAGTTTATCTCTGATATGCCTTATGCCATTTGATAGATAATTAAATAACAAAGATTGTGGTGAACAAAATCTATAAGTAAGTAGATGTCATTTATGGGAAACTTCAAGTTTACTATAAATAATCACCACCTTGAGCTGAAACTGTCACTATCACACAAGAAAAACCCTAGAAATTACAACTTCATCTTCTTCTTCATCTCACACTTTCTCACACTCACAAAAATGCTTAACATCAAAGCTGATCATTTCCCACTGCCTTATCATCCCTATCATAACCTCAGACTGAGGACCAACCTAGAGGGTCCTCAATGGGAAGGATGCCAAACCGTGCTGAATCTGATCATGGGGAGTAGCTTGAAGTATGCCCTCACTGCCAACATAATAGTTCACCCAGACATTCTTCAAATGTTCTGGCAAAAATGCAACATTGTCAGAATATGAGGGTACAGATCAGATAGTTATCGAAAGTGTGGTGCTAAACCAAAGAGTTCGGGTAACTGAAGGTATCATCGGGACGGTTCTACAACTCAATGATGATAATGAAGTCTTGATGTTCACAAAGGCAGAAATAGATGAGACACTGGAACAGATGGGTTACAATCCTGTAAACTCACCACGAGCAATCACCAAAAATTGCTTCATAAAGCCATGGCAGTATCTGATCACACAAATGGGTGCATGCTTCTCAAAGAAGATCATCAATCATCATGAAGCATCCCAAAGGTTGATGGAGCCTATACGAGCACTCGTTCGAGAGACACCTTACAATTTCTCATATTACTTGACAAAAGATTTTGCAAGTAATATGTGGTCTGGCAAGCCATTCTTGATTTATCCTCGTTTTCTAATGAGGATAATCACAAGTCAGCTGGGCTTTGGAGGTGTTCCTGCTGGTTATCCAAGAGCAGAGATGAGACTTCAACAAAACATGAATCTCAGCATGCTCATACCTACTAATCAGTATACTGGTTTGGTGACTGATCTATGGTTGCTCCTTTAGATGGATCATGGAGAAGGGGTAGACCTTGATTAAGGCATTTTCTGTTTAATCTTGGTGTGTGTAAATTTTCTTTGTTAATATAGTATATTTCTTATGTTACTTAGTCGTTTAGCTCGTGGTTTGGGAAAAGAGAAATGGGAGGATAAATATTCACAATGAAACATGATCATCAGAAAACAAAAACATTTGACACAAAAAAAAAATCTGAGTTTCTGATAAATACAAGGAAAATCGGGTAAAACACAAATGAAATCTGATTGATTTAGTGAAACTCAGAAAATCTGATGATCAATCAGAAAATCTGATAATTTTTTAGAAAACCCAACAAATCATCAGAATCTATTCATACATCAGAAAATTCTCAAAATAACCAGAAAATCTGATAATGTATCAGAAGATCAAATTTTTCATCAGAAAAGTCTCTTGACTACCAGGAAGTCTGACAATTCAACAGAAAGAAACATCAGGAAACATTGCTTTAAACCAGATTCAAGGAAACTTATAACCAACTAAATTTTTGAAATAAGTTTTTTTCAAAATATTTTTTTTCTGAGGATTGGAACAAGCTGTATAACCAACACTTTCTGGAAATCAGAACAATGATGTGGAGTTCAGAATTGCAATGTAAGTTAAAACCTCAAACTCTACTCATTCCCTCTCATCTCAAAAAAAAAAAAAAAAAAACCTTTACACCTCTAAAACAATCAAAAGAGAAACCTCAAAATCTGTTGAAGAGGGTCACAAGTTTAGGGGGAATCTCAATTAAGAAATTCTGTTGACTTCTGTTGACCACATCTAAAAGGTCAACAAAAGTCAAAACAAAAGGAAATACATTCTCTTAACAGAATTTATGATTGAGTTTCTGATGACTTCATCAGAATGGAATCTTGACTTATAAGAAAGAAGGGAGGTTAAGAAGAAAGCTAATTGGACCTTTGACAAAATGGGGTCCACAAAGATGAAAAGGTGTCATATAACCGATAGTTTTCTCCAATCAAAATTCAGTTTAAAGTTTTTATGAAAGAACGATTGAAGAAACTACAAGTTGAAAGGACAATTCCACGATTACACGATCAACCGTCATTAAATGTCTTGATACCCACGATCCAACGGTTACATTCTGAACCGAAATTCACATCACACGATCTAACGGTAATAAAGACATTTAATGATCTCTTAACCGCCATTACATGGCACGTTCCATATCCCCTCAACTCCATAAACCCACAAATCTCTGCTAAAACCCTCACCATATAACTCACACTTAGCAGAAATTCAAACATCACCCACCTTCTTCACAAAAAACTTCAAACCGCAATATTCCCTGTTCTTCACTCAAAATCCAAAAATCCAAAAATCCCTAAATCTCGAACCCTAAATTCACAAAATTCAACAATGGCTGAAGTAAACCTCAACATCCCAATCGTTCAACATGATGTACCTTTTGTTGAAGACACAAAATTTCTACCAATGAAAGAAAACAATCTGCTGATGAATACAGAGCATTTGGAATATGATGTGAGATGTCAAATTTTGGTAGAATATCTTATGAAATGTCCAATCTCATGAGCACTAACAAAAGGAAGAGAAGTACCAGAAAAGTTACTACAGCAATTCATTCATACTTTCAAAGAAGATGAAGAAAATCAGGTCTCTGCTCATGTATGGGGAAGTGTTTCAGTAACATTAACTCCTGCAAGGGTAAGAGAATGGCTTGAACTTCCAGTTCTTGAAAGTTACATTGAAGCACGAAACAGAGAAGAGTTTATAAGCTTTATCATTGAGCTTGGTTACAAGAAAAAGAATATCAACGGAGCAATAAGAAGAAATGAAATGCCAGCCATCTGGCAAGTGATGATGGAAGTGTTAAACAAATGCCTCACATCAAAGATAGGAGGAGTTGATCAAGTCAGTCAAGCTATTCTGTCAATCATGTATGGACTCATAACTGGGTTCAAACTTGATTATGGGACAGAAATCTTCAACTTACTCAAAAGATCAATCCTCACCAGAAATGGAAGAATAACCTCACACCTGCCATATCCAAGGTTTATTTCAAACTTTATTTTAGAAACCTTTGCTGAAAGAAACATAGAAATTCCAATTTTGGAAGACATCTGGAGTTCAAGTATCATGAAAGCCTGGAGTGCCAATCATGGATGGGAATCAGACAAAGATATCTCTGAGTTACCAGAAAGCATGTTGTGCCTCATTGCACCAGACTCACAATACAGACTACAACATGAAGAACTTCTTGCCAAATCAGATACTCCAACAGAAGAACCTAGCAAAGAAGTTTTTAACTATTCTTCATCAGCAGAAGAAGAAGATGTTGAGAAGTCATGGTCATCAGAAACAGAGGCTGCAGGAGGAGAAGGAGTTCTAAAGATAACAAACTCACCAGAAAACAAGACAGAACATGCTGAGAGCCAATAGATTCATGAAGGTGGAATTCATCTTGAGTTTGATATTCATCAGGAAAAAGAACACCAACATTATGAAGAATCTCATATTGCTGGAGGAACTCCTAAAGCTGCTGAAGATCAACAGTATGAAGAAACTCACTTTGGTGGAGCAACAAATGAAGCCACTGAAGTCATACATCATGATGAGTCTCGGGTTGCTGAATATAGAAAAACTGATGTTGATGAAGAGGTTACTAGTTCCATTCATCTCAACTCTGAATCAGAAAATGAGGAAGAGGATGAGATCCCAACAGATAGAGATCAGGGAACTGATCAAGGAAATCTGGCAAAAGGTAATATGTTTGCCTCAAAAACTTATGGAGAATCATACATTGATATGATTCAAGGACATCATGAAATCCAGGATGAAAATGTGTTTTTCACCTCTGGTGGAGATGATTCTGGTACACTTAAGGTTGCACCAAAATCTGGTAAAGCCAAAAGTGACCCTATCATTTCCAAAACAGCAGCAGATGTGTTTTGCAGCTGGAATGTTTGAAGGAATATCTGTTGTTCTAAATATCCCTGAAACACCCATGAACCAAGAAAATTTGGAAACTGTGCTAGAAAATGTTTACAAAGCCTGCAAAAGAAATCCAGTAGAAGAAAAGCTTGATTTGTTGCTGTCAGAGATACAAGGTCAAAGGGCAGACATAAAAACTTTATCAGAATCAGTGGAGGTGATAAATACACGAACTGAAAGAAACACTGAAGCACTTAAGTCTCTTCAAAAGATGAAAGAAAAAGCACCAGAATCCAACATCTCCGCATCAGAAATCCAGATGATTCTCACAGAAATAGAAAAGATCAAGACACAAGTTGCAAATGCTGTGGAATCAAGACAATCAAGCAGTGCAAACAGAGTTTTGTAGGAAGTCACCATCCTAATGGCAAGCAACAACAGTATCACAGATGCCCTTGAGAAGCTGTCAAAAGAATGGGCTGCAATATAGATGAAAGCTCAAACTGAATTTACCAAAGTTCAGAAAAGCATAGCCAACAACTCAAATCAAGTAAGAGAGGTGCAACAACTGGTGAAGAAAATGCAATTCAACATTGCAAGATTGGCTAAAGTGGATCCCAAAGAAATCATGAAATAAATTCCTATTGAAAGTTCACACCAAGAAGTTCAAAAGTCAACCCCACAACAATCATTAGCTACACCAATCACCAAAGCTGGAACCACTATGATGGGTCCACCTCCAAATGTCTCAAAAGATGAAAATGCTGAAAAGGTTAGCAACTTCAAAACCTCAAGTTGTTACAAATTTGAAACTTATAACTTCTCAAACTGTCCCAAAACCAACATCCTCTGATAACACTGCCATGAGCAAATTGATGAATCTGTAAACAATGAATGAATGGGAACAAGAAGCTGATTCAAGAAAACCACAGATTGTTAAAAGAAAAATCTCTGAAACTCAGTCTGTCTTGGTTAGACAGATTGACAGGGATATAATGATATTCCCTTAATACAATCTGGTGAAATACTATTGGACAAAAGAAGATGTGCCAGCAAGGCCACCAACTCTTGTCAGAATGACCATAAGGGAAGAGAAGTTAAAGAGAGGTCCAGGAAGCATTCACTACACCAACAAGAATCCAGTAAAAAGAATCTTAAAAGTGGATGAAGTAAAGGTTGGATCTGATGGTGTTGATGGAACCTATATGCAGAAAAGATACACACTTCTAAGAGAAAATGGGGAAGAAGAGAAAGTAACTGATGAAGAAATTTCTGATAAATTACATCCTTTAGACATTCTGTTCAAGAAGGACCAATATAAAAAGGAAAAGAAAAACAACAAAGAAGTCGGAAGAGCATTAAAGGGCATATCAAAGGCTGGAATACAGCTATTTGAAAGAATGACTTTTTTCAGACTTTGATTTATGCATAAACTATGATTATGTGCACAACAAGAAGGTCTATATCAGTGCACCAAAGACAAAAGTTCCCCCAGAGCTATTGGAAAATGCAAGATCTGGAGACATCATTATACAGCCAAGTAAAAATGAAAGACATAACTATGGTGTATCTTCAGAGACATTGAAAGGAACAAATCTCTATTCAGAAGTGTTGATATCTGCAAGTACTCAAATCAGACTATGAAGTTTATCATGAAAAGTATGAACATGAGACAAGAACAACTTCAGAAAACAGGAACGAACTTGGAGGATCAAAGACAAGAAATTGAACAAATGATTGAAGAATGGATTCAAGCAAGAACCTGGTACAAAGACATGTATGACATCTACAACAAGTATATCTCTTACAAGAAGCAACTAAAGAAAGGAGATGTGCACAAGAAACTGAAGCTGACTTGAAGAACATGTTTATTTCAGTTTTCATTTTTATATGTAATTTGTTTTTCAGAACATCGGTAACTGGTTTGATCTACAAATGTTAAGTTTCCACTGTTTGGAAATTTTCTGTTCATGAGATAGTTCATTTTCTTACAATATTTAGGGGGAAACTTGTCACACCCTGACTTTTGCGGAAGCGTGGTTATTGGTGTGACTTCTTAATACCATAGCATTCAATCATAACAATGCTAAATGCTAAAAACCATAAGACATTCATCCATAAAGATTAAGTTTAGAAAATACCACAACATACTTGTCTTGAAAACATCGACACCAAATCGAGTTACAAACCATGACATGTTTTAATGAGTTCACGCAGACTCGACAACATAACTTAAACCAACCCGAGCTTAGGACCATGTATCTCGTCCAGGAGTAAGATACATATCCTAAACTCTAAAAACTTGGATGACATCTTTTATTTAAACGCAGCTTGAAACACATGCACACACCTGCCAGATCCACTTAGTTCCCTGAAATACATGTAGTTTAAAAATATCAACAAAAGTTGAGCGAGTTCATGTGTTCGTGAGTATGTATAAAACCTTTATATTCAATGTATGTATGAAAGTCCCGGTATGATAGCAAACAAGGAAAAAATCACCAATGGTTTGCAAGGCCACTGATATGTGTGACGGTGTAGGAAGACTCAAACCTAGCAAAGTTGCACCGGGCTTCCGGCTGGAAGACATAGTCACCACTATGGGCCACCCTGGCCTCATGGGTGTGGGCTCGCTACACCCAAATAGATCTATCACTCATGCCCCTTGGTCCTACAAGAGGATTGATGGCCTCAAGTATACGCCTACCTATTCACATGATCTATGGTTCTTTCCAAGGCTAATCATACCAATTGTATTGTAAGTAATCCCTTTAGTAACATGTATTTCACCCTCGAAGTAAATAAACAAAACAATTTAAGGAAAAGGGGGACATGAACTCACCGTAATGCGTCTTCAGTATCGTAACTCAAATCTCCTCAACGAACACGACTACCTACAGTGTACTAACGTCTATTAGACGAACAGGTCGTGCCTTTGGTTAGTATTAATGTTTTGGAGTTACGTTTCTAATGTTATTCCAAGTTGCATAATTATTTGCCAAAATAATTAATATTTTAACTTAAATTATATTTGGTTTTGGAATAATTGTTTAAGAAATATTTCTGTATTAATACTTCTCAAGTATTTAACTTCGTATTTCCTTCCCAAGGATGGGGGTATCTTATACATGTATTTCCGTATTATTGTATTTGTAATTTCCGAAATAATATATCTTCAAGTCTCACTTTAGAAAATATATATGTAAACTCATTTTGTCCCAAAAAATAATGTGTTGTCCAGAAAATATATATTTTTCCCAAAAATCATATATCTTCTAAATATACTAGGAAAATATATTTTTATTTCCAAAAATAATATCTTTCTCCTTGTTCAAAAATATGATACAACTTTGTAATATTTACAAAAATCATATTTTCGTTTCTTGTATCCAAAATAATATTTACCAAAGATATATTTGTAACGGTATTGTTTTGGATATTAAATTTCATGGTACTTTGTTAAGTTATATTACTTTACCCTAAAATAATATAATTATTTCACAAATTATACAAATATTCACACAAGTGTCTTGATATATATATATTCTAAATATATATATTTACCCATTTTTATTCATAAAAACCAACCTCCAATATTTGTATTTTGTTACAAAAATTATGGTAAAGTTTACATTGAAAACTTATGATCGAAATACACTTGTAAATACTTGTTTAGAAAATATTTTCTAAGTGTTTGTATTTTTAGAAAATTTTGCCGTAGTTTCCCCTAAAAATGGAGGTATCCATGCTATCAAAGCGTATCATTTTCTTTTCAAAATTCATTACAATCAATCAACAACCAATCCCTAAACATCTTACACTTACCAAATGCAAAAAAAAAAAAAAACTATACAATTTACATAACAACATGAACTTGATCCTTTTCACAAAACTTGTAGTAACTTGGTAAAGTGTTTAGTAGGTTTAGTTACCCTCTAAAGTGTGTTTACTTCTTTTAAAATCTCATTCTTGAAAGGATTAGGTGTTTACATCTTGTAAACCTATTTTACAAAAATGTTTATTTATAACATCTTCTTGTTTCTCTAGTATCTCTACACTTGTTTTATCACAAAAAATAGTGTAGTTTTAAGTGAGAATCAAGTTTTACTAAAATCATATTTTGAACTTAGTTTTCTTGGAAAAATCATTCATGAATCCTAGATCCATAAGATTACTAGCTCACTTTGTTCATTGTTTTCAAGAAATCATCTTATCATTCAAGTTCATGCTCATGCATGAGGATGATCTTCTTGTGTTAGCACATAATCATCCTCTAACTTGCTAGATCATGTGTTTAATCACAATCTAGCAAGCTCCATGTGATGATCAACATCATATTCTCAAGTAAACAACAACAAGTATCATACACTCTCTAAACAACATTATTTCATCAAGATTTCATCATATGTAAGGTTTATGTTTATGATTCAAGATTTTGTTCTTTTAGTGTTCTTGTGATTTACAACATAATACATCTTTTAACAAATCAAAATTAGAAGTAACAAAGGGTTGTGAGAGCCTTACTACTAGCTCTAAGCTAGGGAAGAGCTCTTGAAGATGAAGGTGATGAAAATGGTGAATAAAAGAAAGTAAGAAAGCTCCTTGATGATCCACAAGCTTAAAGCTCCCTTAAGACACCTTCTTACACTCTTGAGAGTACATGGAATGAGTGGATGATGGATGTAAGGTGGTGGTGGTGGCGGCACTAAGCTAGGCCGAGAGGAGAGGGAGAGAGTAAGAGAGTGGTGTGGTGTTGTGAAGTGTGAGGAATGTGATGATCTTTAGAGATCACAAGCCATACTTATAACCATGCTTCTAAATATTATGTCCACAAGATCAAGCAAGATCCATTAAAAAAAAGAAATCAAATCTTTGAGGTATGGTGGTGGTGATGGCCAATTATAGCATAGGGGGGGTCTAAGTGTAACTTGTAACTAGTTGGTTACTTACTAGTTCAAAATCAAGTGTATAGTTAGTTAAGTTAGTTACTAGATATTTTAGTGGGTGTTAAGGTGTTCGGGGATCATGACTAACTCAGAAATAATTAAACAATGTTTCTAGTATAATTTTGGTGTTTCGGGTAGTGTCCGGTTGTTCGGTTAGATACCGGTTCGTTAAAGTGTCAAACTATTCCGTTTAATGATCTTTATGTTACTTTTTGTGACACTTTTAATTCCCGACACTTAGGAAAGCATTCAGAACCATTTAGTAAAATTTTTGCATGTAACTAGCTTGTTAAAAAGCTGAAAAATGCAGAATTCTGCACTATAAGTGGATTTTAGGCACTTTCCGGCACTTAAACTATCACCTAGTGACGCAGTTTTATGGTCATTGCTTCCCTACACACCATACTAGTGTAGTACCTTGTCCCTGGCCCATAGTGGGTCTCAAAACACTGTCTGTCTATGTACTGAATCCCGTCAGCATATTCCCGTTCTATCCGTTAACTGTGCTAACCGTGCTTTGTGCATCATGTATGTCAATAAAGTTTGCAGGTGATAATAAGGTGACATTATGTAATATGTGATGCACATGTAAGTATAATGCAGTAATCAGAAAGCAGTTATGTATAATCCAGCACAGTCATTAAGCATTAATTAATATTAATTAATTGTGCGGATACCTGGATTTATGAGGGTTGTCACATTCTCCCCTCGTTAAGAAAATTTCGTCCCGAAATTTAAGTTCTGCTACTAGCTGCAGGGGTCTTGGGGAACAAATGTGGGTACTTCGCTTTCATACGATCCTCATGCTCCCAAGTGAACTCTGGGCCGTGTCGCGCGTTCCAACGAACCTTGACGAGTTTGACACTACTCCTGCGCGTCTTGTTAATTTTCCAATCAGTAACCTCAACAGGTTCTTCAGTAAAGTGGAGTGTGTCGTCAATATGGACTTCGTCGGCAGGTATGATAACTGTTTCTTGAGTTGGACTCTTTTTCAGGTTAGATACATGAAATGTATCATGAACGCCATTCAGTTCTGCTGGTAGATCCAATTTGTAAGCTACAAGACCAATCCTCTTCAGGATTCTGAATGGTCCAATGTATCGCGGGTTCAACTTCCCACGCTTCCCAAAGTGTGCTACGCCCTTCTAGGGTGAGACCTTTAACAAAACCATGTCTCCTACTGCAAACTCCAACGGTTTCCTTCTTCGATCCGCGTAACTCTTTTGTCGATCACGAGCCGCCTTTATGCGCTCTCGGATCTGTGTAATCTTATCAGTCGTCTCTTGTACCAATTCAGCACCAACAAGCTGTCTATCACCCGCGTCTGCCCAGCATAGCGGTGATCGACACTTGCGTCCATAGAGAGCTTCAAACGGTGCAGCTTGGATACTCGCATGGTAGCTGTTGTTGTACGAGAATTCTACTAAGGGTAAGTGAGTGTCCCAACTACCACCCAAATCCATCACGCAAGCTCGTAACATATCTTCCAACGTTTGAATCGTTCGTTCGCTCTGGCCATCTGTCTGCGGATGGAATGCAGTACTCAGATTCAACTGAGAACCAAAGGTTTCTTGGAAGGATTGCCAAATCCTTGACACGAATCTTCCATCTCTATCAGAAATGATTGAGAGAGGCACTCCATGACGTGCGACAATCTCTCTGAGGTACAGCTCAGCAAGCTTGCTAGTGTTGTCTTTCTCCTTGATTGGCAAAAAGTGTGCAAATTTGGTCAGACGGTCTACGATTACCCAAATCGTATCATGACCTCTAGGTGTCCTTGGTAACTTCGTTATAAAGTCCATTGAAATCTGCTCCCATTTCCACATGGGTATTTCAGGTTGTTGCAGAAGACCTGAAGGCTTCTGATATTCGGCCTTTACCTTTGTAACACCCCAACCCGGAAGGGCTGACGTGTCACAATAACAGTGATATCATAAACAAAAGTCATAATTCCATTTATTTATTTAACAAGGATACAACCATACAACCACTAAAATTTAGTTTAATATACAAGCGGAACATTCGAATTCATTAATATCTTCAGCTTTATTCCTAGGCTTTATTCTTCTCTCTTTTCCCCGCCCAAAGTAACCTGCTGACCTGTATACACAACAATTTTACGGAATGAGCCGAATGCTCAGTACGGAATATTAGGCTCAAATAACAATTAACGCTTTATTCGGATGAAACTTGATGCAAATAACGAAATTTCATAATCATATCTTACGGATGTACCCATGAGCAAACTTAGAACGTGACAATACACAGGTAGCTACTCCTGCATAATTATCACATGAGATGGCGAATTGGCATACCCGTTATCCACCTCCTTATACTTAAATCCTAGGATCGATCCATACGCCTCCTAATAGCCTTATGTACCACACTTGTACTTAAGAGACGCCGTGAACTGATCTCTCCGTCACGGATGGAGCACATGATGTCGATGCCGCAACAACATGCTCGTGGGACACTACACGAGAAGCGATACTCAGGGTAACAGAGTACAAATGGACTTATTCACATAACTTATAAACTTATTTTCATAACCAGACGTAACATATATTGGAACATGCGATAATGAGTATAACTAACAGAATACTATCGCATGACATGAAAGCTAAATCAAATGATTAGAATAGAAATTAAACGGACTGTCAAATGAATCGATAATCAAAGACGTGAGGAGTTTTTAAAAGATATATTAATTTAGTGGGTTATAACAATTTGAATATGAAGCAATAAGGAGTGGGGTAAGGATCCGTACCTTAATAATTCCAAAGTGATGCTACCTTGTGATAATATTTCAGATTTATACGGGCAGAGTTTAGACTACTGATTAGTCTTTTAACCTAATTTAAATAACATGCACACAACTAGGTTAGTAACTTAATACAGCCTTTACGATAACTCACGAGATCAAATTCTCACAACGAATGACAAAGTGTGATACTTCATCCATCGAATTAACGATGATCCGTCAAATTAATGACGAACGACAAAGTACAATACTTTATCCATCGAATTAACGATGATCCGTCAAATTAATGACGAACGACAAAGTATAACCCTAATGTGGGCAGCACTTAAACATCCATTGGATATATTGATCGATCGGACAATGAATCGTAATAGCGATCGAGTTATTACCCTGTTCTGCAGCAGCACCCCCCTACTAATTAGTGTTTAGTGTGTGTTATTGGTGATAAACAGAACATAACTCGGTGTATTTTGTGAATTTCTTCGTCGTTTTTGTGCCCAGAATCAAGTCCCAAGCTCCTGTATTTATAGGTGAATTTTGACCCTTAGGCGGCCCGCGTGAGGATTAAGCTTAACTTGAGGCGGCCCGCGAGAGAACTTATTTTATGTATAGGGTTGCCACGTGTGGGACTAGGCTAGCTAAGTCGACGAAATCATTAAATTCAACTTCGGCCGCAAGTTATTAGGATAATCGTAAGCTAGGGAATACCCCCCCTGAGTTTTAGGGGCCCTAATCCTGATTCTGAAAATTCTGAAAATTCTAGGGTTTGTACAGAATTACTTGGGTGTCTTAATTAGGGTTTCCTATTAACTAAAATAAATAATAATAATAATAGTTTTAAATTTTTGGGCATTACAACTATTACCCCCTTAAAAGAAATTTCGTCCTCGAAAATTTTCAAATAAGAACATATCGCATAAGTAACGGGAACGGAATTTTCATAGCAGAGTTACTAACTTATATAACAAAAAAATCTCCTACTTAAATATGCTTAATCATAACTAAAATATATTCACATAAGGCAAAGCATGAATGACCATAAGCAGAAATAAATGAACATAGATCAACTAGCAAGGTTTACCATTACCTTAACTAAAATTCTATTGCTAGAATAGATTAGGGTATAAAGAGCGAATTGATTCTTCAGATTCCCATGTTGCTTCATGTTCAGAGTGATTCTTCCAGAGGATTTTAACAAACGGAATTACTTTCCTACGCAAAACCCTTTCTTGTCGATCTAAAATGGCTTCTGGTTCCTCTTCGTAGGACAAATCCTCGTGAATTGTAAGCAACGGATAACTAATGACATGAAGTGGATGATAATTATATCCTCTTAACGAGGAGACATGAAAAACGTTATGAACGTGCGAGAGTTGAGGCGGTAAAGCCAGTCGATATGACACTTCTCCAATTCTTTCAAGGATTTCAAATGGACCTATGAAACGAGGACTAAGCTTTCCTTTAATTCCAAATCTACGAACGCCACGCCAAGGTGATACCTTTAAGAATACGTGGTCACCAATTTTAAATTCGAGTGGTCGTCTATCTTGATCTGCATAGCTCTTTTGTCTGCTCTGAGCTTCTTTCAATTTTTCTCGTGCCATAGTGACTTTTTCGTTTGTAATCTGAACTAGTTATGGCCCTTCAATAATCTTTTCTCCAACTTCATCCCAGCATATCGGTGCTCGACATTTCCGACCGTACAAAAGCTCAAAAGGGGCCATACCAATACTTGCTTGCCAACTATTGTTGTAGGCGAACTCAACAAGGCATAGATATTCATCCCAGTTTCCAGACCATTCAAGTGCACATGCTCGGAGCATGTCTTCCAAGGTCTGAATCGTGCGTTCCGACTGCCCATCCGTTTGTGGAAGAAAAGCCGTACTAAACTTCAGGCGTGTACCCCAAGCTGCCTGAAAACCTTTCCAAAATCGTGATGTGAAACGTGGGTCTCTATCGGAAACAATGGAAGATGGTGTGCCATGAAGTCGAATAATCTCTTGAAGAAATATTTCGGATAACTTATTAACCGAAAATCCTTGCTGAATTGGTAGAAAATGTGCTGATTTTGACAATCTATCGACAACAACCCATACAACATCATTCTTCTTGAATGTCTTAGGCAAACCGGTAACAAAATCCATTGTGATCTCATCCCACTTCCATATGGGAATATCCAATGGCTGTAACAGACCGCTTGCTCGTTTGTGTTCAATTTTCACTTGTTGGCAAGTGAGGCATTTACTTACGTATCGAGCAACGTCTTCCTTCATGCCATTCCACCAGAAGTTCTGTCTTAAATCTCTATACATCTTGGTAGATCCTGGGTGAATTGAAAATGGTGAGCTATGAGCTTCGGCTAACAATGACTCACGAAGGCTGGAGTCATCGGGTACACAAAGTCTTTTGCCGCACCAAATCACCCCCTGATGATCTATACTAAATTCAGATTGCTTGCCTACCTCAAGATTTTGCACAATTGCCCAAAGTTCTCCATCTTGCTTTTGTGCATCTTTGATCCGTGATATGAGATTGGGTTCAATCTGCATTCTAGCTAGATATCCATCCGATTTACTAACCTGAAGCCAAATGTTCATCCTTTCGAGATCCCTCCTAATACGAGGCTGAATTTGTAAGCAAGATATAGTCCCGGAATTCTTTCGGCTCAACGCGTCAGCTACAACATTGGCTTTGCCTGGATGGTATTGAATATTTGCGTCGTAATCTTTTAAAAGTTCTAACCACCTTCTTTGCCTCATATTTAGCTCTTTCTGCGTAAATATGTACTTGAGGCTCTTGTGGTCGGTAAAGATGTCACAACTCTCACCATACAGATAGTGTCGCCAAATCTTAAGTGCAAAAACGACTGCGGCTAATTCTAAATCATGTGTAGGGTAGTTAACTTCATAAGGCTTCAACTGACGGGAGGCATAAGCGATAACCTTCCCATGTTGCATTAGCACACAACCTAATCCTTTCTTTGAGGCATCACTATAGACTTGGTAACCTCCTAATCCAGAAGGGAGAGCGAGTATCGGAGAGGATACGAGTCGTTTCTTCAATTCTTCAAAGCTTTTCTCTTGTTCCTCATTCCATGAGTACTTCACCCCTTTCCTTAGGAGTTTTGTGAGTGGTAAAGCAATTACCGAGAATCTTTCAACAAATCTTCGGTAATAGCCAGCAAGACCCAAGAAACTTCGTATTTCGGTAACAGAAGTGGGTCTTGGCCATTTTGTAATAGCTTCAACCTTTGTTGGGTCTACCATAATTCCCTCTGCTGATATGACATGACCTAGAAATGCCACTTGGCTAAGCCAAAAGTCACATTTGGAAAACTTAGCGTACAACTTCTCATGTCGCAAGGTTCTAAGTACTTCATGTAGATGTGCTTCATGCTCTTCGTGACTCTTAGAATACACTAGAATGTCATCGATAAAGACAATAACGAATTTGTCTAGGAATTGGTGAAATACGCGATTCATCAAATCCATGAAGACTGCGGGTGCATTAGTTAGCCCAAAGGGCATAACCAAAAATTCGTAATGACCATATCGAGTACGAAAGGCGGTCTTGGGAACATCATCATTCTTGATCTTTAGCTGATGATACCCGGACCTCAAGTCGATTTTTGAGAAGAACTGAGCCCCCTGAAGTTGATCAAAGAGATCATCAATGCGAGGCAGAGGATACTGATTACGAATAGTAATCTTGTTCAGCTCTCGGTAGTCAATACATAAACGCATACTACCGTCTTTCTTCTTCACAAATAAGACCGGAGCACCCCAAGGTGAAACACTGGATCTTATGAATCCTAGATCTAATAATTCTTGCAATTGTTCCTTCAACTCCTTTAGTTCCATCGGGGCCATACGGTATGGAGCTTTAGAAATAGGTTCGGCACCAGGGATCAAGTCGATGGTGAATTCTACCTGACGATCGGGTGGTACTTCCGGAAGTTCATCCGGAAATACATCAGGATATTCACGGACAATGGAATGGTTATCGATACTCTTAACACTAGCAGAAGTATCCTTAACCGATGCTAGGAATCCAGCACAACCGTTTGATATGAATTTTCGAGCTTTGAGTGCAGAGATAATTTTAAGAGATTTATGAGCTTGAGTTCCCTGATATATAATATCAGGATGATGAAGATCACCGAAAATAACACGACGGGAATGACAATCTATAGTTACGCGATGTCAAGATAACCAATCTATTCCTAGAATAACATCAAAGTCACACATATGTATTGGAAATAGGTCTGCCTTACACACAATAGATTCAATACGGATCGGACAATCTTTATATACAGAAGTGATTACGGATGAATTTTTCATGGAAGTGGAAATGGTTAAAGTATGATTTAAGAGAGTTGATTTTATCGGAAGGTACTTAGTAAACGAGTGGGATACTAAAGAATGAGTCGCTCCTGTATCGAATAACACATAGATACTACGTTCACCAAGCTGAAGGGTTCCAGATACAGTACCTGGGACATTAGCAGCGTCAGTAGCAGAAAGTGCGAAAACTCTTCCTCCAACATTGGGTTGGTTATTCTTCTTAGTGTCTTTCTTTGTACACTCCTTGATCATGTGTCCAGTTTGGCCACATCCAAAGCATGCTCCTGTACTCCGGTGACATACGCCTTGATGTCTCTTACCACAAGTATTACATAGAGGATATGTAATCTGATTCGGGTTTACATATTGATTCAGTGGTTGAGTTCTAATAGGTTCTGCATACAACTGAATCTGGTTTTGAGCAGGCCTCGGGTTTTGTGGTCTAGGTTGCCATGGACGTGCCTGATTTCCAGAGTTTTGATTTACTTGCACTTTGCAGTCTTGATGCTGTGGCGTAGTGGATGATTGGCCGATTGCTTGCTTAATTTGTCCTTCTCGGTTTCTCTTCTTATTATCCTCAGTTCGGGATAAAAATTCTTTCCTTTCGAACTCAAAAGTTTTGACTGCATCGGCAACTTCGGTGATATCCTTAAATTTCATATACATGATCGACTTCCGAATTCGATCATTGACTGCCCACTTGCATTTCTCTGCCTGGGCTTCTGCCGATCCTGCAACGTCTCCTACAATACTAGCCAACCTTGCAAATCGAGTCATGAACTCAGAGGCTGGTTCATCACTCCCCTGTCGAATCACTGCATACTCCCTGATATAAGCTTCTTTATCAGCGGTCGAAAAATACTTATCGTAAAAGATATTATGAAAGTCGACCCATGAAAGATTAGCGTCAAAATCATCCCCTCCTTTGACTTGCCTATATCCTTCCCACCAAGTTTGTGCGTCATCTTCAAGTTTGTAGGTAGCCAGTCTAACTTTGTATTGATCCGGAACTCCAAGAACTCCGAAGATCTTTTCAACATGAGCTATCCAGTTTCTTGCTTCGACTGGATTAGTAGCGTGACTAAAGGACTTCGGCTTTTGTTTTTGGAATTTAGCGATCCATATATCTATACTATAGGTAGTATGATTCGTGGTATTCTCACGAATTTCTTCACCAGAGATTGGATTCGTATTATTACGTTCTGGATGACGAGTTTGTTGAATAACGGCCTCAGCTGTTTGAGCAACAAGGTTTGGAAGCAACCTGGCAACAGCCTGGTTGATGGCATTAATTACGCTTGGATCAACTGGAGTCTCATTCGAAGAAGTGTTGTTACGTACAGGGTTAGTACGAGTACTCCTACGTAGCGGACGACGAGGAGGCATATCTATACGAATAAACATAGGAATTAAACCAAATAAGAGACCAAGTTGAATCCTATCATAGATATCTACCCATTCCTCACAGGTTTTAATTACTATCTTCAAGTTTTCTACAGGAAAGAGCCTTTGCTCTGATACCATAGCTGTAACACCCCAACCCGGAAGGGCTGACGTGTCACAATAACAGTGATATCATAAACAAAAGTCATAATTCCATTTATTTATTTAACAAGGATACAACCATACAACCACTAAAATTTAGTTTAATATACAAGCGGAACATTCGAATTCATTAATATCTTCAGCTTTATTCCTAGGCTTTATTCTTCTCTCTTTTCCCCGCCCAAAGTAACCTGCTGACCTGTATACACAACAATTTTACGGAATGAGCCGAATGCTCAGTACGGAATATTAGGCTCAAATAACAATTAACGCTTTATTCGGATGAAACTTGATGCAAATAACGAAATTTCATAATCATATCTTACAGATGTACCCATGAGCAAACTTAGAACGTGACAATACACAGGTAGCTACTCCTGCATAATTATCACATGAGATGGCGAATTGGCATACCCGTTATCCACCTCCTTATACTTAAATCCTAGGATCGATCCATACGCCTCCTAATAGCCTTATGTACCACACTTGTACTTAAGAGACGCCGTGAACTGATCTCTCCGTCACGGATGGAGCACATGATGTCGATGCCGCAACAACATGCTCGTGGGACACTACACGAGAAGCGATACTCAGGGTAACAGAGTACAAATGGACTTATTCACATAACTTATAAACTTATTTTCATAACCAGACGTAACATATATTGGAACATGCGATAATGAGTATAACTAACAGAATACTATCGCATGACATGACATGAAAGCTAAATCAAATGATTAGAATAGAAATTAAACGGACTGTCAAATGAATCGATAATCAAAGACGTGAGGAGTTTTTAAAAGATATATTAATTTAGTGGGTTATAACAATTTGAATATGAAGCAATAAGGAGTGGGGTAAGGATCCGTACCTTAATAATTCCAAAGTGATGCTA
The DNA here is from genome assembly GCA_030545235.1 of Helianthus tuberosus. NCBI lineage: Eukaryota > Viridiplantae > Streptophyta > Magnoliopsida > Asterales > Asteraceae > Helianthus > Helianthus tuberosus. The sequence goes on from CM060399.1 coordinate 149,669,228, forward strand.
CCTTGTGATAATATTTCAGATTTATACGGGCAGAGTTTAGACTACTGATTAGTCTTTTAACCTAATTTAAATAACATGCACACAACTAGGTTAGTAACTTAATACAGCCTTTACGATAACTCACGAGATCAAATTCTCACAACGAATGACAAAGTGTGATACTTCATCCATCGAATTAACGATGATCCGTCAAATTAATGACGAACGACAAAGTACAATACTTTATCCATCGAATTAACGATGATCCGTCAAATTAATGACGAACGACAAAGTATAACCCTAATGTGGGCAGCACTTAAACATCCATTGGATATATTGATCGATCGGACAATGAATCGTAATAGCGATCGAGTTATTACCCTGTTCTGCAGCAGCACCCCCCTACTAATTAGTGTTTAGTGTGTGTTATTGGTGATAAACAGAACATAACTCGGTGTATTTTGTGAATTTCTTCGTCGTTTTTGTGCCCAGAATCAAGTCCCAAGCTCCTGTATTTATAGGTGAATTTTGACCCTTAGGCGGCCCGCGTGAGGATTAAGCTTAACTTGAGGCGGCCCGCGAGAGAACTTATTTTATGTATAGGGTTGCCACGTGTGGGACTAGGCTAGCTAAGTCGACGAAATCATTAAATTCAACTTCGGCCGCAAGTTATTAGGATAATCGTAAGCTAGGGAATACCCCCCCTGAGTTTTAGGGGCCCTAATCCTGATTCTGAAAATTCTGAAAATTCTAGGGTTTGTACAGAATTACTTGGGTGTCTTAATTAGGGTTTCCTATTAACTAAAATAAATAATAATAATAATAGTTTTAAATTTTTGGGCATTACAACCTTGGCACAAGTTAAGCATTTGCCAACATACGTTGCAACATCACCTTTCAATCTCGGCCACCAATAAAAATCCTTTAAATCCTGGTAAATTTTATCCGATCCTGGATGGATCGAGTATCGTGACTTGTGAGCTTCATCGAAAATTACTTCTCTTAGACCACCGAAGAAAGGAACCCAAATTCGTTTCATGAAGCACAACGTTCCTTCATCATTGGGTATTAACTGCTTCTCCATCCCACGGAGATATTCATTCTCAAGATTCTCTTCCTTAAGAGCTTCTCTCTGTGCGGCACGAATGCGCAATGAGAGGTCCATTTGAACAATCATTTCCAAAGCTCGAACCCTTATAGGCTTGATTCTTTCCTTCCGACTCAAGGCATCAGCGACCACATTCGCCTTCCCTGGGTGATACTTGATTTCACAATCATAATCATTTAACAACTCAACCCATCGGCGCTGTCTCATATTCAGCTCTGTTTTATCAAAAATGTGATGCAGGCTCTTGTGATCAGTGAAGATTGTGCATCGCGTGCCATACAAATAATGTCGCCAGATCTTCAAAGCAAACACCACTGCGCCTAACTCCAAGTCATGCGTGGTGTAGTTTTTCTCATGAACCTTCAACTGGCGTGATGCATAGGCTATAACCTTCTGTCGCTGCATCAGCATGCAGCCTAAACCTTGACGCGAGGCAGTTCAATATACCATGAAGTCGTCAGTGCCTTCGGGTAGGGATAAGATAGGCGCGTCACAAAGCTTGTTCTTGAGCAATTGGAATGCTTCTTCTTGCTTGTCTCCCCATTCGTACTTCTTGTCTTTCTATGTAAGGGAGGTCAATGGTTGAGCGATTTTCGAGAAATCCTCAATGAATCTGCGGTAGTATCCTACCAAACCTAGGAATTGTCGAATCTCAGTTGGCGTTTTCGGAGTCTCCCAGTTCTTGATTGCTTCGATCTTTGTGGGATCCACATGAATTCCATTTCCGTTAACCACATGACCAAGGAACTGAACTTCGCGTAACAAGAATTCGCACTTCGAGAACTTCGCGTATAATTTATCCTCCTTAAGTAGCTCTAAGATAGCTCTTAGATGTTGCTCATGTTCTTCCTTCGTCTTTGAGTAGATCAAAATGTCATCAATGAACACGATCACAAACTTATCGAGGTACGACTTACAAACTCTGTTCATCAAATCCATGAATACTGCTGGCGCGTTTGTCAGACCAAACGGCATTACTAGGAACTCGTAATGCCCATATCGAGTCCTAAAGGCAGTCTTTGGTATGCTTTCTTCTTGTATTCTTAACTGGTGATAACCTGATCGAAGATCGATCTTGGAGTAACAACTCGAACCTTGTAGTTGATAGAACAGGTCATCAATCCTTGGCAAATGATATCTATTCTTGATAGTCAACTTGTTAAGCTCGCGGTAGTCGATACACATGCGGAAACTACCATCTTTCTTCTTGACAAACAAAACTGGAGCTCCCTAAGGCGAGAAGCTTGGCCTGATAAATCCCTTATCCAATAGCTCCTAAAGTTGTGTTGACAGTTCTTGCATCTTGGAGGGCGCAAGTCGATAAGGTGCCTTAGCCACAGGCGCAGCGCCTGGAACTAAGTCAATGTGAAACTCGACTTGTCGCTGCGGCGGCAATCCTGGCAAGTCTTCGGGAAAGACTTCAGGATATTCCTTCACGACCGGAATGTCTTCTAGCTTTGGCTCAGCGACTTCTTTGTCCACAACGTGTGCCAAGAAGGCAACACATCCTTTCTGCAAACACTTTCGAGCCTTCAAACAACTGATGATCCTTAGGGGCGTATCGCGCTTCTCTCCATGTACCACAATTGTTTCTCCATTCGCCATCGGAATGCGAATGACCTTCTCGTGACATACAATCTCTGCTCGGTTGCTTGACAACCAATCCATCCCCACTACCACATCGAAGCTTCCCAACTCGACTGGCAGCAGATCAAGTGTGAACTCGTGCTCTCCCAGTTCTATCACGCAACCTCTGATGACTTCACTTGCTTCTACTAGCTTTCCATTAGCTAGTTCTATCAAATATGGAATATCTAGCTTACTAGCTACCAACCCAAGTATATTCTTAAATTCTAGCGATACAAAACTATAATCGGCACCAGTATCAAACAGTACAGATGCAAAGCGTTGATTGATAGGGAACGTACCAGTGACCACATTTGGATCTTGGCGTGCTTCCCTCGCACCGATGTTGAAGACTCTTCCATGTGCTTGATTGAGCTTTGGGCATTCTCTCTTGAAATGCCCCACGTCTCCACAATTAAAACAACATGGTCCTCGACCATTACCATTCCCATTACCACCTTGAGCATTGTTTTGGTTGCGGTTTCCACTCCCAGCTTGATTCTTAAAATTACCACGATTTTCGTTACCGCCATTTCCTCCTTGAGGGCGGTTTCCGTATCCATTACCTCCACGGTTGTTGTTTCCATTACCAAAACCCCTTTGACCACCACGGCCAGTACCAACCCAGCATGTTTCTTTAGAGTGACCAACTCTTCCACAAGATTCACATTTTCCAGCTCGGCACCGTCCATTGTGATGCGACTGACACGCATCACATTTGGGCAAAGTGCCCATATACCCCTTTCCTTTGGCCTTGGCCGGTGCGTTTGTCTCATCCTTCTTGTTTGTACTGCTGGTACCTTTCTTAAAGTTGGAGAACTTCCTTTTGTTCTCACCAGATGACTCGACGTGAGTCTCTTTCTTCTTCTGGTCAGAGATCGAAAACTTGTTTAACCTGATTGCTTCTTTAGTTAGTGCTACACTCAGGTCGATAGCCTCGGTGATCGTAGCAGGTTTCGACGTCGTCACCATCCTCATAATCTGAGGTGCCAACCCCCAGATGAAACGCTCAACGCGCTTGAATTCCGGACTAACCATGTATGGTACCACGTGAGATAGATCGTGAAATCTCTGCACATACTCCGCAATCTTGGGGCCATCCATCTTGAGGTTCCAAAACTCTGTTTCCAATTTTTGAATTTCGGCCCTGGAGCAATACTTTTTACGCATAAGTTCCTTCATTTCATTCCAAGTCAAAGCGTATGCCGCTGCCTCTCCCAGAGTTTGGACTTGGAGATTCCACCACGAAAGCGCTCCATCTATGAACAATCCGGAGATGTAGGTGACTTGTTGTTCTGGTGCGCATTTGCTCATTCTTATCACTGAATCGGTCTTCTCCGTCCATCGAACAAAAGCCACAGCACCCCCGGTGCCGTCGAAATTCAGCGGTTTACAGTCTAAAAACTGTTTATAGGTGCAGCCTGTACAAGTAACGTCATTCACAGAAAGCATTAGCGAACACACATGGAATAACCAAATGTAACGTAATGTGTCTCAAGCGACTTAAACATTACCATGAGGTGGGTTGTTCCTCGAGGTACCCCCGCTAGTTTCAGCGCGTGAGGCCTCGTGCTCTGCTATCGCTCGTGAAATCCGTTCTTGTAACTCGGCCTCAGTAGTGGGCAATCGAGTTTCTCTTCGTGGAGGCATCTTCTATAAGAAGATTGTATAGGTCAGGTCTTTATGTATATAAGTATGTAGTATGCGTATGTAATAACATTCATCAATCACAAGTAATCACTGAATAATATCTTTTATCATTTGTATCCTCATGGATGTTATGTGTTTACTTGCTAACAATCACAACGTAAACAAGTAATTCAACAATGCATGTAATGAGAATGCTGCGATTGAGCTTTCATATATCAAGACCACAAGTACAGTTTTATAAGTTTCATAATTGTATCATACATCAAAATGGGACTATAGGGTCACATCACCCCTGTCCAAATTGTCTACCAACTACAATAATCAAAAGTCAAAAGTCAAGGTGTGGTCTCCAAAAGGCTGTGCAATCTGGCTCAATAGCTGCACTCTCACCAAAAGTATGTTATCTGCATAAAACCAAAAACCTCTAAGCTGATGGTGGAGGAGGAGGATGTGGAGGAACAAAAAGCAACCTGCGCAAATGCGCTAAATCCTCCTCGAGGGCATGAACGATACGCAACAGGTAGCTAACCTGTTGCTCCATAGTAAGGAAACAGAAGTCAAAATCTGGGTATGGTAGGAGAGGAGCGGGTGGAGTCGTGAATGGTGACTGACAAGGACAAGGCGAAGGACGCGGGATCCTCTCTAACTTCATGACTCTCCTACACAGCATCTCTTGCTGGAGCTGCAGCGACAAAAGCAAATCATCCCTCGTGTATCCAATGTGGAAGGGATGGTATGGATCAGAAATAGGCATCGTGTTGGGCGGAAACCAGATAAGTGGCTCGCCCGATGGTGTAGTAGCAAAAGGTGCAGTATGTGTAGCAGGTGCAAACGGTGGCATGAAAGGAATGGCTGCTGACACAGGTGGTATATGACTGGGCTGCTGACTCGATGGACCTTCCCCTGGACGGGGAGGAGGAATATCCTGTAGAAATGTGACTCGTAAATCAGTGCGGTGAATATCAGACACGTGTGGATGAAACGGGGCGATATCAGTTGGTGCAAGTGTGGGTGCAGGTGGGGGAGTAACAGGTCTAACAAAAGGAGGTAGGTCATCGTCGTCCTCGATCCACCCATTGTGGGTGAACGCATATCTAGGGTCAATCTGGGCTGCAAAAGGAGCGTGATCTACGGGTGCAGGTAGAGGGTCAGGCAAAGGTGGTGCAACAACTGGTATGTCAACGCGATCGTGCTCCGGTAGAGGATCATGAGCAGGTATGGGCTCTGGTGCAATCAAAGGCTCAGGGTCAGCTGGTGCAAGCTCAAGATCAGCGGGTATATCAAAGGGCTGATCGTCAGGAACGACAGGTGCATCAATGGGCTGCTCAGCAGGAATAAAATCAATCTCCTGCTCAGGATCGAAATCAGGATCAACAGGTGCCTCAAAAGGCTGCTCATCAGGGACAAACTTAATCTCATGATCAGGGTCAAAGTCGTGAGGAAAGACAGGATCAAACTCATCATCAAACTCAAAATCATGATCGACACCGTGTGGAATATCGGGTGCAACAGACATAGCTGTGTCAGAATCAGTATCGGTGGGATATCGCTGTAATCCCAGTGCGTGTAAAGTAGTAGATGACACAGATTCGTATAAATCAGGACCAGAATGGTCAGAAGGAGCCTCGACAACAGGAATCTCATCATGTGGAACAGCAACGACATCACCAACTGGAATCTCAACAAGTGGAACGACAATGGCATCATCGACTGGAGCTCCATCATCCTGGGCACCCTCAGGGGGACCCTCAATAAAAAGATCGATGTCGTCGTCAGACATAATGTCTAGAGGCAGATCCTCAAGAGGAAATGCAGCAAGAGGAAAAGGAGCAGGGATCGGAACAAGTGGTAGATCCCCGTTAGGAAAACCTTCAGCTAGTGGTATATCATCTCCAAAATCTGGTAAGGCAAACAGCTGGAAGTCATCATCATCGCTGCTCGTAGTGTCTGAAGTGAAAACCTCAGGATCTGTGGCCATCTGTCATCTGAAACTATGGCCATAGGGTCTATGGTATCTGATACTCTGCTATCAGAAGAGGACATGGTGTCTGTAACAAAACAATCACACATATGCACATATATCAACAATCATCAAATAAGCATGTAAGTAATAAGAATGTAAGCATGTATGGTTCCTAGTCTTCCCAAGACTATCCCACCCAGCCTCTCAGACTGAACTACTTAGTCTCTCAGACTAAACCTCCTAGTTTCTCAAACTGAACTACCCAGCCTCTCAGGCTAAACCTCCCAGTCTCTCAGACTGCCCCAACTAGTCCCTCAGACTACCCAGTCTCTCAGACTGAACTACCCAGTTAGTCTCTCAGACCAACTCCCCAGTCTCTCAGACTGAATTACCCAGCTAGTCCCTCAGACTAACTCCCCAGTCTCTCAGACTGAATTACCCAGCTAGTCTCTCAGACTAACTCCCCAGTCTCTCAGACTGAAATATAAATGAATCCTTTGAAATGTATTTTGTGTCTTTTATTTGTAAAAATATTTGTTTCCTGGATCTGGACATTTTTTGTATGCAATGTAAAAATGTTTTCGTGAGAGCCCTAATGATCGTAGTCTAGACTCGAGAAAGAATCCTAGTTCGCTACGATCGAAGCTCTGATACCAAGCTGTCACACCCTGACTTTTGCGGAAGCGTGGTTATTGGTGTGACTTCTTAATACCATAGCATTCAATCATAACAATGCTAAATGATAAAAACCATAATACATTCATCCATAAAAATTAAGTTTAGAAAATACCACAACATACTTGTCTTGAAAACATCGACACCAAATCGAGTTACAAACCATGACATGTTTTAATGAGTTTACGCAGACTCGACAACATAACTTAAACCAACCCGAGCTTGGGACCATGTATCTCGTCCAGGAGTAAGATACATCTCCTAAACTCTAAAAACTTGGATGACATCTTTTATTTAAACGCAGCTTGAAACACATGCACACACCTGCCAGATCCACTTAGTTCCCTGAAATACATGTAGTTTAAAAATATCAACAAAAGTTGAGCGAGTTCATGTGTTCGTGAGTATGTATAAAACCTTTATATTCAATGTATGTATGAAAGTCCCGGTATGATAGCAAACAAGGAAAATATCACCAATGGTTTGCAAGGCCACTGATATGTGTGACGGTGTAGGAAGACTCAAACCTAGCAAAGTTGCACCGGGCTTCCGGCTGGAAGACATAGTCACCACTATGGGCCACCCTGGCCTCATGGGTGTGGGCTCGCTACACCCAAATAGATCTATCACTCATGCCCCTTGGTCCTACAAGAGGATTGATGGCCCCAAGTATACGCCTACCCATTCACATGATCTATGGTTCTTTCCTAGGCTAACCATACCAATTGTATTGTAAGTAATCCCTTTAGTAACATGTATTTCACCCCCGAAGTAAATAAACAAAACAGTTTAAGGAAAAGGGGGGCATGAACTCACCGTAATGCGTCTTCAGTATTGTAACTCAAATCTCCTCAACGAACATGACTACCTACAGTGTACTAACGTCTATTAGACGAACGGGTCGTGCCTTTGCTTAGTATTAATGTTTTGGAGTTACGTTTCTAATGTTATTCCAAGTTGTATAATTATTTGCCAAAATAATTAATATTTTAACTTAAATTATATTTGGTTTTGGAATAATTGTTTAAGCAATATTTCTGTATTAATACTTCTCAAGTATTTAACTTCGTATTTCCTTCCCAAGGATGGGGGTATCTTATACATGTATTTCTGTATTATTGTATTTGTAATTTCCGAAATAATATATCTTCAAGTCTCACTTTAGAAAATATATATGTAAACTCATTTTGTCCCAAAAAAATAATGTGTTGTCCAGAAAATATATATTTTTCCAAAAAATCATATATCTTCTAAATATACTAGGAAAATATATTTTTATTTCCAAAAATAATATATTTCTCCTTGTTCAAAAATATGATACAACTTTGTAATATTTACAAAAATCATATTTTCGTTTCTTGTATCCAAAATAATATTTACCAAAGATATATGTGTAACGGTATTGTTTTCGATAGTAAATTTCATGGTACTTTGTTAAGTTATATTATTTTACCCTAAAATAATATAATTATTTCACAACGTATACAAATATTCACACAAGTGTCTTGATATATATATATATATATATATATATATATATATATATATATATATATATATATATATATATATATATATTCTAAATATATATATTTACCCATTTTTATTCATAAAAACCAAATATTTACGAAAATCATATTTTCGTTTCTTGTATCCAAAATAATATTTACCAAAGATATATTTGTAACGGTATTGTTTTCGATAGTAAATTTCATGGTACTTTGTTAAGTTATATTATTTTACCCTAAAATAATATAATTATTTCACAAAGTATACAAATATTCACACAAGTGTCTTGATATATATATATATATATTCTAAATATATATATTTACCCATTTTTATTCATAAAAACCAACCTCCAATATTTGTATTTTGTTACAAAAATTATGGCAAAGTTTACATTGAAAACTTATGATCGAAATACACTTGTAAATACTTGTTTAGAAAATATTTTCTAAGTGTTTGTATTTTTAGAAAATTTTGCCATAGTTTCCCCTAAAAATGGAGGTGTCCATGCTATCAAAGCATATCATTTTCTTTTCAAAATTCATTACAATCAACCAACAACCAATCCCTAAACATCTTACACTTACCAAGTGCAAAAAAAACTATACAATTTACATAACAACATGAACTTGATCCTTTCACAAAACTTGTAGTAACTTGGTAAAGTGTTTAGTAGGTTTAGTTACCCTCTAAAGTGTGTTTACTTCTTTTAAAATCTCATTCTTGAAAGGATTAGGTGTTTACATCTTGTAAACCTATTTTACAAAAATGTTTATTTATAACATCTTCTTGTTTCTCTAGTATCTCTACACTTGTTTTATCACCAAAAATAGTGTAGTTTTAAGTGAGAATCAAGTTTTACTAAAATCATATTTTGAACTTAGTTTTCTTGGAAAATCATTCATGAATCTTAGACCCATAAGATTACTAGCTCACTTTGTTCATTGTTTTTCAAGAAATCATCTTATCATTCAAGTTTATGCTCATGCATGAGGATGATCTTCTTGTGTTAGCACATAATCATCCTCTAACTTGCTAGATCATGTGTTTAATCACAATCTAGCAAGCTCCATGTGATGATCAACATCATATTCTCAAGTAAACAACAACAAGTATCATACACTCCCTAAACAACATTATTTCATCAAGATTTCATCATATGTAAGCTTTATGTTCATGATTCAAGATTTTGTTCTTTTAGTGTTCTTGTGATTTACAACATAATACATCTTTTAACAAATCAAAATTAGAAGTAACAAAGGGTTATGAGAGCCTTACTACTAGCTCTAAGCTAGGGAAGAACTCTTGAAGATGAAGGTGATGAAAATGGTGAATAAAAGCAAGTAAGAAAGCTCCTTGATGATCCACAAGCATCAAGCTCCCTTAAGACACCTTCTTACACTCTTGAGAGTACATGGAATGAGTGGATGATGGATGTAAGGTGGTGGTGGTGGCGGCACTAAGCTAGGCCGAGAGGAGAGGGAGAGAGTAAGAGAGTGGTGTGGTGTTGTGAAGTGTGAGGAATGTGATGATCTTTAGAGATCATAAGCCATACTTATAACCATGCTTCTAAATATTATGTCCACAAGATCAAGCAAGATCCATAAAAAAAAGAAATCAAATCCTTGAGGTATGGTGGTGGTGATGGCTGATTATAGCATGGGGGGGGGGGGTCTAAGTGTAACTTGTAACTAGTTGGTTACTTACTAGTTCAAAATCAAGTGTATAGTTAGTTAAGTTAGTTACTAGATATTTTAGTGGGTGTTAAGGTGTTCGGGGATCATGACTAACTCAGAAATAATTAAACAATGTTTCTAGTATAATTTTGGTGTTTCGGGTAGTGTCCGGTTGTTCGGTTAGATACCGGTTCGTTAAAGTGTCAAGCTATTCCGTTTAATGATCTTTATGTTACTTTTTGTGACACTTTTAATTCCCGACACTTAGGAAAGCATTCAGGACCATTTAGTAAAATTTTTGCATGTAACTAGCTTGTTAAAAAGCTGAATTTTGCTGAAAAATGCAGAATTCTGCACTATAAATGGATTTTAGGCACTTTTCGGCACTTAAGCTATCACCTAGTGACGCAGTTTTATGGTCCTTACTTCTCTACACACCATACTAGTGTAGTACCTTGTCACTGGCCCATAGTGGGTCTCAAAACATTGTCTGTCTATGTACTGAATCCCGTCAGCATATTCCCGTTCTATCCGTTAACTGTGCTAACCGTGCTTTGTGCATCATGTATGTCAATAAAGTTTGCAGGTGATAATAAGGTGACATTATGTAATATGTGATGCACATGTAAGTATGATGCAGTAATCAGAATGCAGTTATGTATAATCTAGCACAGTCATTAAGCATTAATTAATATTAATTAATTGTACGGATACCTGGACTTATGAGGGTTGTCACAAAACTGTTAGGAAACTTTATTTGTAAGTATTGAAGAAAATCAGATTCAACTTGATCTATGAAGAAGACAACAGTCCTGAAGATCACAACAAGAAGAAGAAGATCGGATAGGACAACTGAAATGAATAACATCTACTTCAAAGAATCACAAGTTAATCAAGAGCTGAAGAAGATTATCAGAGAAGGTCATTTCTGATGGATCTGATGATATTTCTGATGAAATATCATCAGTTTCTGACGATTCTGATCATCATATTTTCTGATGATTTGTTCACCAGAATTTCTGATGAAGTGGTTTATCATAAATTCTGATGAATACCCCACCTGTCTAAAAATCAGCTCTATCCTGCCACAATAATCGAAGCAACTTGACATTATTGGATATCATGATTACAAAGGCAACTTGAATGTTGGATTCAATGAATATGTCAAATAGCTACTTTATGTAGGACTTTTACATGAATAAACAAATGTTTATTCATGTATTTAGCCTTCTATAAATAGAAGGCTCACCAAGCAGAGGAAAATGAGTTAAGCCTAGCATTCAATACATACTACAAAACTCCATTTCCCTCTCACCCTCATAATTCAAGTATTCATTTGTACTAGATAATAATCTTACAATCACCTTGTAAACCATTTTGTTTCAAAGTGATATAAACTTGATATTCTGTAGGTCTTGTTTCTTGAAAGTCTGATTTCCATTTCCGTACACTTTTTCACATTTACTGAAATCACTTGCCATATTACGTGAAAAGAAGTTTTTAAGTCCAAACTGGGACCAACACTACCAATCCGATCGAACAGAGTATTGTCTCGTAGTTGGACTAGCACTCCTGGAATTTTAATTAAGGCAATCCGATCTAGATTAGTATCTTCCCCATTCCATATATTAAACGTAGAAAATGCAGCGGATAGGACCGATGAGAACGAAGTCATATACGTCCTAGCAGTCTCTTTGTTGCACAGCGTGATAAGGATACTAAGTCCCCCTACGTAAGACAGTCCAAAGTCCTTCATTCCACTCTCTTCTAGAGTTTGATTCAGGCTGCATAGAGACCTTAAATCCTTGGCCTTGCCAATTATCGACCGGCCAATGCAGTGTAACGGATATAACGACCCATTTCCTTTTAAGTAGATTAATTTCGATCCTTGTTTATTTCCTATCTGACCATCTTTGAACAAGTCAGCATAAGTCTCCCCTTCCCGGACGAATGCCGGTCCCGACGGGCCCGAATTGGACCGTCGGTCCTTCATCTCATCATGCCTATTTTCTTTCGGAGCATCATTATTATTACCGGCTGAATCCGCTGCTTTTGGCCTCCAAACTTTTTCCCCCATGACCTCCGATGAATAGATGAATTTCTTGTGGTTTTTATCATACTTCGCTAAAGATACCACCAGTTTCGCGTGAAAGATCTTAACAGTGTTCATGATCGCTAATGTTTCTTTCATGTTAACCACTCCTATGTACCGGACAAAATCAAAACAATTACCTCTAGCATCTCTTTTCCGGGCTACATAAGCATCCGAGATGAAACCGTGCAGTTGAAAAGCCCTCCATAATATGTTCCTAGTTACACGTTCGGGCATATTTTGTACCAGGAAATTCCATCCTACACCATCCCCTCTGCTTTTTTTGTTCTTCCGATAGTTTACATTTGACCACGGACCACCATAGTTTTCCTCACATTCTTTCTCATTCATTTTCTCCTTAGAGAGACCCACCCAGGAAATCCAAGAGGCGAATGGATTATCCACAAAACCAGTTAGAATAAAAGGTCAGATCAAGATCTGCTACCAATAAGCCTATCAATTAGACCTCGTATGCTAACCGGACTTATGTATTCATCGTCGAGCACTCTCAGCTTTTCCGACAAATTTTGTATTTGTAGGTTGACGTTGATTTGGACAATAGAAAACCAAGAGGCGAATGGATTATCCACAAGACCAGTTAGAATAAAAGGTCAGATCAAGATCTGCTACCAATAAGCCGATCGATTAGACCTCATACGCTAATCAGACTTGTGTATTCATCGTCGAGCACTCGCAACTTTTCCGGCGGTGGTTAACGAAGGGTTTGTTCCCTTGCAACTGTTAAATGGGTAAATGAATTTTGTTAAAAATGATAAGGCTACACAATTTTCTCACTGATGGGGCAGTAATAATATTAATTAATCCCTAAAGTAAAGTTAAAAAACTTTTATTACATATTCCAACCTAGATCACAATCAACGGCGGCCATTGGCCGTCCACCCCTCCCAATCCCGTCGTCTCTCCGTCACTCTCTCTCACACACATACACACACTGAGATCTTTTCCAATATTCTATTTGCAACTTGCCTCAGATTATCTTCACCTTAAACACACTGAACTCACATATTCCTTTCTTCCTCCTTTCAAAATAACATGAACAATCCACCCCTAGGGTTTTCACTTTTCACAAAATCAACAACCTGAAATCCGACCACCGCACCGGCGATATCTCATCTTATCTCACCGGAAATGAAGTCAACCGCCGGCGAACTCATTCGCCGGAAAAAGTATCTCAAACAGGTTCTGCTAGGGTTAATTGTTTTACTCGGTTTGATTTGTTTATACAATGGCGCAACGTTCGCTCCGGCGTTACGGCGAGAGGAGGAAGTTGTTGCGGTGGATGACGGTACGGATCCGGTCGTCGGAAGTTTTGTTCAGAAGCGTGATTATTTCGATGAGTTGTTTGAAGATCATGAACTGAATCCTGAAGTTCCTAAAAGCTTACCTGTAAGTAGTTGAGTTATAAATTGTTTTGAATTGGTTAAACTAGCGCGTTTGGTTAAATTAGTGTTTGTTTTGTGAAGATTTGTGATATGAGGTATTCGGAATTGATACCTTGTTTGGATAGACATCTTATATATCAAATGAAGCTGAAGCTTAATTTGAGTTTAATGGAGCATTATGAGCGGCATTGTCCGCCTGCAGCGAGGAGGTATAATTGTCTTATTCCGCCTCCGGTTGGATATAAGGTTAGTTTGCGATTTCATTTCGGTTTGTTTTTGGTTACGATGTTAGTTTTTGAGTTAGGTTAGTAGAGAGTAGGTGTGCATTGTTGAGTTATGATTGGTGTTGTGTGTAATTGTAGATTCCGATTAGGTGGCCTCAAAGTAGGGATGAGGTTTGGAAGGCTAACATACCTCATACTCATCTTGCACAAGAAAAATCGGATCAGAATTGGATGACGGTGTTTGGGGAAAAGATTAGGTTTCCTGGTGGAGGAACGCATTTTCATAACGGTGCTGATAAGTACATAGCTTCGATTGCATCGGTAGGTTATTTTGATATAATTCGCTACGTTATAAGTTATGGTTTGATTAACTTGCATAACTATCATGATCATATAGATGCTCAAGATTCCTGGTGATAAACTCAACAATGGAGGAAATATCAGAACTGTTCTCGATGTGGGTTGTGGTGTTGCGAGTTTCGGGGCTTATCTTTTACCTCTAGGAATAATAGCTATGTCTCTCGCGCCGAATGATGTGCATCAGAATCAAATCCAGTTTGCACTTGAGCGTGGGATTCCATCGACATTAGGGGTCTTGGGTACCAAAAGACTTCCTTACCCAAGTAGATCATTTGAACTGGCGCATTGTTCGCGTTGTAGGATAGATTGGCTTCAGAGGGATGGGATTCTGCTTTTGGAGTTAGACAGATTGCTTAGACCAGGAGGTTATTTTGTGTATTCTTCACCGGAAGCGTATGCACATGATGAGGAAAATAGAAGAATTTGGAATGCTATGCACGATCTATTGAAAAGGATGTGCTGGAGAGTTGTTTCGAGGAGAGATCAAACGGTTATATGGGCTAAATCGCTAAGTAATAGCTGTTATCTTAAAAGAGCACCGGGAACCAACCCACCTCTCTGCAGTTCCGATAACGATCCAGATGCCAGCTGGAATGTGCTGATGAAAGCATGCATTACTCCATACTCTGCAAGTAAGTGGTATCTAATATTCTAATCGTATGGTTTTAACCGTTGTATATCATCTTCTTTATACGTATTTTGGGTAACCGTTGTATATCATCTTCTTTATACATATCTTTGGAAAATACAGAGATGCATAAGGGAAAAGGTAGTGGACTTCAACCATGGCCGAGTAGGATTAGTATGCCACCTCCTCGACTTGATGAAATTGGTGTTAGTCATGATCAGTTTCAAGAAGACACTGTAAGCATTTAAGTTTAATAAGAGATCGTTGTTATTTATTTATTTATTTACTGATATTTAAGTTTTATATGCTCATTATATGATGCAGAACACATGGTCTCAGAGAGTGACGGATTATTGGAAGCAGATGAGATCAGTGATACAGAAAGATTCAATTAGAAATGTGATGGATATGAACTCAAATCTCGGTGGATTTGCCGCTGCTCTCAAGGAAAAAGATGTTTGGGTGATGAATGTTGCTCCGGTTAATGCGTCTTCCAAATTGAAGATTATTTATGACCGTGGATTAATCGGAACGGTTCATGATTGGTTTGTAGTTTGTACTTATCTTATAACATGTTAAAAAAGCTTATCATTTTTCAACTTAATGGGATTGTGTTTTTCAGGTGTGAATCTTTTTCTACATATCCACGCACTTACGACCTGCTTCACGCATGGTCGGTTTTTTCAGAGATCGAGGATCGTGGCTGCAGTGTGGAAGATTTACTAATTGAGATGGATCGTATGCTAAGGCCCGAAGGGTTTGTTATTATAAGAGACAAGTCAACTGTAGTTGACCACATAAGAAAGTTCTTGGCTGCTTTAAGATGGGATGGATATTCATTGGAGGTAGAACCAAAAACCGATGCTCTATCTCTTAGTGATGAAAGAGTTGTAATTGCTAGAAAACAACTATGGGGAGATGATAATGATGATGAAGAGGAGGCTGCAAGATTTTGAATCGTTAATTTTCAATTAGGTGACAGAGTTCAAACGCATTATCAATTTATTATATTGAGGATGTTTTGGATCAATTAAGGAAGACGGGAATGCAGATTGCAGAACGAATATTGGACATATTTTCTTTCTGATATAATTTTGTTGAAGCGCGTACATTTGAGTAAAGAAGGGGGTAGCGTGCAGTCATAGATGGATACATTTTTATGCAACAATTCATGAGATTTAATCTTCCCATGTATTTGAACAATTTCATGTCTATTTAACTCTTGTTTATCATTCACTAGTAGAGTTCTAGTTCTAATCCTTCTATGCATTTGAACAATTTCATATGTATGGATATCTTGTTTACCGTTGAAATCTAGAACATGCTCTGTTGTAGATGTTTGTTTGGGATGAGATTTTATTACATTGACCCGTTTGTATTGCCACAAGCGAGTTGGAGTTTATCTAGTTACAAGATTGAACCATGCATCGACTCAAGTTTGAACTTACAAGGAGTCGGTTTGAGTTCTTGTAAAGCTTTTCACGCCCATGCAACAAGGGCTGTTAAAGAGTTCAGATCTTGGTGTTATGGAGTAATTTGAGCTTGAATTTGACTCAAGTTCAAATTGAATATTTGTTGGTTCATTTTGGTGGTTTGGAACTTCAGATTATCTCATATAAGTATTTCAGTATATTAGCAAACACTGATTAATCGTTTTCGATTTTGTAAGTTTATTTTTATAAATAAAGAATGTTTTCTAATTTGTAAATCTTATAACACCATCAAGGTAAGATAATAAAAGCTTTCCCTCTCATTTTTTTCTTCTTAGGGGTGTAAACGAGTCCAAACCCAAGTTTCACTTATCATATATATACAAAAAGTCAAAAACTATAAATATCAAGTGCAAATAATTTACTTAACTAATAGTAATCGAACCTAGCTCGAGTTACATAAATAGAGCTTAAAATGAGTCGAGTCGAGCTTAGGCAAGCTCGCTGCGGGTTCGGCTTGATCTGGTTTTACGTTCGGTATGATGACTCATCCCATGCACAGTCGGAAAATTTGTCCCATAACCATATACTCATTGACAAAGTATCCTCATATGACCAAGGGATTGCCGCAAGCTACAGTTGTTCATCATGTCTAAACCTTAAACCAAAAAAACTGAACCGTGAATCATTCAAACAGTAAACTGCAAACCCAACACAAACTTGCCCTTTTTCCATAAAATTAAAATATATAAACCTAAAACATCTCATTCTGAAAACATACAAAACTAAAGACTCCATTTTGATTTGGTTTATATTACAAGACACACAAGAAAACAGTTTAAATACAACCTAACGGTACTTTGTGACTTCATGGGGGGTCAATCTTGATTTTTATTTCACTGCCGATGACCTTCAGGAAGGGTAACCACCTTGTGGAAGGGCACATGTCTCTGAGGCAGCGATCCATCTTCCTCATCATCATCAAATTCAAGAACATAACTGCCCAACCAATTTGAGAGTCAAGTAAACTACTAAAATATTGCCATGTGATTGACTTTTGAGGTCAAACAAGTCATTTCTCATAGGTTAGATAAGTTTGCACTTACTCGTCAGTTTTCCTCTGTAGATTTTCGCATTGGGTCCGGAAACAACAGCAACAGGCAAATGACAAAAACATTAGTTACATTACATGTCACTGGTAACATATAACAGGCTGAAACATGAGGAGTGTCAGCGGAAAGGTGTACGAAATAAAATTACCTTGCGAGTATTGATGACCGTTGCTTTATACAGCGCAGTGGTTCCAGGATAAACTGCCAGTACATGTTTTCCAGGAGGGAAATCTTGAGCAGTTGATGGATCATTTCGCTTTGGAAACGGTATAATATGTGACATAGGCAGCTTGTACTTCCTGAAAACATTTAAAACAACATTTTTATCTAAAATTAAAAAAAAAACATTGATCGAAAAATTAGCAACATTTTTACCTCTGGCCAGCTGGTTCTTCATCTTCACCTGGTTCCTCATCAAGAACTTCAAATCTGCATAAAGTCACAAAGATCATATATAGACAGATACTAATAAAAACATCAAAGTCGCATTATAAACAGCCATATATGCACTCGATTCTTTCAACATGTGAAATATGTTATATGTTATGTACTTACTCTCGTGTTTCCCTATCAAAGTGAATTACTTTGACGATGAACCACTCATCTTTGTCAGCATCCTCCTGAGTTACCCTAGCAGCAACCTGACAAGGTTACATTTATAAGTTACGTTCATTGCACACGCAAGTATAAATAAAATCATTATTAAAAAATAAAAAAGATAAAGTGCAAAAAGTGTGAAATTACCTGTTCCCCCTTTAAGCTTGCAAGATGGTCAAGGTGGTTTCGAAGAGCAGGAGAAAGCCTTGGTACATCTGGATCAGCCTTCATTCTTTTCTTCTTCTGATCGTTACCTTCTGCAGTATAAAAAACCTCATAGAGCTTTTGGTAGAGAGTGTGTGTATATATATAAGGTATACTGTCAAAGGTTTAATTATGCATATTACCACCCATCCTTCTCCTTTGTTGCCCGGGAGGCCCGGAAGGTATCAAAGCATCCAACTGAGTTAGTAACTGACTGGAAACGCTGCACCCAAAATAAAAAAAAATGGTAAGTATTGCGGTTAAACGGAAACAAAATAATGAAAATGACAGTTTAAGGATAGACGTACGCTACTTCATTTTCTGAAAGATCTTTTGCTTGAATGTAAAGCATCTTAAGCCTTGAAAGAGAATTATCACCGGGCTTTTCCACCACCTCAGGAGCTGCATGAGTAAGAGAATTAAATTAAAATATATATACAACTATGAACATGGATTAATATATATATATATATACACACACGCACACACTTCAAAATGTTGTGAACACTACAGCATAAATTATACAATCATAATGATACCATCACGACTATTTTGAAAAACTAGAAATATGGACCTTTAATAAGAAAAGACTTATTGTAAAATGAATTTGAGAATTTCTTAACATAGAAAACTCCGCCAGTTATCCACAATACTTGTCGGCTGGCTTTGCACAAATTCTGGAATTTAAGAATTTCTTAACATAGAAAGCTACTAACTTTGAGCATAAAAATCAAATATGCAATTTAGGTATATTCATACAACATCAACAAGCTTAGTTAAGAAACAATCCTATTCGATCGGCTATATCCATCATAGATATCAAACCCTAGAGTATTGATGTTTCCCTAAGACTACGATGATAATAAGAAAGTACAACGGTAAGTTGTAAAAATGGTATGACACTCACTTGATTGTAGCTTTTTATGCATCTTGTTGATTTCAAGGAGTATATCCTCTTGATCTTTCCTTAAACGATCAAGCTCCTTTGATTGTTCTAAAATTCCAGAAATATCCGGCGATGACATTTTCGGCTAAATTCAAGAAATTACAAAGCTTGTCTCTAGAGCTTTGAATGTGCTGCAAACATGTAGCAATCGTGTTACAAACAATAATTAGATGCAGATGATTGGGAATTTGATTATCATAGGAAAACGGATGGAAATGGAAAGGGTAATATAGGAAATATGGTTGGGGCCTGTTATAATAGTTCAGCCCATATCCATTAAACATGATTGACAATTGGTAATAAATAGTATCAAAGTTTCATAATTTATGCTACATCAGCATTAAGAGAGAAAAAAATATATAATTTATGGTATTCATATTTCATACATATCTTCAACCTCTAATCATAAGCCTCGTGTGCTATCAAAATTATTTGTTCAATGCCTACTCAACAATACAAGAAAAATCGTTAGGATGCTTGTTAAACTAACACGTATTAATATGATCCCTCGGTCTCTAAACTTCTATAGTTTGGCAGAAAAGAAATGTTGCAATTATACGAATATGTTGCCACAGAGTTTATTGTAATGTTGTTAAATGGTTATATAAAAGCACAAATTACCGTCTTGCTAATAATTTCATAACATACTGCTGAATGTGAACAAGTTGTTTTTTTTACTGTCAAATGAACGTTTCACTCTAACCATTATTCCTTAATTTATTATAGTCAATTAGTCATCTAAAATTTTTTAAAATAAAAATAAGTTGGACTTACAAAACTGCAAGAGTTGGTCAATATTTCAAATTTAACGTTTAAAACCAAAAATCAACTGGAGCTAAAAAACATATTTCAAGCTAACCTCTTTTCCATGCTAAAATCTAAATGCAGAACAATCAACATGTACAACTTTCACTACATCAGAGCAACATTACTTTAAATTTCAAAAAGAGATTCAGGTTCATGAAACATGGATATGTACATACATAAATGTAGCCTTTTGACGTTAGCACACGAAAATAAATCTAGAACCAAAATCATTTTGTTTTTTTTCTCTTAACCAACTAGCTCATTTATTTGAATTTGCGGAGGCAACAAAGAGACGATACCTCCATTAATGCAAGCGAAAAAAGGCATTAATATAGTTTTAAGACCAAAGTTTTTGTCTTTTAAAGCATTAACTCTCAATAAACAAAGGTTTCGTTACCAAAAAATAAACAATCAAGGGCTAACTATTTAAGGGGCTGTTTGGCAACTTCTGAATGGTTAAGTGCTGAACCAATAAGAGGTCTGAACCATTAAGTGTTGAATCAGTAAAAGGTCTGAACCATTAAGAGCCAGTATAATGCTTAGCCGTTTAGAGGCAAATGTCTGACCAATTCATATTAGAGGTCTTAACCATCCAGACTTAGTATAATGCTTAACCATTCAGAGGCAAATGTCTGAACCATTCAGATATCGGCTCACGAAACAAACAGTTTGAACCATTAAGTGTTGAACCAGTTAGAGGCCTGAACCATTAAGAACCTCATTAACAGGTAAACAAACAGCCCCTAACACTATAACCCACAACACATATATCCAATCCCATCTCACCCATACATCAAGGTCAACTCTTGGTCAACGTTTTAATTTTTAAGTCATTAAAACTAGTAAAAACAATAGGAAGCTAATTGCAATGTGAACCCTAGTTTAATTTCTATTCTAACCAAAAACCCTAACTTAATTCCAGCATATATAAAAAAACCAACATATTCTCAATTATGTTAACAAAACAAACCCTAGATCCAACAAAACACACTAACAGGATATTAATTCATAATAATTCCATCAACAATCAACATTTTGTAAACAAAAATCCACATTATAAAGTTGCACATTATACATGATTGATCCATTTGAAACAAAAACATCAATCCGTCGTAATAAATGATTGAATCGACAGATACAGATAAAACATAAACACTCACGTACCGTAGATAAAATTCCTCTGCTTCTGAAGAGAAATTATGCACGTGTTGAAGAGAAATACGTAGATCTTACTGAACAATCGTGTGTTTGCACAAGTCAAGAAGATTTTCGCGGGGAGACAAACATAGAATTTGTTGCAATCTACTTGAAAATTCCCCTTTTCATCATGAATGAATATGCTTATGAATGTATTTTGATTTTCCTTTGGGAAGATTAAAATGATGTTTTTATAGGCATATTAAAATGATAATTAGAATAAATAAAATTTTAATAATTATTAGAAAAAAAAATAATGAAGTGTTGATTTTTGAAGAAAGGAAAAAAAAAGAGTAGCCGATCTAAATTAGAAATATGTCTGCCCATGGCTTTATAGCCTAGTGGCATTTTGGTTGTGGGATAAAGCTTTGAGATTAATAGGTTCTGGGTTTGATTCACAGGGGTTTTCCCATATTTATTGGGTTTCCCCTGAATTGGTGTATAGGCATTATGCCTAGTGGAGATGGATATGATCGGGTGGTTCCGCTGGTGGCACGATGATACTCCAGTGGTCCGTCAGTGATCCAAATTTGCCATTCAAAAAAAAAAAAAAATATGTCTAACATAATTGTAACTGATCGATTAAACTGATTAATTCTGCTATGTTATTTGATTAAACAGGTTATCATTTAGTTTATTTAAAGAATAAGCAAGATTTGTGCAACCGAAAACTGAAACGTCGGATTTCAATTATGGATACAGATCATTTTCAAGTTTTTTCGGTTATCGTTTTTTCTGTTAACTAGAAGGGGCAATCCGGTCATTTTATATGTAATTCTGTTAACTAGAAAGGCAATTCGGCCATATAAAATGACCGAATTGTCATTCTCATTAACAGAAAAAATGGATGAAGTTAACTCAGTGGACTAAAATGATAATAGTGAAATCTTTTTGGACCCATAGGAGAAAAATGAAATATTTGGACTAAACTGCCAAAATGGCCCAAACAACAGAGACTAAAATGACATTTAACTCTTGTTTTTAACACCAAAGCTTTCATTATAAAAATAAAACCTAGTCTCGGAAGACTCTAGAAACCGAGAACACCAAATAAATGTGTAACATTTATTAAAGAGAAATGTTACAACAACAACAACCTTACCCAGTAAGTCCCACAAATACCAAAGCTATTGGTGGGGTCTGAGAAGGGTGGGATGTAGGCAAACCTTATCTCTATCGATATGGGTAAAGAGGCTGCTTCCAAAAAGACCCCGGCTCGTAACCAAACATCAAGCAAACGATGCGAACTACAAATATAGCAATAGGACTCCATCAATCACATAAAAAGTGGTAACCGACTAACATAATATAATAGACACAACTATAGCCCCTACAACATATATATATATATAAACACACACACACACACACATACACACAAGATGATAAACACATGTAAAGTCCACCTACAAAAGTAGGAAATATTAACCCCTAACCCAAAAATCTCAGACACCTCATCACTCTCTCTTAAAAATCCTTAACCTTAATCCTACGTCTTCACGAACTCCTATCCTGAACCATGTCCTCAGAAAGGTGCAAATCTTGCCTAATCCGCTCCTCCCAAGTCAGTTTGAGCCTTCCTTGCTCCGCATACCTTCCACACAAAGGGCGTCCACTACTCTAACCAGAAGTTGTATATATTACAATTCGGAAGCTGTAATGAATTAAAAAGTTATAATGAGAAAAAAAATTGTTTCAAAGGTAATATTACAAGAGGAAATGTTAATGTCACACCCCAACTGATGACGGAAACATCAATGCGAGACGTAATAGTTTGTTCAAAGATACTAAATTGAAATATTTGAAATTAAAACAATACAAGGAAATGAAACACATTGTTCAACAAAGGAAAAGAAACGATAACATGACATTTAAATTAAATTGATAGTCTAGGTACGAGCCCTATGTGATCTCAATCTTGTAATAACATCTCAAGCATCGCCTGAAAAGATGTCAAAATAATGATCAACAAAAAGTTGGCGAGTAACAAGTTTGATACGTATAGCGTAAATGAAAAAGACAAATTCCACATATCAAAAGTATCTAATACGGCAATATGTAACTGGTGTGTGTCGGGTGTAATATGTTTTGATTGATAATTTAAGCCAATTTTACACATTAGTCAAGTTTTAAATTTATAAAACACGATATTCTATTAACACTAAACACACACATGGGCAAGTGCACCCATCTAGCGTTGGTAAGATACCGAGGTCGTCCAAGGACACAAGAGCTTTTAGTACCGGTTTATCCTCAACGTCTAATCAAATCAAATTTTTTTAGAAAAAGGTTTTAAACATGAAAAATAAAAACAAAAAATGCCGAAAATAAAAATAAAATAAAATGAAAACAGATAGACAAGATGAATCACTTGGATCCGACTCGCCTTTAATGTATCCTTTGATGATTTTCGCACTTTTGCACTTTTTATGAGATTATCTTAGTTATAGTAGTAGGCCCCTCTTTTGAAGGTGACGTTACCCTCAACCCAGTGGTTTGAGTCAGCAATGATACAATCCCAAAGGGTTGGAATATTGGAAGATAATTTATTATGTTATTATTGCGTAAAGTGGTAGGGTCCTCTTTTGAAGGTGACGTTACCCTCGGCTAAGTGGTTTGAGTCAGCAGAGATACAATCCCAAGTAGCCGATTTAATGTATTAATAGTAGTTTACATATGTGGGGATCAAGCCATTCGCACCCCCGCCATCCAATACCAGTGGGTATTGAAGGAGGTCCTAGTAAGCTTGACCCAGGTCCTTGCAGGATCTATACACTGAACAAGGCTAGAACCTTACCAAACCATTCCCTTAACCCCCGACCAGGTAGCTGACATATCTCTATATAGACCGTAGAGATATGAATGGTGAAATTTTTTTACTTTATATAGACAGTAAAGTAATGCCAAGACACCACAGACAAATGCTAAGGAAGTTTCACCTTCAACATAAGAAACTAGTTATTAAAGTCATTAATACAAAACCAAATAAAAAGTGCGAAAAGATTAAAAATAAAAAGTAATACATTAAATGCTTGTCTTCACCAAGTGATGTAAGAGACTTAGCCAAACATGGCCTTTGATTGACAAGAACTCTTACGATCAATCTTGGATCTCGAGACTACTACACACACTCTAAGGTGGATGATGGATGATAGTGGTGGATGTGGGTGTTGTAGTGGTGGTGGAGTAGTGGCAAAGTGGGAGAGAGGTGGTTTGCCAAGGGATGCCTTTGAAGTGAGCCAAGCACCCCTATTTATAGCCTGAACAGTAGCCCGGCCACGGCCTCGTGTCTGCTGGACAGGGCCCCGTGGCCATCCTCTTTCTCTTCCTTCATTAATTGCTCTTGTCTGCATTAGGCCCCACTCGGCCCCGTGTGCATAAGCGTATCTGTACTATCAAGATTCTGCAAATCTTAGCGTTGACCACGCCCCGTGCTGAGTTGGGCACGCCCCCGTGGTGGGAGTATAAGCTTCTATAGCTTTGTCCCTTTCTGCAGACACCTGACCACGCCCCCGTGTCCGCTGGGCACGGGCCGTGGTCAGCCTTCTGTTTCTTGTTTTAGCTTGGGGAGATGCTGTCGAGGGGTCGGGCATGCCACGTTTATTCCTTTTCTTTGTATTTATGTTAGTTTTTGCTGCATATTTGTTCCTTTTGTTCATTTAAGCTCGTTTGGTCCTGAAAATACAAAAGGAAGACAAAAGCACACTTTTCCAACATTAGTCCTAAAAAAGAGTTAGTTTTATGCCTCATTTGATGTAATTTATATGTTGCATTTTACACACATCAGTAACATGCGAGTACAAAAGGCATAATTCAAACCTAATATGTAAGACATTTGAGCTCCTTAGCACCAAAAATGCTAAGTCTAAGTAAACTTAACAATGACCACGGATCCGAAAGGATCAATCTAGGCGGGTTGTCAATGTAATACCCGAAATGTTTTTATATTTTATAGCGATGGTTTTAAAACTAATCAAGTTTAAAAGTATTATCTACATACATTTATGTATGTAAAAAATAAATATTGTATAAGTTTATATAGTTAAAAGGAACTAACAAATTAATGTGAAGTTAAAAAAATAGATATAGAAAGTTTCTGTATAATAAAAACGTAAACAAATTATAAATAACAAATAATCTCTCTATATATGTAAAAGAATATAGATGAAATCCTAAATGATAGAATATCTTGATAAGGTTAAAAGTGTTTTTTTTATGCAAATTAGAAACACAAATGAGTCATAGAATATTAGTAAAAATGAGTCATGGAATATGGAGTGATCAAAAGATAACACGTGCCAATGATCCTTTGGTGTAGTGGTGGAAAGGATTGTTGTCCTCAATAGAGGCGGAGGTTCGATCCCCACCCACCGCAAAAGGTGAGGTCAGGGGGTTTTTGTCACACCCCAACCGATGGCGGAAACATCGGGGTATGAGCACTAAGCGTTCAGATTGCTCATGAGATTTCCATAACACTAAATGTTGTGATATTCATTAAATAGATTTCATACTAATCGTCTAACAACAAAATCAAGCATCAAGATTACATCACCAAATGAAATTGTTCAAAAGCCTAAATTATTATGGCGACGTTTCTAAGCATCCCCTATCTTGATTTCCAAAGTTCCATAGCATCCTATCAGCCTGCAACATGTATTAAAATATCAATACAAAAGTATTGGCGAGTATACAAGTTTGGTAATAGTATAATAGGTTAAAACAACTCGTATCCATAGTGTAAACAATAAAATAGTTTCCGTCGTGCTAGCGTCGCAGTCCACGCAGTGATAGCCCAAGTATCCCGGTGCTTTAGTGTCTACCCAAGACTCAAGGTAAACTATAATCCTCCTAACAATACCCCCGAAGAATAATGGGAGAGGTGCACCCCCTATAGCGCTACTATTGTTAAGGCGGAACTACACATTCTGGATTAAACGTCACATAGCACAAAGAGTCAAGAATCAAGAATCACAAGTTTCACACAGGATAGAGCATAAGTTTTCAAAGATTCAAGTTTACGTTTCATAGAATACATGTTACACCCCAAAAGTTTAAAGTAAAAGGGGATCGAGTATACTCACAGTGATTGCTTAACAGTCGCAACTGTTATTAGATCAAAGGGAGCTCTTTTGAGATTAGCCTGATTAGATTACCAAAAGATAAGCGTCGGGTGGGGTATCGAGGTTGAATAGAATGCTTAAGCAGGCCTTGGATCGGCTGACTGTCCGTTCGGATGGTCAGTCGATCGGCTAGCCTAATGACTAATGGCTGCCCGATCGGTCGGTAGTCCGATCGGCTAGCCTAATGTGATTGGATGGTCGTCCGATCGGTCGGTAGTCCGATCGGCTAGCCTAATGTTATTAAATATCTGCCCGATCGGACGGTTGTCCGATCGGCTAGCGTGGAGGATGGCTGATCGAGTGTAATTAGTGGCCGCCCGATCGGTCGGATGTCCGATCGGCTGGCCTATTGTCCCCGTCTACCAACTTTTGTAAAATTACTAAGTTTGAAAGTTATTGGTGACGTCACGGCACGTACTGAGGCAACGTTAACTTACCGTTTAACAGCCGTTCTGACCGGTTGGGAACCACCCCAATTCAACCAGTTGTCCGTTAGCGATGGTTTATGCCGGAATCCATCCCGTGATCGTCTTAATCAGTGAACAATCCGTTCTTAAACCAACTCTAGACCACCAGTCGGTCTACAGCCCGTTCAGTCACGTTTATCACCAAAATAAACCAGAAATTCGAAGAAAGATGAAGATTAACCTAAGTTTTACATGAAAAAGTATAGGTTTATCTTAGATTTATCGTAAAAATGTGTGAAATGTCTTAGATCTGAGCTAGATCTTTCTTAGAATGACATCACCTGATAGTTTGTACAACCATCATGATGACATCATCCTCGAGATCTCAGATCTGAGAGATTTCACGGTGAAAAGTGTGATTTCAGGTGAGAATCACGTAGAGAATGACGTGTAGAGTAAGAAAGTACAAGAATCTAGCTTGAAACGTACCGAAATCGATGAGAAAATGGAGAAATAGTGTGCGCGTGCGTCTGGTTCGGTCAGAGCTGTCACATCACTTGAAATGGTGATGTGACAGCCTATTTATAGGTGAAGGAGAGAAAGGAGAGGAAGGTGGTTCGGTTCGGCTAGCTGTCCGATCGGCTGGCTGTCCGATCGGTCAGCTGTCCGATCGGCTGGCCAGCCTGTAGGTGACTGTCCGATCGGCTGGTCACTCTTGCCCACCCAGCCTTCTTGCTTTCCAGTTTATGATTTGTTTTTTGCGTTATGTTAGGCTTTGCGTTGCGTATAGATTATGTAAAGTATTTTATTAACTAGATTACATCATAAGCCCCGAAGTCTCAAAGTTTCATAGATTCCGCCAGTGACAAGGCTCCAGTCTCTCGTTTAACCAAGAATCAAGCTTCACGAGTCTAAGGAGTCGAGCACCAGTTTAAGTTTCAAGGGTCAGGAATCATCATTTCTCAAGAATCAAGAGTCTAAGTATCAAGAGTCCAAGTATCAAGTATCAACAATAAGAATCTAGTTTTTCATAGTATAAAGGATCAAGTATCTAGTTTAATCATAAAGATTCAAGTATCTAGATTTAGCATCATAGGTCAAGCAATCAAGAGTCTAGTATCTGTATCAAGTCTCATAGTTTATGTTTCAAGAATCAAGCATCTAGATTAAAGAATCAAGTATCATAGTGTTAAGCATCAGTTATCAACAAGTTTCACACCAAAACTTTCAAAGTATCAACATTACATAACCACAAGGTCTAAAATTAACAATTTGCAGGAGTTCAGGGACTGATCTTGCCAACTGCCTAAAGTTTAGGTACACTGGGCGTTACAGTTTTACACAAGCCATGGTTGCGTGGTTTCCTCCTGGAACGGGCTGGGTGAGAATTTAATGCATGTGATATCCATTCTTAATGGTGGATTGAGGGCCAGGATGTACCTTGCCCAAAATGGAGGGTCTCCTGGTTTCGAACCCGGGTCTCCTATGTACCACTGATAGTTTGTGCGGAAGCCCAACCAGTTGGTCGTAAGCCATTCAAAAAAAAGATAACACGTGTCCCAATGTTAAGCACTATAAAAGAAAACAAGGGTTAGACTTATTTTTGTCTCAACATCTCTTTACATACACATTTTCATGTTTTCAACATTACGATCTTAGTTTTTTTTCGAAGAGATTTAATATATCCAAACGAGCTAGCCTCTTGTAAAGACAAAGACAGTGATGACTTTCGGATCGAGGAGACTATTTTCTCTTATTTGTGATCATCTCTTAAGATACGGACCCTTCCCCACATATGTGTACGGATTAGATTTCCACTACCTTGTAGTTGGAAATTTATATTCGTTATTGTATACTTTTATGATCGTCAAGATTTTGTGCTATTATATTTAAATATATAGTTATATTATTTGAGCAAATATTGATTATGATGCACTGAACTACTGATTGTATCGCACCGAAAGGTGACGCACTGAAAAACTGAATGTGATTATGTGACGAACTAAATGTGAACTGACTATGCATTAAACTACTGAATGTGACGCACTGAAGGTGACTAACTGAATATCTGTTATATATATTGTTTGATATATAGATATCGTTAAGAAACTGGATATTGTATTGTTGTTGTCCCACCGAGTAAACCCCGTTTACTCAGGCGTACATTTGCCTTCTTATGTACGTTAGGTTGCAAGCGTATTCAGAAGTCTTGGATGGATGGTTCGAGGGATTAAAGACGCATATGGATTTTCATAAAAGTTTAAAATGTTTTGTACAATATTTCTGAGTTTTTGAAATAATGTAAAGTTTTACAATTAATGGAATGATGTTTTGACCTCTGATGTACTGTAGAAGTGACACGTCAGCCCAAACCGTGTTGGGGTGGTACAGTTATGGTATCAGAGCTCAAGCTCTTTCCTGTCGAATTTTTTTTCTCAAAATAAAACCTGTGCGGTAATGGGTAGAAGTTGGATTAAGACTCCTAGTCTTCCACCAAAGCATTAGCTTAGTCCATATATATATATATTTTTCTAAGCCTTTTGCTAAATTTTGTTTTCTCTTAAAAAATGTTGACGTAAGACTATGTTATTAAAATTATATAATACCAGCTGTCTTTTATGTTAAAATTTTTATTTAAATTTTGAGGACGAAATTATTTATTTTAGAGGGGTAGAATTGTAATACCCGAAATTTTTTTATATTTTATAGCAATGGTTTTAAAACTAATCAAGTTTAAAAGTATTATCTACATACATTTATGTATGTAAAAAATAAATATTGTATAAGTTTATATAGTTAAAAGGAACTAACAAAGTAATGTGAAGTTCAAATAAAAAATAAATATAGAAAGTTTCTGTATAAAAAAACGTAAACAAATTATAAATAATAAATAATCTCTCTATATATGTAAAAGAATATAGATGAAATCCTAAATGATAGAATATCTTGATAAGGTTAAAAGTGTTTTTTATGCAAATTAGAAACACAAATGAGTCATAGAATATCTATACTATCTATAATAGGAGATTTGAAGATGATGTAAATCTGCATACGTGTCAACCATCTAGGTATGCCACGTAGGAGATGTCATAATCTTTATTAAACATTCCAATCTTCTATACTATCTATAATAGGAGATTTGAAGATGATGTAAATCTCCATACGTGTCAACCATCTAGGCATGCCACGTAGGATATGCTGATGTCATAATCTTTATTAAACATTCCAATTAAATCAGTTTTAAAATCTATTTAAAATCTTTTAAAATACAATTATTAAAATACAAAGTTGAGCGTGAAATTCAAAATTCAATCCCCTCAAATTATAGTTCTGACTTCATTTTCAAAGTTCAAATTATAATTTCAATCCCCTGACTCTCTCTCTCACTCAAATCCAAAGTGCTCTCATCTTTCAAAATTCATCTAGGTTTCAAAATTCATCTAATTTCTCTGTTTATCAACTCAACTCTCTATCTCTCTCTAAAACTCACCTTCTTCTTTCTGCAACAGGCGACGACTAGGGTTCCGACCAACAGATTGAGAAAGAAGAAGAGGAGTTGGGATCAGTCAAACAAACCCTAACCCTAAGATTTGGGTCTATTCAACCTCTACAGTGATGAATCGTTACGACGTCAGAGTTGTGACACCGGTTCTTACCATCAGCGTTCAAGATGGTATGCATTCAACGCCTGCAAATTTCATTCTAAAGCATTAATCCATCTATACATCTTCTTATGTTTTTCTCATGCTCTGGGCTCACTGGTTCACTCTGTATATTAACATATTAGTTGTATATCATTATTCTTTTGGTTACAATTTGACTGCTTCAATCAACATTACGATGATTTTTAATTTAAATTTTCTTGAATTGGGAGGATTAATTTGTGTTATTATATTGTAATTTTGCATGTTTTTCATGGTCGATTCATTCAAAAGCTTATAATTGGGTTTTCTGTATTTGTTTAATCCATAAAAAGAATGAAATTTTAATCCCATTTTAAATAAATCCATGTGCGGTTATTTTGTTAATGTACAGATGATGGGGTTAGAGACAAAGATTGCATAGATTTTCGTATGATTTTATGGTTTTTTTTTTTTTGAAATTTGAATAGGGTTGTTTATGATATATTTACTTGAAGTTTAATCTTGACTTCATTGACTAAAAAAATGAAATTTTAAGAGCAAAGTTTGATTTCTTGTGAATGCAAATTTATAAGATGAAAAGTTTGATTTGCTTAAATTCTGAGAGCAAAGTTTGATTTGCTTAAATTCTCATTAGATGGCCGAATGATCAGCCAAGATTAAATTTTACTATAAGATGAAACTGGTCTCCTAAATGGGTTTATTGAAACAAATAAATATTTTTAACACAACATTCTAAAAAAAAGTGGAAAGTATATTGATGGGTCAAACTCAACCTGATCATATGTCCTATATTGATTGACCTGCATTAGAAATCTTCAGCTTTGAGCCATTAACCACCCAACTCAACTCAACTCACCCATTTCACCACATTTAATTAGTATTTACTTACCAATCATATAAAATGTTACAGTTACCGAGAATGGAGATAACTGGAGCGTGGGTCAAAGGCAGCTGGTATGTCTCGGGCGTGTGCTACTAAAAAAACCAAAGTGTTAGTACTTGATGAAGCTACTGCATCAGTTGAAGCAGCATCTAATAGCATGATCCAGCAAACGCTTGAGAAACACTTTAACGACTCAACTGTGATAATGATCGCACATCGTATCACCTCTGTGCTCGATTTAATTTATAATATTTATAAATCTTAAGTGCAGTACAAAAAAAAAAAAACAATATGTGCAACTTAGATATAAGGCTACTATTAAGTCAATGAATCTTAATGTTTGATGTACAGGTTAGACATTATGTTTTTGTTACTTTAATTTTTTGAAAATGTTGAAATGAATATGATTTGATTTGGTTTGGTTCATGATGATGTTACAGGCTTAAAAGCAAGTGTTGGTAATTAGGGGTTAGTATAAAAGGTTTTAGGTTGATTGGCAACATTGGTGTGGCGAAAGTGACGTTGAAGGTGAAGTGAAAGATTAAACAGAAAGATGGACATACCAACTTTATTGACTTCGGCTGGTATGAACATAGGGATTTCGGTGGGGATGTTCACGCTATATTCCATATTGAGAAAGCAACCACTCAATGTTAAAGTTTACTTTGGCCAGCGGATTGCTCAGGGGCGTACACGAAACGACAATCTTTGTTTTGAAAGATTTGCTCCGTCTGCAAGTTGGATTTTAAAAGCTTGGCAAGCAACAGAAGAAGACATATTTGCTTCTGGGGGCATAGATGCCGTTGTGTTTCTTAGAATTGTTGTTTTTAGGTAGGTACACTTCACTTCTTTTTTTATGCCGGCAGTGGTTGCGTCGCCTATTATTATTATTAGTTCTTTCTTATAATATTTTTGTAATTCAAAGTGCAGTATCCGTATTTTCGCGATTGCTACTATCCTTTGCACTTTTCTTGTGCTTCCATTGAATTATTTTGGGGAAGGTATGGAAGGGATCAAAGATCCTACAACCATGGACTTATTGACTATAGGAAACGTCAGAGAAGGTTCAAGATGGTATAAACAGTTTACTCAAAATCATCATCATCTTCTAATTCATTATTAACTCAAGGTATTTAAATTTATTCAACGAAAAATGTTTATTATTATTGTTATTATTTATCCTCAGTTGTTTACTGTTTGTTGTTTATTATGATTAATATTAGTGTTAAATGCCATTTTAGTCACTGTGGTTTGGGCCATTTTGCCAGTTCAGTCCGAAGTTTTGAAACGTTGCCATTTTAGTCCAAATAGTTTCAAACGTTGTCTTTTAGTCGATTGGGTTAACTCCATCACTTTATTCTGTTAACTAGAAGGGCATTTCGGTCATTTTATATGTAATTCTGTTAACTAGAATGACAATTCGACCGTATAAAATGATCGAATTACCCTTCTAGAAAACAGAAAAAATGGACGGAGTTAACCCAGAGGACTAAAACGTCAACGCTTGAAACTATTTGGACTAAAATGGCAACGTTTCAAAACTTCGGACTGAACTGGCAAAATGGCCCAAATCACAGTGACTAAAATGGCATTTAACTCTTAATATTAATATTGATATATATGTGTACTACAGGTGAAAAGGAGTATTATGAGAAGCAGTTTGCAACGTTGAAGTCCTTTGAGGAAGTTGATGCTATTGAATCATGTGATGGAGTTGATGAGGATGAATTTGATGAAAATGTTATGCAGGAGAGAGCTATGAAGGTTTTGAATTATGCTAACGTTTTGTTACCGGCTTTTAAGGTAATTTGAATGATTTTTTTGATTGTTGGAATCGAATATGTTAGAATAATCGGTGTTTGTTGCTTCTCCGAAATCACTTTGATTCAGATTGTATGTAGTGGTTATCATCTATAGAGCTGCAAACAAACCGAACCAACGGTCCAAAACAAGCTGTTCAGAACAAGCAAGATTGATGACTGACAAAGTTTTTTTTATCAAAAAGATTTGGTTTAAACAATGTTTTAACCCGAGAAAAAGTGAAACCACTGTTTTTGAAACCACTTTTGGGTTATAACAGTGTTTGAAACCACTGTTGGGTTAAAAAAGTGTTTTGAAACCACTGTTGGGTTAAAAAAGTGTTTTGAAACCACTTTTGGGTTAAAACAGTGTTTTGAAACCACTTTTGAGTTTGAAACCACTGTTGGGTTAAAACAGTCTTTGAAACCACTTTTGGGTCAAAACAGTGTTTGAAACCACTGTTTGATTAAAACAGTGTTTGAAACCACTGTTGGGTTAAAACAATGTTTTGAAACCACTGTTGGGTTAAAACAATGTTTTGAAACCACTTTTGGGTTTGAAACCACTGTTGGGTTAAAACAGTCTTTGAAACCACTTTTGGGTCAAAACAGTGTTTGAAACCACTGTTTGATTAAAACAGTGTTTGAAACCCAAGTTGGGTTAAAACAGTGTTTTAGTTTCTTAATTTTTGTATTATTTGGCAGATCTTTGAAATAGTTTAATTAATATGCATAATGCAGGCCTATCTGTCACGATGCAGATGTAGATATTGCCATACATCGTAAACGATCATAACCATCACTACTGTTTGGAAGAAGCTCAAGTTATGCTTCTTAAGGGTGAAAAACAGGAAGCGGGTTCGACATGGCTGTAGCAAATGGTTACGCTGTCCAAAGGAGTCCTCTTTAACGGAGGCAAAACGGTAATTAGTTGCTATATATGTTTATAATCCTTTGCTCTGTTTGTTGAGAGTTTAAAAGCTTATAATAGTGGCAAAGGTCTGTTTATGTTTTGAAACCTCTGTTTGTTGTGAACAGATGTTTCAAAATAAAACAGTGGTTGATACATCTGTTGGCTTTGGTCAACAGATGTTTGAAACCACTGTTGGGTTAAAACAGTGTTTTGTGGAGAAAATAGTGGTTTGAAACCACTGTTGGGTTAAAACAATGTTTTGTGGACAAACAGTGGTTGGAACCGCTGTTGGGTTAAAACTGTGGTTTGAAACCACTGGTGGGTGAAAACAATGTTTTCTATAAAAATGTTCTCGCTTAGATCCAAACAACAGTAATTCTGTAGTATATTCTTAAAGCAGACAAGGTAGATGGTAATTACCTTATTAGTGAGTCGGAAATATATTATGTTTATGGTTTTTTTAATTACAGATCAGCCAAGATTAGTTACCTCAAATCTTACATAGGTTTATTTCTTTTCCTTTGACAATTAGGGTTTTTAAAGAAAGCTTATAGTAACCTAAATTTATAAATGTGATGTTTAGTTATCACTATTGTTATAATAATAGGATGATGAGAACCAAAGCATCCAAGTTCGATTGAGTGATGGAGTTGATAACCTTAGTCAAGGGGATCAAAGTGGAAGTGATGATTCTCGTGAGGTGGGAAACCAGAGTGATTCGTCATAACATGAGGTATGATGGTGAGATAGTTTGTTAAAATACTTTTTTTTATGTCGGAAACCATTGTTGTTTTACAGGATATTAGAGGCTATTGATGATGAATTATGGACCGTGATAGGCTATTAATGGTGAGATAGTTTGTTAAAATACTTTTTATGAGAATATGCATTATGGTGTTCCATAAACTCTCTGCAGATTGAATATGATCCTCAGGTGATTAATTTCAGGCAAGTTTTGGAAATTTTTTGGTCTAGCCATGACTAGAGGCAAGTATTCGGTCAAGGCACTTATGTCGGCAACCAATACAGGTGACATATCGTCTCTAACATCTTTCTGTGTTTACATATCCATTGTTTAAATACTTAAATCTCAAGTTTTGATTCAATAAGTCTATTATCTTCATCAATGGAAATGATGAGTCGAGATTGGCTGCCTCGAGCAAAGAAAGGGAGCAAAGTAAGTCAAGGAGTAGCATTGTGACAACTCAAATTCAACAGCTTGGAACCTTTTATCCTACAGAGCCTGAACACCAGGTTTGTTTGTTTGTTCTTGATTCATTTGTTTTGGTTCTTCTTGGCTTTACGTTTTACCTTAAAGAAACATGTTGTGTCAGTTACCTCGAGTTTAAGATCAGTATAAGCAGTTAAGAACAACATGTTGCGTTGCTGACTTGAATTCAACACTTTAAAATCTGCAGAAGTTTGAGCTAAAACGAAACTCCTTTCTCCTTCAGTTGATTGGTAACTTGGCGGAAGAAGAATTGGAAAATCGAGCTTGGCAGCAAAGCTAAACGGGTATGCAGCAGATTTATGTCCACCAAGAATTCAAAGCCAGATTGATGGAAAGGTTAATGAGATTATAAGAAAAGGGTGGCCTATTCTACGAGACGTGTAGGTTTTTTCTGAAGACCTGAAAGTCAGTTGTATCAGTATTTTTGTAAGTTTTCAGATTTATGTCCACCAAGAATTCAAAGCCAGATTAACATTGTTTTATAAAAATATGTAACTAAACGCAAACAATTTAAATGATATATTATAATCTGTTTTTTAGTATTTGATTTCGATCGTTATTAAAACTACCCGTGTGTTCACACGGGTCTTACTACTAGTTAGTAAAAATGAGTCATGGAATATGGAGTGATCAGAAGATAACACGTGTCCCAATGTTACCTTCTTTACCAAGGAAAAGTGTGACAACTGCCACTTTCTGGTAATTTACGTACACTTAAAACAGTCATTTACATTATACAGTTTCGTGTTTTGAATATCCGAACTGCATTATTACATGGCATACACTTAGAATACTCATGGAATACTTATTTTTGATGCACATGATTCATTTTTATTGATTACGTTTGAAACAGTATAAATAATGCATCAAAACAACTAGAAAAGCACTTAGCGAACTAGTATTCTGACGAAAACGCAGGATCCGCAGAAACCATCTTAATGATATCTTTAGGACTCAGACGAAAGTCTAACATCAAATATACATTAAACCCTATCTAGGAATGCAAGGGTTTGGTCTAATACTTTCCCGATGTCCGATAACACTAAAAATTTCCGAAAAGCACTAAAAGCGACAATTTCAACACTTTTCCGCATAAATTCTGCAGAATTCAGCAATTTAATATTTTTGCAACATGTAAAGGTAGTGTTTAACATAGAATTCATACAAGGATACCTTCGGGTACCATCCGAACCATAACCACATCAATTCACACAACTTACACAAGCTTAGTGTTCGAATAACGATTAACGGAAACAACGCCAAACGAATATCCGAACAATATCGGATCTTTTTTTAGTGACCATCTAATATTATTTGGATCATGTTGGTCTAGTATGATCACTTAAACACCTTGAAACATCTTGAAAAATTGTAAACCTTAAACACTTAAACATACTAATATTTTTACCACATTTTAACAAGTTTAAAACCCTTAACACTTTGAAACAAATACAAGACCCCCCCCCCCCATGTTATGAATGTTTTTAAGGGGTCCCACACCCTTAATTTTGTGTTAAAAATATATAGATATTTTGATTATTGCAAGTGGATGAAATTGGTGGATGATTATAACACTTAATCTCACAAATTACTAGCATTTTACTACCACTTTTCACCTTACTTTACACACACATAAGAATACTCTCAATCATCATCTTTTCACCAAGAACACCATCTAAAAACCCATTTCATTTTATCATTTCTTTGATGATCAACATGGAGTTTAATGGAGCATAAGATGATCTAAAGCATTTACAAGTTAAAGCACACTTTTTCATCCATTCAAGAGCTTTCAATCAACAAGATCTTCATCTTCTTTGCTTCTAATCATCATATAGAACATCCCTAGCCACAAGTGCTAGAAGTGAGCTTCTAAATCTATTTTTTATAGTTATTTATGTTTATGATTGTTAAAATAACTAGTAATAACTAAAGAAGCATACAAAATATTATGAAGATACAAAGAAGCAAAATAATAATCATGATATATGTTTGTTTATGTTGTGATTTATGACTTATTACTTGCATATTTGATCTTGTCATGATGAATATCATAAGAATAAATTGTTAGATGATGTTTAAATACATGATTTAACAAATATACATGTTTATGTTAAAAGGGTTTTTTGTTAAACATAAAGGTTTAATGGATGATCATATTCTTTGGTGTTGTTAAGGTAATTAGTGTTTTTCATTAAAAACAACACTGCTACAAAATTATGAAAACAAACATACAAGATGGGATTTTCATAAAAGTGGTTAAAACTAGAAGTAAAGCATGAATTTGAACTAATTAACATGTGTTATGATCATACCCAAAACCCTACATAATTTTGATTTCATGTTGTTATGATTTTGTTATAAAATCTCATATGTTTTTGTTAAGAAAGTTAAGAGTAAATTGATGGTGAATTTGAAAAGAAAATGTTATGTTTACTAAACATGGCTAAGTGCTTAATACAAAGGTTATATGGCCAAATTTTCTTAAAATTCATATGTTAACAAAACTATAATTTTTGGCTAAATCTTTACAAGATTAAAAAGATTGTTAAAGAATGGTTTTTGATAAAAGCAAATTTAGATGAATATATAGTTTTGAGAAAATATATATTTGGTCATTTAACAACTTATGTGCAATATGTGATACTTGGTGTATTAGTTATATGTATAAATTAGGAACTTGAATTCAATATAACAAATAAACACAAGATGCATTTTAATCAAAGTCTTACAAGACTACATAGAAATACGCTTTAAAAACGAGTTACGGACGATCCGAATGATCGGACACAAATTATGGTCAAATCGGACGACGGACGAAACCATAAACATATCGCCAATCCGAGGAGTTACTTGTAACACCTCGAAAATTTCGGGTTCAATAATAAAACGACACGTGTCATGTAAGACAAAACGCGCTGTAAACCCGGATTTAATAAAGATGTTTCGGTAGGATTTAAAGGGGCGTCATGTTAAATTATTACCTCTGAACGACCTCAAGTATAAATCCCAAGACCCGATTAAATGTTATACACATCTTGTATACCTCAATTCAGGGAATTATTGACAATAAAAGAATTTCAAGTGCATGACATGATCCCACAAAGAAATGAATGATAAACCGATGTTTTCGGGTCTTGTATATGCATTCATTTGAAACAATGGATAATGGTAGGGTATTATACAGGATCATACACTTTGTGAGGGTCCTAAGTTGATAATTGAGGTCTAAAAATCGTGCAAGTTGATTGCCCTTTCGAACCTTCAACAAACAACAACAATTCGCATCTGAAGAAGTGCTAGCGCACCGCTACAATGATAGCGTAACGGTGCGCTACCAGTCAATGGTGGCCAAAAGTTGTAGGCTAGCGCACCGCTACAATTGTAGCGTAACGGTGCGCTAACAGGTGCCCAGCATCAGAAAACCTTCTGCAGCCGGTTGTTCGCGTTTCTGACCGATCTAACTGGTTGTTTGCACTATTAGAAGACCCCTAAACGACCCTAGAGCATTAGGACACTTGTTGGATGATTGTGGTCAGCTCTAGAGTTAGTTGTCAACCAATCATGGTGAGTACTTTCACTATATAAGGCACTTCATGTTGCAAACCTTCTTCACACTTGCATCTGATCATTTGGAGCATTTCTGGAGCTAAGGAACTCTCTCATTTGATCTTATTTCGTGCATTGGACTCTTGTAAGTCTGCTAGTTCTTGTTTAGTTGTGTTTAGCTTAATTAATTAGCTAAAAGTCAAACTGTCGTAATTACGGTTTGACTTCGAGATTAGTCACTAATGGCTCAGGCTTATCTCGAATTAAAAGTAGTTATAAGTTGGTATTTATGTGGGTAATAAAACCCCAAAAGGGTTTCCCCTGATCACCATCCTAACCAGGTCAAATGTCGGGTCAAACGATTAATTAAAAAGTCAACATAATGCTTAAAATGTCATTTATGCATAATTAGCTATCTAGAACATATATAACATGTTTGATCATTGTTATAACTTAGTAATAAGTGTAAGAACATGACCAAACATGTTCGACCCGACTATTTCCTGTTTAGACCCGGTTCGGAACCGAAAGTCGCATAGTTTGACTTTCACTTTGACTTTCAGTTCTGACCCGTTTAGGCATATTTTAGAAATGCCTCAGAGCTTTAATTGGACTAGGTTACATGTTAGAACAACCCTCTGTGATTATACACCTCGGTTCATTAGTTATCCAATTATTATGCATGTTTCCGGTAATTGCTCATATGTTGACCGATATGCCCTTATTACCTTAAAACGTGATTTATGAAAGTGTAAAAGTGTAGAAACCTTTGTTACTGATATATAGACTTGTATGCAAAGTTAGACGTCAGTTTAACTTATAGATTAAGAGTTATGCTCATTATCGCAAAACTAATGCTTTTTGTTAATAAAATGGCGTAATTAGCGTATAGTCTAGTTAAACATACTTTTTGGTATCAAATCTTTTACCCACTGATGTAATATATTATTTGGGGATTTTTAAAGATTTTTAATTAATTTTAGGCTGAGCATAACTCATAGTCGTAGGCTTAATTCGGTAATTGTCGGTTTTGCCCTTACGGGCCATAA
The DNA here is from genome assembly GCA_030545235.1 of Helianthus tuberosus. Lineage (NCBI taxonomy): Eukaryota > Viridiplantae > Streptophyta > Magnoliopsida > Asterales > Asteraceae > Helianthus > Helianthus tuberosus. The sequence goes on from CM060399.1 coordinate 149,709,009, forward strand.
AATGAGTTTTACATATCTAAACGACCCCAAACCTTTTGCCACTGATTAGTTATGATAAATAAATTATTTTAAACCTTCTGGAAATATAAAAATATCAGATTTAAGTATCGAACCCGGTAATGGCCTTTAATCGCCTTATTTAGCGTTTTTAGCGCATAGCATGTTTTAAAATCACATTGGACATACCCGGGTTGATACCTACTGATATAAGAGGAAAATTATCATATTTTAACAGTAAGCAACGGTGGGTAAACTCAGACTTCAGTTTTGAGCTTTTCGGGTTATGTGAAATTACCAAAATACCCCTACGGGGCCTAGTTTGTGTTTAAACACGTTTCGGGCATAACGAAAGACACATTACTGATGTCACAACATATTTGAGACATAATTAACTTAGGAAACCTGTATATAGCTCTCATGACTACCCGTCACGCTTATTACGCGTACGGTTCGGTTTATGTAACAAGTTTACATAAATTAGCCGAAACGGGTCAAACCTTAACGGTTTTATCTCAAAATCCAGAATGTGAATAATAAACCCATATTAAACAAGTCTTCAAACTTGTCGGGTCTGAATCACATTCTATCCGGTCTTCGCTTAATCGTGCGTACGAACCGTATCTTGAAACTAGCCGGTCTAAGCTTAAGCTTAATAAAAGACCCGTTAGGATTCTAATAGGTTATATTAAACCTTCGTTCCAGATTAGGAGAAACAGTAAAAGCTACGTGCATTCTGCTTATTGTGATTTATACTTGCATCAGGTAAATACTTTTAACTTATTTTCCCTATACGGGCTTGGGTTACGGTATATAGCATACCGCTTGATCGAGCATCAAATCTCCACGCTTAGTGGGTAGTTGAATAATTTGATCGGCTTGTTTAAACAGTCTTGTCTACTTTACAGCCTTTGGGGGGTTAATGACCATGTCCCGGATATCCCTGGCATCATCTTACGAGATGGCCACGACCAGAGCACGGGGTGTAGGCGTACACCTGTGTATAACTCTTTGAAGTGGTGTGTTTATTGATCTTTAACCCGGATACGTTCCGGGCTACTGAACGCATAAGTAACATGTAATTCGTTCACAAGATTATAATATTAAATAATTCTCCCAAGTTAAATAAAATGATTTATGCCACGTGCATCCAAACCAATTTTCAATCATTTTCCAAAATGAGTCAGTTGAATGTATTTACCAGTGTAAACTGACGTATTTTCCCAAAAGACTGAATGCAGGTACTAAACGAAATTTGGCTGGATTGTCTCCTAAGCATCAATAGAAGTCTCGCAAGCTTAGGATGCCAGAAGTCTGTTGAACCATAAATGTTATTTTGTTTCGATCCGTTCTGTGGATAAACACCGGATATTGTGACTTTGATTACAATAAATAAATTCGGTTGTATCTTATTTTTAAATTGCTTCCGCTGTGCATTATTATATTGTGTTGTTTGACTATTACGTTGCCAACCACGTCACGATACTCCCCCACCGGGCCCACCGGTGACACGTGGAAATCAGGGTGTGACATTACTACGACGCTAGGCAATCTTTCGAAGCGAATACATATAAATCACCGACAACAATATCCAGATGTTTTGAACTTATAAAAATTATTATGTTAACTTATACTTAATGATTTTTATAAAAATTACTAGATATGTACAAATGGGTATATTTTACAAATGGGCTTAATTTACAAATGGGTATATTTTACAAATGGGCTTAATTTACAAATGGGTATATTTTACAAATGGGCTTAATTTACAAATGGGCTTATATTACAAATGAGCCTATATTTCACAAATGAGCTTATATTACAAATGGGCCTACATTTCACAAATGGGCTTATACTTACTAATGGGCTTATCTTCCTAAATGGGCTTAACATTAAGCCCAATATCAAAACTCATGGGCTAAGCCCAATACCAAACATATGGGCCAAGGCCCAATAACATTAAGCCCAATACTATTTAGGCCCAATACTATTTAGGTCCAATACTATTTTTGGCCCAATACTATTTAGGCCCAATAACATTTGGGCCCAATAACATAAATTCTTGGGCTAGGCCCAATAACATTAAGACATGGGCTCGGCTCAATGACATGAAAACATGGGCTCGGCCCAATGACATATAATTGGTGAAAATACAATTATACAATTTATTCATATAAGACATAAAATCAAGAGGACAAGATTCGATGTTACAACTCACAAGATACAAGATTACACACACACACACACACACACACATATATATATATATATATATTTGGTGAAATATATATATATATAACAGTTTAACAATTCATACATCTAATACATAGTTCAACGAATAACAAATACAAACAAGTCTTAATACATATTCAAGATAGAAGACTTGTACATGAGCCAATACAAAGACCGAAGTGTCTAACAAATCTAGGACCTTTGTAGGTCGTGATACAATTCAAGACAACTGCAAGTGAGGTTACGATTACATACAGTTTACGGATGCAATTCTGTGAGTTCATGTCCCCTTTTCATCTTAAATGCTTTTCAAGCTTTACAACTATCGGGGAAAATACATGTACAATAGTATGATAAGTCAAGGAATGAAACACCTTAGATCATGTGCGAATTAGGGCCATACAATAAGCACCATTAATCCAGTTTGGACCAAGGAACAAAGGATTAGATCTAATGGGTTTTAGAGAGCCCCACTCTTGGTCATGGACCCATACAGAAGAGTGCGTTTGTGTCCCAGTCGAGGATAGTCGACACAAAAATCGTCTAGGGTTGGTTTGCTTCCTATTTCGTCACACATATTAATGTCCTTGCAAAACATTAATGATCACGATTTCATTGACGCTTTTCATACTTCATTTGATACAAATACAAATACATCTCACATTTTACAGATATATCTTATATCTAGTTTGGATGCAATTACAATTGAGACAAATACATCTTACATACTGTTTTGATACAGATACATTTTATACAGCTAAACTGCATGAACTCGCTCAACTTTTGTTGATGTTTTCAAACTTGCATGTATTTCAGGGAATTAGTGGACCAATGCAAAGATTTCAGTTCAAGGAAAACAAGTATCAATACTCCATGCCAACTATTGAAGGGTTTGCCTGTTATATACCGCCTCTTTGCGGTGATATAGTGGTCAAAGCCTTGACATTTTTAGACTTACATTTGATGTATGAAACATTGACAACTTATTTTCATTTGATGGTTTGTAAACAATGTACTTAACTTATGTTGCGATCTTTTAAACAATTATGACAATGGCATTGGAGCATGTTTTATTCATTTAGCATGTTTACTTATATCGTTATGCAATGAGAACCGAACAGATCACACCTCGCGCGTCCGCTACGAGCGGGTGTGACAGTTTGGTATCAGAGCTTCGATTGTAGTGAACCAGGATTATTTCTCGAGTCTAGTCTACAATCACTAGGAACCTCTCATGAAAACAATTTATACAAGAACGAGAAGTTTTCATTGCATAAACATTTTTCAAGGTCCACTACAAACAAAAATTCATTTCATAAAAACCAAGCAAGGACATTTCCATGGGTGAAGTCTATGAGAGATAGGCGTATTACATTAACAGACTATGTGCCTACAATATATTACATTATCAGTGCTTATACAAGATAGACACATTACATTTCAGTTTACACATCATAAATAGTTTACAAGTTCAACATATACAAATTCAAGTTATACAAGATATAAATCCTTGTTAGATAGGATTTCATGTAACTATATATATATATATATATATATATATATATATGATTTATTTATATATGTGTTGTACAAAATAATTTGCCAAGAACAAAATACCTTCGACTTCAAACTCTATAATTATTCTTAACTCGCACGATGAAAATATCGACCTCACGTCTACTACGGAGCTTTTGGCGAACATGATTCCTAAGTGAAATCTTAAACTTTATTTCATAAAATATGGTTGCTTTCTCGCAAATGCTGAGATGCCTGACCATGATAGTGACGACGAGGCGGAGGTGGTAATCTTGGACAACAACTCCATTAGTGAGATGAGGTCCCTGCGACTCATACTAATCAAGATTGATACACTCCTGTCCATACAAGGAAAATGAACTCATCTTGAAGGTGCCCCTTCAGTTGTTATTCAGATTCTTTCCATTTCTATTTCATCTAACGTCGTGCCGTTCTGCGAGTAATAACAACGGACGTTGACACGTGAACTATCACGAAGGTCCCTCCTATGTTGAAGGTATATTGACAATAGTATTCCTTCTCTAACTGATCGTCTGCTCTGAACGAGAGAATGCTAGGGTGACCATGCAAGGCAATTTATTATTACGGGGGCCCACATCATAACAACTTGTAGTGCATGGAAATTCTGGTGGACTCTACGGGCTAAGCTAATGATCACTATTCATTCAAAATTCTTAAGTTATTACTTGAGATTTAATTATTCCTATCTAGTAGAACACGAACTGGGGTGGTTAGTATAACACCCTACAATACAATACAATACAATACAATACAATACAATACAATACAATACAATACAATACAATACAATACAATACAATACAATACAATACAATACAATACAATACAATACAATACAATACAATACAATACAATACAATACAATACAGGAAGACGACATGTATTTGTTCACACCTAACATTCGATCTACATCACGATTCAGTTGAGACTAGTCATCTAAACAAACAAAATTTGTTAGCCACTCATGAAGTATTTTCCTCAACATTCTAAAATTTTTGTACATGGGCTATTTCCATGGTGTCTATGACACTTTACCTTACCTTACCTTATCATATTCCTCCTTATCATATTTGTAGATGCACATTTGATGGGTTTTGTAGATGCACATTCGGTCCCGTTTGATGGGTTTTGTAGATGCACATTTACCTTTTTACCCTTAGTGAAGCGCGTCCACGTTCGAAAGTTGATGTTATTTATGAAAATGCTACCGTGCCAATCTAATTCATAGATTGTTTTGATCCAACAGATGAGGGGCGTTCTCACTGTTTTCACACTTATAGGCGTTTTCTCTAAATCTTGCCCCTATATATAGTTGTTTTAATAATCATATAAATTTATTATATGATCATATGTAAAACTACTATATATACAATGAATAATAATAATAATAAAATGAGTCCTATGTAAAATAAGGATTTTTAAGTGTCAAAATCGTCATTTTATAAAGTGTTATGTATTTATTGTAACTAGGTTTTTATAAGAATAGATAAATGATCAATAAAATTTCAGAAAAATAATTAACAATTCAAAACATAAAGTGTTATAATTTTAATATTTATTTTTTACCCATATATATATATATATGGTTAGGTTAACGTACAATGGCTCTTATCGTACAAAATGTACGTGATCATCTCAGCCGTACGATCTGGTGCGAATTCAATCTTGAACATGCGTTTTGTGCTGAAAAACCAATATGCGAAATTGCTACAAAAAAACCAACATGCGATTTCATCAAAAATACTAACATGCGATTTCAAACATGGTTTTTTATAACATGCGATTTCACAATATCGTACGAGCTTACGATAAGCCCTATTGTACGTTACACACACACACACACACACACTCTCTCTCTCTCTCTATATATATATATATATATATTATTGTTGTTGAAATAAAATAGATTTTTAAGGCTATTATAATGCCTTTAAATGGCAAAAATCAATGTAAAACTAATAAATTCAAAAAGTTCAGAAACAAAATAAGGAAATAATCTTCCCATAAATCTCATAAGATGTTCACCATAACACAAAATCACCAACTATTTGGTTAGTGTGATTTCGGTTCGGTTTTGGGGAAAATATGCAAAAATGACGAAATGTAAATGCAAGTGTGTAGATGGTGGGATTTGCATCCTAAACCACTACATATGCCTACCTTAACACAAAACATCCAAACATTAGTCTAATTTGATGTAACGCCTCGCTTTTTGTAACTTTCCTTATTTAGAAAGTTTGTCCTGTATTCTATTTTTGGAAACTTGTATTCTCTTGTAATCGTATTTCATTTCCAATCACTGAAATCCGAGGCTTTGATCGTAATAAAACTTGATCATTATGTGAATTATACTTTGATTATTTGTTTTACATTCAACTTATATACATGTTTGATAACATTCGTCTCTCACGCAAATACATACTTGTTTTGCAAGCAAACAATCGTAAATACGTGTTTTGATACTTAGTATATGTGTAAATACTTAATCATACATTCACGATACTCAATTTATACTTCCATATGCTTTATACTTAATATTATGCCTATTATACAAATTATAACTTAAAATATATAAAAAAATCAAAGTATAGGGGGCTGTTTTGAAAATAAAGCAAAATGTTTCGGGCAAGAGGCGCCGCTGTAATGCTCCGCATTTTCTATACTTTTCATATTTAGAAAGTTGTTTTTGCATTTTATTTTTAGAAAACTTGTATTCTTACTTCATTTCAATCCTTGTAATCTCGAGACTTTGATCATAATGGAAATCGTATTTTTATATCAACCTTGTTTAATCATGCATGCATAATATGTAATCAATCGCGAAATACACGTTTTAATTTAAAACCTAGACATACATCGAGATTATATTTTCTCGGAATCACATTCATTCATGTATCATACTTATAATATACCTACATACACCTTTATAGCATAAAATAAACAACAATACAAGTGCAAGGACTAAAAATGAAAATTTTCATCTCCCCAACCAGTTTCTTTAATTTCCTAACCTCCCACCAAGGGCTGTAAACGAACCGAACGAACACGAACAAGGCCACGTTCGTGTTCGTTCGTTAAGGAAATTAACATGTTCGCGAACTGTTCACGAACGCATACCGAACATAAGTTTATGTTCATGTTCGTTCGTTAAGGAAATTCAGTTGTTCACGAACAGTTCGTGAACACTGGTCTCGAACACATACGAACGCAAGCGAACACAAACGAACACAAACAAATATAAAAGAACGCAAACGAACATTTAATTAAAAATAAAAAATAAAAATATTGTTATCCTTAAACATTGGATATAAGTAGTTAAATACAACCATCAAATGATAAATCAAAACACAGAAGTCTAATACATCACCAAACGATGAATCAACTTTAACTAACTTAGACATAATTATCCCCAAAAATGTCTTGGCATGTCCAAATTTTAGCTAACTTAGAAAAAATAGGGTTTCAAGTTTTCAATATGTTTAGATAAAATGTTTATTATTTATTATTTTTTAATATAATCAAACGAACACGAACGAACGTAACCAAACACAGTCGAACGAACGAGACCTATGTTCGTGTTCGTTCGCTAAGCTAACCGAACGAAATATTTTGTTCGTGTTCGTTCGTTAAGCTAATCGAACGGACATAAACGAACTTCCCGCCGAACAGTTCACTGTTCGTTGAACGTTCGGTTCGTTTACAGCCCTACTCCCACCAACTCATTTAATACTGCAAACTCACCTTCTAACCTCTAACCCAACTCATTTAATACCCCCCCTAACACCCAACCACCTTCATTTACCACTTAACCATCTTATAAATACCAACCCTAACACCTTCCAAACACTTGCACCACATCCAAATTACATCCAAACTCTCTCAAATCTCCAAGATTTTCAACTTTGGGAAAAAAAGTTCAAGAACCAAAATTGGTAACTTCGGTGTTCCAACAACTCAAGACTCGTCAAACTTACTAAATGGAAATTTCTTCTCAAACCGTGAGTATACTTGACCCCTTTTACGCTTTAACGCACTTTTGGGTGTAACATGTTTCAACTATCAAAATTCACAATACACAAAATCAAACATATTCAATCACTCAATCCGATAAACATGCTATTTGTTATGCTTAGGTTGTTTATGCTATAATACTTTCATGCACTCTATTTGTCATTAACTTAGCTAGCCCACCTTAATAATTATAGAGCTATAGGAGTAGCACACCACCCGATGGGGTATTGTTAAGTTAACATACTTTACGGTCTCGATTACTTCGGTGACGAGGGATGCATATTATTCTCGTGGACACTCGGGTTTGGCCTATAGTTATGCATGCTAGCTTCAACTTTGTATAATAATTGCCATGTTGGATTTGAGACATTCTTTTATACTTATATGCTAGTATTCCAAAAACTTATATACTCGCCAATACTTTTTGTATTGAACTATACTTTAAAACATGTTGTAGGATTATGATGATGATCATGATGCACGGAACTTAGTAGGATGCCTAGAAACGCATTTTAAACTTAAATACTTGTTGTAATGTAATTCACTTTGTTTCAACTTGTTGTATTCAATTTCAAACAATGTAATGTGATTCTTGTAGCAATGAAATGAAATGTTGTAACACCTCATAAATTCATGTCCAATAATGTATCGACACGTGTCATGAGCTTTAAACGTGTAAGAGATTACTTTAGAGGGACTAAAGTTGACAAACATAGAAAGCATGTGAATAAAAGGATTCAAAATGTCAACAACGGATAAATATGCCTTTCAATAACCCTACACGATGTTTACACCCTTAAACGAATGAATCATGGATCATACGAAGCTAATTGTGAGAGAAAGTGAGAAATTACAAACTACAAGGGTTAAATGTGTCAACATGTTTAAAGTATACCTATGAGTGACCTTTTAGCAAACCTGAAGCTTTGTAATGATTAATTATGCTCACTAGAATAAGTGATAAAATTTTCACAAGGTTTCGATAAAGTATGAGAAAGTTATGATAATATTCGTGTACGAGGGGTTAAAAGCGTCAACGTTGAATTCTAGGGCCTTACAGGTGATCACAAGGTTAACCGAGGACTTAACGGTGTTTGGTTATGTCATGAATCCCTTAAAAGTCAAGTTAGAGGGCCAAAAGTGCAAGAAATAAAGTTAAAACCACGTATATAAGGACCAGGGACCTGAAATGCAATTAATGAAACATTTTTAACCTGACCCGGGGGCTCATACCGGCCGCGTAAGACCTGTGTGGTCTGTTATGCGGGCGGCGTCTGACCTACAACGACAGAAATTACAGGCAGGTGCCTGTTGAAGCTGATAACCGACTCAAAACCTTGTTTTTACATACCAGGGGCTGCCCCAATGGTTTAACATGCAATAGGGCCACTTGTCTTGATCTGGAAACACCTGTAGACTTCCTTGGCATCATCTTGGAAGATCAAATTCACTATATAAGAACCCACTTGTTGCAACTCTTGTGCACACTCACTTGAAACTCTCACAACTTCACTTCTGGAGAATTTTGGAGCTCAAGCACCCTTCCTAGGAGTCACTAGTCGTGCTTAGGACTATTGTAAGTGTCCTTAACCTTCCTTAATTCAGTTTAGCTTAGTTAATTAGCTTAAAGTCAAACCGTCGTAATTAGAGTTTGACTTCGAGATTAATTTAAATTTGTCCAGTCAAATCTCGAATTGAAAGTGCCCATGAGTTGGTAATTATGTGGGTAATAAACCCTTAAAAGGGTACTCTCTGATTCTCACTCTAACTAGGTCAATTGTCGGGTCAAAGTTAATCTTAAAAAGTCAACAGAAAACTTATTTTCAAATTAATGCATAATTAGCAATGTAGGAACCATGCAACCTGTTTTATCATTAATATAACTTGGAAATTAATGTAAGAACATGTCTAAACATGTTCAACCCGACAATTTTCAGTTTATGCTCGGTTCGGAACCGAAAGTCGCATAATTTGACTTTTGCTTTGACTTTCAGTTCTGAACCAATGTAGCATGTTTTAGAAATGCCTTAGAACTTTATTTGGACCAGGTTACATGTTAGTATAACCCTCTGTGATTATACAACATGGTTCTTTAGTTATCCGATTCATTTGCATGTTTCCGTTAAGTGCTTAAATGTTGACTATTATGCCCATATGACCTTAAAATGTGATTTTTGAAAATGTAAAAAATAGAAACCTTAATTACTGATTTATAAACTTGTCCCTAAAATTTGACATCAGTTTGAGGTCTAGATTAGGAGTTATGCTCATTAGCGTAAATGAAAAGCTTTTTATTAATTAAACGGCGTAATTAGCATAAAGTTTATCTAAACCCAATTTTTGATATCAAACTTTTTACCCACTGATGTAATATAATATTTTGGGATTTTTGAAGATTTTTATTTAATTTTAGGCTGAGCATAAGGGCTATAAGATGAGTTTTACAAATCTTTTTGACACCAAACCTTTTTCTACTGATCTAATATGATGAATAAATTATTTTTAGCCTTCTGGAATAATAAAAATATCAGCTTTTCTTATAAAACCCGGAAATCGCTTAAAATCGTCTTTTTACGCGTTTTAAACGCATAGTATGTACTAAAACTATTTTGAATATGTAAGATTTGATACCTACTGATATTTTTAGTAAATTTTTATACTTTAACAGTAAGCAAAAGTTTTTAAACCCAGATTTCCAGAATTGACCTTTTAGGCTTATGTGAAATTACCAAAATGCCCCTACGGTGCATAGTTTAGTTATAAATGGTAAATTTCACATATATGTAATACCCTACTGATATTACCTATTAATTTAAGTGTATTTACTTATTATATCAGACCTGAAACTCAGAATCATATTAAATCTCTTTTATAACCTTTTAAATGACCAAAATACCCCTACGGGGCATAATTTGAGTTTAAATCCATTTTGGGCATAATAGAAGATATCTTACTGATTTCACAACATATTTAAGGCATATTAACTTAGGAAACCTGTTCATGAATCATTTGGTTACCATTACGCATTATTCGCGTTCGGTGCGGTTTATGTAACTAGTTTGCATAAATTAGCCGAAACGGGTCAAACCTTATCATTTTTGTCTCAAAATCCAGAATGTGTTTAGTTTACCCATATTACACAAGTCTCCAAACTTGTCAGGTCTAAATCACATACTATTCCGGTCTTCGCCTAATCGTGCGTTTGAACCATATCTTCTTTTAAAAAAAAACTAATCGGTCTAAGTTTTGGCTTAATTAAAGACCCGTTAGGAATCTAATACGTTATTAAAAACCTTTGTTCCAGAATAGGAGACCCAGTAAAAGCTACGTGCACTTGCTGTTTGTGATTAATACTTGCAAAGATAAATACTTTTAACTTATTTTCCCTATACGGGCTTGGGGTACGGTATATAAAATACCGCTTGGTCGGGCATTGAATTTTTTATTGTATGAAGGTTAATTTATTGAAATGTCTCGTTTAAATTGTTTTGTTTGCTTAAAGCCTTTGGGGGGTTAATGACCATGTCCCGGATATCCTTGGCATCATTTTAAGAAATGGCCACGACCTAAGCACGAGGTGTAGGCGTACACCCAACAGTGCATATATAAATAATAAGGTATAACCGCCGGTTTCAGGAATAACTCGCCGCGAGACTATATCATGTGGTGTGTCTATTAATCTTTAACCCGGTGTCAATCCGGGCTACTGAACGTATAACGAACATGTAATTATCTTACAAGTTTATATATAAATAATTATCCCAAGTTATAAAATGTTTTGTGCCTTGTGCATTTAAATCAATTTTCTTAAACCTTTTCAAAATGAGTCAGTTAATTGTATTTACCAGTGTAAACTGACGTATTTTCCCAAAAAGGCTAAGTGCAGGTACTACTCGAAATAGGCTGGCCTCTCCTTAGCATCAATAAGTGTCTCGCAAGCTTGGATGCATTTTAAATCTGATGAACTATGTTTCCTTTTTATTTGATCCACCTGTGGATCCTTTACAGTCCGTTTGTAATACTTTGATATTACTTTATATTCGGTTTGTAATGTGATTCATCTTTTGCTTCCGCTATGCATTTAAATTGTGTTGTTTGACTATGATGATATCAACTACGTCACGATACTCCCCACCGGGTCCACCGGTAATACGTGGAAATATCGGGGAGTGACAAATGTATTATTAAATACTTATCACAATTTAGTGTTATGAAGTCTCGAGCAATCTATTTCGTCTCACTCCGATGTTTCCGCCATCGGTTGGGGTGTAACAGTCGCGACTCGCGACAAGCCTCCCTCACCCTTCCGCGACCCGCGAAGAACCATGATCCGTAGATAGCTCTATCTTGTGCACGGATTGGCCTATTTCTCACCTAATTGTATTTAAACCACATTTAACACTCAAACCTACTCACCCACTATATAAGCAAGCATCCTAACTGTCACACCCTGATATTTCTCGGTGGGCCCGAACTTGGGGTACGTGACAATTGATATCAAATACACAAATAGCACAGAGGAAGTCTTGGAGTTAAAATACTTTTACAAATATAAATGTCCGAATGTTCAAAAATATTATACAGACGGGTGTATCAAAATATCCATAGGTGGATCGAAAATTTACAAAATATGAAACATGCAGACTACTAGGCTTCAAATGCAAGGAGTTGCAAATTCCTCTTAAGCATTACCGGACACTTCCAGCCTATTTCATAACCTTGCAACCTGTCACTTAGTCTTTTGAAGATACGTCAGTTTACACTGGTAGATACAAATAACCGACACATTTTGAAAATATTTCAAAATCATTTTCATGTACACAATGATACATATATTTTTGTAAATAACTTGGGATAAACTATTTCTCATGTTATCAATTTTACAAGCTTGACAATACATATGGGGCCCGAAAACTATGCCGAGAACATGATTAACCAGCACACCACATTGTTACCCTTAATGGGTAAAACTCATATTGGGTTATAAAAATCATTTCAATATAGCATTAGCATCTGTTAGGTGTATGCCTACACCCCGTGCTTAGGTCGTGACCACTTGCAATTAAAAGAGCCGAGGATATCCAGGACACGGTCGTATTAACCCCCAATGTTTAAGTTCAAGCAATACGAATTAAAACGGATTATTTGGATTCCCGACACATAGGTTTTTGATCCCATACCCGACCATGCGGTAATATATAACACCCCGAAAATATAAATCTTTATATTAAAAAAAATAAATATCGGTAATAAACAAGATAAAGTAACTAGGAATAACTAACCTAGTTAGTCACAAGTCTTGTAGTAATAAGAAAATTGGTTAAAACACACTAAGTGCAACTTGGTAAAGTATAGGGGCCAAATGTGACAAACTTGAAACAAGTTTTAATTAAATAAAACACTAAACACCAAAACACACACTCTAAGTGTATGTTCTGGTTGAAAATTCCAGAGGAGCCAAAGAACTCATTGTTCAAACCCTAACTAGCCAAAAATCAAGCAATTAGAAGGCCAAATCAGTCCCAAATCGAAATCCAAGCTTATTTTAGTGATCACCTAAGTGAAGGGATCACAAGGTATGTTAAATTTCGTCTTTTGGTTACATCTTAGCATTTTGATGAACATGAGAAATCAAAATCTAAACTTGATTGATATTTAGATGAAATTAGTAATGAAAACATGTCCAGGAGAAACCCTAGTCAATAACTTGTCGAATTAGTGTGTAAATCATGAAATTCATGATCATCCATTATGTGTGTTTAATGGGTTTTATAGACACAAGATGAACACTAGAATCATGATTATCAACTAGTGTTATCTGAATTTTATGAAGTTAATCTTGATATTGAACTATAAATTAGATGTTTAATTTAGTAAAAGATGTTGAAATTGGCAAGTTAATTAATCATGGAACTTGATTGCTTATCTTGTAAAATTATGCTCATTAGGTGTTTGATATAATGCCTAAAAGAAAACAAAATATTAAAATTATGACAAAACGCATGTTTGAATGAAATGGCAAATTATGCGATATGTGTTATAAAAAGAGTTCTAAACGGGTTGTGGTTGAACTCTATAGGCAAGGAAACCGAGTCTTCAAGCGGACAAGCTGGGGGCGATACGCGCTTGAAAGGAAAGCTTTAAAGGTACGTAACTATTAGTTTCGTCATATTATACAAAAATGTTTAGTTTAGTTATAGCTTGTTAATAGTATCGTAGCGTGATAAGCGCGTTTGATGTGTCCTTGAAGTGACGAAGTTCACTTGATAGATCAAATGGGTCAAATTGAATGATTAGTGTATGTTTGGTAAGCCATAGAAGTAACGAAGTTCACTCGGCAAACCAAACGGGTCAAAATATATGGTTAAAGTATGATAGGAATAAGCCATACGGGTTAAAAAGAACGGTTAGAATCGTTCGGTGTATCATAGAAAACGGGTCAAAATAATGGTTGGAATAAGCTTGGTTTGTCAATGAAGTGAAGGTCCTCACTCGATAACCAAACGGGTCGAAACTATGTTTTAAAACGATGATGTTTGAAGTGACCTGAAGGTCACATAATGTGTTGGTGATAAGAGTGCGTAAGTCATGAAATGGATACGCTAAGTTTGATTTAACGAACCCTTGATACTGGGTCAAAAGTTCAGAAATTTAACTTGTAGAAATTGCATAAATTGGCATGCTTGAAACATTGAAAACAAGCATGACTCTACCGCGTACGCAAGCCATGAGATGGAAGTCATACGCTAAAGTCGACAAGCCCGGGAAATGGGTAATTTCGATAGAAACCAACAATGATGAATATGGTATTGTCATAACATATAATTAAACTGGTCGAATAATAGAAAAAGGGATGTATGAGCCATTTTCTTAAAAACCGGAGGTTAATACGAACAATGATGGTAAACGGGTCCGTATTTAAATTACGGACACGTAGGAAAAAGAATCACATAAAACGGATTTATAGAATGAAAGTTATGAGGTTTCAAAGTTAGGATTTTAATTATATTGTAGCTGGGAATATTCAGCATCAAAAACCAATCTTTCTGTCGAAAATAGGGGGTCGCGTCGCACGACACCAAATCAGAAACATCGTCGCGTTACGCGACGTTGGTCGCGGCCCGCGACGGATTTGAGGGACATTGGCCGCGGCCTGCGAGGGCCCTATCTGCTGCAATTTGTTTGAATTTTGTTTGTTTAGTTCAAGGGACTTGTTTTAACATGTTTTTAACTCATCAAAACTAACTTTCGTGTTGGTTTTGAATTTAGGTACTCATTGTATGCTTTCGGATGATGATCAAGCAAGGAACAAGAACCGAACACACATCTTTTGAAGCTTCCGCGGTGATATGTTTTGTTTTAGTTAATGCGTGTCGTGTAAACATTTGATGTTATATTTTGAAAGTTTTAAAACTAGTAGGGATGTTAACTGAATATGTTAGTCATGTATGAATGATAACTTTTAAAAGTTTTTGAATGGACGCATTTTCATGTAAAATGCATAGTTTAGTATTATAATCTCGATTTGTTAAGACGGGTATTACATAATAATATACCGTATCCCAAGCCCGTATAGGGAAAATAGGTTAAGAGTATTTACCTGCCTTAATAATCTTACTATGCAAGATATTATAACAAGCACAACCAATATATCAATTAACTAAGCTCGGTTGCAATCTACTGGAATGCCTTAGTCTGGAATGAATGGTATAATAACCAATTAGAATGTTAACGGGTCTTATTGAAGTCATAGACTTGGACCGGTTAACTTAAAATAATGAAAACGGTACGATACACTAGATTAAGCGATGACCGGATAGAATGTAGTTTAAAGCCTCACAAGTACTAAGACTTGTATAATATGGGTAAACTCATTTACATTCTGGAATTTGAAAGAAATTGAAAAGATTTGACCTAATTCGGTAAACTTACGTAAACTAGTTACATAAGCTAACCGTACGTGCATAAACGGTATTGAGTGATCGGATGAGCCATAAATAAGTTCAATATGCCAAAACATTTTAATTATGTTACCACATTAGTAGGTTATGCATTTTACATGTTCATTATGGTTAAAAACCAATTTACGCACCATAAGGGCATTTTCGGTATAATATGGCATATTTCATGAACTTGCATAAAACCTCAAGAACGGATTATGATAAGGTAGTATAACCACATAAGGTTATTCTACACTATAATATGATCATAATGCAACTTAGAATCAGTAGCTAAAATTTCTAAATCGGGTCAGAATCGAATGTCAAAGCAGAAGTCAAACTGCTTGACTTTTGGTTGCGAACCGACACATAAACTGGAAATGACAGGCTGAACTTGTTTATACATGTTCTAATATTAGTTACCAACTGATAGTGTCAAGTTCTTTTTATAGGTTTTCTGAAAATCTGCCGTTTGACTTTTTATTGAACTCAACTTTGACCCGTCATTTGAACAACTTAACGTGATTTCCAGAAGGTGCCCTTTTGAGAGATTAACACCTACCTTATTTAGTTCACGTAGCTATGTTCGATTCGAACAATGGCTGGATCATAATGGTCTAAATCGATAGTCAAAGCAAAAGTCAATTTGCTTGACTTTCGGCTAAATTCTTAGCCTCCACAAAGAAAGAGCAGGAAAGGAACACTTACGTATGATCCTTAGAGAAAATAGAACTCAGGGGAGGCCTCTTGGAAGAGGCAAGCTCCAAAATAGAGTAGAGAGGATGTAATGAAGAATTGAGCAAGTTGTTCATGAACTCAAGGCCCCTATTTATACTAAATGATAGTGCACAAGATCATTACATGTGTTAGGGGATGTTGTAGGATGTCTCCAGGTGGGTACTAAGGTGTCATGAGCTCCAAAGATGTTCAGGGTTGCGAGATAGGTGGCACAAGGGTAGAGATGCATGGCCTCCAAACAAAACTGCAACTGGTAGTCCATTACGTACCGTAAGGGCCTTAGGATTATGGTCCGTAAGCCCATAAAGCGCCCACTGATTTTGAATTCCTTACGGACCGTAAGGACAAAGGTCTTGCGATCCGTATACGATGCCTAGGTACAATATTATTATATGCTTGCGGTCCGTAAGCACATAGGCTTACGGTCCGTATGGGGTCACTCAGAGGCCTTAAAATGGCATGTTGACATATCTGGTCCCTCCACATTCATACTTTCACAACTTGACAAAATTAGTCCCTCTCATCCAAATTATTAGGCATATTTGAGAGTTATCGGACACGTGTCATCAAATCATTTGACATAATTTTACGAGGTGTTACATCCTCACCCCCTTAAAAGAAATCTCGACCTTGAGATTTTATTCAAAAAGATGGGGGTACTTTTGTCGCATAGTGGACTCAACCTCCCATGTATACTCGGGGCCACGAAGGGCATCCCATTTAACCTTTACAATAGGTATAAATTTCCTTCAGAGCTTTTTAACCTGTCGATCCTCGATCGAAATCAGTTTCTCAACGAACCTCAGGTTTTCATCAATTTGCACATCGTGATGTGATATTGCTAGCGACTCATCGACTAGACATTTCTTTAAGTTACAGATGTGGAACACATCATGAATTCCACTAAGTTCCTCAGGCAGTTCAAGCTTATAGGCCACCGAACCAACACATTCGATTATCTCGAATGGTCCAATATATCTCAGGCTCAACTTGCCATTCTTTCCAAAATGCATTACACCCTTCCAGGGTGATACCTTTAGTAAGACATTGTCCTCTACTTGGAACTTAAGAGGTTTTTGCCTCTTGTCAGCGTAGCTTTTCTTCCTATCACGGGCAGCTTTGAGACGATCATGGATTTGTACAATCTTTTCCGTGGTCTCTAGGACAATCTCAGGTCCAGATAGTTGGGCTTACCCAACTTCAACCCAACAAACAGGCGGTCTACATTTTCTCCCATACAAGGCTTCAAAAGGAGCGGCCTTGATGCTAGTATGATAACTGTTGTTGTAGGAGAATTCTATTAGGGGTAGGTGGTCATCCCAACTACCACCTAAATCAATCACACATTCCCTAAGCATGTCTTCTAAGGTTTAGATAGTACGCTCACTCTGTCCATCAGTTTGAGGATGGTAAGCCGTACTGAAATTCAATCTCGTGCCTAATGATTGTTGGAAACTCTTCTAAAAGCGAGATGTGTATCTAGTATTTCTATCGGATACAATAGATACTGGCACGCCATGTAGGGACACTATCTCGTCCACATATAATTTTGCCAATTTTTCAGAACTATAAGTCTCTTTGATTGGCAAGAAATGAGTTGACTTCGTCAGCCTATCAACAATGACCTAAATCATGTCATTACCACGTTTGGTCTTGGGTAACTTGGTAATTAAATCCATAGTTACCATTTCCCATTTCCACGTGGGAATCTCAAGCTGTTGTAGAATTCCAAACGGTTTTTGGTGTTCAGCTTTAACTTGTGAACATGTCAGAAACTTAGCTACATAGATGGCTATGGATTTCTTCATACCCATCCACCAATAATTCTTCCTCAAATCCCGGTACATTTTATCACCTCTATGATGAACATAATATTTAGAATTATGCGCTTCCTGGAGGATCATATCTCGATTCCTCCAAAGATAGGAACCCAGATTCGATCATTCAATCTCAGGATTCCATCTTTACCAGGTGATAACTGGTCAACAGTTCCACCCAATCCTTCACTTGAAATATTAGCCTCTAGAAAGGCTTTCTTTTGAGCATGCAATAGCTTCTCATTTAAGCTAATTTTGAGTTCAATACTCTTGGCGTTAATCCGAATTGGCTTAACCCTTTCCTTGCGACTCAATGCATCGGCAACCACATTTGCCTTGCTGGGATGATAGCGAATCTCGCAGTCATAGTTGTTCAAAGTTTCCATCCAACGGCGTTGTCGCATATTCAATTCTTTTTTGTTAAACAGATGTTGGAGACTTTTATGATTGATGTGCGTAAAATACAACATATAAATTATATCAAATACGGCGTAAAATCAACCCTTTTTCGGTACTAATTTTGGAAAAAACATGTTTCTTTGTTCCATTTTAATTTATAGGGTCAAAAGAGCTTAAACGCACAAAAGAAACAAATTAATAGCAAAAACCAACAAAAGTACAAAGAAGGAGGATTAACACGACTCGCCAAGCCCCCATCCACAGCCAAACCAACAAAATAACAAGATCAGAAGCTCTGGCACAGGGCCGTGCTACCAGGTATGGGTCGTGCCCAAGTTAAGATTCTCTGCAGAAGAAAAGACAACAGCAAAAGACAAATCAAAAGACCAATACGGGTCCTTGCTAAGGCAACACGGGGCCTGGTAAACTCTAAGATTCTTAGAATCGGAGATAGTACAGCAAGTACAATGGCCACGGGCCGTGCCGTTGACGCACGGGGCCGTGTTAGTACAAGGTCTGACACTGCAGTTAATGAAGAGGAGAGAGATTGAAGGCCACGGGGCGGTGCCAGGAGGGCATGGGGCCATGTTGATCGTCTGACTTCAGCTATAAATAAGGGTGCTTGGTTCCATTCCAATCCATCCCTTGGAAAACCACTTCTCTCATACTTGCCACCACTCCACCACCACTACAACACCAACACCAACACCCACCACCATCATCCATCCTCCATCATTTAGAGTGTGTAGTAGTCTCGAGATCCAATATCGATCGTAAGAGTTCTTGTCAAACAAAGGCCATGCTTGGCTAAACTCTTAGGGCATGTTTGGTTGACAGGAATCCATAGGATTTCAAGGGAATTGGAATTGGAATTCCATTCCTTTGGGTGTTTGGTTGGACAAATTAGTTGAAGGGAATTGGATTTTAATTCCAACAAAATCCCTTGTTTAATGGAATTCAAATTCCTTCTAAATTTCAAAGGAAAGTTTAAAATACCACGGGAATGTTTTCAAAGTTACGGAAATAACCCCCGGTTCGGCCTCTTTCATTTTTGTCTAGGGTTTCAGCCTCTTTCATTTTTGTCTGAGATCTTGATCGCCCTCTAGGGTTTCATTCCCTTTCATCTCTGAGATCTCTATCTTCAATAGCAAGATCTTCATCGTTGGTATAGGGTTTACGGATCTCCTCCATCGAGTTCATCTTCAAACTTTTGCAAAATTTCAACGTAATCATTCGATAAAGAGGTTAGAATTAAACGCAGTTCATTTCCGTTTTGTTTCGTGTATATGATTAGTATTTCTTCTGGTGTTTGTTTGGTTTAGGGTTTCATAACCATTTCATTTTATTGATTCGATCACTTTGTTTAGAATATTGATAAAATTAGGGCTAGAATCCGAAATTCTGAACTGACCTGTGTAAATTGATGATCGAATGTGTTAAATTGATTCCTGTAATGTGTGTTTTATCACGTGTTTGAATCTGAACTGAGTTTTGCGAATTGGGATAACATGGGTAATGTTACTTCTGATAGGAATTGCGGTTCCTGTTGTTGGGGTGGTTCTAATGCCCACCAGCTGTTTGAAATGTGACCTCTATCAAGTTCAAGGCTTTGAGCTTGTTGTTGTGTCTTCACATGCTTCTTTGGCTGCTTCTGCTCTGCTTTGACTTTCACATAATCTTAGAAAATATGGGATTAAAAAGTTTTTGTTTGTTGATTAGTATAATGGTTATGTTCAGAGATTTTCAAGGGAGTATGTTCACAAGATTTTTAATGGTTCTATTCCTGAAAATTCTACTAATCAAAGGTGGAAATGGTTCAAGGTACTGTGTAATCATTATGATTTTTAATGTTATACTTATGTTAGGATTTATAAATATATAATAACATTTTTTGTATATCTTTTTTTTTTAAATTGTTTAGGAGCTTTAGATGGAACATACATAAAGTGCTTAGTACCAAGTGAAGAGAAACCTAAATATAGAACAAGAAAGGGAGAGATTGCTACAAATGTGTCAGGTGTGTGTTTGCAGGATTTGCAATTTGTTTTTGTGTTACTGGGTTGGGAAGGGTCGGCGGCCGATGACAGAGTCCTTCAAGATGCTCTTGATAGGCCACATGGATTGAAAGTTTCAAGGCTGGGTATGTAAATTTATAATATAAATAATCATTTAGGTATAAACTTTAGTATTTGAAGTTGTTGGGTGTTTATTGACTATATTGTAATTTTAGGTTATTATTTGGTAGACGCGGGATACACAAATGGAAAAGGTTTTCTCGCCCCTTACAGAGGTCAAAGATATCATTTAAATGATTGACGTGATGGACATCAAACCACTACCCCAAAGGAGTTATTTAACATGAGACATTCGTCCGCAAGAAATGTTATCGAAAGATGTTTTGGTATTTTGAAAGCAAGGTGGGGAATTTTGAGAGACCACTCATACTATCCCATTGACCAAAAAATAGGATGATAATGGCATGTTGTCTTCTTCATAATTTTATAAGAAGAAAGATGCCGGTTGATCCATTTGATACGTGAATTTTGCTAGATGGAGGATTTGGAGATGAACATGGAGATGGGGATGGGGATGGGGATGGGGATGGGGATGGGGATAGAGATGGAGATAAGGATAATATAACTTATATTGAGACTTCAAATGAGTGGACAATGTTTAGAAACAATCTATCCCAAAGCATGTTCGACGCTTGGAATGCTATCAATTGATAAGAAACTCCTACAAACACATGGATTATTTATAATGTTGTTTATGTTATTTCTATGTCGTCATGCTATTTTTATGTATGGAACTAATTTTAATATGAGCAAGTATGTTTAACTATTATTTATGATAGAATGTTTGGTTTTGTTTATAATGTTGCTTTTTATATATATAATGTTTGGTTTTGTTTATGATGGTGCTTCTATTGTTTACTCGCATTAATAGTTAACTGATACATCCTTTTTGTTTTAGTTCACATTTTCCTACAGGAATGACGACTAATAATAGAAACTATCGAGGATGGAGTAAACTTGAATATCAAAAGCTTGTTGAGGCTTTAGTAAACATGGTCAACACTGGAAGATATAAGTCGGATAATGGCTTTAAACCAGGTTTTTACAACACCTAGAAGCTTGCTTGAAAGAATCACTTCCAGAATCTGGCATTTTGGCTAGACCTCACATTGAATCTAGAATAAAGACGATGAGGAAAGATTGATAAGCCGTTTATGATTTGTTAAATACTAGTGGATTTGGCTATGACAAAGAACGTAATTGTGTGACCACTAATGCTTTTGAAGGTTGGGATGCTTATCTTGAGGTACTAGATTTTTATATTATTACAATTTTTTTGTATTTGGTTAGTTATAAAAGATATTAATGTTTTGTTTATTTTATTCTTATCATGTGAAATAGAATCACAAACATGCGGGTAAATGGAAAGAAAGATGTCTTCCGTATTATGAAGAATTGTGCATTATTTTTGGAAAAGATCAAGCTCAAGGCAATAGAGCAAAAAATGTGGTCAAGATGGAACAAGAGGTGAACATGGAAGAACAAGAGCACCAAAGGGATGTTGATTTTGGTGAACATAGCCATAATGAAAATACAAATGCAAGTTCTCAATTTGAAGAAACTTCAAGTGGTCGTAGTAAGAAGAGGAAACGCACTAGCCAAGTCAATACTATATTCCAAGGTTTCAATGATGCAGTTGTTCAATTTGGTGATCATCTTAAAGAGACTTCGGCCGAGTTGAGTGAAGACATAAAATTTGATCTTGACATAAAAAAATAGGATGATAATGGCATGTTGTCTTCTTCATAATTTTATAAGAAGAGAGATGCCGGTTGATCCATTTGAGACGGGAGTTTTGCTAGATGAAGGATTTGGAGATGAACATGGAGATGGAGATGGGATTGGGGATGGAGATGAGGATGGAGATGAGGATAATATAACTTATATTGAGACTTCAAATGAGTGGACAACGTTAAGAAACAATCTAGCCCAAAGCATGTTTGACGCTTGGAATGCTATCAATTGATAAGAAACTCCTACAAACACATGGATTATTTATAATGTTGTTTGTGTTATTTCTATGTCATTATGCTATTTTTATGTGTAGAACTAATTTTAATATGAGCAAGTATGTTTAACTATTATTTATGATAGAATGTTTGGTTTTGTTTATAATGTTGCTTTTTATATATATAATGTTTGGTTTTGTTTATGATGGTGCTTCTATTTTTTACTCGCATTAATAGTTAACTGATACATCTTTTATGTTTTAGTTCACATTTTCCTACAGAAATGACGAGTAATAATAGAAACTATCAAGGATGGAGTAAACTTGAAGATCAAAAGCTTGTTGAGGCTTTAGTAAACATGGTCAACACTGGAAGATATAAGCCGGATAATGGCTTTAAACCAGGTTTTTTACAACACCTAGAAGCTTGCTTGAAAGAATCACTTCCAGAATCGGGCATTTTGGCTAGACCTCACATTGAATCTATAATAAAGACGATGAGCTATGACAAAGAACGTAATTGTGTGACCACTAATGCTAAGATTGGCAAGCCGTTTATGATTTGTTAAATACTAGTGGATTTAGCTATGACAAAGAACGTAATTGTGTGACCACTAAAGCTCCTGGAGTATGGGATGCTTTTCTTGAGGTACTAGATTTTTATATTATTACAATTTTTTGTATTTGGTTAGTTATAGAAGATATTAATGTTTTGTTTATTTTATTCTTATCATGTGAAATAGAATCATAAACATTCGGGTAAATGGAAAGAAAGATGTCTTCCGTATTATGAAGAATTGTGCATTATTTTTGGAAAAGATCGAGCTCAAGGCAATAGAGCCAAAAGTGTGGTCGAGATGGAACAAGAGGTGAACATGGAAGAACAAGAGCACCAAAGGGATGATGATTTTGGTGAACATAGCCATAGTGAAAATACAAATGCAAGTTCTCAATTTGAAGAAACTTCAAGTGGTCGTAGTAAGAAGAGGAAACGCACTAGCCAAGTCAATACTTTATTTCAAGGTTTCATTGTTTCAATGATGCAGTTGTTCAATTTGGTGATCGTCTTAAAGAGACTTCGGCCGAGTTGAGTGAAGACATAAAATTTGAACTTGACATAAAAACAAAACTTTGATGATCCCTTCAGAGCTTTCAAAAATGACATCTTTGGGTCAACTGGAAAGGTTTACGGTAATTCATATAATAAAGGATGACCATAATAGGGTGATGACGTTTTGGACTTTTGGTGAAGAAGAAGAAAGAGAGGCTTGAGTGAGGTTTATGCTGTCTAAGTTTGGCTGAGAAACTTGTTTAAAGAATTTGAAGTAGTAATTACATTTTGGAACTAACTCTAGTTGTATATTTGAGTTAACTTTTGGTCGCACGTTAGAACTACTTGTAGTCGTATGTTAAACAACTTTTAATCGTATGTTTGAACTTTCGGTTAGTATAATATGTTTATAACTCATATATTTGCTAATATGTTCATTTTTAATTTATTTTGGTTGAATACTTTGTATAACTTTAATTAAGATTATTTAAGATTTTTTTTTGTTTTCTTATGTAAAATCATATAATTTTTGAAATTTCTTATGGATAATAAATATTAAAAATCTTTTTTAAGTTACAAAATTCATTTTTTTTGCCGGGGGGGGGGGGGGTGGTTGGTTGTTGAAAGACTTTTTATCTAAGATAGTTGTTTTTAAAACTTTTGCCTTATGTTTATTACTAGGGGTAATTTTGTATTTTTAGGTATTTTTAAATTTCAATCTATATCTATAATAAATGAAACCATTGGGGACACATGTCACCCCTTGGTTAAGCCACATAAGCTGACATATCATCATCCATGTGGCATAGCTCTAAATCAAGGATTGGAATAGCTTCTTTTGTACGCTTCAATTATACTCTCTCTCTCTCTCATTCTCTCATCATTCATCGTTCCTCTTCTCACTTCAAACCCTAATCGCCATATCGCCTCCTCAGGAGCTCAATCGACCCTGTGCGATGACCTTTAATCAATCTTCAATAGTCAATAGTGAACATCGACGGTAATGATTCCTTGATCTTCTTCTTTTATGATTATTTACATCTTCTTCAGAAATGGGTTTAGGTATCAAACGGGAAAAATTGGTAAGCCAGATGAACATCAATGGCGGATTTAGGGCTAAAATGGAGGACTACATGTACAGGGGCGAGAAGAAGCATGTCATGGCCGGTATGGCGATCATCGACGTCATCTTTGGTGTCCCATGGTACCTCATGAAACGAGGTAGTTCATCTCTCAATCTATTCATCCTTATCGATCATTAATATTCCATTATTTCAATTTGTTCTTCACCTATTTGTTTAATTTCATGTTGGTCACAGTTCTGTTTATTTAGTTTTGCTTTATATATTACGTTTTTTTTATGATTAAATTGCATAGTTTTTGTGTGATTAGGGTTAGGAAATGTTAGCTAAAGGTATGTTAGTAGGTGATTTTTTGTGATTGATTAAGTATTTTTATGATTTTGATTGTTTTAAGGTTGTTAGTTGAGTCGGATATGACTTATGAGTGAACTTTTAGATTGTGTGTATTACTTTTTCACCTATTTGTTTCATCGCATCTAGGTTACGATTCTGGTTTTGTTACTTTTGATTATAGTCTTATACGTTCTTTTGATTAGGCTGCAAAGTTTTCGTATGATAAGGGTTCACAATATTAGATGAAACCATTGAGGGACACATGTCACCCCTTGGTTAAGCCACATAAGCTGACATATCATCATCCACGTGGCATAGTTCTAAATCAAGGATTGGAATAGCTTCTTTTGTAAGCTTCAATTATACTCTCTCTCTCATTCTCTCGTCATTCATCGTTCCTCTTCTCACTTCAAACCCTAATCGCCGAATCGCCTCCTCAGGAGCTCAATCGACCCTGTGCGATGACCTTTAATCACTCTTCAATAGTCAATAGTGAACATCGACGGTAATGATTCCTTGATCTTCTTCTTTTATGATTATTTACATCTTCTTCAGAAAGGGGTTTAGGTATCAAACGGGAAAAATTGGTAAGCCAGATGAACATCAATGGCAGATTTAGGGCTAAAATGGAGGACTACATGTACAACGGCGAGAAGAAGCATGTCATGGCCGGTATGGCGATCATCGGCGTCATCTTCGGTGTCCCATGGTACCTCATGAACCAAGGTAGTTCATCTCTCAATCTATTCATCCTTATCGATCATTAATATTCCATTATTTCAATTTGTTCTTCACCTATTTGTTTAATTTCATGTTGGTCACAGTTCTGTTTATTTAGTTTTGATTTAAATATTACGTTTTTTTATGATTAAATTGCATAGTTTTTGTGTGATTAGGGTTAGGAAATGTTAGCTAAAGGTATGTTAGTAGGTGATTTTTTTTATGATTGATTTAGGATTTTTATGATTTTGATTATTTTACGGTTGTTAATTGAGTCGGATATGACTTATGAGTGAACTTTTAGATTGTGTATATTACTTTTTCACCTATTTGTTTCATCGCATCTAGGTTACGATTCTGGTTTTGTTACTTTTGATTATAGTCTTATACGTTCTTTTGATTAGGCTGCAAAGTTTTCGTATGATAAGGGTTCACAATATTAGCGAATAGGGTAGGTTAATAGGTTAAATCTGTAATTGTATAAGGATTCATGATTTTGATTATATTTTGGTTATTATTTGAGTCGGTGTTGAGTTAAATTTTAGGTTGTGTGTATTACTCCTTGCAATAATCAAAATTCATCATACATTCAACAGTCAACACTATCAAGGGTGACTATACAACTTGAATCAGTTAAAGCAAATTCAAAAAGGCCACATCTACAATGAGATCTAGCAATGAGGTTACTTGTACCAATCATCTTTCTAAAAAATCACAATTGTTATAATATCATGGGAAAAGGCCACAACTACTGTATAGATATTCAAGCCATTGAGGATGAGGTGAGTTTTTCTACTGCTTCACATTATACATTATACATGCTGGTTACGCGTAAACGATTTCGAACTCTATTATGCTATTATCAAACTTGTATGCTCACCTTTACACTATGTGTATTGACCTTTATTTTAACGTATGTGACATGTGTTTAGGATGATGTGCTTTGCTTGCTCTTTGATGGAATCAAGTAGGAGAGAGTCTAGAAACAAACAAACGATTTATTTTTATTTGAATCTGAGTTGTCAAAACAGTTTTATTTGTTTTGGAGATATCTATGTCTGTAATAACTTACTTGCTTAATTGTAACACCTCGAAAATCCACGTCCTATAATGTGTCGACACGTGTCATAAAGTTTGAACGTGTGAAAGAATGTTATAAAAGGACTAAAGTTGACAAACATGGAAAGTCTGTGATTTTACGGGTTCTAAATGTCAACAGTGAATAAATATACTTCATAATAACCCTACATGATGTTTATAACATCAAACGAATAAATCATGGATCATACGAAGCAAAAAGTGAGAGATTACAAACTACAGGGGTTAAATGTGTCAACATGTTTAAAGATATACCTCTGAGTGACCTTTTGAGACACCCGAAGCTTTGTAACTGTTAATTATGCTCACTAGAATGCACGATATAAATTTCATAAAGTTTCGTTATCGTATGAGAAAGTTATGATCAAATTCGTGTGCGAGGGGTTAAAGTGCAAACATTGAAAGTTAAGACTTTTCGGGTTAACCGGAAGTGTCCAGGGACTTGGCAAAGTGGGTATAAGTCCTAGAGCCCTTGATGGTAAATATAAGGGGGTCAAAATGCAAGATATAACCTTAGTTGCCCCTTCGTGAAGCCAAAGGTCAAGTTGCAAAACAAATAAAAATTTAAAATCTGATTTTAAGGGCCATGCGGCCCGCGTTGGATATCTTAAATCGGGAGGCGGGCCGCGTCAGGCGCCCAGAAGCAGAAAAGCGGGACAGTTGCCTTTAAACGCGGAGAACCGATCTTTTAACGACATTAATGCTATGTGGGCGACCCCTAAACAGTCTTAGAGCACTAGGACACATGTTGGAAGGTTGTGGTGTGTCCTAGACTTTGTTGTCAACATGTTATGGTGGATTAAACCACTATATAAGGCCTTAGTTGCAACACTTGCTCTTCACACCATTTTCTTGCAAGCTGATCAATTCTGGAGCTCTCAAGCAGGTCCAACTGATCATAAGTCGTGCATAGGACTCTTGTAAGTCTGCTAGTCCTTCTTTAATTAAGTTTAGCTTGTTTAATTAGCTAAAAGTCAAACCGTCGTAATTACGGTTTGACTTCGAGATTAGTCAATAATGGCTCAGTCATATCTCGAATTAAAAGTAGTTATATGTTGGTATTTATGTGGGTAATAAAATCTCAAAAGGGTTTCCCTTGATCACCACTCTAACCAGGTCAAAAGTCGGGTCAAACTAGTTTAGAAAAAGTCAACAGGAAGCTTAAAATGTCATTTATGCATAATTAACATTATAGACCATATACAACCTGTTTGATCATTTTTATAACTTAGTAATAAGTGTAAGAACATGTCTAAACATGTTCGACCCGACAATTTCCTGTTAAGACCCGGTTCGGAACCGAAAGTCGCATAGTTTGACTTTTACTTTGACTTTCAGTTCTGGCCCGTTTAGGTATGTTTTAGAAATACCTTAGGGCTTCATTTGGACCAGGTTACATGCTAGTATAACCCTCTGTGATTATACACCTCGGTTCATTAGTTATCCGATTAATACGCATGATTTCCGTTAATTGCTCATATGTTGACCATTATGCCCTTATTACCTTAAAACGTGATTTATGAAAATGTAAAAGTGTAGAAACCTTAGTTGCTGATATATAAACTTGTATGAAAAGTTTGACATCAGTTTGAGGTATAGAATGAGAGTTATGCTCATTAGCGTAAAACGAAGGCTTTATGTTAATTAAACGACGTAATTAGCGTATAGCCTATTCAAACATACTTTTTGATATCAAACTTTTTACCCACTGATGTAATATATTATTTTGGGATTTTTAAAGATTTTTAATTAATTTTAGGCTGAGCATAACACATAGTCGTAGGCTTAATCCGGTAATTGTCGGTTTTGCCCTTACGGGCCATAAAATGAGTTTTACTTATCTAAACGACTCCAAACCTTTTGCTACTAATTAGAAATGATAAATAAATTATTTTAAACTTTCTGGAAGTATAAAAATATCAGCTTTATGTATCGAACCCGTAAACGGCTCTTAATCGCCTTATTAAGCGTTTTTAACGCATAGTATGCATTAAAACTA
Organism: Helianthus tuberosus; assembly: GCA_030545235.1. NCBI lineage: Eukaryota > Viridiplantae > Streptophyta > Magnoliopsida > Asterales > Asteraceae > Helianthus > Helianthus tuberosus. The sequence continues at coordinate 149,738,006 of CM060399.1, forward strand.
TATTGAACATACCCGGGTTGATACCTACTGATATTTTAGGCAAATTAGAATGTTTTAACAGTAAGCAAAGGTTGATTAACTCAGACTCCAGTTTTGAGCTTTTCGGCTTATGTGAAATTACCAAAATACCCCTACGGTGCATAGTTTGGTTATAATTGGTAAATTCACATATATACTTTATCCTACTGTTATAACTTACCAAAATAAGTATTTTTGCTGATTATATCAGACCGGTAACTCAGGTAAATACTTAAATACTTTTATAACCTTTTAAATGACCAAACTACCCCTACGGGGCCTAGTTTGTGTTTAAATACGTTTCGGGCATAATGAAAGACATCTTACTGATGTCACAACATGAGGCATAAATTAACTTAGGGAACCTGTATATAGCTCTCATGAATACCCGTCACGCTTATTACGCATACGGTACGGTTTATGTAACAAGGTTACATAAATTAGCCGAAACGGGTCAAACCTTATTGGTTTTATCTCAAAATCCAGAATGTGTATGAAATACCCATATTATACAAGTCTTCAGACTTGTTGGGTCTAAAACACATTCTATTCCGGTCTTCGCTTAATCATGCGTTTGAACCGTATATTTCCCTTAAGACTAACCGGTCTAAGTTTAGACTAAATTAAAGACCCGTTAGCATTCTAATTGGTTATTTATACCATCATTCCAGACTAGAGCATTTCGGTAAATGGTACCTACGCTTACTTAAGTGAATACGGATGAGTTATTAATTCTTGCTATTTAAGACAGGAGCTAGCTCAGGTAAATACTCTTAACTTATTTTCCCTATACGGGCTTGGGATACGACACTATAAAAGTACCGCTTGGTCGGGTGTGTAGTTATTTAAATCGTATTGTGATTGATGTACTTACAACCCGTTTAATATGTATTATTTGGTGTATGGCCTTTGGGGGTTAATGACCATGTCCCGGATATCCTTGGCATCATTTTACGAAATGGCCACGACCTAAGCACGGGGTGTAGGCATACACCTGACAGCTGCATTATGTAAAAAATGGTAATCCACTCCGAGGTATCATCCTTGTGGGCATTATACCGGAACTGGTAATCCACTTAGAGGGTGATAGCCTGTGGGCATTATACCTGTGGCGTGTCAGTTAATCTAGTCCGGCCCTACAAACCGGCCCTAACGGACGACAAATAAGTAAAACTGTATACAAGATTATATACAAATAATTTTCCCGAGTATAAAAGGTTAATTTTGCCTCTGTGCATTTTAATCAAATTATAAAAGATATTTTGTGCCACGTGCATTCAAATCAATTTTTCTCAAACTCTTTTCAAATGAGTCGGTTGAGTGTATTTACAAGTGAAAACTGACGTATTTTCCAAAAGGGTTAAGTGACAGGTACTGAACGTAATTGGCTGGAAGTTCAGGACGCTAATAAGGAATCTTGCAAGTTCTAGGCGTCTAAAGTCTGTTGAACAAATGATATGTTTTAAGATCCGCCTGTGGATCCTTTACTCTCCGTTGTAATACTAGATATTACTTTATATTCGGAATGTAAATATAATTATCTTTTGCTTCCGCTGTGCATTCATATATATTGTGTTGCTTGACTATGATAATATCAACTACGTCACGATACTCCCCACCGGGCCCACCGGTGACACGTGGAAAGTCGGGGTGTGACAGGTTGGTATCAGAGCCAACACTGAGTGAATTAAACGCTAGCCTTTTGTGTTTAATCTCAGTTACACAATTGCACATTCTTGAGTCTAGACAAGAACATAAGACAAATCCAAATTCGTTTCATTGTCTTTTAATTACTTCCTTGTTATTTTTCTGATTAGCCTTTGCATGGGCATGTCATTTTATCAGAAGTCCCGTTTAGGGCAACCATATACTTGTTTAAATTTTAAAGGAACGATTATGTTTAAAAATATCATTCCTATATTATAAGATCTACCATTATAATAAAATGGCAAAATCTAAAAAGGACGAGACCTAGCCATACGTCACATTAAGACAGGGCCAAGATGGTAGTTCCACAATTTGATTCAGATCCTTGTTAACGGTTCAACTTAGAAATTTTTCTGCGTTAATTATTAAAAAGAATCTAAAGGGTAAAACCTAGCTTAAGTGTCACTGCAGACAAGGCCAAGATGGTAGAACCTATTCAAGAGATTCAAATCCTTATTAAACATTTGAAAGCATATTAACATGCTTGACAAAGTGTGATGCGATAAAATCACATAAGTCATTTTTGGGGTTATTCTAAAATCCCTTATTTATATAATCATCCCTTATGGATGAAGTGCCCACGAGCTATAATTAACGTCCTCTGGGACTAAAGACAGTGGTAGCCTACAACTCCCTGTCAAGGAAAGGTAATGAACGTTGGTTCAAACCTCAAATGCTTCGATTCTCTGAAATCCTAGCATATAATTTATAATTGTCCATGTGACTAGGCCTTTGGTGCCACGAATAAGACTGTTACTGTTTTATAATTAGGATAACTTATTATAGAAATCCTAAATAAATTTGATTAATAAATTAACCAAACATGGTCTCTGTTTACCATGGTTAATGAATTACCCTAAGGGGCAATTCCATAATAAACTCCCAAATAAACTATTGTCCTTGTTTTCTGCAACAGTTCAATTGTAATGGCTAACTCAGACGAGGGTAATAGTCATCCAGCGGAGGTTAATAATGACGCCCGAGTTAATCTAACTAGTGTGGAATTAAAAGCGATCATAGACGGCGCAGTTACACAGGCTTTGGAAAGGCAGTATGATGAGTATAGTGGGACTCGTAGTAGGACCCTATCTACACAGCCTTCAAAGCCACCGTCCAATAACGACGACCCGAAGAAAAACGATGACCGACACTCCTCAAACCACAGTGCTCCATCTCAGCAGGTCATACTGAATAAAGGACCCCTTGCTAAGGGTTGCTCCTATAAATATTTCGCTTCCTGCAAACCCCGGGATTTCACTGGGGAGAAAGGAGCCATCGATTGTATGACATGGCTGGATGAAATGGATACGAGTGTTGATATCAGCGGATGCGCTGAGCGAGACGTGGTCAAGTTTGTGTCGTAGTCTTTCAAGGGTGAAGCTTTAGCATGGTGGAGATCTCTGATTCAAGCCACCGGGAAAATCCCACTGTACTATATGTCGTGGGATCAATTTGTTGCCCTTATCAGGGAAAATTTCTGCCCTCAGCATGAGGTGGAGAAGATAGAGTCCGATTTTCTATCCTTGGTGATGACAAACCTCGACTGTCAAGCTTACCTAACGAGCTTCAACACTATGTCACGGTTGGTTCCATACCTGGTAACCCCGGAACCAAAACGGATAGCTCGTTTTATCGGTGGTTTAGCCCCCGAGATCAAGGCAAGCGTAAAAGCTTCCCGGCCAGCGACTTTTAGATCAGTAGCTGACATTTCCTTATCCCTTACTTTAGATGCGGTCAGATTGAGATCGCTAAAGAAATCTGAAGAAAGTAAGAGGAATCATGAGGATGATAACTCACGAGGGTCAGAGAAGAAGCACAAAGGAAACACTGATTCTAAGAAGTCTGGGTTTGGAAGGAACAGTCAGCGAACAGAGGAGAAGCAAAAGTGCACGACTTGTCAAAGACGCCACTTTGGAAAGTGCAGATCTGAATCCAATTCAAAGTCTGAATCACCTGCATGTGGGTTATGCAAGTCTAAGGAGCACAAGACTGTTGATTGCTGGAAGATTAAAGATGCCACCTGCTACAATTGCAATGAGAAGGGGCACATAAAGACCAACTGCCCTAAGTACGCAAAGAAGACTGAAGAGGCCAAGAAAGCAAACGCATGAGTCTTCCATACGAACGCCAAGGAGATGATGCAGAATGATAACTATATAGCAGATACCTTTTCATATCAAACAGTTTAGGCATGAATTTTATTTGATACTGGCACACATGACTCTATAATGAATGATAAATAGGGCTGTAAATGAACTGAACGAACACGAACGAGGCCTTGTTCGTGTTCGTTCGTTAAGGAAATAAATGTGTTCATGAACGGTTCATGAACACTTACCGAACGAGATTTTATGTTCGTGTTCGTTCATTAAGGAAATGAGCGTGTTCACGAACGGTTCACGAACACAAATAAATTTGGCGAACGCGATGAAGGATAAAGGTGGATGGCCAGGGAGTAGCACTAGAACTTGAATGGTAGATCATATTCGTTGATATAAATAATGAGAAAAGAAAGAGAAATGGTGCATAAACAAGGTGAAAAAGGGTTTCCTAGTTTAATTGTTAGGGTAATGATATAAATAAAAGTTTAATAGTATAAAAAGTATAGATAAAATATATGAAAGTATAAAAATATTTAATTAAAACACGAACATACGAACATAAACGAACGCAAATGAACGAATGTTCACGAACACCTTACCGAACGTTCACGAACACAATTGAACGAACGAGACCTTTGTTCATGTTCGTTCATTTAACTAATCGAACGGAATTTCTTGTTCATGTTCGTACGAACATAAACGAACTTCCCGCCGAACGGTTCACGAACTGTTCGCTGAACGTTTGGTTCGTTTACAGCCCTAATGATAAATGTTGAGAACTATTGTCTCCGCCTGATTAAGACTCCGGTCACTTAATGCGAGGTAGAAATTGACCGATGATACTTTAGAAAATGCTCCAACAAATCCTATATTGATATTTAATATCTATTAGAAATCACTCTTTTCTGATACCCTTATGGCAAACTTTCAAACTATCCAAATTCATCAGTATATTAAAGACAGATGTGACATTTTGATCCCCTGTCAAAGAGGTGGTGGACTAGGTCCAACCCTCAAATGCCATTGATGGTCTTTTGTGACCTAGGCTAAGTGATATTAATATATTTTTAAAATAACATTCATTAAGAATGATAATGCCTTTTTGGCCAGTATAGTTTGATGAAACCATGGTTAGTATATGTTAAGGCCATCAGGGTAATGAATAGCAGATGTTGGATTACAACTAAGTAAAGGATTCACCTGGCAATAGGAACAAAATCTCGAGTATGATAAACTCGGATAAGACAACCGCCAATCGCGCCATTGATAATGCGACGAATGTAAATAAAAACTACAAACGTAAACCTCAATACTAATGGAGTTAATCTCCAGGCTATGGTTGACACAGCAGTTGGAGGGATCATGGGAAAAGGTCATGAGACAATCCAAAGAGCCGAATGCTTCTCGCTCTAAATCTCATTCAAAAACCATGTTTAATTGCTCATGAGGAGAGCTATATTCACACTTCAAATATGAAGGATGAACCAAAGAAGGAGGATAACTCCCAGAAATCTGGGAAAGAGAGCAAGTACAGGCCTAATAAAAAACAACGTAAGTTCAGTAAGAAGCCTGTATACCTCAGAGACTGCTTCAGCATTATTATATCCATTAGGAATAAGTTTTTCGATATCCTAGTTCCGTTAAATATAAGGACTCAATATAGTGAAAAAAAAATCGATTGGTTACCTTAAAAATCAAGCCCATATTGTGGGTGATAAGAAGCGATCTCCTTATGAGACAACCCTCATAATCACATGTATCCGTGCGATTAATTAATATTAAAAAAATGGTGGAATTGGCCGTCCCCGGAATCGAACCTGGGTCTAGGCCGCACCCTTTCGCGCGCCTAGCCAACCGAGCTAGGTGCCTAGTTTGTGAAAATTTCCATTCTGATTAAATATAAACACATATAGTTGATATCTCTTTAATCTCCATCGATTTCGAATACCAATGGTATGACAAAAGCACTATATGAGGATTGGTGTATCTTAATAAGTTCCATAGATTGCTTCCATGCCTGATCAGTATGGAGGTTTAATGCATGGAACCACAAAGATATCTCAATGATCATATGGTACTAAAGTCAACTACTAGTATTCAAAGAAGATGTCCAGAATGAAATTGTCCAAATAAATATTCCCGATTAAGGAATTCGTGGACTAGTGTCACACCCCCAAAATCCACATGCGGAGTATCACCGCTTGGAGGCGTGACTGACCAGGATCAAACCACTAATCATATTGAACAAGTATATAATTAATTGTAAAAGTCCAACCAACGTGATTAGTGTCCAAAACAAACATAGTTAAGTTATGAGTGGAAGCATAATGTTTAAAACCAAATCAAGAGTTCAAATATCCAAATGTTTAACATGGCACACAGCTGTCCATGTCCCACAACGACTCTCCCTTGTGCAAGCTCCAGCTAAGAACCTACAGACCTGCAAAGCATGTAGTAACGAGTCAACAACAAGTTGAGTAAGTTCACGGTTGGGTGTTCGTTTTAAGTTGTTCCAAAAACAGTTCCCTTTAACTGGCGTTCCTGCCGTGGGGGTTACCCCATAGTTGAAAACGTGATTTGTTTAACCCTTTGTTTAACCCATTTACTCTGGCAATCTTGCCGTGGGGGCTACCCCATGATAGTTATCTGGCATTTCGGCCGTGGGGGCTACCGCATGTATACACTAGACTCGTTACCATATCGACTACTGACTGAAGTCATGTTTAAGTGCCCTGAAACTGTCAATGTCTATCAGCATTGACGTGCCCCAGATCCATTAGTTCACGCCCGTCCTCTGCGGCACGGTGTGAGGCTTGTCAGACCTAAATAGCGCTATCTAACTAATGACCCGCTCGCCATTGGCCCGGCGATTAAGTCGATATAAAAAGGAGGGACTTCGTGATAGAGAGTTTTGGTCTAGTATAGTTATCTGTCCGTGAGGACGAGGAATTACATTCCTGAACCATTACTGTCCTACCCAAGAAAGGACGAGGAATCCATATTCCTTAACCCCTTTCCCAACCCCTGGGAATCCCATGCTTTGTAGAGTGTGAACTCACATTGGTTTGCTCGGCAGATTACACAGAAAAGTCAAGTCTAGCAGCTAGTGGTCAACCACGTCCTAACATGGTTACCAGTACAAGTCAGGTTTTGGTTTCAAATAATGCGTACAAGCATCCCATAGATAACACATAAGAAACACATACTGGTCATGGCAACATGCGACCTCACGTTTAACAGTTATGACACATTCGAGATTGGGCTCGCACAAGCTTAGTAGCCTTGTGCGAGTCATCCGTTAAAGCCCACTAATACCCGGCCCGATATTCAGACACCCCATAGCATAAGTTGTTTAATAAATAACCGGCCCAAACATATACATAGATACGGTTCAAATAACAACAACAAACAATATTGTGCGATTAGCGCTAGCCCAGCCCAATTATCAAAACAGTCCAACAAATAAGCGGCCCAATACTTAAATACTTAAACAGCTTGTGCGATTGAACTAATCCGGCCCAACACACACCCGGCCCAACAATTAAGTGACACAACACCATGTGCGACTGGACATGTCTTGTGCGACTGGACATGCCTTATGCGACTGAACATCTTGTACGACCAAGAGGTCTTGTGCGAATAGTCGGCTTGTGCGATTAGGGTGTCTTGTGCGACCAGTTTTTAATGATTCGAATAATATGGAAGTTTGTTACACAGCTTCTATCTTGCCACCAATTGCAAAGTTTCCTTTTATTTATCAATTAACAACTTAACAGTTTCACATTTAGCTCATATCAGATCAAACAAGGGTATTTACTCTCTAATTTATATGAACCCTAAATGATACATGATCATTGTATGAACAATAATTTATCACATCATCACATTCCATCAGATTTACATGATCAAACAACAGGTTATAACCATCATCATGCAACCAAATAATCGATTAACATCATAAATTCAAAGCATAGAAACATCACAGCCAGTTTAAACGAGTATTCGGTTCTCATTCATCATCTTAAATTCCAAATCATAATACACAACCCTAACCCATTCGAATCCAAACATGGACATGGCCGATTGCATACATTCATATTAACATAACAATACATTATTATGAAATCATCAAATCTCATCAAAATCAACATACATGTAAGCCGATTAACAAGAGCACTTATCATTCAACATCATAATCTATCATGTTAACCGAAATCCTAGATCATCATGCAACTATATTAACACATACCTCAAAACATCATCAAACATGTATTCGATAAACTCAACACTAACCGGATTAGAGATGATTGAGGGTTAATCCGAATGATGAAACTTCGAGGGAGAGGCTCTTTGTTGCCGTCAAGTTCAAGAGGAGAGAAAGAGAGCACTAGGGTTTGGTGTGGTATTGTGTGATTAACAACAAATGAGAAAAACAACTCCCTAATGGAGTGTGTGAGCGAATAAAAGGAGTGGGCCGACCCTCACTTGGGCCGTCCTTGATCCGAATACAAGTTGTGGCCCGAATGGCTTGTGCGAGTGGGTTGTGTTGTGCGTTTACATAATTCATATTCTCACATAACATATAACACAAAGTCACATATAATCTCGTTAATTCAACATATCAAATAATTACACCAAGTTCAAATACGTTACATCAAGTACGTTGATAAGTTCGGAAAATACGAGTTGTCACAACTAGTAACATAAATGTGTCACTTGTTTGACACAAGCAATGATGAGTGAACTGGAGCCTGAGATATGGAAATCTCTGTAACCTCCTTGTACCTTGATTATCTTCTCCTAAGATTACCCTGTTTACCCCTGGGAGACAGGTAGAGTTAAGTTTAAAATCCCATTTAGGGCAGTATTATTATGAAATCTCCAAGACAACTGGTACCATTATTGGCAGAATCGAAAACCCTGGTTAAGTAAGTTTTAAGACATAGATTCATAAAGCCAAACTCAATATCCTGAGAATTCGATATAGTAAATTATGAAAGACGGTTCATTTTGCTAAGGCATTGTTTACCGCAACCCTAACTAGGCAACGATTAAGAATCGCCATCAATTACCCAGGATCGTCGAATTGCTCGACTAACTGTAAAGATTAGCTATTTCTTAATATTAATTTTGAGCAATGGTTGGAATAACCATCTCCCCTTAAGATAAGCTTTTCTATAAATAGCTGTTATATAAGTATCAAGGCTACCCTGTGGAGACCTTGTATAAATGGCATGTTAAACGTCTATTGTTAGGACAATAGATTGGTAAGTTCAATTATAAAGATCTGAAAGTTGCCTAGGAAACAACAAATAAGATCGTACAAATCCATACTCGATTGTAAGTTGCCAGTATACGACAGGAAATCGAGAATTTATGAAAATAGCAAACCTCCTAAATTCTTGTTAAGAAATGAGGTTCAACAATAGATATCACCCAGGAAGGGTGTGCAAATTTGTTAAATTATCGGGCTAGTTAAGCTCCGAGTATATAGAATCATTCGAAGGAAATCGAATGTATCAAGATCAAATAGCTTACGAACTAAGACCTAATTAAGGGGCTTGGTGGAACGCGCAATGTGACCCACACTAATGACATAGCGACGTGTCACCAATAAGTCGAAAAGCGCTATCACATAATGATATGGAGGACTATGATAATATGAGCAACCTGTTACGATTGAGGATCGACAGGATTAGAAGCTCCAAAAAGATACATGTACCTATTATAAAGGTCAATTGTGGTGCCTTAGAGGCTCAAAGGTACTGGGGGAAGACTAAGCCCAATTTAAGTCAGAAAATACTTCCTTTACCTTAACAAATCTCGAGGTCGAGATTTCTTTTAAGGGGGTGAGGATGTAACACCTCGAAAATCCACGTCCTATAATGTGTCGACACGTGTCATAAAGTTTGAACGTGTGAAAGAATGTTATAAAAGGACTAAAGTTGACAAACATGGAAAGTCTGTGATTTTACGGGTTCTAAATGTCAACAGTGAATAAATATACTTCATAATAACCCTACATGATGTTTATAACATCAAACGAATAAATCATGGATCATACGAAGCAAAAAGTGAGAGATTACAAACTACAGGGGTTAAATGTGTCAACATGTTTAAAGATATACCTCTGAGTAACCTTTTGAGACACCCGAAGCTTTGTAACTGTTAATTATGCTCACTAGAATGCACGATATAAATTTCATAAAGTTTCGTTATCGTATGAGAAAGTTATGATCAAATTCGTGTGCGAGGGGTTAAAGTGCAAACATTGAAAGTTAAGACTTTTCGGGTTAACCGGAAGTGTCCAGGGACTTGGCAAAGTGGGTATAAGTCCTAGAGCCCTTGATGGTAAATATAAGGGGGTCAAAATGCAAGATATAACCTTAGTTGCCCCTTCGTGAAGCCAAAGGTCAAGTTGCAAAACAAATAAAAATTTAAAATCTGATTTTAAAGGCCATGCGGCCCGCGTTGGATATCTTAAATCGGGAGGCGGGCCGCGTCAGGCGCCCAGAAGCAGAAAAGCGGGACAATTGCCTTTAAACGCGGAGAACCGATCTTTTAACGACATTAATGCTATGTGGGCGACCCCTAAACAGTCTTAGAGCACTAGGACACATGTTGGAAGGTTGTGGTGTGTCCTAGACTTTGTTGTCAACATGTTATGGTGGATTAAACCACAATATAAGGCCTTAGTTGCAACACTTGCTCTTCACACCATTTTCTTGCAAGCTGATCAATTCTGGAGCTCTCAAGCAGGTCCAACTGATCATAAGTCGTGCATAGGACTCTTGTAAGTCTGCTAGTCCTTCTTTAATTAAGTTTAGCTTGTTTAATTAGCTAAAAGTCAAACCGTCGTAATTACGGTTTGACTTCGAGATTAGTCAATAATGGCTCAGTCATATCTCGAATTAAAAGTAGTTATATGTTGGTATTTATGTGGGTAATAAAACCTCAAAAGGGTTTCCCCTGATCACCACTCTAACCAGGTCAAAAGTCGGGTCAAACTAGTTTAGAAAAAGTCAACAGGAAGCTTAAAATGTCATTTATGCATAATTAACATTATAGACCATATACAACCTGTTTGATCATTTTTATAACTTAGTAATAAGTGTAAGAACATGTCTAAACATGTTCGACCCGACAATTTCCTGTTAAGACCCGGTTCAGAACCGAAAGTCGCATAGTTTGACTTTTACTTTGACTTTCAGTTCTGGCCCGTTTAGGTATGTTTTAGAAATACCTTAGGGCTTCATTTGGACCAGGTTACATGCTAGTATAACCCTCTGTGATTATACACCTCGGTTCATTAGTTATCCGATTAATACGCATGATTTCCGTTAATTGCTCATATGTTGACCATTATGCCCTTATTACCTTAAAACGTGATTTATGAAAATGTAAAAGTGTAGAAACCTTAGTTGCTGATATATAAACTTGTATGCAAAGTTTGACATCAGTTTGAGGTATAGAATGAGAGTTATGCTCATTAGCGTAAAACGAAGGCTTTATGTTAATTAAACGACGTAATTAGCGTATAGCCTATTCAAACATACTTTTTGATATCAAAATTTTTACCCACTGATGTAATATATTATTTTGGGATTTTTAAAGATTTTTAATTAATTTTAGGCTGAGCATAACACATAGTCGTAGGCTTAATCCGGTAATTGTCGGTTTTGCCCTTACGGGCCATAAAATGAGTTTTACTTATCTAAACGACTCCAAACCTTTTGCTACTGATTAGAAATGATAAATAAATTATTTTAAACTTTCTGGAAGTATAAAAATATCAGCTTTATGTATCGAACCCGTAAAAGGCTCTTAATCGCCTTATTAAGCGTTTTTTACGCATAGTATGCATTAAAACTATATTGAACATACCCGAGTTGATACCTACTGATATTTTAGGCAAATTAGAATGTTTTAACAGTAAGCAAAGGTTGATTAACTCAGACTCCAGTTTTGAGCTTTTCGGCTTATGTGAAATTACCAAAATGCCCCTACGGTGCATAGTTTGGTTATAATTGGTAAATTCACATATATACTTTATCCTACTGTTATAACTTACCAAAATAAGTATTTTTTCTGATTATATCAGACCGGTAACTCAGGTAAATACTTAAATACTTTTATAACCTTTTAAATGACCAAACTACCCCTACGGGGCCTAGTTTGTGTTTAAATACGTTTCGGGCATAATGAAAGACATCTTACTGATGTCACAACATATTTGAGGCATAAATTAACTTAGGGAACCTGTATATAGCTCTCATGAATACCCGTCACGCTTATTACGCATACGGTACGGTTTATGTAACAAGGTTACATAAATTAGCCGAAACGGGTCAAACCTTATTGGTTTTATCTCAAAATCCAGAATGTGTATGAAATACCCATATTATACAAGTCTTCAGACTTGTTGGGTCTAAAACACATTCTATTCCGGTCTTCGCTTAATCATGCGTTTGAACCGTATATTTCCCTTAAGACTAACCGGTCTAAGCTTAGACTAAATTAAGGGTGCTACTATACGCACCCCCCCTATTTACTTTTTTCACCCCCCTTCTCTCACACACTTACAGGTGGGGCCTGCGTGGGACCGACAATTTTCCTCTCACAAGGGGGGGTGTAATCAGGAGATAGGGGGTGCGTATAGAATTAGCCCTAAATTAAAGACCCGTTAGCATTCTAATTGGTTATTTATACCATCATTCCAGACTAGAGCATTTCGGTAAATGGTACCTACGTTTACTTAAGTGAATACGGCTGAGTTATTAATTCTTGCTATTTAAGACATGAGCTAGCTCAGGTAAATACTCTTAACTTATTTTCCCTATAGGGGCTTGGGATACGGCACTATAAAAGTACCGCTTGGTCGGGTGTGTAGTTATTTAAATCGTATTGTGATTGATGTACTTACAACCCGTTTAATATGTATTATTTGGTGTATGGCCTTTGGGGGTTAATGACCATGTCCCGGATATCCTTGGCATCATTTTACGAAATGGCCACGACCTAAGCACGGGGTGTAGGCATACACCTGACAGCTGCATTATGTAAAAACTGGTAATCCACTCCGAGGTATCATCCTTGTGGGCATTATACCGGAACTGGTAATCCACTTAGAGGGTGATAGCCTGTGGGCATTATACCTGTGGCGTGTCAGTTAATCTAGTCCGGCCCTAACGGACGACAAATAAGTAAAACTGTATACAAGATTATATACAAATAATTTTCCCGAGTATAAAAGGTTAATTTTTCCTCTGTGCATTTTAATCAAATTATAAAAGATATTTTGTGCCACGTGCATTCAAATCAATTTTTCTCAAACTCTTTTCAAATGAGTCGGTTGAGTGTATTTACCAGTGAAAACTGACGTATTTTCCAAAAGAGTTAAGTGACAGGTACTGAACGTAATTGGCTGGAAGCTCGGGACGCTAATAAGGAATCTTGCAAGTTCTAGGCGTCTAAAGTCTGTTGAACAAATGATATGTTTTAAGATCCGCCTGTGGATCCTTTACTCTCCGTTATAATACTGGATATTACTTTATATTCGGAATGTAAATATAATTATCTTTTGCTTCCGCTGTGCATTCATATATATTGTGTTGCTTGACTATGATAATATCAACTACGTCACGATACTCCCCACCGGGCCCACCGGTGACACGTGGAAAGTCGGGGTGTGACATTAATAGGTTATGGTATGGGACATAATGTTTAACTATTCGGTAAAGTAGTTGTTATGGAATTTCTCTTGAACAATCTGTTTCGCTCAGTGCCATGCCCCTATGTTTCCGTCATCGGTCGGGGTGTGACAGTATATAACAAAGTTAAACACGTGTAATGTCGCGTGCGGGCATCACACGTTAATGTCATCGTCGTACACTGTAACCGCAATGCTTATATAGGCTACACAGAGTTAGATCGGATATGTCAAAACATGTGTTTTTATATGGTTAACGAATCATATAATGTGCCGCCGGCTATAAACAACTAAGGTGTCGCCACCGTAATGCGCTGCGTATGACAGTTTTAACGTACCTGTCATTTTAAATTCACGTTTCAACGTAAACGACTCACGTTTTGACATAAATTTTTCTCTCAAACGAGTCTGTTAAAATATAATACGTTTTTATACTTATTTTGTGTACGTTCGTAAACTGTGTTCGAAAACGAGTTAATATAATGCGTGTTCATTCGACGAAGACGTAAATTTTTTTTTTTTGATAAAGAGTCAAGTCAAATATACACTATAAATGCAAGTTATTATAACTTTCGATGCCACCGCAACGCGCGGCAGGTCAAGATCCTAGTATCTATGGATTTAAAAGGAATCCATCAAATTCCAATTCCTACACATTACGCGAACCGAACGCCCCCTTAGATGTTCAAACTTATTGTTAGTTCAATATTAAACGCATATTATCCTATTTTCCAATCCTTTGTCGCAAACTCATATTAAGGGTCTGTTTGGTATGAGGTAATGGAATAGACGAAGGAATGGAATGGACGAGGTAATGGAATGGATGAGTGAATGCAATGGATCATTACCATTCCATGTCTTGTTTGGTTACCATGTGTGAACGGAATGAATTATTATTGTGTATTGTTTGGTGGCAAGAAAAATGAAGGAATAAAATTAGCGGTGAGTGGTGGTGGTGGTGGTGGTCGGTGGTAGTGATTGTGGGTGGTTATAAGTGGCGGTGGCAGCGATGGGTGGTGGTGGTGGCGGCGAGTGGCGATGTGGCAGCGATGACGAGTGACGGTGGCGGCGACGGCGGCCATTGGTGGTGGGTGGCGGCGGCAACGGTGGTTGGTGGTGGCGGTGGTCGCATCGATGATGGTGGTGGGTGGCGGCGGCGAGTGGCATTGGCGGTTGGTCGCGGCGGTGGGTGGTAACAGTGGCGGGTGGGTGCGGCAGCGGCGGTGGCTGTCGGGGTGGCAGGTGGCGGCGATGGCGTCGGTGATGGGTGGTGGTGGTGGGTTGTGGTGAAGGTGGTGGGTTATGGTGTTGTTGATGAATGGTGCAAGAGGGGATGGAATGAAAAAAAACATGGGGGTGGATGGAATGATTTTGAGTGAATGGAATGCCTTTTGGAATGGGTAATTCCATTCCATTTACCAACCAAACACCATTTTCCTCATTCCCTCGTAATCATCCATTCCATTTCGCCTCTCATTCCTGCATACCAAACACTACCTAAATCTCTAATCTTGATAAACAAATTTAATAAATATAAATTAAATATTGATTAAAGACTACTCCATCAATCCATTCAAAATTTAACACATCCCTTAGTCATTATCTTTTTCCACATATTTACGTTTTTTTTGTTTAATTTTTTTTGTTTATTATTTTAAATAATTATTTAAAACATAGACGATTACAGACTAATGGCAGGTAGACGAGCAACAAGTTGTGCCGCTACCCCCTTCTGAATAGCAAACCCTACCCTGCTAAACACAAAATTTTGCCCCTTAACATGCGCGGTGTTACTGCTTACCACCTGTTGAATCCGCTTGAGGAACCGCACTGCGTCAGGGGCGAGAGCGCCAAAGGTATCGAAAGCGAACGGGACGAACACGTGCTGATTCTCGATACAAGCTTTTTCGTGCTTAGCCACTTTGCCCGCCTCTGCCTTGGTTATTGTCTGTCCCGCCACAAACCCGTGGTCCCTTAGCCCAACGAGGGGGGACACACCTGTCAAATTGACACACGCGTGTTTCCCTCCTTCCCATCAAAAAACAAGAATGCCAGCGGGCCGTAGGGTAGATCTCCCTTCTAATGGGCCGGTCAAGAAGTTCATCGGAGCTTCCTTTTTTGCCGAGATCCCTGCCCGCTTAAGGACATCATAAAGCACATCTCGAACTAAATCATGTCGATATTTAAAGCCCAGTAATTCTTTGCAATGGACTGCATGCTCCCCAAAAGAATCCAAGCAACACTTCTGACATACAGGACACGATTCATCAACCGGGAAAAGGGGTATCCTCAGCCGGTACTTGAGGATAGCCCGGTATTCCACAGCCAACATACATTGCCCTAAACCTTCGATGGGAACAACAGCCAGGAAATCCTGAGCATCGGGGGCTCGCAAACACTCAAACACGGCTCGCTGCCAAGGGGATAAGGTAACCTTCTCTTCAACTGTCTTAACAATTTCGCCATATAAGGCATTCCCCATAATTTTCTGGGTTTTAATAGGGGCGATGTCTTTAATGTAGAAACCGTCAAGATCAAGATCGGGAAGAGAACTATGCAGATTGTCCAACGCACCCTTGTAATCAGAGTCCAACTGCCCACCACCACATTCACGAAGGATGTGGTCTTGAAGAACCCAAGATTGGGCCCTTGAAGCCACAAAAGCGTAGGAAGAGGCATCCTCAGCTGAGCAAATCCCAAGCCCCCCAAATCGGGTCGGGAGGGAAGTTAACCTCCATTGTAGGTCCCCGAAAAAAGGCACCCCCACAAACAACAATGTCCTCAATCGCATTTCGAAGCCCCTTGAAAAAAAAAACAGAGACGACTTCCCCGACATAAGAAGGCTGACACGTCCTGAACCCAAACAGCAGTTTAGCAACCCCCCATACACGAACGAAGCAGGAGGAGTTCGCTCTGAGAGTCCCGAAGGCGTTTGAGGCATCCCATCAGCTCAACCGCACATTTGGCTCTTTTGAGGGCCAAACCACTAATAAACTCTCCATCTCAACTGATAGCACCACCCAAGAGTTTCACACCATGTACCGGCCTACCAATCTCCCACGGAAATAAACCCTCTTGAGTCTTCACCCTGTCGCATGTAGGCCAAAAAACTTCAGTTTTTTTAATGTTGAGAAGGAGGCCCAAGGAGGGGCCCTCTTCTCTAATGATGTCTAAAGCCTTGGCAACCCCATCGCATCCCTAGATATCGTTTTTACGTGAGATCAGTTACGTCTCAAGACTCGTTTCTTAAGCGAATTTGATATCATTAAGATTTCCCAAACGTATTAAACACTATAAATAAGCAAGATGTTAGTGCATATATGTGTTGTAAGTTGGGCTTTGGGAGTCTTTAAAAAAATGAAAATTTTCCTTTTTAACCCTAAAGTTTTAATATTTGACAATTTAAGTTTAAACTTCTAATCTTTGTTTCCTTTTTAAGTTTTAATCTTTGACAATTTACCCTAAAATTTTAATCTTTGACAATTTAAGTTTAAAATTTTTAATCTTTCTTTCCTTTTTAACCCTAAAGTTTTAATCTTTGACAATTTAAGTATAAAGTTTTAATATTTGGTAATTTAACCCCTTTGATTAATTTGATTATTTTACGTCTAATTCAAACGTTTCCATCTTTTGCGATTTAACCACTTTGATTTTTTTTACTTATGTGTTGTAATTTTGGCTTTAGGGGGTTTTTCAAAGAAAAAATGGTTATGCATATGGTTGTTGTAACCTTGGCTTTGGGCTTTTTAAAGAAAATTGATTTTTTTACTTTTCGCCCAAAAGTATTTCATAAATTACTTTTAACCCAAAACTTTTTTTTTTTTTTACTTTTAACACAAAACTTTTTATCTTTTGCAATCTATTCTCACAACTTTTTTACTTTCAACTTCGGTCCTTTATAGTTTTCATTTTCCGCAAATTTTTCGCTTTATGCTTCGTTCTGAATTTTGTGACTTAAAACATCGCAACGTGCGTCTATGGTTTAGCATTGTTCACGTTTCGTTCTAAACTTTGCGAGTTAACACGACGCAACGTGCGTGTGTGGGTGAACGTTTTTACATCGTCTATTTTTTCCCGTTTGACAGGTTCAACATAACGTGCGCGTCCTAAATCGACTTAGTTATAACTAAAGAATCCCCGCCGCATTGCGGCGGGTCGTAATTCTAGTTTGATGTCAATAAGAAATGTATTTAAAGGTCATTCATGACAAATATTTACTCAACAAGAAATTACACATAGTTATAATTTATAAGAAAGGTAATGGGATGAGTTTGGTACAGTACAATAAAGATATCGTTAATTCTAGTTTTATACATGTTGTATGTCGGATCACCGAACCAGTTCACAACGAAATTACTGTTGTTTTAGTTGTTCGACCAGATCTATACAAGGGCATTATGGTAAATATGTGTTGTATTCCCATGCAAGACGAGGTGCTTTGACAATTAAATCCACCTCATAGCCATTACCACTTTGGTGGGTGGTAGAGGTTTGGTGCAGGGCCGGCCCTGAGAATTCATGTACCCTGTTCGAGTTTGAAAAACGTGCCCTTAGGTCTTAATGAAATTGGGTATTGGGCTCACCAAAGATCTAAACCTAATGTCAATAGGCTAATAACTAATCTAAATCATAAAAATAGTTTTGTAAGTGCGCCTATATTGGTGTTTGTATGAGTATACCCTATTTATTTATTTATTTTTACATATACATATCAGAGTTTTTTAAAAAATAACGTGCCCTTCAAAATATCGAACCCTGTCCGGTGGTCCTCCCCGCCCACCTTCAGGATCGGCTATGGTTTTGTGCCTCTTGTGGAGAGACAAGGATTCAATTCCTGACATGGGGTAAACTTGATATAATTTAGGAGTAATGATTAAAATCCACCTCATACGATTTGGAGCACATGTGAAGTCTTTTTTTTAGTTATCAATTTTATTAATCACCCACGTTTAGTTCTCCTACATGTATTCTAGTAGTTTCTTTTAGTAGCAGTTTCCTTTAATTTTGTTGTTCTCTAAGAAAACGTGGGATCGTGGACTTAATTCTCTATGTAAAAGGAACCCTTTGCAATGAAAATCTGAGTTAAGGGGTGTGTATCTTGATTCTTATTTAGTTTCGCAATATATTGAGTGGTGAATTTGTATCTCAATCTTACGGTTGTCTATGTGTTTCTCTTGAAATTCAACTCCCAGTCGTTACTCGTACTCTGATGTACAACAATACCCAATTGTAAAATCGTGTTCTATATCCTTTGAGAATGTAGTATATTCACTAGTTTGTTTAAAAGCAACCGTAGCAATTCTCACCTACATTTATTATTGTTTTAATCTTCATACAATTTTATTAAGCAATGAGATAAAAATAAAATAAAATCAAAACTAAAGATCAATAAATTAACAACTTACTCGATAAAAATAAGATACATACATGTAACACCATACCCGTAAAATTTGTTAATACTAATATCATACCCGAATACTCATCCAGAACGTTTGGGTTTGCCTGTTAGGTTCGGATCTATTTACCATAACCAATGATTAGGGTCTGTTTTAGCCGGTGTTTTCATAACTGGATCATACTGTACGATAGGACCGGGTCTGGTTAATCCATTTAGCATGTTCACCATTTGAAACATTATGACCAAATCGGGTGGTTAGACCGGAATATCCAGGTTTTTAGGTTACTTTGTTTTTACTTTTTCCTAAAAATATACTTTGTACTCATTGAATCCTCAAAACTCTATTTTATTTCATTATGTTTTCATATTTTATTAAAATTGCAAATAAACTCCATATTTTTTTCTTTAAGTTTTCATATTTTATTAAAATTACAAATTCACACCAAAACATAAAATATGTTCATATTTTGATTAGCGTCATCCGGTTTTAAAAACCAGTCACACCAGTAAAACTATCGGTTCAATATCCGGTTCGTTCTAAAAACATTGATTTTCTCATTTGGTTTAGTATTAGATTTCCTACCCATCAAAATAATCATATGATTATAGAGTTAAGTTTACGTACAAAGTGCCTTATCGTACAAAACGTACAAAAGGCATGAAAAAAATAAAAAAACACGGTGACATTTTCGTAATTATTTGCTCGTAGGGTAATTATCAAAATTACTCTACAAATAATCTTGTAGGGTAATTTCAATCTTGTAGGGTAATTTTGTAAAATGTGCTTGTAGGATAATTATCAAAATTACTCTACAAATGTATCAAAATTACTCTACTAATTTATCAAACAATTCAAAATTACCCTACAAGATCATTTGTAGAGTAATTTTGATAATTACGAAAATACCACTGCGTTTTTTCAGCAAAACATTCAATTTTTACGTTTCATACATTAAGGTAGTGTTTGTTTCATGTATTGTAATGGAATTCGGAATGCGAATTCGTGTAGAAATTGAAATTTGATTTGTAATTTAGATGTATTTGTTTTGCAAAATAGAATGAAATTTAGATAGAATTAAAATGTAGATTCCCTTTTTTATGTTGTTTTTAAATTCTAATTTATTTTCTTGTTGAAACCAAGAAAATAAGAAGTGATTATAATATGTGGATTACAGAGGACCAGCAGAAACCTGACAATAAACATATTCCAAATCAAAGGTATATTTGGCTGCATACCAGACAAAAAAAAACATCTATCCATTGCCCTACCTACATGTCATCAAAACATGCATCAACTACTTGCACAGTACAATCAAAACATGCATTGCCCATGTCACCACCATATCCTCAGTTTCCCACACCAACCACCTGCAGTCAATCAATTATCAACCACCTTCCCGGACACAGTTTCCGGGCAAAAGATACTTAAACTCCTCAACATTATTCAACAAATATGATGGCAGATTAACTGCTGAATATGAATGAGGAATGGGCCCCATGTTGCCAATAATCTCCTTGAATGTAAACTCTTCTGGCAGCATATCATACAAGTCATCCCCATTGCAGATCACTTTCTGGATCCTTTTCGGGTCAAGATGGTGAGCGAACCGGATCCTATCTGAGTGACTGTAAGCTTTCATTTTGAACACAAAGTCACTAATCTTTCTGAAGCAGAAGCTACAATGCCAGCCTGAATCAGCAAACAAGTAATCAGTTTGTCTGTAATGAGCATATCTTGTTTTACCCTTTTCATATCTGTGAACTGAAGCCCTCCAGCTTTTATGTTCCACATTGAACTCAAATGAGTACAAGAAGTTTTTCAAGTGAAGATGCATTATTTGCGGTGGCCCGTCACACGATCGCAACAGGTTGATCGTGTGAGCGCTGGGGATCTCGTCGACATCCGACATGATTAATAAGTCATCGTCTTCGATGCCTGCGATACGTAAGAGGCGATCAACGGCCACTCGTTGATACGCCTCTTCGTAAAACGGGTTTATCCCCTTTCTCGACCCGCCTGGGATCGTGGCGTAGGTTAACCGAGGCTTTACAAACTCGAACCGATGTTGGTTAATCGCGAAGAAATGTGGTTTCGGTATGCTTGTGAATGTCGAATTGGATTCGAGGAGGACGAATTGGGTTATGTAAGGGTAGAGTTCTTGCCATCGGATCGTCAGCATGTCGATTTCGTTGTTGAATAAGACTGCGTCAAACACTCGTCGAGGGTACTCGCGTACGGTCCAGCCGTGGAGCTTGCAGAGAGTCGACATCGACACGTTTTCGTTATAGTAATGAGGGATTGGAATGAAGGGTTTAGGGGGTGATTGCCATATGGGTCTTAAAAAGTATGTGAGTTTCTGTCCATGAAAGTATATACTCATGAACACAGTTGGAATAATCACAAATAATATTATAATTGTTCTAAAATCAAGACTTTGAATCATGCATCTGATTCTTGACATCCTGCTTACTTCCTGCACACAAACAAATAATTAAATTAAATTAATAAATTAAATATTAAACCTTTTCACAGATAATCATACTAAAAATCCCAAATTTGGGGAAAAATTCTTAAAACCCTAGAAAACAGAGGTACGGAAAAATGCAAAATTGGGGCAAAATTAACAAACTTGGTGAATCAAAACGGTTCTAGGATTAAAGGGGTTTCGATTTTAGCACCAAATCGAAGCGCATTCTCATCAATTCGTCAAAATTCCCAAAATGAAAAGAAAATTGTTATGAACAGTATAAAACCCTAATTGGATAAATTACATACCTGACCACAAACATCGTCACAGATATCATCTCGCTTCTTGTAAGTAGAATAAACATCAGCCATCACGAACACTAAATTCACCAATCGAAGAACAATCACAGCTTAAATCAACATAAAAAAATTCAAGATTCAAAAACCCCCAAATTCAGGGGTTTAATCCTCTGTTTAAATTAGCAGAAACCCAGATAGAAACCCATGAATTAAAGGAAAAAAACAGTGAATTCTTCCATAATAACTCTGGGTTTTCGAATTCTAGCCGTTTAGTTGTTTAAATGGCTCTGTATCTGAAACAGAGGAATGGTGTGTAGATACAGATTCTGTATGTATATATACATGCAGAGGAGGTTTATCTGTATGGAGAAATTGAAAAGCCGAGGTTAATCCTGCTTTTCATCATATCTTTTTAATTTTATCATAAAAATTGGAATAATAAAAAGTTTAAATTTTCAAGAGTAACTGAAGAATCTTAAAAGGGGAGGTTTTTTTTTCCTCAGAGGTTATGCCACGTGTACTCCTAGGTGTAACACATTTGTAACCATTGGATTTTAATTAATGCATTTAAAATATCTTTGTTTTTAAAGTTTAAGAATATATAATTAGGATTTGAGGAAGTATAACAAACTGTGACAACTGATAAATGCTTTGTGATGAATTGGGTCATTGAATGCTTAAATTATTGATAAAATCATCATATTGTATTTTATTGTTAGGTGGTTTGAATGTAAACAAATCTTATATTAGGTTTTATGATATGTATAAAAATAATGGAATATTAATTGTTGTAATAAATTAAATCATATTTTTTTAACTGTAAATTTGTTTTAATATTGTTTCGTGACATTTACGGTAATTGTTTCAATTGGATGATTTAAAATTTAATTATTTTTTTGTATTAAAGGGATGAAAGTGTGGATTTAGGATTGGAGGTGTGTAAGTTATTTATTAAAAATAAATATATCTATACTATCTATAAGGCCGGAGGGTGTGGGGGGCGCCACCCTCACCACCTCAGCCTCTATAGCGCCCTGGGCACTATACACCCACACCGTCGGAGTTATGGAGGGGCGCCATAGAAGGCTCGCGAACATGATAACGAGATGGAATCGCGTGGATCGAGGTTTGTTTTATCCTTTTGACCGTTGAACGGTCACTTTTTAAAAAAAAAAATTCAAAATAAAAGTTTATAAATACTCAACCATTGCATCCGATTTCCCAACTCATTTCCTCCACTTTCTCTCAAGTTTTTATACCATTCTCTATTTTTTTTTAAACCATACTCTACAATGTTTCCCAACAACCCAAACCCATGGGACCTGAACCATCCGTACTGGCAAAACAACGAGCAAGAGGACCGGTATCGCCGAGACTCGCGTACGGGTGAGGTTGAATATTACCCAATTCCACCAACAACCCCAACTTCTCCTCATCCCATCTCTCAACCAATGGCCAGTTTTTTTGGGTATTATTCTCAACCCCAGTTTTTTCCCTCAAACATACCCCAACACATTCCTCAAAACATACCCCAAACCCAATCCATACCCGAAACCCAAAACACAACCCAGACCGAATCCGTTCCCGAAACCCAAGTCGAACCCTCTTCTAGACAAAAAAGAAGCCATAAAAAGAAGATTGAGTCCGAGAAACGTGCTTCCAAAAAGGTCGAATATTGGACGCCTACGGAAGAGTTCGAGTTGGCAAAAGCATGGCTCGACGTATCTGAGGACGAGATTGTTGGTAAAATTTACACACCTTTACAAAAATATAGTTTTGTAAACTAAGGGGGGGTTATAAAGCCCCCTGGCTGACGTGGCGTCTAGGTGGCGCTGGGGTGTCTTTTATAACCCCCAAGGGGCTCCATCCCACACCCTCTAGCCTAATAAGAGACTTTGGGCTGATGTAAATCTGCCTAAATGTCAACTCCTAAGCTATGCCACATGTCAATGATGATGTCATAATTCCGATTTATAAATAATCTATAATCTATAAATCTGATTTTTATTAGAATTAATTAGTGGTATTTTTAGGCGGGACAATTTAAAAAATTTCAAATTTGAAAGCCCCTTTTAAAACATAAACCTAAAAACAAATCTCAGATAAAGATTTTCTCTCTCTTCCATCATCCTCACAATCGCCCTAATTCCCCCAAATGTGTAGAAGCGTTCAATCGATCTGCAGAATATCATGTCAGAAGCCGGTGAGTTTGAAGATGAAGACGAGATTGACAAGACAAAGTTGCAGTTACAGTTACCTAGGGTTTTCATCGGCGGAAAGTACATCAGAGGAGCGGAGGAGGTGAAGCAGTTGCATGAAACCGGCGAGTTGAAGAAGTTTGTTGAGCGGTTACCGGCGGTTACTGGTGGTGTGTGTGCACTTTGTGGTGATTCCAGGTTTGTTGTGTGTGAATTTGGTTTGTTTTGTTTTGTGATTTCAGATTAGCCCCCATTTCTTCTCTATTACATTTGAATTGTTTTTTCGACCACCGTAGCGGCTGTGATGGCAGGAAACGGAGATTTCGAATATGGAGATTTCGAATCTTTCATCTCAATGAATCATATAGGTTTTTTTATTGTTTTTTCTTATTTTTATTGGTTGGGTAATGAGGGTTTTGTGTCTTGATTGACAGGAAACAACATTGATGAAGTGTGTTGGTTGCTTTAGGAACAAATGAAGATGTACACGGTGTTAAGCGTGTGGTACAAGACTACAAGTTTTCTGTAGAGCATGGTTTTGGAGGTCTTGTGTTTTGCTTTAAGTTTTTTGATATTAATCTAGAAATGGGGTTTTGGTGTTTGTTGAAGTTATTGGTCTGAATTTGCGAATAAAAATTCAAGCTTGGGGTTTTGATTTTGACTTTGGTCAAGTTTCTTAAATTATCATTGTTATTGGTTTGGATATGCTTGGTGGCCTTTAATTCAGTAATGATGCATGTGTTTTATAGTAATTATCATTTTTATTAACCGTATGAATGATTATATCCACAGGAGTTAAAGAGATTAAATCGTAGACGGATTTTTGATTATGTGATGTTATGGTTTTATGTTAGTTAAATAATTATGGCTACATGTTAGTAAATGTTATTTAGCACATAGTTTCTTATTTATTTATAGCTTAATTTCATATAATTAGTTCAGTTAAGTACCCACAACAGAAAGGAAAAGGATATCGGTACACAACTTCGTTAGAAAGCTCCATATGAGGAACAAGAAATATCAAGGTACATTTCTCAAACACCAAATTTAATTTACAATTTTGTGAATCCACAACAATTTCGAATCAACAAACCCATGTTTCTTAAACTGTAACTGGCCACTTTTTTTTTGTTTTTTGTTTTTTTGTATTGATTGTGGAGAAATTTGGGATGTAGGATCAGGACAGTTAAGGTTGATGCTAACAGGGCGTATAGAACAAGTTTGAGGTACGGTTACCATTTAGAGGTGGCAATTTCGACCCATTTACTTAAGAATTTTAAATACCATATATATATATATATATATATATATATATATATATATTTTAAGTTGAATTCTCTATTGATTTGGAGCCCTAATGATATAAAGTGAGCATAAACAACAAAGTGAACTTAAATATCATATTGTGACACCTGTGTCACTTCAACCATCAAACAAATACCAAACCAATGAAATATTGTATTTCATACTTGGGATTTGTATAAACATGTGTATTATTTGCACATATCAACTCTTGTTCGATTTCGGGCTCTAAATCGCTTTCTGAAAGGTTATACGCGCCCTGATGCGTAAATATAACTAGGTTAATGCAACAAACACTCCGGAACAGTGACATAGGCTTAACATACCTTAAAATACCTTTACATAACTTAGAAATAAGTTTTGGAATGTTTGGTATGCCGAAATCAAGTTTATTCGCTTACATGGACTAAATTCGACAAACTGTGAAAGTATGTTAATTTGTACTGTGACGGACATTCCGGAACTTGATCATAATTTAAACACACCCTAAATATCCTTTACACAGCATAGAAATAGGCTTTGAGGGGTTCGGTGTGCTAAAATAAACATTTTGGTCATTCAGGGACTAAAAGCGTCAAAAAGTGCATAAGTTTGCATTTTTCGCGCATAACTTACGTTCTGAATATATCCGGACATCCAAAAATTTATGTAATCATTAAAATATTATGTTTTAGTGATTGGCTTGATAAAAAGCCATTCGTCGCGGAATATGGATCGTTTTCGCGTCCGTTACGACTTCCGTCGTAATTAACCGAACAACGTAACTGTACGGCCAAACGAACTGAAATCCGACATATTTTTTAGCATATTTTAAGTTCCCTATACTTTAACTTCATATTAGAGCCTTAAAATGAGGTTAACAGGGCTTAAACGTGTCAAAACGCATCAAAAATCAAGTTCGGAGTCACAGGGGCCTGTTCTGCCAAAAATCAAGCTTTGCTGGTTTGCACAAGGCTTACGGACCGTAAGCACTTATCCATACGGTCCGTAAGGACCTCCCAGTTCAGCAAAAGTGTTTTCCAGCCATTTCCAGCCTGTTCCAGCTGTTTAGGGGCCTTGCACATGGTATTTTCAATACTATGGGCTCATTCTAAAGGTGCCCATGGTTTTGTAAAACAATGGGCCCATGTGTATGGCCTAGATCAAAGCAAGTTTCTCGACGAATGATCTTAACGGTTGTGCCATGCCTATATATACCCCTTGCTCTCATTTGCAAAAACCCACTTGATTTCTGAGATTTTCTCTAAGTTGAAGTATAAAACACTTCATACCTAAGAAATACTTAGAAAATCAATCTTGCGGGGACCTTCTGTAAGTATTCTTTCGTTCTTTTCTTTCGTTTTTAGCGTTAAAGTCAAACTGTGTTTGAATTTCTGCATTGACCAGTTTATGGTCAATGCGAAGTTCGTTTGAACTTCATAGCGTGAGCGTAATCACGATGGTTATAGTCCCTAGTGACTATACCTACTGATTACCACGTTATCTAGGCTTAGTGACGAGTCGTAGTTTCGGCCAAAATGCGTATTCTTGCGTATTTTGTAACCAAACTACTTTTAGGTATCAAAACCATTTGTTTTGATACCAAACCAATTTTCTAAATTCGTTAAACATGTTTTAACATGTTTAACTTGTCACTTTTAGAATTGTGCTTATCTAGGGTCGTAAAGGTAAGCGACCTAAACAATCGCTTATACTTTCGAACCCGACCCATTTGGTCGATCATTAGG
The DNA here is from genome assembly GCA_030545235.1 of Helianthus tuberosus. Taxonomy (NCBI): domain Eukaryota; kingdom Viridiplantae; phylum Streptophyta; class Magnoliopsida; order Asterales; family Asteraceae; genus Helianthus; species Helianthus tuberosus. The sequence continues at coordinate 149,764,934 of CM060399.1, forward strand.
ATCCGACCAAACACTTTAGGTGACCATAGTTGTATAGGGAATAACCTTCCGAGGTTATACCTTATGGTCACATCGTTTAAGTAGTTGTATGATAAGTAGTTTATATGCCTTAGGAAAATTACCAAAATGCCCTTTTTAAGCCAAATTTCATTTTAAGCCTATGTAACGTAACTTTTGACATCTAAACTGATTTAGCAACGATATTAGACATGTTAAGGCATATTTTACTTGTCATAGGACTAGTTAAGCGGTCTGAGCGCGTTTTACGCGAACGACGCGTTAAAGTAGCATAAGCTACATAAACGGGTCGTAATGGGTCGTAAGCACTTATGTTAGGTTTCATTTTAGTATGTGGGCTTTGTTAAACCATATCATATGAGTTCCAATACTCATTTGGTTTACGAAACTTCATACTATCCAATCTCCCGATTTAGGTCCGGTTATGTATGTAGTTATCTATATTAGGTGTCGTTTGACTTCCGTGATCCCTCTAGCTTTGCTTGGTTGTTGTTCAAGACCTCTAAGCACCCTCAAGTGAGTACATAGACTCCTCTTTTACCGTTTTTCAAATGTTTTTGGGTAAAACACATGTGCCTACTTGTTATTTTCATGTTTTCCCATGTTTTCATATCATATACTTGCTATGTTCATTAGTACACTATTAGTACATGATTTCACTATGTTTTGCTATGTATGTTTACTTAACATGCTAGCACATTGTTTTACATTACATTTCTTTTGCTATGTATGTTTACTTAACATGCTAGCACATTGTTTTACATGACTTTTCTGCTTTGTATGTTAACTTAGCATACTTAGTACATTGTTTTATATTGCATCTCTGTTGCATATGTTCTCGTAACATATGGACACATTGTTTTATATCTCTACCTTGTATGTTCACTTAGCATACTAGGTACATTATTTTCATAAAACATGCTTACATTTGGTATATCATTTGGTTTGTTTAACGGGACTAAATTACATTCATTAACACCGATCATGCCGCTCGGTAGTAGGTAGTGGTACCATAGGACTTGACAAATCCTGTTCCTAAAATCCTAGGTTTGTTTGGATGGATGGAATGACCGTATCCGAAAACATTTCTTTTTGATAACTTTTACTCTAAGGTTATCCTGCTGTCTCAAGGCTTGAATGTAGGCGTTTAACATTACCGAATAGATGTTGTATCAGTAAAGCATGCATTATTCTACAAAGCATAACTTTTGATTTATTCAAATACTTTGTTTTGTACATTTTTACTTGTGGTTTAAGTAGTCTCATTTTACTTACCATACATAACTTTTGATTACACATTACATGATTTACATTTGATGGTTTTCACACAAACATTTGACATTTGACTATACATAAACATTTTTACATTGGTGATTGGTTTTGTTTAAGTGATTTAAATAACGAGGCGTGTGTAATAAGATAAAAGCATGGTGGATATGCCGCTGGTATTCCTATATATAAGTGCTTTTATAGTATTACATATCGTAGCGTTATTTAAACCATTTCAATATTTGACATATTACATTTTACACAAATGACATATTTTCACTAAACAATTGTTTTACAAAACAACTCATTTTATACAAACTCATTTTACTTGGTTATTCATTTAACCTTACATTACTCTTTTACATATCATCTACTTTATCATCGATTTTCAAATGATTTATAAAACAAAACATTTTGCAAGGATCATGACTGACTTTTGTTAAACTTTTTTCTAAACTTATAAGTCATGAATCTTATTTTCACAAAACCTATGTATCTCATAGGCATTTTTATGCTGACGTACCTATTTTCATATGTGTTTCAAGAAATGATGCATAGGATTGATCAAGATACACTTAGGCGGACTTGGGCCTTACTGACAATAAAAGATGCAAGACTAGTTAATTATGTTATACTTCTTTGTTTGTTAAGACATTGTAACTCTTTTTATCGATAAAACAAAATTTCAATTGTCCATGTGTTATGAAACAATGATTCTGTTACAACACTCCTCGACGATTCCGCCACGTTTTGTTGTTTTACGTGGTCGGGGTGTGACAGAAAATTTGGTATCAGAGCTCATGGTTATAGGGAATTAGGTTATTAGTAATGCTTTGACCTAGTCTATAACCTTCCTAGGACCCTAACACAAGATTCTTGTGTTTAGACCTTAAAACAATACCGTCACCTATCCTTAGGCGACAACCACAACAAGAAGATAAATTTCAAATCCGCTTTGAAAAGCAATCATCTGTTCTAGGATGATTAATTACTAGGTTTTGAACCCTCTAAGTTTTCAAAATCTCGTCAAGGTTTTGGGTTCTCAATAATGTGAACATGTGCAAACTAGAAGAGTGAATGCCTGTACTCTGAGTTTTCTGTCTAAGGCTAGAGTGTTCGTACAAATCCGCAGTATCGGACAAGTCACTCTTACCTAGGAACTCTTGGGGTGAGTGTTCACTTATAGGCGAGCATGTCTTCAGTGATACATTAATATGACCTTTTTACTTTGATTTGTCACTGTCTCATTTGTTTGCCTTAGGTAATAAACAAATGATCGCAAATTCTATGCGTTGCCATTCTGTTTTGTTTATCCGGTAACCTTTCACTTGTTTCTTCCTATGCTTTTCATTTCTTCTAGAATGTCTCTTCATCTCAGCAACGGTCAAATGTCCGAGCAAACAGCCAAATTTGCCCAGCAAATAGGCGAAGTGATTCTGAAGTCTGTGGATCTAGGTATTGCCATGTCTCGTCTAAAAAATGGAGCCACTCAAGAGTCACTGAAGAAAGCAGAAGTCAAGCCTGCACCAAAATCAAGGAAGCGTAAGGCTTCAAAGAAACCCGCAGCGGGTGCACCTAATCAAGCAGGACCTAGCCAGGTAGCGACGCCACCAGCTAGGAAGCCGTACTTGGGAGCTGCCCCATGGTGCAAGCGATGCAACCATCATCATTTAAACCTCATACCCTGCTCCAAATGTACCTACTGTGGACGGTGGGGACATTTGGTTAACATATGCCGCTTTGCTATCTAAAACAAAGCTGTTGCAAACCTTGCTGCTACCTAACTCCCAGTCAACCCTACTCAAGCTCGTTTTCCGTCTGGTACTTGCTACAACTGTGGCGAGATGAGCCATTTCAGGAACAACTTCCCGAAGATTGTCAGTGCAAATCCAACCCTTGGATGAGCATTTGGCTGAGCAAAAGATGTTGCTGTCTTATGCCTTTGTTTCTTTTGTTTTCTTGTATTGTGAAACAATCTGTCTCGTTTATAAATAAAAGTTGTTGTTCGCAATTATGATATACAAGTATAGTTACATGTGTGTATGGCATTTCCCTATAATACCTACATTAAGGAACTATGTTCCTTACAAACTACTCTTGTGAATTTTCCCAGTCTTGTGTTTACTCATGATTCCCTTGGTAAATTCTAAGTACTCGTTTCATTTTAAGAAACTAAGTACATAAAATAAAGTGACATTATGAGTAATCGTGCTTTTGCACATCTGTGCCTTCGAATCCTTGGCTAGATAACCAAGGATATTTTCAAATCTCATACCCATTAGGTTCTGATTTTTTCAACATGCATAACATAAGTTTTCAAAACAACCTACATGATTTCAAAACATTCTATATATAGTTCGAAAACATTTTTAATATAGTGTATTTACTTAACATAACAAATGCACAAAGCTTTGTCTATGTTTTCAAAAACAAACTGCAAGATTTCAAAATCATTGTCTATATTTTCAAAAACAACCTTCATGATTTCAAAATGATTCATATAGTTTGAAAACAATACAGTATAATTACTTATATCAAGTGCATGATTTCAAAAGCATCATTCATGTTTTCAAAAACTTTATACATAATTTCAAAATTCATCTCATGATTTTAAAGCATAGTTATACTTATCTAGTACACCTACTTTATAATTTCAAAAGTATTATGTAAGATTTCGAAAACATTAAACGCATTTTTAAAAAGAAACCCCATGCATAGTTTTCAAAAATATTTTTCTCATGCATTAACTTAACTTTCAAATTCTGCTTCATATGTCGCCTTGACATATCTAGCATCTCAACTTCATAAGCATTTTTTTTTGTTTCATGTTTTGACTTAAGCACATCCAGTGCAAGGTTTCGAAACATCTTCAACTTCTAAAATCCATATGGGATCTTTTTATCTCTATAATTAGATCCTGGTGGATAATTATCATTCAAATCGGAGTCCTTAATTGGATTCCTTGTGTACCTAAATTCGAACATTTCGATTCCTTATAATCGAAATCGAATTTTCTCTTTAAGATCTTTCTATCTTCATAGTTAGATTCTTGATAATGTTTAAAGTGCCAAATGAAATCCACGGATTGGATTCCTGGTGTGCTTTAAATATCCGTGTCCAAAGATAACAAATTAATGATCAAGTTAAACAATTATGTGATTATGTGTTTATGCATTTTGTGTTTTCTTTTATGCATTTTTGTGACTTTGTATACTCTGGATATTCGTTATCCAAATCCTCGTAGAATCTTTCATATCTTCATATGAGGGATTCATAGTAGGATATTAAAAAAGGTACTACCTTAAATCCTTATTGGGCTTCTACATGATAGTCAAGACCCTTGGATTATATAGCACCATTCCATGATTTAAAGAGACCCCTTTGAGTGGTCTAGGTCAAAAGATTGATTCAAAATCTGGTTAAGAATGACATGTGATGATATACGCTGAAAAGACTCCTTGGTTGTCTATTTAAATCATTTATTGATTTAATTAAAAGGACCCTATGGTGGTCTAGTCACAATCATCACAAGTTCGTTCATTATCTTCTTCCCCTGCACACTATAAGATGCACTACGTGACTATTCAAGGAATTACATAGCTATGGATGCATACATAATTACGAAGTTCAGTGCACAGAAACCCAGTAAATTTTATTATGTGTAAGAACCGAGAGTGACAACAATAACAAAATGTGAACGATGTAATGGAGGTACGGTGGACGCACCAATAACGCTTAATAGACTTATATATAAGTTTCCCTCCTACATTATAAGCATGATGTTATTTAAAGTTACTAGAAGTTCAGAACTCTAACCAGTGTTGTTCGATCTTTTCAACTTCATGTTTCAAGCTCTCACAAGTTTCCTCTAAATAAATTTCGGGACGAAATTTCCTGAAGTAGGGGAGACTGTGACACCTGTGTCACTTCAACCATCAAACAAATACCAAACCAATGAAATATTGTATTTCATACTTGGGATTTGTATAAACATGTGTATTATTTGCACATATCAACTCTTGTTCGATTTCGGGCTCTAAATCGCTTTCTGGAAGGTTATACGCGCCCTGATGCGTAAATATAACCAGTTTAATGCAACAAACACTCCGGAACAGTGACATAGGCTTAACATACCTTTACATAACTTAGAAATAAGTTTTGGAAGGTTTGGTATGCCGAAATCAAGTTTATTCGCTTACAGGGACTAAATTCGACAAACTGTGAAAGTATGTCAATTTGTACTGTAACGGACATTCCGGAACTTGATCATAAGTTAAAAACACCCAAAATATCCTTTACATAGCTTAGAAATAGGCTTTGAGGGGTTCGGTGTGCTAAAATAAACTTTTTGGTCATTCAGGGACTAAAAGCGTCAAAAAGTGCATAAGTTTGCATTTTCGCGCATAACTTACGTTCTGAATATATCCGGACATCCAAAAATTTATGTAATCATTAAAATATTATGTTTTAGTGATTGTCTTGATAAAAATCCATTCATCGCGTAATTTTGATCATTTTCGCGTCCGTTACGACTTCCGTCGTAATTAACCGAACAACGTAACTGTATGGCCAAACGAACTGACATCCGACATATTTTTGAGCATATTTTAAATTCCCTGTACTTTAACTTCATATTAGAGCCTTAAAATGAGGTTAACGGGGCTTAAACGTGTTGGTGCACTACATCTGTCGACTTCGTCTTGTATCGAGTCTTACACTAGTTAGAATAGATCAGGGCACGTAAAACGAGAGTTAGAAAGATTTCGCTTGAGGACATTCCAAGCGAAATCTCCAAGTCTATATATAGGGATTTTAGGTCAAGCGAAATCATAGTTTTTGAGAGAGTGATTTCCATACCGAGGTGCTGCCGGTGTGAGAACTGATTGTAATTGTTGTCTAATCAATACAAATCAGTGTTAAAGTGAAGATTCAGCTGTTTACACATCAAATACTTGTTTTCCGCACCTGTATTTGATAGAATTCCTCTGAACCGACTTATTCGGATCCGCAAACCGATCCTACAATTGGTATCAGAGCCAGTTGAGGAGTTCTACAGGAATTCAGCTGAAATTGACATCATTTTCTTCCTTCTACATCTTCTTTTAACAGTTCAGAAAATTTTTCACGGTCTAAATCATCTCAAATTCTCACAGATTGTTTAAAAGTACAAGATAACAAATCCTTGAAAGTTTCACAGCCAAATTTGACCTAAAAGTGATTAAAATTGACCTCCGAATGAATTTCGCTTGAACGAATCAGATTTCAGTTGTAGATTTCGCTTCAAACAAGTATTCTATTTCGCTTCAGGGCCGTCGCTTCAACAATTTCGCTTCAGGAATTGTTGCTTGAACGATTTCGCTTCAAAGTTTTCGCTTCAAGGTGTTCGCTTCAGAGTTCTCTCTTCATACAGCTTCGCTTGAAATTGTTTCGCTTCAACTATTTCGCTTCAAGGCTTTCGCTTGAGGATTGTTCAGTTTGTCTAGTTCGCTTGAAGGGTTCTGCTTAAAAGATAGTATTTCGCTTGAAAGTGTCTGAAACATGGATAACGATTTCCACAACGCTTTTGCAACATCGTCTAGTTCATCTTCCATTGCTCAGAATATGAATTCTGAAAATGAAATGGGGACTACTCAGAAACCCCCGAAGCTAATGGGAATTGAAGAATACTACGGATGGAAAGATAGATTCGAAAACTGGGTGCAAGCAAATCATTTAAGATCATGGGAATGTATTCTGACAAAGTATACTCCACCTCAAACCGAAATGCAGATTGAAAAACAGCTTTCAGATTTTAGTAAGGAAGAACGGGAAATATACCGAGCTGAAAAGATGATGATTAGTCTACTTCAACAGGCCGTTAAAGAAGACATCTTCATACTACTTCAACATGACAAAACATCACAATCAATATGGGATGCTCTAAAAATCAAAGTTGAAGGCAGTACGAGTATGATTAAAAGCAGGAAGGCATTGCTTAAAAAGGAATTTGATTTGTTCACAAGTTTGCCCGGAGAAGATACAAAGAAACTCATTGAACGATATTGTCACTTAGTGAGAACAATGTCAATGATGGGTATTAAAAAGGAAAATGATGAATGGGTGGATAAACTTGCTGATGCATTACCTCAGAAAGAGTGGGGAACTTATTTGATGATACTGAAGAATACGGGAGTTTATGATAGATTGTCGATCTCTCAGTTCATTGAAAAGATTGAAAGTCAGGATTTGGAACAGCAGAAGATCGCAAGGATGAACAGTCCAAGTGGTGATCAAGATGTAAAGATGTATTACAAGGGTAATGTTCCAGTTCAAGAAGCTGAAAGAAGTCTGAAAATCCAGACTGCATTTAGTGCTGGAGATTCTACAGAAAAGATTGATCAAAGCTTAAACAAAAGCAGTAGTGGATTCTCATTTTATCCAAGTGTCAATCCAAAAACTTCATCAGAAAATTTTCAGTCTCAAAGCACAAAGATGGGAAATGGTTGTGTGATTCAATGCAACATAGCTCTAAATCTTCCAGAAGGTCAAAGTTTTTCTGAAGACATTGCGAAAGATCATATGGCATTACTTGGTTCCGTACTTATCTCATATGAAGGATTAGTTGCTGGTCGAATTGGAAATCCTATGCTTACAAAGGAGGATTACGATCAGATAGACGCTGAAGAGATGGAACTAATGGATATCAAATGGTGTCTTGCAAGTGTTCTGAGACGTGCTGAAAAGTTCAAGACAATTACCGGGAGAAATGATTTTCTTGATGCTTGTGTTTCTACTTTAGGTTTTGATAAATCTAAAGTTACTTGTTTCAGGTGCAGAGAAAAAGGTCATTTTAAGCGGGAGTGCAAGAATAGAGAAGTTAGTGGAGCTCAGAATCCATTTGGAAAAGACGATTACTACCGGAAAGCCATTTATCAACAAGTTGGTCAGACACAAGAATTACAGACAGCTCATGGTAGAAAGATTGAAGATTCAAAGAGAGGATGCTTGGTAGATTTCAACTGGAGCAATTATATATCTTCTGACAGCAAAGCATGCACAGTTGATCAAGATGATGAGAAATTACCTGAAGGTTTCAATTGGGATATGTTTGTTGATGAAAAGGGTGATTTCAAAGCTTTCATTGCAAAGATTGTTAAAGAACCAGACTTGTTTGCAACCTGGATGAGATCTATTGGTGAAACAATGAAAGAACATTCAGTTACATCTGAAGAAAGCTCAGAAAGTGTTGATGCAGATTCACTAAGTACAGATGAAAGTGTGCTGAATGATATTTCTTCAGAAAAGGAAGTTACATTTGATCAAACACCATCTGATTCTGGTGTATCTGAAGATGATTCTGACAAATCTGCACAGTTTGATAAAACACCGATTGAGAGTAGCAGTGATGATGAAGAAGAGAAACATATTAATGTGGCTAAACATCATCTTTCTCCTGAAAGTTTTCATTTTTATTTTGCAGATCGCATGGAGAAACTGAAGGAGAAACAAGCTGCTAAAGAACAACAACCATATGAGGAAGTTAAAGTAGTTGTTGAAGAAAAGGTGACTGAAGCTGAGAAAGTAACTGATGAAGAAAAGGTGATTGAAGTGGTAAAAACAATTGAGATTGAGAAGATTGTCGAAGTTGAAAAGCCTTGTAAAAAATGTTTGGAAGCTTGCAAGAAGTGTGAAGAAAAAGATGTGACGTTGTTTGATCGGGAAAAATTGATAGAAAAGCTATTATCTGACATCAGCTATGTGAAAGAATCTTATAACGTGTTGAACAGAACAGTGACAGGTCTTCAAACAACGAATTCTGAAAGAGAAAAGGCGTTAACGATGACGAATTCTACGCTGATGGCAAAGCAAAAGGCAATTAATCATTACATCGAAGAAAATGCTAGTTTAAAGCAAGAGTTGGAGAAAGAAAAGATCGAAAATGAAAGGATCAGAAGGTTATTACTGAGTTATTCTTGTTCTGATTATGTTATTGATCGAGTTTATCCTACTGTTGCAGGTTTTGAAGCATTTCAGGATGAGAAGCAAAAGAATGAGACTGGTAAGAAATCGACTGTAAAATACAACAAGTGTCCGCCTCCTATCTGGGAAGGGTATTCTCCTAGAAAACCAAATGAGGAGCAAGTCGAAAAAGCAGTCAATATAAAGTTAAAATCCGAGACAACTGACGTTTTACCAGATAACATTGATATCACATTTACCTCGTCTGATACTGATCATGAGTCCGAGTTAATCAAAAAGGTGGTCGATCAGGTGTTGGATACTGAGGAGGTGTCTGAGTCAAAGTCTGAGTCTGGGTGTTCAAGTTCGTCAGTCAAAAGTTCGAGTTCGTCGGTCACAAATTCCAAATCATCGGAAAAACGGTTTTATAGTAAAGAATTTTTGTTATCAAAAGCGAATTTGGGTGATGAAACATTTAAAGTTGCATATACTTTAAATGGTTCTGACAAATTATATTCTGATGAAGAGTTTCCAATGGATAGTGTTAGATTTGACAAGATCGAAAAGGTTTTCAAAGTCACAGAAATTAATATTTCTGACACTAAAAATTTAAATCTTAATGAAAAATCTAAAAAATACACTTCAAGAGTTCAACAAAGGTTAAACAAAAAAAAAAAGGAAAAAGGATTACAATTTTAGTTCTGGTTTTCAAAAGAAAACAAATCAAAATTGTAATTACAAAAGAAAAGGTTTAGGTTTTATTCAGCAAGAAAGTTACAGAAAGGTAAACAATTCTAAACCAAAAACGGAATTTGTTTCAGGTGGAAGTGTTGAAGAAGAACAGAAGAAACCTTTCTGGAAAGAAACAAATCAGGAGTTTCTTGTTGAAAGAAAAAGAACAGGAACTGGAGTTTTTCATTCAAGAGACATTCCAAGAGATACAAGAACTTGTTTTCAATGCCAAGTTGTTGGACACATTGCTCACAATTGTCCAAACAAAGTCAACAAAAAACAGGGAGTCTCTGAAAAACTTAAAGAAAAAGTGGTTGAAAAGAATGATTCACCAACTACAAACTTCAAAACTGTTGAAAATTCAAAGAATGAAGTTGGTGAAAATTCTAAAAGATTGTACAAAAAGAAGGCAAAAGACAACCAAACATGGGTTGTTAAAAAATTAGTTGATAGTTCTGACAATGAATCTGATTCCACAAAATCAGAGGAGTCACAAAATGAGATTAATGATTTGTTGAATGATGCTGGCATTAAATCTATGAGTGTGAAAGAGATTCAACAAATGGTTGGTAAAATAGAAATCTCAGATTTTGATATTGAAAAAACATTCAATGGTAATGTTAAGAAAATTTTCAAGAAAATGCTTGATGGGAAAGTAAAGGGGGTTAAAGATTTTTATGCAACTAAAAAGGCAACTTACAACCCTACTGCCCAGGAATTGGAAGCCACCAAGTCAAATAAGACTTGGGTGGAAGTTTGCTTTCCTTAAAGTCTTAGGACTTGCCGGAGATCCCAAGTTTATATCGTGGATCAGGAATCGGCATCTTTCTAATGTTTGAAGATTTTGGTTAAAAGTTTTTGATAGTGTTTGAATGTTTATAGGTTGTATGACTACGCCGGAGCTTCCAGGTTGGTAAGTGCGAAGCAGGAATCGGCATTTTGATTGGTAAAATGGTGATGTAGACGTAACATTCCTACAAGTGGTATTGTGTTTGGTATAATAGGTGTATACATGAAAAGGTTATTCAAGGTCATTAAGTTGATTTTGATTGGACCATACTTACAATTGATAGAGAATAGACAATGTGATGAACCACACTCCGAATCTTAAAAGGATTATGTCATAAAAACTTATTTTCCGGAAAAATCATTTTGATTAAAACAAACTTAAGTGTTTTGAAATCTAAATGAGAAAATAGTTTTGTGATAGGGGGAGTTCTGATTGTTTATGCCGAGTGAATGGCGATTTGATGCGATTCGATATCAGTTGTCACTTTATTGTACAGTTTATTTTCAAATTTCCTAAAATGTGTTTGCATTTTAGGGGGAGTAAAATTTTTTTCAGAAAATCCAAAAACATTTGAAAATTTGAAAAAGACAAAAACATGATAAAATTCAAAAATGAGTTTTTGTTGCATATAGAGGAAATGATAGTACATCAGTGGACTATCACAACATGCTAAAGAAATGTAAAGATAAATATGTGATAAACAATCTTACTGTGGATATGTCAGTAGGTTTTTGCACATTTAGTAGATTGTAACGAGATATAAACTTAAATTTCAAACTTGCTTGTTCTGTGGGTTAACACAAACTTGGATATATAGGTAACCCCTGAAATCTTGTTTGAAAGGTCCCTTATTCTGAGATACTAGGTCTTTATGCTCAGTGATATCTGGGGTATTATCCCGGGACTTCTGATTTTGCGGAAGCAATGGCCTAGTCCCCGGAGAATACTTTCTGCTTAGTGGACTATCACAACATGCTAAAGAAATGTAAAGATAAATATGTGATAAACAATCTTACTGTGGATATGTCAGTAGGTTTTTGCACATTTAGTAGATTGTAACGAGATATAAACTTAAATTTCAAACTTGCTTGTTCTGTGGGTTAACACAAACTTGGATATATAGGTAACCCCTGAAATCTTGTTTGAAAGGTCCCTTATTCTGAGATACTAGGTCTTTATGCTCAGTGATATCTGGGGTATTATCCCGGGACTTCTGATTTTGCGGAAGCAATGGCCTAGTCCCCGGAGAATACTTTCTGCTTGCTTGAAATATAGCATCACCCTCAGCTAAAAAATGATGAAACATTGAAAAATGCTAATCATGGCTGTTGAAATTCAAAAGATCCTCTAAATGGGACACACCTAAAAGTCAACTAGGCTCTCTGCTGAACGGAAGTTCTGACCTGAGCTATCACGGTTGCATAATTTATTCCCCTTACAGATATCATCTGTGGTATACTCACCTGTAAGACTGAATATTGGGATCTGGATACGGGAGTATATTCAAGTAGTGGGACACACGGATAAGTTTAAGTGCTTAAAACATTAACCTCGTATCTCGGATCAATTGAACTTTGTGTGAAAATTTAAGTGGACAAATATACTGACAATCTAGGTGAATTGTTTGGAACTAAAAATGAAATAAAGCTTAACGGTGTTGGTGATGTGTCTCAGAAACTGATATGATCCTCTTGCACGAACTCACAAAAATATTGTTTGTAAATATTTTTTTATTGTATTTCATTCCTTTCAAAAAGTACAAAAAGATTTTTAGTGTGTTTTAGCATAAAAGTTTGAAAAATTTTAAAAAGATTTTCAACAACTGATATTGAAAAGCTGATTGTCAAAATTTCAAGTGCTAAACATGATGACTTTGTTGTGAGGGGGAGTGAATCTGAAAATGCTAAAAGGTTTGATAAATCCTACAATTGATATTTTAAAACCTTCATTTGGTTCATCAGTGGTTGATGATATGAGAGAGAGTTATTTGATTAGATTGTTGGTGCATTTAATTAGTTAAATTTAGAAAATTTATTTCTGGGTTAAGATTGTTACAGGTGAGCCAGGTTAATTCATTCAAAGATTATGAAAGTCAAACTCTGATCATGAATCTAAAAAGTTTGCTAGCTGCTGATGCTGATGAACTTAAGGAATCAAGAGATCTGATCAAGAGAATTAGATAAAAGCCAGGCAATGATCTTGTAAACAACTTTTGAGTCAGACATCGATCCTAAAGCAGATGTTGCTGAAGTATAAATGAATACCAGCAAATCGTGAGAGAGAGTTTGTTAGAGCCAGGAGATTCAGGAAAAGAAGATAGAGAGAGAAAAGCCCAGGGACTGATCAAGAATGAAGATGTAAAGACACAGTATTGGTGTGACTCGATAGTCGACTCGTCAACATCTGAGGGGGAGTCTGTTGGTGCACTACATCTGTCGACTTCGTCTTGTATCGAGTCTTACACTAGTTAGAATAGATCAGGGCACGTAAAACGAGAGTTAGAAAGATTTCGCTTGAAGGATTGTATTTGTAAAGGATTTCGCTTGAAGCCTTAAGCGAAATCAACATGTAACGATTTCGCTTCAGGACATTCCAAGCGAAATCTCCAAGTCTATATATAGGGATTTTAGGTCAAGCGAAATCATAGTTTTTGAGAGAGTGATTTCCATACCGAGGTGCTGCCGGTGTGAGAACTGATTGTAATTGTTGTCTAATCAATACAAATCAGTGTTAAAGTGAAGATTCAGCTGTTTACACATCAAATACTTGTTTTCCGCACCTGTATTTGATAGAATTCCTCTGAACCGACTTATTCGGATGCGCAAACCGATCCTACAAAACGTGTCAAAACGCATCAAAAATCAAGTTCGGAGTCACAGGGGCCTGTTCTACCAAAAATCAAACTTTGCTGGTCTGCACAAGGCTTACGGACCATAAGCACTTATCCATACGGTCCGTAAGGACCTCCCAGTTCAGCAGAAGTGTTTTCCAGCCATTTCCAGCCTGTTCCAGCTGTTTAGGGGCCTTGCACATGGTATTTTCAATACTATGGGCTCATTCTAAAGGTGCCCATGGTTTTGTAAAACAATGGGCCCATGTGTACGGCCTAGATCGAAGCACGTTTCTCGATGAACGATCTTAACGGTTGTGCCATGCCTATATATACCCCTTGCTCTCATTTGCAAAAACACACTTGATTTTTGATATTTTCTTTAAGTTGAAGTATAAAACACTTCATACCTGAGAAATACTTGGAAAATCAATCTTGCGGGGACCTTCTGTAAGTATTCTTTCGTTCTTTTCTTTCGTTTTTAACGTTAAAGTCAAACTGCGTTTGACTTTCTACATTGACCAGTTTATGGTCAATGCGAAGTTCATTTGAACTTCATAACGTGAGCGTAATCACGATGGTTATAGTCCCTAGTGACTATACCTACTGATTACCACGTTATCTAGGCTTAGTGACGAGTCGTAGTTTCGGCCAAAATGCGTATTCTTGCGTATTTTGTAACCAAACTACTTTTAGGTATCAAAACCATTTGTTTTGATACCAAACCTGTTTTCTAAATTCGTTAAACATGTTTTAACATGTTTAACTTGTCGCTTTTAGAATTGTGCTTGTCTAGGGTCGTAAAGGTAAGCAATCTAAACAATCGCTTATACTTTCGAACCCGACCCATTTGGTCGATCATTAGGATCCGACCAAACACTTTAGGTGACCATAGTTGTATAGGGAATAACCTTCCGAGGTTATACCTTATGGTCACATCGTTTAAGTAGTTGTATGATAAGTAGTTTATATGCCTTAGGAAAATTACCAAAATGCCCTTTTTAAGCCAAATTTCATTTTAAGCCTATGTAACGTAACTTTTGACATCTAAACTGATTTAGCAACAATATTAGACATGTTAAGGCATATTTTACTTGTCATAGGACTAGTTAAGCGGTCCGAGCGCGTTTTACGCGAACGACCCGTGAAAGTAGCATAAGCTACCTAAACGGGTCGTAATTAACTTAACTTTCAAATTCTGCTTCATATGTCGCAGAACTATTAAACGCATTTTTAAAAAGAAACCCCATGCACAGTTTTCAAAAATATTTTTCTCATGCATTAACTTAACTTTCAAATTCTGCTTCATATGTCGCCTTGACATATCTAGCATCTCAACTTCATAAGCATTTTTTTTTGTTTCATGTTTTGACTTAAGCACATCCAGTGCAAGGTTTCGAAACATCTTCAACTTCTAAAATCCATATGGGATCTTTTTATCTCTATAATTAGATCCTGGTGGATAATTATCATTCAAATCGGAGTCCTTAATTGGATTCCTTGTGTACCTAAATTCGAACATTTCGATTCCTTATAATCGAAATCGAATTTTCTCTTTAAGATCTTTCTATCTTCATAGTTAGATTCTTGATAATTTTTAAAGTACCAAATGAAATCCACGGATTGGATTCCTGGTGTGCTTTAAATATCCGTGTCCAAAGATAACAAATGAATGATCAAGTTAAACAATTATGTGATTATGTGTTTATGCATTTTGTGTTTTCTTTTATGCATTTTTGTGACTTTGTATACTCTGGATATTCGTTATCCAAATCCTCGTAGAATCTTTCATATCTTCATATGAGGGATTCATAGTAGGATATTAAAAAAGGTACTACCTTAAATCCTTATTGGGCTTCTACATGATAGTCAAGACCCTTGGATTATATAGCACCATTCCATGATTCAAAGAGACCCCTTTGAGTGGTCTAGGTCAAAAGATTGATTCAAAATCTGGTTAAGAATGACATGTGATGATATACGCTGAAAAGACTCCTTGGTTGTCTATTTAAATCATTTATTGATTTAATTAAAAGGACCCTATGGTGGTCTAGTCACAATCATCACAAGTTCGTTCATTTTCTTCTTCCCCTGCACACTATAAGATGCACTACGTGACTATTGAAGGAATTACATAGCTATGGATGCATACATAATTACGAAGTTCAGTGCACAGAAACCCAGTAAATTTTATTATGTGTAAGAACCGAGAGTGACAACAATAACAAAATGTGAACGATGTAATGGAGGTACGGTGGACGCACCAATAACGCTTAATAGACTTATATATAAGTTTCCCTCCTACATTATAAGCATGATGTTATTTAAAGTTACTAGAAGTTCAGAACTCTAACCAGTGTTGTTCGATCTTTTCAACTTCATGTTTCAAGCTCTCACAAGTTTCCTCTAAATAAATTTCGGGACGAAATTTCCTGAAGTAGGGGAGACTGTGACACCTGTGTCACTTCAACCATTAAACAAATACCAAACCAATGAAATATTGTATTTCATACTTGGGATTTGTATAAACATGTGTATTATTTGCACATATCAACTCTTGTTCGATTTCGGGCTCTAAATCGCTTTCTGAAAGGTTATACGCGCCCTGATGCGTAAATATAACCAGTTTAATGCAACAAACACTCCGGAACAGTGACATAGGCTTAACATACCTTTACATAACTTAGAAATAAGTTTTGGAAGGTTTGGTATGCCGAAATCAAGTTTATTCGCTTACAGGGACTAAATTCGACAAACTGTGAAAGTATGTCAATTTGTACTGTAACGGACATTCCGGAACTTGATCATAAGTTAAAAACACCCAAAATATCCTTTACATAGCTTAGAAATAGGCTTTGAGGGGTTCGGTGTGCTAAAATAAACTTTTTGGTCATTCAGGGACTAAAAGCGTCAAAAAGTGCATAAGTTTGCATTTTCGCGCATAACTTATGTTCTGAATATATCCGGACATCCAAAAATTTATGTAATCATTAAAATATTATGTTTTAGTGATTGTCTTGATAAAAATCCATTCGTCGCGTAATTTTGATCATTTTCGCGTCCGTTACGACTTCCGTCGTAATTAACCGAACAACGTAACTGTATGGCCAAACGAACTGACATCCGACATATTTTTGAGCATATTTTAAATTCCCTGTACTTTAACTTCATATTAGAGCCTTAAAATGAGGTTAACGGGGCTTAAACGTGTCAAAACGCATCAAAAATCAAGTTCGGAGTCACAGGGGCCTGTTCTACCAAAAATCAAACTTTGCTGGTCTGCACAAGGCTTACGGACCGTAAGCACTTATCCATACGGTGTTTTCCAGCCATATCCAGCCTGTTCCAGCTGTTTAGGGGCCTTGCACATGGTATTTTCAATACTATGGGCTCATTCTAAAGGTGCCCATGGTTTTGTAAAACAATGGGCCCATGTGTACGGCCTAGATCGAAGCACGTTTCTCGATGAACGATCTTAACGGTTGTGCCATGCCTATATATACCCCTTGCTCTCATTTGCAAAAACACACTTGATTTCTGAGATTTTCTCTAAGTTGAAGTATAAAACACTTCATACCTGAGAAATACTTGGAAAATCAATCTTGCGGGGACCTTCTATAAGTATTCTTTCGTTCTTTTCTTTCGTTTTTAACGTTAAAGTCAATCTGCGTTTGACTTTCTGCATTGACCAGTTTATGGTCAATGCGAAGTTCATTTGAACTTCATAACGTGAGCGTAATCACGATGGTTATAGTCCCTAGTGACTATACCTACTGATTACCACGTTATCTAGGCTTAGTGACGAGTCGTAGTTTCGGCCAAAATGCGTATTCTTGCGTATTTTGTAACCAAACTACTTTTAGGTATCAAAACCATTTGTTTTGATACCAAACCTGTTTTCTAAATTCGTTAAACATGTTTTAACATGTTTAACTTGTCGCTTTTAGAATTGTGCTTGTCTAGGGTCGTAAAGGTAAGCAATCTAAACAATCGCTTATACTTTCGAACCCGACCCATTTGGTCGATCATTAGGATCCGACCAAACACTTTAGGTGACCATAGTTGTATAGGGAATAACCTTCCGAGGTTATACCTTATGGTCACATCGTTTAAGTAGTTGTATGATAAGTAGTTTATATGCCTTAGGAAAATTACCAAAATGCCCTTTTTAAGCCAAATTTCATTTTAAGCCTATGTAACGTAACTTTTGACATCTAAACTGATTTAGCAACAATATTAGACATGTTAAGGCATATTTTACTTGTCATAGGACTAGTTAAGCGGTCCGAGCGCGTTTTACGCGAACGACCCGTGAAAGTAGCATAAGCTACCTAAACGGGTCGTAATGGGTCGTAAGCACTTAGGTTCGGTTTCATTTTAGTATGTGGGCTTTGTTAAACCATATCATATGAGTTCCAATACTCATTTGGTTTAGGAAACCTCATACTATCCCATCTCCCGATTTTGGTCCGGTTATTTATGTAGTTATCTATATTAGGTGCCGTTTGACTTTCGTGATCCCTCTAGCTTTGCTTGGTTGTTGTTCAAGACTTCTAAGCACCATCAAGTGAGTACATAGACCCCTCTTTTACGGTTTTCCAAATGTTTTGGGATAAAACACATGTGCCTACTTGTTATTTTCATGATTTCCCATGTTTTCATATCATATACTTGCTATGTTCATTAGTACACTATTAGTACATGATTTCACTATGTTTTGCTATGTATGTTTACTTAACATGCTAGCACATTGTTTTACATTACATTTCTTTTGCTATGTATGTTTACTTAACATGCTAGCACATTGTTTTACATGACTTTTCTGCTTTGTATGTTAACTTAGCATACTTAGTACATTATTTTATATTGCATCTCTGTTGCATATGTTCTCGTAACATATGGACACATTGTTTTATATCTCTACCTTGTATGTTCACTTAGCATACTAGGTACATTATTTTCATAAAACATGCTTACATTTGGTATATCATTTGGTTTGTTTAACGGGACTAAATTACATTCATTAACACCGATCATGCCGCTCGGTAGTAGGTAGTGGTACCATAGGACTTGACAAATCTTGTTCCTAAAATCCTAGGTTTGTTTGGATGGATGGAATGACCGTATCCGAAAACATTTCTTTTTTATAACTTTTACTCTAAGGTTATCCTGCTATCTCAAGGCTTGAATGTAGGCGTTTAACATTACCGAATAGATGTTGTATCAGTAAAGCATGCATTATTCTACAAAGCATAACTTTTGATTTATTCAAATACTTTGTTTTGTACATTTTTACTTGTGGTTTAAGTAGTCTCATTTTACTTACCATACATAACTTTTGATTACACATTACATGATTTACATTTGATGGTTTTCACACAAACATTTGACTATACATAAACATTTTTACATTGGTGATTGGTTTTGTTTAAGTGATTTAAATAACGAGGCGTGTGTAATAAGATAAAAGCATGGTGGATATACCCGCTGGTACTTCCTATATATAAATGCTTTTATAGTATTACATATCGTTGCGTTATTTAAACCATTTCAATATTTGACATATTACATTTTACACAAATGACATATTTTCACTAAACAATTGTTTTACAAAACAACTCATTTTATACAAACTCATTTTACTTGGTTATTCATTTAACCTTACATTACTCTTTTACATATCATCTACTTTATCATCGATTTTCAAATGATTTATAAAATAAAACATTTTGCAAGGATCATGACTGACTTTTGTTAAACAACTTTTTCTAAACTTATAAGTCATGAATCCTATTTTCACAAAACCTATGTATCTCATAGGCATTTTTATGCTGACGTACCTATTTTTACATGTGTTTCAGGAAATGATGCATAGGATTGATCAAGATACACTTAGGCGGACTTGGGCCTTAGTGACAATTAAAGATGCAAGACTAGTTAATTATGTTATACTTCTTTGTTTGTTAAGACATTGTAACTCTTTGTATCAATAAAACAAAATTTCAATTGTCCATGTGTTATGAAACAATGATTATGTTACAACACTCCCCGACGATTCCGCCACGTTTTGTTGTTTTACGTGGTCGGGGTGTGACACATATATTCTTTTTAATGATGCTTTTTAATAAACCATTTTAAATATCATATATTCTTGGTAATGTTTTCTGCGTAAACTCTGCTTAAAACTGTTATATCATTGCATTTTAAATACACTAATACAAAGATTTTGGTTGTTATTAGGCACGAAGAAAGTTGCGAGCTTTCAAAGGGCATGTGAGGTTAAGAGTGTTGGTTCAAAGCTGATGAACGAATGTGATTGAAGAGGTTAACGTCAAAGGTATCTCCTTTCAATTCTTTCTTCCTTTAAGTGATGATACGGTAAACATTTTTTACTTCGATTTATATCGGTCTTAACTTTAAATTATGATTGCACTTTGTTTCCAGGTTTTACTTAAAGTAACTGTGGTTCTTCGTCTTGAAGGTACAAATGTTGACAAGGAAAGAGGATTCTCAAGGTAAAATTGATCATTGCCATCTCAATTTGGCTTAAAACAGGGAGGTCGGGTAACGGCTATTGTGGTTAAAGACGAAATGAAAAGATTACTATTCGTCTTTATAGTAATAAAAGGAAAGATGGACTGTTGAAATTATTTGAATTGTGACCTAATCACCGTATTATAGAAGTTAATTTAGCTAAAGACGAGCATAGTAATGATTATAATTCGTCTTTATACTGAAGGTTTAACTGAAACAGATGCAATGTCATTAAATGTTTAAAGTTATGTTATACATGATTGGAAGTTTATGTGTAAAATAGTTGAATTCACACTTTAGACATGTGACTAATTATATCTTTCATTATTTTTCGTCTTATTATGAGTTGGATAAGGAAGGTATGAATGCAGAATGTATGTATGTCTCTTGTATTTATATGCTTTGATCAGTTATAATCATAATTTGTTTGCCTATACAGATTCGTGATACCAGTGTGCTTGTGAGGTTAAGACCCGCTTGGAAGGATTTGAGAAGCTATTTGATTGCAAAAGGACGCAAACGATTTGAAGTTTATATCTGTACTATGCCCGAAAGAGATTACGCATTGGAAATGCGGAAGTTGCTCGATACTAGGACCCACCTAATCACTCCAAAGCAACTATTGAACTGTGTTGTATGTGTCAAATCAGGCATGTCTTTTATTTTAACTAAGAAAAATATCCTAGGTTGTGTTTGGTGTATGGAGTTTAGAAATGGATATGAAAGCGATATCCAAAAATTTTGAAATTTTATTTTTTTATGTAGGTGCACGCAAATCGTTGTTGAATGTGTTTAAAGATATGGTAATTGACGATAGATTAAAAGTTTGGGAAGAAAAAGATCAACTGTGAGTTCATGTGGTGCCTGCTTTCACTCCTTATTATGCTCCTCAAGCAGAGGTATTGTAAAATTACATTCTTAGTTTCTTCGTTTATTTTTTATTATTAATTTTCTAATTTATTAATAATATGCTTTGTTTATAGACAACAAACACTGTTCCAGTTCTGTTTGTGGCAAGGAACGTTGCATGTAACGTTAGAGCTGTTTTTTTTCAAGTAAGATGTTTATTTAAATAAAGAATATCAGATTTTTATTGCATACATAATACACGTGAAGAATGGTTTATTTACTATGATGTGTTGTTGTTCAGAGAATTTGATGAGAATTTTATAAGGAGGGTTACTGAACACACTATGAAGATGAAGTTTTGAATCTACCGTCTGCACCTGATGTTTGCAGTTATCTAATGCCAGAGGTGAGTAAATAAGAAAGCGACATTTAGAACTTTTTTAGTTCTTACTTGTTATTTAAACATTGTGTTTCGATCGTTATTTCCCTGTGGTTTGTCCACTTATATTATTTCAGGCCAAATTTCAAAATTGTACCATGTTCCTCCTTGACATTCTCGAAACGTGTCATATCAGTAAAAAAAACTCACATCAGTTAAAAAGTTCAGTTAGTTCAGGGGTAAAATTGTCATTTTACAGAAGTTTAAAAACTCACCTCTGGTTCAAATAAAGTGTGTTGCCCCAAACAAAAAGTATATTAATTTTTGTTATCTCTTTATTCAGCTGAAGTTGTTATGCGAATGGTCATGTTATAAATCTGAATTAATCGATGTTCGGTTGATGATGATGAGATCGATGTCACCTAAGGGATATTCATCAAAACGACATCAGCTTCTCATCTCTTATTATAGGTTGTTATATAGATTATAGATGTTCGTTTGATGATTTTGAGATCGATTTCAGCTAAGGGATAATCAGTCAATGATGTTGATGAGATGCTTCTCACCTAAGACTAAAACTATGGTGTTTTTCTTGTCCTTTCAACATGAGGCTATGATGATTTTTTAGATCTGATTAAAAATTGAATGAAGATAGCATTATGGTATGGCAAGGTTGTATGGCAAGGTTGTAGGATGGCAGTTGTTCATGCAACCTCTCTTGCAGCCATGGTGTTGTCATCTTTATGCATAATCTGAGCCTGCCATTCTGACAATTCGAATGTTTTGCAAGTTCACCATCAATGACCTTCGCCGACGCTGTGTTGTTGATTAAGGTTTTCAAAAGGGATCGTGTATAATCGTTGTCACATCTATACAAGAAAAAGGAGTTTGGTTGGTCTGAAATGTCTATTTAGCTGTATCTGAGGACGCTGGTAAGTTTTAATATTTAGCCGTGTTTTGTTTTCATGTGGTCGTGTGGCTATGGTGGTTTTACCAACAGATCTTGCTGAATTACACCCACTGTATGTGATGTTGCTACCGAGGCACTGTTATTATATACAATATTATATAGATTAAATCAGATTTATGACATCAGTATGGACAATGTGGCATATCTCAGTGATTGACACGTAAGTAAAGTGACCTCACTTTGCTTACGTGTCAACTTTTGAGATATGCCACATTGTCCATTCTGATGTCATAAATCCAATTTTAATCTAAATAATCTATTTATATTTTTATTTATACTATCTATAATAAGAGACTTCAGCATGATGTAAATCTGCCTACGTGTCAACTCCTAAGCTATGCCACATGTACATGCTGATATCATAATTCTGTTTTTTAATTGTAATATATAATATAACATTTTATTATTATTATTATTATTATTATTATTAATATAATTATTATAAGAAGAAAGAGTGAAGAAGAAAGAGAGACTTCAGATATGATTACTTCTCACAGGTGAATTAAATGCCGATTTCATCTCCCAATGCATTTTGTAAAGTGCATTTTTCTTGTCCTTTCAAGATGAGGCTATGATGATTTTGTAGATCTGAGTAAAAATTGAATGAAGATAGCATTATGGTATGGCAAGGTTGTAGGATGACAGTTGTTCATGCAACCTCTCTTGCAGCCATGGTGTTGTCATCTTTATGCACAATCTGAGCCTTGCATTATGACAATACAAATGTTTTGTAAGTTCACCATGATAGACCTTCGCTGATGCTGTGTTGGTAGCATATAACTAACTATTTGTGTTTTGTTTATTTTTTTTGGAACATTTTGTTTGTTTTTATGTTTTAAGATTTTAATGTGTTAATACAGCGAAGAAGCGGAATAACAGTACAATTGACACCACATTACACAGACTGGACAACAATTCTTCAGGAAAAACCGGTTAGTGCATTCAGAAGTTAATAATCTGAATTATGGATTGCTATTAAGATGTTTGTAAATTGGTTCTTTGTTGTTAGCTGATGTTGAGATTCTTGAATCAGTGAAAATCCGGTGCCATATAATTAATTACAGGTTATACTTCAAGCTTTTTCGATCTCTCTTCAGGCGGATAGGTGGCTTTGGGAGGTATGAAAAACAGAATTGATAAATTTAGGGAAAATATGATTGAAAGATGATTAGCCAACAGTAGAGGATCTCATTCTATAGCCTCGATAAATTCAGGGTTGTTTTCAAATAATACTTCCTAGATGTTTGAAGCCCGATAAATGTCCAAAGAAGCAGCACTGTGGACATTTTTCGTTCTTTGTTGGTTTTCAAACATCTAGGAAACCATTATTTGAGAACACCCTTGCATTTATCGGAGTTGTAGAATGAGATCCTCTACTGTTGGCTAATCATCTTTCAAACCCATTTTCCCTAAATTTATTGATTTTGTTTTTCATGCAGGGACATAATCTATTTTTTAGTATTTGTTTTGGCAATGACCCATGTTCAAAGATAACTTATGTTTCAGACTATACAAAGATTGCCTCTTGGTTATTATAAGGTTAAAATTTAAATTAATATGGTCTCATTTGTTAATAAGTTTATAATTATACTTAAGCCATCACATTCTTTTTGTTAGGTCTCAATGCACCTAATGACAGCAACCATCATTGAGCCATCACATTCTTTCCATTTACATATCAGGTAATGGTTTTCCTTAATACATCTCGAAAATTAGGTTGTTATGTATGATTTTTCAATGTGGTTTTGAAACTTATTGGATAGTAATTGTCTCCACAAAAACATAGAAATATTTTGGTTTTGTGGCACAGATTGTTTACTACATTATCAAGCAAAGAGAAAGAAGAAGACTTTATGGCAATGAAAGGGTGTAAACTCCCTCAAAGATCTAAGAAAAGAGCCAAAATGATTCAAAGAACCTTACTTGCAATGGAGGTAGAAGACAAGTGTGTTATTACTCATGTTCAAGGTAACTTTTTTCGTGTTCATGTGAGCAAGAAGAGAGGAAGATACAAAGGATGTGTCAAACACAGTTCAGATGATACAGGTTCAGGTAATAAGAAGAAACCCTCTGTTGAAGAAGCAACCAGTGATAGTGTTTTGGTGGAAAACGTGGAGGGGTCGGTCACATTGTCAAGGGTTGTCAGAAATCAAATAGCATTTCTTGACAACGCTCGACAATGTGACCGACCCCTCCACGTTTTCCACCAAAACACTATCACTGGTTGCTTTTTCAACAGAGGGTTTCTTTTCATTACCTAAACCTATATCATCTGAACTGTGTTTGACACATCATTTGTGTCTTCCTCTCTTCTTGCTCACATGAACACGAAAGAGGTTATCTTGAACATGAGTAATAACACACCTGTCTTCTACCTCCATTGCAAGTAAGGTTCTTTGAATCATCTTGGCTCTTTTCTTAGCTCTTTGAGGGAGTTTACACCCTTGGCGATAAAAAGTAATGGAAAGAATGTGCTCATGTTCCATATTGTGATAGCAAACTTACGCGCCTCTTACATGGAATATTGTGTTTTGATCAAGTGAATGAGGCTCCGTTGAGAGTGTGAGGGTTCTTATAATAACCTCCCTTTTACCCTTTGATCTTCTGATCATATATGAGTTGATGATCTTCTTATATTGTGTTTTGATCAATTGAATGAGGCTCTGTTTGCTTTACTTTTTTGCTGCTTTTAATTGTTTGAAAGTAGGAGGCTGTGATGATATAATGTAACATCATATTTTACATATAGATGTAGACAAAAACTTTTATCATTATACTTATAATACTAACACATATTGTTTTTAACATTGTTTTATAAAGATATGTAACTAAACACAAACAATTTAAATGATGTATTATAATCTATTTTTTAATATTTGATTTCGATGGTTATTAAACATACCCGTGTGTTCACACGGGTCCTACAACTAGTACTATATAATAAAATAAACCATTTGGAGGACACTTGTCATTCTCTCATTTAATTGATTAAAATTATTAATAATACTAATAATAATAATATTTAATCTAATCTAATACAAATTCTTATTATTAATAATATTTAATAAAATCTAAAATCTAATCTAATACAAACTCTTTTTATTAATAATATTTAATCAAATCTAATAAGAATTCATACAATAGAGATATATATTTTGTTTTCTTCCTTCGTTTTCTTTTAGTTGTAAAGTTATAATGGGATATTTGAGAAAAACATAAAGAAAAACTTTAAGAAACCTTAAGAAAAACATAAATACTTACGATAAAGAATTAAATATTTCAATTCCAACCTTAAGAAAAACATAAATACTTAAAACGATATTTATATGAAGTGCAAACTATATTAGAAGAACTTTTATACAATTAAATATTCTCAAGGTATCTGTGTTGGATTTAGTTTATTCTTCAAATACATTTGTATTATTATTTAAATATATGAGTAAGAATTTGACGTTTTTTTATTTATTTTTATCAACGTTTCCATTGTTTTACGTTCAGTTAAAAAATAAACCAATACGACCGAATCACATTATTGTTATGTTTAGTGTTCTTGTCAAAACAACCCAAAACATCATGGCTAAGTCCAAAACATGATGCTTACATGTCTATTTCTATTTCTTCTCACACTTCTCACGAAAAATGTTATTTTTACAAAAACCTCATCCTATATATATACAACTACATTTTTTAGTTTCCTTACCCAAATTATTACTTCTTTTTTACAGACACCTACTTTTTATTTGTAACTTACAAATTTACTCTTATTCTTTTCGATGATTTATTTATCTCTAATAAACTTTAAACTTTTACCATAGTATATACAATGCAAGACATAAAATCAAAAAACATTTTGAATGATATCAATAACTTAAGACATAATATAATTATATGTATAATATGCACTTTTTAATGAAATAATACCAAACAAAATTACAAATATAAAATCATTGATTTTACTAACAATGACAAAGTCTTAATTTTTTTTAAAAATAATTCAAAAAATATATAACTAAAAACATATGACATTATAATATGGTTAACCGATTTATCATCATACAACCTCCCACCTATTCAATCATATGATTTTTCAATCTTATATTAACTAAATAAATAAATATTAATATGCATTCTTATCCTACTTTAAATATAAAAAAATCCGTTAGTTTTTTTATATATATTTTTTATTTGGTATATAAAATCATATTTATTCAACCCATGTACTACACGGGGGGTTTTTAAAAATATAATTTTTTTTATTATTTGGTAAACAATATTACATTTATTCAACCCATACAATGCATATGGTTGTTATAGATATAACTTTTTTTTATTTTTTTAATATATAAAATTATTTTTCTTCAACCCGTGCAATAAAGGAGGCTTTTAAAATATAATGTTTTATTATTTAGTATATAAAAATTGTTTATTCAACCCGTGTAATACACGGGGTTCTAACCTAGTTAATAAATAAAGAAAAACAGTTATTATTTGGTGATATGTTTTTCTTTACGATTTTACCTTAATACTTAAAAAAAAAAACCTTGAAAGAATAATAACTAGTCATGTGTACTCCCATTTAGGTTACTTTGAATGTCTATAAAAATGTTCACAACATTCTTCTAGTATCGATGCTTAAGATCTCCCGTTTAGGTTACTTTGAATGTTTATAAAAATGTTCACAACATTCTTCCAGTATCGATGCTTAAGAAATGTTTTTGGTTTAAAAATGATTAGGTTGCTTTAGTCTATTAGGACATCTATGTTGGTTAAGTGAATATGAAACAAAAATGTTGTCTTCTAGACGACACTTCAACATCACATAAGGAGGTGACAAAACACTCACACAGCTAAGAGGTGCAGTACTCATTCGGGTACGGGGCATTTTGTAATAACTTCTTAATGCTTAGGGGGTGCACTACTCATTCGGGTACGGAGCATTTTTGTCATAAATTCTTAATATTGCATAATCTATATGTATTTTTTTATTATTATTTTAAGCATTTAACAAAACACTGTATTTAAAAAATTTACTTGGAAAATAACAAAAGAATAACCATAGCATTAACATTAATATTAAAGCGTTACATACATAAGAAACAAAAAATACGAAAACAATACTCGTAATCTTCAGCACGATGATGGATTCAAAAGATGTTCAACTAAGAGGGTGTGTGGGGTTGAGTTTTGAAAATAGATTATACGTTTTGAATAATTAGAATCAGGTAATTAACTGTAACAAAACGTGATGTTGAAAGATAGTGTTTGGATTTGATTATGTTGCTTACTATCACAATAATCAGATAATCAAATATTTGAGTGTTTGGCAAATATATATTTTAAAAAATAAACAAGTGAAAATCTTTTTCTAAACGCAAATAATCAATTTTTGGAAAACTGTGTTTTGTTGCAGTGGGGAGGGGGGGGGGGGGGGGGGGAGAGCTGCTTTTGGAAAATTGCGTTTTGTAACTTTCTAAACGCAAATAATCAATTTTTTAAATTTTTTACCCAAACACTCAAAACTGATTATTTACGATTTCAAAACTCAACAATCTAAAAATCTTCTTCAAAACTCAACCCCAAACACCCTCTAAATCCACGGTGAGAAACTTACATGTTTCCCTATTTCATATTTGTTAGACTAATTGCTTCTTGCTATTCATTATTGAGCATCATAGTTGGCTCAATAGTCTTCCGCAAATGGTGAAGCAAACATACATTACATTTCTTATCTTACCTCCTGCTTTGTTGTTGTTGGTTTTTTTTTTTTTTTTGTATAAAATAATCAAACTCGTGCTCCAAATCTCCAACTATCCATTCAGATTATCGACTCATGCGAAAACGATATCTAAACCTTTGATCATTATAAAGAGGCTCGCCACCAAGAAAATCACGTACAAGTTGCTCATGAACAGCTGCACGAGCTCGATTGATTTGATTTGATTTCTATTGTACGTGGCTGGTATGAGCTCTCTACAAAACGATTAATAAATTTCATACCGCCACGAATCTCTCCAATGAAATACGCCACAACTTCGGATGTATCCGAAAATGAAGATAATGGTGATTATACATCCATCAAAATAATAGCATAAAACTCTAGAAGATTTAAGTGTACCAGTAGCGGGTACCAAATTGTTCGGATGATATTAGTTTGATAAAAAGTTACCTTAAGCAAAGTTATTTACAACACAAAAGTTGTCTCATATAACTAAAAACTTAAAGCTGTGATATACCCAAAGGGATAGCGACACGTGTTTTGAGACAACCAAAAATCATAAAAACAAATACTGACATCGGTTCTGATTATACCAATATTGATACTGATGTTGTTTGGTTGGTTGTAGCTCAACGCGTTACGTTACCGGCACCGAGTATAGTTTACGATAGAAAAAAATATTATTTATAACGGTTTCATTACATGAAAGTTGTATGACATAAACCAATTTTGATAACACCGATACCAATATCTATATTGTGTGGTCGGAATCGGTTCGTCACGATACCGGTACTCAATATAGTCTACGATACAAAAAGATATTCGGTTTTGAATAGATCGAAGTATGTTTTCAACATTAATATTTACTTCGGAATGTTAAGAAAAGAAAATAAAATACAACCGAGCATTCAGTTTTCTTTCTAAGGTTAACGAGCAAAATTTATTAAGAAGAATTCAAATCAGTAAAAATTATACTCGGGGTCTTGGGTTCAAATAATACTTATATTACATAAAATATAAAAAGTGAAATTAAAACCTAAAACTCTATTTAAAAGTAGTAAATCACCATTCATGAACTTTAAAATTGTTATTAAAATAATTAATTAATTAGTTAATTAATAAGGTGTAATGTTTTTTAAAAGAAGTTACCTTATTGTAAGCAAGATCACGTATTATAAAGTGTATCTTTTTGTCGTGATAGTAATAAGAAAAAGTTGAAAATGTATTATAAATATTAAAAAGAATTACTTATATGTTGATACTTTATATTCCTTAATTAAAAAACAAAAGTCTACGAGATATAACATGCAAAAATTCATGTTTTGCTTGAGATGGACGATGGATGTACAGAATGTAACTTTGTTTTGTTGTAACATCTCTATAACTTTAATATATTCCTTGTTGTTTATCAACCTAAAATTTCTTCACTAACTAATGCCATCTTAAAAACCAAAGTTTTCGTAAAGTATTTGTTTCATAAAACTAATAGCTAATATATATTTAAAAAGATCAGAATATTGATCCATGGATTTTTTGAGTGTCTAAAGAGTGTTTTTTTTTTTAGTTTTGTGTTTTTAATACCACTGAACAGATATCGGAAAAATTACATAAGAATGTCTGGTAAACGGGCAACAAACTGCGCCGCAACCCCTTCTATAATAGCAAATCCAATTCTACTGAAAATAAAACTTTGGTTCCTTGGCGTCAAGAAATTGCTGTGCACAACCCTCTGCACTCTGTCCAAATAACCAACAGCTTCAGGAGCAAGTGAACCAAATGTATCAGAAGACATGTTGATTATCAGCACAAGCTTTTTCTTGCTTAGTATTTTTTCTTGATTTCTGCCTTCGACACAGCCTGACCAGCCACAAAACGGTTTTCCATGGATTCAAATAAAAATCCTACTAGTTTTTTTTAACGACTGGGATTATATTAAAGTTCCAAACTAGAGTATTGCATGTGTTATACATAATAAATAAAAATATAATAAAAATGATATGAAAAAAAATTGTTAAACTACAGAAGCTTTATAATTTATAATAGAATCAAAATTTCCTAAGATGAAAAAAAAAATTTGCTCTATAACAGCTGATAATTAGCCGATAATTATGTATTCTTTATATATAATTTCTAGTCAATGTTGTATGTATAGAAAGGAGTATTTCTCTCCTTAATTTCTGTTATTTCTTGCTGTATATATTCATCAATTGTAAATGAGAAATATCATCAAGGTTGATTTCTTTCATGGTATCAGCCAGATCTCTTCTCTAAAAATAATTCCCCCTTCTTTCTTCCTGTGACCATCTTCCCATGGCTGCCTCCTCTGACATTTTTTCCAACTCCTCCACCGCCTCCTCTGTCCCTCACCTTTCATCCATTAAGTTATCATCCTCTAATTACCTTGTTTGGAGAAACCACATGAAACTTCTCATCTCCCTACACAAGTTTTCTGCCCACATTGATGGCACCAGTACCCCGCCGGCTGAAACCGTAACAACCGACAACAAAACTACCGTGAATCCCTTGTACACTTCCTGGTCCTCTGATGATCAGAAAACGGCTCTTCTGATTCTCTCTTCTCTAACAGAGGAAGCCGCCGCTGAAGTTTTGGGACTCACCACTGCTCAACAGATCTGGACGGCTCTCGAACAGGCGTATAGCAACGCCTCTGTTGAACGGGTTCAGTCTCTTCGAGATGCTCTTCGACAGATCTCAAAAGGTACATCCTCTGTCAGTGATTTTTCTCGTCGATTTCGATCTGTTTGTGATCAGCTTGCAGCGATTGGGCATCCGGTGGCTGACATAGATAAACTCCACTGGTTTCTCTGTGGCCTCGGACCATCTTATGAAGTTTTTTCCACTGCTATACGGGCTACCAAACCTGCCCCTGTTTTTCGTGACCTTGTGGCTCAGGCCGAGAGTCATGAGATGTTTCTTCAATCTCTTCATGGTACCACCACTCCCTCGGCTGCATTTCACGCTCAGAACCGACGTGAATCTTCAATGCCTAGCCGAGGTCGTGGGTTTTCGTCCAGGGGTAATTATTCTAAGGGTACTACTACCAGAGGTCGTGGTAATCGACGACCTCCTCATTGCCAGTTATGCCGAACCACCGGTCACTATGCTTCCTCGTGTCCAAAACTTCATACTTTCGCCACTCAAGCTCCTAATATAGATGATGATTTAGCTAAGGCGTTTCATGCCCAGTGTCATGTTCACAATAACACCCCTGATTGGACCGGGGATTCTGGCGCAACTGATCATATGGCACCTGATGAAGAGTGTCTTCATCACTCTACTCCATACAAAGGTAATAATCAGGTTGTTTTTGGTAATGGTAAGAAACTCCCAATTACTCATACAGGGTCTTATAAACTTTGCAACAATATTAATCTGCGTAATGTGCTTGTTGTTCCAAATCTCACAAAGAAATTGTTATCTATAAGCAAGTTGACTGCCGATCATCCTGTTGATGTCTTATTTTCTCAGCATTATTTTCATATTCAGGATCGCAAGACAAGACAGGTTCTTGCAACAGGGAGGTGCGTTGATGGACTTTATTTGCTGAACAATGGACCACAAGTTTTTGTTGCGGATGTTTCCAATAAAGCCTCCTATGAATTATGGCATGCCCGTTTGGGCCACGTTTCTTTTGACGTTATTTCTGTTTTGAATAAATGTGGTCTTTTATCAGTTAATTCTTTGTTACCAAAACCTGACATTTGCACATCGTGTCAACTTGCTAAGGGACATAGATTACCCTTTGTTTCTAATGACAAACGTGCCTCTTTTCCATTAGATTTGGTGCATTGTGATTTGTGGGGCCCTGCTCCTATTACTTCTGTTGATGGATTTCGTTATTATGTCATTTTTGTCGATGATTACTCACGGTTCACTTGGTTTTATCCTCTTAAAAGCAAAACAGGATTTTATGCAGTTTTATCTGCGTTTATCAACCTTGTCCAAACTCAGTGTTCCAGAAAAATAAAGGTCTTTCAAAGTGATGGCGGCACTGAGTTTGTAAATCACACAGTTCGCAAAATATTTGAAGACAATGGCACGTTTCATCGATACTCATGTCCATACACGCCACAACAAAATGGGCGTGCTGAAAGGAAACACCGACACATTGTAGAAACTGGCCTGGCTATGTTATTTAATTCACATGTTCCGGCTCAATATTGGACCGATGCATTTATTTCGGCTACCTACATTATTAATCGAGTACCAAGTCCTCTACTCGACAACAAGTCTCCTTTTCAATTATTATTCGATCATATGCCGTGTTATGCTAATTTTCGGGTTTACGGTTGCCAAGTATTTCCATATCTACGTAATTATGCAAAACATAAACTTGAGCCAAGAAGCCTCCCGTGTGTGTTTATTGGTTATAGCTCTACACACAAAGGTTTTCGGTGCTTGGATCCGGGTTCCAATCGGGTTTTTATTACTCGCCATGCTCGCTTCAATGAAACCTTATTTCCCTTTAAAACCACTAATTCCGCATCCCCACCTCACACCTTGATCCTTACTTCCTTTTGCGATGATATATCCATCACACCTGTTGTGTTCAATACACCTCAAAAACCTTCAACTCAAACTGGCCCAAACTACTTCCACACACCACTTCCTAATCCTAGCCCAACCACATGTCCACTGTCCCACCCAACTGATCCACTACCCACAAACCCAACCGGCCCCATCTCTACACCTCTTCCACCCGGCCCACACTCACCTTCACCTACACCCACCGAATCTGAATCTGAGCCTAGTACCGAACAAGCCCAGTCTTCCCCAACCGAACCTACTCCTACCGAATCTTCACCTACACCCACCGAACTTACACCTACATCAACCGAACCTACTCCTACACCAACCGAACCTACTCCTACACCAACCGAACCCACTGAACCATCCCAACCGCACATCAATCCTCCTACCCCTATCCCACATACATCCACCTCAAACACTCACCCTATGCAAACACGAGCCAAGGCGGGTATTTATAAACCTAAATATCAAGCGGACCTAGCTTCCCTACACTCTCATGCTTTACATGTGGCTTTAACTTCTAGTGTTGAACCCCGGGGTTTCAAGTCGGCTTCTAAAGATCCAAAATGGATGGAAGCTATGAACGAGGAGATAAAGGCTCTTCATCAAAACAACACATGGACATTAGTTCCACGACCCTCCTCTGCAAATGTAGTTGGTTCAAAATGGGTGTTTCGTGTGAAATATCATTCGGATGGCTCCATTGAACGTTACAAGGCGCGTCTAGTGGCTCAAGGTTTTACGCAAGTACCGGGGTTGGATTTTTCTCATACCTTCAGCCCCGTAGTTAAAGCTTCCACGATACGCATTGTCTTATCACTAGCAGTGCTTAACAAATGGACATTGCATCAACTAGACGTTAAGAACGCCTTTTTAAATGGCAATCTAACGGAAACCGTCTTCATGGAGCAACCCCCTGGTTTTGTGCATTCACAACTTCCAAATCATGTTTGCAAATTATCTAAGGCCTTATACGGCCTCAAGCAGGCCCCTCGAGCGTGGTTTCAACGTCTTAGCACGTTTCTTCTTTCATATGGCTTCACTTGCAATCGTGCCGACACCTCTCTTTTTGTTCTCAAAAAGGATTCTCACATCATGTATCTACTCGTCTATGTAGATGATCTCATACTCACAGGTAATGATGAAACTGAGATTCGCCATTTTATTTCTCGTTTGAACCGTGAGTTCGCCATTAAAGACCTTGGGGATCTTAGCTATTTTTTTGGGTTTAGAAGTTCTTTACACTGACACTGGTCTTTTTCTTACACAAGCTAAGTATGCCACTGATATACTTCTTCGTGCTAAGCTATATGACTCTAAACCCGTAAGCACCCCATTGGCTCCACACGAGTCCTTTACTGTTCATGGGATGCCATACTCGGATCCCACATTATATCGATCATTAGTCGGGGCTTTACAATACTTAACAATTACTAGACCAGATTTGTCTTACGCAGTGAATCAACTCTCTCAGTTTCTCCAAAATCCCACTATTGATCACTTCAGGGCAGTGAAGCGTCTTCTTCGCTACGTTAAAGGGACCCTTTCCTTTGGACTAGAAATTATATATAAAGAATACATAATTATCGGTTATACATAATAAATAAAAATATAATAAAAATGATATGAAAAAAAATTGTTAAACTACAGAAGCTTTATAATTTATAATAGAATCAAAATTTCCTAAGATGAAAAAAAAAAATTTTTTTGCTCTATATAGATGTGACAATCGAGTTTGGAAGGATCTAGAATACCTTGAAGAAGTGGTGCAAAATGAGATGAGTATGGATAATCAAGATAATACATGTTTTCTTATTTTCATTGAATAAATTGAGGTATCTTCCAACTCATTTTAGTTACATGTAACATGAGATATAATGAGTTAAACCTCACAAATGAAAGGTCACGTGATCTCAATTTCATATTGGTTAAAAATAATAGCACATTGGAAAGAGAAAATTAATATTTATATTCAAAATTTTAAATGAACTTTTTTAGAAAGGTAAATAATTTATAATATCGAAGTAAAATTGGCAAAAATGTTGCATCTTGTGATATTAGTTAAACGATACACAAAAACACTCAAATTATATAAATATATTTTTTGAAATATTTCAAAATAACAAACCAAACTTCCTCAATATTTCAAAAGAGTAGTGAAATGTTGAACTTGTTAAATGATCAAAAACACCTATTGACAAGTTCGTTTGGGATTTTTAAACAATGTAAAATGAACCATTAAGACCATGTGTAGTGGAAGGGGAAAATAATGCCCCCAAGTGTGGGCATTTTACGCCATGTGGCGGTCCAGTCAGCAAAGGGGCATTATTGGGCGTTTTCTAAAATAGGTGTAGTGGGGATGTGGCATTATTGGGGCATTAAATAAAAAAAGAAAAAAAAAAGAAAAACCTTATTGGATAGAACAAGGGGAGATGAAATCTGATTGGACAAAGACAAAGGGTGTTGGGCGTGGTTTATAAAACGCCAAATGGGTTTTTTTTTTTTTTTTTTTTGGCTTAAAAAAACGCCCCATGTAATGGTGCATGGGCGTTTTCGGGCGTTTTTTTTGAATTTTTTTTTAAAAAACGCCCCACTACACATAGTCTAAGAATGATCAACAAACCGATCATATTTTTGAGAGAAAAAAGAGACATTATTCTCCACAAAGGGAGCACGATCAACACACGGTCCAACAGTAGATATCGGTGTCTTGACTACTCGCATTCAAGTGTTAGAAATGATAAAAACGCCACTTAGTTATGTATCATTAATATATATGGGAAATCGCCATGAAGATTTAAGTTGTATGCATATGTAAACTCGGTATTCAATTTTTAAGTTTCAAATGAAAAAAAGTTTCAAACATAAGAATTAAGAAGAAATTTTCCAAACTACAAAGATTCACATATGTGGAGAACTGCAGTTTCAGTTTTCAACATAACTTGGATTACTTAACATTTAAGTGAATCACAGTACATTCTTGTGTCATTTCGTGATATCTCTCTCTTTTTTTTTTTTTTAAAGGAATTCGTGATATCTCTCTAACCTTAGGATAGTACTTATTATGCAATATCTTGGTATCAAACAAAGTTTTTTTTTTTTTTTTAAAGATGGATTAAAAAAAACATTAGCCATCTCTAAGATGTCACATAGATTTACTATAATTCTTTTTAGTAGTTTGCACATATTGTCTAAGAAACCATAAAACAACAAATGACAAGTTGGCAACACAAGAATTTCGAATCAAGTTAAACGCAAAGTGATAAAGTTTGTAATAAGAATGGCAACTTGGATAACACACGCTTCTATATATATGTGTATAGATTTTAATGTTCATATAGCCTGTACGGCATAAATATATATATGTAAATTTCATGTAAAATAGACATTTATCAGGTATCATAAATGATAGGAATTAAAAGATGCGTTTTATGAGGGGTTTTTTTTTTCAGGAGATAGACGGGCAACAAGTTGTGTCGTCACCTCTTTCTGAATTGCAAACCCTAATCTACTAAAGACAAACCATAGTATATTCTTCAATTCCTTAAAAAAAACAAAATTCTTCGTCACCTCTTTCTGAATTGCAAACCCTAATCTACTAAAGACAAACCATAGTATATTCATCAATTCCTTAAAAAAACAAAATTCTTAAAGACGTGAAATAGATATTTATAAAAAAACATAATGAATAAAGCTCACTTTATTGTGCATTTTATGGCTACTTTTAGCATGTTGCATCAAATTTCTGTATCATAGTAAAAAAATATTATATCAAATTTCTGTATCATAATTAATTTCTCATAAATCAAAGATCAGATACATCAAATTAAGTTAGTCTTGACTTTGAACGTGTGAACATTCACAAAAAATTATCAAGAAAAGATTAGGGATGATAATGGATCGATTTGAGAGGTGTTTTAATAGTTTACTTTTTATCTTTAAAAGTGTATTCTAAATATGACCTCATTTTTGTGGTGTACACAAGGTTTATGGCTTTTTCTAGACATACAAAACCCGATCTCAAACTCATTTTTAAAGTAAGTTGTAATATTTAGAATTCAAATTTTATTCTACCAATTCTATATTTGTTATAATTACAAGTTTTAACAAAGTTAACAATTTCGAAACATAAAAAAGATCCCACATATGGGGTACTAATAAATTTATCATAAATAACACGTATAGAACACAATCACTAATTTACCAGAAAAAGACACTCTAACGAGTTGTAAAAAACCTTATCATCAAATACTAGCGTTTGCGGATACATCACATCTGTCCAGCATACCTGATAATCATAAAATTGATGTTAACATAATAATGAATCAATTGCCATTCCAAAGAGAAAAAGAAAAACATAATCAACCAATTGCTTCTCTTTTCAATCCATGTCCATAACAAGAAACAAATTCTAACTTCAAGAATAATTATTTTAATAAATTTATTCTTTTAATTAATAAAAATTGCTTATTACAAAAATAATGTTATTCTTTTAATTAATAAAAAATGCTTATTACAAAGATGTAATAATAGTGATAACAATAATGGTTTACCTATGTACACTTTGCTCCAAATTCCAAATTATGTAATATTTCTCCAGATTTATTATATATAAATACTAAGTTATATTCACGTGTATTACATGCGTTGATAAATACAATTTTATGTAATTAATAATAAAAAAGTTATGTTTAAAAAAAACATATGCTTGTATGGTTGAATAAACCCGTGTATGATGCAAACGGAAAAAAAATGTAATTTATTAACATATATAGCCGTCAAGATATATATTTAATAAATGAACATTGACTTGACAATTATAACTTTTGTTAAGTTAATTTTTAAAACATTATTTTAAAAAAAATGTAATTTGTTAACATATACAACCGTCAAGATAGACCGCCACCACGATCATATTAAGGACATGTTGATACAGGTTTTCCAGGGAGGTATTCAGAGAGCATAGCATCTTGGTCACGAGCCCCTACCGACACCATCACACCGATTGTATCCGGACGATCAGCGTCCGCCGGCGGGGGTTATGGATTCACAAGGGTCAGACGGAGGTCAGGATTCGCAGGGGTCAGGCGTAGGTTTAGGATCGTTTGTTCTCCTTTTTGTATTTTCACATTTTGATGTATTTTGATTTTGTTATGTACGTACAGATTTATTATCTAGTTAAATTTGCAGTTTCAGTTTGTTTATATTTGTAATGTTTACTTACAATGTGTTGAATGGTTGGCTAGTTAAGTATAATGTATATTGTATAATATGATACGATATGTAATGATACACTACAATACGTATAAAATGTATAAATTAATATTGAAAAAATATACAGTACAATACGTAACAACATGACACGACACGATACTATACGACACAATACAAATAAAAATTAATACAAAACACAAGTATCCGCTCACCCAAGTCACTATACTACCTCCCTCATTCAGTCACCCACTTTTTTTTTCTTGAAACATAAACTTCATAAAAACAACCAACCCACAAAACGGGGCAGACAAAACCAACACAAGCCGAACTACATACTCACAAAAACTACACTAGTCGGTCCATGCGATGGACATCGCTTTAAGTCTACTACCAATCCAAAGGTATCCTACTGATTTTACTTCCCTAATAATGTCTTCAATCCACACTTGCTTGTTCTCGAACTTGACACCATTCCTTGCCCGCCATAAACTCCAGCAACCAATAATAATGATCCCGTGGAACACGTCTTTAGCGAGCCCTTTAAGGCCGACGTGGTCATGTAACTCCAGAATTTCTCTAACCGTCGAGGCGGAGAACAGGGTCACCTTACACCAAATGCTAACTTGCTGCCACACTATCGAGGCAGCTGGACATGAAGTGAAGATATGCCCCACTGTTTCCTCATTCGAGTTGCAAAAGGGGCAGTTTACGTCATCAACGTTAATATTCCGGTTTCGAAGCGCCACCGCAGTAGGAATTTTCCACATCTCTACTCTCCAGGCTAGCACATTACATTTCAAAAGAACTAGCGTGCTCCGTTTCATAACATAATTGCCGTTGTTGTCAACACCTTTTCGAAGTAACAGCACCAACCGAAAAGCATTCCGATCCAGTCCTACTTGTCACTACCGCTGGATAGGGAGACTGTATGTAAGTCCCTCAAAAGGCAATTATATTCAGCAATTTCTATATATGAAGCAAGCCCTCTATTCCACTTCCAATTGTACCCTCCATAATTATTATTGCCACAAAGTCTATTTTCCACCACACATTTTTTTCAGCTTCCAATTTAAATAGGTATGGGTACACTTCTTTGAGGGGTTCATTTGTGAGCCATGGATCAATCCACTCACCCACTTTACTTCTTTGTTTCTTCCCGACTTTGGCACCACCACACTACCCATACCAATCCATCATCATCTCTCTCTCTCTCTCTCTCTCTCTCTCTCTCTCTCTCTCTGCCACCTGATTCTTTCTCACTCCATCAAACCCATCTCGATCAAGCAATACTGAATTAACACCCTTACCCTAAGGAGATCCGAAGAGAATGTTGAATGAAACACACAACTTAATACTAGTGGTGTTAAAAAGCCAATAATAAGATCCACCTTGTTAGTCCATTATTGTGAGATTTAAGCCACAAGTTATATACATGCTTTCTCAAAGATTCAAATTCGATAGTACGAAAATTTAAAACCCAACCTACTATATCAAGAAAGTTCTTTCAATTAGTGCCATTTCCAAGTTTGACAATTTATTGGACATCGCAAATCACCTTTAATTATTACCATTCTTTTTTGAGAAATAGAGTCATCACTTAATTACTAGTTAAACATATTGCTCTCTGTGTATTTTCATATTGCTCTCCATCGTATATCATTGTTCTATTATTTGGATTTGGATTTGGATTTGGATTTGGACTTTGCATGTAATATGAAATATGTTTTCATGCTTGCAGTGTGCACATATAATGTATGTATGTGTGTGCGCTCAGGGGGGAAAAGTGAATGGTACAAACTTTAACATTATTTTTTTAATTTCGTGAAAATAACGTTAAAGGCGGCTGATGGTTAATCATGCATCATGTGGTGGCGTTGATAGCTGAAAGACACGTGAGTATATGCACTAATCGGTCCCTGTCCTGATGGTTTGAGTGTTATGTGTCTTAGGTCCAAGGCTTGATACAAAACTACAATAGAACTGGGGGTCTCACTGGAAGCAGCATCTCTATTTCTACGGGGTAGAGGTAAGGTTGTCTACATCTACCCTCCTCAGACCCTGCCTTAGCTTTGCTATTTGTGGGATTTAGATGGTATGATGATGAAGTAATATGAAATATCTTTTTTGCATTCCTTATCACGTATATTTTCAAAGAATATGCTATGTGTGATTACTTATATGTTTAGATGCTCTAAAAATTATTATTTTATGTATATGTTCTATATGTATTTGTTTTGTACCCCGATACCCAAACATTGTCCTTACGTTACACTTACATATCAAAATATTTAGACGGTTGCATGGCAGTTGACAACGAATCAGTGCAACCAAAACAGTTGTGTCGTTTCTTTTGGCGCCAATATACTAGGTTATAACCCGTGAATACTCACGGGTTGTTAATCTATCTTTCTAAACAAATAAATATATACATCTATACTATATAATAAAAGAAACCAGCTTTGGGACACGTGTCACTCATTGAAAGCGTCTACATTTTAATTTCCTGCATTTTCATACTTATCTTATATCAATTAATTAAATAATAAATAATCAATTAATATTAAATCTTATCTTGCTTTGAATGTCGGATATAATCATTCTATTTAATCTAATAATATATTATCTTCAAATTTAAATTATAAATTAAAGATTTTTTAAATAATAGCACAAAACAATTATCTTAAACTTAAAAAAAATAATACGCTCATATAAAAAATTTAAAGTACAAACAAAATATACAAAATAACTTATTAGACATTAGATAAAACTTTAAAAAACACTAATTAGGAAGAGAAGCTTATAATATAATTCTGTTTTAGATTTTCCAAATTGGGGTTCTAATCAATTCGAATTAAATTTAACCAAGTTTATGACTTGATTCGAATTAAACGGAACCAAATTTATGCCTTTTTAAACGAATCCAATAGCATATTATTTACTATACAAAATTACATTTATTTAACCCGTGTAATACATGGTGTTTTTAAAGATATTATTTTTTTTATTATTTAGTATATATTTGCCCCACTGGTTTATAAAGATATAATTTTTTTATTATTTAGTTTATAAAATTACATTTATCCAACCCGTGTAATATACAAGGTTACAAAATTACATTTATTTAACAAGTGTAATACACAGTGTTTTTAAAAATATAACTTTTTTTATTATGTAGTATATATAATTAGATTTATTTAACCCGTACAATACACGGGTTATATTATTTGGTATATAAAATTACATTTATTCAATATAATACATGGGGTTCTTAGAGATATAATTTTTTTATTATTTAATATATAAAATTACATTTGTTCAATCCGTGTAATAAACGAGTTTTTTAAAGAATAATTGTTTTAATTTAGTATATAAAATTACATTTATTCAACCCGTGTAATACACGGGGTTCTAACCTAGTTTATATTAATAAACGAAAACATTGTATCATGAATAAGGTGTATGAATAAATGACATGTTTATACTTCTGATATAAATGATTTATGTTAGTTATCATAAACGGACTGTACGGATAAAATTATAATGGTAATCTGAATTTAAAATAATAATAAAAAACAAACACATTGTACCACAAACATAAATAAAGGGGGATCGAAAAGTAAATGTAAGAAATATGTTTTTTGGGATTTTAAATAAAAACTGAAAGCGTATTACTGTAGCGCTTCTGCATGCTGGAGTTTCGTAACCAATAACTTGGAATTCGTTTTAGACCGGTTGAAAAAACAATCGTCACCTAAGGAAATATGTTCAGCTTCAAGTATATCATGCCATCCAACAACACGGTACCTATGGTAGATAAAATATGAAAAAATTTGTTAGTAATAGATATATAAATAGGGTAAAAGATAAATAATAAATAAGATAATAAATTGATTGACAAACCTTCTTTGACCATCAATATTGTGTGTACGAAGATTCTTAACCCAAGTATTTCCTTTAAGAACTTTGATCTTTAGTTCAGAAAACTCATTTAAACCACTTAAGTCAGTAATCAATTTGGGAAGGATCTACATTTTGTAAGAACACTAAAAATATGTAAATGTTATTAAATGAAAAACACTAAAAATAAAAAAAAATTAAACATAAAACAACATAGTATAATACCAATTCATTAGTTACTGTCATTGCGAAAAAGGATAGTTAGGATCGTCACTAACTTGTCGATAATCTTCCACATTGCTAATATGTTCA
Source organism: Helianthus tuberosus (assembly GCA_030545235.1). NCBI lineage: Eukaryota > Viridiplantae > Streptophyta > Magnoliopsida > Asterales > Asteraceae > Helianthus > Helianthus tuberosus. The sequence goes on from CM060399.1 coordinate 149,806,933, forward strand.
TATTCTTGCTCAATCAAAGGAGTGTTGTTTAACAAAACTTGACGACCGTGTTTATTGAATATGGTAATATTAAAATGTTTCACGTCGTTTATTTTAAAACACAGAATATCCCCAGGATTTAACCTTAGATCTTCAATAAATTTAAACCAACCATCAGCAAAACAATAATTTCGACCAATCTTTCTAATACGGACTTCCCATTTATGATTCTCGGATACGTTAAGTATTACCATGTTATCCGGTAAAGGATAATCATAATGTTCTGCAAGAAAAGTATCTAGTAGAACCTGTAAAAAAATCAATTATTACAAATTTATGCGTATTATGTTTTTTAATAAATCGAAATAAAAAAAATTAAAATCTATAATAAAATTACGTACCATTGGACTTTGTAAAGGATTTTGAATAATTTTACAAAACGGTTTTCCAAACTCTTTATTTGGATCATGACAGAAGAGCTTGAACTTGAAAGTACGATCACCAAGATAGTTGAAAATAATGAAGAAAGATCCATGGCCAAAGTAGTTTAAAACCTCAGACCATCCATCCGTAAAGTAGAATACATCTTCTATTAATTTGATAACAACACACCATGAATGCGTTTCATCAAATTTAAGACTAACAGTTGAGGATTCTAACTTATTCATCCATATAAATCTACTCGTACATATAGGTATTGCCTGAAAACAAAAAAAAAGAAACGGAAATTTTATTTCGAATAAAAGATAAAACAATACGAATCATTAGTTTAAAAAAATAATGAAAGTTATGTACCTGTTGAAGGGATAGGAGATCAAGTATAGTTATAATAAAATACGGACCATGACGATAAATGTTAACCCAAACACGAAAGTTCAGAAAGAAGACTAACAATCGAATAGTACTGCAGCACATAGAATGAAAGAAAAAATTATGAGTATGTATTTATAAGAGAAAATTGCCAAATTATAATTAAAAATACAATAGAATCAAAAGTTGTTGTAACTATTTATGTAAATTATTATTCAACTGAATATTGGGAAAAAAATATACAAATTAATGTAAATGTGTAATAAAAATTTAACTGATTTATAAAATGTTGCTAGTAATAAAAAATTTAACCGATTTATAAAATGTTGGTAGTAAAAAGTCAATATCTATTTATGTATAATATTCAAATAAATAATGGCAAAAAAAACGTTAATGTAATATCTTGAAATAAACGGATATATACAAAATAAAAAGATCAATACTTAAATATTAAAATTAAAATACTTAATACAATCATCACATATCAACTGAAATCTGCTTCAACACGCATAACATCTTCAATCAAAAAATCACAAGGCTCAAGAAACTTGGAAACGGCGGTTGAAGAAGAAATTGGTAAAGTTACTTTACCGACTTATTTTCCGATCATTTTACCGGCAATCTTCGCTTTGATTTACACACTTCTTATCCAATCAGTTGAACGCCAATTTTCGCTTTGAGTTACTTTACCGACTTGTTTCCGACGATTATTGAAAAATTACACGTGAAATCAGGTTTTAGTTTTTTATGAAATTAAATGTTGTGTATCTTATGTGTATCTAAAAGAGATTAGATTCTATTGCATGTGTTTCAAAGTATAGAATTTCGGTTAATTAGATGATTTGGTTGATATATTTTGTGGATCTTGTTGTGAAATTTAAAATTTCTTGATTAACATTGTTATTTGGATGATTGAATAGGTTATAACATAAAATTTAAGATTGAAATATTTTTTCTTGACTCAAAAGGTGTTTGTATCCGGCTATTTAAAATTTAGACGTGAAATCTGATTTAGGTTTTTATAAAATTGAATGTTGTGTATGTTAGGTGTATCTAAGAGGGATTAGATTGTATTGTATGTCTTTCAAAGTATAGAATTTAGGTTAATAAAGTTATTTGGTTGATATATTTTGTGGATCTTCTTGTGAAGAAAATTATGTTTTTTTTGTTAACATTGTTATTGGGATGATTGAATAGTTTATCAGGATCACATAAAATTTAATATTAAGAATTTTTTTTTACTTATATTGAAATAGGATTACATTGATGGCATATACTTTTATTTTTCATAATATATGAAAATATATTTATACACTACGATTCAACACTAAAAAAAGAGGTATCTTGTTATAAATTGATCGACTAAATAGAGTATTTATTTAGTTGTAATCAAATGCATTGATCCGATAACAATTCCTTTGTTATTTTTTATATGTATATTGTATATTGTATATTGTATTATTGAAAATCTACATAGACAGATTTTATGTAGATTATGAATTAGGATTAGGAATAATGAAAATATTGGTTACATTATATCAGTATACATTTTAGAAATATAAGAATAATAAAGGCATATTTATAAAAACGTGTCTGTCTAGTATTGCTTAAGATGTAATTTTGTTATTCATATAAACTTATATGTATGAATTCAAGTTGAATACTAAATGTTTATAACAGTTGTTGCTATGTTACAGGTATATAAAAATGAGTTCACCATGCATAGCTGTGTTAGATGAGGATTCCTCGTTAAAAGTGGTATGCTACAAATGTTAGAAAAAAGTATATATAAATTGTGTTACATACGATCTAAGACATAAATTTAAACACAGGTGCTGCCAACTGATTTTGTTAAGACTGTATATGGTGATTATTGGCAAAGAAGAAAATTAATGATACATCATAAAAGTCAAAGAAGTTGGCCAGTTTCTTTGAGAAGTGTAAGCGGGGAATCTGTTATCACTGACGGATGGCGTGACGTGGTAAGGGATCTTTAGTTGACAAAGCAGACGTTATTGCGCTTAAGGATAATCGAAGATAAAAATATGCAAATGGATTGTTTCGTCGATAACATGTGTGGTGAATCTTTTTTAACAGTAAACCGTTACGGCATTTTAAAGATAATAGTAAGTATACTAATATGTATGAATCACTTTTTTTATAGTTGTAAAATGAATGGTATACATATATATTTAACAATAAAATGCTACATAACTTTTCAGGTGATTCCAGAAGCGTATGTCACAAAATATTACTCTTACACGCCAGTCAACGATTCTTATAACATATATGCAGCAGGTCAGATTTGGAAAGTTGAGACGGACAAAATAAATGATATTTATGTTCTTACAAAAGGTTGTCCGAAGTTATTTCATTTATGTTGAATAAAATACATTACAATCAGATTTTGTAATATTATTAACTATCATACACAGGATCATGAAGGTAGTAACAAAGAGGATGTGAATAAAAACATTGCTGGAAAAGAAAAGTGGAAGGAAGAAACAAAGATTTCGATGAGAGAAGAGACAAACCAACCAACAGAAGATGATGTAATTCTTTCAAACATAATAATAGATGATTTGTTTCATTAATATATGTAGACATATTTAGTTAATAATCATTGCTTATTGTTATCTAAAGTTATTGTTTCTCTTAACAGCTTAAGAAGAAAGGAAAACAGGTTGAGGAATATTGTCATGCGGAGGACAGTAAGGAGCTGATATGCGGGACAGAAGTTGAAATGCCAAAAGTCTCAACAGTTGGACAGAGAACTCGGAACCGGTTGGTAAGTATATGATAAGATAACAACATTGATTTATCAATACTTTATAATAAATTAAGATATTAGTCTAAATATAATGTATGTCTTAAAAAATAAGGTAAACGAAAAAAGAAAGAGAAATGATAAGGCTTTGAAGAAACTGGATGTTGAACGAAAAGTTGTTGCAAGGAAAAATACTGTTGAGGGAAGTGGTAAATATGAATTCACAACAAAAGGAGAAAACCGCATGGTATGTCTTTTTTAACTTAGTCAATAATAAACAGAAATAATATAACATGCATAAGCCTAATTTACTTGTTAATTATGGCATTCATGCAGAGAATGCCTGCTAATGTTGTAAGATTTGCCGGATTCAGAAATAAAGTGCATGAGTTAAAAGTGATAAACATGAATGGAAAAAGCATCGATATGAATCTTAGGCGACAGAAGAATGGAGATGGTGTAAGGTATGCAATCGAAGGTTGGCCGATGTTCATGAAGGAGAATGGCCTTCGTTTGGGTGACACAATGCATTTCACGTTTGTAAGTGCAGGAAATCTCCTGATCTTATCACACGTGGATGGGGTTAATGCAGGTTAACAACTACTCTAATGATGAAGGTATTAGTGTAGAACAAATCATGACTCTTTTATGCTACTTATTTTATGTTAATTTTGTTTTGGACACGTAAGTAGTGGTTATGATGTTTTATTTTGTTACTTCGTAGTTTAAGTTTAAAGACAATTAGTGTTATATCATCAACCCAGAAACCATATTTTTTTATGTAAGTAACGTTGGTATTGTCTATAAACGGTTGTTGATTATCAATGTTTAAGTAGATATATTTACATAATAAGTTGTTGATGTTTATATGTGATACAATATTTTGAAATGTACGTAACGTTGGTATCTTTTATAAATGGTTGTGGATTATATATCAATGTTGAAATATATACCTTACGCCTCTCATTGCACTCATCTTGTGTAACTGCTGGAGTTAAAATTGTATTAAAATGAAAAACCAAAGAAACGATAAAGTATCATTGGTTGTATAAAAAATTAGTAAAATTTATAAAAATTAAATAATTAGATATTAGATACTTTGAATATATATTTCGTACTAGGTTAATGCCCGCGTAATACGCGGGCTTCAACCAAAACCATATTATTTACTTTAAAATGTAATATTATGTAAAAACAAAATAAAATACTAAGTGTCATGTTACATAAATTAGTGACAAAGTGGAAATACAATTTAAAGATAGTAGAGTCTCTTTGAAGATGCATATCTTTCGAGTTGCCAAAATCTTTTTTTTTTGAACGGTAACTCACTGTTTATATATATAAATAGAGCCAGCAAGGGGCTGAAAACACAAAACAACTACAAAGAAACGGAAAGGAAACAAAATTAAAAACCACAGCCATTACAAAATTTCTGAAACATTAAACTCAGCCCACTTATCCCAGTCCAGCTTTGGTAACTTTGTGCGATGAGAAATCCAAAGGAAGACGTCTTCTTTTATGAGATCGACAGTTCTCCGGGTTGGAACAAATTGCCCCTCAAGAGTGTAAGTAGACTTTCTTGTCAACAACTGTTCAGCAAAATCCTTATTCTTCAAAACATAAACCCAAATAAAAATAAAATGAACATTTAAAAAACAAAACTGACCTGGCCTAGATAATTATTCTATGTCAAATCGGCCTTGTTTATGAAAATCTCCGGGTTAGAACACTTCTAAAATTGGAACAATACAAAACAACATTAGAAAATTTAACTTCACATTACTCCACTTAAACCGAAGCTTGAAGAGCCTTCATTATGCATGTTTTAGCTCCACTCAAGAGCTCAATGTGATAAAAGAGTAAACTGCCATTTTGGTCCCTGTGGTTTGGCCAGTTTTGCCACTTTAGTCCAAATCTCAAACTTATTACATCTGGGGCCCTGTGGTTTGCATTTTGTTGCCATTTTAGTCCAAAACTCAAATCAGGTCAGATTTCAAAAAAAAAAAAACCCTGGTTTTTGTCCTTTTCCTCAGGGGCATTTTGGTCTTTTTCAAACTAAAGATTAATTAAATCTTTATCTATTTATAAGTTATTATAAGAAATAAAAAAAAACCTAAAAAACACATCTCTCTATAAAGTATCTGCATTCTCTCTCTCTCTCTAAACAAAATCTGACTCTCTCTCTTCTCTCTCTCAATAACTCGATCCAGATCCAGGAAATCCACCACCACAACTTTTGTTTTTGATTCAGATCGATATTCATTCGATGAACAACAACAACAAAACATCCGTCGCCGCTGAGGAACAACCGTCATCGCCTTTGTCTTCGCCGGAACTGAATGAGAGAGAGAGAGTTATGTGGTGAGTGTGTTGATGGAGGTTGTACTGTCGGTGGATTTACGCCGGTTTTGATGATGTTCTTGATTTTCTAGGTTGTTCAGATCTGCCGGTTTTGATGATGTTCTTGATTTTCTAGGTTTTGTTTGTATACAGTGTTGAATTCGTTCTTGTTTTTCTGGGTTTTATTGCAAATATGATCTGGGTTTTGATGATGATGTTTGGTTGATTTTGGGGAACAGTTATGGTGGCGGTGGTGGTGAGAAGGGGGAGGGGGTGGCGGTGGTGATGGTCGAATGGCTCGGGGCGGGGGTGGATGTGTGGTGGTGGTGGTTGCGACGGTGTTGACGGTGGTTGTTATCCGCCATCGCTGGAATAAGAAGAGTTTAGGAGAGAGAGACTAAAAAGAGAGAGAGAGGGTGGTGTTGCGAAGGGGGAGGAGGCGGTGGTGGTACTGGTTGCGACGGTGTTGACGGTGGTTGTTGGTTGACGGTGTTGACGGTAGTGAAGGTGGATGAATTTGGGGGAAATGGATCTGAGTTTATTGGGTTTATTGATTAATGTAGGAAGTCAAAATGGGTTTATTGATTAATGTTTATTGTTTAATTAAAAATGTTAATAATAATTCCAAAATGACCAAAATACCCCTCCACAACAGGACAAAAAAGGGTCAGTAAATCAATAAAAAATCAGACATTTTGAGTTTTGGACTAAAATGGCAACAAAATGCAAACCACAGGGCCCCAGATGTAATAAGTTTGAGATTTGGACTAAAGTGGCAAAACTGGCCAAACCACAGGGACCAAAATGGCAGTTTACTCGTGATAAAAAATATCAATAAAATAATTTTTCAAAGCTATTGGGAATTTTGGACTTCATATAAGACACTTACCTTGTTTTTTTTTCCGAAGGGTGTTCTTTTTATGGTGCTTTTTGATTCTCAAGGTTGTCTTTGTTATGGGCCATGAGATGATCCATGCTTACACATTCATCCCAACTATCAAACCACAAAAACTTTTTAAAATCACATATAAATCACTAAAAATAATTAAATGGGCTAAATCGCGCAACCCACGAACTTGCCAAGCTTTCAAGTTAGCCTATGCAAATCAAGTAGAAGCATATAAGACTAAAAATCAGATATACCTACAAAAAGAAAAAAAATTTAGAAAAAAAACATACCAGCTCCTTCAAATATCGGCTCATAAGATATACGCTCCTTGTCACACAAGTTCTTCAACAACTCTTCTCCCACTGATGGCTCCAGCGCATCAACCTCCAAGCAAGCATCTGAAAAATGATGCAGCAAATTAGTTTTCTCCATGTTTTTCCCCATACCTAAACTGCGTCGGGGAATTCCGTGCACTACGCACCAGGAATTTGGTCAGTATCGCTTTGTATCGTTACGATATCGACACCTATTATACCAACCAAAAAAGGGAAAATAAACAAATAAAATGGTGATTTGCATTGATCGAAAACAACTATTCAGTAGGAATTGCTCTAAGTTATGTCGTATGTATATTTCAGTATAAGAAATATTTAAAAGGTTCTCTTTTCCCTAAACTAAAAGTTGTAAGAAGACATCCTATATTTACATTGTTAAAAATGTTGGGGTCCAAAAAGGGGCTCTCACTTGCTTGATTTTTGTTGATTCAATGTAACCCAGCCAGTTTTGACCTGCACATGTAAAACATTTTAGTACACGTTAGTCCTATAAAAGTCCTTGTATTTCATCTCCAAGTTACTCAAGCCATTATAATATTAGCCATTTAAGTAATCATTTAATTTATTGGAGTTCGAAAGATAAATAATTTAAAACGGGTCAAATATACCCAAAATTTCGACTAAAATGGGACAAATATGCAAAAAAAAACCCGACTAAAACAGGTCGAATATGCCAAAAGTACCGACTAAAACGGGTTGAATATGCCAAAAAATGAATGGGTCAAATAATGATAAAGTCATAAAAGTAAATGCATCCAAAACATGTATAGCGAGCAACCCAACTAAAACAATGACAAACAAAGAACTATCAAATTCATTAACATGTTACGTTCCTCTACAACTATACCAAATATACCAAATATGATAACGGCTATATTTTGTTAAAAAATATTTTTTCTTTATAAATATACCAAATATCTTAACCATTTTCAACATAATCTCCACCAAACTCTCTTCTTCTTTTATAAAATCTCTACATTTTTTTAAAAAACTCTTCAACTTTTGCCATGGATCTATACAACCCGAATCATAACCCGATCCCAAAGCCTTTTTTAAATTATTTTATGTTTTTAATTATCTAGTAATGTAATGTTTTTTTAAGTTGTCTATTTTTTAAGTTATGTATTGTTTTAATTATTAAATTATTTAATTTTGAAAAACAAAAAATAAAATAAATGGGGAGGCTCATCCTTCACACCCTGGCCCATCCCTTGGGGGTCATCCGATAATGTGGAAACGCTTGGCGTATAACCTCCTCTGACATTCCTCCATTTTCTGATGCGTATGCTGCATCATCAATAAATATGTTTGTTAATATTGTCAATAATTACTGTGTTTGACCAAAAGGATCAGGAATATCAAGTTAACATGGCTTACACATGGACTTCAAGTAGAGATGGTAATTTACATTTAATGGATTGGTCGATTCTATTATGTGTTATCTCTAACGGGTCAAACGGGTTGAAAGTCGGGCAACATGTCATGCACCAAACTTCCAACATCGTTTTATTCAAATCAAGTACGTCACAAATCACATGTTACACACTGAATGTTCACTAAATCTTTAGAAGTGTTGTGTTACACTTTTTGACCCGTTACCCGACCCACCGAGTTTCCCACTTCTTTAAATGAACATACGCTTTCAAGATCGATTTAAATAGTGCTCTAATAACATTCCACATTATCCCTTTATGTTTTCATTCTTTAATGACATTTTAAACATTACATTATGTGCATATAACACTATATATCTGATCAGATGTCACAAATATCCAAGAAAATCTTAATTGTCTTACAAAGAGTAATACACAATCATATCATTTTCAGGAATCATATCAACAAACATGATAACAAATGATCAGAGATTAAAGTTCACATATGAAGAGGTAACAACTAACCTACTTTTCAGAATCTCAAACAAATGATCTTTGATAAACCATGCGGTTTCAGGGCCAGCATGACCATCATACACTCCAACGAACGTTCCTCGGGGGCCATTCTCATCCATGTTCAAACTCCCAGATTCGAGATGACACTGATCCTCCAACACAGCATTTGCCTGAATCATTGCGATCGAAAACACACCCTCGTCTTTAGTTGATACGGTCCATACATTACCCGACCCAATCTGTGAAGACTACTCAAACAAAACAACGTTCCTTTATTACATTTTATATACACACAAACAAAAATATATACAATCCTATGTAATATCACAATAAACACGATAACCAATCTGGTAATAAGCAAGGTTTATTCTCTTTTTAACTATGTTTAAGTGGTTATTCAAAACAATTATTTTAATTCGTGGCCCAAGTTGATACAGTTTCTCAAAAACACTTAACAATCAATGTGAAACCACTGATTTTGTCCACACGACTGACCCTGAACAAACAATTCATCAAAACTCTAACTATTGATAAGTGGGAACGAATAAATCGACAGATCCATCAAGACCTTGTGGTTGAATAAGAAACAACAGAGATGAGATTATAAGGCACATAATAACATAAACTCATATGAGATTATTCAAAAACATTTGAGTGTTTGGGTGTGCTTATCCTGGCAAGCTCCTAAACCCTAACAGCCGCTAATCGATCTTCAAATCATGTATAATAAAACCTAACGAACATAATCGTTCACAAAATAACATCAACAGCGTCGATTAAGACTCAAGGACATTACCGTAGAATGGAAAGCCTTCAAATCCGTCGACCGTCGCTCCGGTTGAATGACACCACCGTCTCCGGCGCCGCCGCGAAGCTCCACACCTGTCCAAAATCAGGTCTCCCTTACAGCGCCCAAAATCCTCCGCCGCCACTAACAGATATGTTATGACTGTTATCCTCTTTTCCTCCGCCGTCAAATCCATCGTCCTCCGGCCGCAGGTGTTTTCCGAGGATAAACAGCGTCGGAGAGATTAATAAACATCATTAATAAAAACGGAAAAACCATATAAACATCATTAATAAAAACGGAACGGAATTAGGGCAACAAAGATCAAATCTGTACATGATTTTGCATAGATGAAATTCAAGAACGAACCTGCTAAATGGAGATTGAAGAAGAAGAAGATGCGGCGATGAAGATGGATTCGAGGTTGTCGCACAGGGTTGATTGAGATCCTGAGGATGATGCAAATGATTAGGCGTTTAGGGTTTTGGTGGAAAATTACCGAAGACTGAGAGAGAGAGTAAAAAAGAAACGTATGTTAGAAGCCAAATTCAATCGGACACATAGAGCTATGCCACATGTCCTCCTCTAAGAGTTATGCCACATGTATGCTTAGGTGGATGCTTATTTGGCTTAAACCATTGGGTGACATGTGTCCCCCAATGGTTTGCTTTATTAGAGATATAGATTGTTAATTACATAATTAGATATTAGATACTTTGAATATATATATAAAGTTTATATGATTTTCAAGTTATATATTACTAAAATACTATATCACGAAATATATGTCATTTATTAAGACAACATCATTTATATTTCATTATTATAAATCCAAAATTGTGAATAAATGGTTGGATCCAATGCAAATTAATGGTAAATGGATTTAAAAATAAATTTACCAAATATTTATGGATTAAGTATTTATGTAAGTTATTAGACTAAATATTGGAAATATAAAACAAAATAAATAAAGGTAAATGTTCATTATGAAATAACCGAATTAATAACACAATGATATCATGTACAATCTACTGCAACTTCACCAAATATTTATGGATTAAGTATTTATGTAAATTATTATAGTAAATATTGGAAATAGAAAACAAAGTTAAATGTAAATTATAAAATAAACGAATTTAAAATTAACAATACTTATCTCTTTTACAGTATCTATGACAATCATCAAATCATATCACCTAAATATCTACTGCAACTTCACTTCACTTTCCTTCACATAGCTCAAGAAGTACCAAAAGGAGGTTGAAGAAATTAGTAAAGGTAAGTTTCCGATTTCATCTCCGATCACTTCTACGACGATTGTTATCTTGTTAACCTCAACTGCAAGTTGTCTTTATTATTCCAAATAACCCATAGGATGTTTCTTTTGAACCGATTAATGAGTAAGTAGATGTGAAATCGGAGTTTAAGTATTTGTTAAGAAAATCAATTATTAATATGTTATGTAAATTTAAAAGGGATTATATGTATTGCATGTGCTTGGAACTTTAGTTTTTTGGGTTAATACTGTGATTTGGTTTAAATATGCTGTTGAAAATCTTATTAAAAATTTGATTTTCTTGGTTTATAGTTTGATTTGGATGATTAAATGGTTTTGGTTGTTGCAAAAAAAAATTATGATTTACATTATTCTCTTTTCATCTATAACTGACATACGGTTTTATTAAAGTTATGTATTTATATTTTTGCTCATGAATTACAATATGTGTATAGCATAATATTCAACAATGAATCATTCTTTATTTGTAATCAAATACATTCATGTGATAACAGTTCCTTTAGTATTGTTTATATGTAGATTATAAAAAATGAAAATATTAATGACATTATATCAGTTTAAATTTTATAGATATAACAATCATAAAGTCATAGTTATAAAAAAATGATTGTCTAATATTACTTACCACGTAATTTTTAAATTGCTATGAACAAATATGTATGAACACCAGATGTTGGAACAAATGATTGTATGAAAAATGTTGTAGTTAACGAAACTATGATTATCTTAAACGAAACAATAATGAGGTGTCTTATACGATTAGGCTGTAAAGTTAACTTGTTCTCGTCTATTGACTTATTGGGTAATAAAAGATGCAACAACAAAGATGTTTAACGTAATTTTGTTTCTGTATCTAATGACAAATGCGTTTGTGTAATTTAGATTGATTAAAAATGATTAATAATATAGGATATGTATGTCATTCCTTTAAAGTAAGTCAAATAGAATAGAAATGAAACATCAAAAGAAATTAGCGTATTTAACGTATGTATGTCATTCCTTTAAAGTACAACAAAAAGATTGCATTATTTGTTATGACTTGATATTTTATTTTAAACGGGTTAACGTTTTATATGTTTCTTAGAATGGCTAGAGCTGAAAATGATGTTGTCGTCATATCGGATTCTGAAGACTCTTCGGCTGAATCAGAGGAGTTTGATGATGATGATGATATTGGTCCGCTGATATTTTTTGTGCCATACACGAAACGCTTTGTAAGTTCCGACAACAAAAGTATGTTAATACGCGTCAAATATGTTTACATAATTTGGTTAAGTTTTGTATTTTTAAAATACGTCAACATCATTAATGGAAATTATTATTATGTTTTGTAACTTGTAGCGCATACTAGTTGAAGTAGCACGGATCACAGGAATTGACGAAACCTTGAAAGTTAAGATCGCCAACAGGCAGAATGTGGAGACAAAACATGATGTTAGGGCAGAGCCAAATAAAAACAGTATCAAGTATGTTGTGAAAGGTTGGGCGAAATGGCTTAAAGATAACAACATAAAAGAAGGTGATCATTGCAAGTTCCAGTACTTTCTAGATATTTGTGTTTTCTTCCTTACCGGTGTTTTCCGCTAGTTGTGATGTTTGAAACTTTGAAACAGGGTTGAACCATTATATATAGTAATTTTGGCTAACGAAGAAAGCTACAGTAAGTTATGTAGTGTTAAAAGTTGTTTTATAGTAGGTTAACATGTTTATTAGTTACGATACTTATGTAGTTTGGACTTCTATTATGTAACCGTGTCTATAAATATCTACATGTTCTAGTTTTTGTTTATATGTTATATTTAATACATAGTAATATCATCTTCTATTGATATAACAATGAAAAACCACAATAAAAATAAAACAAAATACATAGTCAATAAAAAAGTAACTTCAACACATGGCATATAAAAAACCCAACATACAATAATAGCATACAAAAAAACCCAACATATTTCCCGAATAAACCTCATAACAAAAGTTTAAACTACAATTTCCCGAATATTTCTTTGTAAACAACGTTTGCAGTTTTATTTGTTGGCCTCCCATCTTTGTCGAATATTAAAACCTTAACGCCATCTTTAGCCTTTACTCTTGACAACGCAACATAAAGCTGACCATGTGAGAACACGGGGTCTCTCAGGTATAAACCAACTCTTGATAGAGATTGTCCTTGACTTTTGTTAATAGTCATCGCAAAACATACGGTTATTGGAAATTGCCTTCGTTGAAATTTGAAGGGTATTTTCTTGTCAGATGGTATCATGCTAATTCGTGGGATGTAAGTTCTTGAACCAACATTACTTCCTGATAATATCTCAGCCTCGATAACACGTTTACCAAGACGTGTGATTTGAAGACGCGTACCATTACACAAACCGTTTTGCTGATCAATATTCCTCAAAAGCATAACCGGAACGCCCAATTTTAATACCAATCTATGATTTGGTAACCCTAATACTTTCACACTGTTTAACACATCTGGATTATATAAATCTTGATGTAACGGATCGTTAATTTCCTCAGTCGGACATAAACTATCAGAGCTAAGATACTCTACTTCTTCACCGGGAAACAAAGCAAGCAAACGATCATTTATCTAATGAACAACCTCATTCTTAGGAGCAAGTATAACTCTCTCAGAAAAGTAGTCACGGTCTTTATAAAGATGAAGAACTGAAGGATATACAAAGTCAATCAAACCTTGAATTGGATCATTTTCATCAGTTATTAAAAGATGATCGGGTATTTCAATATTTGCATCACCATCGTTAGAATCACCAACATTACCTTCGCCGATCTCAAGAAGCCATTTACCAAATTCGTTTATCTGCTCGATGTTTGAGCTACTGGATCCAACCGATAAACGCATGTTGGTTATCAATTTTAAAACCTTGCAACTGCATCAGATGTGGGATGAACATAAACAGGCGTTTACGATTTCTTACCTACTTCCATTTTGTACAACAGGTAGGATTTGTCTAAAGTCACCACCAAAGACGATAGCTTTTCCACCAAATGGAAGTTCTGAATTTCGTGAATCAAACACACTCAAAACACCCTTCATTGTACGATCAAGAGCCTCGAAAGCATGTTTGTGTACCATCGGTGCCTCATCCCAAATAATCAACTTGGCTTCGTATAGAAGATTCACGACTTCAGTATTAGGCTTGATATGGCATACTGAATCTTCATTGAGATTAATTGGAATTTGAAATCGAGAGTGAGCAGTACGACCTCGTGATAACAACAAAGATGCAATACCACTTGAAGCAACATTAATAACAATCTGTCCATTGCATCTAATGGAAGCACCTAAAGTTTTCCACATAAAAGTCTTGCCCGTACCACCATAACCGTACACAAAAAACACACCACCCTTCCCACTTAGAACAGCATCCATAATTTCATTATACACTGCTCTTTGATCATCGTTTAGAGACCTATGAAGATTATTGAACTCAGCCCTAACTTCATCCGTGTCAAAAGAAAGCTCCTCGTTTATCAGACGGTTGCTCTTGGACATTAGATAGTCATCATCAGGATAAGGCATTGGTGAGAACCTGTGCAAGCTGGATCCATTATGAAGAAGGAATTTTTCGATTTTGGACAACGTTATATTCTTTAAACGTTCGTCAGAAACAACGAATCCTACAATGAAAACGAAAATTATTTAATATAACGAAACAACTTGTTAATATAACATCACAAAATATAACAAAAGGCTGAAAAACATACCGCTCATGCCAGAATCTTTCCGCATATTGCATAAAATGTCCTCGGACAATAGCTCCCACGTTTTCTCCCAAACAACTTCAGGTCTTGAAAGGGTATTAGACAATAGAAGTGTTCCAAACAAAGAACGAAGATAATGACCGTTTCCAGTGAGACTGGATTCTTTAATACACTCGATATATTCATTGTCATCATCTAACAGGCCATATGCATAACACGCGTCCCTAAAAGTAGAATAAACAACACCATCATATGTTCTGATTTCTTCAAATAAACGTGGTCCTTTAACCTTAGTAAGAAGAATTCTTAGGTAATAAGCCTCACCAAGAGAAGGAGACGCAGAATAAATTCTCCCAATAACAACATAATTTTGGCATCGCTGCCAGCAACGATCTTTTAACTTCCACACATATTTTGAAGGAAACTCAACATAAGTAAGTTCTCTTGCTTCAGGCTTAGAATTGTTCATCTTCATCCATTCTAAGAAAATTGAGGAATTTACTTGAGGTTTGTTTAGGACACCGTCAATATCGTCGTCACAACCAAATACAACATGTTGTTGTCCTGGAAGATGAAAGGGTAATCTCATAACAGAAGGATACCTATAATGAACATCATTGGCAAATATTCTCCAGCTGGCTTCACATGCGGAAACATATCTAGCTTCGTAATATTCTTTAATTTCATCTTTTGGGATCTCCTCATCGGGGCCTCTGTCTGAATCAAAAACAGCAACAGTGGCTCGATCAGGTCCTTTATTAATGTATTTAAACAAATACTTAATTGAACCAGCCTGATTGCACCACTCCACGTTGATGTGCGCCTGATATCTTTTAAGAAGCTTTTTGTTGTATGGAACTACACTCCTATTGTCCAAAGTAACACCCTTCTTCACAACCGTGTGACCAGAATCTCTTCTCCTATAAACGGGAAATCCATCAGAATCAATGGAAGTGGATTCCAAAAACCTCTTTGGAAAATTCTTAGAACAACGGTTCCCAACCATGCATGGACGTTTCATGTTGACATGTCCTCAAGGACCATGAATCATAAAGTCACTCACAAGAGAATACAATTCAGGATCCTCGTTTTTATCAGGAATTTCAGCTGAAATAAACGGATCGATGTGTTCAACCATAGGAAGCTTATGATCAGCTTTCATAAATAAGCAAATATGCGCATGTGGCAAACCACACTTCTGAAACTCAACTGTGTAAACAACTACACAAAAAATATACTAACAATGAGTAAAAGATAGTAAATAAAATTTATGGAAAGACAAAAAAATTGTATAAATTGAAAGTCACTGTAGCATTGACATACCTGCATTAATATCGCCAAAAAAAATTTTTTGCTTCATATCTTTTATCAATTCATCAAGTTTCATCTTAAACAATCGACAAAGTATGTCAGGTCTGTCTTCTGCCTTAATTGAAGAGTCACCAATAAATCTTACAATCTCAGGCCATTTCGGATTACATGTGATTGTGATAAAGAAATCAGGATACCCATACGTCCTGCATAACGCCATAGCATCCAAGTAATTTTGCATCATGTAGCGAGAACCACTAGTAAACGATGACGGTAATATAACAGCTTGTCCTGTATGACTCAAATCACTCTGACCAACCTCTTGAACATTTTTAAGACTGTTAAGCGAATCAGATCTCAGTTTGATTTGCTGAAAACGTATGTAGTTTAGCCTCTCACTTTCAATCATTGTGTAGGCATCGACTAAAAACTGCTGAAACAACCTTCTTGCATTAAGAATTAGAGAAAACTTGTTATGCCTATCCTGAATTCTATAAGAAAAAAACTCCCTCATAGTACAAGTTGGTCTTGTCTTCTTTGTGTTAGGACCAAAATCCCTATGAGGAATGTTAATCCTATAGCCATCGTCTTCGTACGGAAAAAGAATTGGATACTGTAGAGCAAGATAAGAAGGATGTAACTCGCTAATACGCTTAAGAACTCCCGAACACTTTTCGACAATAATATCACGACTTTCTATCTTGAGATCAGGTTCATCAACTATTAAAGCAGCAACTTCAGAACACGTAGGTAAATTGTAAGTCCTACCGTCCCGATCTCTCTGTGAGATTATACGAAGCTTAAGGGAAACATTAGGATTCTCATACAGATGGTCTCGTACCATCCTGTAAGTTTTTACCAACATATTTGTAGAATCTAACATGTTCGTAAGAAACTTTATAAATTTAACATCAAGTTCCTTTGCCCTTAAAGATGATTTGCTTGAAGAATCACTGTAAAAAAAATGATACGTTTTAAATTACAGTTTCAAACATTTAAATGGAAAAAATAGTATTCTACGTTGTAACGTAATATTAAGATACTGATAAGTAAATAAAAAATACATACCCGAATAACAACTCTCTATTAGCAAGCTCATTCTTAGTATCATAGATATAAAGCTGTGAAAATTTTGGCTGGTCTCCGTGCTTAGGAAGAAGACTACCCATACTGTGTGCATTCTGACCGCTGATTCTATAAACAAATGGAGCATTACCTTTGTTTATTTTAGTATCTACTTTTCCTCCTATTGAAGTAAAGGAAAACATAGAATTGTAACGTCTTATGTTCTTTAAGAAAAACCTGCTTTCCTGATCTAAACAGCGAAAAAACATCTGATAAGATGGATCAGAATCTTTATATTCAGGTAAGTCAACTTTACCATATCCACAACATAAGCCATATGTTTGCTTTTGAAGTGTAATGAGACCCTTTCCACCTTCGATTGGCCATAACTT
Source organism: Helianthus tuberosus (assembly GCA_030545235.1). NCBI lineage: Eukaryota > Viridiplantae > Streptophyta > Magnoliopsida > Asterales > Asteraceae > Helianthus > Helianthus tuberosus. The sequence goes on from CM060399.1 coordinate 149,824,526, forward strand.
TGCAAAGCATAAACCACACATAAGAGATTGGTCACCATGGTCAACATAATCTAAAAATTTAACATAAATTGAATAATTAAGTAGGTAAAATAAAATATGAAACAACAATGAATAACATTAATCAGTTACCATTAGATACGCCTTTGGTGGTGTCTAACACAACCTCGTGAACATGATTTTCATCATCAGAATCAAGAGCGACCATTGGTATTGGTTCTATTTCAATTGGTTTATGAATAAGTCTACGCTTTCCAGAAGACATCTTTTTTAGCGAGCTAAATTCCGAGGTCGAAGATGATGTGTTACATTTATTCGTTATTCTGGGATTCAGAGAATAGCAGTCATTCAATGGTAAAGTTGATGAGCTTGCAATATTATCTGAATAAAAAACAAAAAATAATTTTTCGTTAACTATATGAATTATACAATTAAAAATGTATGTAAAAATATAATTATAAAATTTACCAGGTGATATACGATTCAACGAAGACATAGTATTAGAAAAATGTGGTACACTTGGAACTTTAGAACGTATGTCTGTAATACACGAAGCTGGTGTTATGTTTTCTTTGTTTGACCTCATCATTCGTCGTGTTGAGGTAGAAGAATCTTTCAAAACATTTATCTTTCTATTCTGATTTGAAAATGCTCCAGTTGAATAAGCTACATTTCTCGAAGAATTATAATTATTTCCTAAACAAAAAAAAAGATAATACAAATAAGTATTTAAAAAATAATTTGTTCAAATATTATATGTAGTAAAAACAAACAAAATGTGAAACATCACCAAGTAGTAATTGTTTGTTTTTTATTTACAAACCTGGGATTATGTTTTCTATGTTTGCAAACGGTGTACGGTTGGGTGTTGTAAACAGATCTTGTAGTACATTTCCTTTCTTCTTCAAAGTAGTATGTGTAATAATGGAAGATCTTACATTAACGGACGAATTTAAATGATTACCTAATAAGATATAAACAATCATTATATAATATGTCATATAACCGAACTGGAGTTGAGGAACTAAATTAGTAATGTGAAATTTGTAACATTATCTAACATAAAACTAAACTTACTTGTCCCTATAACAGATGAAGATTCGGAAGGAAATGTTGTGATTGAAAAATTAGGAGTTAAATTCTCTTTGTTGTTTGTTAGGATTCGTGTTGATGGTGACGACGTTGAAGCACCACCTCTAGAAATGATTTTTTTAGTAATCTTTGATCTCTTACTATCAAGATATAGTTTTCTTAACTTGCGCCTGTGTTTAGCCTGAACAGCTATAATATAAAAATAGAATAGGGAATAAAATTCGACATATGTAAGAGTAAACATTAAAAATAATACAATAGTAAACAAATTAGTTTCTTTAATGACAAAAATGTGATATATACAACTTAAATATGATTAAATATATTCAAAACATATATGCATAGAAAAATGATAGAAAATTTACCTCTAACAAAATAATCCGGAAATGCTGTTGATTTTGATTTCTTATTATCAAGATATTGTTTTCTTAACCAACGTGTATATTTAGCTTCGTCATCTAAAATGCAAAAAAAAAAAAAAAAAACTAAATAAGAAGAAAGAAATATAGAATTTAGAACATAAAACGTTTTCGAAAAAAGAAATTGAATACTATTTAAAATGTTTGAGATAAAAGAAGTAAAACACTTACAGTTATTATCAAAGCCAATATGTGGACGTTCTGAAGAATACGACGTAAGTTGTTCAAACCTATTATGCATTTTTTAACGAACACAAAGAACTACAACAAAAAAACTAATAGCTTTACAATGAAAACCAAACGCATGAATAAATAAAATTATAACGAACTACATAAAAACTTACTGGAAATGTAAAGAATGATGAAAAAAAATTATTCCACCGTAGAAGGAAGCTAAGAATGCAAATTCAGATAACCATGAAGATGTTTCAAAAGTCTGTGAAGTATATGAATTTATAGACCTACGGTATAAGTTATTTATGGAATTAATAATATACATTACAAAAATAAATTGTAACCAAATTAATGATCATAAATATGAAAACAATTCTATATTTATTATTTTCGAAATTAGAAGATAGAGTGTCATTTCGTAAAATAGAATTGCTAAAATTACGAAACTTCTAAAAATAAGTTTAGAAATGTAACTGAATAGTAAAAATTGACATGATTAGCATATTTCTTAAAATAACTTTAGAATTGTAACTGAATAGTAAATCTATATACACACAAATGATTAATGTTTAGTTCATGATAAGTAATTAAGTAAGGTGAAAACTAATACACCAAAATTTTTTTATTTTTTCAGTATTTATATTATACCACTATTACATTACAAAAATTAAAAACTAATCAACGTAGTCTCATCAAATAAAGAATATAACAAAACATAATTCTCAACAAAAAATATTATAGGATAACTCAAAAAGTCACAATATATAGGCAAACCATAAAATGTCTTGAAACATCAAAAAGTCATACAAACAAAACAAAATCCCAATATTCAAATACCAAATAAATTGTTTTTTTTATTAAAACCACCATTTGCCATATCTCCTTTATCAATTCTTCTCAACACACATGCGAGGCTTACTTGCTGACGACGCCAATCCCTCTTCATTCAAATAAACATCATCAAGGTTACGCTTCATATCAGAAGATGATTGTTTCAAGTCACCCACATAATCCTTTGAAACAGGTGTGGTGTTATCCCCAGTGTAAGAATCAACATCCTTAAATAAATAAACAAATTATAATAACACAACTATTAAACTTATATATAAGTTTATTTTTTAAGTTATACCTTCAAACATTCACCACCAGAAGTTTGGAACTCAGACTGACTCATACCAAAAGAATCAGAAACATCAAGCTGTGAAAACATGAAAAGCAAACGACAAATAGTTCAACATATTTTAAACGGTTTTGAAAGTGCAAATATATATTAATAAAACAATCGCTTACTTGGTCAATTTTAAATTTTTTGTTGAGCTTATCCAAGATGTCATCATCAGTCGTAACAACTGATATTCCATAATTCTCAACAGCATTGACAATATTAAAGTCACTTACTTTAATCACGAAAGCACACTTTAGGTTAACCAACGATTCAAATTCAACTGGATAATCTCTTGGAATATCATTTGTCTTCAATAACTATATTAAATAAAATATAATGTGTCATTAGAATAAATGTATAAAAATTTAATTTAAATAAATATAAAGTATAACTAAATATAACCTCGTCCTGAATTTGTATAAGTTCCTTTGCAGTTTTCCCAACAAACTTCAACGCCTCATGGTCAAATAATGTAAGTGTCACAGTACCGGTTGAATCTTGAACGCGAATCGGTATTTTAAACCTTAAAAATGGTATTTAAATAATTAACAAACATATATGAATAGATAATATAGACGACCTACGTTGTTGTTGTTGTATGAACAATAATTAGAAGTATGACTAACAAACACTTTACCTGGACAGCGGGAAAACTTCTGTTCCATTACAATCCTTGTTAGAACATTGATACACCTTCTCATCTCTAACATCACTTGTTCCATCATCCTTATCATAGGTTTCAAACTTTTGCTCAACTTTGGACTTGCAATAGTTACACCCATCATAATACCACATCTTATCTGAAACGATTGCTACAATAGTTCCAACAACAACAACTTTCTTTGGCTGTTTAATATAATAAAAGAAAAATAATTCATTAAAATTTTGTTAAAATAAAAAATATAAAACATGAAATGTTAATGAAAACCTCTAATATTGATGCAAGATAAGCAATTGGTGAAAAAACATCATTCTTTAAAAATTCATCTTCGACAGAACACATCATATATGACCCAGCATGGCTACTTGACTCAGTTGAAGCAGCAAGTTTTGCAAGAAACCTACAAAACATATTGAATAAACAAAAATGATTAATTAATAAAAAATAGAAACAATAAATAAAGTTGATAAAATTTTAAAAATATGTTTAAATAATAACACTTACTTTTGCTTGAACGATAGCATGTCATCAAAATTGTCGTTAATGAAAAGTCGTGAACCATCAAAGTTATTAGAAAATCCCCATTTGCCTATACTTAGGTAAAAATAATTTAAACAAAAAGAAAAATATATACAAAGTAACAACATCTAGATACATTGTTTGGTATAAAATGCACTATGAGTTACATACCTTTGTATGTCTTAACAGCACCAAAATGGACAACAACGACAACATGTGCTTCACGCTTTTCACTAACCATGTAAGAATACATGTCTTTAGCGTAATCATCCCAAAGAGTTAAATCGATATGATCATCTCTACAATAGAATATAAGAAAAAAATATAAGTTTAACAACATTTTGTAAATTTGAAAGCATAAAATGGAAAAAAAAAATTAAACACAATTTATAAAATGTATTACTCAATATCTTGAAGCTTAAGATTAAGGCGTTTCCCTTTACTACCATCCTTTTTGTTAGTCTCTTCGATGTTATAACAAACACCAACATAACCAATGAAATCTAACAACAATATAAAATAGATGTCAGCATATATAAGAACATAAAAAAATCTATAAAATCCTCAAACAAATATTATGGTATATAAAGATTGTAAATAAAAACTAAACATACCTACTGTCGTACCCTCTTTTATTTTCTGGGAAAGAACATCATTAAACTCAACAAAATTGAAAACGTACTGCGGACCTTCCCATTTATTGCACTTTTCCACAATCGTATGATAGTAAAAAGATAGCTTCTGATTGTTAGGAACAATCTTGAAAGATGCAGTGTTCGCAGCAAGAGATGGCTGTTTTATGATAAGGCATTCATCAACATTAAGATGCCTCTCAAACTTTGAAAATAGCTTATGCAAGCAAGAAGCTTGAATCTTGGTACCCTGTGTGTAAATACATAATAACATGCAAAGGGTATGTTAAAATGCAATCAAAATCAGTATAATTAAAAAAAAGATTAAATCATTAATTTACCATTTCATCCATCAGTATCATATCTATACGATATGTCTCTCTTTCATTATCTCTCATCTTCTTCCTCCACAAACTAACAATTTTAACCTTGATAGTGTAGTTTGTGATAAGAGCTTCGATATCGTTCAGCAAGGTGATCTGACCTTCGTTTTCCATTATAGCTAAGAAGAAATCAAATAAATGAATGGACTGTTGCAAAAATATTAGGTTGGCTTAAAAAGAAAACATATGATCTATTTATATCAAATTAATAAAGTTAATATTTATAGTAATATATTATCAATATTTCTAATCAAAATAAACCTCCTTTTTAAAATACAATAAATAAGGAAACGGTATAATTTATAATTAGATAAAACGAATTAACATAAATTCAAATTTGTAAAAACGGAAACTGTACATATTAATTATATAACTTCGGGATATCTTTAATAATTTAAAAATTATTTACAAATATTAACGTAAAATTTTATATTTGTAACATATTTTCTATAATTGACAACCTTTACTAAAATATAAAAAATAGATTTTTTAACATTTTTATGAATAATCAGTTTCTATAATTATAAGCTTGAAATTGCAAAGTAAGTACGAAATTTTATGATTAATGTTATGCAAAGTAAGAACGAAATTTTGAAATTGCAACATACTAAGTGACAGTTGACTTTTTATAATTAAAATGAATATAAAATGGGTTATGTATGTTAAATCTTATATAAAAACCTTATAATGTAACATCTCAAAACTATAATGCAAGGTTTAAAAATGACAATCATAGTGTTATCTATCTATTCTATATGTAGTACTAAAGGTTCATAATATTATCTTATAATAATAACAACACTATACTCTGTGTACAGAAATATGAAAGATAAAATAAAGAATGGGATTAGGATTGTTTTAAATAATGTTAAATGCTTAATTGATTAACATAAAATTGTGTTTGATATACTTTTTGAAGAAATTAGTAACATCATTAGCATCAGGTAACGATTTATAAAATTTAAAAAATGACTACTTAACACATAGATTAAACTTTCAAGACATAACAAATGATTGGTTAAAAGAAAAGTTAAGATATGAAAAATGTAATAACTTGAAATTCATAACCATAACGAATGTCAAAAACCAAAAAAACCATATAAAATTTAATATCTAACATATGAAAGGCAAAAAACATGCCCTAAATGTGATATAACTAATGACTACGCTTAACGTAAGGTACAACTTGTTCAACACTCAACACCTGGTCATTTTCATCAAAAGAATAGTGAACCGTGTCACGGACCTTAATTCTAGCAGCTTTCATGAACTTCTTCCAACTGCTTAGCGCGTATCGCCAACCTCCGTCGCTTTTTTTTCACGTCTGGTACCGTTGGTAAATTGCTGTGGCGGATCCAGATGCATAAGCCTAACGGTGATATCCTTTAAACCTTCATCAAGTCTAGCCATCCGTGAAACAGGATCAGGAATCCTCTGTATTGTTGTAAAAATAAAATTAATAATAAGTATGAAACTAAAAGAATGATGTTTATTAACTAACAAAAGAAGTATAACACTTGTTTTTTAGCGGTTTGTAAAATGATATTAAAACTTACAAAATAACGTTCACCAGCCATACGAATAAAACGACGAACACCACCATGTATTTCTTCATCAACTTCATTTTCAACATCGATAGGTGCAACTTCAGCCTGCAAATTAAATATATAACATGTATTACATTAACATATATAAAATATATAATTAAGTACCAAAATTTAACTTACCTCATCGACATCTACAGCAGGAAAATTCATTTCAACACCGTTTTTTCCAAAAAAAATTAAATGGAAAAAATGACCAAAACCTTTTGTAAATAACAAAAAACAACCAGCCTTCAACTGTAACTGACTAACAATTACGTCAATACCAACGGTAAAACCGACTTTACCGTCAAACGTTTCAATGGCAACTTTAAACGTATTGTTATCCATAATTACAGTAGATATTACATCATTTGAGGAATAATCATAAACTTTTGGCAGGATACATTCAGGAATAACCTGTGGGAATGATAAAAAAATTAGTCTTAATATAAGTAAAGTAATACATCAATACATTACGAAAAATAAAAATAGAATTTATCTTACATAAAAATGAGATGATGGAGGGAGCAGATACGTCCAGAAAGAGCCACGACTAACATGTTAATTTAAACGTAGTATAATCTACAGGATTAAATACTACTAAACAGCCTTTGGTTAGTCGCAAATGTTCTACAACATTGGACCAACCATGAAAAAAGAATAACTTTCCTTTAGAAGCGCTTAAATAAACATTAAATAATCGGTCATCTTCAGTGTGTATCATAACATTTGTAGGGCTTTTATCTACACCCCATAGTTTGTACGCAGCGTCATCTGGAATGGACTAATAAAACAAACAAATGCAAAATGAATTATAATTATAGTGAGAAGATATAAAAAGTACAATAATAATAAACTGTATTTAATAATAAGAAAAACAAAAGAAGAAAAATAACTTATGTAATAATTTATCATTTACCAGAATAAGTTCGTCTGCTACATTCATTAACCTACAGAACCAGGGTCCTCTGAAACTGATTTAAAAATTACGATGTTAATAAAGTGTAACATGTTAAGGTTAGTGTGAGAAAAAAACAAATAAATGAAAAAAAAAACACAGATTCTACAAATGAAATGTTACATAAAGTAACAAAATAAACAAAAAATACCTTGATGAACTTTCAGCCATATCAAATACCTGTAAAAACAGGTTACATAAACAAACCACGTCAGATGAATTATTAAAAAAATATAAATAACAACCAAAAAAACAATGTGAACGACATCTATTAATATAATTCAGTATGTAACAAACATCATCAAAAGTATATTTTATTCCAAAATCTAGAACAAATGGAGGCAACCGATGATATAACCATTATGATACATCATAATAAAAAATCTTGTAACCAACTGATTTACACTGACAATTAACAAAATTTAAACCACCTTAAACTATACATTCATATTATCCTATCATCAAATACAGATAAAGTGACCTCAAAAATTGATAGATTAAATAAACATGTGAAATAAAAACAAAATCATAAGAATTTCCATGACAATCAGAATCAGGGTTTGTATAACATAAACTTAAACAATACATCAGACTGAAAAAATCATATAAATAGAATCATACTAAATAAAAAAATAAAATTAATAAAAAAAACTATATTCAATAACAATCGGATTCGGGGTTTCCTATAAACATCACATTCTGCATCAAAATCGGTTTTAGGGATTTGCATAAACATCATATTATATAACAAAACCATAATCTTAAAACCCCTAAATCAACATATTTTACAATGCCAAGAGGATTTATGCTTTTGAACATATTTTTCAATCCCAATCGGATTTAGGGTTCAATAAACATAAACATAGTTTAAACACATTAAATAAAAGGAAGAACACATGAATAATGATTAAAGAAGGAATTTAACAAAAACAACTTACAGATTTATAGAGCGATATGTCAAATTCAGATATCGATTCAAGAAAAAGTAGATGTAGATGAAGACGGTGAAGAATGTAAAACCATCTATATATGTAGATCCACTGAAGAAATTCATTTTTATATGGAAACCGATGGTATTCTTGGAAGAAGATTGGAGGGAAGTTGAATAGTTGATTGGAACCATAACTGCAAAGGAAGTAAGTAATTTTTTTAAAAAATACAACGGCAACCTAATTATAGAAACAATGTCTAATTACAGAAACAGACTTATAATTTCAAATTCATAAATTAAGCTTAAAAACATTACTCTATTTATAGAAAAAAAAACATTTCTAAAAATAAATTAAAGATATCTTTAAAGCAAATTTGAAAAAATGATAACTGAAAAATCAAATTATAATATTTTCAAAACACTGTTAATTTAATAAGAATAAGGCAGACTATATATATAAAAAAACAATATCAATTAAATTCAATTAAATATATTATTAATTAAAAAAATGATAACACATAAAACATTCATAATATATTATTAATTAAAAAAACTGAACAGAAAACATGAAATTATATATGATAAAGTTAAAAAAGAAAAAAAAAGTATAAGATTTAACTAACCTTTGTTGCTTGACGAATGGTGGGATTCCGATTGTTATGACGGTGTTAGGGATTCACATGAAAAAAAATCAAGAAAAATCAGTAACTGCGATAAATATGATCGGATCTACAGAAATCAAGAAAAATCAAAAACTTGATTTTGTTTGAAACAAAAATCAACAAAAACCTCTGGTCTAGATTTTTGCTTTTAAAAAAAGTAAACATGTTGAATCGGTTAGATTAAAGATGAATACTACATAAACAACAAAGTAAAACACCATACTTTCAAGATTTATGGTCAGATCTACAAAAATCAGACCAAAGAAGAAGTTAATATAAGTACAAACAATGTTTATAAATTTAACTTTATATAGAAAGGAATAACATAAAATCAAACTCCGATCTTGATTCAGAACATATAATAACAAATATTTAGCTTCAATTTAGTGTATTTACCTTTGATGTTGACCTAATTTTTGTAAACTTGTTGAGAATATAACCGATTGTAGAAGAAAAGGAAGAGAGAAGAGGGTAAAGTTGAGGTAGGTATGAATGAGAGAAAATAAAATGAAGTAGGTTTTAAATGATCCGAATATTTTTGTTAAGGTATATTCGGAAACAAAAAACCCGACCCAAAACAATTCGGATCCCGCCTCTTTTTTCTTGAAATCGTGATTGTAGAAGCAAATGTGATTTCCCTCCTAAACTCAACACAATAACTTGCCATATCAGCAAAAATGGCCAAAGACAAATGCCACCTAGCCCAAATCCATCTCATTTATATATATATATATATATATAGATATGATGATCATTTCATTTGATCATCACCTAGGATTATATTTCCTATCATACTCTGTCCGTTATCTCTTTTGAATATTTCCTACATTTCATATACTTCAATACACACATGAAATCTGATCCGAACTCCAACACTAATTGTAACGCCCTGCTTTATCGTACTTTCCTTAATTAGAAAGATCGTCTTGTATTTCTATTTTTGGAATCTTGTATTCTTGTATTTCATCATTTCGTTGTATCGTTGTAAAATCCGAGACTTGGATCACAAATAAAATTCATATTTCTTACAATTCATGTTTTACATATTCATACTTATTCATATGTTTGAATTTATTATACATATGATAACCTATTCGTAATTCTTACAAAATGTGTTAAACTTACAAATACTTGTCATACATGCTCAATTCATGCGTATACGATACTTATTCTTGACACATATACTTATTCATACTTGTTTTAGACTTATTTTATGTTTTAATTGCATAATACACCCTTACACTTTACCTTTTATGCTTAAAATACCCTAAAACCTATCTAACACAAACTATAAGGACCAAAAGTGTCAAAATATCAAGCAAAAACACGAAACCAAGTGGGTCGCGGGCCGCGACTGGGCCACCCCTCCTCTCCCGCGCCCCGCCAGAGACCCAATCCGGCAGAATGTTGTTCCCAGCTCGTTTATTGGCCATTTTTGTGTTTGTTTAGGTGTGTTTTCTCCATTTAATGTCATCTAACTTAACCTAATCACTTCCTATAAAACCCAACTCATTTCCACACTTCTCTCACTTTACAAACTCACTAATCCCACTCTCTAAACACTCCAAACCAGTTACAAAACAGTAGCAAAAGGCAGATTCGTATCAAGTTACAAAAGTGAGTTTAAACGCACTTATCTTCCATCTTTTTCACTTCTTCTTGCTTCTTAGCACTTGGAACACCTATATGAATGTTTCCATAGGTTTTCCATGGAAAATCAAATATGGAACATCACCATAATGAGGTTAAAAGTGCAAGAACTTTCTATTTTGAACAAGAACTTTGTTAAACATTCTTGAACTCATGTTTTAACCATACATTCCTATGGCCTTATGCCACTAATCAAGTCTATTGTAATATACAAATTCAGAGGTTTTACTCCTCTAAACTTTCTGTTTTATAAGTGTTTCTAACCCACAAGTGTTGAACAAGACTTGAGCTTGTGTATGTGTGATTACTTGGAAAGTGTTAAAATATATGTTTATTTCCAATTTAATGTCAAAACATATTTTCAAAATTTTCATGTAAATATTTTCTAATTGAGCTCATTTACACTACATGATGAAAACGTCTGGGCTGCTGGTTTCTAATCACGGGATGGAAATTGGGCTTGCATAAGGATGGCTCGCATAAGGATGGGCTGGCACATATGGGCTCGCAGTTGGTGTCAAACCCCAACCGATGGCGGAAACAGCGGGGTGCGAGCACTAAGCGTTCAGATTGCTCATGAGATTCCACAATACTAGAAATTTCATAATAGATTAAATTGATTCAACATTGTCTAAAACGAATAACCATCACATTAAGTATCAAATTACAACAATTATAAAATATTGTTCAAAATTTAATTAACTACGTGGGTTTTTAAGCATTACCCTAGCTTGATTCCATAGTTCCAGCATCTATCAGCCTGCAACATGTATTAAAATAGGGTCAGTACAAAAATGTGCCGGCGAGTATACAAGTTTGAATAATAGCATAATAGATTAAATCAACTCATATCCATATGTAGTGCAACAAAATAGTTTCAGCCATGCTAGTGTTCGCAATCCAACAAGTGATAGCTCAAGTATCCCGATGCTTTGTTGTTTTCCCAAGTCTCAAGGAAAACTAGAATACTCCTAACAATACCCCCGAGAATAATGGGGAGGTGCATCTCCTATAGTGCTACTATTGTTAAGGCGGAACTACACACCCTGGATTAAATGTTCACATAGCACAAAATAGAATACAAGAATCACAAGTTTCACATGCACATAGGATAGAGCTTAGTTTGCAAAAGTCTCAAGTATCGTAGTTTAATAGAATACATGTTACATCCCAAAGTTTAAGACAAAAAGGGATCGAGTATACTCACAGTGATTGCTTAACATATCAACTGTTATTGGATCAAAGGGAGCTCTTTAGAATTAGGCTGATTAGATTACAACGGATGAGTGTCGGACAGAACAACGAGATTGCACAAAGTGTCGGATCAGTCATCTCGATCAGATGACTATTCGATCGGATGGCTATCCGATCGGACTGCCATTCGATTGGGGTGGCAAGTATACAAGGGAACGAATGGTTATCCGATCAGCTAGCTATCCGATCGGGTTGCCACTCGATTCAAGGTTGACAAAAGTGTGTGGGAAATGGATGGCTATCCGATCGAGTCGCCACTCGATCCAAGTTCCAGATCCATTGTTGCCTCGATCGGATGGCAGTTCGATCAGATGGCTATCCGATCGAGCTGCCACTCGACGATCATGACTTCAAAGTTTCAAGTGTTTTAAAGTCAATGGGACAGGTGCTACTCAATCGGGCGGTTGTTCGATCGGATGGCTATCCGATCGGATTGCCACTCGATCGGGTCATCCTTGTCCCGTTCCTAAACTCGTAAGTCGTAAAATCTCTAAGTTTATGTTTAAACAGCGACGTTATAGTACGTATTGAGACAATGGTAAACACATCGGTGTTCAGTCGATCCGATCGGGCGGGAATCACCCCGGTCCGTTTAGTCGTCAGTTCGTGATGATATTTATGTCAAAATTCGTACCCCGGTCGTCTTCTCCGGTAACAATCCCTTTCCAAGCCGACTCCAGACTAATAATCAAGTCTACAGTCCGTTTAGATCTGGATCTCACCGTCTTATGTAAAAGTTTAAGAAGAGATGAAGATAAACATAGGTTTTTAGCTTGAAAAGTGTAGATCTAGTATAGATTTAGTGTAAAACGCATGGAATTCCTTAGATCTAAGCAAGATCTTGGCTAGGCTGACATCACACAACAGTTTGGTAGAAACCGCCATGGTGACATCACGTTCAAGAGCTCAGATCCGAGAGATTTCATGGTGAAAAGTGAGATTTCAAAGAAGAATCTCATAGAGAATGATGTGTAGATCAAAGATGTACAAGAATCTAGTGTAAAACGTACCGAAATCACCGAGAAATCGAAGAAAAGGAGAGTGCGTGAGTCTGGTCGAGTGAGGCTGTCACATCAGTGAGAATGGTGATGTGACAGGCCTATTTATAGTGTGAAAAGGATGGTTAAGGCAGTGTGCACGGATCGGATGGCAACTCGATCGAGTGGCCATCCGGTCGGGTGCTCATCCGGTCGGATGGTCATCCGATCGGATTGCCACTCGGCCAGACCATCATTTCCGCGTTTCCGTCTTTGATTCGTTTTGCGTGTTAGATTAAGCGTTGCGTATTATTGGGTAATAGCATAACTAGATTATAGCAATAACACAAAAGTTTTCAAAGTTTCATAGTTTTCGCCAGTGACAAGACTCCAGTCCCTCGTTCAACCAAGTCTCACGTTTCACGAGCCTCAAGAGTCAAGCACCAAAGTATCAGGAATTAGACATTCCAAGTATCTAGAATTAGGCATTTCAAGTATCTAGATTTAGACATTCCAAGTATTTAGATTTAGACATTCTAAGTATTTAGATTTAGACATTCCAAGTATCTAGAATTAGGCATTCCAGCTAGTTAGATTTAGACATAGAATTCACCAAGTACCAAAAGTATTAACGACTACATAGTTTAGGGACTAAAATTGGCAATATCTAAAAGTCTAGGGACGCAGGTATTACAGTCTCCCCTCCTTTAGGAGATTTCGTCCCCAAAATCTAGGAAGAAGACTGCTCGAAGAGCTGCGGATACTTGGTCTTCATCCCACTTTTCAGTTTCCAAGTGAATTTGGCGCCACGCTTTCCTTCCCAACGAACCTTGACGATGGGAATTTTGCTGCGCCTCAGTCGCTTGACACCCTGATCCATGATTTCAACCGGTCTCTCCACAAAGTATACAACTTCGTTTATTTGCAAATCTTCAAGGGGAACCTGTAGTTCCTCGTCGGCTAGGCATTTACGTAGGTTGGATACGTGGAACACTGGATGCACATTGTTTAGTTCATGTGGCAGATCGAGTTCGTATGCCACCTTGCCAATCCTTTCGAGTATCTTGAAAGGACCCACATAGCGAGGAGTGAGCTTTCCCTTCTTACCAAAATGAACTACTCCCTTCCAGGGAGATACCTTGAGAAGGACTCGGTCACCAACATCAAATTCCAGAGGCTTACGCCTACTATCAGCATAACTCTTTTTTGCTCCTAGCCTTGATCAAGTTATCACGGATATGAAGAATCTTTTCCGTTGTCTCTTGAATGATTTCAGGGCCAGTAAACTGCTTGTCACCAATCTCATGCCAGCTGAGAGGAGATCGGCACTTGCGGCCATACAAAGCTTCGAAAGGAGCCATCTGAATACTGGAATGATAGCTGTTGTTGTATGAAAACTCAATCAATGGTAAATGTACATCCCAGTTACCACCAAAGTCGATGACACAAAAACGGAGCATATCCTCTAGGGTCTGAATAGTACGCTCGGTCTGCCCATCCGTCTGAGGATGAAAGGCCATGCTAAGATTCAAATGAGTACCCATAGCGGATTGAAAGGTTTGCCAAAGACGTGAAGTAAAACGACCATCATGGTCCGAGATCATGTCAAAAGGTATGCCATGACGGCATATAATCTCATTAGTATAGATTCGAGCAAGTTTCTCCACTTTATAATCTTCACGAATAGGAAGAAAGTGGGCTGATTTGGTCAAACGGTCAATTATCACCCAGATACTATCGTAACCAGAAGGTGTTCGAAGTAGCTTGGTAATAAAGTCCATAGCGATGCTATCCCATTTCCAAACTGGGATTTCGGGTTGTTCTAAGAGTCCTGAAGGACGTTGGTGTTCGGCCTTAACTTTCATACAAGTAAGGCATTTAGAAACATATATAGCAATGTCCCTCTTCATGCCAGACCACCAATAAGTTGCACGCAAATCATGGTACATCTTATCAGCACCCGGATGAATAGAGTAATGGGACTTGAGAGCCTCATTCATAATGAGCTCACGGAGATTATCACGATCCGGTACCCAGATGCGATTTAGGTAATATAGGAGTCCATCAGGTTTTGGTTCGAGTTGATCAATCTTAGCACCTTGGATTTCCACTTCTAGACTTCCTTCATTAGCTGATGAATATTGGGCATCACGAATACACGCATGGAGACCATTAGAGATACAAATAGCATTCACATGAGTTTTACGACTAAGAGCATCGGCCACTACATTCGCCTTGCCAGGATGATAGCGAATTTCGCAGTCGTAGTCATTAAGCAATTCCACCCAACGTCTCTGTCGCATGTTCAGTTCCTTTTGGTCAAAAATATGTTGAAGGCTCCTATGGTCAGTGAAAACCACACACTTAGTACCATACAGGTAGTGTCGCCGTATCTTTAACGCGAACACAATTGCACCAAGCTCCAGATCGTGAGTAGTATAGTTTTTCTCATGCACTTTGAGTTAACGGGAGGCATAAGCAATAACCTTGTCTCGCTGCATGAGCACACAGCCCAAACAAAGGTTTAAGGAATCGCAGAACAGGAGCATTACACAAGAGAGTCTTAAGAGTCTAAAAAGATTCCTCTTGCTCGGGACCCCAAGCAAAAGGTCTCTCTTTCTGAGTCAACGAGGTGAGAGGAACAGCGATCTTAGAGAAGTTTGAAATGAACCGGCGGTAATACCCCGCCAATCCTAAGAAGGAACGAACCTCAGATGCATATTTAGGCGTACTCCAATTCTTCACGGCTTCGATTTTAGACGAGTCAACATGAATACCTTGCTTACTAACGACGTGACCAAGAAATTGTACTTCATTAATCCAAAACTCACACTTACATACAGACGTTCACCACGAAAGAGTTCAAGCATCAGGTGTAAATGACGAGCATGGTCAGCTTTAGTTTTTGAATAAATGAGAATATCATCAATAAAGACTATCACAAAACGATCGAGATAAGATTTACAAACACGATTCATGAGATCCATGAACACAGTGGGTGCGTTGGTCAATCCAAAAGGCATGACCACGAACTCGTAGTGCCCATAACGAGTACGAAATGCGGTCTTGGGTACATCATCCTCGAGTACACGAAGCTGATGATAGCCAGAACGAAGATCGATTTTCGAGAAACATGATGCGCCTTGTAGTTGGTCAAATAGATCATCAATAAGGGGAAGAGGATAACGATTCTTAATGGTAAGCTTATTAAGTTCACGGTAGTCGATGCACATACGGAACGAACCATCTTTCTTCTTGACGAATAGCACGGGAGCACCCCACGGCGAGGTACTTGGATGAATGAATCCCTTGTCGAGTAGTTCCTGAAGTTGGCTGGATAATTCTTGCATCTCGGAAGGTGCAAGACGATAGGGAGCCGTGGCGACAGGAGTCGCACCAGGTACGAGATCAATACGGAAATCAACAGATCTAGGAGGAGAAAGACCAGGAAAATCTTCGGGAAAGACATCAAGGAAATCACACACTACTAGAACATCGCTTATGTCCTTCCCCTTGCCCTTTTGTTCCATCACGTGGGCCAAGAAGGCAAAGTTTTGTTTACGTAAGCATCTGTTCGCTTGAGTGCATGACATCAGCCTTAGTCCTTTCGGAGGTCGGTCTCCATAAACATGCAAAATATCACCGGACGGAAGAGGTAAACGAACAAACTTCTCGTGACAAGCAATCTCGGCATGATTCTTACGCAACCAATCCATACCGATAATGACATCAAAGCTACCCAATTGCATGGGTATTAGATCAATAGTAAACACGTGGTCGTTAAGAATCAAGGAACAACCACAAAGGATAGAATCGACTAGAATAGACTTCCCATCGGCAATCTCCACCGAAAACGACTTGGGTAACTTAGAGCGTGCATAGTTTAACAAAGATTCGAATTCCATGGACACAAAACTTCTATTGGCACCAGTATCAAATAGAATTGAAGCATAAGGTTATTCACAAGAAACGTACCATTAACGACGTCATTGTCGTTACGAGCCTGGTTAGCATTGAGATTGAACGCTCGTCCACGAGCGGCTGGCTACTGATCCTTGTTCAGCTGAGGACACTTGTTACGAAGATGAGTAGCATCTCCACATTTGTAGCATGCACGAACAGTGTTGACTGGCTTTGGATTCTGCGGAGGAGCTGAGAGAGCTAGTAAGGCTGCCTGAGCTGGGGCTTGCTGAGCTGGTTGAGCAGGATTACCTTGACGAAAATAGGGATTCGTGTGACCATAGCGATTGCAGTTGGTGCACAGACGACATGCAGAGGTAGTAGGATGATGAAAGTTACAGGTGGTACACTACCCATTATACTGCTTCTTGACCTCAGGAGCAACAGTGATTGGAGCAGCAGCAGGAGCAGGTTTAGCAACAGGGTTTGCAGTAGGAACAATAGCATTGCATCTTGAACCCTAAGACTTTCGCCTCTTGTTCTTGCTGCCACTTGGCTGCTGGGTAACTTGATGTGCAGACTTAGAGGAGGCAGGATTAGCAAACTGCTTATCACGAACGTGGTTGTTGTTGAGACTAGCTGCGAGACGGTAGACTTCCTCAATATTTCTGAGTTGAGCTGCTTCAATAGAATCACGCATAGCAGGAGGTAGACCATGATGTACTTGGTTATCATTTGTTTAGGGGTAGAAACCAAATGAGGAACAATCAAGCTGAGCTGCTTGAAACGGGTAGTATAAGCCAGATTATCATCACCAATCTGCTTCAAGTGCCAGAACTCTTCTTCAAGTTTCAGTTGTTCATGAGGAGGGCAGAATTCAAGCATCATCAATTCTCGCACCTCAGCCCATGGAAGAGCATAGGCTTCTTCATTCGATCGGATGTTTCTCTTATTTGTCCACCACTCTAACGCTCTGCCTTGAAACATTCCCGTTGCACTCCTAGCCTTAAATGTTCCGGGCACTCGCTGTTAATGAAGGTAACCTCGATGCTGTCAAACCACTCGAGCATAGCAGTTACCCCATCACTGCCCGTGAAAGACTTAGGGTTGCAAGAGACAAAATGCTTATAGGTGAACTTGGTAGAATTTTCATTCTCCGTCTTAGAGTCAACAGAAGAGGGCGGAGTGTTCGATCATTGGATCTCAGAGATGATTTTTGGCACGACTCGAGCGATCTGGTCGGCCAAAAAGACATCATCTTTTTTTTCTGAGACTTTTCCCTGGATCTCTTGAGAGTGTCGGAGAGCTTTCGAGAAGACATCCTAAAGATCCAACAAGAGGATCATATAAGTCTAGATTAATATAGATTCATACACGATAGACTAAGACTCAAGATTCACATAGATACCGCAACCTATGACCTTCGCATGGCACGCTGTATGAAGTTTGGCGACATGTCAGAAACGCTTATATATAGGAAGTACCAGCGGCGTATCCACCACACTTCGGGCATAATCGCTTCGACCTCGTACTCGGTGTCATGTTACGTGTCGCAAAACACACTTATAATCATTATCATAGATTCACATAGATTTCATTAGATTACGATAGGTTTCAAATAGTCTTCAATAGATCCAATAGACTTCAATAGACTTCGATAGAATTCGATAGACTTTAATAGATTCAATAGACTTCAATAGATTTCATAGTTTTCCATAGATTTCAATAGATTAGTGTTAACAATCCAGAAACAACGAAATCCTGCATGGCACGTGCTATGAAATTTCAGCAACATGATGGAAGCACTTATATATAGGAATTACCAACGGCGTATCCACCATGCTTCAATCATGCCACGTCCGTCTCGTCATCGGTGTTATGCTTCGTTAACCACCACATTAGAATTCACCACAAGATTTCCACATAGATTGACCCAAATAGATTCAACAACATAGATTAACCCAAATAGACTTCACAACTTCAATCCCGAGCCTACAAAACTATGAACTACACTTAGCGCATGGTACGAAGACTTGATAACATGCCAGAATCACTTATATATAGGAAGTACCAGCGGCGTATCCACCATGCTTCGGACATGCCACTTCCTCCTTGTCTTCGGCTCTAGGCTACGTTTCGTATTTTGTTTCTCAAAACATCACCTACGTAGCTTACACATAGATTTCACTAGAGTACACAATAGGTTTCACATAGATTACACAAATAGTTCTTCCATAGCTTTAGAATTCAACATCCTTATCGATCCGCAGACCCTAAGTTTTGCATGGTACTTGGTACGAAAGTTGGTAACATGTCGGAAACACTTATATATAGGAAGTACCAGCGGCGTATCCACCATGTTTCGGACACGTCACTTTTCCCTCGTATTCCATGTCATGTTACATCTAGTGCCTTATAACCATAATATCACATAGATTGATCAGATAGATTAATATTGTAGATAAAATTCTTAGATTTAGTTTGATCCTGAGAGATTGGGATTTAGGCTTTAGATTGTGGACATACGTGCGATTTGTAAAAAGTCCCAAATTAAACGAAGACTCAAGATAAACGAAGAATCAAGTTTAAAACCATACGAAAAATAGAGATAACATAAAAGACAGGCTCATAAAACATAGAGTGTTCCGGGTAGAGGAACGGTGACTAACCAAAGTGATTCAAACCCCTTTCAAATTGAGATAACGTGTCTTGACTTACTTAGACAAATACGTCATCGATGTTAGGCCTACGATATTTGTCCTTTTAATCATTTCACGTTCCTAATTGATTGGGAATTTCGAGACTTTGGCGAGACATAAAGAAAATCAAGGAGTGGGACTAGTTGTCATGGTCTGAGTTTCACCTCTAACTTAACAACATCGCACCTTAACAGCGTTGGTACTTATCCGCAGACAAGACCTACTAGAATAATAGAGAGGTTTTCCATCAAGGTTCAGATGTCACTCCTGACTTGAGGGTAAATCTCATGCAAAATACAAACACTAATTGACAGTGTTTTCAAAGTATCAAGTGTAGATTGTGTCAGCCTTAGGAAAGACATGTAAGCTTAACAGGAAAATGTGCTGCTAGGAAGCAGATACGGTGGAATGCATAAGTCTTAAACAACAAATAGGAGTCAAGATTCCTAGAACTATAGACTAGGGAAAGTATTCCTACTTATCCTAATTCCCTATAGTTATGGCTCTGATACCAATCTGTCACAGCCCAACCGATGGTGGAAACATCGGGGTGCGAGCACTAAGCGTTCAGATTGCTCATGAGATTCCACAACACTAGAAATTTCATAATATATTAAATTGATTCAACATTGTCTAAAACGAATAACCATCACATCAAGTATCAAATTACACCAATTATCAAATATTGTTCAAAGTTTAATTAACTACGTGGGTTTCTAAGCATCACCCTAGCTTGATTCCATAATTCCAGCATCTATCAGCCTGCAACATGTATTAAAATAGGGTCAGTACAAAAATGTACCGACAAGTATACAAGTTTGAATAATAGCATAATAGATTAAATCAACTCATATCCATATGTAGTGCAACAAAATAGTTTCAGCCATGCTAGTGTTCGCAGTCCAACAAGTGATAGCCCAAGTATCCCGATGCTTTGTTGTTTTCCCAAGTCTCAAGGAAAACTAGAATCCTCCTAACAATACCCCCGAGAATAATGGGGAGGTGCAACTCCTATAGCGCTACTATTGTTAAGGCGGAACTACACACCCTGGATTAAACGTTCACATAGCACAAAATAGAATACAAGAATCACAAGTTTCACATACACATAGGATATAGCTTAGTTTGCAAAAGTCTCAAGTATCGTAGTTTAATAGAATACATGTTACATCCCAAAGTTTAAGACAAAAAGGGATCGAGTATACTCACAGTGATTGCTTAACAGATCAACTGTTATTGGATCAAAGGGAGCTGTTTAGAATTAGCCTGATTAGATTACAACGGATAAGTGTCGGACAGAACAACGAGATTGCACAAAGTGTCGGATCAGTCATCTCGATCGGATGGCTGTTCGATCGGATGGCTATCTGATCGGACTGCCATTCGATTAGGATGGCAAGTGTACGAGGGAACGGATGGCTATCCGATAGGGTTGCCACTCGATTCAAGGTTGACAAAAGTGTGTGGGAAACGGATGGCTATTCGATCGGGTCGCCACTCGATCCAAGTTCCAGATCCATTGTTGCCTCGATCGGATGGCAGTTCGATCCAAATACTCATACACCTACGTTTCCTCGTGTAGAAGGACTTGGTGTTCCATCCTCAAACAACCAACAACTCGTCACGGAATAACAAGTGGAGTAGCACGCCGCCCGTCGGGGTCTTGTTAAGTCTTTATTTACTCTTGAACGGTCTCGTCACTTTTGTGGCGAGAGACGCTAAATACTAGTGGACACTTGGGTTTGACATATTGTGATGCATGCTAGTTACCTTGTTTACAAATTGTCATGTGGATTCGAGAAAATGCTTTTATACTTATGCTATATTTATACAATCTTGTGTACTCGCCAATGCTTTCGCATTAACACTTTATTTTAAACATGTTACAGATTGATGGTGATGATCGTATGAATCTAGTAGGGATGACTAGAAACATGCTTAAGAAGTTACTAGATTTGAATTATTATGTTATGTTGAACTCGTTGTATTGTCTTTTGTTTGTTGTAATTTGAATTTCATGTAATGTATTTGACAATTTGAGTTATGCAATGAAAACGGGTTTGATTTAAATATTGTCACAATTAGCGTTATGTGTGATGAGCAATCTTTTTCGTTCCACTTCGATGATTCCGCCATTGATTGGGGTGTGACACTAATACCATAAGAACATCATTGTGACATCGATGTCGTGACATCATCCATAGTGGTGTGATTAGACTATGACGTCTTTGATCTCTCTATATGCATGTGAGAGTATTTAAGCCATCATTATTTTGTTAATTGTTATATCATGTATCATATAAATACACATATTATTTATTTTGGTTATATTTCATTATCCATTGTCGACCTCCTTTATTAAATATTTAAAGGGTGATGCTATACAAATGCCACACCCAAAAGTGTACACTAGGCTTGGTGTCACATCATACATGTCATATGCTAGGTCAAAAATGATTATAAGACTATATGTAAGGGGCGTGAAAGACATGCCACTTCACCCCTTTCACACCCCAAACACCATTACACATAGTCTAAAGGGGATATGACTGTCAAAATGATCATATGGGACATGAATTTGTCATCATTGTCAAGGTGTGATTTAGTTGAAGGTTTTCTATCTACATAGTAGTGAGGTAACACTTTAACTGTGAACTTACACTTTCTACTACACATAGTCTAAAGGGTTTATGACTTTGTCAAAATGATCATATGGGACATGATATCAGTCATTTTTGTGTCATGCAAACATGTTATATGGGTTGTATGATTTGCTCCTTATACAATCCATATGCTAATTTATTCCCGTCACACAACTCATATGACCATTTTCCCCATATCGTATGTTGCGTATAAACCATACCCTAAGGCCTACGTCTAGGGGTGTTCTTCGGGTTTTCGGTTTTTGGCTGGGTTATTTGGGTTGGGATTTGTTCGGGTTAGGTTGTTTAGTTTTCGAACTTAGATGTAAAATTAAAAAAAATAATGTCCCCCCCCCCCCAAAAAAAAAATCATTAGATTTCATATTATCATCAAAATTTAAACATAATTTGACAATATAATATAATAATGTTCAAAAGTCCATGTTTCAAATAGATACTCCATACAAAAACACATCTCTAAAAAAGACAATAAAAGTTCGAGTTTTGTGTTTTGCGTTTTTCGAGTCAAGTTGTTTGGGATTTGGCTAAGAAAAAATGACTCGATAACCAACCCATTCGGGTTGATTGGGTTCTTTCTAATATTCTCTGATTCAAGTTCGGGTAAACTTCAGATCAGATCTAATTTCAAGTAATATTAGAATCCCATCATACGTCCTTGTTAGAATCATATTAAAACCTATATAAGTTTGCAAACTTTTTGTGCATTATTAGTTGTAAGTTGTGCTTTATGAGTTTTTCAAAAAAAAAAAAAAACTTGATTTTTTAGTTTTAACTCAAAGGTTTGTACCTTTTCCAATTTTAACCCTACATAATTTGTTTTTTTTTTTTTAACTTTAACCCAAAACTTTTCATTATTTGCAATTTAAATTCCCAACTTTTGTCACTTATACATTTCATCTTTTGCAAATTTTCGTTTTACGTATAGTTCTAAATTTTTCGAGTTAATACGACGCAACGTGCATGTGTGGTTCAACGTTTTTACCTCTATTTTTCCATGTTTGACAGGTTCGTCGCAATACGCATATTATAGGTCAAGTCAGTGTTGGTTGTCGATGACGGTTGTGTGACATTAGTACTATTTGACACCATTTTACGCCCCGCAGCAACGCGGGGTGTGCTTTGGGGGTTTTCAAAGAAAAAATTGTTATGCATATTGTTGTCGTGATGTTGGCTTTGGGGGGTTTAAAAAAATGTTTTTTTTTTACTTTTCACCCAAAAGTATTTCATAAATTACTTTTAACCCAAAACTATTTCTTTTTTTACTTTTAACCCAAAACTTTTTATCTTTTGCAATCTATCCTCATAACTTTTTTTACTTTCAACTTTGGTCATTTATAGTTTCCATTTTTCGCAAATTTTTTGCTCTATGCTTGGTTCTAAATTTTGTGACTTAACACATCACAGCTGTGTCTTTGGCTTAACGTTTTTACGTTTCGTTCTAAATTTTGCGAGTTAACACGACGCAACGTGCGTGTGTGGGTGAACGTTTTTACATCGTCTATTTTTACCCTGTTTGACATGTTTAACATAACGTGTGGGTCGTAGATCGACTTAGTTATAAATAAATAATCCCCGCCGCATTGCGGCGGGTCGTAATCCTAGTTATATATAACTACAATCCCAAGATTCAGTTCCATGCGTCGATTGGCTTTTTTTGTCTTTTAGTGTCGTTTTGTTTTTCCTTTTTCCTTCAACTTTCACCATTGACACTTACGACCCTTCAACTTTTTGAAAAAAAGTTAATTGAGTTTTATGTGCTTATTTTTGTGTATGCAGCAGTATAAAATCAAGTTCATTTATGTTTCGATGTAATTTTTTTGGAAATGAGTAGGCTCAGATATAATACATATCCGTGCTTATTTTATGTACGTTTTCAGTTGTTCTACGTTTTGATATAATTTTAATGTACGTGTCGGTATAAATTCAAGTTTATTTACGTTTCGACATATTTTTTTTGGAACGGAGTAGGCTCAGATATAATAATTTTCGTCCTTATTTTTATGTACGTTTCCAGTTGGTCTACGTTTTAACATAAATGTTGTTCTAAAACGAGTCGGGTCAAACATAATGCGTTTTCATTAGACAATATAAATTCGAGTTACTTTGTGTTTCGACGTTGTTGCAATGCACCTGAAGGGGTATGGTCCCAGATCTCGCACCGACATGGCCGCGAGTGACCATCACCCTTATCGAAAACCCCCACCGGCAAGAACTTATCTGGGTCCGTGCGAGCACGCGCGAACACAGCGGTCGAATCCAATCGGTCAAGGGATGAGAAGACATACCTTGTGTATGAAAATGGGTGTTGCACATAGCGATGCGGCTGGCACCGCATCCTATGAACATTTTCGTCACGACAAGGGATCTGGACAACAGCAACAGCCACCACAAGTGGCGATGCGGCCTAGCACCGCATCCCGCACATGTCTTGGCCAGAGCGAGAACGCGGAAACAACAGCAGTTACCGCGAGCAGTGATGCGGCGCGGCACAACATCCTGCCCACGAGGCAAGTGGGATTGACACCACAGAGCAAGTGGCACCAATGACAGTCGCCTGTCAGCCCATACGTAAGCAACAGGCTGACACCGCAGTAGGACGTGGCTACACCTCCACAACCGACAAGCCTGACACACCTGCATAAGGGCGGCGCGTGTCAGTCTAGCCACTCAGTTACCCTCCTTCACTCCTCGGCTATAAATGCCCATCCCAGACCAGGTTTGAGGTATCGCTTATCAACTCCCTCACTACAAGTCTACAACCACTATCACACACTTTGCTTCCCAAGCAAATTACTGATTTTCACGCCGGAGAGTGGTAACAAGGAGCGCCCCCCACCCCTTCCTCCTTGTTACGAGTCACGGTGTGTTTTCCTTGTGCATGAGACAGATCAGCGGACAATCCAACCACCGATCCTCAGAAAGAAGGGATTAACCCTACTTGACGAGACCGGTGAATTAACCTCTCTTGGTTAACCACTGTTTCATCAGCACCGTACCATTCTCTAACTTTAAAAACATAATTTTCTTACATGCTCTTTTATACACGTGTTAGGATAAATTTGAGTTGGTTAATGTTTCGACGTAAATTTCTTTCGCAAACAACTCGTGTCAAATGTAATACATTTTTATGCTTATTTTTATGTACGTTTTCAGTTAGTATACGTTAGGTCAAATTTAATATGTTTTTATTAGACGGTATAAGTTCGACTTAGTTTACGTTTAGACGCTAACCTACTACCTTGTCTGCAGTCTCCATCCTGTTCAAACTCCCCCTCCACCCCTGCCTGCAACCAATCCACACAACAATGGCGAAACTCAATTGCATAACCCGCGCATCATCCATCATCTCCTTCCTCCCCCGTCCCAGACCCACACCCATCTTCTCCTTCCTCCCCCGACCCTGCAACCCCTTCACACCCCAATCTTTACACTATTATTCCACCACCAAAACCCCTTTCCCCCTCCAATACGAATTAATACTCTCCCGCCCATCTGACCCACCACCCCACCCCCACCGCCGCCGTCCACCACCCCCAAACTCCACCCCGAAAGACTCCCAATTAAACTTCGACGACTGGGTCGATATGAAATTAACCTCACAAAGTCAAGATCAAAGTCAACCCATATTGTCAAACAATGAGATGGATAAGTCAAAGAGGAAGTATTACAACAAGAGGCACAAGAGAATGTATGGTTCAGATTCAGAGGATGATGATGGTAAGCATGAGAATAATAAGTATGTTAAGTTAAATCAAGAAGTTGTAAAGCTTAAAACTTTGCATAAAAGAGAGGAGGAGTTGTATTTCTATGATGCTTTTGCATACCCTTGGGAAAAAGATAAACATTATAAGATGGTCTATCAGTTGGAGAAGAAGTTTTTTCCTGATCAGTGTTTTGATAAGGCCTTTCTTGAACCAGGTCAATCCAATGCCAATGCGGGTTCGGGTTCAGGTGCAGAGGGGATTAAGAAGAAGAAGAAGAAGGTTGAGGATGAAGGTGTTGTTGAGAAGAAGGATGAGAAGGGGTTGGTGTTTTTTGAGGAGGGTGAAGATGTGAAAATGGATGTTACTGAGAAGAAAGTTGAGGAGTTTTTTAAGTGTTTGAAGAAAGTGCCGAATGAGGTTGATGAGACGGTGCCGTTTGTTTCGGGTAGGAGTTCGGGGCTTCCTCCGAAATGGGATGGGCCTACTGGAGCTGTTCTGTTGGTTAACAAACCTAAAGGTTATTAATTTAATATCCTTGTGTTTGATTCTGATGATAAATGTTTGTTAGATGACTTATTTTTACTAGTAATTTAGGATGGACCTCATTTACGGTTTGTGGGAAGTTGCGTCGCCTGGTCAATGTAAAGAAGGTATGATTTTACTGTTTTGCCTTTTCAGGTCTTAACGATTCGGAGCGCCTCACGCTTTTCAAAACCGATATTATGTTTGGTTTTATCGTGGTGTGTGTTGCTTGTAACAGGTTGGGCATGCAGGGACTCTTGATCCTATGGCAACTGGTTTGCTTATTGTATGTATTGGCAAAGCTACAAAGATGGTTGATAGGTACGACTTAGTGCTATATCTTAATGCTTGAAGTGAAACTCAGTAATTAGATAATAAGTTTTAAAACACACATCAAGGGGACTTTTTATGATTTGTTGTGCAGATTTCAGGGTATGGTTAAAGGTTATAGCGGGGTCCTTCGGTTAGGGGAAGCTACGTCAACCCTCGATGCTGATTCACCGGTAATACAACGAGAGCCATGGGAGCACATTAAGGATGATGACATAAAGAAAACTGCTGCATCATTAACTGGGGAAATATGGCAAGTACCTCCAATGTTCTCCGCCATTAAAGTAAGTCTTACTTCCATGTTTATTGAAACATTGCATATTGAACATGTAATTCTTGTTAATTTCATTTCAGCCCATCTTAATATGCTTACACCAGTAATTGATGTTCAATCTTCATAATAGGTTGGAGGTGAAAGGCTGTATGAGAAAGCAAGGAGAGGAGAAAATATTGAACTTTCACCAAGACGGATATCAATATTTGAGTTTCACGTTGAGCGAAGTCTTGAAGACAGGTTAGCTCCATATCCAGTATTCTTTCACATGGCTTGAGAAATCAAAATCAGATAAATCAATATCAGGGGGTGTTTGGATGTTTGTTTCCAAGTGATTAGTCTAGGGGTGCTAAATGGGTTGTGTTTGTGGGTTGGCGGGTTGAACCCAATACAAACCCAAAAGTTTGATATGAACCTGAAAGTTGTGTCAGACACACGACACGAGTTTTGTTGGGTTGACACGAACACGACCCGTTTAACTTGAAGTTTTATTATATTATAATATAATGCTAATACTCAATAATTACAAACTTACCACAAATATACAAATGTATATAAAATAATTACATTTAAACTATAAAACTCGATGCTCAATTTTTTTTCTTTTAAATTTTTTGTCATAAAATACCCAACCAATTTAGGATATGGTATCTAGAAAAACAAGCATAAAATTAAACATGTCAGCCCATGAACCTGACAGGTTGATCATAACACAACACATTTAGCTAAATGTGTTTGTGGGTTCGTCCGGAAACTGACTAAAACTTGGTTAAAACTAAACCCAAACCCGCAATTTTCGTATTAGGTTCATGTCGTGTCAGGACTTCACACCGCTAGTGATTACTGTGACACACTCTAGATGCACATCCAAACACCCACTATAGGTTGTTTAACTGAAGCATTACCATATGATACGAGCAGTTACTAACAAGATAGTGATCCCCTTCTATCTTAATGTGGTTGCAGACAAAATGTGATTTTCAGGGTGACATGCTCAAAAGGGACATACATCCGATCCTTATGTGCAGATTTTGCCAAGGCTCTTAATAGGTACTCCAATAATCATACTTATAACACGCATTTCTACTCCATGTGGTTGAAGTTATTAAGATAAGTCGATTATGTTATCTTCTTGCAGTTGTGCTCACATGACTGCTTTACGACGAGATTCCATTGGTAAGTCGTTGATCCCTAATGCTTTATATATATACATTGGAGTTGACATTGGTCAGTTTGGGTTGTATTTTTTTGATAAAAATGTAATGTCTTAATTTGTTTTTATTACAAGAAATTATGTTACTATTTCTCTTAATGTAGTTTTTAGTGATGTTCAGTTCATGAAATACTTACAACTAAAGAGATAAAATAATGTTGGCGCGTGACTAGCCCAACCTGTTTTGACCCGAACCCTTTGTGACATGCCCAATATCACTTGCTTATTTGAAAAGTTAACACAAATGTAACAACTTATGTTGCAGGGGACTACTCGGTTGATGATGCATGGGAATTCAAGGAGTTAGAAGAAGAAATACCTAAAAGCTATATGTAGATTATGCATGTGGAAACATGCTTTTGAGTTATGGAATTGAATGGTGACTGGATCTCCACCCCATGCTGTATGTATTTTCAATTTTCATGTTGGGGGAGACTAATGAAGATGAGATGATCATTAGTTCAATGAGTGCAGTGCAGTGTAAACTTAGGATTTGTTTCTGTAATAGTTGTTTGTAGTTTCTACCGATTATTAGGATTTAAAGGGGTTTATTGTTCGTTCAGTTTCTTATACAAGTGTTTATACAATTGGTATTTAGAAAGTAATCCAACTCATTTTGATGGTTTCTAACGATTGGGTCGGGTTGAAAATGTAATAATTGAACATCTTTGAAGCTTAGGTGTTAAATCATGACCAAGTGAAATGTGATAGTTGAATAACTAGAGTTGAGTTGGTTATCTTGATGATGAAATTGGTCATAAGGTCACAATTTCTTTTTGTGTTTTATGGAAGATTGTGACAGTCGATAACACATGGTAGAGCCTTGCATCGTCCATGGATTCTCTTATTAACTTTTTCTCTTAAAAATTAATCCACCGTGAGGACTCCAAAACGATTTGAACTTTGGTTTAAGTGTAAAAATCATATGAAATAAAGTGGGGTCAACGTTGATTTAAAAGGAGAGAGAAATGCTTAATAAGTTAAGCATATTTGCTTACATAGTGTTTCTAACTTCGTCCATTTTCTTCTTTCGTTGATCACTTGCATATTTGTGTTGTCACTTATTTTTGACGAGATTTTTTTGAAAATATTCGTGTTGGGGAAGATCTCATCAACTTGTTTTTAACATATAAATCTTATAAAACCAACTTATAAAAATGTAATATGATCCGACTCATTTGAATGTTATGCTAATTTCTAAAACTTGTCAAGAAGCTTTATAGTCGATCCATGGGCGTACCATGATACCAACCCGGAGCAAGTCGATCGCTTGTGTCTACCAATTTTTGTAAGAACTTCACATCTTCTATAGACTATAGTTCTATTAGCAAACTAGTAAAATATACTTGATTGCAGGGGCGGATCTAGCATACCCTAAGGGTAGCCCGCGCTACCCCTCAATTTTCTTGGCGAATTACATTTTCAGTGCATTTAACATTTTTAATCATAGAAACATGACTGTGACGTAACTTACTGATTATAATATAATGGTAATGTTGACCCTTCAAATTATTATCATATTAATAAATAGAGTTCGTAACAAACGTAAAAAAGACAAGGATCTTTTATCGAGTTGTGTGTGGGTTGAAGGGCCTTCGGAACCGAACGGTTCTTATATTTTACAACCACAACTATCATCAAACCAACCTATGTCATCATCTAAGTCAGTTCATAACAATTTACAGCTTATACGTATCATCTAATGCCCATAACCCGATCATCCTATTTAACCGTATTCCCTATGTATCCCTTCCGTATCCATCTTCTGTCTGTCGTCACCAACAACACTGGTAAAAGCATGAGAATGTACCCCCTCGGGGGCTGTTTTGCAGGGGTGTTTTCGGTGTTTCATCCTGTTTTGAGATTAAGGTGCTTGTACCAGGAGAATCGGGAAGAAAGCCGTTGAACATCCGAGGTGGGATGGCGGCAGCGGATTCAGATGGCGGTGGGTTGACAGCGGATAGATAATGGAGAAGCATTTGTATTATCTGACTGAAATTTGGCCGAGCATTCGGATCTTCCTTCCAACAAGATGTCACAATTAGTGCTAAATCTTGAGGGAGGTCATCGGCACTCGGTCTCACATTCTGCAAAAACAAAAGCGAACAAGCTAGTGATGTAAGTTTATCATACCAGCACGATGTGCAACAATCTACATGTGAGATTCATTTGATAAAAACTGTATAGAATATATATGTATATACCTTAAAAGCTGCTGCATAGGCTGCTTGAAGATTCGACATGCCCTCAAACGGCATCTTATTGTGTATAAGCTCCCACAAGACGATTGCAAAGCTATAGGCGTCTACCTTGTGGTTATAATGCTTCTTCTCTCCCTGCCTCAGTGTTACTGTACTGTAAAGCTACACACGTACGCACAAAAAAAAGCAGGTACATGAAAGTCAGATAATGAGAAGCAGAAAAGAAAAGCCGTAAATCATTTCTGTTGAAAATAGACAACCTCTGGAGCCATCCAGCGGTAAGTTCCGGTTTCTGCAGTCATCATCTCTGTTAATGATTCTTCTCTTGCCAAACCAAAGTCAGCAAGTTTCACAGATTTGTGATCTGCGGTCAGCAGCAAGTTTTCTGAAACAAAATACATATTGATGCGTATTTAGTTATTGATTATGGGGGATTTAATGGTCAACTCAACCATGCGCAATCAAAGAACATGTTTGAACCAACTACTCCAGTTCATAGTTGTTAATGGCGAATAGCGACAAGTAGCGATAAGGTACCTATATGCTACATAGCGAATATTGATAAATAGCGAGCGCTAGAAATTTTTTTTTTTAATTTTTTTATACGTATATTATATCAAAATACCCTGGTATATACGCTATTTTACATGTATATTTAACAAAAACCTAAAATCCAGCTATTTTCTTGCTATATTTGATTGCTATTCATATTAAAAAAAAAAAACAAAAAAAAAATAAAGGCCGCTATCTATCGCTACAGACCATATAGCGAGCATGGACCTATACGCCACGCTATTCGCTATAGCGACCGTAGCGATCGCTAGTGACAACTATGCTCCAGTTTCTTTAAATGATCTAATTCATAAGCCCTTATCTATGTTTACATATTGAATGAACAAGAGTAACAAATTGGCGAAGAATCCATTATAAAAAGAAGGAATAAAGTGATTTACCAGGTTTTAAATCACGGTGAATGATCCCATGTGAGTGTAAGCATTCCATTGCACGAGCAATATCAAGTGCAAACCCAATAGCAACGCGCGTATCCAAACCCCTAGGCCGCATATTAACCAGGTATTTCCTTAATGTCCCACCAGTAAGAAGCTCAGTCACTATAACCGTGATTGGTGCTTTGCACGCTCCGATGAACTGTGATCACAGAGAATAATAGAATATACAAAAAATATCAAAATTTGATATTCATTCAAGATCAAAATGCTACTACTTCATTAATATCAAAACACTACCTTTACTAAATTCTTGTGTTGAACTTTAGATAACATTGCAATCTCTCGCCCAAAACTTCCTTCAATCTTAGCAATTTCTTCTGGCGTATCGCCTTTGTTTATAATTTTAATTGCAACATTCTGGCTTTTATATCTGTAAAAAAACACACACACACACACACAATCATGAAAGACAACCAAATCAGCTTGAAGGGAAAAAAAAACATCATTGGATCAAATTAACCAAAATTGAGAATTCAAGATGGCGATTTCGAATGTGAAATTTTGTCCAACTCGAATCTTCAAATTACAAAAAAAGACTTTCAAACAACATTCTAACAATGTGATCAACCAATTTAAGACTTAAACAACTTATGCTACAAAATCCAACATTTTAAACAACTTATGCTACAAAATATCACAAACCAATGAGATCCCATCTTCCAATCATCACAAAATCACCAAACAAAACATGACATTTAACATTTTAATCAACAACAAATCATGATAAACCTGACTTACTTGCCCTCATACACTTTAGCATGTGCACCCTCTCCAATCTTTGGACCAACAAGAAGAAGCTTCGGATCAATCAACCACTTTGCTTCCAAACTAAACTCCCCAGTAGAGTAAAACCCATTTCCGGATCCCATCTTTTTCCACTCTTTATCCTCAAACACTCACTGAGGACTTTTCACAAACACCTTGCACGCAGACTTTCAAACCCACATCTTGAAGTTAAACCCACATCGTAAAGATCCAATCATCAAAAGTTAATCTTGGATTAACTTTATTAGGAACAAGAATCGAAACCCCACATGCTCAATTTTCAATTCCACTACAACAAATCCGACAAAAGTGAAACAAATGTGTATTGGTACTAAAAGAAAAACACCCAGCAGAAGTTAGACAGAGAGAGAGAAGAGAGAAGAGAGAGAGAGAGAGTAAAGTTGTAGGCTTTTATGTGGGGATTGCGTTGCGTTCTTGATCGGCAAAGATAAGGAAGAGAAATCGCGAATCGTTCTGACAAAAACTCGGCGAGTCGTATTATTTTATTCATAATTAAATATTAAATATTGAGGAATTTGTTGGGCAGAATAATTTTTTAAAATTTTTGGGTTAATTTTTCGTACAAGCGACAATCTATAGATTCTCATAGGCTTGTACTCACTTGCTTCTCATAAATTATAAATATCGGTATAATTTAAAATTTGTGTACATATATTACGTGGTTGGAACCGATATGAATCTAACAATATTACACTAACTTGAAAATCGTGTCACATACATAAACTCAATCATGGCTATGAATACTTACGGTCTTACGGGTTGACATAAACAGAACTCGTTTAATCAAGAAAAAAAATTATTCTATTACATTTCTCATTTATTTAAATTCTAGTTATAGTAGCTGAATACTTAAATTCAGTGTGTTGTGTTTTATTTTACCCAAACTTATAATGAATATCTATATTCTGAAACCTAGTCAATGCATCAGTGCTTAATGTTATTTTCAATAGGCAACAAATTCAAACACATAAAAACAATTCAGTAGGCAACAAATTCAAACATATAAAAACAAAAGGTACCAAAAAAACATGCCACTTTGTCTGCATTGCATGTTTATTCAATTGAGTTTTGAGTTTCCATCAAGATACAAGAACAAAATGCATTAATGACATGGAACAAAGAATTTCCTTTACCCAAAAAATAAATAAATAAATAAATAATAATAATAATAATAATAATAATAATAATAAAAGATTGTAAACAACATAACCAATATTTTTGTAAGCTGGTATAATTTGCTTCCACTTGAGTGAATAAGGTATTAAAAATCGTTTGATGAAACACGACACTTCAATAACGATTTTGGTTTGATTAAGAAATCATAAAAAGGATCAGGACCAAGTAGTATAATACGTGAAATTGATCAAGACCAACATTAATTAGTAAAAAAATATCGATTTGGTAAAGAAGATGGAAATTGACATTTATATCTTTTTTTTTTGTACCGCGACATATATAATAGAGTAAATTATAAGTTTTGTTCTTTATTTTTACATCAAATTGCAATCGTTATCTTTTAGCGTAAAAGTTGACAACTTCTTTACTTAATGTTCCAAAATCTTACACGTTATGTCCTTTAAGCCAAACCCAGTTAGATTTTTGAGTTAAATCTGGTCATGTGCCTTGTACATGAGGGCATTGTGTAAAATATAGTTTTAGATTAATTTAGTTAAAAACTTTATTCACATATATTTTTACCGGTAAACCAGTGACAACGGTTTAGTACTCATGCATCCGCCCGCGTCCATGGATCGATATCTGATTCTTACCTATACTTTACTACATATATGATAGGGTACACTTGTCCTTTTGTGTATGTTTTAATGTTAAGGTATAAATCATTTTTATAAATATTAAAACCAAGTTCGTATCTAAAATTCATTGTAAAATTATGTATATATACGCCCACGTTGTAACGTCTCGCTTTTAGAGCGGGTATTACATAAATGAGCCGCCTATGATTGCTCATAAGGTGTTGGAGATATATACCCGTGCATGTTCGAGTCTTATATTGTAGTTGTTTTAATACTTTTTTCTTTTTATGTTTTACCCTATTTTATTTTTTTCTTTTTGTTTCTTTTTATTGTTTTTTTGGGGGAGATATATTCATACTGTTTTTTAGAGGGAGAAATATTCATACCGTTTTGTTTTTGTCTTTGGATTGCCCATTTTTAAGTCTTCTTTTTCTAATTTGGGTTATATGATTTTAATAATCCAAAGTTTCACATGTTTCCCGATAATAATTCTAACTTTAAAAATTCCATCCAACGATACCAACTTATAAGAATTTGGTCTACTCAATAGATTCATATGAACCTGCAGCCTCCTAATTGAATTAAGTGCATCTGTAGTTTTAAAATGATCAATGTGAGCCAAATTATTACAAGTTGGGATCGTTTGAAGGAATTTTTAGAGTTGGGATTATTATCGACCAACATGTGAAACTTAGTATTATTAAAATGGGTTAATGGATTTAAACACCCCCAACTATCGCCATTTGGCCGATGGCACTCTCAACTTTGACTTTGGCTCAGACCACTCCCAACTTAACACTTGGGTTGCTGTGTCACCCCGTCGTTAAATAAACACTAACTGGGTTAATTCTTTTTGCTGACGTGGCCAATATTTGCTGATGTGGCATGCTGATGGATCCAATATACACACACATCAGCATAGCATGTATATAACCTCCACGTCTGCTCAACTTCAACTTCTCCTTCATCTCTTTTGTGAAGAAAACCCTAACATCCCTGCCAACATCCAGCCGACACCCCCCCCCCCCCTCCGACAACAACACCCACCCCTTTACTCCTCTCCGCCGCCGCCCCCCTTTCTCGTTTTTCTGATGACGAATCACCACCTCCAGTCGCAATCATCAAAACAAGTTCTCGAGTTCCAATTTCGAGTTCCGGTTGCGAGTTGCAATCTGATTTCGACACAACCACTCCTCCGGCGAATATTGGATCCATCAGAGGCAACGGTGGTGAGGGGGTGGATATTGGATCCATCAGCGGCAACGGAAAACAGATCCAAGTGAGTTCTTGTTTCACTTATTTCTTTGACTATTGAATTTTGACTTTTCTTCCCAATTCGCAGTCTTCTTCCTCTTCGTTTCTAACAACTTCTTTTGGATCAGAACTTGATTCAAACAATGCAGATCTGGACGACAGTGGTGACCATAACGAGTTCATTGCTAATTTAACTTGGCAAATGGCGGACTACATGCTTGAAGAGAACGATGACGTCACCTCGAGTTTGAAGGAACGCGAGTTCCATGTTTTTCGGAAACCGTAGGTTCGATTACTACTAGTTGTTAATGGAGATTTGTGTGTTTACTGTATAGTTTTTTGTTTTGATTTTGAATCAGGAGCCTGTTGATAACAGAAATCACAAGCAGACTCGCCGGAGCTACGCCGATACTGTGAAGAAGTCGATCGCCGGAGCTCAATCGGAGGTGGAGGTGATGGTGGAGCCATGGTGGTGTGGTGGTGTTCTAGCCATGGTGCAATTAAAACAGGGTTAAAATAGGATTGGTGGTTTTAAAGAATATGAATGAGAGTATAATTGACACGTAGGATATGCCACATCAGATAAAATTGCCACATAGGCTAAATTTACTAACTTGGTTAGTGAATATTTAACGAGGGGGTGCCATGACAATCAATGTGTTAAGTTGGGAGTGGTCTGAGCCAAAGTCAAAGTTGAGAGTGCCATCGGCCAAATGGCGATAGTTGGGGGTGTTTAAATCCATTAACCCTATTAAAATCCAATAACTCTTGTAATTTAAAGTGTAATTTTGGTTATTTATTGTTTTTTTTTTTGTGTTTGTTTATTATCTACGTTAAATTAAATTTAAAATGGTATTTTTCTTTTCTTTCTATTATACAAAAACTAATGAAGCAAACACATTTTGAATTAGGGATGAGCATTTGGTATCGGGTACAGGTATCAAACCGTACCGGGTATATTTGGTACCGGTACCTGTATTTATGGGTAAAACACCAACAAGTACCGGTACCAAACCGGTGTATTCGGTACCGGTACCACTT
This sequence comes from Helianthus tuberosus, assembly GCA_030545235.1. Lineage (NCBI taxonomy): Eukaryota > Viridiplantae > Streptophyta > Magnoliopsida > Asterales > Asteraceae > Helianthus > Helianthus tuberosus. The sequence goes on from CM060399.1 coordinate 149,860,937, forward strand.
TTTCCCGTTTTTCGGTACCGTGCTCATCCATAGTACCCGTTCGGTACCGAAAAACGGGAAAAGTGGGTACCGGTATCGAGTATACCGCTGAATTACCCGTAAATATCGGTACCATACCGGTACCGAAAAACGAGAAAAGTGGGTACCGATACCGAATATACCCAGTACTGTAGGACCGGGGATTCGATCAAACGAGTCGATCAGAAGAGTTCTAGACCAAATCAGAGGCGGAATTCATTGATTTGATCTTCATTCAGCTTGATATGCACTTAGAAGTAGATTAAATGTCGATTGTATTGATTTCACAACATTACACGAGCTGGCGACACTTCGGCAGAGCTTCGCTACCGGAATCAGAAGTTCCAAATGAAGACCCAAGACCCTCTATATATAGGAGAAGCCAGGTCGCATGAAACAACCCAGTCCAGTTCGCACGACCTGGCCAGGTCGCAGGAACTGGTCACTTCGTGTGAAGTGGCTGGTTCAGCCCTGTTTCCCGTTTCTCTCGTACATCGTGTCTTGGTTTATCTAATCTATTACATGACTCGATACACGACGAAGTCAACAGACATATGAACTAACAAACTCCCCCTTAGATGTTGACGAGTCTTCAGTGTATTGAGTCTTCAGTCTTGATCGGTCTTCTCGCTTTCACCAAAGTATCTTTCTCTGTAAGCATCCTCATCAATCTCTATCTTCTTCTATCAGAGTCTCAACCTGACTCTATCCTCTCTCTAATTCTCTTTATCAGGTCTCTTGATTCCTTAAGCTTATCAGCATTAGCAGCTTCTATCTCGAACGCTATTTCAAGATCTGTATCTGGCTCTTACGTCTTCAGACTCCCCCTTTCGCTAAGCTGGGATCGCAGTCTGGAATCTTCTATCTACAGGCTTTCACATGTTCAGGACCGTTCATGGCTCTCCGTAGCAACAGGATCAGAAATCTGACTCCAATCTGCATACGCTTATGCGGAAAAACCTCAGGAGTCGAAACCTAGCCTTTTCAAAGCTTTTTACCTGCACATACTCTACCCAAAAGTAAATTTTACAATTTTAACATTTAACAAATTTAGAAACCACTGGTAGATATCATTCACCATCAACAATAGTTATATCAAGTTCAAAATAATGACCTTGATAACTAACACTGATTTTACTATTAGTTTCTCAAATTATCTCAAACTTTAACTTCATTTTTCAAATCTTATGTTTTGGGTATTTTTATTTATAACAATTTTAATCTCTGCTAAACCACTTGTATTCGTAACAATCAATTTTGGTTTCAAATTAATGAACCATTTAATCATTTCAAAATCATTTCTTATTTCAAACAAATTCTCCCAACCCTGTTGTCGTTCGTCATGTTCAGCACTTGAAATTTTGAAAATCAGCTTTCCAAACATCAGTTGTCGAAAATAAGATGAAATAAAATCTTTTTGAATTTTCAAAATTTTATGCTAAAACACATTCTTTTTGGATTTTTTCTTTAATGAAAGCAGTAAAGAAATATTTACTGACATATTTTTGTGAGTTTGTGTATGAGGATCATATCAGTTTTTGACAAATCACTAGCACCGTTGAGCTTTAAACACTTTAAGTTTTAAACGATTCACTTAGATTGTCAGTATACTGATCCATTTAAATTTTCACATAAAGTTCAACTGTTTCGAGATACGAAGTTAGTGTTTTAATGGACTTAACTAATTCGCGTGTCCCACATCAGAATATACTCCCGTATCCAGACTCCTATATTCAGTCTTACAGGTGAATGTACACTAATTATATCTGTAAACGGGTAATGCGATACCATGAGAGCTCAGGTTAGAACTTCCGTTCAGACAAAGAGATGATGGCTCGACTTTTAGGTGTGTCCAGTTTGGGGATCTTTTCTTCAACAGGCATTTTTCAATGTTTCATCATTTTTTTTTGCTGAGGGTGGGCTTTATGATTAAAGCAGTGCAGAGTATTATACGAGGACTAGGCTATTGCTCCCGCAAAATCAGAAGTCCTGGTATAATACCCCAGATATCATCACGCACAAAGACCTAGTATGTCAGAAATAGAAAGCCCTTCAAACAAGATTTCAGTGGTTACCTATATATCTGAGAGATGTTCCCCACGAGATAAGTAAGTATTTGATATTTAGGTTTATATCTCGAAAACAATCTACTAAGCGTGTAAAAACCTACTGGCATATCATCAGTGAGACCATTTATCACATTTTAACTTTCCAATTCTTTAGCGTACTGTGATTGTCTACTGATGTACTATCATTTCCTCTTTTTCTCTACAAAACTCATTTTTTATTTTTCGATGTTTTTTGCTTTTTTAGATTTTATCATGTTTTTTTATTTTTCAAATTTTCAAAATTTGTAAATTTTTTACTCTCCCTAAAATCAAAAATATGTTTCAATTTTTTATTTTCCGGGAAAATTTGAAAATAAAAACTGTAAACTGTACAAATAAAATGACAAACTGATGTGAATCGCTTCAATTCTCCATTCTATTGGCTTAAACAATCAGAACTCCCCCTGACAACAAACTATTTTCCCATTATGATTTCAAAACACTTAAGTTTGTTTTAATCAAAATGGTTTTTCTGGAAAATTAGTTTTGTTGATTTCACACATCATGGGGTTTAATTCATCATATTGTTCTTTCAACCACTTGTAAAAACTATCACTTGTAGAATTTTCACAAAAACATTTTTCAAGAATGATGCCGATTCATGCTCCACGATTACCAACTTGGGAGCTCTGTCAAGTCAGGTTTTTTTAAGCAAAGAATACAGACACCCAAGCCTGACCAGCTTTGGGTGCATCCGAGTTCTTTTCACTCGGTGGGTAAGTTCTCCTCTTTGATTCATAAAATTCTTTTACCCCTTTTTCCCTACCATCGACCATTTTTCAAAAAATATGTTTCACTTTGCCATTAAACGCTTTTTCGACATCAAATTCTTTCTTTTCAGAATAGAATTGATCCGAAATCTCTACTTTTCCAACTTTTTGTTTAAAATTTTCAGTCCGCAATGCTGGAAAGTTTGCGTCATCCATTGGCGGAACTGAATTTTCTCTTTTTAGCTCAACTTGTGGCTCCTCTGACTTTGACGACTCAGATTCATCGCCAGAAAGTGGCTCCGTTGCTTCCGAAGAAACAAATTCATCGCCAGATTTAACATCTGATTTCTTAACAACCCACTTTTGATTGTTAAGATTCACATTTCTTTTGTAAAAACGTCTTGAACTCTCACCAATTTCAAATGTAGAATTTTTAAACACTTTGAATTTGTCTGTTGGTGGTTCGGTTTCATCAACAATTTTTTCTTTGAGTTTAGAAGACACTCCCTGTTGTGTGTTGGTTGCCTTTGGACAGTTCCAGGCGATGTGACCAACTTCATTGCATCGGTAACAGGTTCTTGTCTCCTTTTTCTGATTAGCTTCATTCTTCTCATGTTTCTGTTTTTCTGCAAGAAACGTTTTGTTTGATTGCTTCTAGAATGAGCTCTTTTTCTCTTCTTCAGAGCTTGCCCCTGAAACAAATACAGTTTTAGATTTAAAATCTTTAATATTTTGATTATTTTCAACATCAAAACCCAACCCCTTCTTTTTGAAATTGCTTTTATGATTCGGTTTCTTTTGATGACCTGGACCAAAACCTTTCTTCTTGTTTAAACGTTGTTGAACTCTAGAAGTATATTTAGGTTTTGAAAAACCAATTTTATCTTATTTCTGAAAACTTTATTTTTATCAATTTAAAAACTGTTTTAATATATTCAATTTTCACATTTTTAATTGGAAATTCCTCATCAGAATATAATTTGTCTGAATCATTCAAAGTATAGGCTACTTTGAATGTTTCGTCATTCAAATTATTTTTTGATAACATAAAATCTTTATTGTAAACCCTTTTGACCGATGATTTCGAACTGTTGACTGATGAACTCGAACTCTCAGATTCAGACTTTGACTCTGACTCCTCATCCTCATCCAACACCTGATCGACCACTTTCTTTATTAACTCAGACTCATGATCAGTGTCAGACGATGTGAATGTGACGTCAATGTTGTCTGGTAACTCATCAGTTGTTTCAGACTTTAACTTTATATTGACTGCCTTTTTTACTTGTTCCGAGTTTGGATGTCTCGGTGAATACCCTTCCCAAACTGGAGGCGGACACCTTTTATAATTTGCACTTTGTTTCTTACCAGTATCCGTATCTTCCGACTTCTTATCTTGAAAGGCTTCAAAACCTGCTACTGTCAGATAAATTCTATCAATCAAGTAATCAGAACTTGAGTAACTCATTAGCAATCGTCTGATTCTTTCATTCTCAATCTTTTCAGTCTCCAATTCCTGCTTCAACTTTGCACACTCTTCAATATAGTGATTGATGGCCTTCTGCTTAGACATCATCGTTGCATTCATCATTGTCAAAGCATCTTCCCTTTCTGAGTTTGTCTTTTCCAACTGGTTGACTGTTCTGTTCAACACATCATAAGATTCTTTTACGTACTTAACATCGAACAATAATTTTTCTTTCATCTCGTCGAGCTCACTAAACTTCTTATCTTTCTCTTCACAATCTTTTCATGTTTCCAAACATTTCAGACAAGGTTTTGTGACCTCTACAATCTTTTCAATCTTAACAATCTTTTCAGCAACTTTAACCTCTTCACTTTGTTCATTCTTCTCTTCCACCTGAACAACATTCTCACATTTTATCTTTTTCTTTTCTTTTGCTGCTCGTTTCTCCTTTAGCTTCTCCAACTTATCTGCAAAATAAAATTTGAAACTTTCAGGAGATAAATGAGTTTTACCAATGTTTATTTGATTAATTTCTTCATCATCATCACTGCTATCAATTGATGATTGCTCAAAGACTGGTGTCTTTTCTGAACTATCTTCTGAAGAAACAGACTCTCCATCTTGACTTTTCTCATCATTTACAAACACATCCATCCATTCTTTCATCAACTCTGGCTCTTGAATGATCTGTGCAATAAATGCTCTAAACTTTGAGTTACTTTCAACCGGAATATATTTGTCCCAGCTAAATCCCTCTGGCAGTCTTTCATCTTCTTGATCTGGAGGCATAGTAATACAAGCTTTCTTCTTTCCATCCTCAATTGGAATAGCATGGGATGATGACGGTTTTTGAGCTACCTGATGATATATTGCTTTCCGATAATATTCATTGTTCCCGAAAGGATTCTAAGCTCCACCTGCTTCTTGGTTGGTACATTCTCTCTTGAAATGTCCTTTTTCCCTGCATCGAAAACAAGTAACTTTAGACTTATCAAAACCTAAAGTAGAAACATTAGCATCACGTAAGTCATCTCTTCCGGTAATCTGCTTAAATTTCTCAGCTCTCCTCAACACACTTGCTAAACACCACTTAATATCCATTAGTTCCATTTCCTTAGCATCAATCTGATCGTAATCCTCTTTTGTTAACATAGGATTTCCTATTCTTCCCGCAACCAAACTCTCATATGATTCTAACACGGTAACTAGTAATGCCATATGACCTTTAGCGACTTCTTTAGAGAAATTCTGACCATTCTGAAGATGCAACGCGATGTTGCATTGTAGCACATGACTATTACCATTGTTTGAGCTTTGATACTGATAATTTGAAGTTGAAACATTAGGATTAACACTCGGATATGAAGAAAATCCACTGTTGTTGATTGAGCTTTGATTGAGTGATCCGGATGAGTTTTCTGCGCTGAAAGCGATTTGGATCTTCGGACTTGCTTCAACATTTTGAACATTACCTTTGAAATACATCTTGATATCTTGTTGACCACTTGAATTGTTCATTCTAGCGATCTTTTGTTGTTCAAGATCTTGGCCTTCAAGTTTTTCAATGAATTGAGCAATTGTCAATCTATCATACTCTCCGGTATTCTTTAAAATCATAAGATATGTACCCCATTCTTTTTGAGGTAAAGCATCGGCTAATTTTTCAACCCATTCCTCTCGATCTTTATTGATATCCAACCGGCTCATTGAACGCACTAGATGACAATATCTCTCAATGAGAGTCTTTGTAGTTTCACCCGACAGACTTGAGAACAATTCAAATTCTTTCTTTAATAGTGACTTTTTATTCTTGATCATCTCCGTACTTCCTTTGAATTTTGTACGAAGTGCTTCCCAAATCGAACGTACACTATCATCATGTTGAAGTAATATGAAAATGTCTTCTTTCACAGCTTGTTGAAGTAAACTGATCATCATTTTTTCTGCCTTGTACATTTCTCTCTCTTTTTGCGTAAATTCAGAAATATTCTTTATAACTCCCACATTATTTCGAGGTCGAACGTACTTAGTTTCAATACACTCCAAAGACCTTAGATGATTTGCTTGAACCCAATTCTCGAACCGTTCTTGCCAACTATAATATTCTTCAATGCTCGTCAACTTAGGAGGTTTCTGTAGCGTTCCCGTTTCATTTTCCATAGTTACATTCTGAGCAATGGTTACAGGAGTACCCGGGGCAGTAGCAAATGCATTATAAAATTCAGAATCCATGTTTCGGTATTGAGATTTCACAAAAACAGACTTTTCAAATGAACTGGGAAGATTTCAAACGATCTGGATCAAGCTTCAATGACCTGGACCTAGTTTCAAACGACATGAAGACCTAAGTTTAAACCGTGCGAACTGATGTAATTTCAAACAACCTGACTTAAATCCAAACGATCTGAACTACTATCACACGACCTGGACCACCTCGCACGACCAGGATCACCTCGTGCGAACTGGTTCAAACGACCTGAGTGACTTTCAAGCGACCTGATTCAAAACCGTACGACCTGGTTCAAATTTTCAAGCGGTCTGGACTTTTTCACACGATTTGGATGATTCTCGAACGATCTGACATGTTTTTCACGCGGTTTAGTCAGTTTTATCAAGTTTTAGGTTGATTTAGGTTTTGATTTGTTCACGGATTGATTAAAATAGTGTTTTACGTGTTATTTATCAAAATCAGATCATTTTAACCACGAATTTACGGTTAATTTTGTAATACCCGTATTATTTTAAATGGGACTTTAATATAAAATACGCATTTTATATGATAATACTTCATTTCCTAAAGTTATACAAAACGGAAATTTACATAATAACCGTATTCGAGTTAACTACCAACTAAGTTTAACATCCCAAAATGACAAGTTAAGTGTCTACAACATAAACATTGTTTTTAACAGGATTAGAATAGTGCGAAAGCTTCTAAAGATAGTGTTCGGTTCTTGATTTGTCGCTTGATCGTGATCCGGAGCATGACCAACATCACCTAAGGTTAAAACCACATAAAATGTTAGTTTTGATAATGTTAGAATGGGTATAAACAAGTCCCATGGGTCAAAACAACAAAAATTAAACAATTTTCGGAATCGGGGGGCTAGACGCTACACCTAGCACCTTTTTTGACAGCAAGTTGCTTAAACTGTTGCTGCACATACCCAGCTCAATCTTTTATCAAGTCCCAACTTAAAATTTCCATAACTTATGATCCGTAAGTCCGTTTTTAATGATTCTTTTTTCCTACACGTCCGTAATTAAATTACCGACATGCCTACCATAATTATTATACCGAAAATCTGGTTTACAGGCTGAATCACTAAAATCTCTATTTAAATATTTGACCCGCTATATTTACACAATTTTTTCTACCATTACAATAGTAACCTTAAGGCGTTTTTACCCAACATCCGTGGCTTAATATCACCGGCATTTCATTACCATTCCTATGGCTTCATGCTCTTGTGATTTGTCAATGCCAAAAAGCTAACTTTCAACATTAACACAACTTACTACACAATTATTCGACCCGTTTGGCTCATTTATGGAATTCTCCATTATAACGACTACCAAACGTTTCTTAGTCGAATCTTGACCTATTAAATCAAATAGTGAACAATATCACGTCAACTAATATTAACTTTATATCAAAACACTATTATGAACAATTAACACATCTGAATTACATGTTGTAACATAACAAGTTACATACTTGCATAATTCATCAACATTAGTTTCTAACCATAATTACCCATTCCCGAGCATGTCAACCTTAGCGTATCACGTCCATTCCATGGTTTACACTTTTTTAACTCAATTTTTAATGAGTGACGTTTTTTTGTCACTTTAACACTACAAATTCAACCATTGTTCGACCCGTTTGGTTGTCTAATGGAAACCACCATTTTACAACACACCAAACTTATTCTAACCAATATTTGACCCATTTATTTATCTAGTGATCTCCGTCACTTTAACAAAATACCAACTTCATATATTATGCTAATTTTAAAGTCTACTAACGAAAATACATAATTGAGCATAACGTAACGAAACCGTAGTTACGTACCTTTAGAGCGCTCCTTTCAATGCGTGTCTCCACCGGCTTGTCCGCTTGACGATCCGGATTCATTGCCTATAGAGTTCAACCATATATTGTTTAGAACTCCTTTCAAAACATATCACGCATAATTCATCTCATCATTCTAATATGCGTTTTTATTCATAATTTTCTATATTTAGCTTTCTTTAAGGCATTTCAACAAACACCTAAAGGGCATTATTTTACATGGTTCATTATCAAGTTCATAATTTATTATATAGCCAAAATTAACATCAATCGAACTATCTTATATAAATGTTAACCTCAATAGATCTGAAATCACTTCATAAATATCAGATTACACTAGAACAACAATCAAAATCCTAGTGTTTATCAAGTTTCACAAAACCCACTAATCACCTTCAATGGTGTTCATGGAATTTACTAGAATTAAGCATGATTTCAACATATACTTGTCTAGGGTTTACTCCTAGACACTATATTGTTCCTATTTCATCAGTATCTCATACATGCATCAACAATTTTCGAATTCTCTAAGTTCATCCAGAAATTCAAAGTAGAGATTTCCTATAAAATTCACATACCTTGTGACCCCCCTTACAGTGGAGATCATCAATCTAAGCTCGGATTTTGATTTGGAATTGATCTTGACCTTCAATTTGTGAGATTTAGCATGAACTAGGGTTTGTGAGGGAACCCTTGTGTCGCCCTGTTGTTGAGATCGACCAGACACACACCTAAGTGTGTGTTTGGAGTGATTAATTTTGTTTTAATCATTCAAGTTTCCATTTCAACAACTTAGGTCCCTTAACTATCATTTGGTTTATATTTTTAGTGTTTTTAACTCACTTATAAGTCACTACAAGACTTTTATCCAACTAGGTTATTTTTAATCCTAGTTAGCTCACTTATTTATTTACGGATCTTTTATTTAAAATAAAATATTTACATTTTCGGGGTGTTACAAGTCTACCCCCCTTAAATAGGTTTCGTCCCCGAAACCTTCCTTAAGTAGTCCTTTGGTTTGGACTAAACTATCTTAGTTTCGCTTTTCAAGACATTTTTTTGTTCTTTGGTATAAAGTTTTCATTTGTATTGACATGTGCGGCTTTTGGGCATATGTCCTCTTGGACCGTAACCTTTTATCATTTATTTCCTATCCTTGTCGCCTATTCGACCGAGTTGTCTTTTGACCACCAGGTCACTGAGTCCGTCAGCATGTTTACTTCACGATAATCCTACATTGACAAGCACTTTACATAGGTCACAACATTGCTTTGACTATAAATGGTTTTACCGGCTAGACTGATTAGTCACCGTTTTACCTTATACCTCGTCATTCGGGTATACTGTATTGCCGTCATCGGCCTTTTGTGTGCTTCTAATTTCATATCTAGTAACTCTCATTACAACGTGATTGTATTCTATATCACTTTTGTGTCCGTGATCACATCACGTTATGTTTAAGTTTATGTCAGCTTTTCATTATTAAGAGTCTTTCTTTCGAATGTATCGTCTTACACCTATCGGCATTAAGACCTATATCCTTTAGTATTAACCATTTTCTAATCTCTCTCATAGTATTCATATTTGTTAGAACGTTGTTTCTTATAAAACTGAATTTTAGTTTAGCGTTTTTCTCTTTAACAAATGTTAATTATTCATATCGAGAAATTGACGAAAAGAATTATTCTTTTTCGTTACTGTTTTATGCGGGGAATCATAACTAGTTCCCACGCTTTACCCATGTGACCCGTAGGTTCTTTCGCTTGGCCTTGTAGGCTATTTCTTTTAGGCTTTTACCCTTAATGGCGAGGCCCGATATAACTTATTTCTTTCTATTGGTGACGCGAGTGTCATTTAGTCCTTTAAACCTTTACATTGTTTATAATCCCGAAGGTTATGGTGATCTCGTAGATAATCTTTTACCCGTGTCATTTCGCTCTTAGAAATACAATTTTGGGTGTTGAAGAAACACTAGATAATTGACCGGGATCGAATTATCTAGGGGGTTTGGATCTGCATAAAAGGGGGTTGTTCTCTCTCATTTGACTCGATGCTGCTGACCTTCTTCTCCGGTAAACTCTGCAAAACAAAGCACCGTTAGCCTCGTCAAGGGGAGAAGAGGGGTTCTCCCCTTGACCCGACTCCGGCGTGAGAATAAGTATGTGTTTATGAAGAAGAAGAAGAAGTATTGACGAAGTGTGTGTAACTTGAATTTCATACCTGAATTGTTCTCATATTTATAGCCGAGAGTTTTGGGCGGGAAAACTTGTTGGTGAAATGCTGACGGAAGATGCTAACCCCGTAAGCGGTTACATTTCCTTCCGTTAAGCTTCTCGATCCGACGTGAGTGCACACGGATCGCTGTTTGGATCTATGGCTGGGGGTTTGCCACGTGGAAAGTGATCAAGTGGAGGTTTCTCTCCAATTACATGGTATCATCGTGATTTCAGGGATGCCTGGGGTGATGACACATGTCCAGACGGTTATAACCGTTTAGTGGTGCACGATTGGGTCCTTCTAGAAGGTTATTGCCATAATCCTATGCGACTCTTTATCGTGTGGCACCAATTGGTTAAATAATATCCAAGTCTGGATATTATTAGGCGGAAGTGTTTATCTTAGGATTTTCATCCTTTGCTTAGGGAGTAAAGCGCAAGGATTTATGATTTCCTTTTGGCGCGCAAGTATGTCTGTTATCTGTCTCTTAAGCCTTCTTTGTAGGCCCAGTGCGTGGCAGCGCAAGGCCAGAAAGGCTGAAAGACGAGGTTGTGGTATGGTCCTAAGTACTTGTTACAAGGTTTTTTGGGACCTTACCCCTTCAAGTCCCCCCAGTCTAGTGTTGCTCTTATGCAAGTAAGTGGAGCACTGGACTTATGAGAGGGAAATGCTTTTTGGCGCGAAAGTAGGGAATCTTCTATGAGAAGATTTACTTTGCTTATTATAAAGATTTTGAAAATCTTTGACTTTAAATGGGGCTGGTACAGTAAGGACTGAGTGACAGGCTGCCACTGTCAGTTGTCCCTTACTGTCCGTGCTTTACACGCGCGCGTGAACTCGCGTTTGTGTTGATTCTCACTCGCTCCTGTCGCTTGGGTAACTGTGATATCCGGAAAAGGTGCTATGGCAGTTACCGATGTTATTTATTGCGGTGAGTATATAAGTTTGTTTGAGTTGCCCCTTTCTGTTAATCATTGCTTTGTTGAAAACTTTTCCCCTTCCTTTCTTCATTATCCGAAAAATTTTGTCATTTCTTCCTCTTATGTCAACCGGAGAACACCAAGAAGACTTATCCGAAGAAATGTCTGCTAAACTTCCACCGTTAAAGTGGCCCAGAGCAACTTTCGATGGTTTGGTTCGAAACCTTAGATTCCCGGAGAACTGGGGTGCCCTGTACCCTGAGGAGAGTCAGACAGCAGCAGATGCTCCGACTGGGTATATCACTCTTTTTTGGGATTTTTCTGTGAAGGCAACTTTCGCTTGCCTGTAACAAAATTTTTCCTTGAAATTCTTGAGTATTATAAGTTTCATATCTCCCAACTGCACCCTATTGGCATGGTTAGGGTTCGACATTTCGAGTTCGTGTGTCGGACGATGAATATTGAGCCAACAGTCCTTCGATTTAGGGTTTTTCACCAAATGCACTATACCCAAGGGTTATACTCGTTTATCCAAAGAGCGTCCGCAAAGAAGATCTTGCAGCATCCTCCAAAATCTTTCCATTATTGGAAACAAAAAATTTTCTTCATCAAGGCAGGGGTGATTCCGATGAGGATGGTTCTGAGGGGAAAAGAAGACGTCCCTACTTAAACGATTCGGACCCCTGTTGACGAGAATTGGTATCAAGATCTGAAGGAAGTTCCTAACATTGCCTTGCTGGAGAAAGCCCTTATTGGTGCTAGTATGAGTTTGAATTGGAAGATGGACCGGGAAGACAAACCGGTGTATACGGAGGATGGTAAAGGTAAAATTGGGATTTTACCCCCCCTTTTTTTACTTGCTCTTCCTCCCCTGCAGTTGTTTCGTTGTATGTTGTTGCATAAGAGAGAAGGCGGAAAGATGGGTACCATTTAGAAGAAGCCTGATGAGGAGCTTTGGTACCATCGGACTGTGAGGAATTTTGTACTCCCTCAAGAGGCTGATTTATCTGCCCAACCTGCTGCTGGTGTTGGTGAGTTTGCGTATTTTGTTTGTTGTTTGCTTTCTGTTATGCGCTTGAACAAACTTTATTCTGCGCTTTCATAGGTGAATTGTCAAATTTGGGCATAGGCCCTGAGAAGAAGAAACGCGCGACAACCGGTAACGTTGCGCCTAAAAAGAGTGATGCAGAAAACACTCAGTCCTCCAAAGTCAAAAATGTTGGAGAGAAGAAAGGTATGCGCCGTTCCTCTGACTCCTGGTGTGATTATGTGGTGGTTTCTGACTCTTTGGAGGGTCTTGCGCCTGCAGTTACTGTTAGGAGGCCAAAACCTGAACCGAGAGATACTGCTGATATCCCTCCATCCAACCCAAATGATCCCATTGACTTGGAGTCCAGTCCGGAACACTTGGTGCGAAAGAAGGCGGGTAAAAGGAAGCAGACTGATGCTGAAGCTGAGGGTCAGCCTTCAAAGAAGATCCAGAGGAAGAAAATTAGCAGGAAAGGCAATCTGGATTCTTTTATTTCTGAGTCTGTTCCTAGTAAGTGTTACCTTTGCTTCTTTTCCTCATGCGCATTAGATATTTACAGACTTTGTTGTTTTTTCAGAAGTCCATGTTTCTCCTGTTCCCACAGAGCCGCAACCTGTGCTTAATGAAGGACTCCCACCCTCTCCTCCGCGTGCTTTTGTTGCTGATCAGTTAGAGACTACGGAGGTTCCTGATGGTGGCGTGAAGAAGACTGTTGAGTTTGACAAGCCTGTTGATGTTACTGTAGAATTTGAAAAGGTTGTTAGTCCGGGAATTGTGGATGGTGTTGGTAATCCACAAACTCCTGAAACTGTTGCTCAAGACTTGGAAAAAGAAAAAACTGCTGAGAAGATTCCTGCTTCTACTTTTTCTCCCAAACCTTCTGATGTTTTGCCTAAGCGCGTTGAAAAGGGTACTGTTGAGGAGCAAGGCTCATTTTCTGGTGCTGGCAAAAATTCTCCAATCCGCCCAGAGGAAACCCTAGGGGATTACTATTACAGAATTTATTCGGAGAAAGACGCTTCCGAGCTCCATGCCCCTGTTTGGAATTTGAAGAAAGGTGATACTTTCTCGGATTGGCGCGTGTGCCGAGATTGGTTGCAGGGGATATTTCCGCCTAGGGAGATCAAGTTTCAAGAAAGCCGATCTCATGAGCAAACTTATCATGCTTACCTTGAGGAAACTGCTTCTCATGCGTCGACCACTCATCGTATATTGTGTGAATGGCACAGCATGCACAAGGAGTGGGATGCTTTTCAGGTGTCGAAGAAGAAAGTTGCTGCAGATGAAAATCGGATTGCCCAGTTGAAAGCTAAATTGGAAGCTGATCAAGCCAAGTTTGAGGCTGATCGTAAAACTGAGGAGTGGTCTATTGCAGGTTGGAAGAGGAAGGTGGAAGCCGAAGCTGCCGTCCTTTCTGAAGAACGCAAAAACTGGAAAAGAATTTGCGAAAAAGATAATGTTGAGAAGGTAAATCTCCGCAATGTCATCAATAATCTCAAGGCTGAGATTTAAAAACTGAAGAAACAGGATGCGGAGGTAGAAAAGTTGAAAAAGGAGAAGGCTGATGCAGAAGTTGCGCTAGAAGAAGCGCGTTCTCATAGGGAGCACAGTGAGCAACGAGAGGTACAAGCTTGCGCCACTCTTGCTCTTAGAGATAAAGAGTTAGAAGAACTTACTGCTTTGATTTCTGACCAGGAACAACTTAAAAAGGATCTGGAACTTGCGCATTCCGAAAAGGCTGAAACCTCTCGCCGTTTAACTGAAACTGAAGAAAAATTGGAAAATTCTGAAACGACGCGGGCCACAGCGGAAAGCGAGCTTGAACCTTTAAAGAGTGATATGGCGTGGCCGAAAGATCGCGGAATTGCCTGTGTAAGTTGCTTCTTATTTTTTGTTGCGTAAATGTTTTTGTGCCTTCTTGCTACTTACCTTTTCTTCTTTTCATAGGTTGCTGAATCAGTGTTGAATTCTGAGGAGCTGGATAAAACCGTTGCGCGTTTAGTTGTTGCTGCGCGAAAGGACGGGTATGCCCAAGGATACGCTGAGTGTTCTCAGCATGTTAATAGCGCTTTGAAGGTTGATTGGGATATCAGCAAATCCGCGACTTATGGCGTTAACACTGGTGCTGCGCTTGCTGCTTTGAAGGCAGAATTTAACAACTTGCAGCTTCCCGTTATGGATCTTATAAATGTTGCGCTGCAATCTGATGATCATGTGGCACAACTAAAGGAAATCTTTCTGGATGAAGGTGAAGATTTAGTGTAAGTTCCTTTGAAATTGTATTGAACAATTTTTTGTAATATTTGGGATGTATATCCCTTTCTTTGTTGGTGCGCTGTTGCGCAAGTAACTAAAACACTGTCGTGTTTGATAGTTTTTTTAAGGCATATTTGTACGCCGAGAATAGTATGTCGTGTTTTTTTAGTTTACAATATTTTGCATGAGTACAATTACTTTGACTGAGTAAGGCGAATGAAGTTGGTATAAAGCTCATGTGTGAACGTATGGTCATTTGTGATGTAATCACTGACCGTTCATGAGGCTTTATTTCATATTTACCATAATGTTTTTGCGCTTACTAAAAGAAATTGCATGCACTTTGTAAGAAAAACACAAGAATAATAGAAACTTTGCTGTTAGCGTTGGCAACTGAATTAAACATTCTTTCATTTGCTTAAAGGCTGCTTCCGCTTCGGGTGTCCACTGGAAGTGGGTTTTCTTGGCGCAATTTCGTAGTGTGCTGATGAATGGGTAGGACTTTGCTGCATGATTTGCCAAGAATCTATTCAAGGCTGCTAGACGTCCGGCGAGTCTTTGCATCTCTTTTATTGTTGCAGGTGATGGCATTAACTGGATGGCCTGCACTTTCTCCGGATTTACTTTAAAACCATCCCTTGTTACTATGAAACCTAGAAATTTCCCTTCTTCCATTCCGAAGGAACATTTCGTTGGGTTGAGCTTTAAGTTTACGCTGCGCAAGGAATCGAACGTGCGCTGGATATTCGCGAGCATTGTATCTTCCTCGTGGCTCATGATGACGAGGTCATCCATGTATACCTCGACTGTTTTACCGATATCGCCTTTGAAGACCATGTCCATTAGGCGCTGGTATGTTGCGCCTGCGTTGCGTAAGCCAAAGGGCATTTTTGTGTAACAGAAGATGCCCTTGTCTGTGCGGAATGCGGTCTAGTCTTCGTCTTCTTCTTTCATTTGGACCTGATGATATCCTTTATAAAAGTCAAGAAAGCACTTCCATCGAAATGATGCTAGAGAGTCAACTTTTTTGTCTATTTCAGGAAGCGTGTAGCAATCTTTTGGGCATGCTTTATTCAGGTCTTTGAAGTCGTCGCACATTCTCCATCCGCCACTGTGTTTTTGGACCATAACTGGATTGGCGACCCATGTATGGTATTGAACCTCGCGCAAGATTCCGGCATTAAGTAGCTCTGTCACTTGCTCGTCCATGGCTTTTGCTTTCTCATCGCTGAAGCTGCGCCTCCCCTGTGCAACAGGTTCTGCTGAGGGTCCGATGTTCAGACAATGTTGTGCTATATCGCGCGGAACCCCAGTCATGTCTGCTGGGCACCAGGCGAATATGTCTTTTTGTTGGACAGCAATTCTTTAAATTGTATTCGCGTTGCTGGGGAAATGGCGTGTCCTAGCAGGATGGTCTGTTCTGGATATTCATCGTTCAAAACCCATTTCTCCGGCTCATTTGATGCTGAGGGTTTGGCCACTTTTGCTGGTGGCTCATCGTCCACGTACATGACCTCTTTACTTGAGTATAGAATCGCAACTCCAGTTTCGGTTGGAAATCCACATGCAGCATGTGGAATAGAAGTGATCATGCTGAATTCTCTTTGTGACCTTCTTCCGAGCAATACATCATGGCGTGATGTTGCCGGCATGACCATGAAATTTACTGTGACTGTGCGCGAATGCTCGCCATCAGATAGAGTCACAGTGAATACTATTTGCCCTAACGGGAATACAGCTTCATTACAAAATCCGGTGAGAGGGAAATCGACCGGCTCCAGACGTGATTTATCTTCTGGATCGAGTTGTTTGAAGCACTGCTCGTATATGATATCCATCGAGCTTCCTGGATCTATAAACATATAGTCCGTTCGATAATGGCCGAAGATGCCAGTAGTAATTACTGGTCGCTCTTCCTAGGGGCCTCCCGGAACAACAGGAAACACGACTTGCTATTCTCGCCAATGCTGATCATGGTGTCGTTTGTTTGGCCTTCGTGAAGGGCCTCCTTGTACCATGTTTATTTGTTTTGCTTTATCTTTCTGATAGTTGATATCTCTTGATTGTTGACGTATCTCAACATAACTGTTAGATTGGATGTCCTACTGCCAGGGTGTCTGTGGGTCCAACACTACAGTGTCAATTTCACCACCAGATCTGATGTTTGGGGACTCAGATCTGTTAATTTGTGTGAAAATTGTGTTTAAAGCCACCTGGCATCTGCCAAACCAGTATTCTGGAGCTCTCTCTATGGGTTGATCTGAGGAGTCCTTTTCGTCTGAATGATTGTTACTTGTATTGATTCTTATGATTCCGTCGATCTGAGTATTTGGGATTGTAGAACCCTTGAATTCAGACCGAGGACCTGATGGGTGAGGTGGTGAATTCTCTGCCATGTGAAAACAGAGAAATGAGGGAAACTGAATCGAAACGAGACAAAACTGAAAAAACAGAGAAATCGGTGGGCGCCAATGATGAAACACTAGATAATTGACCGGGATCGAATTATCTTGGGGGTTTGGATCTGCATAAAAGGGGGTTGTTCTCTCTCGTTTGACTCGATGCTGCTGACCTTCTTCTCCGGTAAACTCTGCAAAACAAAGCACCATTAGCCTCGTCAAGGGGAGAAGAGGGGTTCTCCCCTTGACCCGACTCCGGCGTGAGAATAAGTATGTGTTTATGAAGAAGAAGAAGAAGTATTGACGAAGTGTGTGTAACTTGAATTTCATACCTGAATTGTTCTCATATTTATAGCCGAGAGTTTTGGGCGGGAAAACTTGTTGGTGAAATGCTGACGGAAGATGCTAACCCCGTAAGCGGTTACATTTCCTTCCGTTAAGCTTCTCGATCCGACGTGAGTGCACACGGATCGCTGTTTGGATCTATGGTTGGGGGTTTGCCACGTGGAAAGTGATCAAGTGGAGGTTTCTCTCCAATTACATGCTATCATCATGATTTCAGGGATGCCTGGGGTGATGACACGTGTCCAGACGGTTATAACCGTTTAGTGGTGCACGATTGGGTCCTTCTAGAAGGTTATTGCCATAATCCTGTGCGACTCTTTATCGTGCGACACCAATTGGTTAAATAATATCTAAGTCTGTATATTATTAGGCGGAAGTGTTTATCTTAGGATTTTCATCCTTTGTTTATGGAGGAAAGCGCAAGGATTTATGATTTCCTTTTGGCGCGCAAGTATGTCTGCTATCTGTCTCTTAAGCCTTCTTTGTAGGACCAGTGCGCTGCTGCGCAAGGCCAGAAAGGCTGAAAGACGAGGTTGTGGTATGGTCCTAAGTACTTGTTACAAGGTTTTTTGGGACCTTACCCCTTCAGGTGTCATGGCATCCTTTTTAAGCCTAAGATTCGGTTTATTTTACTAATCTTTTATTCGATCTCACCCATCAATGTGATCATCATTCTTCCTCATCAGGGTTTTATTAATAACGTGTCACTTGGATGGTTACCCATACCCAAGTTTCTAAATCCGTATTCATTGATACTTCATTATTCGCAGTAGCGAATAATACGTATCATCCATTTAGTTTTTCCTTGAGGATATTTTCTGCCCGAGTCTTAATTTCTCATTCTTAACCTTAATCCGTTGTTTAATAATCCCCAGGAATTGATTCGTTTCATTTTATCATTCCATGTCATTGTATGGAATTTACCCACGTCGTTTATTAATATAAATGATGTTTCTACGTGTTTTATTTGGTTTGGCCAAGTCTATAACCTTGTCCTTGCCATTTATTACTATTGCAAATTTCTGGGTTCGAGTGTAATTACACTCCTTCCCAATACGGTATTTATTCACTTCATTAAGTTTCCCGGGTTCGAGTGTACGTGCACTCCTTCCCATTATGACACTTATCTCTTATTACATTCCCGGGTTCGAGAGCACACACACTCCTTCCCGCTCCAGTATTTATCAAGATTACCCTTACCTCGGTTTCACATGCTCACCATTTATTTGTTTAGCATAATGCACTCATTTCACTCACCATATATGCCCATATGCAACTATCATTCATCATGTGAATTTTTACATTCCACTTGTCTTATCTTAATTTAGAACGTGTACCTGGTTTATACTCGCCCTGATGTACTCCGTTGTCTCAAATCATCACTTGATTTAGGTTCTTTGCAGGCATGTTCTCTGTCATGCCTTCGAACCTTCCGCCATTTAAATCATTTAAATGACAAGTTAAGTGTCTACAACATAAACATTGTTATACAAAAAGGAAATTTACATAATAACCGTATTCGAGTTAACTACCAACTAAGTTTAACATCCCAAAATGACAAGTTAAGTGTCTACAACATAAACATTGTTTTAACAGGATTAGAATAGCGTGGAAGCTTCTAAAGATAGTGTTCGGTTCTTGATTTGTCGCTTGATCGTGATCCGGAGCATGACCAACATCACCTAAGGTCAAAACCACATAAAATGTTAGTTTTGATAATGTTAGAATGGGTATAAACAAGTCCCATGGGTCAAAACAACAAAAATTAAACAATTTTCGGAATCGGGGGGCTAGACGCTACACCTAGCCCCTTTTTTGACAGCAAGTTGCTTAAAATGTTGCTGCACATACCCAGCTCAATCTTTTATCAAGTCCCAACTTAAAATTGCCATAACTTATGATCCGTAAGTCTGTTTTTAGTGATTCTTTTTCCTACACGTCCGTAATTAAATTACCGACGTGCCTACCACAATTATTATACCGAAAATATGGTTTACGGGCTGAATCACTAAAATCTCTATTTAAATATTTGACCCGCTATATTTACACAATTTTTTCTACCATTACAATAGTAACCTTAAGGCGTTTTTACCCAACATTTGTGGCTTAATATCACCGGCATTTCATTACCAATCCTATGGCTTCATGCTCTTGTGATTTGTCAATGCCAAAAAGCTAACTTTCAACATTAACACAACTTATTACACAATTATTCGACCCGTTTGGCTCATTTATGGAATTCTCCATTATAACGACTACCAAACGTTTCTTAGTCGAATCTTGACCTATTAAATCAAATAGTGAACAATATCACGTCAACTAATATTAACCTTTATATCAAAACACTATTATGAACAATTAACACATCTAAATTACATGTTGTAACATAACAAGTTACATACTTGCATAATTCATCAACATTAGTTTCTAACCATAATTACACATTCCCGGGCTTGTCAACCTTAGCGTATCACGTCCATTCCATGGTTTACGCTTTTATAAATCAATTTTTAATGAGTGATGTTTTTTTGTCACTTTAACACTACAAATTCAACCATTGTTCGACCCGTTTGGTTGTCTAATGGAAACCACCATTTTACAACACAACAAACTTATTCTAACCAATATTTGACCCATTTATTTATCTAGTGATCTCCGTCACTTCAACTAAATACCAACTTCATATATTATGCTAATTTTAAAGTCTACTAACAAAAATACATAATTGAGCATAACGTAACGAAACCGTAGTTACGTACCTTTAGAGCGCTCCTTTCAATGCGTGTCTCCACCGGCTTGTCCGCTTGACGATCCAGATTCTTTGCCTATAGAGTTCAACCATATATTGTTTAGAACTCCTTTCACAACATATCACGCATAATTCATCTCATCATTCTAATATGTGTTTTTA
This sequence comes from Helianthus tuberosus, assembly GCA_030545235.1. Classification (NCBI taxonomy): domain Eukaryota; kingdom Viridiplantae; phylum Streptophyta; class Magnoliopsida; order Asterales; family Asteraceae; genus Helianthus; species Helianthus tuberosus. The sequence goes on from CM060399.1 coordinate 149,881,394, forward strand.
TTCATAATTTCTATATTTAGCTTTCTTTTAGGCATTTCAACAAACACCTAAAGGGCATTATTTTACATGGTTCATTATCAAGTTCATAACTTGTTATATAGCCAAAATTAACATCAATCGAACTATATTATATAAATGTTAACCTCAATAGATCTGAAATCACTTCATAAATATCAGATTACACTAGAACAACAATCAAAATCCTAGTGTTTATCAAGTTTCACAAAACCCACTAATCACCTTCAATGGTGTTCATGGAATTTACTAGAATTAAGCATGATTTCAACATATACTTGTCTAGGGTTTACTCCTAGACACTATATTGTTCCTATTTCATCAGTATCTCATACATGTACAACAATTTTTGAATTCTCTAAGTTCATCCAGAAATTCAAAGTAGAGATTTCCTATAAAATTCACATACCTTGTGACCCCCTTACAGTGGAGATCATCAATCTAAGCTCGGATTTTGATTTGGAATTGATCTTTACCTTCAATTTGTGAGATTTAGCATGAACTAGGGTTTGTGAGGGAACCCTTGTGCCGCCCTGTTGTTGAGATCTACCAGACACACACCTAAGTGTGTGTTTGGTGTGATTATTTTTTTTTAATCATTCAAGTTTCCATTTCAACAACTTAGCTCCCTTAACTATCATTTGGTTTATATTTTTAGTGTTTTTAACTCACTTATAAGTCACTACAAGACTTTTATCCAACTAGGTTATTTTTAATCCTATTTAGTTCACTTATTTATTTACCGATCTTTTATTTAAAATAAAAGATTTACATTTTCGGGGTGTTACAAATTTTGAGAAAATGTGTAGAAATGAGTAGAAATCAGATTTATCCGTGAGAACAAGCTGAAATGGTAAGAACTTTTCCTCCTGAGCTCTGATACCACTTGTAGGATCGGGGATTCGATCAAACGAGTCAACCAGAAGAGTTCTAGACCAAATCAGAGGCGGAATTCATTGGTTTGATCTTCATTCAACTTGATATGCACTTAGAAGTAGATTAAATGTCGATTGTATTGATTTCACAACGTTACACGAGCTGGCGACACTTCGGCAGAGCTTCGCTACCGGAATCAGAAGTTCCAAATGAAGACCCAAAACCCTCTATATATAGGAGAAGCCAGGTCGCATGAAACAACCCAGTCCAGTTTGCATGACCTGGTCAGGTCGCACGAACTGGTCACTTCTTGTGAAGTGGCTGGTTCAGCCCTGTTTCCCATTTCTCTCGTACATCGTGTCTTGGTTTATCTAATCTATTACATGACTCGATACAAGACGGAGTCAACAGACATATGCACTAACAGGTACGGTTCGGTACTGGTAGTCGGTACCAAATGTTCATCCCTATTTTGAACATCTCACGACTATATTTTTGAGGTTTTTTCTTTGGTTTGTTATATTAAGTGTATCAAAATAGACAAAGTTTCCATCGTATGAAATGTGCGGGTTTGATCCCACTAGTTTATGTATATATTTTTTATTTTATTGTATATTTTTAAAAATATTTATATTTTAGGGCCAATTTTTTCTAATATAGGTATATATTTTTCAAGGATTCTCGAGGACGGCCTTGCTACAGACTCACCCTCTAAGAGGATTGTTGTGTGTCGAATCTTTAGACCTCTTTCGGGTTTCTTCGATTGTTTAACACCGATTTTAGTTGTTGAACGTCGGTTGAAATTGTTTTTTTTGTTACACCTCATAAAATCGTGTCCAATAATGCATTGACACGTGTCCCTGTTCCTAATTATGCCTAATGTTGGCTAGGAGGGACTATTTTTGCCAAATAATGAAAACTATGAATGTGGAGGGACTAAAAGTGTCAACATGCTGAAACTATACCTCTGAGTGACCTTATACGGTGTCCGTATGTTTTGTGTGAAACCTACAATCCGAATCCCGGGTGGAAGTTGCTTTTTTTTTTCTCCAAATATGATAACTTTTAAACATATAATAATTGCTTTCTTTCAAACCAACAGATTTTAATTCAATAATTAGATAATTAAAAGAAAACGTGATTAACCACCAGTTCCCTTCCCTGTGGAGACGACTCGACTTCCATATAGTACAAAATTACTTTTTTCTATTAGCCCACGACAGCTACGTCAACCTATCTCGATGTCGTAGTGTTATAGTGGATTTACGTTACTATTTCCACTGCTCTCTTAAATATATTGTAAGTAGCACAATAATCAGGAATTGAGTAACATTTATCAACAAATTGCCAAGTGTTGAAAGAAAGTTTTCTAGAGCCACTTGTTGGACGAGAGGAACCATTTGTGAAATTATATGGAAGTTCGATAGTTGGAGGTTAAAGGCGTCAACATGTTAATTTATACCTCTGAGTGACCCTTTAACAAACCGGGAGCTTTATGATATTCGGTCATACTCTAGGGTGTGCCAAATATTGGCCAAGAAGGGCTTTATCTTCTATTTTTAACATTACATGCAAGTGTGGAAGTCAAGGGGCCTAAAGTGTTAAAGTGTGAAAGTTATGTTGTTACTGACCAGACCACAGTATAAGTTACGGCCTCTGTACCGTAGCTTACGGTCAGACCTGTGCCAGCTCTTTTATTTGCTTGTTCCCCACACAAACAACCAAAAATCGTTCCACTCGAAACCATGGGTTTGTTTCTGGTATGGGACATGTATAAGGACATGTGTAAGCACCTCAAGACCCCCCATTACACCTGGTAACACCTCCATACTCATTCCTCAACTATAAATAAGTGCCATTTTCACTTCTTTGAACTTGCACCTTCTTCATACACTTCCCTCTCATATCCTGGAGATTCCCAGCTAAAGGGAGCCTCTTCTTGTTCATTTTTGTGCTAGGACCACTTGTAAGTGCTCCTACCTCCTGCATTTTTATTTTGTAGGCTTTTAAAGCCGAAAGTAAAAGATTTTCGATAAATGCTTTAACTTTTGTTTTAGACCTTAATGGTCCAGCCATTGTTCGAGATGAACATGGCTACGTGATCATAATTAGGTAGATGTTAATCCCTCAAAAGGGCACCTCCTGAAAATCACGTGTGCTTGGTCAACTGACGGGTTAAAGTTATTGATATTAAAAAGTCAAACGGGGCAGTTTTTGAAATAACCATAATCCGAGTTTATGGGTGTTCTAAAATATGTTTTAACAATTAAACAACTTGGTAATAATTATTAGAACATGTGTAAACATGTTCGGCTCGTCGATTCCAGTCTTAGGGTCGGTTCGCAACCGAAAGTCGCAAAGTTTGACTTCTGCTTTGACTTTCGATTCTGACCTGATTTAGAATAGTTTGCTACCAATTTAAGGTTCCATTATGATCATAATATAATGTAGCATAACCCTCTAAGGTTATATTACATGATCATAATAGTAATCTGAGTTTAATGCAAGTTTCCGTTATTACGTCATACTTTGACTAATTTGCCATTTTAATTTAAAAAAAAAGGTTTTAATCACTAATGAATTTGCAAATGACTTATGTACTGATATGTTAGATTAATTAACTTATAATGATGTTATTAAACTGATCATAAACTGAGTTTTCATATATTGTCGTAACTTATGCTTTAAAGTGACCGAAATGCCCTTTTGGCACATAGACCGGTTTTAAACATAATTTCTCATATAAAACTCATTACCTACTAATATAATATCATAACTAGAATTATTTGGGATATCAAGTCAGTTTATAATCTGAGTTTATGTACAAGTTCTTGTATTATGTCCTTAAATGACGAAAATGCCATTTTGGCACTTAACATGGTTTTAAATCATAATTATTATAAAAAACCATTTACCTACTGATATGTTATATTAAAGAGTAAACTTCCGTTTTGCTCCCTGTGGTTTGGTCATTTTAACGGTTTTGCTCCAATAGTTTAAAAATAGTCATTTTCCTCCCTGATCTTTCGAGTTTGTCACCAGTTTTCCCTAATCTTTCGAGTTTGTCGCCAGTTTCCTCCCTGATGGAGTTAGAGGCTGGGAGCAAAATGAAGATAAGTTAGAAAAATCAGGGAGGAAAATGGCTATTTTTAAACTATTGGAGCAAAACCGTTAAAATGACCAAACCACAGGGAGCAAAACGGAAGTTTACTCTATATTAAATAACATATTTCAACAGTATAAACCTAGTCATCACTTCTGTTTTGACAGAAGATCGCAAATATCATCATTTAACGACTTAAACACCCTTTTGGCGCATAATATGGTTTTAAACCATATCTACCAACCAAGACTTGTTACCTACTGATTTTATAACTTATTTAAAATATTCTTACAGTAGGTACATGTTATAAACTCAGATTCCCAAATAAGCTTTAAACTATGTGTGAAATGACTAAAATGTCCCTACGGTGCATAGTTTGATCTTAAACTATAAAACACACATATGTTTGATATCCAACTGATATTATATCACAAATTAAATATTTTTCCAGAATGTTTATGGTCATAACATCAATTTATATGCAAGTTCCTTTTATACGTCGCTAAATAACCAAAACGCCCTTTTGAGGCATAATTTGATTTTAAAACCTTAATGGGCATACAATGTGACAACTGTCAATTTTTCATGTATCCGTACAATGTTAAACAGTAATTTGTATCTTAATGACTGTGCCTGATTTGGATTAAAGACATGAATGATTTTCTGATTACTGTAATATAGATACAAGTGTATTACATGTTGCAAGATTATTTATCATTATTGCATGCAACACAATGTGGTTCACTTAGAGCACAGAACAAAGTTAGCACAGTTATCAGACAAACTAGAAGTACTGACGGCAGTTCAGTACTCAGACAGACATGATGTTAAAACACAGAATGAGCCCGAAACCAAGAGTTACACTAGTATAGTGTGTAGGAAAGCAGGGATCATAAAACTGCCTCCCTAGTGATAGTTAAGTGCCGGAAAGTGCCTAAAACTTACAAAAACTGCAGAATTATGCATATTTCAACAAAAATCAGCATTTTAACAACAAAATATAATGCGAAATTATGGTTTAATGGTCCAGAATACCTTCCTAAGTGTCGGGAATCAAAACTGTCATAAAAGGGAACATAAAGCACACTAAACTGCGTAATTTAGCACCTTAACGAACCGGTAACCAACCGAACAACCGGACAATACCCGAAACACCAAATTTTCACTAGAAGCACTGTTTTAGCATTACGAAGCTAGTTATGGTCACCGAACATCATAATATATCCTATAAACACTAAATACTTATAACACTAACTAATATACTTGAAATCTAACCCTAATCTCTAACTTACCATTATATTACAACCAAGATCCCCCCCCCCCCAATGTTGACGGTCACAAGTGGGGACCCACTTGTGATTTCTTTTAATTGTTTATTTGATTTGTTATTTGATCTTGAAACACATTAACCAAAGGGTCTACACATGTTGGGAGAACTTGTTTTAAAACCATAAGACCTTCACCATTTTCATTTTCAACTTTCAACTCACAAACTCACCTCCCATTTCCCCTCTTGCTCTCGGCCCCAAACCCACACTCTCATACATCCATTTTCATTCCATTATCAAGAAATCTAAGGTGATCTAGAGGTGCAAGAAGAAAATTTAAGAAGCTTGGAAGCATTGGAGATTGAAGGACCTTCACCAAGAGCTTTTATCCTCCTCCTACATCATCATCTTCATCATAGCTTCTTCCCTAGACCTTGTGCTAGTAGTAAGCTCCTCACAACTTGATTTTATTTCTAATTTTAGTGGTAAAAGATTATGTAACTTGTTAATCTTATGAATCTCAAAGAAACATGAAGATGATCACTAACATAAAGCTTAATAACATGAAAATCTAAGTTGATTTAGTGTATGTGTGAAACTTGATTGTTGATTTCTTGTGTTTATGATGTTGATCATCATAAGGACCTTGCTAGATGATGATTAAACTCATGATCTAGCAAGTATAAGGATAGATCTTGAGAAAATCATAATGATCATCCTTTATGTTAAACATGAACTTGAACATAAGCTTGTTTTAGTGTATGATGATTTTTGACACATGTTATAAGTCTTGAAAATGGATGATTTCAAAAATAATCCTTACAAGAAACCAAAGTTATTTACAAGATTTAACATGATCATGGTTTTAAAGAAGCTAATCATGTTTTAAGGGCTAAACCAAAGTTAGAAATGTGTTGGTAACAAGAAGAATACAAGAAGAAATATTTTTAGAAAATCATCATGTAAGTTGCAAAGAACTAAAAATTACAAGAATGAGTTTTATAAAATATAAACCATGTTTTTAGAGGTAACTAAACCTACTAAATAACATGTGAAGTTACTACAAATTTTTACAAACTTTCAAGTTCATGACATAGTGTAAATTTCATATTTTTGGCTCATGGTAAGTCTTGTTTATGTTGTTGATGATTGATGATGATTTTAAAAAGAAAATGATATGCTTTAAAGCATGGAAACCTCCATTTTTAAGGGGAAACTATGGCAAAATTTTTGTAAAAATTAAACACTTATAAAAATATTTTTAAACAAGTGTTTACAAATAAATTTTGATCATGGTTTTCATATAAAAACTTGCCATAATTTTTGTTACAAAAATTACAAATATTGGAGGTTGATTTTTGATAAATAAAAGTGACTAAGTATATATTTAGGAAAATATATATTTAGATGTCACAATTGTGTACTACTTGTATATTATGTGTATTAGTTATATTATTTTAGGAACTTGAAAATAATATAACACACTAAAATACCAAAATTGTAATACAAAATATTACCAAAAATTCCAAGAAAGCAAATATATAAATTATACCCGAATATTGGACAAACTGGACAAGGACTATGGACTATGAATATATATAAATTCCGGAATTAAATTCATATTTCGACAAATAGGTTAAACGGTATTTTGGAAACCAAAGAAACGGAAAATATGATTTTTACAAGTATTACAAAATATATCATATTTTGTCAAATAGAAAATATATTATTTTTGAAAGGAGAAAATATATATTTTCTTAAACAAGTTAGAAATATATTATTTTGGGTGAAAAATGGAAATACATATATTTTCTAAAGTTAATCTTAAAAATATAGATTATTTTTGAGGTTTATATGAAGGCAAATTGGATTTAAATAATCCCAACTCACTGTTATTGGCCAATAATAATCCCAACTCATTTAATCACCAATAATAATCCGAACTATTCACTTTTGTTTGTAAAATACTCCCAGTTAAAAAAACACTAACTAGGTTAAAAAATTGCTGATGTGGCTTGCCACATCATCTGCCACATCAGTTGCCACGTAATCGAAAAATGCCACGTAGACTGCCACATCAGCTGCCACGTCATCGAAAAATGCCACGTAGACTGCCACATCAGCTGCCACGTCATCGAAAAATGCCACATCAACTGCCACGTCATTTGACACATCAGCTAAAAGGGCCACATCAGATGCCACATCAGCAATTTTTTAACCTAGTTAGGGTTTTTTTAACTGGGAGTATTTTACAAACAAAAGTGAATAGTTCGGATTATTATTGGTGATTAAATGAGTTGGGATTATTATTCGCCAATAACAGTGAGTTGGGATTATTTAAATCCAATTTGCCTTATATGAAAGTATAATTATTTTTGCCAAGTAAAGATTATAGATAATTTTCTATAAAAGTTTTCTTAGACCGTGGGGTATGGGGGGCTTGGGTTGGGGCATTTGTTGACACGTGGAATGGGAGCCCCCCACCACCAAAACCCACGCCCATGGGGTATGGTGGGGCTTGGGTTGGGTGCACCGCGTGGGAGATTGTTAAAATAAAAAAATAATACAAAAAGAGCAAGCCAGCTAGCATGTCCCCCCGCCCCACGCCCGGCTTGAAACCCAAGCCCCAAGGGGCCACGCCCCAACCCAAGCCCACCCGGGGTGGTGCCTTGGGCGTTTTACCCCAACCCACGCCCAAACCCCCGCCCCATACCCCACGGCCTTACAATACATATATTTTAAGAATATAAATTGGTGATTTTTAGTTGATTAAAAATAATATTCCGGAAAATTAAATACAAGATTAAGTATAAAATACTTAACAAATACAAGAAAGTACATATTCTCATACGTACAAATACACACCGGAATACGTCACCGATACTTGGAAAAATACACAAATACATAAGTATAAGAATACACAAGTACAAGTACACCCATACTTGGGAAAAATACACATACGGAAATACATAATAAACCAAGTTAAAATATATTATTTTAACAATATTCCAAATAATTGGATAAATAAAATAGATTAAGTTAAAATAATTATTTTATTTTAAATAATAATTATATAATTGGAAATTGTATAATATGCACTCAACATATAACTCAAAGATTACCGGTTCCAAAACAAGTCATAATACCTAAGACTAAGAGTCGTTACACGACCTAGCCGTCTAATAAAACATAACACGTGTGTAGGTAGTTGCACGACACTAGGACAAGGTCTTTGAGTTTACCCCGGACAACAAGACGCAAAACCGTGAGTTCATGTCCCCCTTTTTCTTTTAACTATTTTCGGTTTATAACTTCGGGGGTGAAATGCATGTTACAAATGTTTCGAACGTTTACAAATGGTATGGTTAGCTACGGAATGAACTGTTAGATCATGTGAGTGGTGGGTACAACACTTAAGACTATTAATCCTTGTATAAGGACTCAGGGGCATGCGTGATAGATCTATTTGGGAGTTGCGAGCCCCACCCATGGGACCGGGAGTTGGCCCATGTGGTGACCATGTCGTCCCCGCCGGGTGGCCCGGTACGATATCCGCAAAGGTTTGAGCCTTCCTGCACCATTGCACACATATTAATGACCTTGCAAATCATTAATTGATCTGTTCATAGACGCTTTCATACCGGTTTATAAAGACATGCTTACATATGTTTACAAGGTTGTTCGTGCACACATACAAAAACACATGAACTCGCTCAACTTTTGTTGATGTTTTCAAACTACATGTATTTCAGGAAACTAATATGGATCTGGCAGGTGTTTCAAAGATTTCAAGATGTGTTTACAAGAAATGATGTCATCCTTTTTGGAAGGGTTTGAATCTTGTGTCTTATCCTTGATAAGATACATGAATCCAAGCCTTGGTTTATCTATGTCTATTGTTAAAGTCCTTTATGGAACTTGTTTCATTTAAATGGTTTGTAAGTCAAACTTGAAGTTGATGGTTGGTACTAAACAATTTAGTTTGTATTTATTTTGAAACATATTAATGGATGAACATCATGGTTTTAATCATATAGTTGTTTGTTATAATTGAATGCAATGATATTAAGCAAGTCACACATCATACGCTTTCGCAAAAGTCAGGATGTGACATACAAATTGATATCCTACTGATATTGTAACTTGTTTTAAATATATTGGCTTATAGAACTTGTTCATGACTCATCCGGTTATCCGTTATCGCTTATACGCATATGGTTAGGCTTATGTAACTAGTTTGCATAAGTTTACCGAAACGGGTTTAACCTTATCATTTTTATCTCATTTTTTAGAATGTTAATAGTTTACCCATATTATAAAAGTCTTAGTACTTGTTGGGTTTAAACTACATTCTATTTCGGTCATCGCTTAATCAAGCGTATCGTACCGTTTTTGATACTTTAAGCTAGCCGGTCTAAGTCTACGACTTGAATAAGACCCGTTAGCATTCTAATTAGTTATTTATACCATCATTCTAGACTAGAGCCTTTCCGTAAATTGTCATCTACGCTTGTCCTTTGATTAAACGGCTGAGTTATTATAAACCTTGCATTTAGGGCTGTAAACGAACCGAACGTTCAGCGAACAGTTCGTGAACCGTTCGGCGGGAAGTTCGTTTATGTTCGTTCGTTTAATAAACGAACGAACATGAACAAGAAATTTCGTTCGATTAGTTAAATGAACGAACATGAACAGCGGTCTCGTTCGTTCGATTGTGTTCGTGAACGTTCGGTAAGGTGTTCGTGAACGTGTTCGTGAACATGTTCATGAACATTCGTTGATTTGCGTTCGTTTATGTTTGTATGTTTGTGTTTTAATTAAAGAAACTTTGTACTTTTTTATATTATTAAACTTTTATTTATTTTATTACCCTAACAATTAAACTAGGAAACCCACTTTCACCTTGTATATGTATCATTTTCCTTTCATTTCTTATTATTTACATCGGCGAATACAATCGACATCCGTTCCACAATAAGGGATTCAAGTTCGAGTGCTACTCTCTGGGCCATCTATCTTAATCCTTCCTCAAGTTCGCCAAATTTATTTGTGTTTGTTTGTGTTCGTGAACCGTTCGCGAACACGCTCATTTCCTTAATGAACGAACACGAACATAAAATCTCGTTCGGTAAGTGTTCATGAACCGTTCGTGAACACATTTATTTCCTTAATGAACGAACACGAACAAGACCTTGTTCGTGTTCGTTCGGTTCGTTTACAGCCCTACTTGCATTTGTAAGACAAGTCTTAGCTCAGGTAAATACTCTTAACCTATTTTCCCTATACGGACTTGGGATACGGTAAATTATTACCTCTTGGTCGGGTATGAGATCATATGCCGGACTGTGGCTACAAAATCTTCATAACCCGTTTTAATATGTTTTATCTGATAACTTAAATATTGGGGGTTAACGCGACCGTGTCCTGGATATCCATGGATCATTTAAGTTACTAATGGCCACGATTGTGCACGGGGTGTAGGCATACACTCGTCAGATGCCAATGCTTATTAAAAATGTTTTCTTACCCATTGATCATGGGATACCCCTTTGTGGGTTTAAGTAGTGTGTCGGTTAATCATGTCTCGGTGTTTATTACTGGGCCCCATATGTATTGACAGATATGTAAAACTATATACAAGATCACTTTGAATTGTCCCAAGTTATTAAAAGATTTGCATGTGCCTTGTGCACTTAAATCAATTTTGAAATGTTTTCAAAATGTGTCGGTTGATTGTATTTACCAGTGAAAACTGACGTATTTTCAAAAGAGTAAGTTACAGGTACAAATACGTAAATAGGCTTGAAGCTGCTCGGTAATGCTAAAAGAGGAATTTGCAACTCCTTTGCATAAGCCTATTAGTCTGTTGAACTCACTTTTGTACATTTTATGATCCACATGTGGATATTTACTTTACAAATCGTTTTGTATTATTATTTCGAACTTTGTACATTTGGTTTGTAATAGTAATTTTACTCCAAGACTTCCGCTGTGTTATGTATGATTATTTGACTATGTCGATACCAATCTTACGTCACGATACTCCCCACCCGGGCCCACCAAGATTTGTGGTAAATATTGGGGTGTGACATTTTTGAACGGTGAACTTCATGTATAAGGTTACCGCACTCTCCAAATCGAACAGCCCCCTATTACCCCATTTTGGCCATAATATGTTGTCTTAACCGAGCCCACGCTGGCTTCAAAGTTTGGCTTTTTTGGGTGTTCTCTTGGGAAACCATACCGTCGGCTGCCACTTGACAGCGTGCCACCACAAGAGCAAAACTCTGTGGTATAACACATGGTGGGAAGCAAAACTCAAGTTCAATTCCAAGGTGTGTCTCTTAGGGTATCCTCGTATATGTTTAGGGGTATCTTATGTATAAAACCGAAAAAAATTACACTTTGAATGCGAATACGGGGTTGAGCCGTAGCCCGTGCTACGGCTAAGTCTACATTGGATCCGCCCCTAATGCAAACCATGATGAATCAAGCAAGGGAGTGATGTAGCCTTCCATTCATGTTCATATGTGACGAATCATGTCCCAACCATAACCCTCACACCCTTTAGCGTTAGCAACGTTACCAACTTTAATACCGGTAAACTAACTACTTTTGACAATTACAAACATAGGCTAAAATATGATTTAAACATCGTGAATTCAAAATTAGATGCATTATTAATTAACGAAATAATATATTCTAATATTGTTAACAGCAAATAATCATGATTATTGTTATTTAAAGAAACAATGATATTTGAAATATTGTATGTAACACTACTATATACCCGTATATTACATGGACAGAAATATTAAAGAGTTAGTAATAAAGATTTATGAATTATAAAATGATATTTTGAGATAAGAATACTAACAATAATAAGAGATAGAGATAGAATATGTATGGGTGAAATAAGAGAAACGAGAAAAAGAATATTATGCTTACATAATTGTGACACGCGGCGTAAGCAGTTATTTATTAGGTATAGATACGTGTGTGTTAAAAAGAAAAGTATACCTAAAGAGAGTATAAAACCACCAGGAGACTTTACGTGTCCATGAGGTAGCAACACGCTTACGCATCGTTGAACACTCAATGACACACCATTGAAAAAAGAACGTACGAACAAACCGTATGATATTTTTAACGCGCCATTATAATTTACTTCGTACACTTTTTAGATAAAATCTCTTTAGCATAACCATTATATGTGTGTATTCTGAAGTACTTTATTTATATAAAAAAAATAAAGGCATCCAAGTTCCAAACTACACTACAGTGGTATGTCTAACCCATTTATAAATCACATTAATTACAATGTTTGTGTCAAAGTTTTATTGGAGTGAAAAATCAACACTTTATAAAATACGAGTCAAAGATAAAAATACTGAAGGAATCCTCCTCAAAACGAAATATTCAAATGTAAAACATAATCAAAAGTTAGTTTAATCAAATAGGTAACTGACCTACAAGGCTACAATTCAAGAAGAAAACAAGTGTTACCTTGTTGTAAGGAAAGGTCCTCATCTCACTTTTTCAAGTAAGAGCAACTATTTTTATTTAATGATTTAGCTATGTGAAAAAGGAAGAAATCGAATTTTACTTATTGCAACAAATGTAAAATTCATAAGAGAACAAGTTCACCGACCTACCACAGTTGATGCTCCGCATTATACATCATGTGTCATTTTTTTTTTCAAATTTTTTTTTATTAAAATACCAAAGTAGCAAATTACAAACAAGTGGCAGGTAAACGGGCAACAAGCTGCGCCGCAATCCCCTTTTTAATTGCAAAACCAATCCTACTAAAGACGAAACGACCCTTAAAGGTTGAGAGATTACTATTCACAACCTGTTGGACCCTGTTTAGAAATTCCACAGTCTCTGGGGCTAGGGAACCAAATGTATCAAAAGCGAATGTGATAAACACAAGTTAATGAAAAAAAAAAAAAAGTAAGAGCTAAACAAAAGTTAATGAAAAATAAAAAAAAGTAACATATAAAGTTATTTACAATTAGTAGTATGCTTTAAAGTTTGAGTTAAATGCCATTTTAGTCCATGTGGTTTGGACCATTTTACCAGTTTAGTCCAAATGTTTCATTTTTAACCTGTGGGTCCAAAAAGGTTTCACAGTTGCCATTTTAGTCCACTTGGTTAACTTCATCCATTTTTTCTGTTAACCAGAAGGCCATTTGGTCATTTTGTATGTAATTCTGTTAAATAAAAGGGCAATTCAGCCATATAAAATGACCGAAATGGCCTTCTGGTTAACAGAAAAAATGGATGAAGTTAACCCATTGGACTAAAATAGCAACTGTGAAACCTTTTTGGACCCACAGGTTAAAAATGAAACCTTTGGACTAAACTGGCAAAATGACCCAAACCACAGGGACTAAAATGGCATTTAACTCTTTAAAGTTTTGTTAAGGAAACTTTGAAAAAGTTAAATATGTCATGTTTCTAGAGGAGGTGAATATATTAATGGAATTTTGTCGACCCAGTGCTCGTTCAATGCAGGACCAAAAGTACAACATAAATATAAAATATGCCATGTTTATAGCAGCATTCAAAAGTTAAGAATCAACGTTTATATATTGAAACAATAGGCTTTGTTTGGTCAACTGAAATTAATTCAATAAAAGATTCTATTTCATTGTTTTATTTTTGCACGACGGGATAAATCACACGGTATGCATTGGTGCATTTGTGTGTAGGTGTCATTTTGTTTATTGCTTTCATGACATCGCATTAGTGTGTTGTACATTCAGCATCCAGAGTTGTACAAGCATAAAGTACAATATAGTTACGTCAAAAACGGGTGCCAACCACTTAAACGGCTTTAAATTTCCGTCACAAAGTCTAACTCAATTTAAATGTCTCTAACTCGCCTTTAATATAAGAGTAGATCCTGGACTGACTTACACACTGCCATTTCACCATTTACTTGTTCCGATCTCGAACATGAACACGGACACACTGTCGACGACAACCGGAAACCGAGATACCAAAGAAGAAAAAACAACTCAAGATGGTGTAACCGACAAGAAAGAGATGGCGGTTGAAGTTGAACGAAAAACGGGTATTTCCTTTCCACTTAAGCTAAGTGATGGGAAGGAGTTGAAAGCTGTTGGTGTAAGGAAGAAAAACGTGCTCGGGTTTTCGGTCAAAATCTATAGCTTTGGTACTTGTACAATGTAATGTTCTGTATGGTAGTCGGATGCATGAACAATCCACCAATGCATCTGACTACCAATCCTGTATGGATCGCTTCTGATAACGTATTTTTTGGCAGGTTTATATGCGGATGACAAAACATTGATGGATGTTTTAAAGTCGAAGACTGTGAAAGCGGAGGCAAAGGCTACGAAAGAGATGTATAGAACTGTGATTGATAATCCAGTGGGGATCACAGTGAAAATGGTGATTGTGTTTTCTAATCTTACTACGAGCATGGTAAGGAACAACTTTAATGAAACTGTAGGAGCAGCTGTTAAGAAGCTTGGTGGTGAAAAAAACGATCTCACAAAGAGGTAAGTAACCATACGAACCAAACCAAGGCTTATTCTTTTGGCAAGCTGAGCCAAGATGGCACCAAGCTAACTCTTTTTTTGGCTTTGAAGGATCATGGGGGAAGCGAAAGATGGCATCAAGCTAACTCTTGGTTCTGAAATCGAGATCACATGCCTACCAGGATACGTTCTAGAGACAAAGGGTATATGTTGAGACGTTACCTTTGACCAGTTCATTTATAAACAGATAGGTTTGGATGCTGTCTTATTTCAAATGGTAAATCAAGTCAAATAAAAATACGTAGCTAACAAGGTTAAAAGTCACCCAAAGTATATTTATAATGCATACAACTTCTGTACTTGATTGTAGCAATATTGTATCTGCAATCAAAACCTAACACACAAACAACTTAAAATTGACCCGTTACCCAAGCTACCTGGCCTGACGCCAAGTCTATTATGTATTTACAGGTGCAGAATTTTAATTAAAATGTATTCTTTTACGGTGCAGTGCATGGCAAGGTGGTAAATAAATTTGAAAGTGAAATGCTGTGCAGGGCCTGTGTCTATTTGTATCTGGGAGATGACCCATTAGACAAGGAAGCCAAAGAAAAATTCGGGATGTCCCTGCTTTCACTCATCTAAGCAGTTTACAAATTGCTGCAATCACACATTTA
Source organism: Helianthus tuberosus (assembly GCA_030545235.1). Lineage (NCBI taxonomy): Eukaryota > Viridiplantae > Streptophyta > Magnoliopsida > Asterales > Asteraceae > Helianthus > Helianthus tuberosus. Next base: position 149,896,845 of record CM060399.1, read on the forward strand.
TGAGATTCTTAAGGTGTTTTCATATGCAAAACAATACCATTAAAAATACTGAATAGATACATATAGTCTCTTGTGTGTATATTATATATGTTGCTCAAGAACCAGATAACAAAAATTGATAACAGTGGTTCATAACTATAAAAGAGAGGCTATTTGTTGATCTAATTATACCAGGTGTACTTGGTGGATCAGATCATAGCGAAGTCCAACATTCTCACTGATCAACTTGAATAATATGGTTATATATAACAAGGAGATTCTTTTGCAAATATCTAAAGAACCCTAAACACCAAATCAATGTAATAAGCAGGCAGCAGCAACATTAATATTGCAGATCAAGTAAGAAACCTGGAATATTTCCGGAGATCAACGTAATCCATTAATAACCTTAGAAGGGTCCAACTGCCCACTGAAATAACTTGAGGAAACTATAGACAGCTCTTGACGACCTTTCCATTCTTCACAAGGTTTTAAGCTGATCGGGTTTTCAACAGCTGCAGCATCCAAGCATAGCATGGTTTTATAATCTTCATCACCCAAATCGGGAATTGCTTTCGCCTTTTTGTCCCAAGGATTCCATAAAACTGCAAAGTGTAGAACATGATGGTTAAAAATAGTTAATAAACAATGTAGGGGTGTTAACTTCTGGCACGGCCCGAAACACGACACGAACCTAACATGAAATTCGTGGGTTTGGCTTTAGTCTAAATGGGTTCGAGTCAGTTTCAGGTTGAACCCGCGAACCGGTTTAGCTAAACGGGTTGGGTTCGTGTCAGCCCGGCCGAGTTGGCGGGTTGACCCGTTCAACCCATTTATATTATATTATATTGTTTTACTATATGTTTCATGTCATAAATTAATTTGGGTGGGTATTTTATGCCATGAGTATAGCTTAAAAGAGAAACTGACATAAGATTTTGTAATTAAAATGTTATCATATTATATACCTATGTGTTTTTTGTAGTAAATTTTAATTTATTAATTTTCGAAAAAAATAAAATATTCGGGCTGAACGGGTCGTTTTCGGGTCAACCCGTTAATATTCGGGTCGTGTTCAGGTTCATATGTATGACACGATTTTCGGGTTCGGGTCGGGTCGTGTTCATCTAAAATTTTAAGGTTTGGGTCGGGTTGAACCCGCCAATCCACAAACACGAACCGTTTAGCACCCTAAAACAATGTGCATAATTTGGGGTATAACTTTAAAAAGTCAATTTCAAAAGTAAAGATAGGAAAAAAAAACCTGCATCCACCATGCCTTCTTTACGTAAGACGATTGTTCTCTTCTTCTCATGGTCAATTATGGCGATCTTAGTAGGTGTACTCAAATATACACGATCAATCTAATAATAAGATAAACTATCAGACCTTTATATACAGAAAAAACAAACTTCGAATGTAATACATTTGGAGGTAAGAATTAAACCATGTCTTACCTCACCATCAAAAGTAATGGCGTCTGCCTGCTCTGTGTACCTTTCTCTCTTGGACAGATTATCAAAATAGTCCAGCGTCTCTAAGCCCTCAACACGTACTTCACTGCAAAATTATATTTCCTATCTTTTAGAAAAAAAAAAGAAATATGAAAGTATTAAAAAGGAACCTAATGTAAAGTGCTGATAAGTCGGATAATGTCTAGCAGCTATGATAGATGGTCCAACTTTTGGATAAGCAGAGTGCAACACTGATAATAATAAGATGGAGTAGGCAAACCTGACATCAGATACAGAAAAATAATTACGCAGCGCAAGGGTAAATGTGAAGGCCTTGTTATCTACATTTCTCACACGAGGGATCATAGTAAGCTTGCCAGCACTGACAGTAATGCGGAGCCGCAACTCAAATCTGCAAAGTCATTTGCAAACAGACATGTAGCTCCATATTGCATTTAAAAGATATAAACAAACTATCAAAGTACCTGTATGGCCATGTTTTCAGATCCTCTTCTGTTGATTTCAGTAAAAGATCTGCAGTCGATTGATTGTTAGCTGGGGTTAAAGGAGAAGGGTCATCGTCTAGCGACCATAGCCTGTTCCTGGCAAATCCATGTTGCTCCAGTGTTCCAAAATTTGCAAACTGCAATATGCACAGATGACAGTTAATGAGTACATTACTGAGACGGAGAAGGTAATGAGAGAAGGTTGTTCAGTTCAAACCTGTGGGAAACAAATGGGTATGCCACCTCTGACGGGTTTAGGTGGTTTCCAAACTGCCTGCATACATACCAAGTCCCCATGTCAATATAATGTGGTATACGTATAGAAGAACGGTGTACAAAAAGATATGCTGTGACTTATTATTAGAAGAACAAGTTCTTCAATTCAATTAAAAAGAGTCCTCCAAATTACGATCCGGAATTTAAATGTACTTATTTATTTCAGATAAAGTATAAAATAATCTACAAAGGAGAGTTAAATAGAAAGTGACCACAATATCCAAGCATCCAAATCATCTATGGTAAGCCTGCCCAGAATATTGGTGACACAAAATTATGAGAATCTAACTCAATTGATGTCAAAAGTTGAGTAAAATCCTGTTTAGCAGGAACAATGATCGCTAGACTAAAACAGTAGTAGAGTACTCCTTGTTGTTGAGATCTTTCGACAGGTAGAAGCTAAAATACATATACAATACCACAATCTCATTTCTCCAGCATTTTGACGCCTTTATGATCAATATTTCACATGCGATAATTGAATACACATCAAACACATGTTTCATTAAAGCTAGTTGAAACTACTTCTCCGAGCATGGGGAACTATTGCAGTTGAAAAAAAAAAAAAAGTAAACAGTTTCAAATACAATTTTAAAACCATATAGCTATTTGACACGTTTTAATTATTAACTCATCTCGTATGGTAACAATAAACACTCCATATACATGCACATATACAGTAAATGATCTAAATCATGTAATTTTGACATTTAGGTGAAGTATTGTAGACATAAATCAAATACATGACCACCATACATGCATGAATAATCCACTTCTGTATATAAACAAGTTAACAATCTTGCATACGAATAACAACAGCAGAACGGTAAGCTTTTGGGAACTATATTTTTCAAACATTTATAACAAAAAAGTGCAGCAGTTTTACCTTGTTGCTCATGAAAAGTATTTCTTCTCGACGTTCATTCTTCCAAGAAATAACCTGAGCCCCATACAAGAGCACCTAAATAATATAGAAAAGAAAAATACAAAAATCAAATGGTAAGAATTCTGGCATAAAGTAAAGGATTACCAATTCAAGATATAAAACAATTCTTCAGCATAAATGCAACAGAAACATGTAAATTAAAAGTAAACAAATGCAGCATTAAAAGTTATAATCAGTGCCTAGATTTCTAAGCTGCTATAGTAACATCAAAAATGTGGCATTAAAAGTTATAATCAGTGCCCTAGATTCCTAAGCTGCTATAGTAACATCAAAATTTCAGTACAATCAAATCCGATACGCGCTATTCCATTTCAAAGCATTACTCTACACAGTTTCTAATTACGACCGTCAAAATGCAATGATCAATTCCATCTATCTCACCGCATAACAAATTACAGATTTGTCATTGAGAAATCAGAATATGTCAATATTTTTTAATCATTATGTCACAGAACCACAAATTGTGCCCTAAGGCCATCAACCGCTTATCCAAAAATGTAACCTAACAGCAAATCAACCACTCGTTTACGGAACAATTCCAGCACCAAAACTTCATTCATCCAACACTATTCTCAAATACTAATTCAAACACAAACACATACAGCCACATAATATGGCGAACCGGATCAAAACCGCATAAATTGTGCCCTAACAGCATCAATCAACCACTCCTTTACAAAACAATTCCCGCACCAAAACTCTATTCATCTAACAGTATTCTCTAATACTAATCCAAACACAAACAAACACATACAACCACATAATACCGGATCAAAACCACACAAAGTGTGCCCTAACGCCATCAACCAGTCATCCTAAAAATGTAACCTAACAGCATCAATCAACCACTCGTTCACCTAACAAAATATTCTGTAATACTAATTCAAACACAAACACATAATATGTGAAAACCGGATAATGCTAACAATTGGAAGGAATCTCGTTACAAAATGACAATTAGGAAATGAAATAAAAGAGAAATTGAGGAACCTCAACGGTTGATCCAGTAGGTTCATGCAGTATGATTCTCGGCGATCGATCGCCTTCTTTGATGATATTAATCGCCATAGATTCGATCAGAGTGAGAGCATTACGATTAGGAAGGAAGAATTGAAAAGGAAAAGAAGAGAGATTTCGAAATTTGAGGAGGAAAAGAGAGAGAATGAGAAAAAGCGTAAAAATAGAATCAATCAGCGAGAGAGAACAACACCTCTATCCATCCAATAAACACAAAACAAAAGTCAAGTTACTAAATAAGTTTTTGAGTAAACTGCAATTTTACCCCTGTGGTTTGGGGTGATTGGCTCCCTTACCCCCTAACGAAATAATTGCAATTTTACCCCCCAACGTTTGATGTTATGTCGCAACCTTACCCCCTACTGTTAACTTCTGTTAAAAGTCAACATAATTAAGTAACGGTCAAAGGGTATATAGGTCATTTCCACTATAATTGCCTTCTTCTCCAAAAAGCACACCTGCAAACACCACCCCCCTCTCTCTCTCACCATAATTGCCTTCTTCTCCAAAAAGCACACCTGCAAACACCACCCTCCCTCCTAAACGAAATGATAGTGGGTTCAGTTGGGTTGATGATACATAGATAGATACATACAGGTGGGAAAACGAAACGGCGATGAAACCCCTAATCTTAAAAGACGATTGAGTGAGTACAGTACAAGGCCACCGCTAATTCAACAAATCGCTTGCTTAAACCCTAGACAACAAGAGGTATTTAATTTATACTCTGTTTATTTCTTGCTTATGAATATGAGAAGTTTTTTTGAGCCATCATCGTTTGCCCTAAATCTGATTGGGGAATTGCATTCTACCTTGCAGCAGCAGTAGCATTATAATATGGAGAATCAAAACCCAACAAGAACTTAAAGCCTAAATTCTGATGTAAGAATATGGTGTTTTCTAATTTTGACTTTCGTACTCGGTTAAAGTGCTTGTCTGCATGTGGCATGCCACATAAGATTCCAGCTTCACTAGTCCATCTCAAAGATCTGTTTTTGGATGTGTGCTTGGTGGAACAAAACGAGATTTCTTCTGCCCATTGTATCATCAGGAGCTCCCCTGTGTTAGAGAGAATTAATTTTCTGGTAAATAGTTTTATTTTTATTTATGGTATTGGTTCTTTATATTTTATTGACATTTATAACATGTTTATAAGTAGATGTCTGATAATGAGAAGTTGCCTGTTCATCAAACTCCCAGCAACCTCCTTGATCCAGAAGACTGTAAGATTAAATATATTACGTATTAATATTTAATCTGTAGCCATTATAATCATTTACATTATATAGATCAAAATATATAACAATCCTATTAAATAATTAGTTGGTAATTGTTGATGGACCATATTACCCTTATTAACTAATTAGGGTTTCCTCCTGGGTGCTTATATAAGGAGAATTATGTGGAGGTTAAGGGGTTAGACAGTTACACATTAGACACAACCCTAATAACACATAACATCATAATTTCGACCTCCATCTCCATACCGATTCCCTTATCGGTTTTTCTAAGCCACCATCATCAGTCAGTACCCTAAGGAGGAACCAGACCAAGATGACAATCATGTCAACCCTTAATGGATTCTCTGCTAACCTGTGCTGATGCAACCAAAGGTATGTTTTCATGTTTTTCCATTATGTTCAAACAGAACTGAACCAACATGTGGTATCAGAGCATATGTTGATTAGTCAGTTCTGTTTTCGTATCCATTATTCTGGGATCAAAAATCTGGAAAACGAAATTGTTAAAGCCTTTAGTTCATGGCTGTTTTCGTTTTTTAAATGGCACCGAAATCACTGTTTTCGGAATACCATGTTTATCTTTTGATTCGAAATCATAATTGGTAATACTAATATTCGAAATCTGTAAATAAAAGTACAAAAATTTAAGGTTTCGGATTCCAGATTATGATTTATTTTTTAGGGTTCATCTTATGTTCTTATATTCTTATGAGAAATTCGAAATTTTCCTTTATGATTTGGAATGTGATTTGAATTGTTAGATGTTTCCCTAATTTTGATCTAATCTTGTCCATCAAGTTTTTTTCGAAATCTGTTAAATGATAAACATATATGATTTCGAAATTTAGTGATAAAAATAGATCAATGTTAATAATTGGAAACTATATCTCAATTCATATTTTCGAATTTTTAGTTAAGTTATCACAACAAACAGCTATTATACAGAGGATTCGAAATCTTTAATGTTCAAATCGCACAAGCCCCTTAACATTCGCACAAGATCAGATCGAGAAAAAAAAAAAAGATCTGATCGCACAAGGCCTTAGTGGATCGCACAAGACTTGTGGATCGCACAAGACCTTGCTAATCGCACAAGGCATTACTGATCCATAAGTTTTGGGCCTTATTAATCGCACAAGTCTACTTGGGCCTTGTGGATCGCACAAGTCTACTTGGGCCTTATGGATCGCACAAGACTTGGGGCTTATTGATCGCATAAGACTTGGGCATTACCGATCGCACAAGTCATTACTGATCGCACAAGATTCGAAATCTCATTACTTAAGCTGTTTAATGTGACCTAAAAATTTTTAGCTAATTACTTAAGTTCGATCCGCGCTAACAGGTGGTTTGCTATTAAATAATTGGTTTTGTAATTACTTAGCTAATTAATAAGGATCACATAATGTTTTACAAAACCAAAATAGCTTAACTTGAATGAGCTTCTGATATATCATTTCTGGCCAAAGCTGACTTGATACATCTACTTATTATTCAAGTATTACGAAAGCTATGTTGTGTATGCATCATAAGCATGAATGTCTTAATTTCTGGCCAAAGCTGATTTAATTCATTCATAGATGGCATACTCGACAAGTGCATAACTAAAGTGATTGTTTCAATTCTGGCCAAAGCTGATTTGTTACAACCACTTTGCACATATGCTTAAATGATTACACTTCTGGCCAAAGCTGTTTTGTCTTCGTTTAAGTAGAATTTTTTAGCTAAGTCTATTATTTTGATGTTAGTAATAGACATATCACAATCTCTTCACATAATGATCCTTAGATTAATGATCCTTAATTATGTTTTTTATGATCATTTCGTCTGCCTTATTCTTAGTACCCATAATTTTACTCACTGTAATTTTTCTTCTATTAATCTATATCTCATCCACTCTAATTTTTTAAACCTAAAATGTTTGCTTTATTTAAAGTTTCTATTAGAATTAGCTCTTAAATTAAATCCTTGATTATTCCCTAAGACACGATAATCCTATTGCTCTCTTCTGATAAAGATTCTAAAGAAGAAAATTTAGAGCATGATGAATAGGACAAATCGACCATGATGTCTATTATGATAATCAAGAACTCTCTAACGTAAATGCTATCACTAAAGTTATTCCAGATTAAGTCTTTCCTAAGACTAATCTATAATTATGGAATAATCACTAGAACTCCTAAGATGCATGCCTTAATTTGAAACTCTAAACTATAAAGTTAAGTGGTATATGTGAATACATTATAATGTACAAAACCATGACCCATAAAGTTAAGGGCTTACGCATGGAAATAAGTACATTTTTTTCCAGTACATTACATACTAAGATTTTCACTTGTACAATTTGATGCATTACAAATCAACTACAACACTCAAAAATACCAAAGTATAACGAGTGTGTTGATAAGCAACATATGTACAAAGAAATAAATGTTTAAAGCTGGAACATAAGTTGTTATTCACCTTACAACCACTTAAAATGTTTAAAGATGATTGTTCTAAGGTCCATAGACAAATTACAAGTGCTAATTCCAACATTAAGGTTCTTCAAGGGAAAATCTCACTGCATAATTATGTCATTAGACTAGACATAAGCAACGAGACTATCCATTATTCTAAAGAACAGTTGGGTAAATTAATTAGATGGTCACTTATTAATGATATTTAAGTCTGATAATTCTTTAATATTCCAATTAACATATGATTAGTTGACTCTAGTTCTATACGTTTCCTTACCAGAATTCGACAAATAACTAACATGAGAGTTAGTGACAAAATAATTGTTAGCGCTATAAGAACCATAATAAGCAGTCTTCTAACAAAGCTTTTCGATACATTACATATTCTGATTATTGATCAGAGTACAGTATCATTACTTAGGCTATGTCATGAAGGTTGTGAGGTTTGCATAGTCAACATACAGTCACACTTATCTTAAACTCTCATCTTATTTGTTCTAAATATCTGGATAAAAAACATTACTAAGATGGAACTAGATGATACCTTACATTTTCACAACTTTTGTCATCATGCAAATGAGAATTTGACAAAAGAAAAATGAGACTTATAAATTTCATCCATTATAACCAAAATTCATGAGAAATTATGACATGGTTAATGAGGATGATTATTCAACTAATCTCATTCTAAGTGATTTCAAATCATGACGTTAAAGCCCTAAAATATTACTTGGCTTAAGGAATAAGTATGGGTCCATCATAAGTCATTCATTGACATTCGTGGAACTTATTCCAAATGGAGTATTCAGACATAATTTATTTATCATTTGAAAGACTATCAACTTGTAGCTAACTTTTGTCGCATATGGCCCACAGTCTTAGAAGAAATCTATTCATATGTTTACTTATTAAGATTTCTATTAAATATGTCCTTAAGTTTCTTATGACATTTGGACGTTAAGGAAGTCAAATAAAGTCTAACGTATATATGATAGGTTCCCACGTCACGTACCTCATTGAAACTTCTCTTGTAGCATTTCTAGAGATATCAAAGATCAGTGGGAGCATTAAGTGTCTTAATAACAACTTGCAATAGTTGCAAGAGGTGGGGGAGTGAAAATTTTACATTACCTAAAATTGCACCTCTTGTACAAGACACCGCTCCATCACGGCACTGTTTTATCATAACTTATCTCCTTAAATCTAATGCTACTCTTACAAAAGTTTCATTGTTGCTTAATTGTGGGCACACTTAGATTTCTTACCTGAACTAACATAATCCTCAACAAGAGAAATCACAACGACTAACGTCATTAATTTGTTTTCTCTATTAGAACTTGTTGGTCATTAAATATTGACCCTAAGCATGCTGAGTTCCTAAAGATTTCTAAGGTCAGTGGGAGCAGTCAACGTCCTTATTATGACTTGCAAGGAATACAAGAGGCGGGGGGGGGGGGGAAGAGTGTCATTAAATTCCATTAAATTTCACTCTGAATTTAACTCCGATTACACCTCTTGTACACCTTACTGCACCAACTCTTACAAACTTAGAATCCTGAAAATGATAGCAACATAACCAAGAGCTAATCCATAAAACTGAAACTTCTAATGAACCCAATAATCAACTCAGGAGGTCATCTAGGTTTAAAAGCCTACTAACTTTGATGATTACATAACCTCCCTAATTGAACTTGAAATGGATTTTGGAAATGTTTGTTGATCCTATCTCTTCAAATTCAGCCATTAGTGTCAATCAATATTCTTAATGGAATAAAACAGTTTTCTAGTAAAACTGATTTTATGTGTTCGTAAAACGTTTGGGATTTGATTGAATTACATAAGAGTGTTCATAACAAAACCAAATCCTAATATAAGCGTTAAGATACGAAGAAGCATGATTGATTGTCAAAGGTTATACTCAGGAAGAGATAAATTATGAAAGAGTCTTTCTTACAAAAGATTTCTTTAAGGATCATCACTGTTCTAGTAGCTTATAATAGTTTAAAGCTACATTAGATGAACATTATAAACAATTTTTCCATAACAAATGGCTGACACAATTACATGTTCATTAGATAACAACCTAAAGTTTCAAACTGAAGGTTAAAGAACACTTTATTTGTAAGCCAATAATATCCATGTATGGGTTTAATGCAAACATCATAATGTGATGAAAAGCTAACGTAATTATTTTCATCAACAACCAAGTGGATTAATGTACCTACCTCAAGATGAGTGGGAGCAACTAAATTAAACTTGTCTATATAGATGATATTCTTTTGACAAGTATATGTTACATAAGTCAAAGCATTGTTAACACAAACTTTGATATAATAAATCTCAGAGATATCTCTTACGTGATTGATATCATAACATACTGAGATAGACTCAATGGGACAATAGTATCGTTCCATAAGTTTAACAGTAAATGGGTCCTTACGTATGTAACTAAACACTGCTCTCCTTTAGAGGATAATAGGATAAATGAGATTATTTCTTTATGCTTCATTAATTGGAAGCCTTATGTAAGTTCAAGTCTATACTCGTTTAGATATTACTCACATTGCAACACACTAGATATGTCTAGATTATTGTGAAGCATCTAATGGAGTATTACAATATCTTTAAAAGAAACGAGAGACTATTATTTGAAGAAGAAGTGAGAATTAAAACCGGTTTATTATTATAACTTTGTGATATTCAAAGATGATAAAATGTAATTTTGGGTATATCTTTATGTCAGCAGACAAAACATATCTCATGGAGGAGTCATAATGCACTGATATTAACAACCTAAGTTATAACGACATAATATAGTCACTAAATGTTGTTGGAAATTTATCAGTGGACTCATAAGTTTATTAACTCCATATAATGTTTTGAAGACTTAGTGTGATAAAGTCAGCTACCATAACTCCTTGAACAGTAACAGTTCGAGAGGTGCTGCATTAAGTTTCGATACGCAATTAATTATTCGTTTATGAACGAATTGAGGAAACTAAGTTTGTATCGAATACATTCATGATATGCTTAAGGATCCTATAACTGAAGGGCTATTACCCATAAGTCTTATTAAGAGAGCTCAGAGACGGGTATTAGTAAATGGCCATGCGCAATTGCATATCGTACTATGAATGACTAAGTATTAGTTAATTTTCCTCATCAGTTTGATTTTGTACGTCTCTAAGAATATGTCAAGTCGACATAATGGCATATAGGACAAATAAAGTTACAAATCAAACAAAGGGCTTACGCGTATTTTGATCATGACGATTAGGTTTTAAATTAAGGCTATAGTATGATTAATGGGGGTCCTGAGTCGCATAATGATTCAACGGCTGTATTTCTCTGCTATAGTACTTGTTTAAGGCTAAAATGAGTGTTAACTCCTGATCAGGCTTATCTAATACTCATAGTAAATGATTACTCGGCTAAGTGGGAGAATGTAAGATTAAATATATTACGTATTAATATTTAATCTGTAGCCATTATAATCATTTACATTATATAGAGCAAAATATATAACAATCCTATTAAATAATTAGTTGGTAATTGTTGATGGACCATATTACCCTTATTAACTAATTAGGGTTTCCTCCTAGGTGCTTATATAAGGAGAATTATGTGGAGGTTAAGGGGTTAGACAGTTACACATTAGACACAACCCTAATAACACATAACATCATAATTTCGACCTCCATCTCCATACCGATTCCCTTATCGGTTTTTCTAAGCCACCATCATCAGTCAGTACCCTAAGGAGGAACCAGACCAAGATGACAATCATGTCAACCCTTAATGGATTCTCTGCTAACCTGTGCTGATGCAACCAAAGGTATGTTTTCATGTTTTTCCATTATGTTCAAACAGAACTGAACCAACAAAGACTACCCAGATTTGATGTTGGATTATCTTGTGACATTGGAGATAGAAAACTTTAGTAAGTTACCTCTTGAGATGAAATTTGTGAAACTCATCATGGCCAAGTCACCTTTGCTGATGAAAGTGAACAAGAATCACAGTTTCTCCTTTGGGTTACTTCTCTGTGAAGTTCTCTTGATGTTCATCACCCTGTGCTTTAGGGGCGGGTCGAGTCCTCTTAGCTTACCAACCAGCACCAGATCACCCTCTCCTCTGCAACTTTTGATGGCCGGTTTATCAACCATGGGTACTGTTGTGGCCAGACCATAAGATGTTAGAAATGCTCACGCAGGACATTCGGTGGTGAAGGCTTGGTGGTAACCACATAAAAAGCAATCACATTATCAGTAGTTGGTGGGTGGTGGCGGCTGATGGTGGTGGAGGTGGGTGATGCGGCTGATGGTGGTTTAGTAATTAGTTGCATTTTTCAGAAATTTGTTCCTTAATCTGTATGAGTTTATGCTTTGTTGATGTCAAGATGAATTGAACTGAGGTGGTTGAGGGTTGGGTGTGATTTAAGTTAAATGGACAACGGCGAGAGAGAGAAGTGGTTGAGAGTGTTGGAGGGTGGTGACTGGAGGTGGTTGAGGATGGTGGCTGGAGGTGGCAGTGGTGGTGAATGGCGGTGGCAGTGGTTGCAGGGGGTAATGTTGTGTCTTAACACAAAGTACAGGGGGTAATAACAAAGGACAAATTAGTAATTTACCAGTGGGGGGTAATTGTGCGACTTAACACGAATGTTGTGGGGTAAAATGGAAGGGTAATATAGTCATTTCAACTTAGAGTTAACAGATCTGTTATTGACTTTGACGCCGGGGGGTAAGGTTGCGACATAACAGCAAACAGTGGGGGGTAAAATTGCAATTAATTCCTTAGGGGGTAGACATGCCAATGACCCCTAACCTCAGGGGGTAAAATTGCAGTTTACTCTAAGTTTTTTATTATTTTATTTTAGAAAAATAAAAAAACTATTTTATTTTTGGATATTTTATTAATAATTTTTTTTTTATTATTTTGGAAATGGACAACTGGTCCATTTAGTTTTAGCCGATGCTTTACTTTTTATTCGTTTTAGAAAAGACTAGAAGAAGCGTATGGTTCTTTGAAGGGGTGCGGTTAGGGGTGTTCAAGATCGGATTATTCGGTTTTCGGATATCTGAAAACCGGATATCCGAAAATTTCGGATAGTGAATATTGATATCCGAATCCGTATCCGAAATTTCGGATATCCGACGGATTCGGATATCCAAACGGATATCCGAATTTAAAAAAAAATCAAAAAATCCGTTTGGCGTATAGATTAAAGCTAAATTTATATTCGATTTTCCAAATTTCCAACATTGAAAACTAAAAACAATCATAAATTCACACGAATACAATTATTTACTACTTTTTACAATACTTCAAACTAAATATAATGCTCATATACTATATATATTTATAAAAAAATAATTAGTTTTCGGATATCGGATAATCAGATTATCCAAAAATTTTGAAATTCATATCCGAATCCGAAAATTCGGATTATCCGGTTTTCGGATATCGAAATTTCGAATATTTCGGTTTCGGATCCGGATTATTTTGAACACCCCTAGGTGCGGTGGAAATTCAGTTGGTATTATTATTAGTACCGGTTTGTTACTATATAAATACGATATCGGTATTCGGTATGGCAACTAATAAGGAAAGTTCAAAAAATAAAATTGAAACGTACCCAAAAGGATATCGAAACGTGTTTTACATTGATAAAAAAACTTTAATAATGAATGTCAATTCGGTTCCTGTAAGACTAATACTAGTAACGATGTCAGTATTGGTACGATACAGACTGGCTACTCCCTATGAATTATTTATGTATTTTTTTTTATTAAAAGATCAACAAATTTCTGGTTCAAATAGTATTACATCATTATTATTTCATTACACGAGAATACTCGGTGTCCTAAATGTAGAAATATTAAAAATTTAAAAGTCTATGTATTTGGTAGTATTATATTTTTATAGAGTAAATATGATACGGTTTTATGAAGAATGTACTATGTATACATTGTCATTTTTTCTGTTCGATCATAAATTTTCATTTATTTAAAAGGTTAAATCATGTAAAGCATGGGTATAGACTATAGAAGGGATGAGGCATGACCCTTGCAAAGATGTAAACTTTCCCAACAATATGGCATGTAAAGTTTCACCATCTTGCATAGATATAAACTTTATTGATTTATTGAGTCTTATTTAACCTAAATCTTTCATTTCAAATCCATTGTTCTGCAATGGTGAATGTTTTATACGATACATCAAGAGCGATGGGCATATCATTAACATATGACAACATATAAATAAAGATACATTATCTAAATTTTGATAGAAAACACATTGATGTATAATATAGACTTATCGTGAATCACGACTCAATGCGAATGAATCAAATCCCTATTATACTAGTTATTTGTTGACTACTTCAATGCATACAAGGACCTATTCGACAAGCAAACTTGATCGATCTTTCTTTTTTTTTTCAACTTCAAAACCGTTAGATTGTTCTAAGTAAGTATGTTTATCCTTTCCAAAAAATCGTGCCTTAAATATCACATGTTCAACACCTAAAATGCCATCTTTCTTATAAATACCCATTTACAATCATTAATCAACTACTCGTGGCTACCACTCACTTCTTGTTTCAATAGACACTCAATCTTCTTATTAAGTGCAAAGTTGATTATATACTATGAATTTGCAATATATATGTGCATTGAGGGTGGTATGTTATGCATAATTGGTTGTACCCATAGCCATATTTCCTTATCTCATATTTTGTTGTATGTTATGCATGATTAGTTGTACCCATAGCCATATTTCCTTATCTCATATTTTGTTGTATGTTATGCATGATTAGTTGTACTCATAGGTCATAGCCACATTTCCTCATCTCATATTTTGTTTTGCGTTGTTGTAACGCATGAATTATGATTTGTATACTTGTATAATTTGCAACATATTGATGCAATTGTTGTTGTAGTGTATGCATTATGGTTTGTATAGTAGTAATGATATAGAGATATTGTATAGTGGTAATCATATATATTATATATAGATTACGATGAACCAGTTAAACGAAAAAATTTAGACGTGGGTTCATCGTAACACGCGAGTCCTAGATCAACTTAGTTATTCTATTCTATGTTTTACGTTTATTTTTAATTTCTTCACATTAACACGCCGCAACTTCAGTGTTAGTGGTCGCTGGCAGTAGTGTGACATTAGTGTTCGCCCCCGCCGCAACGCGGGGGTGCTTAATACTAGTTAAAACCAATTTGTTACTTATTCCACTACATTTGCATATATTTGTCATCTTCTTCAAGATACACACCACAATAATTTAAAACTATAGTAACAAAAAAGAGCAATTGGACCAAACTTTCTCTTGAGTCTTGAAATCAATAAAAGACGAAGAAGATAGCTTGGAATTGAAACAAGTTATGGAAATCGCTCATGCCTAGAAATTGATTTTCAACCCAACATATAAAATCAAACGTCCTTTTTGTCTAAAAGGAAGAAGTGCATGTTATAAGGGGGGTTAGTGTCACGGGCGGGTGATACAAAGATCCTCGCTCATAGACATCACCAGAGCCGTCTCCGAGAACTCTCAAAATAATTTAGGCTTCGGACGAAATAAAAAACTGGGCCCAAAATTATGGCAAGAGGAAATGAGTTAAAAAAAAAGACTTTGGTGGTGGAGCCAAGCCATGAACTTGAAACCGCTACATTATTTTGAGGTGATTTTTTCCACTATACCACCAACACTTTTACATATAATAAATGAACGCGTATATTAAATATATAATTTACATATAAAAGCTTATAAAAACCTTTTGGACCCTTTAAAATTTTGGGCTTCGAGCGACAGCACGGGTTGGTCGGCCCAAGAGCCGGCCCTGGACATCACTAAGACAACCCTGCAACAACATGACAAATAAGTTTTTAATAAGTCCACTAGTTCGTCTAAAGTTAGAACAAATAGCTGGATGGAGAGGACCTGAAGGGGTTACTTAAAGGGTAACACCGGATTGGCCCGGAAAACATAGCACTTATATGATCTTGTATGCAGGGGCGGAGACAGCATTGTGGCAGCCGTAGCATGGGCTACGGCTCAAAGTCGTGTTCGCAGTGTTTCGCAGTGTTAATTTTTTTGTTTTTTTTTCGATTTTATATAAAGGATACCCCTAAAAAATACGAGGATACCCCTATAAAGGATTTTATATGAATACACCGTAAATTTTTTTTTGGGATACCCCTGGTGTTAAAGTCTAGCTCCGCCACTGCTTGTATGGATAACATAACATCAATCCATAGCAAGATGAAACATCGATTCTGTGAGGAGGTTAGCATCTCATCACTTTCACTCAAACTATTTACGTTCTCCCAAGGTTAGAAACTTATTCTCACTCCAAAGTCGAGTCGCAGAAACTTCCCTATTTGTGGCAAGGTTAACGGGTGTTCTAGTGTTGCAATGAATGGTCCATTCTCCATTTACTAGTGCAAATGGAGGTGATCAAGCTCATTTTTGAAAAAAGTTTTGAGTCATACACACTTGACCATACCTTTTTCATAACACTTATGAGTTTGTAGTTTTTATTTACTTGTTTTTCTTTCTTCTTTTCAATAAAATTACTTTCAAGCTTTCATTAGTACAAGAGTGCTCTTTGAACTTTTCAAGAGTTCTTTAGTTGAATCCCCACATCTAATAGCCTTAATTAATGAGATTTCGTTTAGATCATAGACATGACTAACATTAGCGGGTGTCAGTGGTGCCATCATGTATCTTGAATCGAATTACGCATTTATCCATAAAAACAATCAATTATTCATATGATGAAAAATAATCCCTGTCTAGACACCAAGATTGGAATTCACTCATTATTAGACATGGCTTTATGCTTTGTGGCTATAATGATGGTTCCATTGTTTCCATCTTTGGCTACACTAGCTTTACCGTAGTCATCTAGCTGTTTCTATTTGCTCTTGTTTAACATGTGATCCATTCATATTAATCTTACATTGTTTACTTGACTACTTGTCATGACATGGCATGGTTAGTATCATGCCTTTGTCCATCAATTCTTATTTTCTTCAAGTATGTACTCTTTAAAACATTTGTAGTACTTCAATCTTTTCTTGTCTCTTTACTCTTTTATTTTCTCGTTTTTATTTTCTTAATTTTCTCACTACCTTTTGTTAAGGTAGTTCACTGCTATTGTTATTAATACGTTTTGTTTTGTTTCGATTCATTTTACCACACTTTATATCATCTAGATTATTATATTTTACATGTAAAAAGTTGAAGTTTGGAGTTGGAGTCTTAACTGAAACAGCCACTCTATATCCTAGTTTAAAAGAAATCATCACGTCATCCCCAAACCATACAATAGCTTATCTCTAAGTGAAATTATACTAGGTATATTTGTTTCTTTTGTGTCCTCAAGGAGCATGTAGTAAGGTGTTCCCCTATATCCAGGGGAGGAGCTTAGTGGGAACCGGGGGGTGCACCCGCCTCCCCAGTGTTTCGGTTAGAAATGTAAAATTTTTAATTTTTCGTCCGAAAATTTTAAAATTATAAAGGATCGCCCTCAATTATTTTGCCTAAATATTTATATAATATATAAATTGGGTCCCCTGACTTTCCACCCCTCCGAAACTTTTGTTCAAGCTCCGCCACTGCCTATATCCAAGAGGTAGAGTGTTCAAATCATGCATGGTGCACGTATAAGAGTACTAGCCTATATCCCGTGTGACACACGGGTTTAAAAAATACAATTAATAACTTATTATTTAATATGATCTTTTATATCTTAACAATCAAAATAACATCTAAGAGCATTGACATTCGTGCCTTTATATTCATTTAGATAATTTAATATAAAATTTATTTTTCTCTAAATTATCTTTAGTTTTAAATAACGTATCACGTCCATCTCTATATCTATATCTTGATCTAACTCACAAACACTAATTTTATTATTTATTTCTCTTTCCTACAGACTCACAATCCAAAATATAGTTTATTGTATTTTTCTTCGTTTTAACCGTACACTCTCATCACACTAAAACTTTTTAACTTTTATTTTTCAAACCATATGGCTAAAGCTTTACTCAACCCTATTTTCCGAAGTTGGAATTCAAGTTACCAACATAGGGTTTAGTGAAACTCTAGCCATATTATTTGGAAAGTAAAAGTAAAAAAACCATATATTATATATTTGCAAAAGATATTTTTTTATATGATGTGTTTATTAGAAATTATAACACTTCTTTTTTATTTTTGGTAGGAGAAACATAAAAAAAGGATCACATTATTCAAAACACACCCGTCTCTCACTACACTCGCTTCCCCCTCGGTTTCTTCAACACTCCCACACTCTCAATTCTCTCTGCGTTTCTTATCTTCAACATCAACACAAACCCTAAAATCTCAGAATTCCGCCTCTTCTTCAACATCCACAGACGCGATTTCACGATTTCACTCACGAAAAGGATATACACTAACAGTTATCAGAAATCACAGCATTCGGTAAAAAATTTTGAACTTATTTCTTGCTTTTTCACAGATTTCGTAGTTTTATTTCTTTAATAATGTTAAATAATGAGAATCTAAGTGTCGGAAAACAAAATAACGATGACCAGAAGTTCAGTCGTTTGTGTTTCATTTTTTTTGTTGACTTGTTTTTCTATCTAAGTAATGTTGGGTTGGGCTTTTATGTAAATCAAGGTTAACAGGTAGTCAGGTACATGCATGGTTGGTTGTTATTTTTGGGTATAATAACTTGACTAATTTTGATATTATGTCTTACGTTTAATGGTAATACACAGTTGACGTGTGACGCACGGGTTTAAAATTTACAATTAATAACCTATTATTCAATATCAGGTTTTATATCTTAACAATCAAAATAACATCTAAGAGCATTGACATTGATGCCTTCATGTTCATTTATATAATTTCATCAAAATATTTGTTTTTCTCTAAATTATCTTAGCTTTTAAAAAACCTATCACGTCCATCTCTATATGTATATCTTTATCTAACACAAAAACACAAATTTTATTATTTATTTCTCTTTGTTACACACTCACAACAAAAAATATAGTGGATGGATATGAGCCTCTAAATATACAGGTTTACTTTAACGTCTTCACAAATTCTCTATTATAGAGATATCAATGTAATGGTATTTTTGTTGTTACTTTAAATTTAAATTACATATGATTTTTTATATAGACTACTCAACTTATCATTATATTACATTTTAAAAAATGGCAATAAATGAAAATAACGATAATAATATTCATACAATATACTAACGTGTCTGACTTAAACTAAACATAAAGCGACATACACGTACACTTCACTGTTACTGAACACATGATATTTTATATTTACATTACAAATTTCTAAAAACTTCTTTGTATACGACATTTGACGTTGTATCAGAAAGATTTCCATCACTATCTAGAATAACAATTTTGAGGCCATCTCGTCGGGTAACTCTTGATAATGCAACATACAATTGACCATGTGTGAAAACTGGATTTTTCAAATAAAATCAAACAAACACGGATTCATATAATCATCATCATCATCATCATAACATAACATAAAGTAAATAAGGTTTAGGGTTAAAGTGTATTTAAAACATCATCATCATGAAATTAAACATTTAAATACACGCGATAAATCAAAAACAGGATAAAAAACATAACAAAATCAAATCAAATCAACAAACCCTAAAATTAAAAGATGAACAAACCCTAACTTGTAATACACGTGGTTCAGATCTACAATAATCACTAACAAAATCAAATCAACAAACGCCTAGAATCAAGAACAGTGATAAAAAACATAACGAAAACATAACCTATTAAACGCGGTGTTTTAATCTTGAACAAAGTTTAAAAAAAACAAAATATTTTTTAGGGATAATCAAACCTGAGACAGAAAAGGATGCAAATACCTCGAAGAAACAGTAATATGATCAACGGATGGTTCAGATCTACAATAGTAAGTAAGAAAAACAGGTTAAAAACAAACGACAATGAAGAAGAATTAACAAATAATGAGGAATCCCATACATGTTAATCGCGTGCTTAAGATCTTCAACCATGGATGAGTGATGGACATGACCAATGGAAGAATAAACCCTAATATGAAATACACGGGGATCAGATCTACAATAATCAGTAACAAAATCAACTCAAGAAACTGATAAAAGTGAAGAACAATTAACCAAAAAAGAATAAAACCATACCTGTTAATAACGCCGTTAAGATCCGGAAGCATGCCGGAGTGATGGAGAAGAAGAATGGTTGAGCGAGTGGAGAGGAGAGAAGAACGAATGGTAGCGGCGGTGGGGAACTTTTAGGGTTTCTTCAAAAGGGGGTTCAGATCTACAATAGAAAGGTAACAAAATCAAATCAAGAAACTGATAAAAGATAACAACAATGAACAAAAAAAATAAAAATCCATACCTGCTAATAGCGTGGTTTAGATCAGGAACCATGTATGACTGATTGAGAAGAAGAAGGGTTGAGCGACGGAAGAAGGAGAGAAGAAAGAAGAAAGAATGGTAGCGGCGATGAATACACCTTTAGGGTTTCTTCAAAAGTTTACCCAAAAACCGGGTTCTCACAAGTTGAAGACGTGGAGCCTTCTATGTTGAACACGTTAGTAAAATCAAGGAGGTGTTGACAAGTGTATTGGTTGAATGTGGTGATGCCAAGTGGCAGAACCTTGTTCTTTTATTAGGTATAGAGATTTAGGAGTAGGTTAGTTTGTCTTTCAAAAAAAAATATTTGTTTCGTTGTATTTTAAAACTTATGATATAAACAAAGAGTGCTTCTAATTAGTCTTTGTATCACATCTTAATGTTTTTATTATCACCAAAATATGGATTACATCTTACAATATCAAATGTTCTAATAAGTCACAAGTTAAATTTGTTGTTTATGATTGTCAATAATATATAAATAACCCAGACTAGGAGGGTGTTTGGGATTACGTTTTGAAGTGATTATTTGATTATTGCGTTTGTAAAACATAAATAATCTTAAAAAATGTTTGGATGAAAAAGTGATTATCTGCCTCTAAAACGCAGTTTTGGAGAAGCATGTACCTACATGCTTTTTCAAAGCAAAATCTATTTTGAAAACACATAATCTATTTTGAAAACGCAACACCAGACACCCCTCAGTTTAGGTCATAGAAATTTGTCTACTTCTATTTCCTCAAGTTTGGTCGAATTCTATTTAGAGCGTCCACAAAAGAACGGTTTTGAATGATTTTTTTTAAGAGAGAGTGGATAATATGGACAAGAGTGTGAGGATGGATGTTCTTGTGCAAGAGTGTCCGAAAACAGATTACGTGAGAGAGGGAAGAAAGAGAGAGCGTGTTTTTGGAGCCGATTTCAACTCTAAGAGTGGTAGAGCCCAAGTTAGATGGACATGTGCTTACATAGCCGCCGATTTCAACTATAAGAGTGGTAGAGCCCAAGTTAGATGGACATGTGCTTACATAGCCACGTTTGTTGACCACTATTGTAGGTGCTCTTATAAGACCACACGGTGTGGGCGTGGAAAATTGGCATTGTTGTCTTTCCATGCCGTATACACCGGCCCGTAACCGGCGTGGTGTTGGAGGCGGGAGGTTTTCCACGCCGCCGTGGCGTTAATTGATTGGCTTGTGATTATACTCGTTGCCAATGTTTTAAAATCTGGTTTTTATACTGTACCGGATTTGGCTCAGAAACATGTTAACCGGATGTAACGGGCGGTTCAACCGGGTGTACCGGGCGGTTTAACCAGTTCTACCAGATAGTTCAACCGGTACAACCAGCCGCTTTGAACCGATTTTTAAAACATTGCTCGTTGCCCCCAACGGCTAGCAACAGCCTATAAATTAAAAAAAAAAAAAGAAGATTTCGAAAAATCTTACGTGGCAATGAAATGATTTATTTGGAAAACCGGCGTTGCAAATTTATTATATATGTTGTGTGAAATAAGCATTATAAATACCATTTTTATTCACCAATTTGAGGCAAAGGAATAGATTATTATTTATTTGGTGTAATTTATGAGTGTATAAGGCCACCCGGGGTGGTTATCTTTTTGTCCGTGATGTTTCTGTATAACGCGTGATTGTTTCCCAAATACCATCACCACTCCAATGGATCACGCGTCAAACATAAAACGGTTATATTTTGAACGCGTGATTGTTTTGATTGTTTGAGGGAAATTGTTGGTTGTGAGGAAATTGTTGGGTGTGGTGGTGAGTGATGGGCATTTTCACTAAAAAAAGGTTGTGAGTGATGGAATAACGTTTGATGACATGACGGAACTTGATTGGAAGTTGTGAGTGAGTGATGAATGATAACCACCCCTACCCCTAAGCGTTGTCATTCAAAAAAAAGTGTTCTTTTTATTCACAAGGGAATATCACGGTCTGATTTTTGTATCTATCCTTTATAAGTATTGTCATTGTTGGTAAATTAAGCGAATCCATAAAGATGAATGTAACCTGTTGGACGAACCAACTTTATATCACCATATGGCACCATTCATTCAGATTGATTTTCATATTTGATTCACTAAATGGATTTTGATTCGATCATGTTTTTGGTGAGAGATATCACGAGACAGATTTGCATGGTGCAAAAGTTGGTCAAAAGGAATCACCAGATTGCATTGGATTGGATATGTTTGTTTGTTGGGTCTACTATTTATTGACTTGTATTGAAAGCATGCAACACACATTAGTCAAAGCTTAATTTTTAGAGTTTGTTTTCACTCATATCTTCACTGGGTGGGTTCTAATCATCACCTGCATTCTTCTTCTTGTTGGTTCAAAGGTTAGTTCTATTGATTCTACACTTTAATTTGCCAAAATATGTGTGTTTATTGGTGTCATTTTTGTCGTGGAATTGAACTTCATGCTTGTTTCCCTTGATTTTTGCCTTAATGATTATGTACCAAATGACTTGAGTTTGATCAAGTATGATCAAGTACGATTACAGAAACCAGGTTCGAAATCTAACGAGTCAAGTATAAGTGTATAAAATCACAACACGAATTCTTATCTAGCTTTTTCAAGCTCTATTTATGTGCTAATATAAGTTGGTTGAGTTTATTAGAACGAGTTCTCAAAGCTATCTTTGAGATATATAAATACATCTGGGCCGGACCAAAAACGAATTCGGTTTTTGGTTTTCCAGTCGGATTAGATAATTGTTTGGATTAGGGATGAAATTGGTACCAACCGGTACCGAAAATCCCAAAAAATGGGTACCGGTACCGAAAATACCCAGTACGGTATGGTTCGGTACAAGTACGGACTAGAGGTGTTCGAAATTCAACTTGATTCGAATTCGATTATCAAGGTTCGAATTCAAGTTGATTCGTATTCGTGTCCAGTAATCGAATTCGAATCGAATACGAATTTATGATTTTCGATTCGATTCGATTCGAATTCGACATATATATATTTTTAAATATCCCCACACATATATATACACACATATAACTTCTAAATTTGGGCAAAGTATGAATTACATTCATAAGTTGATAAGTTAATTATTGATAACATTACCAAACCTAATAACAAATTGGCCATATTACTTATTTCTAAATTTTTACATAACTTAAATCGCTATCAGTAACCACTTATGTTCTAATATTTTGTGTTTTGACATTTTGATAGTTAATTAATTTTGCAAATTATTATATTTTATGTTAAATATAACTAGTTTGTAGTAGTTTTAAAATGAAAGTAAAATAATTTATTTTTTAGGGTGAATATTTATTTGAATTCGGTTCGAATTCGAGTTTCAAATACTAATCGAATGGAATACGAATTAATTTGATGAACACGCCTAGTACGGACCAGTATTTGAAGGTAAAAACCGGTACCGAAAATGCTAAATATTTACATATTTTTTCTTTTAC
The DNA here is from genome assembly GCA_030545235.1 of Helianthus tuberosus. Classification (NCBI taxonomy): domain Eukaryota; kingdom Viridiplantae; phylum Streptophyta; class Magnoliopsida; order Asterales; family Asteraceae; genus Helianthus; species Helianthus tuberosus. Next base: position 149,920,635 of record CM060399.1, read on the forward strand.
AATACAGGAGCTTTAAAAAAGTGCAGTGTAAAACCCTTGCTTTATTTCAATCTCCGTCATGTTCCCTTAAAGTGTATGTAAGAAGAAAAAAGTTAAAAAAAATAATATATGAATCATACTTTGGTTTGTTTGAATCTAGCTTGAAATAGAATCAATTCCTTTAAGCTTTTTTCTAATTCGGATTCAGTCAGTAAAAATCTCAATTCGAGGAAACCTATTCGAATAACCTCAAAATGAATTCGATGAACACCCGTAGATAAGACATCTAAGTATTGAAGCAAGTTGAGATTAGGAGGTCGACTAGTTGGTTTCTTAATCAGGAGACTTAAAATATGAATCTTAAAACTGAAGATTGATTTAAATATTAGCCAAAGTAGGTACGTGAACAAACAAATGGCAGATATTTCAGCCAAATTGGAATAAAGAATGCCTCAACTTCACTTAATTCCATAAAGAAACTTGTATTAAAAAGGTCTTTATATGGGTGGGTGGGGTGCATTGAATCCAATCCCTTTCACTTGCAACTGGAATTGCGGAAAAGATTATTACCGCCGTATAACGGTAAACGAAAAACATGTATTATATTAGTGGGGTGTGCTAAACATATTTTTTAATAATACAAAAAACTTGAAGTGTGTATTAGACATGTCCCTCTTAGTAGAACCCGATACAGTTGCTTGGGTGGTTATTTGGTTTAAACCGCAACCAAACCGGATCGAAAATGTTAGAATTTCGTGATCTTTGTTTTTTTTTTTCCTTTTATCAATACTCAATAGTAGTTAATCTTCAATCAATCAATCATACCCAGTAAAATCCCACAAATAGCAAAGCTATTTGTAGGGTCTGGGGAGGGTGGGATGTAGGCACACCTTACCTCTACCCCTAGGGATAGAGAGGCTGCTTCCAGAGAGACCCTCGGCTCCAAAACACCCAGGAAAGAAATAAATTAAGCATGAGGTGTGTGTGTATGTGTATGAAGCTACCAATGTAGTATGAGTTGCGAAAAAGTGCATGGTAGAACAAAACAAATATGACAACACAAAACAGTCTATACACATAGTTACATATCTACGACCATACACTACACCTAGAAACACAACTGAACAAAACATCTTATACACATAGATACTTATGTACGACCATACACTACACCTAAAAACACAATTGTACCCTTTCCTAGAAATCCTTAACCTTAATCCTACGTCTCCACGAGCTCCTATCATAGACCATGTTCTCAGAGAGGTGCAATTTTTGCAAATCCTGCCTAATCCGCTCATCCCAAGTAATTTTGGGTCTGCCTCTACTCCTCCTCCCCTCCACCTCGAGGGTTTCAACCACTCTAACTGGTTCTACCGTCTGCCTCCTCTTCACATGCCCAAACCATCTCAATCTTCCCTCCTTTATCTTATCTGATATACTAGCTACTTCTAACCTTTCCCTAAAAACATCATTTCTTATCCGGTTTAACCTTGTGTGGCCACACATCCATCTTAGCATTCTCATCTCTGCTACCTCTATCTTGCGTGCCTGTACTTCCTTAATGGCCCAACATTCGGTTCCATATAACATAGCAGGTCTAATTGCAACCCTATAAAATTTCCCTTTCAATTTTGTTGGGAACCTCCTATCGCACAATACCCCAGTGGCAGCTCTCCACCTACACCATCCGACCTGGAAGCGGTGAGCAACGTCACTATCTATCTCCCCATCTCTCTGGACAAACGATCCTAGATACTTGAACTTAGTCACCTGCGGGACCGCTTGACTGTCAATGGTGATCTGGATGTCCTCATCGTTGTCTACTCCACTAAAGTCGCAATACAAGTACTCAGTCTTAGATCGACTAATCTTTAAACCTCTTCCCTCTAAAGCTGCTCGCCACTCTTCTAACCTCGCATTCAGGCGTTGTTTACTATCAGCAACTAACACAATATCATCTGCAAAAAGCAGGCACCACGGAAGAGCCCCCTGAATTGACTTTGTCAACTCATCTAGGATAACTGCAAATAGAAAAGGGCTCAAAGCGGACCCTTGGTGGAGTCCTACCTCCACCGGGAAAGAATTAGTATCCCCTACAGGCGCTCGGACCCTAGTCTCAGTCCTAACATACATATCCCTAATTAAGTCAATATACTTCCCAGAAACCCTTCTACTCTCCAAACTATCCCAAATCAGTTTACGTGGCACACTGTCATAGGCCTTTTCAAGATCAATGAACACCATGTGTAGGTCTCGTTTCTTCTCCCTATACTTCTCCATCAATCTCCTTAGAATATGTATTGCCTCCGTAGTCGATCGCCCTGGCATAAAACCAAATTGGTTTACCGTGACTTGGGTTTCTCTTCGGATTCTCGTCTCAATTATTCTCTCCCATAATTTCATAGTGTGTCCTAGCAGCTTAATCCCTCTATAATTCCCACAACATTGGGCGTCCCCTTTGTTCTTATACACCGGTACTACTACACTATTCCTCCATTGATCTGGCATTTTCCCAGATTTGAGGCCCAATCTATATGATTTAAGAGGCCCAATCCCAGATTTGAGGCCCAATCAATAGTAGTTAATCTTAGTATGATAAAATAGGCTAAGAGGGGCCTAACGTATTAGGGCCATCTCAAGCTTTAAGAGGCCCAATCTATATGATTTGTGTATGCGTAATTCTAGGTTATAAAGCCCAAATTATCTAAATATAACTTTTTTAGAATTTATTGGCCGTTAGAAAGTGAGACCCAAAGCCGTTTTCACATGCATAGATAAATGAAAAGGGCAAGTTTTTATGTTCCTTCAATTAATTAAATGAACCAAAAAGTCCGCTCATTTTTGTATAAACGAACTTTCTGTCGAACGATTCACTAAACATTTAATTCGTTAAATGCCTACTCGTATAGTTAGGTATAACAAACATAGAATTAATCGAGTAATACATAACGGTATTGGTATACCGAATGGTATATTAGCAACATAGTATAAGTACCTTTCAAAAAAAAAAAAGCAACATAGTATAAGTCATTGAATAAGAGAAAAAAAGAAGCCGTACGTCATAAATTAAAGAGAAAAAGGGTGCCCCATGAATTTTGGAGCCATTTACAATAGTCAGAGATCACACCGAGAATAATGAGGGTTTGGATAGATACTCATGTGCTCCCCCAAAAACCTTGTATGTGAAAGTGTACATATTATTATACATGTGTATCTAGTGGTACACTATTTTAATGGTGGTTTGATGAATCTATAGCCATTAGGGTGAGCGGAGTGGGGCGGTAGACCCACTCGGTACCGAACCCCCATCCACCACCAACCTTTTTACCGAGCAAAGTTTACCGAAATGGGGGGGGGGGGGGGGATCGGTGAGGGGTCACCGAGTCGGTGAGAGGGAGGAAAAGGGGAGAGAGATGGGTGCGTGGTGGAGTCCATTCCTTCTCAACCAATCACACATTTTTTTTAATAGTTTACCTAAACCCCATTAGGTAAACCACCGCCAACGTTTTTGAGCATTAGGTAAACATATTAGGTGACTTGACATGGAGCTATGTGATTGGGTGAATTGGGAGTTTACCTATTTGGAACAGGTAACCACTCCCCTCACCCTTAGACCATGCGTAGTGGACAATACTCACCCTTGGGCATTTTGCGCCATGTGGCAGCCCAGTCAACAATGTGGCATTTTCTAAAATGGGTGTAGTGGGGATGTGGGGATTATGGGGCATTATGTTTTGTAATAAAATAAAATAAAAAAAACATTTAAAAATTCTTATTGGCCACCAAATGGAAGCTCAAATGTGATTGGCCAAGAAATCCCCCCTTTGGCGTGATTTATAAAACGCCTCAACAAAAAAGTTGCCAATCACGCCCATGCGTAGTGGGAAAGGGGCGATATTGGGCTTGATCTTGGACAAAAAACGCCAATCACGCCCATGATTACGGGTGGTCTTAGATTGGCTCACACTTTTTTTTTTCTATCGGCTCCTAGCTTGACTTCTAGGAAATAATCTAATTATCAAGTTATATCAATTATCTTAAAAAGGAGTACGAACATGTTATACTTACATTTCTCATTTTTAGTATGTTTTATAGGATCATACTAGTATCATATTATTAGGTATAATCTCACAAGAACCAAAATTATTATTGTTTACAAGAGCACTCATGCATGTTTGATGTCAATCTTTCATGGTCTCCTTTTGGTTAGGATCATGTAGATTGTAGAGGGTGGGTATAAGATTTTGGAATAGGAGAAACTTGAAAATTTTGCTTAGGTTTAAGAGAGAGAGTTTTAGATTGGGTAGTCACTACAAACACCAACAAGCATTGACAATGGTGACTGGACCAGTTTTGTTTTGTTTAATTAAGTGTAAAAACGACACTAATAGTATATGGAAGGGTAGTCACTACAAACACCAAACGATCTTTGGAGCGTAAGACGGTTGTCATGGGGTTGGACATGTTAGGCTAAGGGTAAGGGGTGTGCTCCCCCTTCCTCCATCCTCCACATCACCTCTACCTCACCACCTTCCCCTCCATCCCTATCAAGGAGGATGGTTCCCCTTCATCCCCTTCCATAAATCGAGAGAGAGATATATGGGGAGAAACAAGAGAGAGATAGAGACATGTTTGTTCGAGGAGATGGGGAAAAAGCCCCCGAATTCACCGAAGCCGAATGGGTGGGGGTGGGGGTGGTGTTCCCCTTTGGCGCCGATGCCACATGGGACTCCCCTTTCCTCCATCGAACCCCACACCCCCTTAGCCTTATGGTGGTAGGTGAAACATAATACTAACCATTTTAAAAAACTAGATTAGAATCTAGGTCTAGGCAAGATTTAATACCATATTAGTTAGTCAAAACCTTTAAGGTAACATGTTTCATTTTTTTCACTATCTATTGCACACAATGTATAAACTTTTGAAAACCTTGGTGTGAACTCCCTCAAATATAAAAGAAGTTATACTACAATTACCAAAATACAAAGATAGCATCTTAAACCTAGATCTAAACTTTGGATAAGATTAAGTAATCACAATAGAAACCCTTTTACTTTAAATTAAATATCTTTTTTATTTGTAATACTTAAAATTACAAAACTAAAAATAGAACTTTTAACTTAAATATAAAACATAAACAGGACAAAACTTGCATATGGCACTTTTCTATCCAACTTTCAAAATGAACCTATATTATTAAATACTAATATATATTTTCTTAATGGAACAACCCAAAAGATTATAAGCATTTGAACTAAATTTTATTAACTTTCTACCTATCTCACATTTATCAAGATCTATTATTTGAGTGATGTTATATGATTGTTTTGTACTTGTGTACACTTTTAGCTAGAATGTAATAACATATACTTATATAACTAAATTTGGAAAAGATAATATTAAATAAAAAAATGGCAAGTGAAGAAAGATTGTGCACAATACACATGGGTGATTGTTTTTAATATTGCAGGAAAGTTATAAAACTTAAAGATCCCAATCCCCAACTCCAAACAGTCACCGGAAAAAGCTGTTGGTCCCTAGAGAATAAATAGTACACTTTGCTTCTCATCCAAATTTACTCTCAAAAGAGCATCAAGTAATCTACTTGCATTATCAACTATCAAAGATTCAAGGCAAACAAATCACCTATAAATTGCTTCATTTGCAATAGGAATTTAATAACATACCGGACTCGATGGCGGAAGTGCAGGTGGTTGAAGCGCTTTTGTTCGGCGATCATGAAGCCAAGGCTGCAGCCGCAGAGGCCGTTACTCATTTAACCAATAAGCAGAGACACAAACTGGCTGAAAATGGAGCCATTCCTGCTATTGTATCCATGCTTCATGCTCCTCCAGATTTCAAATCGTTAGAATCCGCCATTTTCGCTCTCCTCAGTCTTGCCTATGGCAGCGAAAGGTTCGTTTTGTTTATTGTATCAACCGCAGGGTGTAAATGAGCCGAGCTAGGTTGGACTAGGGCCCTGCTTGTTTATGAACCGAGCCTGCTTGTGACTCGTTTATCGTAACAAATTGAAATGTTGAGATCAAACTCGGCTTATAAAAGGCTCGAGGCAGCTTGTGGCTCGTCAAACCATCTCTTTATATTCTAAAAGGTTTAAATTTTACATATAAATAGAAACAAAAAAAAAACATATTTTTACACACTAATATTAATATTAAGAGTAAACTGCTAAATTCGTCCCTGAGGTTTGACTCAAAATGCTAGATCAGTCCAAAATCAACTTTGTTTGCTAAAACAGTCCCTGAGCCTAGTTTCATTTGCTATTTCAGTCCAATTAATAGGAGTTAATTGCTAAATTCGTCCCTAAGGTTTGACTCAAAATGCTAGATCAGTCCAATCATTTTCCCTTCATTGGACTGAAATAGCAAATGAAACTAGGCTCAGGGACTGTTTTAGCAAACAAAGTTGATTTTGGACTGATCTAGCAATTTGAGTCAAACCTCAGGGACGAATTTAGCAGTTTACTCTAATATTAACAATAACAAAAAAAAATATTTTTAACATACACATAATACCGCTTTTTATAAACTATAGAATTTATAACTTATATATATTCACATTTTTGAGCGAGCCTCTGAGCTGTAAGCTTTTTGAACAGCCCTGTCAGCCTGCCTGCATACACTTTCTGGCTCAATGAGTATACCAACCTGATTCTTTCTGTGTTAATTTTACAGAAACAAGATCAGGATTGCGAAAGCTGGAGCGATTCCTCAACTTTTAAACCTAGTTCAATCACAAATCCATCCATTGATTGATCATGCAATAGCAGCACTTCTAATCTTATCATCATGCTCAGCAAACAAATCATCAATGGCTGCTTGTGGTGCCATTGAAATCCTAATTCAAACCCTTCATGAAAACAATAGTACCCAAGCAAAACTTGACATCATAGTCACTCTCCATAACCTATCACAATGTATTCCCACCATTCTTTTATCATGCACATCATCTTCCTTAATCCACCTCGTAAACCAGTCCGAAAAATCATCAAAACTAGTCGAAAAATCAATGGGGTTGCTCGAAAACATAGTTTCTTCATCGGAAATCGCCCTGCAAGAGATTGCGTCTACCACATTTGGGATCCGGGCGCTTGTGGAGACCGTAGAAGAAGGTTCAAAGCATTGTAAAGAATACGCGGTGGGGATATTGTTGATGATATGTGAAAGTAGTAGAGAAACATATAGAGGGATGATCTTAAGAGAAGGAGCGATCCCGGGGTTAATGCAGGTTAGCATCGATGGGACCAAACGCGCTAAAGCAAGCGCGAAATCACTGCTTCGGCTTTTGAGGGATTGTTCGAGCGATTTCAGAAGTGAAAGATCGAAGAATGTGGTTTTGGAACAGGTTATGGGTGAGATTGATAGAGGTGAAATGAGGGGAATTGAAGTTGGAATGGTGGAGGAGATGATTGCCAGGCTTAACATGTAAAATCTTATTATGGAAACAGAGGTTTTTTTCCTTTGTGATTGTAAATATCAACATTCATGTTCATATATGGGTTTAACCAGGTTTATGGAGTTGTATTTAATATATGTAAACTGTTTATTAAAAACTAATGATAGGAAATATTGACGGATCAACCCGACTTGATGTATAAACTTACTTGTTTCATCGTGTAACGTCAACATTTCCATTTTGGTTCAAATGCTAGAATCAAGTTAACAATTACTAGAAGTAAAGAATCACAAGAATTTGCAAAACTTAAGGCAAACGATGATGCTAGATGGGAAGGATATAGTATGGAATCGAATTAAGTCCGGTAACGGTTATAGCAAAATTTCGTTTATTGGTCTAGTCTTATTTGTAACTGTCTAGTTCGATACTTGTTCGTGTCAAAACCAACTGGGGTAGCCCAGTTGGCCACCGACACCCACCTCTTCCCAGAGGTACCGGGTTCGAGTCTTGGGAGTGGCATATGTCGCCCAGGGTAAGAACTCGGCATGGGGAAGTCACCACGGAGCTAGCTTGGTCGGGTAGCGGCTCCCGGAGTGAGATCACTCCGGCGGTTGGGAGGACCGTGCACTATCCCCCCCCCCCCCCTACTTGTTCGTGTCAATACAAAATCGGGTGTTTTTTGTTTAATGAAACATCAGCTTAAGAGCATTTGCAATGGAGTCCGAACCCCGGATACGCTGATATGGAGGGGAGAGTGCTGAGGTGGAAGAGAGAGCGTTTCGTCGCTGGCTAACTATATACTAGACATAGAAGCAGTGTAATTTATTAGAATGGATAGTGAGTGATCTCTATTAGTATGGTGTTTATCACCCATAAAAGCATAGTGAATTCAAATCTTTGCAAGTGCAAATAGAGATGGGTATATCCGGTTCTTTTTAATAACTGGAACCGGTTTCAAACCGTACCAGGTTCTTGAATGAGTGTCAATGGAACCGGTTCTTGGTGTAACCGGTTCCAGTTCCTACCCGGGTTTTAACCATTAAAACTAGAACCGGGTGTAACCGGTTCCAGGTAGGGTTGGAACCGATTCTTGGTGTAACCGGTTCCAGTTCCTACCCGGGTTTTAACTATTAAAAATACTGTAGGAACCAGTTCCTACCCGGGTTTTGAACCGGAAAACTCACATTAAACCCGAACCGACCCGAGGAAAGATTCGCGGAGGGTTTGGGAATTGATTTTAGTTTTCTTTTATTTGATTTTGATAACTCGTTTCGTTCATCTTTTATGTGTTATCAAGTTACGAATCTGATTAACTCATCAAATGGCTTTCTTCTTACTTTTAGTTTTCTTGTGTTCTTTCATGGCGTCTGGTATATGAAAAAAAAATCCCTAGCAGTGTATGGATTATATATGGGGAGTGGTTAAAAGCTGAGGGTTACAAGATACAACCCCTGTAGAATAAAGTACAAGTTGTTAAAGCTCTTTGCTTTGGATGTTGATTATTTTGATCTGGGAAAGTACATTTACATTATATATTTAATAGAATATATGATAACGTAATCTAAAGGCAGAAAATATTAAAAAAAAAAAAAAAAACCAAAGATAAAGCTCTACCACAAATACTAAAGTTTTATCTTTTATGTATGAATTGTCATTGTGTAAACAACTATTACCCTAGCCTAGGCTAGTAAACTAATCTCAGTCTTGAAAACGCTGTAATAAACCATCTCCTTTATTTTGCTCTGCATCGCCATATCTCACCTCAAACACAACTTGCGACGTCAACTCCGACTACCGGAAAAAGCTACAACCTATGTAATTTCACTCTTTTGTATTCATCCCAACGTCTCTGCCGTCACGCTGATGCTGGTTTTGGTCCGAGTAGGAACCGAGTACGAACCTACGGGTAGGAACCAGGTAACCGATTTTATTTATAAAATGTGGAACCGGGTTGGAACCAACGGGTTTTTGAACCCGGAACCGGTTCTTCTATAAGACGGGTAGGAACTTGAACCGGTTTCAGGTCGGTTCTATCGGTTCGGATTTGAAACTGGTTATTATGCCCATCTCTGAGTGCAATGATTAGATAACTATAAAGCCAAATACTTGCTTGGTTTTTAGAATAGAAAAATTAAATTTTAAAACTGATTATTTTCTACAAAAATAGAAACACCGTCATTAAAATAGAAAATAACCATACGTGCTGCTAAGCACTTCTTACATGTTTTTCCATATTTTATGTAACCTTTCTACATATCTCCATTAATGCCACCATTATCCATTTATCTAGATCATAAAAAAGTATCATTACTTTTGTATTTCATTTAAACTCGATCTCATTCTGTTTATGAAGATTTCAGTTATGATCCTTACGGCTTGAAACCATGCTAATGTTAACGGCTAAAACTCGCTCATTGAACGCTAGAGAAAAGCAACATGAATTAAGATCATCACATCTCAAAATGGACCCATATATCGATAAGAAGAATTTCACACGTATGGATCCATATAATGGACAACGATTATTTTGCAAAATAAGGGGTAGCTGCGCAGCTTGTTGCCTGTTTACCAACTATCTCGATGTAAATTATATCATATTATGTTAATGAAAATGAGACAATAACACATGTTAAAAAACACAACACTATCATAGAAATTACAATATTATAACATGCATCAACATCTTGTAAACCAAACCCCCTTTTAACTCAAGTACCATTTATTCAGCTCACTTGTAACATGGTACCAGGAGGTTCAAAATAAAACCAACAAATCAGATCACCAAAATACCAGTCATGCTAACTTGTACCCTTACAAACAGGGCGATATACCGAATACTAGGTTTGTATACCTACAAAATCTAAGTAGGTTCGTGTATAGTGATAACGTTACTTAACAATATCCTTGCCACATGAAACATTTCGTTTTAAGTTTGTAATAATATCCGTCCCGACTGACCACGAGAGCAAAACTCACCGTGTCCTTTTATAAAGGCTATATGCCACAGCTACAGTTGCCACAGCTCCAACTACAGCAGCAGCTGTGTAGATCTCGTGTTGCTCCCACTTTCTAGTGAATAGGTCAAACTTGTAGGTTGACTTTTTCCCATCCTTTTTCGCTTCTGAATTATCAACTCTGCAGCATGAGAATCCATTGGCACCTTGACAACAGCCTCCAGTGTTTTCCTTCTCGTCTTTCGCGTTTTCCTTCAGATCATTTCCATTCGGAAGTGTCTGTTCAACTACCTTCTCGGCTTTCTCAACAGGAGGAACACCCATTTCACCCCTGCAGTTGATTAAATACGTTAAACACTAATGCAAAACCTTGTAGGGATCGATTATAACCCATATGTGTAATAAAGAGTCGATTTGGGTTATTATATATAAATCAGTAAACAACCAATTGAGCAAAGCAAGTAAGAAGGCAAAATGGTACCTCCAAATCCTTTCGATGATCTCGCCCTTCTTAATATGCTGGTCAAGCAAATCAGCCACATCATTTGGAGTAACATAACCATACCTACAATACAACAATAGCACAGGAACATACATATGTCACAGTGACTGGTGTAAACAAAATTAAGGACAAATAATAAAACACGGTAGCAAGTTCTCTTACCAGTGTCCAGAAACTTTCTCGTCCTGAACCTTGCTATATATAATCAGGTTCCCTGCATACTTGTGGCCCCCAACGTGTGAGCAAGCACCCACGAACACCTCATCCTTCAATCCCCTCACTCCAATCTCCTCGTTGAACTTCTCAATTAAAACCGGTCCACAAACACCACACCTTTTATCTCGACTGTTATGAGCACAGACAAATACATATGAACCTGTCACTGGTTCCCCTGTTCCTGCAGACCATGGTTTGCCGTTCACAAGCACATCCTCCACAAAACTATCGATGTTTGACTCTTCCAAACCCCTTTAATCAACAAAAGTAGTAAGTAACCAACCTAACAATAAAATTATCACATGCTATAGTGCATTTTGGTAATGCTCTATAAGATTATACTACAACACTGTCCCTAATCATTGGGAAAAAATCCAGCAAAAAATAGTAAGCAGATATCTTTAAAAAAAGACTAATGCTAGAAACTTTGACTATTGTTATTCCTGATATCTAAACACAGTAGTACGTATCAGCTAAAGATATACACAGCTTGAACAAAAAACAAAACACAACAAAATTCCAAACTCAAATAAACAAATAATATGCTACCAAAAGTATCACTTCATCAAAACTATATAAATATATATCTGACCTAACATTTCACTGTTTTAAATCCTTCATATACTCATAATGATTCGTACATGACATCAAGTATTATTTCGCTTCAAAACTTAATAAAAACAACAGAACAGGTCATATAACTAATCAAACAGTAAAAAAATACAAAACACAGAGCAAAATTCTACAGACACTTACGATTACACATATACAATAAATCTAAAACCCTAGCATAAACAAATACAAAACATAGAGCAAGATTCTACACACACTTACGGTTACACATATACACTAAATCTAAAACCCTAGCGAAATTTTCGAATCAAACAGTAAACAAATACGAAACATAAAGCGAAATTCTACACACCCTAGCGAAATTTTCGAATCAAACAGTAAACAAATACGAAACATAAAGCGAAATTCTACACACGCTTACAATTACACGTACACACTAAATCTAAAACCCTAAAGAAACTCACAATACCTGTACTTAATCAGATCAGGAAAAATCAAAACATCTCCATCAGATAAACCAGTACCATCACCGCTCTCGCATATCGTCAACATCGTCTACAAAAACCAGATCACAAACGAAAACAACTCATCAGCACTTACAAAACTTCAAATATCTCATCAGAATCATAAACAGGATCTAACCTAACTAACACAGTTTAGAAACCCTAACCTTAACAGCGATATCGTTCTTACGATCCTTGATAGCTCCAGCGAGACGCTTCGGAAGCGGATCGGAATCGGACGATTCAACACGAGCAGGCCACTCTTCGTGAGACTTGTAGCACAAGAAAACGTGACGACCGTACGGATTAACGGATCCGGTGAGAGTCTCGGTGTACATCTCCGGCCGCTGGAAACCGAACTTGACGTCATCATCTACTACCACGGATTCGGTAGAAATGTCACTGGTGCCGTTTTCCGATGCGGCGGCCATGCCGGAAAAAGTATCGACGGTGATCGGAATGATAGGGGATAGAGAGAGAGTGTGTGAGGTGAGATAAGATTGGACGGCAAGGGAACGGCTGTGATTAATATACTGGGTGACGTATGAGGAAATAATAATAATAATAATAATAATAATAATAATAATAAGGGTCAAGTTATTCTACAAAACTTCTAATTGTAAGAAGTGTAAGAAGGATTTATAGAGTGACAAGTGTCCAATAACTTAAAACTAAACCCACTACATCACCACCAAAAACCTAAACACCCACCCCCACCCCACCACCACCCAAAAACCTAAACCCCCCCCCCCCCCCAAAACCTAAACCCCCCCACCCCCACCCCACCCCCCCCCCCCCCCGCAAAAAAAAAAAAAAAAAAAAACTATACCTCACCAAAAAAACCCCCAAAAAACCTAACCCCCCCCCACCTCCACCCCCCAAAAACCTAAAAAAACCTAACCCCCTCCCCCCAAAAAAAACCTAAAAAAACCTAACCCCCCCACCCCCAAAAAACCTAAAAAAATATATATAAAAAAAACTAAACACCCACACCCACCCCCACCACCACCCAAAAACCTAAACCCCCACCCCCTCGGCAAAAAAAAAAAAAAAATAAATAATTTTTTTTTTTTTTTTTTTTTTGTGGGTGAGGTGGTGGGGGGGTGGGCGGGGTGGGTGGGGGGGTTGGTGGTGGTGGTGGATATTTAAGGTTTTTTTTTTTTTTTTTAGTGGGTTTTTTTGTGTAGTGGGTTTTTTAGGTTATTGGACACTTGTCACTCTATAAATCCTTCTTACACTTCTTACAATTAGGATCCTTTGTATTTGATCCTAATCCATAATAATAATATTGTAGGGTTGGACATTGGGTAGGTTGAATATGTGGTTTTTCTATATCTTTTCGTCATAGCTAAATATCTAATACAACTATCCTTGTTAGGTAGGTTATGGGATTTGGGATAAAGCCTCTACGAGCTTTATACGAGTTTTATCACATCACGTCTGTTATGGGGCTTTATCATACATTCTCTTAACTTGTAGGGTGTGTGATAATGCCTCCTATTAAACAAAACTAAAAAAAAAAAATTATTGGATGAAATGATGTGGGCCTCACCTGCAACTCACTTTCTTCCTCGTTACTATGGTGAAGCCACCCATCAATGACACCCCTCCTTAAACTGGCCGGTGTGGGTGGTGACGCCCTCCAAACGCTATCGTCGGTGAGGTGGCAGGGGTGGCGCCCTCCACACCCTCAGGCCTCATACAAAACATATGAAAGACAAAAAGCTAAAAAACATGATTGTATTTTCGTAATTATTTACTCCTAGAGTAATTATTAAAATTACTAATTTTGATTCTATAGGGTAATTTTATAGTGTACCTTAATTACTTTACAAATGATCTTATAGGGTAATTTTATCTTGGGTAATTTATAGAGCACCATAATTAGGATAACTTTGATTTTGTAGGGTTATTTTGATTTTTGTAGGGTAATTTTATAGAGTATCAAAATTACTCTACAAAAGATCTTGTAGGGTAATTGCGAATAAAATAATTACGCAAATGTTACCGCGTTTTTTTTTTTACTTTTTCATGCCTTTTATACGATAAGGCTATTTGTATAGTATCTTTACCCTTTCATAATAGCTTATTTCTTAAATTCAAAATTTATTTTTTTAGGTATATTTGGTATAGCATCTAGAACTGGTCTCGGACGCTTTTGTGTATGTTTGGCGTCCTAGAAAATGTTATAGTTTAGGTCAAAAGCATTCTAATAACCTAACTTCTCTATAAGTATAGCTCTGATACCAATCTGTGACATCCTAATCGATGAAGGAGACGATGCGGAGGACGAGGCAAGGAAATAGATGACGAAAAATTTGCCTTCACATGCGTGAGAGGGCAAGAGAGAATGATCGTCCATAAAGCTTTTGGTTGAGTCTGACTTGGAAAAGGGGGTGGTCTTTTGTTACCATTAGGCCATAGGGTGTGGTCATGACCATTAATACCACCATAACCCGCCATATCAGCGTCATGTCATCCACCTCTAAATCACCATCTAAAAGACGAAAACCACTACACTAAGGATGTGGTCATAACCCACCCAAACCACCACCCTAAATTAATGCACATGCTTAAAATATTGGTAAAAGAAAAAGGAGGCTCATGGTTGTTGTGGTTTAATCTACGCTAATCATGTGGATGTTTGACGGGGTGGTGTAGCATTTGATTAATGGTCATAGGTGACAATTGATGACCTAACTCATACCCCCACACTTATCATCCTTACATTTTATATTACTAAACTCAAATTAACCACATTGTTAATGTTACATACTTCTCTAAAACGATAAAACCTAATGATCACATATCTAGAAATCAAACTGAAGTACGATTTGATTTTATGGTTTTAGATGCTTTAATATCTAAAAGATGCCAACATGTATGAGCATAAGCTTTAATTTCGTTGTACTACATGATCAAATGAGTCTTGTGGACCATGTTACAACACGTATTTGTATAATCCAAGTGCTTATTGTAGTGTTCATAATTAACATGGCCCTTTAAATTCTAAGAATCTCAAAGAAAAGGCCCATTAATTAACACAAAAGACTATAACCTAGTTACTTAGATAATAATATAGTAATTACAAATATAAATAATAATAACAATAACAATTTTTCTCATTGGTCCTTGTCCCTGAGGTTTGAATTTTTTTTTTCATTTCCATCCAGCAACTAATTGATATATACCTTTACAAACTTGAAAATTTTCATATATACCCAACAAAAAAAATCATATATACTCTTACAAAAACTAAAAATATCATACATGCCATTACAGAATAGTTAAAATATCAAATGCACTCAGTTTATTAAAAACAATCTAATAAATAATCATTTACACTTATTTTTTAAATTCTAAGTTTTCATATATGTTCATCTTTTAACTTCATATACTTATATAACACATTTTAAGCTTAAATTTATTTTTATTCATTTTTGTTTTTATTTTTTTAATTTTTTCCATAAACAATAGTATTCTCCATATATATATTAACAAAATGGTATAATAGTAATTCACTAAATAAGTTATTTTTATAAAAGATAAATCTAAAACAATAAAATGAGAGTTTTAAGGAAACCCTATATATCTTATTCATGGATTTGTATAAGTTACAATTTAAGTAGAAATCAAAACGCATCATTCTCTTATCCTTGAGATGATTTTTTTTTTTTGCTATTACAAATAAAAGATGTCGATGTCTAATGTAATGATTGATTGTGGTAATGGAAAAATTCATCCGGTTTTAGTTGTTCGGCATCCAAGTAGTTGATTAAGCTATCATTTTACATGTACATGTATTCTTGACACTGTGTTTTATGGTTTCTTCACATGTAACACATAAGTTTATCGATCTTGAACAATTTCTTGACGTTGTTTTTATGAGTTATAGGTTTATTCAAAATATGTTATAGTAGTTTATGTTTCATGAAGGACGTGTCTTTATATTTGTTGGCCATGTGTTTTATCAATATGTATTTATTCATTGTTCTTCATAGTGTGTTTTTTCTTCACAGTTTCATCAGAGTGTGTTTTATCTTTATGTTTTTCTTCACAGTTTCTTCGCAGTGTGTTTTTCTTCACATGTTTCTTCATAGTGTATTTTATCAGTTTCTGGTTCCATAAAATTTTTATTCACAGTGTGTTTTATCACTAATATAAAACACAATACTTTTTAAAAATTTTGAACTCCGATTCTCGTCACTAGATTAAAAAAAAACAAATCAAACTCCAATTTAGTATATTTTAGCTTTTAAACACAATCAAATCTTTTATCTTCAACTCCATCCATGATTTTAGGGGATTTTGTTTAATGAGGAGAGAGAATGTGAGGAAAGTTATGCAAGAAATAATTAATGATGGTTTGGTACAGTATCAACACTCATTGTAGCAAGTGAAAGAAAAACCATGGTAATTAAGTTGTTTAGCTTCATAGTATAAAAAATGTTGTCATAAAAAAAGTTTAATCCAACATGAATACCTTGCTTACTAACGACGTGACCAAGAAATTGCACTTCATTAATCCAAAACTCACACTTAGAAAATTTAGCATACAGACGTTCACCACGTAGGAGTTCAAGCATCAAGCGTAAATGACGAGCATGATCAGCTCTAGTTTTAGAATAGATGAGGATATCATCAATGAAGACTATCACAAAACGGTCCAGATAAGGTTTACAAACACGATTCATAAGATCCATGAGCACCGCGAGTGCGTTGGTCAATCCGAAAGGCATGACCACGAACTCATAGTGCCCATAACGAGTGCTAAAAGCGGTCTTGGGTACATCATCCTCGAGTACACTAAGCTGATGATAGCTAGAACGAAGATCGATTTTCGAGAAACAGGACGCGCCTTGTAGTTGGTCAAATAGATCATCGATACGAGGGAGAGGGTAGCGATTCTTAACGGTAAGCTTATTAAGTTCACGGTAGTCGATACATATACGGAATGAACCGTCTTTCTTCTTGACGAATAACACGGGAGCACCCCACGGGGAGGTACTTGGACGAATGAATCCTTTGTCGAGCAGTTCTTGTAACAACTCTCATCAAAAGTCCTAATTATTATTTTAATTTGACCAATAGGAAACCCTAATTGAGACACCCAAGTGATTCTGCACAAACCCTAAAAATTTCAGAACAATCGGAATCAGGATCAGGGCCCCTAAAACTCAAGGGGGGATAAACCCTAGTTAACGATTATCTCAATTACTCGTTGTAAAATTCAGAATTTACGAAACTACTGACTCAGCTAGGCTAGTCCCAGACGTGGCTACTCTATAAAAAAATAGGGTAACCCTTACGGACCGTAAGGGTTATTTGTTACGGTCCGTAAGGGGTGGCAAAATTCAGGTATAAATAGCATACATTGGGACTTGAAATTTGACGTATGTTCGACGAAGAAATTCGTTTCATGCACCGATTTACGTTCTGTATACTACAATTAACACACACAGTGCACTAATCGACGCCGCAATCAGGGTAATAACTCGATCGCTATTACGATTCAACGTCCGATCGATTATAACTATCCAACGATTGTTTAAGTACCGCTCAAATTGAGTTTATACTTTGATAATTCATTGTGATTTCGACTTGAATGTTTGAGTACTGCTCGAATTCGGACTATACTCTGTCATTCGTTGTGAATCCACTGAATTGTTAAGTATTGCACTAATAAATCGTTGTGAGGGTTTAATCTCTTGAATTGTCGTAATTGCTGTATTAGTTACTAACCTGTTGTGTGTGCATTGTTATTTAAATTAGGTTAATCAAGGCTAATCAGTAGGCTTATATTCTGCTCGTTAAATCTACAATGTGAGTCATTCTCTTTTTATCAAATTACTTTCAAAATCATGTTTATTTTTAAAGTTATAATTACAGTGATTAAGTTTATGTAATCACCAAATTACAGCCGGTATGTGGGGTATTGTGCACAGTATTGCAGTTTTATCACTTTAGGTGGGCGAACCTAAATTTAGTGATAACCGTCATTCATTGGGGCAGCCAATGGTGATATGACCACAGTCACAGAAAAGAGTCGAGTGACAAATACTATGGGTAGTTGGTTTGATATCAGAAACATTGTAATCTCTTAATACTGTGAATTATAACAAACGAGTCATTTTAGTAAAACTGAATGATTCACTCAGTATTTCCTTGCTGACAAAACCTTTTTCAAACATGTTTCAGGTGATCTGTTGTGAGCACAGGAAAAGTGCCGTGGAGCACTACAAGCTTAGAAAAGTGGCTCAATGTAACTAAATAAAGAATTATGTTTTGAGAAATAAAGATTTCCCAGTGAAATCACTTTATTGTAAATTATGGGATTTATCCCTATATTATATAAACGAGCAGTTTTAATATTAATCGATCTTGTTTAAAAAGACTTCCGCTGTCATTTAATTAGATACCATCGGATTTCCTGCCTCGCGGCTCTGGACCGGGTCAAACCGGGGCCAAGGGCCGTGACAGTTCTTGAAGTTGACTGGATAGTTCTTGCATCTCGAAAGGTGTAAGTCGATAAGGAGCCTTGGCGACAGGAGTCGCACCAGGTATGAGATCGATACGAAAGTCAACGGATCTGGGAGGAGGAAGACCGGGTAGATCTTCAGGAAAGACGTCAGGGAAATCACACACTACTGGAACGTCACTTATGTTCTTCCCCTTGCCCTTTTGTTCCACCATGTGGGCCAAGAAGGCAAGGTTCGGATTTCGTAAGCATCTGCTTGCCTGAGTGCATGACATCAACTTCAGTCCTCTAGAAGGTCGGTCTCCATAGACATGCAAAACATCCGGAGGGAAGAGGCAAACGGACAAACTTCTCGTGACAAGCAATTTCGGCATGATTCTTACGCAACCAATCCATGCCGATATGTAAGGCCCGCATTTGCGTTTAGAAGAAATGACATCCAAAAGACACTAGAAACATAATTTTTTTAAAATGTCCAAACTTTTCTCAATTGATAGGTAAAATACTAATATCATTAATGCATGAGTTTAACAAAATTTGGGCATGACCCGTCCGTAAAACGAGTATACCCCTCTTTTAACCATAATCAAAACAAATACAATTCTACAATCCATTCTACAAGATACTACTGAAAACCAAGACATCAGGTGAAAAAGTATGACTTCTAACAAGTTGTACAAAACAAACATTTAACCCAAAACATCAATACGGACTAGCGGAAGCGCTTGATGGTCATAAAGTGTGCGTATGCTCGCTCCAACTTGCCAAGTCGCCTAAACTGAGGATTTACCTACGTTCAACATAAACACAAGAAGTTAGCATTTCATCTCTAACATAATTGACTAATAACCCGACTAATCATTATAGCGACCTTGCATCTTTCATTTACATTACCAACCGTTAGACGGTTCATTACATGCTCGTCTCAATGTAGAGACTAGCATTGCTTTCTTAACATACCCGCTAACGACATGTACTAGTATGGTTATCATAACTTTCATTCGATTCATTCATAACGAACGAATTTATTCTTTACATACGATTACACTCCAACCCGATTAGACGGATTGAGTAAACTTTCATTCGAACATAATTAACTTCCCATACCCGGTCCGACTAGAAGGAACCGGATATGAAGCATTATCTTTCGTATCATATTCATTTCTCTTCATCCGTTTATGATGGTTCTAACTTTACTTTCAACAATATTATATATTTCAACTTTCACGATTCCAACATAACAACATAATACAATAGAGAATGTTATACATATGACAACATAATAGAGATAAGGTGTACACTAACGTACCTCGCTCTTGTGCGTTATCCGTTTTCCTAGCACTTAAGCTTTCTTCCTTCACGCCTACATTAACATACTCATTCTATCATTTAGTCCATCCGATCATCATTTCATTATTCACAAGTTCTTCCGAATTTTACATAATTATTCTCTTAAGCATTTCATCGAACACTTGGCGAGTTTCGCATTAGTAGGACACTTGACACAAGTATTTTAACACATAATTCTACTAGTTCATCTAGTAATTCTTCAATAATCAAACAAGTTCATATGACCTTTCAATCCCATATCTATTCATCTAATGTCCACATACTACAAACAAGATCAATCATCAAGATTTCACATATATAATTTCACTTGATCATTCTACTCATGATAATTTTTCACCGAATGGGTTTTTGCTACAACTCCTAACAATTTATCAAAAACCGAACATCATTCTTGTCCTATTTCATAATCTTAACTTCTAACTACACATTTCATAACATAAACTCATGATTGGGTTGAAACCCAATCTTCTAAAATTCACAAAATCAAGAAATTTAACTTACCACTTCACTATGTGTGTATAGATGATCGAGTTTTTGAATCATGCAACCGATTATCTTTAAAATCCTTTGTCAATTTGCTGCAATTAGCAAGAACAAGGGTTTTCTCCTTGTTCCCCTGTGATGTTCGAACCCAGCACACACACCAGGAGTGTGATTTGGGTTTTGATTTCTTTTAATCCCCTTTCTTTTGTTATTTTTCACATGTGCCCCTTCTAGTTTGTATTGTTATTTAATTTAGGCTCTTCTCATTATCTAACTAGTATTTTGTAACATTTACATTTACTAGGTTAGAATTTTAATTAATTTAGCTCGTATGTCTAAAGTTCATTTTTGGGGTGTTACAAGTCTACCCTCCTTAAAAGGTGGTTTCGTCCCCGAAACCTAGTCGTATAACAAGTTAATTATTTACGCACCGAAGACAAAAGGGTAGTGCTTCCTCATTTCATCTTCCGCTTCCCATGTAAGTTCCGAACCCTTTCGGTGTTGCCATTGTACCAACACTTGTCTAGTGGTCTTGTTGCGAAGATTCTTCACCTTAACGTCTTTAATGGCTATTGGTCTTTCGATATAATTTAACCCCTCGTCCAACTCGATATCATCGAGAGGAACTAATGCTGTTTCATCCGCAAGACACTTCCTTAGTTGCGATACGTGGAAGGTATTGTGGATCCCGTCTAGTGAAGACGGTAATTCTAATCGATATGCAACCCTTCCAACTCGAGCCAAGATCTTAAACGGTCTGATATAACGAGGACCTAACTTACCCCGTTTGCGGAAACGGATTATACCCTTCCATGGTGATACTTTCAATAGAACATAATCTCTGACTTGAAACTCGATAGGACGCCTTATCTTGTCCGCATAAGCTTTTTGTCGATCCTGGGCTGCTTTCAGTCGAGCTCTAATCAAATCAATCTTTTCATTCGTTACTGCTATTAAGTCACTTGGCGCAAGCTCTCTCTGACCAACTTCGCCCCAACATACAGGAGTTCTACATTTTCTCCTGTATTATAGTTCATAGGGAGCCATTTGAATACCACTATGATAGCTATTATTGTAAGAAAATTCCGCTAGTGGTAAATGGTCATCCCAATTTCCGCCAAAATCTAAGGCACAAGCTCTTAACATATCAACAAGCGTTTGGATGGTTCGTTCTGATTGACCATCAGTCTGAGGGTGATAGGCTGTGCTTATGTGTAGCTTCGTGCCCGTACTTTCGTGAAACTTCTGCCAGTAACGAGAGGTAAATCTAGTATCCCGATCTGAAACGATTGACACGGGCACCCCGTGTCGAGATACGTTCTCACTCATATAAATTTCCGCCATCCTCTTAGAAGAGTAAGCTTCTCGAATAGGTAAAAAGTGGGCACTTTTTGTGAGTCGGTCTACAATTACCCATATTGCATCATGCCCATTTTTTCGTTCTGGGAAGCTTGGTTACCAGATCCATAGTTAACTCCTCACATTTCCAGACTGGAATTTCCTAGGGTTGTAACTCCCCGTACGGTTTTTGATGTTCTGCTTTCACTTGGGAGCATGTTAAGCATTTTGAGACATACTTTACAATATCGCGTTTCATACCCGGCCACCAATAATTGGTTTTCAAGTCCCGGTACATCTTGGTTGCCCTGGGATGTATTGAGTATCGTGACCTATGAGTCTCGTCGAGTAGAGCGGTCTTGACTTCACAAAATCGTGGTATCCAAATTCGACCGAATCTTGTTGTGAGTCCGGTTGAATTTTCTTCTAATTTATCGGCTATTCCTTTTACTCTTTCTTTCTTTAGGTCTTCCGCTCCAAGCGACTTTATTTGGGAATCTCGTACCATATCAAGCAAACATGGAGTAACTACCATTTTCATGGATTTTACTCGAATCGAAGGTGGGGACTCTTTTCGGCTTAACGCATCCGCCACCACGTTCGCCTTTCCCGGATGGTAAAGGATTTCGCAATCGTAATCTTTAATCAGTTCCAACCATCTTCGTTGCCTCATATTCAAGTCTTTCTGTTCAAAGAAATATTTGAGGCTTTTGTGGTCCGAGTAGATTGTACATCTCGTACCATATAGGTAATGCCTCCAAATCTTTAAAGCGAACACCACCGCGGCCAATTCCAAATCGTGTGTCGGGTAGTTCACCTCGTGTGGTTTCAATTGTCATAAAGCATATACGATAACCCTTCCCCTTTGCATCAAAACGCAACCTAAACCCTGTTGTGAAGCATCTGAATAGACAACCAGGTCTTCAGTCCCGTCCGGTAATGTCAAGACCGGAGGACTTGACAGTTTCTCCTTTAAGATTCGAAAGGCTTCGTCCTGTTCTTTACCCCGCACAAACTTTTCCTTCTTTCTCGTTAGTTTCGTTAGGGGTAAGGCTATCTTCGAGAAATCCTGTATGAACCTTCTGTAGTACCCCGCGAGGCCTAGAAAACTTCTTATTTCAGTTGGATTTTTCGGGGAAACCCATTTCATTACGGCATCAATCTTTGACGGATCTACCAAAACACCTTCCGAATTGATCACATGACCCAGAAACTGCACCTCTCTGAGCCAGAAGGCACACTTTGAGAATTTTGCATAAAGTTTTTCTTTACGGAGAATTTCAAGTACTTCACGCAAATGCCTCGCATGTTTAGCCTTACTTCGCAAATAGACTAGGATATCGTCTATGAATACGATCACGGATTTATCTAACATAGGTCGGCATACCCGATTCATAAGATCCATAAACGCTGCTGGAGCGTTCGTTAACCCAAAGGACATAACTAGGAACTCGTAATGTCCATATCGGGTTCTAAATGCGGTCTTCGCAATGTCTTCTCCTCGTACCCTGACTTGATGATACCCCGAACGCAGGTCAATCTTAGAGAACCAACTCGCCCCTTGCAATTGATCAAAAAGATCGTCAATTCTAGGTAAAGGGTAGCGGTTCTTCACGGTCAGCTTATTTAATTCTCTGTAATCGATGCACATGCGCATCGACCCATCTTTCTTCTTAACGAATAAGACAGGCGCTCCCCAAGGCGACACAATTGGGCGTATAAAGCCCTTATCTAGCAGATCTTGTAATTGTGTCATTAACTCCCGCATCTCGGTGGGAGCCAGTCTATAGGGAGCTTTCGCAACCGGTTTCGCACCCGGATTCAATTCGATGCGAAACTCTATTTCTCGTTCGGGAGGGAGTCCTGGCAATTCCTCCGGAAATACATCCGGAAATTCGTTCACGACCTCAACATCTTCAAGTTTCGGGAGGGTTTGTCGAGCGTCTACTACATAAGCTAAGTATGCTCTACTCCCGTTAATTACATACTTGACTGCTTGGGCAATAGTACAAAGTTTCGCTTCTACGTTTCTTTCTCCTTGGATTTTTAATTGGTTTCCACTCGGAGTTTGGATAGTTATAGTTTTATTTTCACAATTTATCTCCGCATGGTTCTGGGACATCCAATCCATACCCACTATTACTTTAAATTCCCCCAAAATCATAGGTATAAGGTCGATGTCAAACTCCTCATCTTCTATAGTTAACTTACAACTTCTACATATTTCGTGCAACAAATAATTTTTACTATCGGCTATTTCTACTTCTAAGGGTGCCATCATTCTTTCAATTCTAAAAGAATGGTGTTGCACTATTTCACTTGAAATGAACGACATGGTGGCTCCGGTATCAAACAATACGTACACTGGCAAGGAATTTAACAAGAAGATACGTGAAACCACAATCGGGTGAGACTTAGCTTCTTCGGATGTAATTTAGAACATTCTTCCTTTTGCCCTAGAGCTATCCTCATTCTTTCCTTCTTTCTTCGTCCCTTGCTGAAGTTTAGGACATTCTGACTTAACATGCCCCTTTTGGAAACAGTTGAAACAAGTCTTCGGGTTGCTAGGGCACTTGTAGGAGGTATGCCCTTCTTCACCGCATTTGTAACACCCTTTCTTACCCAAAAGGCATTCCCCCGTATGAAGCTTCCCACATGTCTTGCAAGGAGTAATACCACCCTTCGACTTATCTTTCCTTCCCTGATCTTGGAACCTTGCCTTTTTAGATGGACTTGCATTTGTCCCCTTTTCTATCGACCTCTTTTCACCACACTCTTCTTGCCTCTTAATTTCAATTTCTCTATCCCGTGCCAGATTGATAAGCTCGTCAAGGGTTTCACACTTTGAGGGAGTGATGAACTCCCTAAATTCTGCCTTTAGTATACCATAAAAGCGGTTGATCTTCATTCTTTCTGTCTTCACAAAGTCTCCGCAAAACTTCATCTTATCCATGAACGTGTTTGATATTTCGTTTATCGTTTCATTTTTCTGTCGGAGGCATAAGAAATCCTCCAGAATCTTATCAACGGCTGACTGAGGACAATGGTATTTCATAAAAGGTTTCTTGAATTCCTGCCAAGTCATCTCTTGCAGCTTGTCCTCCCCAACTTCCTTACTATGCGCATCCCACCAATCTTTCGCCTGAAAAGTGAGTTGACCAGTAGCGAACATCACCTGGTCTTCCTTATCACACCGACTTCGTATAAATACCGATTCTATGTTTGAAATCCACCTTTGGTATACGATCGGATTGATTTTACCATCATACGTTGCGGGATGGCATGCCATGAAATCCTTATACGTGCACCGTCGTTATTTGCTTTTACCTTTAGATCCCTCAATCATTTCTTTCAATTCTTCGATCTTGCTAGTCATCATGGCCTCCACAACTCCCAACACCCGACTTTCTACTTCTTGAGCTAATCGTGGAAGACTAGCTTGCATAACCCCTTCCGCCACTTCGGTGACCTTACTATTAAATGTTTCTTGTCGAGCCGTATCATCATCATCATTAACGTTTCTTGCATCAGCCATCTACACAATGTCATCTTTCCGTTTAATACAAATCATAAGCTTTTCAGCACGTCATAGTTCATTAGTTTGTAACCACTTCATTCACATTTTTACATATTAAGTTTACTCTCTTTTAAACTTTCATCATTCATTTGTGTCCCTCGACACGCCGATAAAAAGCGCAAGCTCCGTGGCGTTGGTGACTACGTACTCCTAAAGGTATCACCTTGGAAGGGTGTAGTCCGATTCGGAAAGAAAGGGAAACTCGCGCCTCGATATGTTGGACCTTTTAAGATTCTGGAAAGGATCGGAAAAGTCGCCTACAGAATCCAACTACCGGAGGAACTTAGTAACGTCCACCCGACTTTCCACGTGTCAAACCTCCGAAAGTGCATAGCCGACCATGACTTACATGTTTCTCTCGATGATCTACAAGTGAATGAAACATTAAACTTCGTGGAAAAGCCAGTCGAAATCATGGATCGCCAAACCAAGCAGCTCAGGCACTCACGCATTCCTATTGTGAAAGTCCAATGGGAAGGCAAACGAGGCGCAGAGTTCACTTGGGAACTCGAAGGCGATATGAAGGCCAAATACCCACAGTTGTTTCAAGAGAAAGCTTAGCAAGAGAAAGTTCTCAAACGTGATTCACGGCGTTGCACAGCTTAATTTCGGGACGAAATTCTCTAAACAAGGGGAGGCTGTAACACCCCGTGTTTTCACAAGTCAAAGTCAAGGTCTGAGTCAACGACCGATTTCGCGCAACTTGACTTATAGAAATTTCTTTATTTTATTTGTATTATGTGGAGTAAGTGTCGTTAATAATAATAATCGAATTGTGTTAATCGTTATTCGATCGATCTACGAATGTGAACTATAGGAAGTAACAATGCGATAAAGTTAACTAATCAATAGTCAAGCTATGATAATCGAATCGACATCGAATCGCAACTCGAACTATGTATTTTACTTGTTGTTTATACGTGTGTGTGTGTGCCATACGTGTTACTTGTGCATGTTTAATTATGTTATGTTGTGTAATCAAGCGAACCCAATCGAAACTAGAAATCTAACTCGAATGCAATCCAACTCGAACTCGAATCACGATCGAACCATGATAGATAGTGGAAAAGAGATTACGCTAGATACGAAGTAGTTGGGACTGGAAGTAATTTGACTAGGAAACCCTATCGAATCGAACCACCCGCAATCGAAATCAAAATATCAAAAATCGTCGCGCGAAACACTCGGAAGGTGCGACTGATCGATCAGGCTCCCAGCCGATCGAACAGCCAGCCAAACGGACTGCTGTCCGATCGGACAGGCTGTCCGATCGAGCTGCCTGGCCGATCGGCCAGCCCTTTCCTCTTTTGTCATCCTATAAATACCCCTGTCATTGTCATTCTTTCCACTTTTGGAAACCTCTGTTCGACCAGCACGCTCAACTCACCTTTTCTCAGATTTCTCTCGATTCCGGTAAGTTTTCGTCCTAAATCTTGTACTTTCTTGATCTATACACACTCATACACCTTTCTATCTTTCAAATCTTAACTTTTAACCGTGAAATCATCAAGAATCAAGTGTTCTAGGATGATGTCATCATGGGTTCTTGAAGAACTTTATGTTTTGGCCTCAATCCACCAAGAACAACTTGGATCTAGCCGATTTCCACATAAACAAACAGAGATCTTTCATAAGATCTAAACTTATACTCGATGAAAAGGATTGGAAGATGGATTCCAACTTTCTTTCAACTCTTTTTCACTCAATAACTTCAAAACTTGTAGAAACGGACCCTGAGCCGGTTTACAAATCACTTCGGTGGTCGTACGGCTCAAGATCTGGATTCTACCCATGTGGTTAACCGACTTCGGGTTAAACGTTAAACTTCGTTCCGAACAGTCCACCGACCGGATTTGGGTGATTCCTGTCCGGCCCAAGGAACCAAGTAAGGACGAGGGATCTATGGTTCTACTCGTTGTCAAAATACCTCAAAAGATCGACAAACAAACAGAACAACCAAGTGTTAGACGCAAGGGCTGATCAGGTCAGGATGCTGACCGATCGGACTGTTGTCCGAACGGACAGCCAGCCGATCGGATAGTCAGCCGATCGGCTAGCACATGGTCCCACACAACCAAATTGTTTTGAAGAATGGTATTGAACGAACTGTTGTTCGATCGAACTACTGTCCGATCGGATTACTCTTCGGATCATGAGATGCTATGCTTCAATACTTAATCGATTTTCAATATGTTCAATGCACTAGAAGTGCCAGCCGATCGAACAGCCGTCTGATCAGGTGACACCCTGTTGTCCGATCGAACAACAATTTTGTTATCCGATAGATCAATTATCTGATCCACTGAACCATACCTTGCAATTCATTAAAATGGTTGACTATTGTTGACTTGCCAACCGATCGAACACCTGTCCGATCTAAGGGCTAAACGTTGTAATTCATTTGAGTGCCTAACCGATCGAGTTGCCGGCTGATCGAACTGCCGTCCGATCGACCGACCTGAAAGGTATAGGTACTTCAATGTTTTCAAATGCTACAACGAAAACTTCAAAAGTCAAACCATCATACACAAACACATCCCTCTTAAAGGAAGGAACAATCCACTCGAACAGCCATCCGATCGGCCTACCGACCAACCGAACAGCAGACCGAACAGGCTGTCAACCGAACGGTCAGCCGTCCGATCGAACTGTCGTCCAATCGACCAGCTGTCCGACCCACCTACACTTGTTTCCCGCTTTACGTTTCACTTATCGTTATGCTACCGAATCTATTCAGGCTAACCGTACTCGCTAAGCGCTCCCTTCAATCTACAAATCACGGTGAGTATACTCGATCCCTTTTTGCTTTAAGCACTTTTGGGTGTTACATACGTTACGAATATTCAAACTACAACTATCACACTACTCAAACTATTTGAACGCTAACCGTTAAAGCATGTTATACGTGGCTTATGAATGCTTGTTTGTTATGTTTACACATGGAATGCTGTCTACCTGCCTTAGCAACGATAGTACTATTGTTTGGACTCAGCACCCGTTCACACGGGGGTTGTTAAGGATCCTTTACTTGCATGGATTACTGTGGTAATCATGTATTGCGAACTGCCTCGGGTAGTCAACCCGCAGTCATTGGTATCGATGGATCTATGTCGATAACTAACGTGCTTCATTTCACTATGTGTACGTGCTGGTTATGCGTAAACGAATTCGAACTCTATACGCTATTATCAAACTTGTATGCTCACCTTTACATTTTATGTATTGACTTTATTTTAACGTATGTGACAGGTGCTTAGGAAGTTTACATGCTCTCTGTGCTGTGATGAAATTGAAGCTAGGAAAGGAGGTCCTAGAAACCAATAAATAAACTATTTATGTTTAAATCTGAGTTGTCGGAACAGAATATTTGCCTAGATTTTATCTGTAATAATTTGTTTACTATTCGAGACATGGTATGGGACATGTTAATATAAATTGAATGGTAATGATAGTTGTTATGGAAACTTCTGGACAATCTGTTTCACTCAGTGCCATGCCCCGATGATTCCGCCATCGGTTGGGGTGTGACAAATTGGTATCAGAGCCATAACTATAGGGAATTAGGCAAGACTCGACCTAGTCCGGGTCGGAGTCTTAGATACCTAGACTATAGTTAAGAACCAACAGACCAACTCGAGTACGTCTAGTAGGAATTTCGTACGTACTTATTTCTCACTATCCTTGCTTATACTACACTATTTCTGCACTCGAATTTTCAACTATGAAAGTGGCAATAAGGTCGAGATTAGGTGTGAAAACCACAAACTCCCGACTGAATTGCTTAATCAACACTGCTAACAGGGGAGAATTATACCAAACTAGGGGTGAAACCCACATTTTGATGAAAGTGGCAATAAGGTCGAGATTAGGTGTGAAAACCACAAACTCCCGACTGAATTGCTTAATCAACACTGCTAACAGGGGAGAATTATACCAAACTAGGGGTGAAACCCACATTTTGATGAATAATCTCCTCTATTTCATCAAAACAGGAACGAAGTTGTTAAGCCAGGGGTGGAACCCTAACCTTGACGACTTGTTCCCTACATTTTACAAAAACTCCCACCAGAGTCTCGACGGACTCCAACGACCTGAAGTCACGACATGACCAACGGATGCGTGCCAAATGCCCAAGAATCGAGGCAAGGGCACAGTCCTGGAGGTTAAATGTGCGCAACGGGTCCTTGTGAATAGTCGAACCACTTTGGTTAGTCGAAGTCTACTAGCCGCAGACAATCTATTTCTTGAATTTCATGTGTTTCGAATTTGAGTCCGCAACTGCTGACTCTGATGTTTCGTCGATTTTATGTGCTTACCTGTTTATGTGTTTAAATTTTGGATTTGCTCGATTTCGCTTTCACTACGATCGACACACTCGACTCGCACTGCATTTCTACCTCAAAACGTTAACAAATCGCTAACTTATGTACGACGTTATGCTACGCTTATACTACACGACTGGATATATCAAACGCGAACACTATATCCGGACAATCGCGAACTGTGAAGGATAGGTTTCTGTATTCTGACTACATCTTGTGATTATGTGCTTATTTTGACTCCAAACGATTGCGTAACGACACGTTCAACGTGCGAAATCCGTGAACGTGCGTGACCGAACACACTAGATGTACAATTTACCGTGATTCTTATTGATCAGTTTGACAAGTACACGCTCCAAGAATCACTATTTGCCACTTTCTCTAGACCTAGGATTCTGTTTTCTGACCGCCTCTAGTAATTGAGGGTGTATTCGTTTTCTTGCTTCTGTGCTTACTTATTACATGATTATGTGCTTTTGTGGATCTGTGCTCTACATGCTTACGTGCTTATGTGTTTGCGTGAATCTGTGATTATGAGTCTATGTGTTACGTATTACATTGCGTGCTCCTAAGCTTTAGTAAGTAGTAGACGTGTGAGGTGAGATTCGAATACAATGTGATGAGTCCTGTGACGATGTCTGTTGCAGACCATGTCGTCTGGATCCCATCATGCACTCTCTCGTCAGGAAAAGAGAGACAAACGCCTTGCTTCCATCATCGCCAAGAGTGTGGCAAAGGCCGTGAGTGATGTTTATGAGAATGCCAGCAAATCATCCGAGGAATCGAGGACCGAAGCTCCCAAAGCTACTGCAAGGCCTTTCAGTTTCAAGCAATTCAATTCATGTGGGCTAAAAGAATTCACTGGCGAAGGAGGTCCCAGTGCACTATTCCACTGGTTTGATTCCATTGAGGTTACTCTGCGACAGAGTGGTTGCCCTGATGACCTCCGTACTCTGAATGCTACCGGCGTTTTCCAGTCTCGAGCACTAGACTGGTGGACGGCCGAGAGGAACAAGCGAGGGAACGATGCAGCCTACGGTCTGTCGTGGGATGAGCTCAAGGAAGTTATGTTAGAAGAATTCTGCCCTCCTCACGAACGTCAAAAGCTAGATGATGAATTTTGGCACATACAGTAAAAGGATGGTGACAATGCTGGTCTCACTGCTCGATTCAAACAGCTCAGCATTATCTGTCCCGATCAAGTCAAGACTCCCGACATGACAATCAAGAAGTACATCCGGGCCCTGCCCGACTGCGTTGCTGATTTCGTGCAAGCGGCTAAGACTACGACGATCGAGGAAACTTATCTGCTAACCGCTGAAATCAACGACAAGCGGGTTAAGGCTGGTGTCTGGGATAAGACTTCGAAGCATCTGCATCAAGCTACCGCTACCGCACCAACTGCTGAACCCACCTCATCAAGCAACAAGAGGAAGAACAAGAGAAAGAACAGCTCCAGCAACAAGAACTGTGCGATCACTGCTGCACCGATTCAAGCTGAACCTGTGGCCAATGCACCGCCTGCAAAGCGTGCATACACTGGGCCACACCCGCTCTGCCCTACTTGCACCTACCATCACCCGACTGCTATCTCTTGCCGCTTTTGTGCTCATTGCAATGTATACGGCCATTTTACTGCCAACTGCCGTATTCGTCCAGCTCCTGCCAATCAAGCTTTACTCACTGCCCCACAGGGTCAACAAGCTCCTCCGGCACCCGCAGTCAAAGCCAGAGCCTGCTTCGCATGTGGCGACCCGAACCATTTCGCCAACATGTGCCCAAACAGGGTAGTGAAACAAGAACCTCAACAGCAGCAGCAACAACAGGCCGCACGAGCCAGAACTTTCAACCTCAACGTGCGTCAAGCCCGGGCCGACAACAACGTGGTCAATGGTACGTTCCTTGTGAATGGTATTTATGCTTCATGTTTTTTTGATACCGGAGCCGATAATTGCTTTGTATCGTTCGAATTTGAGAAACTCCTTAGTCGTAAACGTTCCCAACTCTCCTCGGCATTTGATGTTGAAGTCGCTACCGGAAGAACCGTCGCTGTCAACTCTGTCATCCGTGATTGTACTCTTGAGCTCAACAATCACATCTTCCCAATCGACCTCATTCCGATGCAACTCGGAAGTTTCGACATCATAGTAGGCATGGACTTTCTTCGGGAAAACCATGCTGAAGTTGTGTGCTTCGACAAGATGATACGATTCTCGCTCGCGAATGGTGACTTATTGTGTGTTTATGGCGATACTACTTCAAGGGGGCTCAAGCTTATGTCGTGCGTGCAAGCCAGTAAGTATCTCCGCAAGGAGTACAGGGCTTTCTTGGCTAACATCGTAGTAGCGGACAAGGAAAAGAAAGAGAAGAAGGAAGTGAAAGACGTTCCTGTGGTTCGAGAATTTCCTAATGTTTTTCCAGAGGATCTTCCCGGACTACCACCAAGTCGTGATATCGACTTTCGTATTGACCTCATTCCTGGAGCCAATCCTATTGCCAAAGCTCCCTACCGACTCGCACCGTCCGAAATGCGTGAACTCTCAACCCAACTCCAGGAATTACTTGAGAAAGGATTCATTAGCCCGAGCACCTCTCCTTGGGGCGCGCCAGTCCTTTTCTTCAAAAAGAAGGATGGGTCGTTCCGGATGTGCATCGACTATCGGTAATTGAATAAGTTGACTATCAAGAACCGCTATCCTCTACCTCGTATCGACGATTTGTTTGATCAACTACAAGGCGCTACGTGTTTCTCGAAGATCGATCTGCGTTCAGGATATCATCAGCTGCATATCCAAGAGGAGGATATACCTAAAACCGCATTTCGTACTCGTTACGGCCATTATGAATTCGTTGTCATGCCTTTTGGTCTAACCAATGCACCAACGGCTTTCATGGATCTGATGAATCGTGTGTGTAAACCGTATCTCGACCGTTTCGTCATTGTATTCATCGACGATGTCTTGATCTATTCCAAATCGAAAACCGAACACACGCAACATCTACGTTTGGTTCTCGAGTTACTCCAGGGGAACCAACTCTATGCCAAGTTCTCCAAGTGTGAATTTTGGTTGGAGAAGGTTCAGTTTCTGGGCCATATTGTTAATAGTCAGGGTATTCACATCGATCCTGCAAAGATTGAAGCAGTCAAGAGCTGGGTTACACCTAAGAATCCGTCTGAAGTCCGTTCTTTTCTCGGGCTAGCGGGCTATTATCGACGATTTATCGAAGGATTCTCAAAGATCGCTGTACCACTTACCTCTCTCACTCATAAAGATAAGCCTTTTGTTTGGGGAACTAAACAAGAGACTGCCTTTCAAACCCTCAAGCGCATGCTTTGCAATGCTCCTGTTCTCACATTGCCCGACGGAAACAATGATTTCATTGTCTACTGTGATGCTTCCAACCTTAGTCTTGGTTGTGTTCTCATGCAACGGGACAAGGTCATAGCTTACGCATCTCGTCAGCTCAAAATCCACGAGAAGAACTATACAACCCACGATCTCGAGGTAGGCGCGGTTGTTTTTGCATTAAAGATTTGGCGACACTACCTGTATGGTACCAAGTGTACGATCTTCACCGATCATAGGAGCCTGCAACATATCTTTAATCAGAAGGAACTTAATATGCATCAACGCCGATGGGTAGAACTTCTCAACGATTACGACTGTGAGATTCGTTATCACCCAGGCAAGGCAAATGTTGTTGCCGACGCACTTAGCAGACGGAGCTACCTGCTTAGCACTCATAATGTTCAAGCCCAACATAATCTCGAAGCTCTCATCCGCGACGCTCAACATGCATGTTTTAACGAACGCACCCTGAAGAAAGAAAGAATCTACCACGATGGAGCCCAGCTTGTGAGCAAATCAAATGGGATATTCCACTTCTTAGACCGAATTTGGATTCCCAAGCGAACCAACTTGCGACAAATTCTGATGGACGAAGCTCACAAATCCCGGTATTCTATTCATCCCGGTGCTGATAAAATGTACCAGGATCTTCGCTATAAGTACTGGTGGCCGGGTATGAAAAGGGATATCGCTCTTTACGTCGGGAAATGCCTAACTTGTGCTAGAATCAAGGCCGAACATCAAAGACCCTCTGGCTTGCTCGAACAACCACCAATTCCCATGTGGAAGTGGAAGAGCATAGCTATGGATTTCGTAACCAAACTACCACCCACGTCATCAGGTCACAACAGCATTTGGGTTATAGTTGACCGATTGACTAAATCAGCTCACTTTCTGCCGATACGAGAAGACTACAAGGTAGAACGATTAGCCCGAATCTACACCGACGAGATCATTTGTAATCATGGGACACCTCGTGACATTATCTCTGATCGTGATGCTCGATTTACTTCGCGACTGTGGGAAACGTTTCAAACGGCACTCGGTACAACGCTTAATCTAAGTACCGCTTTCCACCCACAAATCGACGGTCAGACTGAAAGAACGATTCATACTCTTGAAGACATGCTCCGTTCGTGTGTCTTAGACTTCGGTGGTAATTGGGATAAACACCTGCCGTTAGTCGAATTCTCGTATAACAATAGCTATCATTCTAGCATCCAAATGGCACCATTCGAGGCATTATACGGAAGAAGATGTCGATCGCCTATTGTGTGGCACGAGATCGGTCACTCGCAACTAACCGGTCCGGAGCTACTACAAGAAACAACAGACAAAATTTTCCAAATTCGAGACAACCTAGTGAAAGCTCGGGATCGACAGAAAAGTTACGCCGATAAAAAGCGCAAGCCCCATGGCGTTGGTGACTACGTACTCCTAAAGGTATCACCTTGGAAGGGTGTAGTCCGATTCGGCAAGAAAGGGAAACTCGCGCCTCGATATGTTGGACCTTTTAAGATTCTGGAAAGGATCGGAAAAGTCTCCTACAGACTCCAACTACCGGAGGAACTTAGTAACGTCCACCCGACTTTCCACGTGTCAAACCTCCGAAAGTGCATAGCCGACCATGACTTACATGTTTCTCTCGATGATCTACAAGTGAACGAAACATTACACTTCGTGGAAAAGCCTGTCGAAATCATGGATTGCCAAACCAAGCAGCTCAGGCGCTCACGCATTCCTATTGTGAAAGTCCGATGGGAAGGCAAACGAGGCGCAGAGTTCACTTGGGAACTCGAAGGCGACATGAAGGCCAAATACCCACAGTTGTTTCAAGAGAAAGCTTAGCAAGAGAAAGTTCTCAAACGTGATTCACGGCGTTGCACAGCTTAATTTCGGGACGAAATTCTCTAAACAAGGGGAGGCTGTAACACCCCGTGTTTTCACAAGTCAAAGTCAAAGTCAAGGTCTGAGTCAAAGACCGATTTCGCACAACTTGACTTATAGAAATTTCTTTATTTTATTTGTATTATGTGGAGTAAGTGTCGTTAATAATAATAATCGAATTGTGTTAATCGTTATTCGATCGATCTACGACTGTGAACTATAGGAAGTAACAATGCGATAAAGTTAACTAATCAATAGTCAAGCTATGATAATCGAATCGACATCGAATCGCAACTCGAACTATGTATTTTACTTGTTGTTTATACGTGTGTGTGTGCCATACATGTTACCTGTGCATGTTTAATTATGTTATGTTGTGTAATCAAGCGAACCCAATCGAAACTCGAAATCTAACTCGAATGCAATCCAACTCGAACTCGAATCACGATCGAACCATGATAGATAGTGGAAAAGAGATTACGCTAGATACGAAGTAGTTGGGACTGAAAGTAATTTGACTAGGAAACCCTATCGAATCGAACCACCCGCAATAGAAATCGAAATATCAAAAATCGTCGCGCGAAACACTCGGAAGGTGCGACTGATCGATCAGGCTCCCAGCCGATCGAACAGCCAGCCGAACGGACTGCTGTCCGATCGGACAGGCTGTCCGATCGAGCTGCCTAGCCGATCGGCCAGCCCTTTCCTCTTTTGTCATCCTATAAATACCCCTGTCATTGTCATTCTTTCCACTTTTGGAAACCTCTGTTCGACCAGCACGCTCAACTCACCTTTTCTCAGATTTCTCTAAATTCCGGTAAGTTTTCGTCCTAAATCTTGTACTTTCTTGATCTATACACACTCCTACACCTTTCTATCTTTCAAATCATAATTTTTAACCGTGAAATCATCAAGAATCAAGTGTTCTAGGATGATGTCATCATGGGTTCTTGAAGAACTTTATGTTTTGGCCTCAATCCACCAAGAACAACTTGGATCTAGCCGATTTCCACATAAACAAACAGAGAACTTTCATAAGATCTAAACTTATACTCGGTGAAAAGGATTGGAAGATGGATTCCAACTTTCTTTCAACTCTTTTTCACTCAATAACTTCAAAACTTGTAGAAACGGACCCTGAGCTGGTTTACAAATCACTTCGGTGGTCGTACGGCTCAAGATCTG
The DNA here is from genome assembly GCA_030545235.1 of Helianthus tuberosus. Classification (NCBI taxonomy): domain Eukaryota; kingdom Viridiplantae; phylum Streptophyta; class Magnoliopsida; order Asterales; family Asteraceae; genus Helianthus; species Helianthus tuberosus. The sequence goes on from CM060399.1 coordinate 149,956,748, forward strand.
GATTCTACCCATGTGGTTAACCGACTTCGGGTTAAACGTTAAACTTCGTTCCGAACAGTCCACCGACCGGATTTGGGTGATTCCTGTCCGACCCAAGGAACCAAGTAAGGATGAGGGATCTATGGTTCTACTCGTTGTCAAAATACCTCAAAAGAACGACAAACAAACAGAACAACCAAGTATTAGACGCAAGGGCTGATCAGGTCAGGATGCTGACCGATCGGACTGCTGTCCGAATGGACAGCCAGCCGATCGGCTAGCACATGGTCCCACACAACCAAATTGTTTTGAAGAATGGTATTGAACGAACTGTTGTTCGATCGAACTACTGTCCGATCGGATTACTCTTCGGATCATGAGATACTATGCTTCAATACTTAATCAATTTTCAATATGTTCAATGCACTAGAAGTGCCACCCGATTGAACAGCCGTCCGATCAGGTGACACCCTGTTGTATGATCGAACAACAATTTTGTTATCCGATCGATCAACCATCCGATCCACTGAACCATACCTTGCAATTCATTAAAGTGGTTGACTATTGTTGACTTACCAACCGATCGAACACCTGTCTGATCCAAGGGCTAAACGTTGTAATTCATTTGAGTGCCTAACCGATCGAGTTGCCGGCCGATCGAACTGCCGTCCGATCGACCGACCTGAAAGGTAAAGGTACTTCAATGTTTTCAAATGCTACAACGAAAACTTCAAAAGTCAAACCATCATAAACAAACACATCCCTCTTAAAGGAAGGAACAATCCACTCGAACAGCCATCCGATCGGCCTACCGACCGACCGGACAGCAGACCGAACAGGCTGTCAACCGAACGGTCAGCCGTCAGATCGAACTGTCGTCCGATCGACCAGCTGTCCGACCCACCTACACTTGTTTCCCGCTTTACGTTTCACTTATCGTTATGCTACCGAATCTATTCAGGCTAACCGTACTCGCTAAGCGCTCCCTTCAATCCATAAATCACGGTGAGTATACTCGATCCCTTTTTTGCTTTAAGCACTTTTGGGTGTTACATACGTTACGAATATTCAAACTACAACTATCACACTACTCAAACTATTTGAACGCTAACCGTTAAAGCATGTTATACGTGGCTTATGAATGCTTGTTTGTTATGTTTACACATGGAATGTTGTCTACCTGCCTTAGCAACGATAGTACTATAGTTTGGACTCAGCACCCGTTCACACGGGGGTTGTTAAGGATCCTTTACTTGCATGGATTACGGTGGTAATCATGTATTGCGAACTACCTCGGGCAATCAACCCGCAGTCATTGGTATCGATGGATCTATGTCGATAACTAACGTGCTTCATTTCACTATGTGTACGTGCTGGTTATGCGTAAACGAATTCGAACTCTATATGCTATTATCAAACTTGTATGCTCACCTTTACGTTTTATGTATTGACTTTATTTTAACGTATGTGACAGGTGCTTAGGAAGTTTACATGCTCTCTGTGTTGTGATGAAATTGAAGCTAGGAAAGGAGGTCCTAGAAACCAATAAATAAACTATTTATGTTTAAATCTGAGTTGTCGGAACAGAATATTTGCCTAGATTTTATCTGTAATAATTTGTTTACTATTCGAGACATGGTATGGGACATGTTAATTTAAATTGAATGGTAATGATAGTTGTTATGGAAACTTCTGGACAATCTGTTTCGCTCAGTGCCATGCCCCGATGATTCCGCCATCGGTTGGGGTGTGACAACATCCAAAAGACGCTAGAAACATAATTTTTTATAAAATGTCCAAACTTTTCTCAATTGATAGGTAAAATACTAATATCATTAATGCATGAGTTTAACAAAATTTGGGCATGACCCGTCCGTAAAACGCGTATACCCCTCTTTTAACCATAATCAAAACAAATACAATTCTACAATCCATTCGACAAGATACTACTAAAAACCAAGACATCAGGTGAAAAAGTATGACTTCTAACAAGTTGTACAAAACAAACATATAACCCAAAACATCAATACGGATTAGCGGAAGCGCTTGATGGTCATAAAGTGTGCGTATGCTCGCTCCAACTTGCCAAGTCGCCTAAACTGAGGATTTACCTACGTTCAACATAAACAAAAGAAGTTAGCATTTCATCTCTAACATAATTGACTAATAACCCGACTAATCATTATAGCGACCTTGCATCTTTCATTTACATTACCAACCGTTAGACGGTTCATTACATGCTCGTCTCAATGTAGAGACTAGCATTGCTTTCTTAACATACCCGCTAACGACATGTACTAGTATGGTTATCATAACTTTCATTCGATTCATTCATAACGAACGAATTTATTCTTTACATACGATTACACTCCAACCCGATAAGACGGATTGAGTAAACTTTCATTCGAACATAATTAACTTCCCATACCCGGTCCGACTAGAAGGAACCGGATATGAAGTATTATCTTTCGTATCATATTCATTTCTCTTCATCCGTTTATGACGGTTCTAACTTTACTTTCAACAATATTATATATTTCAACTTTCACGATTCCAACATAACAACATAATACAATAGAGAATGTTATACATATGACAACATAATAGAGATAAGGTGTACACTAACGTACCTCGCTCTTGTGCGTTATCCGTTTTCCTAGCACTTGATATTTCTTCCTTCACGACTACATTAACATACTCATTCTATCATTTAGTCCATCCGATCATCATTTCATTATTCACAAGTTCTTCCGAATTTTACATAATTATTCTCTTAAGCATTTCATCGAACACTTGGCGGGTTTCGCATTAGTAGGACACTTGGCACAAGTATTTTAACACATAATTCTACTAGTTCATCTAGTAATTCTTCAATAATCAAACAAGTTCATATGACCTTTCAATCCCATATCTATACATCTAATGTCCACATACTACAAACAAGATCAATCATCAAGATTTCACATATATAATTTCACTTGATCATTCTACTCATGATAATTTTTCACCGAATGGGTTTTTGCTACAACTCCTAACAATTTATCAAAAACTGAACATCATTCTTGTCCTATTTCATAATCTTAACTTCTAACTACACATTTCATAACATAAACTCATGATTGGGTTGAAACCCAATCTTCTAAAATTCACAAAATCAAGAAATTTAACTTACCACTTCACTATGTGTGTATAGATGATCGAGTTTTTGAATCATGCAACCGATTATCTTTAAAATCCTTTGTCAATTTGCTGCAATTAGCAAGAACAAGGGTTTTCTCCTTGTTCCCTTGTGTTGTTCGAACCCAGCACACACACCAGGAGTGTGATTTGGGTTTTGATTTCTTTTAATCCCCTTTCTTTTGTTATTTTTCACATGTGCCCCTTCTAGTTTGTATTGTTATTTTATTTAGGCTCTTCTCATTATCTAACTAGTATTTTGTAACATTTACATTTACTAGGTTAGAATTTTAATTAATTTAGCTCGTATGTCTAAAGTTCATTTTTGGGGTGTTACACGATAATGATATCAAAGCTGCCCAATTGCATGGGTATTAGATCAATAGTAAACACGTGGTCGTTAAGAGTCAAGGAGCAACCACTTAGAATAAAATCTACTAGAATCGACTTTCCATCGGCAATCTCCACCGAGAACGACTTAGGTAACTTAGAGCGTGCACAGTTTAACAAAGATTCAAATTCTACGGACACAAAGCTTCGGTCGGAACTAGTATCAAATAGTATCGAAGCGTAAAGGTTATTCACAAGAAACGTACCATTAACGACGTCATTGTCGTTACGAGCCTGGTTAGCATTAAGATTGAACACTCATCCACGAGCGGCTGGCTGTTGATCCTGGTTCAGCTGAGGACACTGGTTGCGAAGGTGAGTAGTATCTCCACATTTGTAGCATCCACGAACAGCGTTGACTGGCCTCGGATTCTGCGGAGGAGCTAGGAGAGTTGGTAGGGCTGCCTGAGTTGGGGCTTGCTGAGCTTGTTGAGCTGGGTTAGCTTGACGATAATAGGGGGTCGTGTAACCATAGCGATTGCAGTTGGTACACAAACGACATGCAGAGTTAGCAGGATGATGAAAGTTACAAGTTGTACACTTGGGGTGAGGCCTAGTGTACTGCCTCCTTACTTCAGGAGCAGTAGGGTTCTGAATAGCAGCAGCAGGAGCAGGCTTAGCAGTAGGGTTTGCAGCAGGAACAATAGCATTGCATCCTGAACCCTGAGACTTTCGCCTCTTGTTCTTGCTACCACTAGACGACTGGGTAACTTGATTCATTGTTTTCGAAGGGGCGGAGTTTCCGAACTATTTATCACGTACACGATTGTTGTTCAAACTTGCTGCCAGATGATAAACTTCTTCAATTGTCTCGAGCCGAGCTGCTTCAATCGAATCTCTCATAGCAGGAGGTAATCTATTGATGTACTTGGTTATCATGCGCTTAGGGGTAGAAACCAAGTGAGGAACGATCAAGCTGAGCTGCTTGAAACAAGTACTATAAGACAGATCATCATCACCAATCTGCTTCAAGTGCCATAACTCTTCTTCGAGCTTCAGTTGTTCATGGGGATGGCAGAATTCAAGCATCATCAATTCTCGCACCTCAGCCCATGGAAGAGCATAGGCTTCTTCATTGGAACAGATGTTTCTATCATGTGACCACCACTCCAGAGCTCTGCCTTGAAACATTCCCGTTTCACTCCTAGTCTTTAGGTGCTCTGGGCACTCGCTGTTAATGAAGGTAACCTCGATGCTGTCAAACCATTCCAGCATAGCAGTCACCCCATCACTGCCCGTGAAAGGCTTAGGGTTGCAAGAGACAAAGTGTTTGTAGCTGAACTTTGCAGGTTTCTCTTTCTCTGTCTTTGAGTCAACAGAAGAGGGCGGAGTGTTCGATCCCTGGATCTCAGAAACGATCTTTGGCACGACTTGAGCGATCTGGTCGGCCATGAAGGACATCATCTTTTTCTGAGACTTTTCCCTGGATCTCTTGAGAGTGTCGGATAGCTTACGAGAAGACTTCCTAAGATCCAACAAGAGGATCGTATAAGTCTAGATCACAAAGTCTCACAACATAGATTCACACACGATAGATCAAAGACTCAAGATTCAACAAGATCCACATAGATTACAGATTTAGAATTCCAACAAGTTTTACATAGATTCAGGTAGATTCCGATAGATTCAACACCGCAAACCCACGACCTTCACATGGCACGTTGTACGAAGTTTGGCAACATGTCATAAACGCTTATATATAGGAAGTACCAGCGGCGTATCCACCACGCTTCGGGCACATCGCTTCCGCCTCGTACTCAGTGTCATGTTACGTGTCGTAATTGCCAAACATAACAACACACTCACCATCATCATCATACGCTCGTAGTTTAACCCAGTAGATTCACATAGATTTAACCTAATAGATTCATGTAGATTCCAATAGAATCCAATAGATTCACATAGATTCCAATAGATTCACGTAGATTAGAGTTAACAACCTCATCACAAAACAACGAAATCCCGCATGGCACGTGCTACGAAAGTTCGGCAACATGACGGAAGCACTTATATATAGGAAGTACCAGCGGCGTATCCATCATGCTTCAATCATGCCACATCCGTCTCGTCATCGGTGTCGTGCTTCGTTACCCATAACATTAGATTCCATCACATCTCACATAGATTTCACATAGACTAACCAAGTAGATTCAACAACATAGATTAATCCAGTAGATTCAACAACTTCAACCCGAGTCCATAAAACTACGAACTTCACTTAGCGCATGGTACGAAGCTTCGGCAGCATGCCAAAAACACTTATATATAGGAAGTACTAACAGCGTATGCACCATGTTTCGGATATGCCACATCCGCCTCGTCTTCGGTGCTAGGATACGTTTCGTATTTTGTTTCTCAAAACAACACACACATACTTAGATTACACATGGATTATGCTAGAATACACATAGATTTCTCATGGATTCCATGTAGGTTACGCAAGTAGTTTCCCATAGCTTAGATTTAAACCATTTCATCACCGGTCTGCAAAGCACTAAGTTTCGCATGGCACGTGGTACGAAAGTTGGTAACATGCCTGAAACACTTATATATAGGAAATACTAGCGGCGTATCCACCATGTTTCAGACACGTCACTTTTGTCTCGTATTTCTATGCCATGTTCCGTTTAGTGTTCTACAACCACAATAACACATAGATTCATCAGATAGTTTCACATAGTATCGTAGTCGATCAGGATTCCCACATAGATTAGCATAATGAACAAAGCTTCATAAATTTAGCTTGATTCTGAGATTAGAATTAGTGTTTTAGATTGCGGACGTACGTGTGAATTGTGTAAAAAGTCTCAAAATAGACGAGGAATCAAGTTTAAATCCATACATAAAATCGAGATAACATAAAAGATAGGCTCATAAAACAAAGATTGTTCCGGTAGAGGAACGATGACTAACCAAAGTGGTTCGAACCCCTTTCGAATTGAGGCAGCGTGTCCTGACTTTCTTAGACAAATACGTCATCGATGTTAGGCCTACAATATTCATCCTTTTGGTCATTTCACGTTCCTAATTGATTGGGAATTCCGAGACTTTGGCGAGACGTAAAATTTAAAGAGTGGGACTAGTTATCAAGGTCTGAGTTTCACCTCTATCTTGACAACATCGTACCCCAATAGCGTCGGTACTTATCAACAGATAAGACCTACTAGGATAAAATAAGGAAATTTCCCATCAAGTTTCGGATGTTACTCCTAACTTGAGGACAATTTCGTGCAAAATACAAACACTGATTAGCAGTGTTTTTCAAAGTATCAAGTGTATATTGTGTCAGCCTTAGGAAAGGCATGTAAGTTTAAAAGGAAAATGTGCTGCTAGGAAGCAGATACGGTAGAATGCATAAGTCTTAAACAACAGATAAGAGTCAAGATTCCTAGAACTATAGACTAGGGCAAGTTTTCCTACTTATCCTAATTCCCTATAGTTATGGCTCTGATACCAATCTGTCACACCCAACCGATGGCGGAAACATCAGGGTGCGGCACTAAGCGTTCAGATTGCTCATGAGATTCCATAACACTAGAATATTCCGATATATATATATATATATTAGATTGGTTCAAACATTGTCTAACAAGATCCACAACCAAACACAATATCAAGTACAATCATCAGTCTTGTTTCAAAGTTTCTAGATTTAACTAAGATGTGTTTTTAAGTAGCATCTTAGCAAGTTTCATGGGTCCTAGCATCATGTTAGCCTGCAACATGTATTAAAATAAAGTCAGTACAAAATGTACTGGCGAGTATACAAGTTTGAGTATATAGCATAATAGATTCAAAAGACTCATATCCATAATGTAAATGATAACAAAATAGTTTCAGCCATGCTAGTGTTCGCAGTCCAAGTGATAGCCCAAGTGTCTTGACGATTTGGTGTTTTCCCAAGACTCAGGGAAAACTAGAATCCTCCTAACAATACCCCGAGAATAATGGGAGGTGCATCTCCTATAGCGCTACTATTGTTAAGGCGGAACTACACACTCTGGATTAAACGTTCACATAGCATAAAGAATCAAGAATCACAAGTTTCACATACACATAGGATAGAGTTTAGATTCCAAAAGTTTCAAGTATCATAGTTTAATAGAATACATGTTGCATCCCAAAGTTTAAAACAAAAAGGGATCGAGTATACTCACAGTGATTGCTTAACAGATTAACCATTATTGGATCAAAGGGAGCTCTTTAGGTTTAGCCTGATTAGATTACAACAGATAAGTGTCGGACAAAACAACGAGATTACGCAAAGTGTCGGATCAGTCATCTTGATCGGATGGTTGTTCGATCGGACGGTAGTCCGATCGGATTGCCATTCGATTGAGGTGACTATAGTGAGTGGGGGAATGGATTGCCATCCGATTGGATGGTCATCCGTACTGATGGCCATCCGATCGAATGGTCATTCGATCCAACTATTTGGGATTCAAATAGTTAAGTCAAGTGTTCAACTCTGGTCACTCCGATCGGACAACAGTTAGATCGGATCGCCATTCGATCATGGAAGTTTCCAAAGTTTCAAGGTTTCAAAGTGTTTAAGGTTACGAGGCATGTGTCACCTGATCGGATGGCAGTTCGATCGGATGGCTATCCGATCGGATTGCCATTCGATTGAGTTGTCCTTGTCCCGTTCATAACCTTGTAAAGTTTCTAAGTTTCTGGTTTAACGGCGTCGTCACGGTACGTCTTAAGACAACGGTAAACACATCAATGTTCAGTCGTTCTGATCGGGTGGGAATCACCCCATCCAATTAGGTGTCTGTTCTTGATGGTGTTCATGTCAGAATCCATACCTTGATTATCTTCTCCGGCAACAATCTGTTTTCCAAGCCGACTCCAGACTAATCATCAAGTCTATAGTCCGTTTGAGTCTGGATTCTACCGTTTTAAGTAAGAGTTTAAGAACAATGATGAGAGAACATGAGTTTTTAGCATAAAAAGTCTAGATTTGTCAGGATTTGCTGTAAAAGCATCCGAAATTCCTTAGATCTGAGCTAGATCTTGAATGGAATGACATCATTCAACAGTTTGTACAAACCGCCATGATGACGTCACCCTCAAGAGCTCGAATCCCAGAGATTTCACGGTGAAAAGTGAGATTTCAAAGGAGAATATCATAGAGAATAGTGTAGAGATCAAAGAAGTACAAGAATCTAGTGTAAAACGTACCGAAATCATCGAGAAATGGATGAAAAGAGGAGTGCATACGTCTGGTCGAATGAGGCTGTTACATTAGTGAGAAATGATGTGACATGTCCTATTTATAGTGTATGAGAGGAGTGAAGGCGGTGTGGCACAGATCAGATGGCAATTCGATCGAATGGCCCTCCGATCGGATGGTCATCCGATCGGATTGCCATTCGGTCAATCCCATCCTTTCCGCGTTCCCGTCTTTGTTTCGTTTCACGAGTTAGATTAAGCGTTGCGTTGCGTATTATTGGGTAATAGTATCACATAACTAGATTACATCATTAACACCTTAGTTTCCAAGTTTCATAGATTCCGCCAGTGACAAGTCTCCAGTCTCTCGTTCAACCAAGTCTCAAGTTGCACGAGTCTCAAGAGTCAAGCACCAAAGTATCAAGTATCAAGAATCATAGTTTCCAAGATTCAAGTATCTAGAGTCAAGAATCTAGCTTCCAAGTATCAAGTATCAAGAATCAAGTCTCATAGCGTTAAATACCAAGAATTAAGTTTCTAGAATCAAACATCATAGTATTAAGAATCAAGAATCTAGATTTAAGCATCTCAAGTATCAAAAGTGTCAAGTATCACATAGATTAGGGACTAATATTGACATTAGCTAAAAGTCGAGGGACGCAGGTGTTACAGGAACGCTTTCTTCGCCGTGAGTAACTCCACCACCGTCGGCGGCTGATTTGGTCGAAATTGACACACCCCCCGTTGACCTGAACCAGGTATGCATATCTCCTTTTTAGTTAGATCGGGTCTTGCATGTTTCTATATCTAGAGATTCAACATTTACATATTAGACGTTTGGGTGTAGCTTGGTGAACTTTTAAGCGGGTCGGATATGTATATCAATTTCATGGTTTAGATTGTGAAGTTAAAACTCAAATCAAGATTTTGTTGCAGCTTCAAAGTTTGAATTTTCAATACCCTAAATGTTGAATCTGTAAATAATTGTTGCATATGAATTGGGTTGTTTTGAACATCTGATTTTCACTTCAATTTGTGAAACTAAAGGATAGAAGATGGTTACCAGGTTCGGGGTTGAAATTGGTAGTAACTGAAGAACAGTAGGCGCGATCGATCTGAAAGGAGTAGCTCAGATTCACCCTTGTATGTATTCTATAATTTACTATTTATTTTTTATTTTAATCATTATACATATTGTATAGATATATAATGATGTAGCTAGTATTTCATAACCCATAAAGAATTTTGTTTCAGCTGACATATATGCAATTTTGTTTCGGATAGAGTAAATATGCAATTGTACACACTCAATCAATAATGGCTGTATATGATGGCTTGCATTGTACACATTCAATCAATAATTCACAATAAATTTTTTAAACATACCTCATATTAGCAATACTTTTTAAGAAGACTAAACAAAATTACAGATTTAGGTTTATAGACTCAAAAAGACGTGTATTTCATAGTATGTATACACAGAAAGAATTCGACGCTATCTGCCGAAACAATACACATACGCCGGAATGCACAACGTATAGATTACATGGTTCATGAACATTCAATATGCACGAGCTAAACTATGGGCAAACTCTTAACCTTGCTTTTATTTTGCATGCAAACAGGTACTTGTAACTTACTGGCGAGTCTCGGCTTGACATTCAGTTTAACCTTGGATCGATCACCAATGTGCTATCAATCACAACCCGAGTCACTAGAACCCTTCTTTGAGCTGATAGAGCATCATTCATTCGATCTATTTGGAGCAGAAGTTGTTTTTATTTTCTAAAAAATAGATTGGTAAACTCATTAATTGTAAGTTACAAGGAACCACATGAAGGAAATTAGAAAACATATGTATTGATTTCACCAAAAGACACCTGGTAAAGACATCTCCAAACGCTAGAATAGGTGATGCAACTTGGTAAACTTTATGTTATTTTGTTATGCAACCGTTATTGATTAAATGTATATAATTATTGATTTTTGTTATGCAGTTTCTCGATTGGCAAACTTTATTTTATTTTGCTCTAATTGTCAAAGTTAGAAAATCATATATTGATATTTTTTTTGTTAAAGGGGTTGGTTTTAGGTGCACGATGTCGGAGCTATCAAATGTGTTTACAAAAACACTATGAACTTTGTGCACATCCGACAACCATTTCATCGGTTGTGGTTTGTGGTTCTAAAGTACCCACTGTTGTTGGTGTGTAGAAGGGAGATTATAAAATGGTTGTTACTGAATACCTATCGTTGTCTGCTATTTATCTTATTGCCCTTTTTAAGGATGGTGGGTTGTACACACGGTAACTTCCATTGCCACTTTTTATGCCGGTATGATCAGTTTTCTGTAAATTGTGGCTTTAGATGTTGTATATTCAGCTTTTGCCATTATCATTCATAACCTTTTGGCGTGTTTGTACTTACTTAATGCCCATTGACTTTTTCCAGATACAAGGCTGTGATGAGTGAATAGATTCGATTGAAAATTGCTAAACATCAACCTATAGCGTGGCAAAATTAAAAAAAAGCGTGGGCTTGGTTTGGTCAAACGATGGGCGTTAGTGTTGATATCGGTGGAAGCAGCCGTCAACTCCGGCAAGTATACTGTTCTGGGAAGGGCGTTGACGATGTGGTGGTCTTATTATATCAGAGCAGCCATGAGGCACTCAGGTGGAAACATCGCCAGCAGGGCGGCTGGGGTTTCTATGTGATGTCGACGGCGACACGACCCTCTCTCAATATTTCAACAGGTTTTGATTTATGCAAAATAGAGTTTTAGTATGACTCTTGATTCAATATGTTTTCCATGTTTATTTTTTTTTCCGATCAGTTTTAGAATTTGAAATTTAGCTCCACATCTGATATCTGATGTATTCATCTTCAATATTTGGTTCAGGGTACGCACCAGTTAGCTGGGTAGTTTAATTTATGTGTGGTTTTACTCTGTTGACAGTTTGTTATTTAGCATTTCATCTACACGTTAGTACTATGAATGCACATAGCGTGTTACATTGACCCTGATTATTGGATTTGCATCCATTTTATTCATATTTGTATGTAGATAACTGTAACACCCGTCTTAATAAATCAAGATTTTAATAATTAAGATACACATTTTAATGCTAAAATGTGACTTTACAAAAACTTGACTTACTTCCATTCCCATATGATTACAATATTTCAAAACATATTTGTAAGTGTTTACATAATTCACTTATAACAAATACAAATCCAGATTTGTCACGGAAGCTTCATTTAATGTGTGTTCGGTTCTCGCTCGACGCTTGATCTTCATCCGGGACTCTAGACATTCACCTATGATCAAAACCAACTTAGAAGTCAGTTTTGATAGTTAAATAACAAGTACAACAAGGTAATTGGGTCAAATAATCGAAATAAACAAAATTTTCAACATTTTAGCCCGTCGCCGCGCGCGACGGCAAATGGCTTTGACCGTGGCGCGACGCCACAGTCCCATTTTGACAGAATGTGTTGATGCTGATGCTGCATATTCGCCAAGCTAAGTTTTAATCAAAACCAAACTTCAACATGGCATAACTTTTGATCTAGACCTCCGTTTTACGCGATTCTTTTTCCTACACGTTCGTAATTTAATCCTCCATCTCATGGAGTAAAAATCCGACATCTGAATTTACAAAATTTTAGATTTCAAGCTCTCGGCTTGAAATTCATTTAAGACCCTTTTGACCCATTCATGCTTTTACCAGACTAATTTGTTATTTTCCTTCAAAATACCATGGTCATCATATTCTATCCGTTTACTAATCATCAAGATTCAACTTTACGGGTTCCTTAAGAAATTTTAACCCATTTTGCATATACACTCGTTTTGACCCGTTACGAGTAATTTACATCTTTAGACTTAAATCATGCTTCTATTGGTTTACATCTTATCCCCATTTTTATACGAATTCCAAAGACTCAATTTAAACAAGACGTCTATTTCAAAAAAACTCTTTAAAAGTTGTTTGTCCCATTTACCCCTCAAGGGCTTTTTGGTCAAAATTTAGCCCTTCATTTGTGCGACGAAGGAATTCCGCTATTAATTGACCAAAATATCGCCGTTAGCTATAATTCTAAACATGTGTACCTGGCCCGGGTCAACTAATAGACCCAATTTATACCTTGCTTTTATTATCACATGTACTATGGCAACGCAATTATCCGAGTTGCTACTCGTTCCTGTTAACATAAGGCTCAACAACCATATTAGTCGATATTGTCAAATAGCGTTATCACCACCATTTGACCCGTTTGGACTATATGCCCAACGTTATCTATTTAATCAAAAACATGGTTTTTGATTTCTAATTCTTACATCCATCCCATCCCGGATTTTTCTACCAAATCCTTTTTCTCTTAAATTCCTTTCTTACAAATTTAACCCGTTTCGGCTTACGCCATGGGTATCATTTTAACTTCGATTTACATTAGTCGACATTTGACCAATTTCCATTTTTTCTTCTTTACCCTTTTTCCTCATTATTAGATTACACTACAAGGTATAGAATAAACACATATTCTACAAAAGTGTGTAAATTACACTTACCTCTCATCCGGCTTGCGCTTCTCTTCTCGTACTTGATTTATTTGACCGCTTCTTTCCCAAGCCTCCACCTAGCTCGTTTAAGCGTCAAACTATTGTCAATCATTTACAAGGCGGTTAAATTAGTCATTAATAATCACGACTATTCCACCTTACTTATTTTCTATGTCGAAACTACTATTCGACTTCATGATTAGTTAACTTAGTTTGTCAAAGTTAACTACTTTCAACCACATGGTTTACAACATTAAGTCTAAATCAACATAATATTTAGAACCCTTATCACTTCATATTACGCGAAATTGCCATATCATTCAAATACGCGTTTTCACTCTAATTTCAACACTTTAGTTCTCATCTAGGCATTTTAACAAACACCTAATGTGTATAATTTGTATTCTTCTTTTATCAAGTTCATGATTATCGTTTTAACCAAGTTTTAACATCAATTAACATGTTCATATCAATTTTTCGCATCTACAACATCAGAATTTACTTACGAAAATTCAAATTACACTAGAACAACTATCAATTTCTAGTGTTTAACATGTTCATACTAAAACCCACTTATCACCTTCAATGGTGATCATGAATTCACAAGAATTAGGCCTAACTTCATCATATACTTGTCTAGGATTTACTCCTAGACACTACAATGTTCCTATCTCATCATATAACAAGCATGCAATCATCTAATTCGAATTCTCTAGGTTTGCTCAGAAATTCAACTAGAGATTTCTCATGAAATTTACATATCTCGTGACTCTTTTTTCAGTGGAGATCACTAATTCGTACTCGGATTTTGATTTAGACTTGATTTGGACCTTCAATTTGAGAGATTTGTGAGAGTTAGGGTTTGCTTCTTTCTCCCCTGTCCTCTGGTCGATCCACGCACGCACACACACTGGGTGTGTGTGTGTGTTGTGTTTTATTTTTAATTTTAATAAAAAAGTTTCCCTTCTTGGCCATATTAGTCCCTCTTGTTTCATTTATTATAAAAGAAGCTATATCTCATAGCTTTTCATTTAGTTACCCATTACTAACTAGGTTAACTATTCCTAGTTAACTTGGTGGGTGTGGGGAATTATAACCCGTTTTATTTTTAAGTCCCGTTAACTCGGGCTTCTAATAAACCGTGTTTTCTCAAAGCGTTTATTCTTCTTTTTGATTAATATAAGATTAATTATTTAAATCCTAATATTCACCGGGTTAATTTTACCACTAACGGTATTTTACTCGTCTTTACTATTAACGGGGTTTAATTACCAAACCCATTTTTGGGGTGTTACAATAACTAAGCTACAAACAAGCTTATAGTGAGAGGTGCCCCTATTTAGATACATAAACTTTTCTTTTAAAATGCATTAGTTATGACTTAAAAGTTCTCAATTTTTTCTTCCTTATTTTTTCATTATTCACCTCTTATGTAAGTTTGGAACTTCAAAGGATTGATAGAATGATTTGCTGCTCATTTCAGTCACATGGTTGGTGTTTTAAGATGTTTATGTTTGGTGCAAGAGTATGTGTGTGCGTTTGATGAGATTTATTAGTTATGTGTGTGATGAATTAGGCTTGACTCCGGCTTTCATAGAGCTAGTGCTAGAGGTTTTTGTGTCAATCGAGGAAGATAGAAAAAAAGGTGGAAAATGGGCTTGAATGCTATTTCAAATGGGAAGTTAGTTGTTCTTCTTTTATCAGGTAGACAAGTATGTCTTATGTTATATTAAGTTCATTTTTAACTATTTTCATCATGATTCACAATTTTTAATGTTGATTTGATCTTAGTTAGTTTAAGTTTGGATATCCCAAACTTTGCTTTGTTAAAGGAATTATTTTGACTGAATGATATATGTAAGAATTGTTTTGACTTCTACCTTCTTTATAATTTTGGAATTGTTTTGTTAGTGTACTAAGACCCGTGAGTTGAGTCAAACGTAGGACGAAACCATTCAACCTTGATCGTACTTGGCGGAATGTAACAAACAGTTTGCTTCTACTTTATGTGAAACCGAACGTCGCAATCTGATTTTGTTTGCTGCATATACAAAATTTCAGCATGATAAATTAATGACAAGTCGCTATTAACGTAAGGAATACTTGCACCCGTAACTAAACGAATCCGCGCGACAACAAGTACACCTAGTTATATTTAACAATCGACAATCCTCTTTAAAAAAATAATTTTCTCAGTATTTAAAAGTATAATATTGTATTAAACACTCTTGCTAAAAAAATGTTTTTAATATTACATATTGGTCACCATACGCCAACAAATCATACAAAAATGAGATCAAAACGTGCAAGCAATATGATTCTTGAACTAGTATGACATTGGCCTTGCTCTTTGAATATTCCATAGTACATACAATCATTCCATTAACCAATTATATTATAGTACATAATATAATATAAAAACTAACCACGTTAATGTTAAAAAAACTTAAATATCATCTAACTTTGTATCTGTAAACTATAATATAAAAATGAACCATTGTTAATGTTAAAAGAACTTAAAGGATTTTAACCCATATCACTTTTGTGAGGACAAACAAACACCATAACACCTAATCACTAGGTAATCAATTATACATATTATATTATACATATTAATTTGAATTCGCGATGAATAGTGTTTTTAATTTTTTAAACATTCTTTATAAGTTTTTTAATAAAAGATTATTTATCATTTAGTTTATTTTTTAGTAACTTGCTCATGTTGGTTTTTTTAATCTAATTCTGTAACTATACTTTTTAAACATTGTGATATAAATTTTCATTAAAATGGATATTTTGAATTTGCGATGAATAGTGTTTTCAAATTTTTAAACATTCTTTATAAGTTTTTTAATAAAAGATTATTTATCATTTAGTTTATTTTTTAGTAACTTAGTTTATTTTTAATCTAACTCTGTAACTATACTTTTTAAACATTGTGATATAAATTTTCATTAAAATGGATATCGTGCCGCTATCATACCAAATAGAACCGGAACCGACGATGTATTGCATTTTGTAACACCCTTATTATTATTTAACGATTTTCGTATAATTTACGAAAATAAACGGGTAATTAGAATTTCAATACATTGAAAATACGGGTTTCATTAAACTTTATTTACAGAATTAAAACTATACAAAATAACATGTTTGAGTTCGTCATTTAACAAAACAACGATACAAAGTGCGGAAGCTTATTTCTTGATCGTGTTCGGTTCTTCGTTGTGCTTGATCGTCCGCCGGTGCTAAAATAATACCTGAAACTCATAAAACATGAGTTGGATTAGTCATACGTAACTTAGAACGTATTTAAACGAGTCCGGGAAGCGAAACTGATTAAAATAAAAAAATTTCGCCAAAACAGGGCTCCGTCGCGCCACGCGACGGCGCCACGTTGCTCCCTCGAGCCACGCGGGGGAGACCAGTTTCCAGCAGGCTGCAGCTCAGTTCAGCTATGCCAGTTTTTACGGAAACGGCCATAACTTCTTCGTTATTGATCCGTTTTACCCGATTCTTTTTCCTACGCGTCCGTAATTTAATCCTCCATCTTATGGAGTTATAATCCTACATCCAAAATAAGAAATTTTGAGACTTCTAAGCCTTTGACTCGTTACCTTTTTACCGAATTTTAACCCGTTTATGCATTTTATCAAACAAACGTATTTGTTTGATTTCTATATCACATACACTTCTTCAAATTAATGTTACCTACCATATTAGGTTCTAATCATAGGTTTATTACACAATTTAAACCCGTTTTCGCTCGTATGCTTATTTTGACCCGTTAAGGGTATTTAAGCACTTTCGAGCCTAAAATCGCTTTCATTTGTATCTAACTTTATATTTTCACATTTCTTACCAAGTAGTCTTCCACCACAACTATATTTGTAGTGGATTTAATATGGAGATACATATATTCCGAGTTTTATCCCTCGGACTATCATTTTACGGCAAAGACCCATATTGAGTCATTTGACCCAAGATTTACCCTTTTCATTCTTTATACTTATTCAAAGTATTTGCTTGATCATATAACTTGTTTTTAAATGACTCTTAAGGTTCATTTACTCGATTTTGTTTACGAGGGCGGTTTGGTCATCTTAAACCCTTTCTTTACAACAAAGGACTTTTCATGTCGTAATCGACCAAAATTCCACTTTTTAAACTAGGATCTTGTTTAAATAGCCATCATGTTTTTAAAACACAATGACAATAACTTAAATCATTCGGTTTACTTAAAAGATAACCCAATGTCCATTTTAACTTGTTTAGCCCTCATTGAACTTCAAGTTCTAATGATGATTTGACCAATTATACATACCTAGCTCGAATCAATATATTGACCCGTTTTGATACCTTGCCTTAGTAGCCGCTAAGTAATAGCGATGTCAACATTCAATCGATATTTATTCCTGTAATCATGCAACTCGACAAAACATTAGCCGATATTGTCAAAGGGTGATATTTTCACCTTTTGACCCGTTTGGTCTATATGACCATTTAATTTTGCGAGATGGATTTATCATCATCTCATATACATGACTCGTTGCGTTTAATACCGAACGGTCATTTTACTTATAAACCGTTTATTACCTCTTTCGACTCTTTATGTCTTACGCGGAAAAGCGTCTTTTTGAAACCAACAGTTATTGTCAACGTGTGACCATATTACCGTTTTACCCTTATTAATTGTATTGATTTACCTGACAAGGTAATCATTCAAAACTCGTTATTTATTAGTCATTGCATGACTAAATGATCTTATTAGCTCTTTTTAATCACTCAACATGGTTTATCGTTATTGTCTTTTGTTCCGAACCGCACATGTCGGGTCGAAACATCATAAGTCAAATATGACTTTAGATTATTCATAATCTATAAATCCAATAGATATTAATAAAAGGTGTAAGCTTTAACTTACCTAGCATCCAAGCAACGTTTTCTTTTCGTACTTGCTCCGTTTGACCCGCTTCCTCCCAAGCCTCCATCTAGCTTGTCAAGAGTCAAACTATTATAAAAATTCGTAAGATGGTTAGATCAATCATCGTCTAACACGATTATCCCACCTTACGTATTTTCTATCACTTTAACAAATTCAAGTGATTATTATCATTATCGAGTTATTTTAGCTTTCGATTATCAAAGCTAATTATTCGTTCTTTAAGCAAGAACTAAAGGTTTCCATCTCTATATAAACCCGTCTCATCATAACATTAGGCATTTATCCGAACCCTAATATGATCAAGCTCTACATATCAACTAGTAGACATCATGATTTCAAACATCTATTTTCATGAATTAAAATCACCAATTCCATTATAATATACAAAACCCAATTCAAGTCATGTATGAACACATACTTAAACCCATAAATTGTTCAAGTATCTTCATAATACTACCATCCGTGATGGTTTTAAACATAATTATATCATATTATCAAAACCCACTTGATAATCTACTTGTTAATCACTTAGATGTAACCTTACAATCAAGTACTTCGTAATTTTCTTCAAAACTAACGAAATTAGGCATACATAAACACCTAATTTCATTTATGGATCATAATCCATCCATTTATTTGCAAGTAACCTACTTGTCTCAAATTTCAACTTCAACCAATCTAGGTTTTGTGACATACCTTGTGATCCCCATGACTCGGTGATCGTTTCTATGCGTTCATGCATCGATTTGGGTCTTGGATTGACCTTCAATTTGTTGATTTTGTTGGTTTTATGGTTAGAGCTCTTGGAGCTCATCTCCTGGTCGAACTCCACGCACACACACACCCTTTTTGTGTGTGTTTTGTGTTAATTTTTATTCTTATAAAACCATTTTCAACTTAACCAACTTTGGTCCCTCATATTTTGGCTAGTTATTAAGTTAGCCACAACCTAGTTCTTTCTAACAATATTCCCACTTGTTAACTAGGTTTGGTATTCCTAGTTATCTTAGTGGGTTCGGGGAAATTATGACTAAGTTTATCTTAAGTCCCGTTAACTCGGGTCTCTTATAAACTTTACTTCTTTAAAAGCTTTTATTCACGTTTTATTTAATATTAGGTATAATTATTTAAATCCTAATATTTACCGGGTTAATTTTTACCACTAACGGTACATTACCCGTCTTTTAGTATCAACGGAGTTTAATTACCAAACCCGTCTTTTACTCGGTGCAGTTCACAACGTTTTTCACGTGTCGAATCTGAAGAAATGTCTGTCAGATGAGACCTACATAGTTCCTCTGAAGGAACTCACTATCGACGAGCAGTTACGATTCGTCGAGGAACCAGTCGAAATCACGGACCGGGATGTTAAGGTCATCAAGAGCACTAGAATACCCCTCGTTCGAGTTCGTTGGAACTCACGTCGCGGCCCGGAGTTCACCTGGGAACGCGAAGATCGGATGAAACAAAAGTATCCCCAACTGTTCGCAAACAGTACAACCACTACTGAGGCCGAAGCTACGGAATTTCAGGACGAAATTCCAGATCAACGGGGGGTGGATGTGACACCCCAGGAAAACCGGGAAAACTATACAACTTAACTAGCTTCCTCAATGAGTGCCCACCAAATTTCGGGACGAAATTTCTTTCAACTTGGGGATGATGTGACAACTTGAAATCTAGAACCTTTCGTTGTATCTTGGTGTAACTTGCTTGAACGTTATGTGATTAGTTAACTTGTTAGTTCAATGAGTGACCTAAGTGAAATTATGTGATTATGTGTTATGTTTATATGTATGCTTGAATGTATGCGACCCGAGACACAAGAACCCGACTCGAGACCATGCGGTCTCGAGTGAATAGTGTAATAGTTGGGCCGGTTGGGCCGCACCTCATCTAATCCACCCGAGACCCACTAGGGTGCACCAACTCGGTCCGGGTATAAAACCCACAAGAGTGACCAACCTTGCCTCCTTGCATCATTTGCAACATTTCCACACACACTCTCCTTTCATCACTAAAACCCTAGAAACACAAACCCTCTTCCCTCATTCTCGGATCAAACCGGTGACCACAAGGAGCTCTCGGATCGGCTCACGCACACACATTTGGAAGCTTCATCCATTACTACTTCACACCTTTGAACCCACACTTGAACCGGTTAGTGATTTCTTTGCAAATACATGTTTATACATGATTAAGGGTGTTGATGTGTAATGATATAGGTTAGTGATGCATGCTAGGTGTTTATTTCGTATCATGATGTTATATATGATGATGTTATTCGGCTAACATGTTTTGATTTCGGATATGTTGCATAATGAGCTCATGATATCTTGTGTCTAAATGTGATTCAAACCATTAAATGTGGATGTTCATGAAACCGGCTTGCATATGTGTATCAGATAGTATCATGTTAATCGGATTAGTGTAGAGTCAAGTTTGAGGTGTTATGAGATGATTTGAAACCATTAGAAGAGTATGTTCAAGTGTTTTGATGGTTGTTCATGTTATGATTATGATTAATGCTAAAAAAAACCCTAAAATATGATGAACAAGTTTGAATGACCAACATGAACATGACTTGAATATATGAAGAACAACATGAATAGGATATGAATGTGTTATGAATATTTGAAATCTGATTGTTTGATCCATTTTGGTTAGTAATTAGACAAGAAAACATGTTTATGTGGATAGTACAAACTGTTGCATGAAATCGGATTTCCATTGGTTAGTACACTATGCAGATCAGCAGGTGCTGGGAGTCGAGACACCTGGTTTCGACTCGAGACCATGAACATGATAACTCGAGACCGCAGTTTGCGACTCAGGTTGCGAGTCGAGAATCCCCAGTCTCGACTCGAGACCATACTTTATCAGCTCACATACGTCATGACTTGAGACCATATTTGCGAGTCCGGTTGCGACTCGAGACCAATACATGCATGACCCGAGACCACCTTAGTTGCGACTCGAGAACTAGTAGGCTATAACTAGAGACCGCACAGTCTCGACTAGAGACCGCACAGTCTCGACTCGAGACCATATACATGTACACGCTGTTTGGACTTGCACTCTATTACGGGCCTAAGTAATTCGGCCGAACATATGGACCGTATGTGCTACTGTTAATTGAGTATGTTGAGCACTGTTGTTGAACTGCCATGATAGACGAGTATGCCATGATCATTACTTGTGTATGAATACGTGTAGAAAATACGTGCACTACTTGGGTTGAACCTGACTTGAATGGTATCTATGTTAGGACGTAGTTGACCACTTACAACTCGATTGACCTTTCTGTGTATCTGCCGAGCAAACCAAGGTGAGTTCACACCCTCTACAAAGCATGGGATTCCCAGGGGTTTGGGAATGGGGTTAAGGAACGTGGATTCCTCGTCCTCCTTGGGTAGGACAGTATTGGTTCAGGAATGTGATTCCTCGTCCTCATGGACAGATAACTCGTACTAGACCAAAACTCTATCATGAAGTCCCTCATTTTTATATCGACTTAATCGCCAGGCCAATGGCGAGCGGGTCATTAGTTAGATAGCGCTATTTAGGTCTGACAAACCTCACACCGTGCCGCAGAGGACGGGCATGAACTAATGGATCTGGGGCACGTCAATGATGATAGACATTGACAGTTTCAGGGCACATAAACATGACTACAGTCAGCAGTCGATATGGCAACGAGTCTAGTGTATACATGGGGTAGCCCCCACGGCCGAAATGCCAGATAACTAACACGGGGTAGCCCCCACGGCAGGATTGCCAGAGTAACCGGGAATAAACAAGTCACGTTTTTAAACTATGGGGTAACCCCCACGGCAGGATGCCGGATAAAGGAAACAGTTTTCGAAACAACTTAAAACGAACACCCAACCGTGAACTCACTCAACTTGTTGTTGACTCGTTACTACATGCTTTGCAGGACTTTAGGTACTTAGCTGGAGCATGCATGGAAGAGAGTCGTTGTGCCATGTTAAACTTTGAAACAATTAAACTTATGTGATGGTTTTAACGTTATGCTTCCGCTTGCAACTTAAACTATGTTTTGTTTGGACACCAATTGTATTGGTTGGATTTTTATGATGACTTTTATGCATGTTCAATATGATTGGTGGCTGGATCCTGGTCAGTCACGCCTCCAAGCGGTAGTACTCCGCAGGTGGATTTTGGGGGTGTGAGATCCTGGTCGAACTCCACGCACACACACACCCTTTTTGTGTGTGTTTTGTGTTAATTTTTATTCTTATAAAACCATTTTCAACTTAACCAACTTTGGTCCCTCATATTTTGGCTAGTTATTAAGTTAGCCACGACCTAGTTCTTTCTAACAATATTCCCACTTGTTAACTAGGTTTGGTATTCCTAGTTATCTTAGTGGGTTCGGGGAAATTATGACTAAGTTTATCTCAAGTCCCGTTAACTCGGGTCTCTTATAAACTTTACTTCTTTAAAAGCTTTTATTCACGTTTTATTTAATATTAGGTATAATTATTTAAATCCTAATATTTACCGGGTTAATTTTTACCACTAACGGTACATTACCCGTCTTTTAGTATTAACGGAGTTTAATTACCAAACCCGTTTTCGGGGTGTTACATGAATGCATGTATCGTATATGTACCGTAACAAATTGAACCAATACCCACCGAATGATCGCGGTAACGTACCGCCGCAACGTGCGGAGGAGTAATCTAGTTAAAATTAATTAAAATTAAACTGATAGTCCTTGCACTTTAATACTTGTTCTAAGTTGTAACAAAAAGTTTCGTTAATCTATGTAGCGTGCATGACACGTGATTATTTCAACTCAAATAGAAAACCAAATATTCCTTTTACCCTTCCCGATCTCTCTCTCTCTATAATCTATATATATATCTCCAATGCTACCATCGACAACTGTTCCACCTCCACCTGCAACACCACCCACCTCACGCCACCACCAACCTCACACATCCCATCTCACATTAGGGGCGTGCAAAAAAATAAAAAATTGAAAAAATCCGAAAACTCAATCCTATCCATAACAAAAAAACAAAAAAAACGGATCCGAGTTGTGAGTTTGGTTTTCGGTTCGGTACTTAACCGTACCTGAATTGTGAATTCAGATTTCGAATAGTTTATCGGCTCCAAAAATTTTGCTTATCTGGATCAAATTTAATAGAGTAAACGAAAGAATAAGAGAATATGAAATGTGGTCAACAACTAATCCTTAACAGCCATGTCACATTAATGGTCAAGGTTGAAGTCTTCCCAACGAACAAGAACACCATAAGATTCAATGCAAACCATTGTAAAAATGTTACCTTTTATTTCCTTGATTTTTTTTATGTAGCCCGTTGTTTTTTAAGGCATTTCTTGTGAAAACTTGTACATTAAATTTAGAGTAAACTGCCATTTTGGTCCCTGTGGTTTGACTAGTTTTGCCACTTTAGTCCAAATCTCAAACTTTTTACATCTGGGTCCCTGTGGTTTCACTTTTGTTGCCATTTTAGTCCAAAATTCAAATTACCCTTTATTTGACTGTTTAAGGCTACCTATTTTGTCTTTATCCTTAGGGGCAAAATGGTCATTTATGTTTTTTTAAATAAATACAGATATGCAAAGCTCAAACCATCCATGTCCCTCTCTCCTAAATATGCTGATATGCAAAGCTCAAACCAAACCATCCATCTCTCTCATATCTCTAACCTAAGTCAGTCACACCCACAAACCACCATCAATCTCCTCTATAATCACTGCAACATCATCAACAACCACCATCATCACCCCCGTCAGTCACCCCACCACCGTCACCGTCAACAACCACAACCGTCACTGTACCCATTAAATGCCACCACCGTCGCCACTCGTAAACCCTAAACCTACCACCACCGATCTGAAAGAAAGGTAGAGACAGATGGGGGTTTTAGGGTTTATCATGAAAAGGGGGAAAATATATAGTGGTGGTTAGGTCGGTGATAGTGGAGATGGGGGTGGTGCGGTGGTCGTCGGATACGATGTTGTGGGGGTGGTGGTGCGAGAGGGGTGGTGGTGGTGGTCATCTGCATTTAGTGGAGATGGGGGTGGCGGACTTGTTGAGGGGTCTGTATTTGTTCAGGATATAAATGACGACGACAGGTGGTGGTGCTGCTGCGAGAGGGTGGTGGCAGGTGGTGGTGGGGGTGGGGGTGGTGGTGCGAGAGGGGTGTGGCAAGATGCAGTAGAGAAAGAGAAGAGAGAGAGTCAGAGATGTGTTTTGATCTGGGTTTGATCCGGGTTTTGGTTGTTTTGATCTGGGTTTTGTTTGTTTTGATCCGGGTTTTGCTTTTGATCTGGGTTTTGCTTGTATCTAGGTTTTTGCTTTGATCTGGGTTTTTTCTTTGATCTAGGTTTGTTTTGATCTGGGTTTGTTTCAAGAAACAAGATGCAGCAAGATCGGGTGGTGTTATAGAGAGAGAGAAGAGAGAGAGTCAGAGGTGTGTTTAGAGAGAAAGGGAGAGTGCGCAGAGAGTTTAGAGAGAGAAAGAGAGATGTGTTTTGAGGTTTTTTTTATTTGTTATATTAACTCATAAAATGACCAATTTGCCCCTGAACAAGAAGACAAAATAGGCAGCCTTAAACAGTCAAATAA
This sequence comes from Helianthus tuberosus, assembly GCA_030545235.1. NCBI lineage: Eukaryota > Viridiplantae > Streptophyta > Magnoliopsida > Asterales > Asteraceae > Helianthus > Helianthus tuberosus. The sequence goes on from CM060399.1 coordinate 149,981,603, forward strand.
GGGGTAATTTGAATTTTGGACTAAAATGGCAACAAAAGTGAAACCACAGGGACCCAGATGTAAAAAGTTTGAGATTTGGACTAAAGTGGCAAAACTGGCCAAACCACAGGGACCAAAATGGCAGTTTACTCTTAAATTTAACTAGTATTAAGGCTCCCGTGTTGCGGCGGGGGACATAAAACCATGCAAAGTGGCACCAATGTCACATCACTACCAACGATCAAGGCCGAAAAACTCATAAAAAAATAAATAGAAAAGGAGAAAATAAAACCGAATGAAAAGTAGATGTAAAATCGTTGAACCACGCACACCCATTGTGGCGTGTTAATGCGAAAAAATTAGGCTGAAATGTAAAACATAGAAAAATACCTAAGTCGATCTAGGACCCATACGTTGCGACGAACTTCTCAAATGGGAAAAAATAGACAAAAAACTTTGAACCCCACACGCACGTTGCGGCGTGTTAACTCGCAAAATTTTGAACCAAACGTAAAACAAAAAACTTGCGAAAGATGAAAACTATGGGGGCCAAAGTTGAAAGTAAAAAAGTATTGAGGTTAAATTGCAAAAGATGAAAAGCTTTGTGTTAAAAATAAAAAAACCAAAGGGGTTGAATTGCAAAGATAAGATGTTTTGGGTTAGAAGTGAAAAATATTAAAAACTTTTTTGAAATACCCCCTAAATATAGGGTACAACAACATGAAGCACATACATGTTAATTTATAATATGGAAATAACCACAGGTACAACACTAAAACAATAAAATTATAGGGTGTGGAGGAGCCTCATCCTTAAAGAATGGGCCTCCACGTAGGTGTCCACACCATCGGGTAGCAGTTACATTATTTAATGGGTTGTTTAAGGTCGCTTTCATGGTGACGTCATTAGTAGTTCTCTCCTCTATATATTGTTCATTCTGTAACTTGTAATGGTTAACTCCAAGTGCTAAAAAGGCAGAAGAGGTTAGAGAGAGAGAGAGTGAGAGTGAGAGAGAGAGAGAACCTGGTGAGGGAGAGTATTTGTGTACTAGATTGATTGTATTGAAACATTTGAGTATAATGAAATCTTTCTGCAATCATTCCCAAATCCAGTTGCGTTTATATTGATGTGTTTATTGTAAATGTTTGATTGAATTTCTATATTGGATTGAGTTATTCTATAAAAAACATACAAACAAAACACACTCTTAGATCCAACAATTATTATCCAAGTCGGTTACACTATATTGACTTAAATGTTGATTCAGAAGACAAACTAGCTCATATTGATAACTAATTGAGTGATCAAAAAGACTTGAGAAGAATTAGACCAGTCGAAACATTATATTATTTTGATATACTTCTAACCACACATATAAATTAGTTTTAGCCACAGATATATGTGTAGGTAATGATCTATATCCACAGTCTTGAATCTACACATCATGACACTTAATTTATGTGTGGGTAAAGACCAAAATTTCTTGTAATGTATTGATGTGACAAATATAAGCTTTGTTAGGTTTTTATTAACATATTATTTCTTTCAACTAGGTATTGATGACTGTCGTGAGTGTCAAACAAAAACCTAAATAACTTAGGTAGCTAGGGTAAGTCAGGTATCGAACCAGAGGAGTATGGTGGAAAGTGTTGTTGATTAAGGAATAAGAAATTACTTGCAGAAATATAAAATCGGTTGTTTGAATGTTTGATTAAACTAAGAACTAATTAAAACGAGTTTGTAACAATAAGAGAAAAGGTGATTCCTCCAAGTTTCAGATTCAAAATACATTCAAGTGATGAGTTTTAACTGAGAAAATCACATAGACATGATTAAAATAACTAATTAGCTGATTGTGATAAACGAGGACTAAGTACTTTGATTGTAAAACAATGAAAGGTTATCATACGATTACCAATTGAAGATTATCAAACCCAATCACTATCTAATATATCTCAATTACTACAATTCTCGGGAATTGAAAGAATCAAGACTAGGTTTGAAATAAAATCAATCGTTTACAATCAAACTAAGAAATCACTAAGCAAAAAGCATCGAATGCTTAGATTGCTAAACTCAATTATAACGAAAAACTAGAAACAATTATCCACTTACAAGAATCCTCCACTCGGAGGAAACCACGAAGGAATTAGCCGCTCATCTCGATGAATCGATCTTCAGACGCTTGAAAAATGGTTGATTGCATCTTCAAGATTGTTGGTTTGGTGAAAAGTATGATGGAATAGGTGAAAGTATCCTCAATAATGTGTTACCTCCTCCCCAAATTCGTCCCAATGATGAATAATATGTTAGGGTTTTCAATTTTCCTTTTAAACCCATAAAAAATCAACGCATGGAACTGCCCTTAATCCCGCAGTAACCTAAGGCTGAGGAGCCTTAGGCTACGGTTCCTAGACTCTGATCCTTTTCCCTTGACCGTAGGTGTAACAACCAGACTTTTTAAAGTCAAAGTACAAGTCAAAGTCAAAGTCAAAGGAAGAAAAAAATGCTAATCAGATCTGTCATTTCTGACTTAGTTGTTGCTTGTACTCTCCGACCCCGATAATCGATACTTTAATTAACGCTGTTTGTCTACGATTTGTAATATATGAAGTAACAATGCGATAAACGCAATTAAACGCTAATCTACTTAACACTATCTCATCGCTATCGCACTGCAGCTCGAATCGCAATTATTGGTATTCTATGTGTGTGTGTTATTATGTGTTTACATGTGCATGTTTATATTTGTTTGAGATGTTATACGTAAACGCAACCGTAACTCTATCGCAACGCAATCTAATCGCATACGCTAAACGCTGATTTACTTACTTGTATGTTGTTATGTGTTAGTTATGTTATTTGTGTAACTATTGTTTAATACTATCGCATCGCTTACTCGCAACTCACTCAAATGCAACGCAACGCTCCACGCACGAAACGGAAGTCGGAAACTAACTCACACGCGTCGTCCGATCGAACAACCGTTCGATCGAATGGTCATCTGACCGGATGACCACCCGATCGGATGGCCATCCGATCGAAAGGCCATCCGACCCGTCAACCTTGCACCGCCTTTCTCCTCTCCACCTATAAATATCTCACCTGTCACATCAAATGTTCATTGATGTGACAGGTCCCTCCGACCCAGTGCACTCTCAGCCTATTTTCACTCGATTCCTCGTGATTCTTGTAAGTTTTCATCTCAAATCTTGTAATTTCACAATCAGCACACACTTTCTCATCATCTTCTCCATCAAATCACTACTTTTCACCATGAAATCGCCTGGTTTTGGGCTGTTCTAGGATGACGTCATCACGGGTTCACATGAACACCAGAATATGACCTCATCTCAGTAAGAACGGTTCGGATCTAATGGATTTCTACATGTTTAAACAACGATTTCACCTAAATCTAAACATTTAACAACTAGATTCAAACTTTTCTTCAACATCTTTCACTTTTACTCAAAACCGTTAGAATCTGAACTTGTTCGGGTTCTCTACTAATTTCTCCAGTGGAGATTCAGTCTGAAGAACGGATTACTACTGGAGAGACGACCGATTCATGGGTTGAATATGAACTCCGTCAAGAACAGTTGGTTCTGATCGAACGTGGTGATTCCCGTACGATCGGATGACTTGGATTTGATGTGGGTTCCGTTGTTTAACACGTTGTCATGTCGTCTCGGTCAAGCCGCAAGCTTTTCAACTTAACAGATTTCACAAAGTTTCAAACGGAAGGTTATCCAATCGAATAGCTGTCCGATCGGACGACCATCCTATCGAACGACTATTCGACCGGGTGACCTGATTTTATAAGTTAACCACTTAAACTTTATAAAATTTTCAAAGATCATTAGTTTCAGACGAATGGCCATCCGATCGAACGGTCATCCGTCCGGATGACCATCCGATCGAATGACTTTACTTATACTACAACGAGAACTTCAAAAGTTCAACATTTCACAAACACACTCTCTCCAACGAATGACCCTCCGACCGAATGGTCATCCGTCCGGACGGCCATCCGTCCCTTATCTCAACGACACTGTTTTACGCTCTGTTCAAGCGCTTATACTGTCATACTGTGATCAGGCTAGTCTCTCCAGCGCTCCCTTCAATCCAAGCTTGTGTTTATTTGTTAAACACAATCTGTGAGTATACTCGTTCCGTTTTTGCTTAACGCACTTTTGGGTGTTACGTACGTTACCTATATCAAATCACATCGACACACAACGCCAACACTTTTTGTACGCTAACCACTCTGCATGTTATACGTGTTATTCGATGAATGCTTGTATGTTATGTTTACACAGTGATTGTTGCCTGACACCTTAGCAACGATAGTACTATAGTTTGGACTTGGCACCTGTCGTGGACAGGGGTTGTTAAGGGTATTTCTTCACGTATCACTGTGGTGATTTGTGTTGCGCATTCTACAACTCGCAGTCATGTTTGTGCATATTTCATTGTCAATAGCTTATATTCTTCACATTTCTACGTGTTACATGTTGGTTAAGCGTAAATCGATTTCGCTACTACTATGCTAATAAACTTGTATGCTCACCTTTACACTATGTGTATTGACCTATTTTAATGTATGTGACAGGTGATTAGGATGCTCTTAATTGCTGGATGTCATGGAATCAAGCTTAGGCAGTCTAGAAACAAACTAAATAAATTTGAGTTGTCGGAACAATATCATTGTCTTTGAGAACTATGTCTGTAATAACTGTGTTACTTTATATGTTATGGTATGGGACATGACGTTTAAATATTTGGTAATTATAGTTGTTATGGATTCTCCTGGACAATCTGTTTTGCTCAGTGCCTCACCTCGATGTTTCCGCCATCGGTTGGGGTGTGACAGATTGGTATCAGAGCCATAACTATAGGGAATTAGGCAAGACTCGACCTAGTCCGGGTCGACGTCTTAGAAATAACGTAGTCTATAGTCTAAGTACCAACAGACCGCCTTGTGCGAACCTAGTAGGGGTTCTGCATGAGCCTATTTCTGTTATGCTCTCTCGAACTCGTTCTTGCGCGAACACCGCATACTACAGCTTCGCGCACAACCAGTCTTTCCTAAGACTAGAAACGCACTATCACTTGGCCTTTCCTAAGGCTAACGACACACATGACTTTCGAAAACAAACGAGTGATTGGGTCGAGATTAGGTGTTAAAACCGCAAAGGCTCAACTAGATCACTCGCCCGACGCGCATTTTTACTATAAACACTAGAATTTGCGTTGAGTAAGGAGTGAAATCCATACCTCGACGTAGATCTCCCTATATCTCTCGTGATTCTATCACACAAATAGGAATGCAGTCGTTAAGTTAGGGGGAAACCCGAATCTTGATGACAGTTTCCGCTCTCTATTTTGATTTTGCAAAACTCTCACCAAAGTCTCGATGGATTCCAACGACTCGAGTAATGTGAATAACCAAAAGGATGAGTGCCATTCGGCGTAAGGCGGTGAGAGAGCACAGTCTACTAGGCCAAAACATGTACTCGAAGTCCTTGAGAATAGTCGAATCACTTTGGGTAGTCGATGTTTATACACCCGAGACAGTCTATTTTCGATTTCAAGCCCGCAACCGCTGATTTTATGTGTTTATGTGTTTCAATTCTGAGCTTGCAGCCGCTGACTCTGTGATTTATCGCTTTTATGTATGATTTTATGTGTTTATATGTTCCGATTTTGGAGACTATATGCTTTTCCCGCGCTTCGCTTGATAAACACATACAACTCGCACTACACACTTATCTCAACACGCTAACAAATCGCATGTTATGTTACTCGCTTACGATATGCTACTCGCTGTGTACCCGATACTCGCACCCGCATCTCTCGAACGCGCCCGCGAAACTTGAATGATAGGTGAATACGTGTAATCTATGTAGGTGAATACGTGCAAAATATAGTTGATTATGTGCTTCTGTGCTCTACGTGCTTATGTGTTTACGTGCCTATGTGGTTTATGTACCTATTTGATTATGTGCTTATGTGTAGACGTGTTCCTGATGCTTTATCTAGTAACTATAAGTATGTTTGTGAGGTGAGATTCGATTGGATCGCGTCTGAATCCTATGACGATGTCTGTTGCAGACAATGTCGTTATTCTGATCTCATACCTCTCGTGCTACCCGCCGCAACCACGCTGACAAACGCATCGCCTCGCTAGTTGCCAAGGAAATGGCTAAGGTCATTCCGCAAATCGTCAGGGAAATCAATGAAATCGGTAGCAAGTCCTCTGAGGAATCTAGGACCGACTCTCCACGAGCTACTTTTAGCTTCAAGCAGTTTAAGGCCTGCGGCCCCAAAGACTTCACTGGTGAAGACTGGCCCAGCGCCATGTTTCAATGGTTCGACTCGATTGAAGTCACTCTTCGCCAAAGCGGATGTCCCGATAACCTCCGCACTGTCAACGCAACTGGCGTTTTCCAGTCCAGGGCTCTGGATTGATGGACCGCTGAAAGAAACAGGCAAGGTAACGATGCATCCTATGGGCTTTCTTGGGAGGAATTGAAGGAAATCATGATGAAAGAATTCTGTCACGGCCCCCGACCCGGTTTTACCCGGTTCCGAAGCCGCGGGACAGAAACCCGTGGTATTGGTGTTTATTTTGGCAGCGGAAATTTTAACAGGATCTTTTAAACTGAAAATGCCCAATTATTTTATTTTACATTTTGGGACAAACCCCATAATTTACAATAAAGGAATTTTACTGGGAAATTCCCTCGTTTACAAAAACATGTTTTTTTTATTTTACTGAGCCACTTTATCCAAGCTGGGAGTGCTACGCGTCACTTTTCCTGGTTCACAGTAAATCACCTGAAACATGTTTAAAAAGATTTATCAGCGGAGAATTACTGGCGAGTCACTCAATTGTACAAAAACGACACATTGTTATCATTTACAGCATTAAGAGTTTTCACATTTGCCCCTATCTATTAATTAGCTGGTTCAGTTGTCACTCGACCGTATCTATGACCGTGGACATATCACAAAATTAGGCTCGCCCACCTAACGTGATAAATCATTAGTAGTAATGTGCACAAAACCCCCACATACTGCCAGTAATTAACGATTAGCAAAGACTTAATCACAGCAAAGTATAACTGGAAAACATTTAGGGTTTTGTAAAGCAATTTGATAAAAAGAGATTGACTCACATTGCAAGTTTAGTTGTACAGAACCTTGCCTACTGATTTAACCTCGTAACCTAGTTAAATAATAATGCACACGAAACTAGGTCAGTAACTTAATACAACATTTACGATAAACTCACGAAATCAAAACCCTCATGACGAATGACAAAGTATAGCCCGAATTCAGGCAGCACTTAAACATCCATCGGATCGGTTTCAATCAATCGGACATTGTATCGTAGCAGTAATCGAGTTATTACCCTGTTGTCGCAGCAGAGATTCGAGATTTTGATTGTTTTTAGAAATATCAGAGCACAAAGTAACGTACGAAAGGAATTTTTTACGTCGAAACACAACAGCCATGCAATTGCCAAACCCCTGAGCTTTATACTGGATTTTGGTCCCTCCCGCGTGTCGCGCCGGCTGCCAGAGTCCCTGGCACGTGTCGCGGGGGAGGTCAATTCAGGCTAGGGTGGCCTCGTGTCCTACATAGCCCTGGTGAGTCAACAGTAAACGAAAATTCGTGTTTTACGTTGATTTTATGGATAATTATCAATTAGGGGATGCCCCCTTCGAGTTTTAGGGGGTCATGATCCTAGTTTTGATTGTCTTTAAAATTATGGGTCATGCCCTACTACTTGGGAGTCTCAATTAGGGTTTCCTAATGTGCGTTATTAAAATAAGAATTAAAAATTTTGGCAAGAGTTGTTACACCCTCCCCACCTTGTTTAAAATCTCGTCCTCGAGATTTACTGGAACAAGTGAGGATATCTTCGCTTCATTTCTGATTCCAGTTCCCACGTATACTCTGGTCCTCTTTTCGAATCCCATTTTACTTTGACTAGCACTAGTCTCTTATGCTTGAGGAACTTGACTTTTCTGTCTTCTATTTGAAGAGGTTTCTCCACGAATTTCAACTTTTCATTTACCTCTACGTCTTGAAGATGTACTACCAGGGATTCATCAGACAAACATTTCTTGAGATTAAATACATGAAACACATCATGTATCCCGGCTAGTTCTTCTGGTAGCTGTAAGCGATAGACAACTGGTCCGATCCGCTGGATAGCTGGGAATTGTCCTACATACCTTGGACTTAGCTTTCCTTTCTTCCCGAACCGAACTACTCCTTTCCAAGGAGAAACTTTCAAGAGTACCTTGTCTCCCACTTGGAATTCTAATGGTTTAAGTCGATTGTCTGCATAACTCTTCTGGCGGTCTCGAGCCATCTTCAGTCGTTCCTTTATTTGAGTTATCTTGTCGGTGGTTTCTTGTACAATCTCGGGACCTGATAATTGACTTTCTCCTATTTCTGCCCAACAAACTGGAGTTCTACACTTTCGTCCATACAGTGCTTCGAATGGGGCCACTTTGATACTTGCATGATAACTATTGCTATAGGAGAATTCGATTAAGGGTAGGTGGTCATCCCAATTTCCACCAAAATCTATTACACATGCCCTGAGCTTGTCTTCCAGGGTTTAGATTGTCCTTTCACTCTGTCCGTCTGTTTGGGGATGGTATGTAGTACTTAAATTCAGTCGAGTCCCCATTGCTTCTTAGAAACTTGTCAAGAAATGTGAAGTGAAACGACTATCTCTATCCGATACTATGGAGAGTGGAACTCCATGTAAGGATACTACTTCATCTACGTACAATTTTGCTAATTTTTCCATGCTAAAGGTTTCCTTCATTGGCAGGAAATGAGCTGATTTGGTTAATATGTCCACAATTACCCAAATTGCGTCGTTACCTTTCCTGGTTTTGGGTAACTTAGTAACAAAGTCCATTCTTATTAGTTCCCATTTCCATACAGGCATTTCTAATTGTTGAAGTAAACCTGAAGGTTTCTTGTGTTCTGCTTTAACTTGTGAACAAGTTAGACACTTAGATACATATCTAGATATGTCCTTTTTCATCCCTATCCACCAGAAGTTACCTCTTAAATCTTGGTACATCTTATTATTACCAGGGTGCATGGTATATCTAGATTTATGGGCTTCCTCTAAAATATTATCTCTTAAATTTCCTTGCTTAGGTACCCAAACCCTTTTCTTATGGAATCTCTAAATTCCATCAGCTCCTTGCTCTAATTCCTTTATCCTTCCTTTCATTCCTTCAGCATCATCCTTGATGGCTGTTTCTTGAACATTCTTCAGTTGTTCCATTAAATCTAATTGAAGATTTAACCTAAGAGCATGGACTTGTCTTTGTCTTTCATGATACTTACGACTCAAGGCATCTGCTACCACATTTGCCTTTCCTTCGTGATATTGAATATCACAATCGTAGTCACTTAGAATTTCCATCCATCTCCTTTGCCTCATATTTAATTCTTTTTGCCCAAGTATATACTTTAAACTCTTATGATCTGTATATACGGTAAACTTACTTCCATACAGATAATGTCTCCAAATCTTAAGGGCAAAAATTATTGCTCCTAATTCTAAGTCATGAGTCGTATAATTTTCCTCGTGCTTTTTCAATTGCCTTGAGGCATACGCAATTACCTTTTTGCGTTGCATTAGCACACATCCTAACCCTAGCTTAGAAGCATCACAGTAAACCTCAAAATCTTCTGTCCCTTCTGGTAAGGCAAGAATTGGGGTGTTTGTTAATTTTAGCTTTAAAGTCCTAAAGCCTCTTCTTGCTTGGGTCCCCATTCAAACTTAACTGCTTTACAAGTTAACTTAGTTAATGGAACAACTATCTTAGAGAAGTCCTTAATGAAGCAGCTATAATAACCAGCTAATCCTAGAAAACTTCTAACTTCGGTAGCTGATTGTGGGACCTTCCAATTGGTGATTGCTTCTATCTTGGAGGGATCTACGTGAATACCTTTGTGATTCACCATATGTCCTAGGAACTGCACTTCCTGTAGCCAAAATTCACACTTTGAGAATTTAGCGTAAAGTTTTTCTTTTCTTAACAGAGTTAAGAGTACGTGTAGGTGTTCACAATGTTCGTCCTGACTTTTGGAATAAATAATTATATCGTCAATGAAGACAATTACGAATTTATCCAAATACGGTTTACAGATCCTATTCATCATGTCCATAAATGCTGCAGGAGCATTTGTTAATCCAAATGGCATGACTGTAAACTCGTAGTGACCATACCTAGTCCTGAAAGCAGTTTTAGGTATGTCTTCTTCTTGTACCTTCAACTGGTGGTATCCGGAGCATAAATCTATCTTAGAAAAATATCTAGCTCCCTGAAGCTGATAAAAAAGATCATCAATTCTAGGTAATGGGTATCGATTCTTAATTGTAACTTTATTTAATTCCCTATAATCGATACACATTCGCATTGAACCATATTTCTTTTTCACAAACAACACTGGTGCTCTCCAAGGGGATGAACTAGGTTGTCTAAATCCTTTGCTTAATAATTCATCTAACTGCTTTTTTAGTTCTAACATTTCGGTGGGTAATAACCGATAGGGTGCCTTGGCTATTGGTGTAGTTCCAGGAATTAGATGAATTCTAAACTCTACTTCCCTATCTGGTGGTAATCCTGGTAGCTCTTCTGGGAATACATCCGGGTATTCTGATACTTTTGGAATTTCTTTAAGTTCCTTACCTTTAGTGTTAATGATTACTTAAATCATATACACTATTCCTTGTTTTCGTCCATAATTAGCAACTTTCATTACTGAAATGAATTTCATTGGTTTATGCGGCTTATCTCCTGTAATCATAATTACTTCTCCTGCGGGAGTAGGAATTTCTATGGAATTCTTATCACAGAGGATTCGAGCATGGTTGGCTACTAACCAATCCATTCCTAGCACGACATCGAATCCAGCTAAATTCATAGGTAAAAGATTTGCAGAAAATTTATGGCCTGAAAGTTCTATCTTTCCTTCTTGCAAAATCTTATCTATATTAACAGAATTACCATCTGCTGTTTCTACCGTAAAAATCTGTCTAAGTTTGGTTAAAGGTTGTTTAAGAGCTTGGCAGAATGAAGTATTTATAAAACTTTGGTTTGCACCAGAGTCAAATAATACTTTTGCATAAACATCGTGTACCAGAAACGTACCACTGTCACATCGGGAATCAGATCTGCTTCTTGCGTTGTTAGCTGAAAAGCTCTAGCATTCTTCTTATTAGTTCCTTCAGCAGGTTTGGCCTTGTTATCAGCTGGCTTGACCAGTTTAGGGCATTCTGGTCTAAAATGTCCTGTTTCTCTGCAATTGAAGCAAATCATAGATTTCTTCCTGCAATTCTCCTCTTGGTGGCCCGGTTTCTTGCATAAATTGCAATTTTCTTTACATTTTCCAAAATGTTTCTTTTTGCAATTCCCGCAAAATGGCGGTATGGAGGGTTGCCCGGTTCCCTTCCTTTTGAAATTACAGTTATTACCCACACGAATTCCTTGGGTAATCTTTTGGGCTAATTCCTTTTTCCTATTTTCATCTCTTGTACGTACCAGCCCGTCGCTTAAGGTGTTGGCCAGTTCCACAGCATCGTCAATTGTGCGGGGTCTCGCAACTTTGACGATATCACGAATCTCGCTAATTAAACCCCAAATATAGCGAGAAATAAGTACCGGTTCTGGTGAAGCTAGAGTTGGTACAATTCTGGCATACTCGAAAAATTTCGAAGTATACCCTCGACAGTCAACATCCACCATTCGGTGGCTTAGGAAGTTATTTGCCATTTGTTCCTTTTCATATTCGGGACAAAACTTCCTTTCCACCAATTGCTTAAATTCTTCCCAATTCATGACATAAGCCATGTCGCTTCCCTTGGCTTGCAACACCGTATTCCACCATTCCAATGCCTCTTCCTTAAAAAGGTGGGATGCGTACATAACCTTGTCTTCTTCGGCGCATTTACTAATTTTAATTACTGCTTTGGTTTTCTCTAACCAACACAACGCGGCAGTTTCCCCTTCATTGCCTGCAAATTCGACTGGCTTACAGCCAAGAAATTCTTTATAAGTGCAACCAGGTGTTGCAACTTTCATTTTCTTAAGTATTGGGGCTTGAACCACATTATTATCATTGTTGCTGCCTCCATTAATATTGTTACTGAAATTTTCATCCCGAGTGCGCTTGCTGTGGTTGGCTTGTGAAGGTTCAGCTGGATTTTTAACGGCAGCAACAATTGCCAGGATAGCATTGGCTATGCCCTGAGCAACGATATTTTCTATATCTTTCCTATTAAGGAAATGATCCTCATTATTTTGTTCAGATTGATTAACTTCATTGACTGGTTGGTTTTCCGCATTTTCCATCTGGATCATTAAATATATATGCAAATCGTTGTCACAAAATTAATAATAACCAAACACAATAAAGCAATCACGGAAACAAGTAAGTCAACACATATAGCCAAAATTGTCGACCATGCAACTTCCATATATTTTTAATTAGTATGCATCGATACAAGCCGTCTATTTTACAAGTGTTTTATTTTTAGTTATTATTATACCTTGTTATATTATTATTATATTTTATATATTATTATTATACATTCACACAACCACAGTTAGCTGGCCTTTCAGAAACAACGCTCCCTCTCGTCGTATTTCCAGGTGATGTTCTCCCCCACTTCCCTAATCCGGTTTCCCACATCCACAAACTCCTCGTCGTAGCGTCGTAACTCGGCAACGTTTTCTGCGCTCATAGGTGGGAATGGTGCAGGTTCAGGGTCAAACTGGGGGAAATAGACATTGGGGTTATTCATGAAATTCTGAAAGTGCCAGTCGCTTGTCCACCACTCTTCCAGCTGGCCTGTAACAGGTTGAGAGTTGACAATAGGGTCTGGGATGGCCGGTTCCAAATTAAGTGGGAGTTGTGATTGGACTGGGAAAGTGAACATGTTTTCATCGGCAGGCCCGATAAGGTCACAATGTGCCAGTTTTCAATCAAGCTCCTCCCAAGGTGGCATTTCCTGGGCTTGCCCGGAACTTTCCCCGATCTCTTTGCCTTTCCTTTTGTTCTTCGGATCCTCAGTCTTTTTCACCTTCTGGGCAGCTGGCTTCTTCCTACGTCCGCGTTTCCAATCCAGGATTCTCCTCCTCTTTTTCGGCTTTGGTTTCTCCTGCAGCTGGGCCTAGAATACTATTGGCTCTTCAGTATCAGCCTCATAGCCAGTTAAGGTCCCGGTGGTATCCATATCAGTGGTATAGATAGTAAAGTTTCGGAGTGCCTCCGACAATTCATTCATGCTGTTAGCACACATGAAGGAAACATACAAAATTTTAAGTTAAAATTTTATTTATTGAATTAAATTCTCACAGAATCACAAAATGGAAATCTGAAAAACTAAGTATTTCTAAATACTTAATTAGCTTAAATCAGTGGCTCCGATACCACCTTTTTCTGTCATGCCCTACTACTTGGGAGTCTCAATTTGGGTTTCCTAATGTGCGTTATTAAAATAAGAATTAAAAATTTTGGCAAGAGTTGTTACAAATTATGTCCCCCACATGAGCTTCAGAAGCTGGAGGACGAGTTTTGGAACACTAAGCAAGAAGGTGGTGACAATGCTGGTCTTGCTGCTCGCTTTAAGCAGCTTAGCATCATTTGTCCCGGCCAAGTCTCAACTCCTGACATCACAATCAAGAAATATATTCGCGCTTTACCTTATTGTGTTGCTGATTTCGTGCAAGCCGCCAAGACGACTACCATCGAGGAGTCTTATCTACTCTCTGCAGAAATCAATGATAAGCGAGTTAGGGCTGGTTACTTCAAGAACACCACCAAGAGTCTCCACCAAGTCACTGCTTCTCCCACTCCCGAAACCGCTGCACCTCAAGCTTCCAAGTCTTCACGCCGCAAGCGCAAGAACAACAACAACAAGAACTGTGTTGTGACCGCCACACCTCTCAATGCCATCCCTACTCAACCTCAGAACCAAAACCGCCAAGTAGCTGCACCCGTGACCAATGCACCTCCTTCAAAACGTGCATACACTGGTCCGCACCCTCTGTGCCCTACTTGTACTTATCATCATCCTGTTGGAATCGCTTGTCAATTTTGTGTCCACTGCAACCTTTACGGACACTTTACCGCCAACTGCCATACTGGTCCCCGTCAAGCTCAAGCTCAAGTTCAAGTTCAAGCTCCTGCACTGCCAGCTCCTCTACCCGCTCCACAGGGTCAACAAGCAGCTACTGCTCACGCTAGAGCCTGCTTCGCATGTGGTGATCCTAACCACTTTGCAAACGTCTGTAATGCCCTTCTCAATTAATCAAGATTTTAATAATAAAATACACATTTTAATTCTAAAATGTGACTTTACAAAAACATGTCATACCAACATTCCCATATGTTTACAACATTTCAAAAACATATTTATAAGTGTTTACATAATTCACTTATAACAAAACAAATAAAGATTTGACGCGAAAGCTTCATTTAACGTGTGTTCGGTTCTTGCTCGTCGTTTGATCTTCATACGGGACTCTCGACATTCACCTATGATCAAAACCAACTTAGAAGTCATTTTTGATAGTTAAATAACAAGTACAACAAGGTAATTGGGTCAAATAATCAAAATAAACAAAAATTTCAAGAATTCACCCCGTCGCCGCGCGCCACGGCAAACCCTTTTGGCCGTGGTGCGACGCCACGACTTCATTTTGACAGAATGTTTTGCATCAGTTGCTGCATATTCCCAGCCAAGCTTGATTTTACGAAAACGAGCATAACTCTTTCGTTATTGATCCGATTTACACGATTCTTTTTCCTACGTGATCGTAATTTAATTCTCCATCACATGGAGTTAAAATCCGACATCCGGATTAAATAAATTTGAGATTTTTAAGCCTTCAACTTATTATCTTTTACTAAATTTTGACCCGTCTATGTGTTTATCAAAGAAACATGTTTGTTTGACCCCCATTTTTCACGAACCCTTTATCTCCAACATTGTCTATCATATTAGGTTCCAGTCACGGGTTCTTACGAATTATTTACCCATTTTACTTATAATCTTACTTTGACCCATTAAGGGTATTTATGTCCTTTTAAGCATAAATCACGCCCATTTCACGTATGCCTCATAATTTCAACCATTCATATTGATTGGTCTTCCACCACAACTATGATTGTGGTGGATTTAATGTAATAGACTATTTATTCCGAGTTTTTATCCCTCGGATATGCCATTCTACGGCAAGACGCATTTAAGGCATTCAACCCTTGAAAGTTTATGCCTTCAATTCTTATACGCATCTAAAGGTTACAAAATCATAATATAAGTTTCTAAACAACCTCTAAGGGTTGTTTGCCCGGTTTACCCATCAAGGGCTTTATGGGCATTTTTTAATCCCTCGTTTTACGACGAAGGATTTTGGCTACTTATTAACCGAAATTGTACGTTTAACTACAATCATATTTATACGTACCTGACTCGGGTCAACATATTGACCCGTTTTAATACCTTGCGTTAATTATCACTTAATCTATGGCGACGCAATTATCTGAATTGCCGATCGCTCCTGTTAACATAAAACTTGACAACCACATTAGTAGATACTATCAAATGGTGTTATCACCACCATTCGACCCGTTTGGCCAATATGACCAAACATTTTCATATGTATCAAAACATGGTTTTTAATTACCAATTTGCCCATCCGACCCATTTCAGATTTTTCTTTCATTAGTTCGCTTTTCTTACTTATTTAGCCAATTTTGGCTTACGCCATGGGTATCCTTTTAGCCTTGGTTTACAATAGTCGACACTTGATCAAATTTCCACTTTTACCCTTTTGTCTCAAAATTAGATTACAATACAAGGTAATCATATCGCAAATTCATAATTTCTTAGTCATTACCTGACCAATTTACCCTTTCGCCCTTTTTACCATAACCCATGGTTCTCAAATGTTTATATTTGTTCCGACCCGTATCAATTGCGTCGGAATCGATATTTTCAATATTATCTTTATCGTATTTATACTTATAGAATAAGTAAATATTCTACAAAAGGGTGTAAGTTTCACTTACTTCGCATCCAAGCCACGCTCTTCTCTTCGTACTTGATTTGTTTGGCCCGCTTCCTCCACAAGCTTCACCTAGCTTGTTAAGCGTCAAACTATCATCATAATTAGCAAGATGGTTAGTTTAGTCCTTGCTAAACATGACTATTCCACCTCACATATTTTATATCCAAAAATTATCATTCATCGTATTATAGGTCGGTTTGACTTTTTAAGTCAACCGTCTATTAGCATAAGTAATTACACGATGTAGCTCTACTATTCGTTTAACTATTTGGTCAATTACCCGGTAGCATCATACTTAGGCTACCGTTTATCCACTTCATTTACCGAGTTTTATAACCATAATTCATCGAATTAACACGATATTAATCTTTCTTAACACATGATGATATCAAGCATCATTTTTAACATGTATTTATCATCATTTCCATCTTTTATACAAAACCCAATTCACGGTAATTATGATTCATGTACTCAAACACCTAAATGGTTCAAGTAGCATACTTTTATTATCTAATATGATGGTTCTAATCACAAGTTAGACACTAACATCATCATATCGTAAAACCCATCTCAATCATGTATGAACAAGTACTAAATCATGTGATTTGTTCAAGTACTTCGTTCCTACTATCAAAAATGATGATTTTAAACACAAACTTATCATCATCTTCTCTATTAAATCAAAACCCACTTAGCACATATATGGGTAATCATCATATTTCTAGTTTTCAACACTAGTTCATCAAATTGTTAACTATGGTTGTTCCTAAACATAGATTTCATCACAACAACACTCATGGATTCATCATCCATTCCAGAATTTTGATTTTTAATTGTTCATCATAATTTCAAACATCACCAAATAACAAAATTTGACATACCTTACAATCCCCTTGACTTGGTGATTGGTTGTGCGGGTTCATGCGTTTGATTTGAGCTAGTCTTGGCCTTCAATTTGGTGAATTTGGGTGAGCTAGGGTTTGAGCTCCATGGGAGCATCTCCTGGCCATTTTCACGCACGCACACACACACACTCTTGTGTGTGTTGTGTGATGTTTTTAAGTTTATAAAACCATTTTCAAGTTATACTACTTTGGTCCCTCATGTTTGGTTAGTTATTAATTAGGTCACAACCTAATTATTTTTAACAATATTCCCACTTATTAACTAGGTTTGGTATTCCTAGTTATCTTAGTGGGTTCGGGGAAATTATGACTCAGTTTATTTTAAGTCCCGTTAACTCGGGCCTCTTATAAACTTTACTTCCTTAAAAGCTTTTATTTACGTTTTATTTAATATTAGGTTTAATTATTTAAATCCTAATATTTACCGGGTTAATTTTTACCACTAACGGTATTTTACCCGTTCATTAATATTAACGTGGTTTGATTACCAAACCCGTTTTCGGGGTGTTACAAGTCTACCCCCTTAAAGAGGTTTCGTCCCCGAAACCTTTCTCACTTACTTGATTGGTTTAGATCATCTGAACCTTAGTCTCGGTGATCACTTGAGCACTGCTCGTATTTAGCAATCTTACTAAAAAAATATTGGTAATGTCTTTTTAGTTTCAAAGCGTACGCGCCTTTCACGTGTATGAGGCCTCGTGGGCTGTTACTTTCAGCTGGTATCTTTTATCTTTATCGATTGTTTATTTTGGCGGTTAGACTTATTAGTCACCTGTTATCTTATACCCCATCGCTCAGGTATATTCACCTTGCCCTCTCGAGGCTTATCTAAGTTTATGATCTCTTATCCCGTGACTCACGTTACAACGTGATCACGTCCTATACTACTTTTCTTGACAGTGAACGCGTCACGTCACGTCGCGTTTAAGTTTAACTTTTCTTTATCATACTTATTCTTTTCGTATGTATCACCTTGCCCCTCTCGGTGTTAAGGCCTGTATCTTTTGTTATTAATCATTTTTGAATTCGTCTCATAATATTCATATTCGTTAAAACGTTGTTTCTTACTAAAACTGAATTTTAGTTTAACGTTTTTTTTTTCTCCTTACTATGTCAATTACTCATATCAAGGAAATTGATAGCCCATAATTTATTCTTTTCCGTTCTCATTTTACACGGGGAATCGTAACCAGTTCCATCGCTTTACACTATTGACCCGTAGGTTCTTTCACTTAGCCTCGTAGGCTATTTCCTTAGATTTTTCACCTTTTTAAGGTGCGACCCCAACAATTCATTTCTTTCTACTTATGACCCAAGGGTCTTCTTGGTCCCGTAGACCTTAACACTATTTTTAACCTCGTAGGTTATGATGATCCCGTAGATCATCTTTTATTCTTGTCTATATTCAAATGTATATATCTACATATGTAGTTTCAAGGCATCCCTTGTTATGTTTGGAATCATTTATTTTCGCCTTTGAACTTTTGTTGGCCTTAACCATAGTCTAAGGTTTCATTTGTTTACTTTCAGACTAATTTTCCGACTTTATGACTTCTTACGTCATTCATACGTTGGTTTATTCTACGCTTACCATTATCTGGTTCTCACCTACATGTTTTCGCAACCCACTACCCGGGTTCTTTTACCTTGCGGTTTTTAGCACCCATAACCCCCTTGCATAGGTTTATTAATATTTCGCGCTTTTATTTATCCGTTTCGCGCTTACTTACATTAGCAAGCGTTATTCTTTATTTAATTCATTTGACTTGTTCGTGTGAAATTTCATCACTTATGAATGTCAAACTTCATTCTTTATTCGACCCGTTCAACTTCAAAATAGTTGAACGTAATTTATCAAAATTTCTATTTACAGTATCTTATCGTCTTTTAGTCATGACTCGAAACCCGAGTCTTTTGACTTTCATCCGCGTTCCCGTTTCTCAGTCTACGCATGTGTTTAAATCCTTACCCATCAACCGGGTGTTTTACCTAAGTCGTTTTCATTGCAACCCTTCCGGTATGCATTAAGACTTCGCTTCGATATATTTGGTCGTCCTAGCGAAATCCATCGCTTTTATTCAACCATGTCTTTTATTCTTTATGTGACCATCCGTGACGGCCTTATAGATTCTGAGTGACGATTATCATCGTCATCCTTGCTTTACTATGACTAAAGTTAACAACCTTGATTATCTTTTTCGTGTGGGCAATACCTTTGTTTTTACGATCTGGCGGATCATCTATACTTTGGTTTTACTTGCCCATTTTGTCAACCATGCCTCTTTCGTCCAAAATGACTTATTTTCGTGAATTTTCTTCAGGTCGTTCATTTATATCGTCATTTACGTTGATCTTTGTCCCTTCTCTCAGGCTCATTATTCTAATGTAACACGCTTTCGTCACCCGGCTGTGCGTTTACATTATTATCAAGTATTTTGCTCATTTGTTTCATTTGGGTACTTTTTAATTTGTCCCATTCACCCCGTCCTTACTACATCGGATGTAAATATGTCCATCATAAGAAGTTCATGGTACCACGTGTTCACTACTTACTTGGCCAGAGTAAGCGATCAACACCTGGTATACATGACCTTTTTATAATTTTCACATTACACCCCATGTAAGTAATGCCTCTATTTGTTTCTCTTGGAAACAATATCTCGGATAGGTTTTCTATTCAGGTTTTTCCAAGTTTTCAATCTACATATGCAACTTTCAATCTCTACGTATTTGTTGCATATTACTATTTATGCAATAATTTAAAACGTGCACCTGATAATGCTTGCTCTAAAAGGCTCTCCTTGCCATTAACTTATTCGCGATCGTTGCACAATTTAGGTCCTTGGTGAGCATGCTCTATTTGTTGTACTTTGGACCGTTCCTCTGTCAAATCCGCGATTTGTCAAACTCTCGCTATCTTCATATGCGAGTGTCCTTCCACTAAAACATTTACAACAGTTAGTAATTTCGACATTAATGGATGCCCGTATTATAATACAAGGCTTTTCTACTATACGCATCAACGCGTGTAATTTCGTTGACTATATCTACTCTATATCATTTTTATTGGTGTAACGTGTATTACACGATAACCATATGTGTTGTTCTCAACACTTTAATCATACTAAACCATTGATATACATGTACTTACCGGATTTGCGATCAAGCCTCGAACCGAACACACTTTATTCTTTAACCATG
The DNA here is from genome assembly GCA_030545235.1 of Helianthus tuberosus. NCBI lineage: Eukaryota > Viridiplantae > Streptophyta > Magnoliopsida > Asterales > Asteraceae > Helianthus > Helianthus tuberosus. The sequence goes on from CM060399.1 coordinate 150,001,812, forward strand.
AGCTCTGATTACCAAATTGTAACGCCCGTGTCAATTAATCAAGATTTTAATAATAAAATACACATTTTAATGCTAAAATGTTACTTTACAAAAACATGTCATACCAACATTCCCATATGCTTACAACATTTCAAAAACATATTTATAAGTGTTTACATAATTCGCTTATAATAAAACAAATCAAGATTTGACGCGCAAGCTTCATTTAACGTGTGTTTGGTTCTTGCTCGTCGCTTGATCTTCATCCGGGACTCTCGACATTCACCTATGATCAAAACCAACTTAGAAGTAAGTTAAATAACAAGTACAACAAGGTAATTGGGTCAAATAATCAAAATAAGCAAAAATTTCAAGAATTCACCCCGTCGCCGCGTGCCACGGCAAACCCTTTTGGCCGTGGCGTGACGCCACAACTTCATTTTGACAGAATGTTTTGCATCAGTTGCTGCATATTCCCAGCCAAGCTTGATTTTACGAAAACGAGCATAACTCTTTCGTTATTGATCCGATTTACACGATTCTTTTTCCTACGTGATCGTAATTTAATTCTCCGTCACATGGAGTTAAAATCCGACATCCAGCTTAAATAAATTTGAGATTTTTAAGCCTTCGACTTATTATCTTTTACTAATTTTTGACCCGTCTTTGTGTTTATCAAACAAACATGTTTGTTTGACCCCCATTTTTCACGAACCCTTTATCTCCAACATTGTCTATCATATTAGGTTCCAGTCACGGGTTCCTACGCATTATTTACCCATTTTACTTATAATCTTACTTTGACCCATTAAGAGTATTTATGTCTTTTTAAGCATAAATCACGCCCATTTCTCGTATGCCTCATAATTTCAACCATTCATATTGATTGGTCTTCCACCACAACTATGATTGTGGTGGATTTAATGTAATAGACTATTTATTCCGAGTTTTTATCCCTCGGATATGCCATTCTACGGCAAGACGCATTTAAGGCATTCAACCCTTGAAAGTTTATGCCTTCAATTCTTATACGCATCTAAAGGTTACAAAATCATAATATAAGTTTCTAAACAGGTTGTTTACCTAGTTTACCCATCAAGGCTTTATGGTCATTTTTTAATCCCTCGTTTTACGACGAAGGATTTTGGCTACTTATTTAACCGAAATTGTACGTTTAACTACAATCATATTTATACGTACCTGACTCGGGTCAACATATTGACCCGTTTTAATACCTTGCGTTAATTATCACTTAATCTATGGCGACGCAATTATCTGAATTGTCGACCGCTCCTGTTAACATAAAACTTGACAACCACATTAGTAGATACTGTCAAATGGTGTTATCACCACCATTAGACCCGTTTGGCCTATATGACCAAACATTTTCATATGTATCAAAACATGGTTTTTAATTACCAAGTTGCCCATCCGACCCATTTCAGATTTTTCTTTCATTAGTTCGCTTTTCTTACTTATTTAGCCCATTTTGGCTTACGCCATGGGTATCCTTTTAGCCTTGGTTTACATTAGTCGACACTTGACCAAATTTCCACTTTTACCCTTTTTCTCAAAATTCGATTACACTACAAGGTAATCATATCGAAAAATCATAATTTCTTAGTCATTACCTGACCAATTTACCTTTTCGCCCTTTTTACCATAACCCATGGTTCTCAAATGTTTATATTTGTTCCGACCCGTATCAATTGCGTCGGAATCGATATTTTCAATATTATCTTTATCGTATTTATACTTATAGAATAAGTAAATATTCTACAAAAGGGTATAAGTTTCACTTACTTCGCATCCAAGCCACGCTCTTCTCTTCGTACTTGATTTGTTTGGCCCGCTTCCTCCACAAGCTTCACCTAGCTTGTTAAGCGTCAAACTATCATCATAATTCGCAAGATGGTTAGTTTAGTCCTTGCTAAACATGACTATTCCACCTCACGGATTTTATATCCAAATATTATCATTCATCGTATTATAGGTCGGTTTGACTTTTTAAGTCAACCGTCTATTAGCATAAGTAATTACACGATGTAGCTATACTATTCATTTAACTATTTGGTCAATTAGCCGGTAGCATCATACTTAGGCTACCGTTTATCCACTTCATTTACCGAGTTTTATAACCATAATTCATCGAATTAACACGATATTAATCTTTCTTAACACATGATGATATCAAGCATCATTTTTAACATTTATTTATCATCATTTCCATCTTTTATACAAAACCCAATTCACGGTAATTATGATTCATGTACTCAAACAACTAAATGGTTCAAGTAGCATACTTTTATTATCTAATATGATGGTTCTAATCACAAGTTAGACACTAACATCATCATATCATAAAACCCATCTCAATCATGTATGAACAAGTACTAAATCATGTGATTTGTTCAAGTACTTCGTTCCTACTATCAAAAATGATGATTTTAAACACAAACTTATCATCATCTTCTCTATTAAATCAAAACCCACTTAGCACATATATGGGTAATCATCAAATTTCTAGTTTTCAACACTAGTTCATCAAATTGTTAACTAGGGTTGTTCCTAAACATAGCTTTCATCACAACAACACTCATGGATTCATCATCCATTCCAGAATTTCGATTTTTAATTGTTCATCATAATTTCAAACATCACCAAATAACAAAATTTGACATACCTTACAATCCCCTTGACTTGGTGATTGTTTGTGCGTGTTCATGCGTTTGATTTGAGCTAGTCTTGGCCTTCAATTTGGTGAATTTGGGTGAGTTAGGGTTTGAGCTCCATGGGAGCATCTCCTAGCCATTTTCACGCACGCACACACACACTCTTGTGTGTGTTGTGTGATGTTTTTAAGTTTATAAAACCATTTTCAAGTTATACTACTTTGGTCCCTCATGTTTGGTTAGTTATTAATTAGGTCACAACCTAATTATTTTTAACAATATTCCCACTTATTAACTAGGTTTGGTATTCCTGGTTATCTTTGTAGGTTCGGGAAAATTATGACTCAGTTTATTTTAAGTCCCGTTAACTCGGGCCTCTTATAAACTTTACTTCCTTAAAAGCTTTTATTCACGTTTTATTTAATATTAGATTTAATTATTTAAATCCTAATATTTACCGGGTTAATTTTTACCACTAACGGTATTTTACCCGTTCATTAATATTAACGTGGTTTGATTACCAAACCCGTTTTCGGGGTGTTACAATGTCTGCCCGAACCGAGTGCTGAAGCAGGAGCCACATCAGCAACCAGCGCTGCAACAACATCAACAGCAGCAGCAGCCAGCACAACAACAAGCAGCCCGTGGCAGAGCATTCAACATCAATGTCCGCCAGGCGCAAAATGACAGCAATGTTGTCAATGGTACATTTCTTGTCAATGGTATATATGCTTCGTGTTTATTTGATACTGGAGCCGATAACTGTTTTGTATCGTTAGAATTCGAAAAGATCCTAAAACGTAAACGCGATAACCTCCCAACGACGTTCGACGTAGAAATTGCAACTGGAAGAACCGTCATTGTTAGTTCCGTTCTATGTGATTGCACTCTTGAACTCAACAATCACGTCTTCCCGATCGACCTTATTCCGATGCTGCTTGGTAGTTTTGATATCATAGTAGGCATGGATTTTCTTCGTGAAAATCGTGCTAAAGTCGTTTGTTTCGATAAGATGATTCGTTTCTCACTCGCGAATGGTGATCAACTCTGTGTCTATGGCAAAGTCTCATCGAAGGATCTCAAACTCATGTCGTGAATACAAGCGAGCAAGTATCTCCGAAAGGAATACAAAGCTTTCGTGGCGCACATCGTAGTAGCGGAGGAAAAGGAAAAGAAGGCAATGGATAAGGTGCCTGTGGTTCGTGATTTTCCTGCTGTCTTTCCTGACAATTTACCTGGTTTACCCCCGAGTCGTGATATTGATTTCCGTATCGACCTCATTCCTGGAGCTAATCCTGTTGCTAAAGCTCCCTATCGCCTCACTCCGTCTGAAATGCGTGAACTTTCGAGTCAACTTCACGAATGGCTTGACAAAGGCTTCAATCGCCCTAGCACCTCTCCTTGGGCGCACCTGTCCTTTTCTTCAAAAAGAAGGACGGATCACTCCGGATGTACATCGATTATAGGGAACTGAATAAGCTAACTATCAAGAATCGTTATCCCCTGCCCCGAATCGACGATTTGTTTAATCAATTACAAGGCGCTACGAGTTTCTCGAAGATCGATTTACGCTCAGGTTACCACCAGTTACGAATCCAGGAGGAAGATATCCTTAAAACCACTTTACGAAACCGATAAGGCCATTATGAATTCGTCGTAATGCCCTTTGGTTTAACCAATGCACCCGCGGTTTTCATGGATTTGATGAATCGCGTGTGTAAACCCTTTCTCGACCGTTTCGTCATCGTTTTTATCGATGATATCCTTATCTATTTGAAATCGAAAGCCGAACACGCGCAACATCTACGTTTGGTTCTCAAATTACTCCAATGAGATCGACTCTATGCCAAGTTCTCCAAGTGTGAATTTTGGCTAGAGGAGGTTCAATTCCTCTGTCACATCGTCAATAGTCAAGGTATACACGTCAATCCCGCGAAGATTGAAGCAGTTAAGAGTTGGGTTACACCAAAATCACCATCCGAAGTTCGTTCGTTCCTCGGATTGGCGGGCTATTACCGTCGATTCATCGCTGATTTCTCTAAAATCGTCGTTCCGCTTACCTCTCTGACACATAAAGACACGCCTTTTGTTTGGGGAACCGAACAAGAGTAAGCCTTTCAAACTCTCAAGTATATGCTTTGAAATGCTCCTATTCTTGCATTACACGACGAAAACGATGACTTCATAGTCTATTGCAATTCCTCTAACCTCGGTCTTGGTTGTGTTCTTATGCAATGGAACAAGGTTATCGCGTACGCCTCTCGTCAGCTCAAAGTCCACGAGAAGTACTATACAACCCACGACCTCGAGCTTGGTACAGTTGTTTTTGCGTTAAAGATTTGGCGACACTACCTTTATGGTACCCAGTGTACGGTCTTCACCGACCATAAGAGCCTGCAACATATCTTGAACCAGAAGGAACTGAATATGCGCCAACACCGATGGGTTGAGCTACTCAACGATTACAAATGTGAGATTCGTTACCACCCTCGCAAAGCAAATGTCGTTACCGACACTCTAAGCTGACAGAGCTATTTGCATAGCGTTCGTAATACTCACGCCCAACACGACCTCGAAGCCCTAATTCGTGACGCTCAGCATGCCTGCTTCATTGAGAATACCTTGAAAAAGGAAATGAAGAAGTGTGGTGCTGAAACCCATCTGGTCACCAAATCGAACGGTATCTATTACTATCTCGATCGCATCTGGATTCCAAGTTGCAATAATCTTTGGGAGATATTGTTACTGAAGCTCACAATTCTCGATATTCCATTCATCCCGGTGCCGACAAGATGTATCATGACATTTGTCTTCGGTATTGGTGGCCTAGAATGAAGAAGGATATCGCTATCTATGTTTCGAAGTGCCTGACTTGTTCGAAAGTCAAGGCTGAACAGCAAAGACCCTCTGGCTTACTTGTACAACCCGAGATCCCTATGTGGAAATGGGAGAGTATAGCTATGGACTTCATAACGAAACTTCCGCGCACGCCATCAGGTCACGATAGCATTTGGGTTATCGTTGATCGTCTTACTAAATCTTCTCATTTTCTAACTGCGATGGTCGGTTTACCTTGCGTCTTTGGGAAACATTTCAATTCGCTCTCGGTACAACTCTTAATCTAAGTACCGCTTTACATCCCCAAACCGACGGTCAGACTGAACGCACGATTCACACCCTTGAAGACATGCTTCGCTCGTGTGTGATAGATGTCAGCGAAAATTGGGATTCGCATTTACCTTTAGTTGAATTCTCGTACAAAACAATTATCATTCTAGCATTCAAATGGCACCATTTGAGGCATTATATGGAAGAAAATGTCGATCGCCTATTGTATGGCACGAGATCGAAGATGCGCATATTACCGGTCCTGAGTTACTGCAAGAAATGACTAACAAGATCCTCCATATACGAGACAATCTCCTGAAAGCTCGGAGTCGTCAAAAGAGTTACGCCGATAGACAACGCAAGCCCCTTGAATTTGACATTGGCGATCACGTACTCCTAAAGGTTTCACCTTGGAAGGGAGTGATCTGATTCGGTAAGAAAGGAAAGCTCGCGCCTCGATATGTTGGACCCTTTAAAATTCTGGAAAGAATTGGCAAGGTGGACTACAGACTCGAACTACCGGAGGAACTCAGCAACGTCCACCCGACTTTCCATGTTTCGAACCTCAAAAAGTGTCTAGCCGAGCAGAATTTACTTGTCCCTGTTGAGGATCTACAAGTGGATGAAACATTACACTTCGTGGAAAAGCCAGTCGAGATCATGGACTGAGAAACCAAGAAACTTCGATGCTCACGCATTCCCATAGTGAAGGTTCACTGGGAAGGCAAACGCGGCGCCGAGTTCACCTGGGAACTCGAAAGTGACATGAAGGCTAATGATGTGCGTAGTACGTGATATATTTTTATGTATATTTTAAGCCCTTTTTAACACTTTAGTCAAGTTTTCAATTTATAAAACACGATATTTTACTAACACTAAACACACATATGGGCAAGTGCACCCATCGTGAGCGTAATATAGCGTTGGTAAGATACCGAGGTCGTCCAAGGACACAAGAGCTTTTAGTACCGGTTTATCCTCAACGTGTAATCAAATCAAAAATTTAGAAAAAGGTTTTAAATATGAAAATAAAAACTAAAATTGCTGAAAATAAAAATAAAATAAAAACAGATAGACAAGTTGAATCACTTGGATCCGACTCGCCTTTAGTGTAACCTTTGATGATTTCCGCACTTTTGCACTTTTTAAGAGATTATCTTAGTTATAGTAGTAGGCCCCTCTTTTGAAGGTGACATTACCCTCAACCCAGTAGTTTGAGTTAGCAAGGATACAATCCTAAAGGGTTGGAATATTGGAAGATAATTAATTAAGTTATTAATGCGTAATATGATAGGCCCCTCTTTTGAAGGTGACGTTACCCTCGGCTAAGTGGTTTGAGTCAGCAGGGATACAATCCCAAATAGCCGGGTTAATGTATTAATAGTAGTTTACATATGAGGGGATCAAACCATTCGCATCCCCGCCATCCAATACCAGTGGGTATTGAAGGAGGTCCTAGTAAGCTTGATCCAGGTCCTTGCAGGATCTATACACTGAACAAGGCAAGAACCTTACCAAACCATTCCCTTAACCCTCGACCAGGTAGCCAACATATCTCTATATAGACCGTAGAGATATGAATGGTGAAAATCTTTTATTTTATATAGACAGTAAAATAATGCCAAGATACCACAGACAAATGATAAGGAAGTTTCACCTTCAACATAAGAAACTAGTTATTAAAGTCATTAATACAAAACCAAAAAAAAGTGCGAGAAGATTAAAAATCAAAAGTATTACACTAAATGCTTGTCTTCACCAAGTGATGTAAGAGACTTAGGCAAACATGGCCTTTGATTGTCAAGAACTCTTACTATCAATCTTGGATCCCGAGACTACTACACACACTCTAAATGGATGATGGATGATGGTGGTGGATATGGGTGTTGTGATGGTGGTGGAGTGTGGGTGAAGGGGTAGAGAGGTGGTTTGCCATGGGATGCTTTTGAAGTGAACCAAGCACCTCTATTTATAGCCTGCACAGAAGCCCGGACACGGCCCCGTGTCCGCTGGGCACGGCCCGTGTCCATCCTTATTCTCGTTCTTCATTAATTGCAATTTGTCTGCATTAGCTCCACACGCCCCCGTGTCCGCTGGGCACAGCCCCGTGTGCAGAAGCGTATTTGTACTATCAAAATTTGTTTGGATTCTGCGAATCTTAGCGTTGAACACGACTGTGTTGAGCTGGGCACACCCCCGTGTCGGGAATAGAAGCTTCTAAAGCTTTGTCCTTTCTGCAGACAACTGGCCACGCCCCCGTGTTCGCTGGGCACGGGGCGTGTTCAGCCTTCTGTTTGCTTGTTTTTGCTTGGGAAGATGCTATCGAGGGGTCGGGCATGCCACGTTTATTCCTTTCCTTGTATTTATGTTAGATTTTGCTGCATATTTGTTCCTTTTGTTCATTTACGCTCATTTAGTCCTGAAAATACAAAAAGAAGACAAAAACACACTTTTTCCAACATTAGTACTAAAAAAGGGTTAGTTTTATGCCTTATTTGATGTAATTTATATGTTGCATTTTACACACATCAGCTAAGTATCCACAGCTATTCGTTACGCCTGTGCCTTAATTTCGGGACAAAATTCCCTAAAGTAGGGGAGGCTATAACAACCCGACTTTTTAAAGTCAAAGTACAAGTCAAAGTCAAAGGAAGAAAAGATTGCTAATCAGATCTGTCATTTCTGACTTAATTGTTGCTTGTACTCTCCGACCTCGATAATCGATACTTTAATTAACGCTGTTTGTCTACAATTTGTAATATATGAAGTAACAATGTGATAAACGCAATTAAACGCTAATCTACTTAACGCTATCTCATCGCTATCGCACCGCAGCTCGAATCGCAATTATTGGTATTCTATGTGTGTGTGTGTTATTATGTGTTTACTTGTGCATGTTTATATTTGTTTGAGGTGTTATACGTAAACGCAACCGCAACTCTATCGCAACCCAATCTAATCGCATACGCTAAACGCTGATTTACTTACTTGTATGTTGTTATGTGTTAGTTATGTTATTTGTGTAACTATTGTTTAATACTATTGCATCGCTTACTCGCAACTCGCCCAAACTCAACGCAACACTCCACGCACGAAATGGAAGTCGAAAACTAACTCACACGCGCCGTCCGATTGAACAACCGTTCGATCGAATGGTTATCCGACCGGATGACCACCCAATCGGATGGCCATCCGATCGAAAGGTCGTCTGACCCGTCAACCTTGCACCGCCTTTCTCCTCTTCACCTATAAATACCTCACCTGTCACATCAACTGTTCATTAATGTGACAGCTCCCTCTGAACCAGTGCATTCTCAGCCTATTTTCTCTCGATTCCTCGCGATTCTTGTAAATTTTCATCTCAAATCTTGTACTGTCACAATCAGCACACACTTTCTCATCATCTTCTCCATCAAATCACTACTTTTCACCATGAAATCGCCTGGTTTTGGGCTGTTCTAGGATGACGTCATCATGGGTTCACATGAACACCGTAATATGACCTCATCTCAGCAAGAACGGTTCGGATCTAATGGATTTCTACATGTTTAAACACTGATTTCACCTAAATCTAAACATTTAACAACTAGATTTAAACTTTTCTTCAACATCTTTCACTTTTACTCAAAACCGTTAGAATCTGAACTTGTTCGGGTTCTCCACTCATTTCTCCAGTGGAGAATCAGTCTGAAGAACGGATTACTACCGGTGAGACGACCGATTCACAGGTTGACTATGAACTCCATCAAGAACAGTTGGTTCTGATCGAACGGGGTGATTCCCGTACGATCGAATGACTTGGATTTGATGTGGGTTCCGTTTTCTTAACACGTTGTCACGCCGTCTCGGTCAAACCGCAAGCTTTTCAACTTAATAGATTTCACAAAGTTTCAAACGGAAGGTATCCAATCGAATAGCCGTCCGATCGGACGACCATCCGATCGAACGACTATTCGACCGGGTGACCTGATTTTATAAGTTAACCACTTAAACTTTATAAAATTTTCAAAGATCATTAGTTTCAGACGAATGGCCATCCGATCGAACGGTCATCCGTCCGGATGACCATCCGGTCGAATGACTTTACTTATACTACAACGAGAACTTCAAAAGTTCAACATTTCACAAACACACTCTCTCCAACGAATGACCCTCCGACCGAATGGTTATCCGTCCGGACGGCCATCCGAACGAACCACCATCCGTCCCTCATCTCACCTGACACTGTTTTACGCTCTGTTCAAATGCTTATACCGTCGTACTGTGATCAGGCTAATCTCTCCAGCGCTCCCTTCAATCCAAGCTTGTGTTTATTTGTTAAACACGATCTGTGAGTATACTTGGTCCCTTTTTGCTTAACGCACTTTTGGGTGTTACATACGTTACCTATATCAACTCACATCGACACACAACGCAAAAACTTTTTGTACGCTAACCGCTCTGCATGTTATACGTGTTATTCGATGAATGCTTGTATGTTATGTTTACACAGTGATTGTTGCCTGACACCTTAGCATCGATAGTACTATAGTTTGGACTCAGCACCTGTCGTGGACAGGGGTTGTTAAGGGTATTTCTTCACGTGTCACAGTGGTGATATGTGTTGCGCATTCTACAACTCGCAGTCATGTCTGTGCATATTTAATTCTCGATAGCTTACATGCTTCACATTTCTACGTGTTATATGCTGGTTAAGCGTAAATTGCTTTCGCTACTACTATGCTAATAAACTTGTATGCTCACTTTTACACTATGTGTATTGACCTATCTTAACGTGTGTGACAGGTGTTTAGGATGCACTTAATTGCTGGATGTCATGGAATCAAGCTTAGGCAGTCTAGAAACAAACTAAATAAATTTGAGTTGTCGGAACAATATTATTGTCTTTGAGAACTATGTCTGTAATAACTGTGTTACTTTATATGTTATGGTTTGGGACATGACGTTTAAATATTTGGTAATTATAGTTGTTATGGATTCTCCTGGACAATCTGTTTCGCTCATTGCCTCACTCCGATGTTTCCGCCATCGGTTGGGGTGTGACAGTAGGTTACGCATGACCACCATAAGTTATGGAACTCAGATTCTGATTCTTTTTCACTAGTCATACTTGGCCGTAAGCTACGGGGTTCCAATCGTAGCCTACGACGGGAATCCCCTTTGCTTTTCCTTCACATGTACAACTTTCATTAAATGACCAAAAGGTCCCTAAACTTTATTCTTTCACTTTCTTGTGCTTCCAAATTATCTTCCTACCCGAAACAACTTCTTAATAATATCTTTTGCTATTCTTATCATCTTCGGGTGTTTTGCTTCGTCCCCGAGCACTCCAACTTCACCGATTTCAGCGATTAACCTACAAAACCACAATTTCTCGTAGTTATCACATTCAAAACATATAATCACTTAAAACGCAACAAAACACATAAGATAAGAACATTAACGCTCGGGTTTCACCCTCTCCATTAGGTATTTTTTTACGACTAATTTTTCCCCTTAAATACTTACACCTCCCAAGAATTGAATCTTGGTCTCCCCACAAGAGATAATTTCTCTTGACCACTAGGCTATAACCTAAGTGGCCTTTCAACTGGGTATTAACTTTGATTTTTTAATACCACCTATTTTTTATTATTTACCATATTGTACTTTTACCATCCTTCTCATCCAACCACATCAAATATTTAATTATTTTTAATGCTCAACTTACGAAAGAACATATGATATTTTCTTTCTTGAAAATTTAACATCATGTAGATTGTCACACCCCCAAAATCCACCATGCGGAGTATCACCGCTTGGAGGCGTGACATGACCAGGATCGAGCCACCAATCATATTGAACAACACAATTAAGTAAATAAAACCAACCACAATACGATTGGTGACCTAAAGAAGGTAACCGATTTTAAGATAACAGCGGAAGCATAAAACGTAAGTCCAAAACATAAGTTCGTAGTTCATAAGTTTAAAGACTTCAAAACATAAGTTCCATAAGTTTATAAAGTTTAATTATTAAGTACGGGACATAACAGTCCTTATCCTACAACAACCTCCTCCTCATGCAAGCTCCATAAGCATCTAGCGACCTGTAAGGCATGTAACAACGAGTCAACAACAAAGTTGAGTGAGTTCACGTTTGGTTGTTTAGTTTTAAGTTATTTCTGAAAAACGTGGTTTGACTTTCGTTGGCTTATTTTCCGTGGGGATTACCCCATAGTTGAAAGTATGTTTAACCAGTTCCTTTTTATTACCCAAACCATATCCATAATCAGTGGGGGCTTCCCCATGTGAACCACTAGACCATACCATATCGATAACTGACGAACAATAGTTGTGCCCTACATCAGTGTCTATCATCACTGACAGTTTACCATAGTCCATTAGTACAAGCCCGTCCGAACGACACGGTGTGAGGTTTGTTAAACCTAATAGCGCTATTAACTAATGACCTGCTCGCCATTGGCCTCGGCGATTAAGTCGACATAAATTGAGGGACTTCATGATAGAGTTTTGTCTAGTAAGTTTTAAGGTTGTTGTCCTACCCAAGGAGGACGAACGTACGTATTCTACCCAAGGAGAATACGCAGAATTATTATTGGCATCCTAGCTATGGAGGATGGCCGTACATATCCTACCCAAGGAGGATATGTAGATCCTGTTTTAATTTCTTTAACCCATTCCCAACCACCGGGAATCCCATGCCTTAGAAAGTGTGTGAACTCACCTTGGTTTGCTCGGTTAGATTAGTTACTCAAATAAACAGGAATCAAGCACGCCCTAATAAGGTATGGATAACAATCAGTTTCTCATGCATAACACGTATCCTACGTATGGTTTATTTACTCATTATTTCTATCACAATCCACACGATTCGACTGTCAAGTTATTAAGTTACATTATTTTACCCTAAAATAATATAACTATCTCACACAATAAACAAGTATTCACACAAGTGTCCTAGTATAAAATATATATTCTAAATATATATTTAACCATTTTATTTATAAAATCAACCTCCGGCACTTTGTATTTTGTAGATAAAACCATGGCGAAGTTTATTTTGAAAACAGGGTTAAAAATATAATTGTAACACTTGCTAGACAAATATTTTCTAAGTGTTGGATTTTTAGAAAAATTTCGCCAGAGTTTCCTTTGTAAATTGAGGTGTCCATGCTTACTAGCATATCATTTTCTTTTCAAAAATTCATTCAAACAATTCTCAATCAACAACATACAATCTCTATTTACCAAACTAGTCATAAACAAGCATAAACTATAAACTTATGAACTTGGAAATTTATAAAAGCATGTAGTAACTTACTAGCACACTTAGTAAGTCTTGTTACTTTTTAAAATGTGATTTGTTCTTTAAAAACTTTATTTTTAAAGACTTTAAGTGTTTACAACTTCCACCATATTTTCTAGAAATATTTCTTTGTGAATCTTTCTTATTACACAAGTGTTTCTACACTTGTTTGTTTACAAAAAAATGTGATTAGTTTATGTAAGATCCAAGTTGTAGTGAAACTCATATTTTTAACTTGGTTCTTTTGAAAAACCACTCACAGATCTTTAGGTCTACAAGTGTATAGCTTATTTTGGCCTTTATTCTTCAAGAAAATTTTCATTTATTCAAGTTCATAGTTATGTGTGAATGATTTCATTATCCTACACATTTCTATCTTTCACATCTTGCTAGTTCATGTCTTTAAACATGATCTAGCAAGTCTATATGATGAACCATATCATTTTATCTAGTAAACAACAATCAACAAACATAACAACATAAGAACAACATGATTCCATCTTCATTTTAACACTACTTCATCACTTTGTTAGTTTATGTCAAGACTTTGTTCATGTTCTTTAGAGTTCTTGAGATTTCACTATTCTTTTTACTATTAACCAACAAAAATATGAAGAGTATGAAGATCTAAGGCACTTACTACTAGCACAAGGCTAGGGGAGTTCAAGAGCGTAAAAGTGGTGGATAAAAGAAAACGAGAGCGGTCCTTGAGCTTCCGAATACACCAAGCTTACTTGTAGGATCACTTACACCTTTGGGAGTATGGAGATTGCTTGGAAGAGCTTGAATGATGGTGGTGGTGTGTGGGCTTGGGGTCGGTCGAACAAGAGGAGAAGGAGAGAGTGGGAGTGAGTTTTGAAAGTGTGTTGTGAAGTGAGAGAGTGGTGGACTTGGGGTTATTACTTATAAGCTCCAACACCTCTTTAACCTTGGTATAATATGCTCCTTTATCCATCAACATGATCTAATAAAATACTAAACAAATCCATGGGTGGGGACACCCATGGTAACCGTCCCAAGGGGGGGTATAGGGTTGGGTTTCAATTGTTTAGTTAGTAATCTAGTTAGAGAAACAAATGTTTAGTTAATGGTTATGGTGTGTTATTATTTATAAAGTGTGTTAGGGTGTTCGGGGACCCTAACTAGCTCAGAAAAATAAAAACAATGTGTTTGACAATATTTTTGTGTTCCGGGTAAAGTCCGGTTGTTCGGTTTGGTGTTGTTCCGTTAAAGTGCTTAATTAATCCGTAAAGTGTCCTATATATATATATTTTTGTAACATTTTCAGTTTTCAACACTCAGAAAAGCACACAAGACCATTTAGTAACTTTTCTGTACACTACTAGTATGTTAATAAGCACATGTAAGTATAACACAGAAATCAGAAAGCAGTTAAATGATTCAGCACAGTCATCAAGCACTTTAATTATCATTAATAAATTGTACGGATACATGGGATTATGAGGGTTGTCACATAGATGGAGGTGAGTTTTGGTTTTGGTTGTTTAGTATTCATGGACGAGAGAGAGAAAGCAGATGGTTGAGTTAATGGTGGATTTTGGTTTTTTGGGTTTTGGTGTGATGAGAGATAGGTGGTGTGCGGTGGGTGGTGGTGGTGATGGCAGCAGGTGATGTGAGGTGGATGGTGGTGGTGGTGATGGTAGATGGTGGATGTTGGTGGTAAATGGGAGTGAGAGGTGAGATATATATCTAATTTTTATTTTTTTTAATTTTTTAATGGTTAGGTATTTAATTTATTTACACAACTAGTCCCTGAAAAGTGAAATGACAATAATACCCTTATGTGCAAGTCACATGACCAGATTTAACAAAAACATCTAACTGGGTTAGGGCTAAAGGACATAACGTGCAAGATTTTAAAACATTAAGTACAAGACTCGTCAATTTGAAAGATAAAGGACACCACCTTAAATTCACTAAAGAGATAAAGGACAAAACTTGAAATTCACTTTTTGGAAATTGTAGGTTTTCAAGGACCCTGAATGAACATGAGCGAAACACGAGGTAAAAATCCAGAATTCCAAGAAAATCAACCAAATACTAGACATGCATGGTCTTGTCAGGCTATGGGCACGATCGTACATACCAACCAAATAAGTACACTTCAACCCAAGATGGTCAACGGAATTCAACAAATGTGATGAAGCAAGACCATGGCCAAACTTGAAGAAAACAAGCAGTCAGAGGTCACGCATGGACATGCACATTCTGGGTATCGCCATGCCTCAAGAAGTCAACAGATATGCATGGCCATACCTTATTGGGCACGACCATGCCTATATTACAACTGGTCAATATTCTCATATGAGACAAATAAGAAGACAAAAAATGGACAAGAAGGACAAGCTTCTAGAAGAAGTTTTCCGTAAAAAGTACTATGCATGACCAAGCCCACTTAGGCATGGTCGTGCGTCACTAAGCTTCAAGATATCCGACAGGCTAAAACAACTGAAGACCTTGTCTAGCCACCTGTCCATATGCATGGTCGTGCCTTATTGGGCATGGCCATGCATATCCAAAATTACCCGACATACCCATTGGAAAAGTTCTAACTGTGTTTCCAATGTACTATGCACGGTCATGCACTCCGTACCATACAACCACTATAAATATAGACCTTGGGTTCGTCATTTCAACTAATCCCTTCACCCCTGGAATCACATGAATTCCACACCCACCAGGAGCTCTCTAGCCCCCAAAATCACCCCTTATAGTTTAGGGATCAATCCACTAAATCACTTGTAATTGCTTAGTTTGAGGAGGGGCAGAGGGAGAAAGAGAGAGAGAGAGAGAGAGATTACTCATTAGTTTATTTATTAATCTATCGCATATGAACCAATTATATGCTTTCTTTGGTTTCTTCTATCATACTTCCCCTTTGTTGAAATAACATTCATATATTTTCTTATTCTCTTGTGGTATAGTTTAGAGTACATTGCCCGAATAGTCTATGTGGTTTGCCATTTTTTCACCTTTAGCCCCCTCCCTCGTCTTCCCCCTCCCATCCAACACCGTTTTCTGGCAAAACAGTCGCCGATGACCTTCTTTCTTCCAACCTTAGTTTATTAGTTGTCCCAAGCTTTGATCTCCCTTCATTTTCGCACTAGAAAACCCAAACCACCTCTATATTAGAGGATGCTGCTCATCCAAAACCCAAAACGATTTTGAAGTTGTCGATGTTCTTATACGTTCATTCTAAACCCAAATTGTTCTTGTTGGTCATCGTGTGAGTTTTGACATTGCCGAACGAGAAGCATTAGTATGCATGAGAAATGGGAAATAGTTAGCCCTTCTACTTGGAGTTGTTTGCCGCAAAACCAACAACCCTTCTCCGACCAGGACCATGATTCCAACCACCATCATCAAAAACCTGCAACTCGCTAGTCATTCGCTCCGCTACCACCGTTAACCCTGTCGCCACCATCATCCTCGCCTAGTCTCTGCAAGAAACTTGAACCCCCAATTAAATCACCTCCACCTCCCACAACTAACTATAATAACCATTCATTTACATTACCCCTTAACCTTGTAAGGTGGTCTGGTGATGAAGAAGAAGAAAAAGAGGGTTAGGTTTAATTTTATATATTTAAATAATCATATGGTAAGGATCACTTGTCTTTTAATGAACAATCAGATTTTTTTTTTTTGGTTTTATTTATTTATATTAAAAGTGAGTGTAGTAATCATTTCACGACATACTTAACTAGGCAAACTAACCATCATTCAGCTAAGGGTCTATCTGAGTAACAAGTGAGAATACCACAGGAAACAAATATGGTTTTAGATAGTTAGAAACTAAAGGTGAAAAATGACAAACAACAGGGACCATCCACACAATTTACTCTATAGTTTATAACTTAGAGCATTCACATCCTGGGAATCAAAATCTGTATGTGGAGTTTTTAAAATATAAAGAGTATAAAAAGTGGTTGTGAGTGGAGGAGAGAGAAAATGTTACTGTTCATCTGTATATTTGGGGGGACACTGTTCACCCACTATAATTTTTTAATATATATTGAAAGTGGTTGGGAGTGAAGGAGAGGGAAAAATGTAATGATAAAGGTATAAAAATATTATTTAATTGAAAATGAGAGAGAAAAAATATTTGTTTTTAGTGAAAATATATTGATATAGGAGTTGTTTTTTAGTGGAATATATGTATATTTTTAGGGAGCTGAATGTGAATGCTCTAAGTCTATAACACACAGTTTATATTATATGATAGGGTTTGAAGCAACAGAAAACAGAGTATGATAAATGTAAAGATAAATTGTGTATGAAATGAATGAAATATGGAATTTGTGTAAGAACTATGATGTAAAGGAAGGGAAAGTTGATTGAATGATAAAAGGAATTACAGAACGGTAATGAAAATGACCTCTAACAATCCCAGGGATACTCCCTCTCTCATTGCATGATGCAAGAGCCACTCAATACTAACAAATTACATAACCGACTACATGATTATTCCCTTCCTATTTATACTAACATGTGCCCACTAGCCACTTTACACTTTGCCCCTACTTGAATACACAATTAATTTTTTTGATCCCTCACAATTCTTATCATTGCCCTCCCCTTCAAGAACAGTCTTGTCCCCAAGACTAAAATCAGGAAACTGCATCTTCAGCCAATCTGCATCTTCCCTAGTGGAATCATCCACTGTTTGACCCTGCCAATGTACCAACCACTGTTCCGCAGAATCTGAACCATCCGGGATAATACGAGTAGCCAACACAGATTGAGGGACTAAGTGAGGAGCATCAGCCATATCTAACTCAGGAGGTAGAATCGTCTCATTATGCCCCGAAACCGCTTTCTTTAAAAGAGAGACATGGAAAACCGGATGAATCTTCGAAGTTGCCGGTAAAAGTAATTTATAGGCCACAACCCCCACCTTTTCCAGAATTTGAAACGGACCAAAGAACTTGGCTGCTAACTTTTGATGAATCCTACTAGCAACAGACAGTTAACGGTACGGTTTAAGCTTAACATACACCCACTCCCCTACCGAAAATTGCACATCCCGGCGCTTCTTATCCGCTTGAAATTTCATTGCCCCTTGAGCATTAGATAAGTGCGTTTGGAGTTGTTTCAAGGCCTCAACACGGTCTTGGAGTTCTCTAGCAACGGATTCGACCCGAATCTCTCCCGGAACAAATTGGAACACCGAAGGGGGTCGTCTCCCGTACACCGTTTCAAAAGGAGTCACTCCCGTGGATGCATGAAAAGTCGAGTTGTACCAGAATTCGGCCCAAGGCAGCCAAATAGACCACGTTTTTGGCTGGTCCACTGCGAAACAACGCAAATAAGATTCCAAGCCACGGTTAATAACTTCAGTTTGGCCATCGGACTCCGGGTGATAGGCTGAACTCATGTGCAATTTTGTACCTTTCGAACGAAATATTTCTTGCCAGAATTTACTTAGAAACAATGGATCCCGATCACTAACAATGGACTTTGGGATACCATGATGACGAATGACCTCCCTTATGAATACCTCAGCCACGGACTTGGCGGTATAAGGATGTTTCAAAAGAATGAAGTGAGCCTACTTAGATAACCTGTCCACCACCACAAGAACCACGGTGAATCCCTTAGACGGTGGTAACCCCACAATAAAGTCCATAGACAGGTCTTCCCAGACAGACTCGGGAATGGCTAGTGGCTGTAAAAGCCCACCAGGAAGGACCGAGCTAGCCTTACATCGTTGGCAAATGTCACATTCCCGAATAAACTTTTTAATAGTAGAAGTCATACCAACCCAATACACATTAGCCGCCAACCTACGATATGTTCGATAAAACCCCGAGTGACCGCCTGTAGCGGTGACATGAAACTCGTGAAGAAGAGCGGGAATATATTTTGAGTGTCGAGAAATAACCACACGATTTTGGTAAAACAAAACATTATTCTTGATAGAATATCCGGGGTATTTTTCTGGGGTGGCCAAATAATTAGTGACTAAAGTTTGAATTTCCTTGTCAGCTTGAGCCTCTTCAATAAGTAGGACCCCTTGCAACCAGATAGGGGTAGAAACAGCTTGGAATAATAACCCGGAATTTGCACGACGGGACAAAGCATCAGCGGCACGATTCTCCCTTCTCAGCTTGTATTGAATATCAAAGTCATACCCCAAAAGTTTAACGACCCAATTTTGTTGATCGTACGAAGAAACACGCTGCTGCAATAAGAATTTTAGATTCTTTTGATCCGTGCATACGGTAAATTTAGAACCTAACATATAGGGACGCCAATGTTGCACTGCCAAGACTAATGCCATCAATTCCCGTTCATATGCGGACTTTGATACATTTCGATCGCTTAAAGCTTTACTAAAGTAAGCAACGGGCTTTTTATGTTGCATTAAAACCGCCCCAATCCCGCATCCCGATGCATCACATTCAACCACAAATGGAATAGAAAAATCCGGCAAAGCGAGCACCGGTGCAGAAACTAAAGCCTGTTTCAATTGTTCAAAAGCAGTTTGGGCCACCGGAGTCCAAAGAAACGCATCTTTCTTAGTGAGATCAGTCAAAGGCCGAACAATACTACCATAATTTTTAACAAACTTCTGGTAATAACCCATCAATCCCAAAAAACCCCGAAGAGCCTTCAAGGTAGTAGGAATCGGCCAATTCACCACAGCAGCCACTTTCGAGGGATCCATTGATAGACGGTTGACCGAAGCTGCATTTGTCGGGATTAGCTTTAAAATTATGGAGTAATAAAATTTGAAATACCTCGGTTAAATCAGCAATATGAGCATCCCAAGTGGGGCTGTGAACAAGGATGTCATCGAAAAAAATGACCACTTTGTGTCGGAGAAATGGCCGAAAAATGTCATTCATCACCGATTGGAAGGTTGCCGGTGCATTCATGAGGCCGAAGGGCATGACTAAGTACTCGTAATGTCCATCATGAGTACGAAAAGCTGTCTTGTCAATGCTATCCGGATGCATCCGAATTTGATTGTAACCAGATTTGAGGTCCAATTTAGAGAAGAAGTTGGAGCCGTGTAATTCATCAATGAGTTCATCAACGACCGGAATGGGGTACTTATTGGGGATCGTGGCGTTGTTTAAAGCACGGTAATCAACACACATACGCCACGAATTGTCCTTCTTACGAACCAAAATGACTGGACTCGAAAACGCACTTGTGTTGGGCCTAATCATACCCATCTGAAGTAATTCACAAACCTGTCGTTCAATCTCTAACTTTTGAACATGAGGATAACAGTATGGTCTTACACAAACGGGATCGGTAGAAGATAATTGAATGTGGTGGTCATGAGAATGAACCGGAGGCAGAGATGAGGGAGGTTGAAAAATCGCCTCAAAATTTTGTAGGAGAGAAGATAATACTGATTGTTGAGAGTCGGTCAAAAAAGAGGACACAGGAGCAGAAACATTAGAGGGGACATAATCCATCAGTCCTTCCATAGACAACTGATGTGGGGTAAAATACGCATATTTGTCCCGTGTAAATTGTATATTTTTTGTACAGGTTTTATTTATTTTTATTTAGTTTTAGTATTATATCATATCATTTTGTGTTTTGGTAGGTCCTGGTACAAAAGGAGCGAAAAACGAGTAATATGTAAATAACCAGCCAGTTGGGCAGAGTGGGGTGCCAGGGACCGAATAAAAATTGCAGCCATTTACCGTGATTGGGCCGAGACCACTTACCTCTATTTTATTAAAATAAAGACCATATATAAAAACAATTATCAAATGTTAATTTTGAGGGGGGATCTTGGATGCACACAATCAAGATCACACGTGCATTAATGTGGAGGAAATTTAAGGAGCTGCCAAATTGTCTTATGTCCAGCGAATGTAATGAATCTTGACATTGGGCCACCAAACAAAGACTTTAAGTCTAACATATTTAGTGAATTATGAGAATGGAGATTGTTGGAAAAAAGCTATATTGCTTGTTGGGCTGAAGCCCATTCGTTTGGGAGACATTAGACGACAGCAACAATAGACAAATTGGAATACACATCAGACGAAGCCCATTTATTTGGGATTGCCCCAATATTATTTAGTGGGGACGCACGAATATATAGAACATGGAGGGAAGTCAGACGCGATATATAATCAACATTAGACGAACAGAAGACAGATACGGCTGGAGTCGCACACAATCAGACTCACGAAGAAGACAAAGGGACGAATTTTGAGAGCATCTTTGGCAAGGTTTTGAGCCACGGAATCGTTGGGTTGAAGCAAGAAGCTTGGAGAGCAAGGAATAACCGGGTTTTGCCATTCGGATTCTTTTATTTTCTAGTCTTTTTGTTTTTAATTCAATGAATTCATTATTTGAACCTTGTTTGATTATTTTTGAGACTTTGTTCGTTATGATTCTTGGCTAAACTTCATAAACTACCTAGGCTAATGACAATAGTTAAATAAAGTTTGGTTCTTTATTCGATTTTTGGCGTGGTTGTGGATTTTTCTTGAATTGTAAAAGCTTCGGGAATTTAACTTGGTGCATATGCGTGCTTGATGATTATTTTATCACTGTTTATTGCTTCGTATAATCCTTGGTGACGGTCTTTATCACATAATAGGGTTGTGCTAGGGTTCTTGATTTAGGTGACGGTCTTTATCACGTAATAGATCATTAATCCTTTAGGGTGAAAATCGAGTAAGTAACCTTAGAAGTAATATTCGGTAATTTAATAAAATCAAGTGTTCTGCTAAACTTGTCGCTGTGAGGCTCGAGGTTATTAATAGGTCTCGGTTTGGTTATAAGTCCTTAACATTCCATTGTCTATTAAACCAAGATTAAAACCCGTAGTTGCTTTAGACGTTCGCGCTGTGAGGTAGAGCGTCTTATATAGGCACTTTCAAGAAACTAGAGGACTGTGAGGAAATCTAGAAAACCGGTAAGCGTAACAGCCTAGGTAGTGCCACAAGAATCGCATTGAGAGTGTTTGAGGGGCTTAGTGGTGTCTTAATAGGTTTAGTATCCAAAGATCCCGGTTCCACACCACAAAATCATCGAATAGAAATCCATTCTGAGTTTAACTTGCGTCTAGCCTAGGTAGTCTTCATCGCCACTGGTTCAAGTCTTCGTCCGAGTTCGTGTTTAGTTAATTTAGCTAATCTAGTTTAGTCGTTATTTGCATTATTTAGGATTTTTAGAAAACCCCCCTCATCAAATAAACAAATTAGTTAAGTCGTGTCATTCTTAGTCTTGATAGAGTCATTAGCGTAATTTAGTAGAGTCTCTTGGGTTCGATACTCGGACTTCCATAGGCTATACTGCATCGATCGGTACACTTGCCGGTCGTGTGGTTTAGGTTTTAGAGAGTCTTTGTTTTATAAATTTAAAACTTAGAGAGTCTAGTTTAGGGTTTAATTTAGTTAAACCACTTTTAGCACATCAACAACTACGAGTGCAGAGCCGATAAGGAAGAATGACCTGTGTGAAGGCCCTGTAATTGTACCGACTTCCCGTGATATTGGAAACGCATCCACGAGTGTTCCCGATCATGGGTAACCTCCCCCAAGGATTTCAACCAATCCAATCCCAATATAAAATCCAGGGAACCCGTGTTAAACACTAATGCATCCACAGTAAAAGAACAAGGGCCAATGGTAACAGGAAGAGCTACACACCGTTCAGACACGTAAACAAAGTGTCCATCACCCAATTTAATTTTAATGCCTCTGAACATAGAGGAAGACAACCCCAACTCGGTAACTAAGCGACGAGTGATGAAGCTGTGAGAAGCCCCACTGTCGACTAGCATTGAGATTGTGAAACCCAGCAAAAGACCCTCCAATTTCATAGTAGAAGATGACTCCTGAGCAGCCAAGGTACCCATAAATTCCAATGCATTACAGATCCCTAATGAACAATGGGATTCAATGTCCTGTGTTGCCAACTGATCTGGTTGCAAAACACACTGGTCCCCACTAGGGAAATCATCCTCATCCTCACCCAATAACAATACCCGTAACTTCCCTTCAGGGCACTTGTGAGTGGGCCCATATTGTTGACCACAACGAAAGCAAAGCCCCTTCTTACGCCGATCTTCATACTCGGTGCGAGAAAGAAAACGAACACCCCTATCATGAGGTGAGAGCTGCCCCAAGTCACTAGCAGGAAAAAAGGATCTAGGGTTTACGACTGACCGTGTAGAGTCAGATTTTGGGAAAGCGGGCTTGTCAAATGGTCTGGAGTGAGAGACGGCCTTAGACTCAGAGCGGCCCCACAAAGAAGACCCATCTCGAGGCCCAAACGAACGTGGCCCATTAGGGTTAAGGTAACGAAAGCGGCCCAAAGCATCATGAACCGAAGCTGGACGCAACATCAACTCCACATCTTTCGCCAAGTACATAGCATCTAAACGAGTTTGAGGACGATGAAGACGTACCCATTTTTTGACATCATCTTTCAGACCCGCCACAAAATATCCAATCGACTGTGATTCGGGCAAACGAGGAACCAGAGAAAGGAGGTAATCAAAATCATCGATATAATCAAGAACAGAGTTAGCCTGTTTAATTGTGGCTAATTGCTCATATGGATTATGAATTTCCAAACCACTAAAACGTTGAAGAAGCTCTAATTGGAAATCAGACCATGAAATAGTAGGATGGACTTGTGTGATTATCGTGAACCAGTGTTGGGCTACCCCAATCATACTCAAACGAGCTAATTGTAAACGATCCTCATCCACAGTGTGATTTAAATCAAAGTATAAATTTGCTTTTTGAATCCACCCCTGTGGATCAAACCCAGAAAACTCAGGGAGCTTTACCTTCTTAACCGCCCATGGCAGGGTGAGAGAATGATCTGTGTGCATCGACGGTCCGGGACGAGATTTGGCGCCGGAATACTCAAAACCCAGATCCGACTTACCAGAATCCAGCGAGTCGTCAGCCAGTCTCTTATCCTGCTTCGCCATCCAAGCCAATACCATTTTCCGGAATTCCCCATATTCCCCTTTTTCTACCTCAAACGATTTCTCCACTGATTGCAGAGAAATACGAAACTCAGCAAAATCAGACTGTAATTGCTTAATCTGAGCGTCGTGTGCATCTAATCGAGAATTTGTACGGGTTTCCATAAGGGCAGAAATCGAAAGCACAAACGGCAGGTCAGGGCATTGTCGGACCAATGATAGGGTTTGAAGCAACAGAGAACAGAGTATGATAAATGTAAAGATAAATTGTGTATGAAATGAATGAAATATGGAATTTGTGTAAGAACTATGATGTAAAGGAAGGGAAAGTTGATTGAATGATAAAAGGAATTACAGAACGGTAATGAAAATGACCTCTAACAATCCCAGGGATAGGGGTGTTTAAAAAAATCCGGATCCGAAACCGAATCCGAAATATCCGAAAACCCGTATCCGAAATTTCGGATATCCGAATTTTCGGATAATCCGAAAATTCGGATTCGGATTCGGATGTTAATTTTAAAATTTTTCGGATAATCGGATTATCCGAATCCGAAAACTTAATTTTTTTTATTAATATACTACACCCATTAGGCATTTAGATCATTAGTCCATTAGAGCATGACCCATTTCCCCATAGGCCCATCCAACCCATTTACCCTAAATCTCTAACAATCTAACATCATATTGCCACGTTCATCATTCAGATTCATCAGACACGCACAATTCAAAAGAACAAAACTAGGGTTCCTGACTCGGTTTCTTCCACGCCGTTGCCCTCTCCTACCCACCACCGCCGGCGTCGTGACTCCTTCCCGAAGGTGACGTTGCTGAGGTGTTACATATGCGAGTAGCCGGATTTTTACGAGATCGGCAAAAACAATAGTAGATCTGGGTCGTCGTTGGCACATCTGGAGTTGAAATTGGTTGTTCTTATGGTGGTCGTGGCTGCTGTCATTTTCCAGTGAATCGAACAGCCTGTAGGCAGCTTAAAAGTGGTTAATCTCACGATCTGGGGTGCGGTTTTGGAAAGGGAATCTCACGAAAATAGCCATTTATCCACCCAAATCATGAAAATAGCGGTTTTGAATGTTTGTGATTGTTTGAAATTTGAATTGTTTAAGTAATGTTTATTATTTTCGATGATAGAAACTTGGTTGTGTTGAATATTTGTTTGGTTGTGTTGAATACAGGTATAAATTTAATTTTATCCATGAAACATAATTTTTGTTTTTTTTTTAATTCGGATATCCGTTTGAGTATCCGAATCCGAATCCGAAAATCGGATATCCGAAATTTCGGATTCGGATTCGGATGTCAATATTTCACTATCCGAAATTTCGGATATCCGATTTTTGGATATCCGAAAACCGGATTATCCGATCTTAAACACCCCTACCCAGGGATACTCCCTCTCTCATTGCATGATGCAAGAGCCACTCAATACTAACAAATTAGATAACCAACTACATGATTATTCCTTCCTATTTATACTAACATGTGCCCACTAGCCACTTTGCACTTTGCCCCTCCTTGAATACACAGTTAATTTTTTTAATCCCTCACAATTCTTATCATTATACTACGATGAAATACTTAAAACGTTGTTTATTATTATAAATCAGTTCAACAGAAATCACCTACAAATACATAAGTTTTTTTTTTTCCAAACCATCTATAAATACAAAAAAAAAATCTTGACAAATTATAAAGAAAACTTAGAAAAATCAGAAAATAGGATACAATTACATACATATACTTTAACAAATATTTATCTTAAAATTTGTAAAGATCATTCATTAACCATTCATTGATTTGGATGAAAAATGAAATTCCTGAAAAAACCTTTAATGGATGACAATGACAGGTGATAATCAGATCGTTTTTAAAACAGGTTAATTGCAAACAAATGTTCATAAAATGAAGTCTCAAACTCATAATCCTTGATCCCGGTTGGACCAGAAATTTGGGTAACCAGAAAGCAAGTATGTGGAATAATCAATACATTAACTTATGTATAAAAACATGTCAAGGAGTGTGTTTCTTTGCAACAGAAGTTTTCATTGTAAAGTGTAAACTAAGAGAGCAAAAGGTGAACAAACTTGTAGTAATGATAAGATAGCATCTTGTACATGGTGAAACTTGTACATTGCTCGATACTTCTCGATAGGACTCTTAAACTAGAATTTTACAAATTTTTTTCGTTCTTTTTAAGATTGTTCTAACAGGTTTTCCAAATATAAATTCAGTATGTATCTTCCGGTGGAAAGGACATCGAGCCTCTTCTCACTAGGTTCATATTTACCTTTCCGGAGCTGGTATCTATGTGTCACTGCTGAAATCGTGTAATTCTGACCTTCGATTGTCACACCATCTCCACACTGCAAGTTCTGCCATCACACAAATATTAGCTCATGCATCATAGACATAAATGCAGATAATTATAATTAGTGGACTGAAATTAAATTAACATAAAATAAAAATGTAATATCATTGAAAATAAACAACTAAACTAAAATATATAGAAAATATTGGGCAGAAGATGTAAAGGGTGTGTATGGTAAAGGTGGAGTTTGGTTGAAAGATCTTCTGGAAGTGTTAAGTTTGTCACATGAGTTCATTTTGAAGGAATAGAGGGAATGGAACTACAATTTATAATTACAATAATTAATATAAATAATTATATTACTGTAAATGCAGTAGTAATAATAATGATAATTAGTACTAATAAACAAAAGTTAGTTAGATAATAATAGCCGTAGTAATACTATAACATTGCAAGAAGGGCTTAAGAGTGATCTTGGTTGTTAGCGTACAATAGTTTAAGCACGGGTAGTTAGTTAGTGGCTTTGGGAGGTTAGAGTAGTGACTAGTGAGTACAATCATTTAAGCATGGAAGCTAACCCTTAAAGTATATTTATTCAAATAATTATATCCATTGTAGCTGCTAAAATGGAAATGAACTATCATTCAAGCGGATATCAATTCCATCAAGATAAACAAAGTATGATATGGGACCTCATCAAATGGAATTCATGATTCCATTCCACCAAATTCAATGTTATCAACAAATCAAACAAGAGCTCAAGCTAGTAAATAGCATCGCTAATTACCAGGATTCGGTTTTGTTATAGAAATCATACAAAAATTAAAATTCAGACAAAGCTAATGATCATCAGCATCCCAACAGATTCCCCAATTTTTATATAAGACTTAGGGGCTGTTTGTTTAGCTATTAATGGGGCTCTTAATGGTTTAGACCTCTTACTGGTTCAGCATTTAATGGTTTAGACTGTTTGTTTCGCGAGCAAATGTCTGAATGGTTCAGACATTTGCTTCTGAATGATTAAGCATTATACTGAGTCTGAATGGTTAAGACCTCTAATTTGAATTAGTCAGACATTTGCCTCTGAACGGTTAAGTATTATACTGGCTCTTAATGGTTCAGCCTTAATACTTAATAGTTCAGACCTCTTACTGGTTTAGCACTTAACCATTCAGAAGTTGCCAAACAGCCCCTTAGTTTGATGAAGATATACTAAACTACCCATCTTGGTTTTACAAGGCACGAGTGAGGCACTAGGGAAAATGCACCAAGGCTTAAGGCGGCGCCTCATACTTCTGAGTCAAAATCGGGTAAAATTAATTAGGGTTTGTAGGAGGCTGATATGTAGTAACAAGCAAAGGATGAAGAAATTACGAAAGATTTACTTGATTAAAAATTGATATTGAAAATAGACGAGAGAGATGTAGCTTCTGGTTGTACATAGAGCAACACCTGGCTTAACCACGCTTCTACTGTCAAGAATTAGGCCTAACATGAACTAAAAAACCAATATATCAATGCAGACACACAAGCCAATATACTCGATTTCAATCTAGTTGAAAACGAGAAGAGTGGATTGATCAATCCCTACAACACTAAGAAATAAGTATCAGGAAGATGATTAACATCCAGTTAACAGTATAACAAGTTGTGGCAGTCCAGTTCTCTTCTCTATTCTGCAGATGCTAAAATTGAATCTATCCAACCCTAAAAAAATATCTACATCTAAAAAAACAGAATCCAAACCAACAAATTCACACTCCTAATAATAGTCAAGTTTAAACCTAATACATAAGATCCAAACATATTAATATTATAAAAGTGGATGCTTGCTTACAGATGGAAAACAGCGAATGCCAAGGTTTGTAGGTGGAGGAGTAATTTCGATGACTTTATAGGGGTAGTTTTGGTCTCGTCCTTTCTCCTTCTTCCTGCACACGATCATCTGTGCCTGTTGTTTTATTCCATAATCCACAAAGAAAGAAATAGCCTGATCCTTAGCTACAGAACCACTAAATTCGCTACAAATTTTATCATAATCGAAATTAAAAAAAGGTAACCTTACGGAATGTGGGAATCTGGGACGCCATTGCCATGAGGAAGAAGAAGATAAACACAGTCTTCGTCTGTAATTCTCGGCCAGAAGAACCAGTGGACTGTATGAAATGAAGAAAAATGATAGCGGTTTCTTTTTTTTGTGGTTTTCTTTTGAATGTCGTGAGTTTTGATTACTTTTCTAGAAAGTACTAATTTGTAAATTTAGCAAAGAGAGGGAATTATTAGATTTGG
Source organism: Helianthus tuberosus (assembly GCA_030545235.1). NCBI lineage: Eukaryota > Viridiplantae > Streptophyta > Magnoliopsida > Asterales > Asteraceae > Helianthus > Helianthus tuberosus. The sequence continues at coordinate 150,030,439 of CM060399.1, forward strand.
ATGGTCACTCTAGAACTAGATAACATAGTGGGATAAGTATATCACTGGTGAAAACAAGCCGGGCGGCTCGCGAGCTATTCGAGATCGGTTTGAGAAAAAGCTCGAAATGAGCCGAACTTTATCGAGCACGAGCCGATCTTAAGCCTAGAATTAAGCTCGTTTACTTTTCGATCTCGAGCTCGAGCCTAGCATGGCATGTAAAGCTCGTTAAGCTTGTCGAGCCTTGGTGTAATATTAGTTTTCATTAATATTTAATAACTTTACCCTTTTATTTAAAGTTGTATACTAAACGAGCCGAGCGAGCTTATTTAAACTTGTTTACTAGCCGAACCTGAACCTAAAAATAAGTTTGTTCAGTAAACAAGCTCGAGCCCGAGCTTCACTTATCGAGCTCACAAGCCTAAATGAATCGAGCCCGAGCTCCAGCTTGAGAAACTACCAACGAGCCGAGCTCGAGCTTTGAAAACAAAGCTTGAACCAAGCCGAGTTCAAGCTCTCATAAGTTAATTGAGCTTGAGCTTGAGCCTGGTCGAGCTCGGGCTTGGAATCGGCTTGGCGTGTTTGCACCCCTAAATATAACATTGAAATTGAAAATACTTAAATTTGTAAATTTATTATATAAAGTTTTTTTTTTGTTAGTCCACTTAGCTAACCTGATTAATCAGGGGCTAGACGTAGATTTTTTTTAACGGCCAACAGAATCAATCCTGAGCATTCTTGTGGCACCCACTGGACAAACGGAGTACTCTGAGAGTAACCCGAGTCCACCACCAATTCCGAGGAAAACCCAATAACCCGCCCGCCCACAGGCACAACGGTGAAATAACCAGTAAAACCCGTTTGGCTCAAGGATCCAACCCAGGTTTCCATGGGTCTTCTATCATTGTCCACCAATGCCTCACTTTGCACCAAGTGAGAGTCGAACCTGCATCTCTCAAGAGAAATGCAAACTAGGCAGGGGTGGACCTACCTCTTTGGTAGGGGTAACCCCCGCTACCCCTTGGTCGGAAAAAATTTGGAAAAATTAGTGTAAATTTTGGAAAAAATTGACGTTTTTTCGATTTCGTTACGGCTTATTTATAACACGTTACCCCTTGGTCGGAATCCTAGATCCGCCACTGAAACTAGGCATAGATATATGCAAAATTCATTATAACCATTTCAATTTTCAAGCCGCGTTTCGCTCCTTGCTCCTATGCCACTTCAGTGTTATCTTATCTGATGTCGCTTTGTAGAATGGGTATTGGCCATTGTTGTTTACGGAATATGGAAGCTGCGATGTTGAGGTAGTACCATAACTTACTTTTATTGATTTTTAATCAAATTTGTAAATTAACATTTATAATGATACGAAAATATGTATAAATGGTTGTAGATATGAAGAATTGAAGATTTGAAGGCTTCAAGAACCATGAGAACACGAAACCCTTTTTTTCTTTCTATTGAAGTCGAACAACATAGATGGAGTGCCTACTCACGGATTGTTCTTTTTTTTTTTCAACATCTTTCAATTAAGACAAAAATGAACCATCAAGTTTCATTTATATAAAAACTAGTTTCAAACTTTATTTAGACTCACTTTAAATTTAAAAACAATTATAAAAAATTACTAATAGATCTGTTCTTCACGTTTTTTTTTTTTAACTCAATACGAAAATATATAAATTTTGGACAATAAACTTGGTAGGACAGAGAATTTTTAGGCAAACTAATTGGCGGGATCGGGCCTATATAATTTTAAGAATATCAGACAAAAAATCAGAAAATTACACTACTAGCCGAAATATTGACGGGGAGAGACGCACCCCTTGCCCCTTACTTTTATTGATTTTTAATCAAGTTTGTAAAAAAAAATTCAGCAAACAACAATTTATTCATATCACCAAAAGTTCAACATAACATAAGTTAGCAAGTTACTAGACCCAACCTCCTTTTGTTCACCTGATAGTGTTTGTAAATTATTTAAATTTTTTCGTCAATTAAGAGTTATTTAATAGTTTTAAATTTGGAAAATTGGGTTTTAATAAACCAACCTTTGTCCCGTTGGTAAATAATAATCTTACCTACGTAATTGGTATACAATAATCCTACCTATCAACATGTTGGTACTCAATGAACTTCCGTTAATTTTTTTTAACTGAAGTTAATTTTTAAGTTTTATTTATTACACAAAAAGTCCCTGTAGTTGTAATTTACTAGTTTTAACTATTTTATAAAACAAAAAAACCTCAAGGGACTGTAATTTACTAGTTCTAAAATAGTTAAAACTAGTAAATTACAACTACAGGGACTGTTTGTGTAATAAATAAAACTTAAGAACTAACTTCAGTTAAAAAAAATTAACGGAAGTTCATTGAATACTAACATGTTGATAGGTATGATTATTGTATACAAATTACGTAGGTAAGATTATTATTTACCAACGGGATAAATGTTGGTTTATTAAAAACCAATTTTTCTTTAAATTTTGATTTATATATATTTTTTTTGATTTTGATACTTCGAATAATAATAGCCGTCCATATAAACTTACTTAACTTGTATATAGGAAAACGGTCATGGAAACATATTCATGAATAAGGAAAATTTAAAAAGAAAAAGAAGAATAATCAATAAGAAAATGTACAAAATTTTCAAAACCTACATTTTTATATATGTAACCAACAATTCCACCAAATTAGCCTATACGAAAATGTTTCTAACAATGCATCTTTATTCTTTAAAATTTATCTTTTTGATTTATCAACCTATTAATATCTATAACTTGTATATTGGTGACATGACACCAGTTTACGATGATGTGTTGACGTATGTTGAAATTACAGTCATTCAACCAAGGTCCATAACGGTATTCTTGCTTCAAATCCTCACTTATGTTGAAATTACAGTCATTCAATTATATAAATAAATATGCTTTTATAAAAGATAAAGTCTTCTTAAATACTATTAACTATGTTAAATTTACTTGGTTATAATAACAAAGAAATTTGAGGTTTCAAAAGCTTGAGAATGTACCATTACAACAATGCATTCGGCTTATTAACATGTCTAAATGAAGTATGTTCAATAATAAACATAGGATGTCTTCGTATCCTTGAACCACACTGAAACAACAAAAGTTTCCCCAGTTACAAAAAGAGGATGCTACTTTCAGTCACATTATACTTCAATACAAATCTTAAATTTAAACCATGCTCGTAAAAGGTTCATCAATTTCCTCCAGGATTACTTCTGCATGTTTATTCCACAGATTGCAGGGCTCCGCCTATAAAACAATTATAAAGTCAGCAAAAAATGGAAGAGAAAAATTGAATCCTGCCGAAAACTAAAATCCCAGTTGATGCATCTTTACCGATATTCTTAAGAGGAGGTTTCAAGTTTCAACCCATTAACGTAATAACGGATCAAGTTGGGTAGCATCTTACTGATGATGCTATCACATAAAAGCTTAAAACTGCCCTTTATGAATCTAGTAATGATCTGTATGCCTGTCGTTGATACTAGGTGTATCAACTAATGATTAGATTTTTTGGTATGCTTAATTTCGTTTAGAGCTAGCTTCTTGATTATATAGGATGTTCTTAGAGCTTACACCTTGGATTTATCTAATTATGAATTGATCAATTTATGTTTACTCAAGAGGATCAAAACAGTGAAAGTACCGAAATATAGCTTAAAAGAAGTTGATCAACCGGGTCAAAAGTCACCTAAATGTACTTTCAATACGTAAAGTGATAAAACCTCATATACCTCATTATTAAAAAATATACTATTAATGAAATAATGTAACTTATATATAAAAATATTTAGACCTGTGTAGTTAAAATGTGCCCATGTGTGGCGATGGGCAACAAAAACGAATTTAGCGGGCCAAGGTGCAAAGACGCACTAAACAGAGAAAAAGCCTGTCTGGACAGGCCAAAGCTAGTTTCAAATGGTCTGAACCAGCCCGAAAATGGCCTGTTTTGACGGTGCGCCTTGCTTGTCATGAGCACGCGCTTTGCCCCTAGGCAACAGGCTCACGCCTTGCGCAGATAAGACATAGTTAAGGTAAATATTGTTCTCACTTTGTGCATGCATTATGGGGTAGCAAATTGAGTAGGTGGTGCAGAACGGGTAACTAGACAAAATGGTAAACTTATAAAACGGGTCAAAAAAGGTTGGTTCACTTCCGGTCAGGTTGACCCTAGCATTTGGGTAAATTTCATCAATAACTAATACCTCTATATGATAGAGGAAACTATTACTAAAATATTGTACTATTGATACTAGCTTACTTGATAAATAAATTTAGAAGGTTGTGAACACTTAAGAAGGTTGTACTATTGGTACTAGCTTACCTGATAAAACAATTATCCACTTGTATTGTTTGTTTATTATGTAATACATTATACATCACAAACAAACAGCATAATGAAAATGCAAACCTGAATCAAGCAGCTGCCTGAAGCAACTCTCTATCAGCACGCTCCCTGATCCTCCTCTCGAGTTCGGGCCTAAAGTGCCTGATAAGACCTTGAACAGGCCAAGCAGCGGCATCTCCCAATGCACAAATCGTGTGACCTTCAATCTGCTTAGTCACCTCTTGAAGCATATCAATTTCCTCCAGCTTAGCATTCCCAACTTTCATCCTTTCCATAATCATCCAAAGCCATCCAGTACCCTCCCTGCAAGGTGTACACTGACCACAACTCTCATGCTTATAAAAGTACGAAAGCCTTGCAATGGCATCCACAATATCAGTAGATTTATCCATCACAATAACAGCTGCAGTCCCTAATCCAGACTGCACAGCTTTCAGTGCATCAAAATCCATCAGTACATCCTCACATATGTCTTTAGTAAGCAATGGTACAGACGAACCACCAGGAATTACCGCCAGTAAATTGTCCCATCCGCCCCTAACACCGCCACAATGCCGCTCTAGCAGCTCCTTCAATGGTATACTCATCTCCTCTTCGACTGTGCACGGTTTGTTCACATGACCAGATATGCAAAAGAGCTTCGTCCCAGAATTGTTCTTTCTCCCGAAACTAGAAAACCACTCAGGCCCACGTCTTAAAATAGTAGGTGATACAGCAACTGTTTCTACATTTGTAACAGTTGTGGGACATCCGTATAGACCTGCGTTAGCAGGGAACGGGGGCTTCAATCTCGGCTTTCCTTGTTTACCTTCAAGGCTCTCCAAAAGTGCGGTTTCTTCACCGCAAATGTATGCACCAGCACCAAAGTGGATATGCACATCAAAATCATAACCCGAACCACAAGCGTTTTTCCCAAGCAACCCTGCTGCATACGCTTCTTTTCTGGCCTTTTCGAGGTTAAGACGTTCGTTAACATATTCACCTCTAATGTAAATATAAGCAGCAGTTGCCCTCATACCAACGCCAGCAATCAAGCATCCTTCTAGAAGTTTATGCGGATCATTTCGCATGATTTCACGATCCTTACATGTTCCGGGTTCACTTTCATCAGCATTAACAACAAGATAGGATGGACGACCATCGGACACCTTAGGCATAAACGACCATTTGAGACCAGATGGAAATCCAGCACCACCACGTCCCCGTAGACCAGATTTTTTCATTTCATTTACTATCCAATCAGAACCCTTGATCACTAGATCTTTAGTTCTGTGCCAATCACCACGTTTCATGGCACCCTTGAGAAACGGGTCATGAATACCGTAAAGGTTGGTAAAGATGCGGTCTTCGTCTTTCAAACCACCGAAGTGAGTTTTCTCAGGAGGAGGGGGAGGTGGTGGTGGTTGTGCGGTATTAGCGGTTGTTGCAGATTGAGTGCTAAATAATCTAGTACCTAGCCCCCAATTAACATTTTGACGCCTCAACAAAGCAGCCCGTTGCAGAGAAAGAATGCCCTTCATGGGTGCCTAATAAGAAACAAGTCAGTCAGTGTCAAATGCTTTATATTTTATAAACTATATAGTATCAACTTGACTACTTCAAGCAAGGATTAAAACACAAACTTATGCAAACATACTGTTAGGATCTGATAATTGAATTGAAACAAACAAACAAACGATTGATTGCAAATAGAAGGCTCAATTCGAGATGAGCAACTCTCCAGATTACAAGGTTAAAAAACCTAAATTGATAATAAAAACATCGACAAGATAAAAGTAACAAATACTCCCACTGACAGCAGTTATGACTGTATTCTTGAAAACCTACACTGAAATTGTTCCCACTAAATATTTATCCTGTTTCAGAATTAATCAAATCAGCAGCTAGGTCGGGTTTTGCGCCGGCATCTGGGCTGTTCAGTAGTCAGTACTGGGTATGTAACACATGCTCAATAAGGTGTGTGTTTTACATGAGGCGCAGGTGAGGCACGATTTTTTTGGAAAAAAAAATTTGGCATGAGACGCAGGTGAGTGCATGTCCATTGCAGCAGGATGTTGTACATGTAGGTTATTTATATGTTAAAACATATGTAAAGCTTATTTATAGCTAAATGGGATGCTAAAAACATATGAGATATATCAAAAACTGCACACCATTTTGCGCCTCACGTACGAAAAGCGCACCACTTATGCGCTTTGCGCCTCGGAGCGCTTCTAGCTTTTTATACCAAGGTTTAAATACTTACATTTTAAACTTTATAGGATCTACAGACAAACCACAAAAATCTTACTCGTAATGAAGAAACCAGTACTCATGTAATGAAGTCAGATCCATTTCATGACCAACTACTAACATAACATTAGACCTAAATCTATAATACCACATAACATCTTCATATGACAAAGAACTCATCTCACAACACCAAACACACCTTCCCCAAACTACTAAAACAACTCCGATCACTTGAGTTCAAGATTACAGGTATATCATTCAAAGTTCACAATTAAACAATCTAAAAGAGATCGAAATGCAACAGCAAAATAAAACGGCGCCGAATAGAACAAAGTTTATCCAATTAAAACTCAAAATACGGGTCCTCAAATTAAGCAGAACCCTAGGTTTAATAGTTAACACAAATCTATCTTCTATTACTTCAATTTATCAAATTTTTTGTAGATCAGAACAATAAACTCGTATCCGATTCAAATTAACACAAAAACTAAGTCAAATTAGATCTACAACAACCTCAAAATCAATATAAAAACCCTAGCTAATCGATGCGTAATCAAACAGCAACAACAGAAATGAAAGTATAAAGAAATATAAAAAAAAAACAGATTGAGGAGATGTATTCGTACCATGTGACACGAAATGTAGCAATCGAGCTTCAGAAATAAGGATCAGAAATTGAAGTATAGGGAGGGAGTCCCAAGGGGGTGGGGGATCCAACGGCGTAAAATGGGTTTTATTGGTAACCGGAGGAGTAAGGGGAAGTGGGTTAGATGACTCGGATCGGTGTGTGATGGTTTAAGGGAACGCGTGGATGTGAAATGGGTCGTGAGTTTTAGTTGACGAATCGGCCCATTAGGGATGCAACGTGGACTTAAACGGATTTAGTGTTTCAAGTTTAATTAATGGAAAGTGTTACGTAAAGTATGTTACACGTATGACTCGAGCCAAACAACGAACCAACTTGTAACTTATATAGTTATATGAGACGAGAAACGAGTTGCGAGTTTGAACAATTCTAAGGAGTGAACGAGCTACAGAAACTTTAGGTGCATATTCTTGGTGTCATCGTTTATTTGTTAAACTTGATTAATTTTCAAAATAAATGATGTAAATTACCAAGGAACACGTAAAGCTGCATGATAACTTGTTGTGTAATTATAAACAAGTCTAGTTAGCTAATTTATATTGACACTATAAATATTTGATTTGTATTGGGATTAAACGAGTTTGAGATGAGTTCAGTTCAAGCTTGAGGCTCATTTAGTAAATGAGGTTAAGCCCAAGTTTGATTAAGTTTGTAAACCTAAATGAGCGTAGATGGTGGAGACTAGTAGTAGGCAGGGTTGGGCGAGCCGCACCCCCGGTTGAGACCTGATTTTTTTACAAGCCAGATTAAAAATAAATTTATATATTTTTAAAAATGAGAAATTAAAAAAAATTATTGGATCCTCAATTAATGTAATTATTCGGAACCTCTCTACAAAAATTCAATATACAATTTATTGGGCACAAATAGTTTTATTATTTTTATCCATATCTAAAATCTTATAACATATTGGGTCAATCAGTCTTATTTTGATCCATATCCATTATCTAAACATCTTTTTTTTAAAGGTATTATCCAAACATCTATCTATCTATCTATCTATAGACCTTTATTAAGCATCTCCAATGTCTAAAAATGTAATCTCACCCACAATTTTTAAGACGTCATTCCAAAGGTCTGTTTTGTTTCCCTAATTTTAGCCCCCCTCTCCCAAATATGCCCCCATTCAATACAGTCTCAATGTTTTCCTCAAACAAAAAAACTGGTGTAAATCGAAGAAGCAAATGAAACGGTGGGAACAATTAATCATGGTTAGAATGATTTCTTCATCTATTGCAGTAGTGAATGCTAATTTACTTCTCGATTGAATGCAGCAATTGAAGCATTCATGCGTTTCCATCCCACCCACTGATTTTTAGGTTTATTGAATGCTCAGGCCATGAATCGTCTGTGGGATTGAATGGGATTTGGGGATTTAATTCTTTGGCCGATTGAATGCTTCTGTACTTCCCCTTCTGCTTTTGTTTGTTCTTCATCACTCCCACAATTAACGTCTACTTCCAATTTTCAATTCAGCAAACCCTTGGATTACATAATTCGTGTTAATCGATTGTTGTTGGTGTTGTTTTTGTTATAATTGATTCAATTGTTTGGTGTAACAGCATCATTGCACCATGGATTCAGGTGGAGACAAGAGCAATCCCCAATTGAAACAAGGTATATTGTCAAACCTTTTCAATTTTGTTCAATTATGCCCTGGTTTTAGGGATTTTGTTGTTTTGATTATAATGTTTTTATTCTCCCGATACGCACCATTCTACAATTTGTACTATAGTGTGTTATTGATGATCACTAACATGTTTCTGATTACTTAATTTTCTCATCAAGATTTTGGACCACGGATGCCGAAACCTGTTACGCATATGCTTAAATATGGAAGCAATCTTCTTCAAGTGGTAGGCCAATTTAACGGTAGTGTCATTATCCAATTCTAGAATAAAGTTCATGTTTGACTCCACCTGAAATTCTCATGATTTTTATTTAGGAAGATATATTATAGCGATTGCCTTCATGAGTAAGGTCTCAAATCATAGCTTTCCTCTCATTTCCGACTTTGTTCAACCAGTTGCTGCTCAACCTGATTCAGATTAGTTAGACATAAAGAAAAAAAAATTGCTTAAGAATTAATATGAAAAACTGCTGATATGGATCATGAAATGATGTATTCCATCGGATGTGGTTGTATGATGATCTATTATTATAGTTTATTTATGTTTGTTAGAGAAATTAACATGTTTATATGATTCACCACCGGGCAGCCATATATATGGTAAAAACTGTCTTATTCAAGTACATATGTTCATTGAAATTTGCGATTGTCTGTGTGTGTTCAATATCTTATTGTTTATTTTTTAATCTTCTGCAGAACATATAAGCTCGGTGCCTATTGTTGATAGTAAAGGAGGACTTGTTAACATTTTCTCTAGAAGGTGATTTGTAATTCTCTAGAAGGTGGTTTGTAATTGTATGGCTATGATAACAGGGTATGAAAGATCCCCAAGCTTATGGGTATCAACCCCGCCCCCTCAATTTTACAAACTGAATCCGTAGGTACTTCAATGAGAGCAAAAGAAATTGTATTTAAGATTTTAATTGATTTGCAACATTTGCTCAAAGAAAAGAGTCCATGTACACCTGCGCTTAACTAAAAAAATGGTCACTTTACATTTTTCTTCCTTGTCCCAAAGCAGTGTTCTATTACATTTTTTTTCAACATGAAGACGAGTTTGATGTTCCTGAATTGTTCTTCCATTGTATTGATTGTCCAATAACTTTTAGATGTATTCTGGTAACATGTCTTTAACCTCTCTCACAAAAGCATTTGATCTGTTTAATTCTGTTTTCTAAATGCAAAACAACTGATATATTGACATGGTTCTAAAGTTTGTCATCAAGGCTACAGAATTGTCATCTCTACAAATTAGCATTATGTATTGAAATGCAAAATCTGACTTATTGACACAGGGCCAAGATCTGTACAAGTCTAAGCCAGTACGAGACAAGCAAATAGTGCACATACTTGGCAAGGTTTGAACATTAAACATCCGCATCCCTTTATTTCTTACATTTTTCTTTATTACAAGGTAGAGGTGGCAAGATAGGCTGGTTGGATAAAGGGTTGACACGTGATTAAAACTTGCTGGCCCTGGTTAGGTTGATCCTTAAAACTCTTTTTGTCCGTTTATTGTAAACAATAAATGCTTCGACTATTATTAAAAAAAATAATATTATTACAATAAATGTCCGTTTATTGGAGCTCTTTGTCACGGATCCCATCATGTCACCATTTGTTCAACCAGTGCGATAATTCGTCTGTAGTTCGTTTAGTCAAGTGGATTCATCAGGTTGGCTAAATATATTCTTTCGATCATGTTTTGTAATTTTTTTCTCAAATGCTAAACTTCTTGTTTGATTTGTAATTTAAGGAACATTATTATGTTATACGTGACATGTATGGAGCAACAACTGATTATATCATGTAATGATCTCTTTAGGCCACCCTGTTGTTTCTTTTCTAATACTTATTTTTTTGAATTTTAAGTAATAATCATATTGGTAATGTGTTGTAAATTTAGGTATATGCTTTTTTGGCTTGTTGTATTGGGTGGAAAGTTTGCGTTTGCCTATTTTCTTCAGGTAATTAAACCGTTTCAGTCTTCTGCATCCAATATATTATTTTTGCCTTATTGATTATATATTTGTGTCATTTAATGGTTATGCAGATGAGACCCTTGGTGGAACCAACAAGCACCATAATTGATATTAAAGATATGTGTTATTCCTGGCATGATTTTGTATCGAAAAGTAAGTCACTTTGTAAGATTTTGAATATATAATTGAAATTATTAAAATGAATTAAATAGTAAAAATTATTTTCTTGAGATGTAACCTCATGATTTGATATACAGAGCTTTTAATATGACTAATCAGTTACCTTAAATTGTTGTTAACCTATTGAGAGCTTTTAAGTGATAATTATCTCAGTGTCTTGAATATATTTTCCACACCATGCAGACATGCATCTTCTCAGGATCAGGAAACAATTCATTATTTGAGGAGACACGCCTCATCATATAGGGTTTTTAATGCTAACCTCAACATGGTTTTATAATTATATCATCCTTTATTCGCTTTAGTGATCCAGAATAATCTTGTAATTTTAATCTATATTATTACTTGTGCAAATGCTTATCACCTGTATTTGTATTTTGGCTATTGATTTTAAAATATTTTTTAGAGGATATGCTAAAACCGAGACCTACCATTGAGACATATAAGGTTGGTGACTTTACACACATCACAGACCCCAACGACAACTACGAGGCACAAAATAGATGCAGCGCGGGCATTCCCACTAGTCTAATGTAATTAATAATAAACAAAAAACAAAAAAAAAATTAAACAATGGATATTGATGGCAATGAACTTTATGGAGTTGAGGTTATTTGACATATTAGAAACCAGTGAATTTAGCAACCACGTACTTTTGCCATGTTTATTCTAATAACGTTAATTGTCATTTAAAAAATAGTTTGTATAATTCGTTAGGCCAAAGGACCTTTTTTCGGCTCAATCGAGACACTTGAGTCCTTAAAACATTCACAACGCTTGACTAAGTCCAAAACCCAGACTTGCCACATCAATCAAAACCTCAACCATTCTAAACCCACTATTTTTCCTTCAACACTATACCATTTCAAATCTCTAAATCATTATTCACATGATCATCTACTTTTCTTTTTTACTAGGGAGTTAATATTCACACACCACTTTCCTCCACATATATAGATATATGTAGAGAGAGATAGAGTGAAAAGTATTGTGAAAATAAGATTTAGGGGTGTGAGAATAGTGGAAGCTTTTTTATTATCTATATCTGAATTATTTGATATTTTTATAAACTATGTAAATAATAATTGTATTTCTTTATATTAGACAAAATATTTATTATTTTTTTTGATATATTCATAAATTTATTTTAATATATATTTATTATTATTTTCCAACAACTCCGGACATTGTTATTGACACGAGAGGTTAGACGGTTGTGGTAGCGATCGTGATGCGTCATAGTTTAAGTAGGTTTATGTCATATTTTAATTAGGTGTATGTCCCGACGACTCTGTTTTCAAACGACTACTATTCCAATGGTTCTTTTTTCAAACGGCTTTGTGTTATATTTTAATTATGTTTGTGTACTATTTTAATTAGGTTTGTGTAATATTTTAAGGTTTATATATTTTTTGTTTAGTTTAATTATTTTTAAAGTTTTTTTTGTTAAAACACAAAACTTTTTGATATTTTAATTATGTTTGTGTACTATTTTTTATTACTTAATGATATTTCGGCATAAATTTTGTGTGAACCGGTTCCATGAAGAACAGAACTTATTACGATCGAACATCATATGTACCAATAGCAGTATTAACATATATGGTACCAATTACGATCAATCAATGTAAAATATGTGTCGATATAAGTTGGGTATACCACAACTTGGTATTTTGGGTTTTATTTTTCGATTGCTAAAATAACTTTCTTTATTATTTAATCCTCTAATATTTACTTTTAACCTTAAAAATATTTCTTTTCTTTTTAACTTTTAATGATTTTCTTTTTTAATATTGATGTTACTGTCTGAAAAACATCGGTACCAGTACCGTACAACATCGGTATAGTTTTTTTCTATTATTAACGTTATCATGTGTGCCTATCATTGTGTACGTTTTGATAAAAGGTCTACTCGAACGGGTCATATGTAGTTGATTTCTTTTATCTTCACAAACCGAACATTTACCGACCAAACAACACTGGTATTTGAACGAGTCATATATAGTTGGGTTTTCAATCGATGTAAAAAATGTATCGATTGGTAACGATTGCTATACCGAGTGCCAGTATCGTACTGGTATTGTAATGAACCAGACCTATAATAACCAAAGACCTCCGGAAATCAAACTAGTAAATGTTGAAACTCAAATTCAGGTGAATAGTGGGTTTATCCAACAAACATGCGTATGGCATGGTCACTGAAATTTTCATGTCGTGATGATGGAGTGTTACTGTTGCCTTTTTGGTTTTTTGACGATAGAAATTGAAATGTATGGTTTAGATATTGGGTCTCTCATTCAAACCCCTAGCCCAGTTGGTCCCATGTGGTGGGGTTGGGCCGGTTCCTCCTTGGAGGTTACTGGTTTGATTCACGGCTGCGGCGTTATGAGGGGAGGACGTCCCAATGATGGATCGTTCCTACCGAGGCATGGTGCGGTCCCGAGGGCAACCCGGTTTTCATCCAGCTGTTACCCCAGCGAGTCTCTCGTGTGGGGGCAGTATGGTTTCCCGGCGAACGTCAGTCAGAGCGGCAGCCGGGGCCCGATAGAACATCGCGTCTGCGAAAGCTGGGCTGACGGGTAACCGTCCTTGACGGGAACCCGGTGACCAATGGTACAGGTACATATTGAAAGTCACCCTTTAAAAAAAATGATATTGGGTCTCTCTGTTGAAGAAAAAAAAATCGTGGATTGTTTTTTATTATTAACTAGGTTAGAACCCCGCGTAATACGCGAGTTGAATAAATGTAATTTTTTATATTAAATAATAAAAAAGTTATATTTTTAAGAATCCAGTGTATTGTACGGGTTAAGTAAATTTAATTTTATATATTAAATAACTAGGTTAGAACCCTGTGTATTACACGGGTTGAATAAATGTAATTTTATATACTTAATTAAAACAGTTATTCTTTAAAAATCTCGTTTATTACACGAGTTGAACAAATGTAATTCTATATATTAAATAATAAAAAAATTAAATCTCTAAGAACCCCATGTATTGTACCGAATAAATGTAATTTTATATACCAAATAATAAAAATCTGTGTATTGTACGGGTTGAATAAATCTAATTATATATACTAAATAATAAAAAAAATTATATCTTTAAAAACACTGTGTATTACATGGGTTAAATAAATGTAATTTTGTAACCTTGTATACCGCAAGCGGGGCGAATATATACTAAATAATAAAAAGTTATATCTTTAAAAACACCATGTATTACACGGGTTAAATAAATGTAATTTTGGTAAATAATATGCTATTGGATTCGTTTAAAAAATCATAAATTTGGTTCGGTTTAATTCGAATCAAATCACAAACTTGGTTAAGTTTAATTCGAATCGATTAGAACCCCAATTTGAAAAATCAAAAACATAATTATATTATTAGCTTATCTTCCTAATTAGTGTTTTTTTTAAGTTTGATCTAGTGTATAATAAGTTATTTTGTATATTTTGTTTTTACTTTAAATTTTTTATACGAGTGTATTATTGTTTTTTTAAGTTTAAGATTATTGTTTTGTGTTATTATTTAAAAAATATCTTTAATTTATAACTTAAATTTGAAGATAATATATTATTAGAAAAAATAGAACGATTCTATCCAACATTCAAAGTAAGATAAGATTTAATATTAATTGATTATTTATTATTTAATTAATTGATATAAGATAAGTATGAAAATGCAGGAAATTACAAATCTAGACGTCTTCAATGAATGACACGTGTCACTTATTGGTTTCTTTTATTATAGTAGATAGATGAAAAAGTTACATTTTTAATAACCTCATGTATATTCGATATATGATGGATAGAGTGACTGTGGTGATGGTTCTTATAAATGTCACGTAAACATAGTGAATGCCGTATTTGAGTTGAGAGTTGAACACGAAAATAAAAGTATAGAACCAATAAACATTGATTAATGTTTTTGTAAACATTTTCGAAATATGTTCTACCCATAACTATTTTAGTTTAATAAAATAAATAAAAAATTTACATTATATTAATTTATATTTAGTGTATTTGTTTTGTTAATTTAAAGATAAATAATTTTGAAATCTAATAAATATTTCAAAATATTATATTATCTCTTATACGAATTGTTTAAATTTATATTAAATTTAATTTTATAATTATCTTTTAATTAATATTAATTACTAATTGATGGTTCAATGAAAAACATGTGTCCTCTCATTATTTTCTTTTATTATATAGAGTAAAGATTAAATAAATAAATAAATAAAATACTTGAGTGAAATGCACGAGCCCAGGCTCTATAAAAATATGGACGCACCCATGAAAAATAAAAACATTCCACGGTTAAAATGTTAAACAATATGATATATAATTATCATTGAAATTTGAAAGCATGACAAAATCAAAATATATTAAAATATTATAAACATCCCACGGTTCAAATGTTAAACAATGTGATATATAATTATCATTGAAACTTCCGAGTTAAAAAAAATCAATTTCAGATTATTAAAACAAAAGAGATAAATAGATTTAGTTAAATTGATGTTTATTATTATTATTATTATTTAATAAAAGAGATAAAGAAAAAAATAAAGGTGAGAAATTACCAGAGAATGACACGTGTCCAAAAAGGATTTTTGTTTATTAGTATAGAAAGATTTTGGTAATCTAAATTAAAGACCCTATTTTTTTTTACCATGTGTAGAGTGAGGCACTGATGGACAATAATAGGAGACCCAGGAAAACCTGAGTTGGATCCTTGAGCTAAATGGGTTTTACCGGTAATTTCACTGTAGTGCTACGGACAGGTGGGTATTGGTGGTGAACTCGGGTTAGTCTCGAAGTAATCCGTTTGTCCAGTGGGTGCCCCAAGAGTGCTCGGGATTGATTTGATTCTGTTGACGTTAAAAAAAATACATACACATATATATGCCGTCATCGATTTATAAATCTAGATGGAAAGTTTAATGATTTATAAACCCCTATCCGTGATATACGCTTTTGTAACCGCCACACCATCCTATAAACAGCGGTTTCTTCTCATATTCTACGCACATTCCGTTCTTCAAAATCAAAACCCTAAACAGAAGAAACCACAACAATGGCGACGCCGATCACCCACTTCTTTCACACCCACTCCGATAACACCCACAACGTCTATCACCTCACATTCTTCAACCACACCATCGAAACCCTAGTCACCGCCACACCATCCTACGTCGACACATGGATCTCCACAATCCAACGTCACCATCTCCACTCCCTCATCGTCGGCCTCGACGTCGAGTGGCGTCCCAACCAAATCCCAAACCTCCAAAACCCGGTCGCCACGCTCCAACTGTGCGTGGGAAACCATTGCCTCATTTTTCAAATCCTCATGTCCCCAGCAATCCCACAATCACTCATTAACTTCCTTGCTAACCCTTGCTATACGTTTGTTGGAGTTGGAATTGATAATGATGTGGAGAAACTTACGAGGAATTATGGTCTGTCGGTTGCCAGGTGGGCGGATTTGAGGAATGTGGCTGCGAATGTGTATGGTGTGAGTGAGTTTAAGAATGCAGGGATTAAGATTTTGGCGGAACAGATACTTGGAAAACATGTTGAGAAGCCGAAAAGTGTTACGATGAGCAGATGGGATAGTCGGTATCTTACTCCGGCGCAGGTGCAGTATGCGGCTATTGATGCGTTCTTGAGTTTTGAGATTGGGAGGGTTTTGATGTCTGGGAATCGTAACTGATTGGAGCTTGCAATTTATGGTTAAGAAGGTTGAATTTTTTATCTGACTTTTTGGTGTGTTAAACTTAAATATGTGTTTGTGGATGTTTTTTTTGTTTGAATTTGGTAGTAAACCTTTATGAACAAATTCCATTTTGAAATTTGAATGAGGGCAGTTCTAGTGATTTTGGTTTAATGTTGCTTATTTCTCTAATTGCATCTAACCAAACATTAATCAACTGAGACCTCTTAAAACGTGAGTTTAACATTGTGAACAACAGACAAAAGGCCCAAAACAGGTAATAAATTGGGTTAAAGAAAATCAGGCCCAATCCATGATCTAAGCAGCCCGATAGAATAGGTCTTAGAATATTGTGTGTTTTAGTTTTGGGTTTGGCGTGATCCTTATCTGTTGTACATTCCTGGACATGTTCGTCCTTCACCATATACACCTCCTCCATATGGCCATGAAGGCTCGGGTGTGAATTTCGGACACGACACGAACTTAACACGAAATTCGCGGGTTTAGGTTTATTCTAGATGGGTTCGGGTCAGTTTCAGGTTGAACCTGCGAACCCGTTTAGGTTAACGGGTCGGGTTTGGGTCAACCTGATCAAGTTGGCGGGTTGACCAGTTTAACACATTATATTATATTTTATTTTTTACAACTTATTTTATGTCATAAATTAAATGGGGTGTGTATTTTATGCCATAATCATAAAAAAGAGAAATTAGCATAAGATTTTATAATTTAATATAGTTGTGTTATATTTTTTTTGAACGGTGTAAAAACCCAATAACAGTACAATACAAGAAAAGAAAACTAACACGCCTTTTACATTACAACTATCTTACTACGTCTCTTATATTGAAATCCACCCATCTCTCCCACACAATGTTTTGCATTTTCGACCTTGTTTTTACCCAAATAAAACTGTCCTCCTTTATCATGTCAGTTATCTCCTTGTCATTTCGTAGATAGCCTTCAAATTCTTTGTCGTTGCGTGATTTCCAAATGTTCCAAATAGTCGCCTGAAATATTACATTAATGATTTTCTTCCACTCGCTTGATCCTTTTCAATTATTTCCGAATTCCAACACCTCCTTGCAAGACCGGCTTCCATGTGCAGTAGGAATTTTCAACCAAATTAATATATTCTCCCAGATTCTTTGAGATCTCATGCATTCACATATACAGTTGTGTTATATACATTTGTGTTTTTTAAGTAAATTTTAATTTTAATATATTAATTTCATAAAAAAAATAAAAAAATTCGGGTTGAACGGGTCATGTTCGGGTCAACCCACAAAACTTCGGGTCGTGTTTGGGTTCATATGTATGATACGATTTTCGGGTTCGGGTCAAGTTGAACCCGCCAACATGCGAACACGACCCGTTTAACACCCCTAGGCTCCTCCATAAGTCCATGAAGAAGGCTCCACCCAACATGGGCCGTAATGGATGGCCACCTAGCGTCCTCCGGGTCCTAATTATGGTCATCTACAATTTAGAAAGGGGAGAATGAAGAGAACTCTCAAAATGGATGCTATGTATGCATGTTCTAATGTCAAAATGAGTATAAATGGTTTATTATTTTACTTATTGATACTCAATGATAATAAAGATCCTTTAACTTTATTTAAGGATGATAGTATTTAGACACTCCTCAAAGTTGTTTGGACACCCTCTATACGATACGTTTCCCACTTTCTGTGGTACACGTCTTCTGGACGAAACTTGATTACAAACCCGAATTTGTGTGTTAAATGTGTGTGTCTGGTTGCTCATTACACCCTTGAATTTAGGGGCGACAAGTTTGAGGGCCAATAATATTGATAAATTCGTTCTGCTGCACAAATTATGATAGCAAAAGTACAGTTTAGTTCGTAATCTGATTAATCTCTATAAAAATGAAGTATTTGTACGATTAATCTCAATGAAAAAGAAGTATTCATACCTATGAAATCTGTATTACGAGCTTATTAAATATGCTAATTTTTCAGTGTTTTAGGTTTAAAATTGGTCAATGAATGAGTCGAATTATTGCTAATTTTCTGGCTGGTGATTATAATTGTTTCAAGGGTACTATGTTGTTCGTTTATTAAAGATAAAATTGACATCTGATAATTTTCAACGATTGCAAACTTTGTTAGTTGTAATATTTTGTATACAAGTTTAGCAAATATGAATGTGAATTTGGATTCACAACTTATAGAGTTGAATCAAGTCTGGGAAGGTAGTGTGGTATCGTTATTATTAATGAAAGGACAATGTGAATTCAATGAGAGAAAATTTATTGTTCTGAAAAAAATGTTCAACGGTAATTTTGGTTCACGGAAAGGATGAGGTGGATTTACAACTTAAAAGAGTTGAATCAATCTGAATGAACTTCATATAAACTTTTCTTAGATTCAAATGGATGTTCATGATAATTTAGGATTTGTTTGTTTATGTGGTCGACATTATTGATGAACCACAATTTAGGTTTTCTTATTCGTACAGCAAAGATACGTTGTTTTGGTTGGGGTTTGGCCAGTGGCGAAGCTTGAGATTTCCGACCGAATGGTCGGAAGTCACCGGACCTAAAATTATACCTAAAAAATTATAAAACCGGGGGGTCGAAAACGTATATGCCTAAAAATTCTATACGGACACTACTGAGCGAAAAGTTCGGGGGCCCCCTCCCCAGGCCCCAACTATGGTACGCCCATGGGTTTGGCTATTGTAAAGTTAGCTTATTTGGTAGAGGTTTGCCTCTTATTGGAAGGTTTTGAGCTAATCCCATCTCATATAAAATACAATTTTGTATAATTTAGAAGTAACATTTTTCCGTTAAATTAGGTCCAGTAGGCTATTTGTAGAATCTAATCGCATGTATTGGGTTGTTGGAACGGATGGGGTCCAGTAGGTTTGACCCACAATATTCTTTTTTATCGTTTTTTAATGAAACGTATAAATAATCTATCATTGTTAGTAGGGCAATTTAGTAGGTTTTATGCATTTTATATGAAAAACAGCCCAAATTAACCTGTACCAAGAAAACTGAGTTACTTTTTCATATATTCATTCATGGTTTTTCTTTGAAACAGCTCATCCTTTCTGGTTTCCTTAAAATAACTAATTCCATTAAAAACAATGTAAATATAAATAAATATTATTTAATATATCATAAATATGGTTAATGGTATAATATATTTGAATAAGATTGAATGCATGTACAAAACTGTGGCACGTTTCAACAGGAAGAAACCCAAATTTAACCACCGGCGAAGACAAGTCAAGCCTCGGTGGAAAACCCTATCCAGAGTAAGCAATGGAAGACAAAGACAGCTGCTATCCCAAAGACCTTCCATGGCAAGAGCTCAAAGCTAAAGTCCACGTCGATGAAACCATATTCCAAAACAAAGGCATCCACGTAGAAGATGATGCCAAGGAGCAAATCCCATCTGGATCTGCCAATCCATATTCAAATGAAGACGCTGAAAGCAGCAAGCACACCAAGGTTAAAAAGAAACCGGAAAAAGAACCTCGGCCTCTGCCGCACCAACAGGTTCCTCAGCCTCATGATTTCTCCACACAGGCTCTTGAGCAACTTTAGATTATCATGTTACTCCCTCCCTCCCCTACTAGCTAGCTAGTCATCATGATGTTTGTTTAATTAATAAGACAACGAATATATATGTACACTTACATGTTTGAAGCTGTTCTGGATTCAATCATACGGCCGATCTAAAGGCAGTTGTCGTTTTGAAGGCGATATAATCGCGCGTATAAACCGTTTTGACTCAAAAGCGTCTCGTGATCACCCATCTGCACAATCATGAAGCAAACTTCAAATTACAAGGCATTTTAGTATACCAGGCATACTTAATCAAATGGGATCCGCAGTGGCGGAATCAGAACGTTTTGGAGCCGAGGGTCTCACTGAAAGCAGCCTCTTTATCCCTAGGGATAGGGTAAGGTGTGCCTACATCCCACCCTCCCCAGACCCTACCAATAGCTCTGCTATTTGTGGGATTTTACTGGGTATGATTGATTGATTGATTGACTGGTTCAAATTAGGGGTCTATCTCTAAGTTTTTTCTTCAAAAACTCAAAATTTATAAATAAAAATTCATAAAGTTCCTGTGACCGGAGGGTCAACGGACCCTCTTGACCCCCTTCTAGTTCCGCCCCTGGGGATCCGGCACCAAGTAACATATCGGGACAGTCCAAGGGGGGATGGCTGGCTAAAAGTTGCATGAGAAAATGGCAAATAAAATAGTGATTATTAGTAGCCAGTTGCTACGGCCTACTGATCACTTAGATTAACAATGGCAAGTAAGCTTAATAGTAAGTAAGTAGGGACATATTTGTCATCAGTTAGTTACCAGCGGGAATTAATTACGTCATTAGTGGTAAGTTGCTACTGTAACTTAGCTCAGAGTTACCGCCATGTTCACACCGAACAGTTAAACCGCTAAAGCCTATCGGTTTGGTAGACCCACCCAACCCGACCGGCTTGGGTTATCGTTTTCCAACATCGTAATTAGCAGTTTGACCCAGAATTATGTCAAAAGAGTCGTGAACACCCCTGCTTACGGACCAACCCAGCTTATTAACAGAACAAAAACGATACCTCCGCAACTCGGCCTTGATCCATGACCACGATTCTGTCTGCAGCTCTTGCTGTTGATAGCCTGTGAATGGGTTCACTATTAAACCACACATCTCATGTCTTATGTAAAAAACAACAGTAAAACATACCTACCTGTGTGCTATAAAAAGGATCGCCTTCTCCTCATCCTTTAATCTCATCATCAATTCCTATATCAGTTTTGAGTGTTTGGATAGACCGATTAGAAAAAGAGTTGATGCAAGAAAACCAACTAAAAAGATACACAAAAACCAACTAAAATGAACTCCTAAGAGCACCCGCAATGGTGTTCGTGTGGCATCTAGGTGGAAGATGCAGACGTGGAGAGGAGAGAAAAAGGTATATCCGCGAGTCAAGCACATTGCGGATGCTCTAAGAAAAGGATACCTAAGTACTTAAATAATAAAGATATCAAAAGCTTAAACCTGAATGTAGTATTCTGTTTCAGCATCCAGAGCACTAGTGGGTTCATCAAGGATCAACATAACAGGTTCCCTAACAATGGCCCTAGCAATTGCAATTCTTTGCTTCTGGCCACCACTTAGAAGCTCGTCATCAACAAGGGTTTCATATGCATCAGGAAGAGAGCAAATGAATTCATGAGCACGAGCTTGTTTTGCAGCCCATTCCACATCTTCTTGCTTCAACTTCCTTGAACATCCATAACTTATGTTTGACTTTATGTCCATCCTAAATAGATGTGGTTCCTGCAATATCAATAACATACAATTTTCTGTTTATGTATCAAAAATATTTACCACAAACAGACACTTTCCAAACCTGTCCAACATATCCAATATTCTCTCTCAACCATCTCATGTCCAAGTCCTTGAGTGGATGACCATCAATTGGTATCTGTAATCAAGTATCACAAATCCATTTCAACATAAGTGGATCGAATTGCCTCTTTAGGTAACGAAAACAAAATTAGAATGGCCGTGTACCTGCCCCTGTGTTGGCTCATACAGACCAAGTAAGAGATGAACTAACGTGCTTTTCCCACTACCACTTAGACCAACCTGAAGGGAAAACGCAATGTGGTTACTACAGCATCATTCAAAAGGGGAAAATGTATGAGAATCAAAGTTCTTAGTTCTTACAACTGCCAGCACTTCATTTGGTTGTATAGAGATGTTGACTTGGTCTAGAGCGGGCGTCTGTAGGGATGGACATATGAGTCAGTGGTTTCCTTTAAACCACAAATAAAGAAGGAAATATGCGAACAGTGTAAGCCATTAAGATATCAACACATAGAGAAGTGAAGTAGATCTTCAAATAGGTCAAATTTGTGTGAAACAGGCAAACTACAATCATGTGATGACCTTGGCAAAGTTTTTGTCAAAAATGCCAATTTAGCAGAGTGAGAATTTCACACCATTTATATGATAATGGGTCGATTTGAAAAGAGAACACAACTATGATTAAGGAGCCTTCTTTAAAAGACTAAACTTAAGAATCGTAGTAACATGCATTAGAAAGTGGAACACCAGTAGCAAACTAAAGCAGTACATTCTTTAAAAGACTAAACTTAAGAATCGTAGTAACCTGCATTATAAAGTGGAACACCAGTAGCAAACTAAAGCAGTGCAGTTTATAAATCTACTCTAAATTTTAATAGTAAATGAAAGCACCTTTGTTCGTGAAGGGTAGTGAAATGACACATTTATGAACTCGAATTGCGCCCTTAGCTTCTGCAACTTCACTCCTGTACCGAATAAAAATGCCAATTAGAGCATAAGCAAACAAGAAGAGTTTTTGCCATGCAGTAGATCTCAAATACATGAAACTTCCAACTTGAAGGCTTTTCTCTCATTCCTACATCAATACTAACAATATATATGGCTTAGGAGTCACTTACAGTCAAGGGGGAGATAATTCAAAACATCAATGTGGAAATGAGTGATTAAAGTGTTAAATCTTATCCATAATGGGCTGGCAGGTCAATCAAACTAGTCTTGACTGACCCTATAAAGTTCACATTTTACGCCAACCCACTTTGACCCGTTACACAACCCGTACGACCCACCCAATTTGCCAGTGTTTAATCAACAACAGGTTATCCTCTGGAAACTACCATTCAGATAGATACTCAACTGAGGTGGTCCTGAATGAAGACAAAATGAAACAATGAGCTCCTTGCACCAGATGTACCAGTAGAAGAGAGGGGCTCTTTGCATCACCAAGATGACAGCGAAAATTAAAAAAAAATTGATTTATAACGATCCAGTCCTTAAAGAAGGGAAACATGAATGAAAAAACATAACAGTGTCCATGCCTTTTGCTGAAAATTGATGGCTAGGCAAGACATCAATTAGCTGAAAGACCTTTTCACTTGCTCCAACACACTGAAGTAATGATGAAAAATTGTCTGCCAATCTCCATGCTGCATATATTAACCACTCACAGTACAATACATACTTGGTAAGTTGCTCAGCGGACGCATGACCAGCCAAGATGGACATTCCTCCCAATATAATAGCAACAACCTAAAAAAATAGGCGGAGAGAAAATTAGTAAATTATAAAAACTGGTCAACATTTATTTAATAAAGAAGGGCTTTCACAAGGCTTCAGTAAACCTGTGTTAAACGGTAGAGAGTGCTGAAACTAAAATTCCATAGCCCATACGCAACACTTTCTCTTGTACTTACAAAAGCCAGTTTGTCCAGCCATCGCTTATATCTAGAAGCATTGAGTATACATTAGGTGATTAACATTCATGTGTTACAACTTTTATGGCGTTAATGTATCTTGACTGTAGTGTACCAAAGTTAAAAGAAACAAAAACGAGATTTTTTTCTAATTCCAAAATCCAAACTAACGATACAGTAACTTTGAAGAGTGAATAAATATTTCTGAGTAAATGTAATTGCCTTTCATGTTCTTTTGTTTCCGTTCCCTTAACCCGGATCGTTCTAACCAAAGAAAGAGCCTCTTGGGAAACCTGAATTTTTGAGTAAGAGACAAAGTATGGTCATGTCAGATTAGTCAACAGAAAGGCCCACAGTTAATAAATGCTTGGGGAAAACTGTAAACAGTATTAGTCTTTACTTCATTGGCATGGGCAGTTGAATCTTGAATAAGCTTTGCTGCTTTCTTCTGGTACCTTTCACACAGAAAAGATCAATATCATATAACGATATCACCAGTCATGTCATCTAGATGACTCGTTGTAGACTTTTTAAAATTTATAAAAAAAACTTCGGGTACTAACCATCCATAAACCAGAAAGATCATACACAGAAGAATGCATATAAAGCAAGATGACAATGCAAGAGGCCAACTTAACGTCAGCAGATTAATTAGTGCTCCTGTTCCCTGAGTTTGCTTACAAATTAGAATGTGTGGATCAAAGTTAAATGAGGCTAGTAAGTGGGAATATGGATCTGGACAAGAGTTTCAACCTGAAGAGTGTTCCGTACTATCAAATGTAAATTGTTTGAAATTATATGCGACAATTTTTGACAATCTGCCCCCAGCCTGCTGGTCAAATTTCCAACTGGTTCTCTATCAAAGAAGGATACATCCTGAAAAAATAAGGACCCCTTACGTAAACGTGTGTAAATACGTAACACACTATTGTAAATCTAGGACATGGTGTATATGGTTGCGAAGAAGCAGAAAGCACCTGTAATAATAGATTTGTGTATAAAGTTTTCCTTAGTCGCTTGAGCTGTGAGATCATATAGTCAATTAGTGGGCAAGCATTTGCAGCCAACAAACTAAAGACCATATACTACTTCCTCGGGATAAAATTTTCTTTATAACAAGATTAATGATTAATCATCAGTTACACAGATCACCTAAATGCAAACATGCTGAATTTAGTTATCAGTATAAAAACCCGAGTAAAATTAACTTGTTGGCAGCAAAACCCACATACATATAGTGGAAGAATCTTTAGAGAGTCACTTGTTAAAACCTGTACTAACTAATGAAGGGGGAATAACCCAAAGGTTAAAATTAGGAACAAAGTGCATCATCTTCCAACTTCCAAGATAACTCACTCACCAGAACCATGTTTGCAATTCCAAAACAACCACTTCGCAATCCACTGTGATCCAAAAGAACCAATCTCAGTTAGTAGCTAGAACTTCAAAGGCAAAACAACACATATATAGTGATATTTACACAGGCTAGAGGAATCAGAGTCTTCCATCAACACTCCGATTCTTCAAAGACTTTTAATTATGGTTATAAAACGGTTATATACATAAAATATCATCGATTCCTCGTTACATCAATAAAGTATAATGTACATAATGAACAATGCAGTAACAGGTCAGTCATTTTGGTGAATAAATACTAACATTGCATGTCTTTATCTCTAGTATTAGACATGTGACAACCTTGTATTTTCATGTACACCTCACACAGAAATCCTAGTGTGCATTCTAACCTGCATATTCCTGAAGCAAAACATAGAAACGCCAAGATCTTTAAATTTTTGTACAACACCAACGACTCCCCATTTTGCGCCGCGAATACAGAAGCCGCCAACAAATTCGGTATACATATCTCTGAAACCTACACATAAAAACCAATAACCAATAGCAAACAAATTCATTTCTTCAAACAACTTAATCCCAAAATCATACTCAACTACCCATAAACCCAAGTTTCACAATAAAAAAGACTGGTAGTGTTCGTTTCACTTAATGGAATGGATTCTGGATGGAATTGGAACGTAGATTCAGTTCCG
The DNA here is from genome assembly GCA_030545235.1 of Helianthus tuberosus. NCBI lineage: Eukaryota > Viridiplantae > Streptophyta > Magnoliopsida > Asterales > Asteraceae > Helianthus > Helianthus tuberosus. The sequence continues at coordinate 150,056,515 of CM060399.1, forward strand.
CATGTTGTTTGTTTCAACAAGGATTTGAATCTAAATCCCTTGAAATTATGCCAACCAAACACATTATGGGATTTCAAGGTAGTTATCTCATTTTACATATTTTACATTCCAATTCCCATGATAATTATACCAACCAAACACATTTTCAAATTTCAAAGGAATTCTTTAAAATCCAGTTCCATTTCCAATTCCATTACATTTCACGAAACGAACACTACCTTAAATATACAATGCGAAATCCAATAACAGTTAATAGACAAACAAGCATACCGCTGCAACAGTTAAAGAACACAATCCAATGTATATAACCAGTTTATCATCAGCCACCAGTCTCCAAATTCGTTGGAGAACATACCAAACAGTGACCGGATTGTTTGTTTTAACCATATCAGCTTCATCTTCTTCCCCTAAGTCCCACCAACTTCTTCCAGGTAGGAAATCAAACAATATATTAATATTTGGTGATAGATTATGCTTTGTAGCCCTAATTTTGTCTTCTGGAACTAAAGGTTGGGTTAGAGACGCCGAAGTTGAACTGTGCAAACGAGTGGTTGCAAGTTTGAATTTGACGTGTGAACTTTGGAATCGGAGATTCACCGGGTGGATGGGGTTGCTATTAAGATTTTGAAGCCTGAAATTCAGTCGAGATATGGACATGGATGATCTTGTTGTCGGCTTGAGTGGTGTTCATTGGTTGCACTCTAGGTGTTCGTTCAAATGCGGCTGAAGAAATATACTACTTGCCCACACATGAACGGTGAGCGCTGGGGTGAGCATGGTCGCTTGGGCGAGTGCGCTGTTTTGGGAGTGTTTGAGGATGTGGTAGTTTGGGCGAGTAGAGATTAACCACAACATGCTCAAGAGTGCGGAGGCACGAGTAGGCAAGGGGCTGAGGCGGCGTCTAGTCATCGTCATGTGTCGCAATATTAGAGGATGAATCCGGGTTGTGAAGCGAGCCACAACGGGTAGTCCAATCAGCACCCTGATGTGGTGCTCGCGAGCCACCTGGCCGCCTACGTAGCTCACCCGGCGCTAATAGGTGCCACAACGCCATTGATGTCATATGAGTTGTAGACTTGTATCATAGGCGAAAATGGTCATACAAGGTCATATGATGTGTTCCACTAACTCATCATACATGCCATTATGTTTATACGAGCTGTATGAGTTGGTGTTCGTTCAAATCATCTGAGTCGTATGATATGGTATAATGACGCAGATTGATTGATGTGATGATGCGCGACATTGACAAAGGCTTACGGCTCGCATGACCATTTTTTCACCACACGACCCTTTATGATGACGTTAGATGTTGTATGTATAGCATACCCAGTTTTTTTAACATAGTCAAGAAAGAGAGATGGGATTTTTTTGTAAAAAAGTGCATTCCTCATAATCTTGTAATCTAACTTTTAGTCAAGTTATCTGTGCAATTAATTAGAGACATTCATGAGTTGTTATATTGGTTTAGCAAAAATTTACTCATCACTCGCTCACAACTTCTTATCAAGTTCCGTCATGTCATCAACCATTATTTCATCACTAGTGATGGATTTTAGTGTAAATGGTCATCACTTGTTTAAAGGTTTTTTCTTTAATTATAAACAGTCAACAAACCAACGGTAACAACCAACGTTCGAATTTTGAAAACCATCACGCGTCAAAAATACCATGCGTTCTAAAATTGACACATTGAAAAGGATGGGCGGTGGCGGTGTGTTGTTATGTTTCACGAGTGATGGGGGGCTATCACTGACCACCCTGAGTCCTCTTATAGACAAAGCCATTAAGTACCGTTTCGTTAAACAACTAATCAAACTAATCATATTCATTGAGTCGACTGGACCGGCTAAACCGATTCCATATGAATCACTTATCCTTTTTATCTAGTTTCTATTAAATCTCCTAAAATTCAAACTCATAATCCGTTTTCTGCTCTTGATTTTGTTTGGGGAAATGGTGGTTCAATCCAAGGGAGAAATAAAGGGGGTAGTCATATTCATGAGGATTCAGATGAGGAAGAGATTGAGGTTGTCTATGATGAAACCAATGAGGTTATGACTTCGGGTACATATCCTTCGTCTTCAAGAGCAGGGGCAAGCACCTCTTCCACAAAGTTATCCAATGGATAGATTGTCTTTGGTTCGTGTTAAGGGGCTGCCGTTTCGTGGCAACTTCATTTTTGATGATGGAGGATGAGGATTTTGGTTATGTATTGTTTTGTCTACTAGATATATTTTCATGATTTATAGTAGGCTAGGTTGATGTGATGTCATAGTACTTTTGTGTTTTGTTGGCTTACATATATGGGGAATATCATGTATATGAACTAGTGTGGAACTCATCCTCAGTACTTGTACTTATTTGCGGTTGTTTATAATAGATTCACCGGGATAACCCTTTACCAAAAAAAAGATTCTATTAAATTTATAAAAACAACAGAGATAACTCAATATTAAATATATCTAGTGAAATGCATTCTAAAGATAATAAAGTCTATTAAATATATCTAGTGAGGATTTTGGTTATGTATTGTTTTGTCTACTAGATATCTTTTCATGATTTATAGTAGGCTAGGTTGATGTGATGTCATAGTACTTTTGTGTTTTGTTGGCTTACATATATGGGGCATATCATGTATATGAACTAGTGTGGAACTCATCCTCAATACTTGTACTTATTTACGGTTGTTTATAATAGATTCACCGGGGTAACCCTTTACCAAAAAAAAGTTTCTATTAAATTTATAAAAACAACAGAGATAACTCAATATTAAATATATCTAGTGAAATGCATTCTAAAGATAACAAAGTCTATTAAATATATCTAGTGTATTCTGAAAATAATAAAGAGCAGGGATGAGCTCGGTACCGGAACCGAAAGTACCGGTACCGAAAATCCTCAAAAATAGGTACCGGTACCGGTACTGAATATACCCGGTTCGGTACCGGTATTTGAGGGTAAAAACGGGTAAATACCGGTACCGAAAATATCAAAAGTCGGTATCGAATCGGTACCAAAAATGTACCCGGTTCGATAAATTCGATACCGGATCCCATTTGCTCATCCCTGATAAAAAGTATCATTATTAAATGTAATTATACCGTCATAAAATTTTATATGGATAAATTCGATACCGGATCTCATTTGCTCATCCCTGATAAAAAGTATCATTATTAAATGTAATTATACCGTCATAAAATTTTATATGAAAAAAAAAAGGTCCTACCGAGATTTGAACTCGGGTTACTGGATTCAGAGTCCAATGTCCTAACCACTAGACCATAGGACCATTTTGAAACATGTTCTCATATTATTTAATTTATACATTAATGGTTTCAACAACCACAGTGCTCGTTTTCTCAATTGGCACCGAAGTGCAGTTTTATCCTGATTTCCTCTGTCAAAACAAGAGTTGAGCTTGCGATCTCCCTCCTCGAATCCTCACTCTGACTGAAGGTCATTTTTGAAACCTACAGCTTCTGCTACCGATTTTTTAGATGTGAATTGGGTACGGGTTCGGTTCCGGTGAAGAACTTGTAAAACAAATGTGTAAATAATGAAGATCAACTGAATAGGAAACTTGGTGACTTGAGAGTTGGGGTTTTGAATTATAATTTGCTGGCATTTGTAGTGCTCCGCAACGGTTTTTGATCGGTTTGTTATGTTATCGGTTTGGTTTGTTACAGTAGCAGATTTAGAAAATCCACATAAGGGTAACGCGTTTCAATAAAAAGAGGTAACGAAATCGAAAAAACGTTAAATTTTCCAAAATTTACACTACCGTCGGAACGTCAAGGGGCAATGGAGGTCACCCCTTCTATCACTCTAGGTCCGCCCCTGGGTACCGGTATGACACCGCCGCTCAATATAGGAACCGGAAGAGATATGTCTGAAAGGATATCGACACGTATTTTACATTGATCGAAAACTACAAAAACGAATACCGGTACTGACACTAATGCTGTTTGGTTGGTATCGGCTCAATTTGTTACTTGGTGTTATCGTACCGACACTAACTATAGTTTATATACTGCCACGTCGAGGCAACCATAAAAATAAATACGGTGTTTTGATGGAATCTACGTTTGTGTTTCGATCGCTTGTGCGATGCAATTCACAATTCGATTTTAAGTAAAATTTATGCCTACGTACATAAAAATTAGAATGTCACAACTACATACTTATAGTTTTATAAAATGGTATATTTTAAAAACTATAAACGAAAAACAAAATATGCTCAAAATTAAAAGAAGTAGTGGTGGACGGTGGTGGTAATAGTGATAATAAAGGTCAAGTAGCGTTTTTATATACACTTAAAGGCCCGTTAAAAACCATACTCCTAAAACCATATTTGGTTTTTAATTCTTGCTTGGGCAGAATTTCTAGAAGCAAACAAACCATTATAAAACCCATCAGTGTAAATGTGTGATTACTTTAAAGCAATTTTTACTTTAAAATCAGTTTTAATAGAATAAAGTTATATAACTCCATAAAACACATTTTGAGTTTGGACATTTTCTCTCATGTTCTCTCACATGTCTAAGATAATCCAAATCCAAAAAAAAAAAAAAAACTAAATTGTTAGTCATAACCAAGTCATGAGTATATCCAACTTCCACTAGTGTTTTCTTTTACTTTTTTAAGGTCACATATCCAACTTCGAGAATCTCGAGAGACGTCTTCCTGAAAATGTATAAAATTGATAACTATAATTATATAATGGAGTTGAATGCTCGGATAGTCCTTGTGGTTCGGTTTTTTTTTCATATGTAGTCCCTAACTTTCTAAAATTACCTCTATAGTCCTCAACTTTTCAATTTTCGTTCCCGGATAGTCCCTGGCGTGGATGGATGTTAATTTATCCATATTTGTGAGATGACTAAAGTACCCTTACTAATTAAATATAATAAATTAAAACAGTAAAATAAATATTATTTTTATAGCCCACCTTTATTACCCCAACCCATCCCCAATTACCTTCACTTTCATCAACCCATCTTTATCTTTTTCCCTTCATCTTCATCTTCATCTTGTTTTAGGAATTTAGAGAAGCACGGGGTGAAGAAGATGAGTGTATTATGTATTTTTTGACATTGCCGCCACCACCGCCGGAGAAGACGAAGAGGACAATTGTGTCATCGCCGCCACCACCGCCGAAGAAGACAAAAGACGACAATTGTGTCATCGCCACCACCACCGTTGCGGTGTTGATTTGGTTATTCCGATTTGGTTACAGGTGATTATAAGGTCATTATACATAAAAATTACAAAGAAATATCATAGAAAACGTAGAAAAAATGATGATGAAATGGTGATTATCTGCTGTTGTTTACTGATAGATATGAGTTGTTGATGTTTTTTTGTCGAAACCTGATTCAGATCTGAGCATTAGGTGTTAGTCAACAATTGTATTGTGACTGAATTTAAATTCATCGAGGTTAAGTCGATTAGATCTGAATCGGTATTTTTAAGATCTAAGATAGTTGATAAAAGAAGGTTTGAAGTTGTTCTATACTGTTTGCTGACTCGAAGAAAGAAGGTTTGAAATTGTGTCATCCGAGAGGTGATGGCAGTTGTGGAGATGGAGGTGATGGTGGTTGTAGTGATGGTTTTTCAAAGGAGAGGGAGAGAGTAGAGAGATATGTGGCTGCTATTATATATAATATTTAATTAATTCACTTTGTTTTACTCAAGGGCATTATAGTCATTTTAGACAAACTTAACTGATAAAACTAACCTTCATTCACGTCAGGGATTATTCGGGAACGAAAATTGAAAAGTTGGGGACTATAGAGGTAATTTTAGAAAGTTAGGGACTAAAGGTGAAAAAAAGGTCAAACCACAGGGACTATCCGGGCATTTAACTCTATATAATGAGAGGAGTACCTTTAGATTCGAGTCTAGAACTCAGAATAGCCTTATGAAATCTGTATTTGTGATATTTGAGTTTAGACACAAAATGCTAGTATCTAATTCACTCAAATTATAGCTCTGATACTAACCTGTCACACCCCGATTTCCGGTAGGCCAAATGGGTAGGGTTTAAACGTGACGATTGGATAACAGTGTCACAATTTAATAATGCAGCGAAAGTACTGGAGTAAAAATATTCATTCAATAAAAGCCTTGAATATAAATAAATTTATACAAGTGTTAATTACAAGCCCACATGCGGGATCTAATAAAAAAAGCTTTAGACATCATAGGCCTTAAACTAAGGGTTGCAAATTCCATAGCCTTTGTCATGGCCGTCCCGGATTCCCAACCTAATATCAAGGTTCAGTACCTGCAGTTCAATCTTTTGAAAATACGTCAGCTTTCGCTGGTAAAGACAATTAACTGACTCATTTTGAAAATAGTTTTTCAAAAAGAATTTTATACATAGAGAAAACCCGTAGGTAATCATTTAATATTTCTTGCGATTTTGTCTTGTCACCAGATTTACATACTTGTCATACAATGGGAACCAGAGATCAAAGCCGGTCATTTTCAGTGTTATAATGATTAAGGTACATACCAAAGTTGATTAAACGTGTCTTACAGTCGGTATGCCTACCCATGCATGCTATTCTGTATGGCCATAATAGTTTATGAGTCGGTACGCCCAAACTGGGTACCAATAACCCCTTCAGTTATCAAGTAAAACGGATTAAACCGAGTTCTTATATTTATGAGCAGATCTCAGGGCTCATTTATATAATACCCGCCCAAGTGGCGTATTCGTCATACCCCAAGTTTTAAAACAAAATAAGTTAAGTTAATTTAGCAAAAGCCGTAAGTCAAAATATTAATAACCCAAGTTGAATATCTAGGGGGGTTCTATAGTCCATAATGAACATAATTAGTTATCTGTTAGAATGTATACGAGTCATAGGTTAGTTCCTTAGACATGACCTGCTACTTAAGAATAGATTTGGTTCGCTAGATTAAGTGTAGACCGGATAAAATGTGGTTTATACCTATCCGAGTGCAAAGACTCATTAGATAAAGGTTTATTAGACCAACATTCTAATTTTGAAAGGTTTTGAAAAGTTTTGACCTGTTACGCCTAGTTTATGCGAACTAGGTTCGCATAACTAGTTATGCGAGTAAAGGCGGGTTCAGGAGGTCGGATGGGCTTATGACAAATTCAAGTATTAAAAATATACTTTTAGTTGATATATATATATATTCTGTTCCAAATTCAGATTATAACTTGGTTTCGATTGAAACCATTTTATTAGCCATTTTGACAACATAAGGGCATTGCGGTCATTTTAACAATATTATCAAGACTTGTCATTTAACCCAATGGAATGGCCATGTGGTATAACTTCAGAGAGTTATACTCAATAATAATACGGTCTCAAAACAAGTTTAAAACATGTCTTAACGTTGACCAAACGGGTCAGAATCAAAAGTCAAACAGAAGTCAAACTGCTTGACTTTTGACATAGAATGAGATTCTAAACTGAATTAAACGAGTTAAGCATGCTAATATCAGTTTATATAAGTTGTATAACTTGTACATATGCCAAAAAAAACTGAGTTATAAGTTATAAAAACCATTTATGCCATTTATGAAGCTTTAGCGAAAGTTTGACTTTTTACATAGCATGCTTGACTCATTAATTCAACTAGTAAACGTGATGATCCGAGGGTATGATCACAGAGGGATCATACTGTCGTTATTATGATCACGTAGGAAAGTTCGGATTCCTGTAAGTTTTCAACCTAAATCTTGTACTTTCTTGATCTACACGCACTCCTACACCTTTCTATCCTTTGAATCTTAACTTTTAACTATGAAATCACCGGATTTGAGGTGTTCTAGGGTGATGTCATCATGGAGTTATTATGAACTTCAATGTTTGGCTTCATTCCACCAAGAACATCTTAGATCTGAAGGATTTCCACAATATTTATCAATGATTTCACTTAGATCTACACGAATTCATGAATAAAAGGATTGAGAGAAGGTTTTCTAACTTTCTTTCAACTCTTTTACACTCAATGCACTCAAAACCGATAGAATAGGGACTAGTTCTGATCTTCTACCCATTCTTAGTGAAGTGTTGGTCCTAGATCTGGTTTCTATCGAAGAGACAACCGGTTTTCGGGTTAAGCATGAACCACCGGCTCGAACCACTGACTGACTGGGCTAGGGTGATTCCTGTCCGATCAGGATCATTTGGGTCTTGACGAGGTTTTGTTGCTTAGCACGTATCACATCGTCTCTATCAAAACCTCAAACTACCAAAAACAACCAAGTGCCAAGACGATCAGGCCATCGGAACGGATTGTCGTCCGATCGGATTGCCATCCGATTGGATTGCCACCCGATCAGGCAGCCATCCGATCGGCTTGCACTTTGGTCCCACACTAAAACTATTTTCAACCTATTCAAGGATCTGAACGTTGAAACGGATTGCCACCCGATCGAGTGACCGCCCGATCGTGTGACGTTTGGGACTTAGATACTTAAAAAAATTTCAACATGTTCAATATGTACGGATTGCCACCCGATCGGATAGCCATCCGATCGAGTGACCGTCCTGCTGTGAACTTGTTCTCAAACTGAGAAGCCTCGCCAATCGGATTACTGTCCGATCGAACGACTGTTCGATCGACCGACCTGAAAGGTAGAGATACTTCTCTATTTTTAAAATGCTACAACGAAAACTTCAAAGTATAAACCATTATACACAAACACATCCTCACCAAACGAGGTGACAATCCAATCGAATGGCCGTCCGATCGGATGACCATCCGAACGGATTTCCACCCGATCGACTGGCCATCCGATCGGATTGCCATCCGATCCTTGGTACACCTACACTGTTTTACGCGCCGACTCTCGCTTATGTTGTCGTTAACTGTTCAGGCTAATTTCCGCTCTAGCGCTCCCTTTAATCGATTAACTCTATCGCTGTGAGTATACTCGAACCCTTTTTTGCTTTATGCACTTTTGGGTGTTACATACGTTACTTATTCTAAATCACATCAAACACACTATGCAATACTTTAACGCTAACCGTTACCGCATGTTATACGTGACTCGATGAATGCTTGTTTGTTTTGTTTACACATAGATTGCTGTCTACCTGCCTTAGCAACAGTAGTACTATTTGTTTGGACTCAACACCTGTTCACTCAGGGGTTGTTAAGGACTATTAATCACATGATTCGCAGTGGTGAATATGTGTTACGAACTGCCCTGGGCAGTCAACCCGCAGTCATTGGTATTGATAGGATCATGTCGATAACTTACATGCTTCGCATTACACGTTGTACGTGTTGGTTATGCGTAATCGATTTCGAACTCTATATGCTATTATCAAACTTGTATGCTCACCTTTACACTATGTGTATTGACTTTTACTTTAACGTATGTGACAGGTGCTTAAGATGCTAGAAAGCCTTGATTGCTGTGTGATGAAATCGAGGCTAGGAAAGAGTCTAGAAATAAAGACAATTTATATTTTTATTTGAAATCTGAGATGTGTTGGCACAGAACTACTTGTCTTGATTTTGTCTGTAATTGTAACATCCCGTGTTTCGAAAGTCAAAGTCAAAGTCAAAGTCAAGGTTGAAGTCAAAGGAAGAAAAGATTGCTAAGATCTGTCACTCCTTGCTCAACTCCTGTTTTGATTTCTTTGACTTGTAATTAGTCTAATTTTGTTATCGCATTAGTTGTATTATGTGGAGTATCTATTATTAATCGCATGTTTCATCGATTTATCACTTATCGCTATAGCAGTCCCAACTCGAATTATGTGTTCTGGTTATTATTTTACGTGTGTGTGCTATTTATGTGTTACTTGTGCATGTTATGTTTATGATGAGGTGTTAATCGAAATCGCAATCTATCGCATCACAAATTGAATCGAAAACGCTAAACACATGTCATTTATAGTGATTGTATGTTAGATATAGTAGTTGGGATTAAAAGTAATTTGATGAGTAATTCTATCGCACCGCTCTCTCAAACCGAATCGCAACGCTCAACACCCGAGACAAAACTGCAAAATTCGTCACGCCAATTGCTCCAATCGAGTAGCAAGCCGATCGAGCTGCCACCCGATCGGGCTGCCACCCGATCGAGTTGCCACTCAATCGCACTGCCACCCGAACAGGCTACCACTCGATCGACCAGCCACCTTTCCCCCTTTCCATTTTAGGAAACCCTATAAATACCCCTCAGTTGTCACATCACTTGATGTTGACAGCTCTCACTCGATCAACTCGCTCCAGCCTTCATTTCTCGAGATTTCTTCTGATCCTTGTAAGTTTTCAGCCTAAATCTTGTACTTTCTTGATCTACACACATTCCTACACCTTTCTATCTTTAGAATCTTAACTTTTAACCATGAAATCACTAGATTTGAGGTGTTCTAGGATGATGTCATCATGGGGTTCTTATGAACTTCATGTTTTGGCTTCAATCCACCAAGAAAAACTTAGATCTGAATGATTTCCACATGAATAAACAAAGATCTGAACATAGATCTGAACATATTCATGGTGATAAGGATTGAAAGATGGTTTTCTAACTTTCTTTCAACTCTTTTACACTCAATGCATACAAACCCGATGGAATCGGAGCTAGTTCTGATCTTCTACCCATTCTTGGTGATATATCGGTTCCAGATCCGAATTATATCCAAGAGGTATTGACTCCAGGTTTGAACATGAACTACCGACTCGAACCGTGAACCGGCCGGACTATGATGATTCCTGTTCGGTCTGGTCGCTTGGGCCGGGTCGAGGGTTCTGATTGTTCAAGCAGGTTATCAACATATCTCGTTCAAACACTTCAAAACTTCAAACGAGTCAAGTGTCAAGACGAACGGATAGTCGGGACAGATTTCCGTCCGATCGGATTTCTGTCCGATCGGATTGCCATCCGATCGGGTTGCCACCCGATCGACCGGCCATCCAATTAGGCTGCACTTGGGTCCCACACTTAAACTATTAAAAGTTTGGAACGTCGAACGGATTGCCACCCGATCGAGTTGCCACTCGATCGAACGGCCATCCGACCATGTGATGTTTTGAACTTCAACACTTAACAACTTTCAACAGGTTTAATACGAACGGATTGCCACCCGATCGGATAGCCATCCGATCGAGTGACCGTCCTGCTGTGAACTTGTTCTCAAACAAGAGAAGTCTCGCCAATCGGATTGCTATCCGATCAAACGGTCGTCCGATCGACCGACCTGAATGGTAAAGATACTTCTCTATTTTTAAAATGTTACAACAAAAACTTCAAAGTACAAACCATCATACACAAACACATCACTCAACCACAGAGGTGACAATCCAATCGAACGGCCACCCGATCGGGTGGCCATCCAAACGGATTGCCACCCGATCAACTGGCCATCCGATCCTTGGTACACCTTCACCGTTTTACGCCCCGACTCTCGCTTATGCTATCGTTAACTGTTAAGGTTAATTTCCTCTATAAGCGCTCCCTTCAATCCTTTAACTCAATCGCTGTGAGTATATTCGAACCCTTTTTACTTTATGCACTTTTGGGTGTTACATACGTTACTTATTCTAAATCACATCGAACACACTACGCAATACTTTTAACGCTAACCGCTACTGCATGTATGCGTGACTCAATGATTGCTTGTTTGTTATGTTTACACATGGATTGCTGTCTACCTGCCTTAGCAACGATAGTACTATAGTTTAGATTCATCACCTGTTTTACTCAGGGGTTGTTAAGGACAATTAATTACATGGCTCACAGTGGTGAGTGTGTATTACGAACTGCCTTGCGCAGTCAACCCACAGTCATTGGTATTGATAGGATCGTGTCGATAACTTACGTGCTTCATTTCACACTGTGTACGTGCTGGTTATGCGTAAACGATTTCGAAATCTATATGCTATTATCAAACTTGTATGGTCACCTTTACACTATGTGTATTGACTTTTACTTTAACGTATGTGGCAGGTGCTTAAGATGTTAGAATGCTTGGCTTGCTGTGAAATCGAGGCTAGGAAAGAGTCTAGAAACAAAGACAATTTATTTTATTTAAAAATCTGAGTTGTTGGACCATGTTTATTTGTTTGAAGAATATCTCGTCTGTAATAACTAGATTATCTTATGGGTTATGGTATGGGACATAATATTTAAACTATTTGGTAATTTAGTCGTTATGAAATTTCTTTGAACAATCTGTTTCGCTCAGTGCCACGCCCCGATGATTCCGCCATCGGTTGGGGTGTGACAGATTGGTATCAGAGCCATAACTATAGGGAATTAGGCAAGACTCAACCTAGTCCGGGTTGATGTCTTAGAATGACCTAGTCTATAGTCTTAGTACCAACAGACCGACTTGTGCATACCCGGTAGGGGTTTTGTAAGAGCTTGCCCAATATTTCTCTCTATCTCTCGATGTACACTTCACACTTGCATGAACATCGCATACTACAGTTCTGCGCAAGATCAGCCTTTCCTAAGGCTGATTTCACACACAAACGAATGATCTGGTCAGGAATAGGTGTGAAAACCGCAAACTCTCGACCAGATTACTTGTTTGAAGTGCTATTTTTATTATGAAACAAGGGAATTTGCGTTAAATTAGGAGTGAAATCCATACTTCGACGCAAATCCTCTATTCTATCTCGTGGTTTTACCACACAACCAGGAACGTGGTCTCTAAGTTAGGGGTGCAACCCAGACTTTGACGACTCATTCTACTCCCTAATGTGGTTTTTACAAAACTCTCACCAAAGTCTCAACGGACTCCAACGGTTTGCAGTCACACTAAACTGGAAGGATGCGTGCCAGTCGCCCAAATTCGAGGTGAGAGCACAGTTTCGAAGGCCAAAGTGTGCACTTAAAGCCCTTGTGAATAGTCGAATCACTTTGGGTAGTCAAAGTCTATATAGCTGAAGATAATCTATTCTCGATTTCTATGTGTTCGATTCTGAGCCCGCAAGTTGCTGACTCTGATATTTGCCGATTTTATGTGGATTTTGTGTGTTTTATGTGTTTATATGTTTCGATTTTGGTGATTTATTCGCCTTTTGCTTTTCAACCTACACTACACAATCAATAATGAATCGTTGGTTATTATTCGCAATCGCTACTCGATGCTCGCAATCGCTGCTCGATGCTCGCAATCGCTGTAATTAATCGGTATACGCGATGTGAATGATAGGGAATACGTGCAACATATAGCTAGGTTTCTGTATTCTGACTGCCTCTTGTGTTATGTGTTTTCCGTGCTCTACGTGCTTATATGCTTCGGTGCTTTATGTGCTCTTGTGCTTTTGTGCTTATGTGAATCTGTGATTATGTGTCTATGTGAATACGTGTTACATGACTATGTTCCTGAGCTTTAGTAGTACTAGGCGTGTGGGGTGAGATTCGATTATATTGTGTTTGAGTCATATAGTGATGTCTGTTGCAGACAATGTCGTCATCTGGACCCCGTTACTCTTGACATGCTCGCCGAGAACAGAGAGACAAACGCCTTGCAGCACTTGTCGCTGAGCAGATAGAAAAAGTCTACCCGCAAATCGTGAGCGACCTATAAGAGAATGCTAGCAAGTCTTCTGAAGAGTCCAGGACTGAAACTCCTAAAGATGCTCCCAAAGCTGCTTTCAGCTTCAAGCAGTTCAAAGCTTGCGGACTGAAAGAATTCACTGGCGAAGATGGTCCTACGGCCTTATTTCAATGGTTTGATTCGATCGCGGTCACCCTGCATCAGAGTGGCTGTCCTGACGATCTCCGCACTCTGAATGCTACCGGCGTCTTCCAGTCTCGCGCTTTAGACTGGTGGACGGCCGAGAGAAACAAACGCGGAAACGACGCAGCTTATGGTTTGTCATGGGACGAGTTGAAGAACGTCTTGTTGGAAGAGTTCTGCCCTCCCCATGAGCACCAAAAGTTGGAGGACGAATTCTGGCACATCAAACAGAAGGAGGGTGACAACGCAGCTTTAACCGCTCGCTTCAAGAAGCTTAGTATTATTTGTCCTGATCAAGTCAAGACTTCTGATATGACGATCAAGAAGTATATTCAAGCTCTACCCGACTGTGTCGCAGATTTTGTGCAAGCTTCAAAGCCAGCGACAATCGAAGAAAGTTACCTGCTTGCCGCTGAAATAAATGACAAGCGAGTCAAGTCTGGCCTCTAGGATAAAGCCGCCAAAAATCTCCATCAAGCTACCACCGCACCAACCGTTGAAACCGCCGCCGCTCCTCAGTCTTCAAAGGCCTCTCTTCGCAAGAGGAAAAACAACAGCAACTCCAGCATCAAAAATTGTGTTGTCACTACCGCTACCCCACTTCAAGCTGTACCAGCTCAGCAGCAAACTCAACATCGCCAGGTTGCGGCACCGGTAACTCAAGCACCACCGGCAAAGCGTGTTTACACTGGTCCTCATCCTACCTGCCCGACATGCACCTATCATCACCCAGTGGGGATTGCCTGCAGATTTTGTGTACATTGCAACATGTACGGCCACTTTACCGCCAACTGCCGTACAGGTCCTCGACAAGCGCCAGCACCAGCCACTGCTCATCAAGCTCTGCTCCCTGCCCCTCAAGGCCAACAAGCAGCTCAGGCACCCGCGATTAACGCCAGGGTCTGCTTTGCGTGTGGTGATCCCAACCACTTCGCAGACATGTGCCCAAATAGGGTTGTGAAGCAAGAGCCTCAGCAGCAGCAGCAGCAGCAACAACAACATGCCGCCCGTGCTCAAACTTTCAACATTAACGTGCGCCAGGCTCAGACTGACAACAACGTGGTTAATGGTACGTTCCTTGTGAATGGTATTTATGCTTCGTGTTTGTTTAATACTGGAGCCGATAATTGCTTTGTATTCTTCGAGTTCGAAAAGCTTCTTAATCGTAAGTGCGTCAATCTCCCCTCAACGTTCGATGTTGAAGTTGCTACCGGAAGAACCGTCGCCGTCAACTCTGTTCTTCGTGATTGTACTCTCGAGCTCAACAATCACGTTTTCCCCATCGATCTTATTCCGATGCAACTCGGAAGTTTTGATGTCATAGTAGGCATGTACTTTCTTCGTGAAAATCATGCTGAAGTTGTTTGCTTCGACAAGATGATTCGATTCTCGCTCGCTAATGGTGATTAATTATGTGTCGTGGTGTAGTCGCGTCGAAGAAGCTCCAGCTCATGTCATGTGTACAGGCTAGCAAGTATCTCCGCAAGGAATACCAAGCTTTCTTGGCACACATTGTAGTAGCGGAGAAAAAGGAAGTTAAGAAGGTGAAAGACGTCCCCGTTGTTTGTGAATTCCCCAACGTTTTTCCTGAAGATCTCCCAGGCTTACCACCAAGTCGTGATATCGACTTTCGCATCGACCTCATTCCTGGAGCAAACCCTGTTGCCAGAGCTCCTTATCGAATCGCTCCGTCCGAAATGCACGAACTCGCAAGCCAGCTCCAGGAATTGCTTGACAAAGGCTTTATTCGCCCTAGCACCTTTCCTTGGGGCACACCAGTCCTTTTCTTCAAAAAGAAGGATGGGTCATTCCGGATGTGCATTGACTATCGGGAATTGAATAAGCTGACAATCAAGAACGATCTACGCTCAGGTTACCACCAGTTACGCATTCAAGAGGACGATATTCCCAAAACCGCTTTCTGAACTCGATATGGCCATTATGAATTCGTTGTTATGCCTTTTGGTTTAACCAATGCCCCCGTGGTTTTAAAGGATCTGATGAATCGCGTGTGTAAACCTTTTCTGGACCGCTTCGTCATCGTGTTCATCGATGATATCCTGATCTATTCAAAGTTGAAAGCCGAACACGGGCAACATCTACATTTGGTTCTCGAGCTACTTCGGGGGATTTGACTCTATGCCAAGTTCTCCAAGTATGAATTCTGGCTGGAGGAGGTTCAATTCCTCGGTCACATTGTCAATAGTCAAGGTATTCACGTCGATCCCGCGAAGATTGAAGCAGTCAAGAATTGGATTACACCTAAGAACCCGTCTGAAGTCTGTTCTTTTCTCGGACTAGCGGGCTATTATCGCTGATTTATCGAAGGATTCTCCAAAATCGCTGTGCCGCTAACCTCTCTCACGCAAAAAGACAAGCCTTTTGTTTGGGGAACTGAACAAGAGACAGCCTTTCAAACCCTCAAGTACATGCTTTGCAATGCTCCTGTTCTCACTCTGCCATACGGAAATGATGACTTTATAGTCTATTGTGATGCCTCGAACCTTGGTCTTGGTTGTGTCCTCATGCAACGAGACAAGGTTATTGCTTAAGCATCTCGTCAGCTCAAGATCCACGAGAAGAACTATACAACCCACGACCTCGAGCTAGGCGCAGTTGTTTTTGTGTTAAAGATCTGGCGACACTACCTTTATGGTACCAAGTGTACGATCTTCACTGATCATAGGAGCCTACAACATATATTTGACCAGAAGGAACTAAATATGCGTCAACGCCGGTGGGTAGAACTTCTCAACGATTATGACTATGAGATTCGTTATCATTCTGGCAAAGCAAATATCATTGCCGACGTGCTCAGCAGATGGAGTTATTTGCACAACGTCCGTAATATCCAAGCCCAATATGATCTCGAAACCCTCATCCGCGAAGCCCAGCATGCTTGTTTCAACGAGCGCACTTTGAAGAAGGAAAGGATTCTCAACGATGGAGCCCAGTTAGTGAATAAGTCGAATGGGATATTCCACTATCTAGACCGAATTTGGATCCCTAAACGGACCAATTTGTGACAAATTTTGATGGACGAAGCCCACAAATCCCGATATTCTATTCATCCCGGTGCCGACAAGATGTACCAGGACCTGCGCTACAAGTACTGGTGGCCGGGCATGAAGAGAGATATCGCCCTCTATGTTTTGAAATGCCTGACTTGCTCGAAGGTCAAGGCTGAGCACCAAAGATCCTCTGGCTTACTCGTTCAACCCGACATTCTAGTGTGGAAGTGGGAGAGTATAGCTATGGATTTCGTAACGAAACTTCTGCACACGCCATCAGGTCACGACAACATCTGGGTAGTCGTTGACCGTTTGACTAAATCAGCTCACTTTTTGCCAATACGGGAAGACTACATGGTAGAAAAATTAGCCCGAATCTACACCAAGGAGATCATTTGTCGACATGGGACGCCTCGCTACATCATTTCTGACTGCACGCTCGGTTTACCTCGCGTTCTTGGGAAAATGTTTCAAGCCGCTCTCGATACTGTGCTTAATCTAAGTACCGCTTTCCATCCTCAAACCGATGGTCAGACTGAAAGAACGATTCTGTCACAACCCCCGATCCCTGATCCCCGGGAACGGGCGGACGTGATCACAGAGTTTGGTGGTATCAGATTTTATTTAGTCTCGCAGTGGAATTTACATCAGGACCGTAGTTAGGAAATGTTTATCAGAGTAAAAACCACCTTCTTTTATATTAATAATAACATGAGTAAAAACCCAAGTTTCTTATTACAATACATTATAGGGATAAACCCTATTTTATTGAATTTAAAACATCGTTTATTAGGTAACTTTTATAGCCACATTTTCCCAAGCCTTCAGTGCTCTCCAGCTGGCTTTTCACTAATTTGGCTGTTCGCATTGTGTTACCTGTAACGCGTTTTAAAAACATTTGTCAGTCGGAAATACTGGTGAGTGAATCCCAGTTTAATCAAGAAACATTTTATCAATTAAAACAGTATTGAGAGCGATCACATTGTTTATTTCTACACAATTACTCATTCAGTATTTGCCACTCGACCGGATCTATGGCTATGGTCAAATTACCCATTGGCTAACTCGTCGTCCAATGGTAATGCACTGTCATTCAGACTTACTACTACTCGTAGTAAATTTTGTATACAAAACCCCATAATACCGGCAGTAATTGAAGAACTACAAAGACTCAATCACCGCTTAATTTCATAGTAAAACATTTAAGGTTTGGTAAAACATTACCAAAAAGGTTAACAAAAAGAGGATAAACTCACATTGCTGTCTTAGGCTTTTCGTAAGGGTTTCCTGGCTATAATCTATAATTTATACAAATATACATTGGTTAGTATCATAACCCTTTGAAATTATTAATAATACCCTCCCCGAGACGGCATTCCAACAACTACGTCGGGCAGAACCACGAAAGTTGTTACGGAACCCTAAATCAATCGGGCAGCGTAACTATTATGAAACCGGGGTTATAATACTTACAACGGAGCAGAACCTCGCTAATTAGGGGTATAATACCCAAAATATTATGCTTATAACTTCATAATTCGAGATTGAGAATAAGAAATGAGCGACGGAAACTGAAAACTGATGCCTGCTATTTATAGTTGTGATATCAGACTTCCAGGCGGCCCACTTGAGATAAAGCTAAGCCTTACGCGGCCCGCATTGACTATAGTCAACTTAGTAGCTTAGCTGGGTCATCACTAGGTTCGACACGATTGCGACACGTGTCGTCCTCTGGTGCGATCGCGTGTTATGAGTCCGCGCGGCCCGCATTAACTAACCAAAACTCGTACGCGGCCCGCATCAGCTTAAAATTCAGATTTTTATTTTATTTTTATAAACTATAACATAATACGGGCTCGATTTTCACATACGGGGTATAATATAAAACATATTGGGACATTTTATAATATAATAGGGTGTCAACCATATTATGAGAGTGTTGGTTTTACCGAGGGTTGTTACATTCTCCCCACCTTAATTTAGAGCTCATCCTCGAGATCTACTGAAATAAATGCGGATATTTCCTTTTCATTTCCGACTCGAGCTCCCACGTGTATTCAGGTCCTCTTTTGGATTCCCCCTTTACTTTGACTAGAACTAATCTTTTATGCTTGAGATTCTTGATTTTCCTATCTTCAATCTGTAGAGGTCTTTCTACAAATTTAAGCTGTTCATTTACCTCTATATCCTTAAGAGGCACTATCAATGATTCATCAGCTAAACACTTTTTAAGATTAGATACATGAAACACATCATGTATTCCTGCCATTTCCTCTGGCAGTTGTAGCTGATAGGCTACAAGTCCTATTTTTCTAATAATCTTGAAAGGTCCAACATACCTGGGACTTAGCTTTCCTCTTTTGATGAATCTTACCACTCCTTTCCAAGGAGAGACTTTTAACAATACTCTATCTCCTACCTGAAATTCCAATGGCTTGCATCGGTTATCAGCATAACTCTTTTGTCGATCACGTGCAGCTTTCAGTCGTTCCTTGACTTGAATAATCTTATCGGTTGTTTCTTGTACTATCTCAGGTCCAGATAGTTGTTGTTCCCCAATTTCTGCCCAACAGACTGGGGTTCGACACTTTCTTCCATAAAGTGCTTCAAATGGTGCAGCATTGATACTTGTGTGATAACTATTATTATAAGAAAATTCTATTAAAGGTAAGTGATCATCCCAATTACCTCCAAAATCAATTACACAAGCTCTAAGCATGTCCTCCATTGTCTGAATTGTCCTTTCACTTTGTCCATCTGTTTGAGGATGATAAGTTGTGCTTAACCTTAATTTAGTTCCCATTGCCTTTTGGAAACTTGACCAAAAACGAGATGTAAATCTACTATCCCTATCAGAAACAATTGATAAAGGAATGCCATGTAAAGAAACAATTTCATTTACATACAATTTAGATAATTTTTCCATACTAATTGTTTCCTTCATTGGTAGAAAATGAGCTGACTTAGTTAGTCTATCTACAATCACCCAGATTGTATCATTTCCTTTCCTAGTTTTGGGTAATTTAGTAACAAAATCCATTGTTATTAATTCCCATTTCCAAACTGGCATTTCTAATTGCTGTAACAAACCTGAGGGTTTCTGGTGTTCAGCTTTAACTTGTGAACAAGTTAAACATTTAGAAACATAGGTTGCTATGTCCTTTTTCATTCCTATCCACCAGAAATTTTTCCTTAAATCCTGGTACATTTTATCACTTCCTGGATGCATCGTATACTTAGATTTATGGGCTTCTTCTAATATACGATTACGTAGATTTCCTAATTTAGGTATCCACATTCTCTTTTCATGAAATCTCCATATTTCATCTGTTCCTTGTTTTAATTCCTTTAACATACCTTTTAATTTCTCAGAATCATCCTTGATTCCTGACTCTTGTGCTTCTCTTATTTGATCATTTAAATCTACTTGCAGATTTAATTTAAGAGAACGTACCCTTTTTGGCTTTTCATGATACTTTCTACTTAAAGCATCTGCTACTACATTTGCTCTTCCTTCATGATACTGGATATTACAGTCATAATCACTAAGAAATTCCATCCAGCGTCTTTGTCTCATATTCAACTCTTTCTGTTCGAAAACATACCTTAAACTTTTATGATCAGTGAATATGGTAAACTTACTACCATAAAGGTAATGTCTCCAAATCTTAAGAGCAAAAATTATAGCTCCTAACTCTAAATCATGGGTTGAATAATTCTCTTCATGATTCTTAAGTTGTCTAGATGCATAAGCTATAACCTTTTGTCGTTGCATCAATACACATCCATAACCTAATTTAGAAGCATCACAATAGACTACAAAGTTTTCAGTTCCTTCTGGTAATGCTAATATAGGTGTATGGGTTAATCTTTGCTTAAGAATTCTAAATGCTTCTTCTTGTTTTACTCCCCATTCAAACTTAACAGATTTACAGGTTAGCTTAGTTAAGGGAATAGCTATTCTAGAAAAATCTTTAATAAATCTTCTATAATAACCGGCCAATCCTAAGAAACTTCTAACCTCAGTTGGTGATTCAGGGGTTTTACATTTTGTAATTGCCTCAATCTTTGTTGGATCTACATGAATTCCTTCATGATTGACTAAGTGTCCAAGGAATTGTACTTGTTCTAACCAAAATTCACACTTTGAAAATTTAGCATAAAACTTTTCCTTTCTTAACAAACTTAAAAGTGCATGCAAATGCCTTGCATGATCCTCTGTATTCTTAGAATAAATTAGAATATCATCTATGAATACAATTATGAATTTATCCAAATATGGCTTACATACTCGGTTCATCATGTCCATAAATGCAGCTGGGGCATTGGTTAAACCAAATGGCATGACAGTAAATTCATAATGACCATACCTTATTCTGAATGCGGTCTTAGGAATGTCCTCTTCCTGTACCTTTAATTGATGATATCCTGACCTTAAATCGATCTTAGAGAAAAATCGAGCTCCTTGCAGTTGATCAAACAAATCATCGATTCTCGGTAATGGATACCGATTCTTAATCGTGACCTTGTTTAATTCACGATAATCAATGCACATTCGCATTGATCCGTCCTTCTTTTTAACAAATAATATCGGCGCTCCCCATGGCGACGAACTTGGTTGTATAAATCCTTTTTCTAACAATTCGTCTAATTGTTTCTTCAATTCTTGCATTTCTGCAGGTGCTAAACGGTAAGGTGCTTTGGCAATTAGTGACGTTCCTGGTATTAAATGGATTCTGAATTCAACTTCTCGATTTGGAGGTAGTCCTGGTAATTCTTCTGGAAAGACATCTGAAAACTGAGATACTACTGGAATATCTTTTAGTTCTTTTCCTTTAGTGTTAGTGATTATAGAAATCAAATACACTACAGAACCTTTTCTTATACAACTTGCAGTTTTCATCACAGATATGAATTTTGTAGTTCTAGATGGTTTATCTCCTTTAATTGTGATCGTTTTACCTTTTGGTGAATTTACTTGGATTAACTTTTGATCACATAAAATACTGGCTTTATTGGCTATTAACCAATCCATTCCTAAAACAACATCAAATCCTACTAGATCCATGGGATACAGGTTTGCAATAACTTTCTGATTTAAAATTTCTATGCTTGCTCCCTGCAAGATTTCAGAAATTCTAACAGTTTCTCCATTGGCTGTCTCTACTAAACATTCATGTGGTAGTTTAGTTAATGACTGATTTAGAAATTTGCAAAACGATGTATTAATAAAACTTTGGTTTGCACCAGAGTCAAATAATACTTTAGCAAAGACATCATTAACTAAAAACGTACCAGCAATGACATCTGGAATCATCTTGGCTTCATCTGCAGTCAGAACAAATGCTCTAGCATTTTTAGTATTCTTGTTATCTGGAGCTGGAACTAATTTTGGACAATTTAGCTTGATATGACCTGGTTCTCTGCAATTGTAACATACCCTGCTGTTAGCTTTCGTCCTGCAGTTTTCTTCCTTGTGTCCCGATATTTTGCAAAAGTTACAATATATGGAACATCTCCCAGAATGTTTTCTTTTGCAGTACCTACAGTAAGGTGCAGAGGTAGATCCTACATTTCTTCCACGGTTAGAATTTCCAGAACGAAATTCTTGAGTCAATTTCTGGGTTAGGTTTTTCCTTTGATCCTCTTCTCTGGTACGGACTAACTCATCAGTCAAGGTATTGGCTAATTCTACAGCTTGTTCTATGGTTTGTGGTCTAGCTGCCTTGACTACATGTCTAATTTCCCCAATTAATCCCCAAATATAACGGGAAATTAACATTGGTTCTGGTGAAGCAAGAGTTGGCACTATCCTAGCATATTCGAAAAATAACTTTGTGTACCCCTTGCTATCCACACCAGTCATCCTAAGGTTTAGGAATTTATTTGCTATCTGTTCTTTCTCATTGGGTGGGCAGAATTTTCTTTCTACCTTGTTTTTAAATTCTTCCCATTCCATATTATAGGTTCGATCACTTCCTCTTGTCTGAAGGATAGTGTTCCACCATTCTAGTGCTGCATTCTTAAATAGATTAGAAGCAAACAATATTCTATCTTCTTCAGCACACTTACTTATCCTTAAGACTGCCTCAGTCTTTTCTATCCAGCGTAAAGTTGCAATGGCCCCTTCATTGCCCGAGAATTCCATTGGTTTACAAGACCAGAATTCTTTATAAGAACAACCATAAGGCATGGTTCTTCTTCTTTTGGGAATAGGCATTTGAAGTACCGGTCCATTGTTCATGCTGTTTTCTGGTTCAAGTGGTCGCTTACTGCTATGCCTACTTTTATTATCAGCATCCTTAACAGTTTGAAGTATAAATGGCATTGCATCTATAATTCCCTGTGCCACTATATGTTGAATAGCACTATTGTCCACTTGGTTTCCATTGTTATTGGCACTCGGATTGTCATTAACCACGTTAATGTTACTCTGGTTATCGTTATTCAGATTTTCTTGATTTCCTTCGTCGGCCATCTGAATTTTAAACATTTATCCAATATTAATATCACAAGATAGTAAGTAATATAGTTGATCACAATTCACATGACACGCAATTTAACCAAAAACGTAGATCATTGCTACTTACTCTTTTCATATACTTATGCGTCTATTACACACTAGTACAGAAATAAAGATTACAATACCAACAGAAATAAAATAGTAATATGCATCTATACACACATATTTTTATTTTATTTTTATTTTATTATATTAGTATTACTACCACTTCTTTATCATTCACGGATATGGATTTATCCAAAAATCCATATTACGTTCATCGTACTTCCATACGAGACGTTCTCCCACCTGACGCATCCTATCACTACTTTCTAAAATTTCCTCCCCGAAAGTCCTAAGTTCTTGAACGTTTTCTACACTCATTGGGGGTGCAGGTTCTTGGACTGGGTTTGGAATCTGGGGTGCATTTTCCTGATATGGGGGTGACAATTCCTGAAATTGGTAAGGATCCTCTAATATTTCCCTAATATAATCATCTTGGTAATAGGGATCTAAAGGGTCCATACCTGGGTAAACTTCTATGTTCTGTATGGGTGGATAATCCTGGATAGTGTAACGTTGCACAAAGTCTCTATTATTGTCCCACCAGGGGTCATAATTCGGGTCTAGTGGGTTTGGTGCAGGTACCCGAGGGATTTCTTCTGGGTTAAAGTCGTGCATTTCCACTTGGTTTTCCTGATTTTCTATTTCCATGGGCTGTTCTGGGTTTTGTGGTTGTGGGGCTACTAATTGTTCCAGACCTGGGTCAACAGCAGTAGTAGCTAAGATATGGAAATTAGCTAATCTTCTATTTAGCATATCTTGAGTATGGGCATCTGTCTCTCTCTTAATGGCTGCTAAAGTCCTTTGCTGTTGCAATTTCCTCATTCTCTTCCTACGAGCAAAAGCTTCTTTACTGAACCATCCTCGTTTCTTAGTAGGAAATGGTTCTTCAGATTGAGCTCTAAAGGCAAATATTTCGTCTTCCTGATCAGCAACATACCCCGAGAGGGCAGGCTGTGATGATGTACCTTCACTCCTAGGTGAATCAACTAACTGACGATTCACGTCTGATGGTCCTTGATCACTCATACTAAAAACTAACAGATAGTCAAATAACACATAACCAATAAATACAGTTATGCACATATTTCCGTAATTATTTCCTAACACAAAATTTAGAATTTAAGTGTCAACAGAACACTTCTTTGACTCAGACCAGTGGCTAGGCTCTGATACCACCTTCTGTCACAACCCCCGATCCCTGATCCCTGGGAACAGGCGGACGTGATCACAGAGTTTGGTGGTATCAGATTTTATTTAGTCTCGCAGCGGAATTTACATCAGGACCGTAGTTAGGAAATGTTTATCAGAGTAAAAACCACCTTCTTTTATATTAATAATAACATGAGTAAAAACCCAAGTTTCTTATTACAATACATTATAGGGATAAACCCTATTTTATTGAATTTAAAACATCGTTTATTAGGTAACTTTTATAGCCACATTTTCCCAAGCCTTCAGTGCTCTCCAGCTGGCTTTTCACTAATTTGGCTGTTCACATTGTGTTACCTGTAACGCGTTTTAAAAACATTTGTCAGTCGGAAATACTTGTGAGTGAATCCCAGTTTAATCAAGAAACATTTTATCAATTAAAACAGTATTGAGAGCGATCACATTGTTTATTTCTACACAATTACTCATTCAGTATTTGCCACTCGACCGGATCTATGGCTATGGTCAAATTACCCATTGGCTAACTCGTCGTCCAATGGTAATGCACTGTCATTCAGACTTACTACTACTCGTAGTAAATTTTGTATACAAAACCCCATAATACCGGCAGTAATTGAAGAACTACAAAGACTCAATCACCGCTTAATTTCATAGTAAAACATTTAAGGTTTGGTAAAACATTACCAAAAAGGTTAACAAAAAGCGGATAAACTCACATTGCTGTCTTAGGCTTTTCGTAAGGGTTTCCTGGCTATAATCTATAATTTATACAAATGTACATTGGTTAGTATCATAACCCTTTGAAATTATTAATAATACCCTCCCCGAGACGGCATTCCAACAACTACGTCGGGCAGAACCGACAGTTGTTACGGAACCCTAAATCAATCGGGCAGCGTAACTATTATGAAACCGGGGTTATAATACTTACAACGGAGCAGAACCTCGCTAATTAGGGGTATAATACCCAAAATATTATGCTTTTAACTTCAGAATTCGAGATTGAGAATAAGAAATGAGCGACGGAAACTGAAAACTGATGCCTGCTATTTATAGTTGTGATATCAGACTTCCAGGCGGCCCGCTTGAGATAAAGCTAAGCCTTACGCGGCCCGCATTGACTATAGTCAACTTAGTAGCTTAGCTGGGTCATCACTAGGTTCGACACGATTGCGACACGTGTCGTCCTCTGGTGCGATCGCGTGCTATGAGTCCGCGCGGCCCGCATTAACTAACCAAAACTCGTACGCGGCCCGCATCAGCTTAAAATTCAGATTTTTATTTTATTTTTATAAACTATAACATAATACGGGCTCGGTTTTCACATACGGGGTATAATATAAAACATATTGGGACATTTTATAATATAATAGGGTGTCAACCATATTATGAGAGTGTTGGTTTTACCGAGGGTTGTTACAGATTCATACCCTTGAAGACATGCTCCGTTCATGTGTCATAGATTTCGGAGGTAATTGGGATGCATACTTGCCTTTGGTCGAGTTCTCGAACAATAACAGTTATCATTTCAGCATTCAAATGGCACCGTTTGAGGCGTTGTATGGAAGAAGATGTCGATCGCCTATTGTATGACACGAGATAGGGCACTTGCAATTAACCGGTCCTGAGCTATTACAAGAAACGACTGACAAAATCCTCCAAATTCGAGACAATCTACTGAAAGCTTGGAGTCGTCAGAAAAGTTACGCCGATAGACGACGCAAGCCCCTCGAATTTGACGTTGGCGACCATGTACTCCTAAAGGTATCACCTTGGAAGGGTGTGGTCAGATTCGGCAAGAGAGGAAAGCTCGCGCCTCGATATGTTGGACCCTTTAAGATTCTGGAAAGGATCGGAAAAGTGGCTTACAGACTCGAACTACCAGAGGAATTTAACAAAGTCTACCAGACTTTCCACGTTTCGAACCTTAGAAAGCGCCTGGCTGATGATGATTTGTATGTATATCTCGAGGATCTTCAAGTAAACGAAACACTACACTTCGTGGAGAAGCCTGTCGAAATCATGGACCGCCAAACCAAGCAACTCCGACGCTTACGCATTCCCATTGTGAAAGTCCGATGGGAAGGCAAACGAGGCGCAGAGTTCACTTGGGAACTCGAAAGCGACATGAAGGCGAAGTACCCGTAGTTGTTTGTTACGACTTCAGCCTAATTTCGGGACGAAATTCCCTTAAGAAGGGGAGGCTGTAACACCTTGTGTTTCGAAAGTCAAAATCAAAGTCAAGATTGAAGTCAAAGGAAGAAAAGATTGCTAATTGCGATCAGTCACTCCTTGCTCAACTCCTGTTTTGACTTCTTTAACTTGTAATTTGTCTAATTTTGTTATCGCATTAGTTGTATTATGTGGAGTATCTATTATTAATCGCATGTTTAATCGATTTATCGTTTATCGCTATTGCAGTCGCAACTCGAATTATGTGTTCTGGTTATTATTTTACGTGTGTGTGCTATTTATGTGTTACTTGTGCATGTTATGTTTATGATGAGGTGTTAATCGAAATCGCAATCTATCGCATCACAAATTGAATCAAAAGTGCTAAATACAGGTCATTTATAGTGATTATATGTTATATATAGTAGTTGGGATTAAAAGTAATTTGATGAGTAATTCTATTGCACCGCTCTCTCAAACCGAACCGCAACGCTCAACACCCGAGACAAAACTGAAAAAACTCGTCGCGCCAATCGCTCCAATCGAGTGGCCAGCCGATCGAGCTGCCACCTGATCGGGCTGCCACCCGATCGAGTTGCCACTCGATCGAGCTGCCACCTGAACGAGCTGCCACTCGATCGACCAGCCACCTTTCCCCCTTTCCATTTTAGGAAACCCTATAAATACCCCTCAGTTGTCACATCACTTGATGTTGACAGCTCTCACTCGAATAACTCGCTCCAGTCTTCATTTCTCGAGATTTCTTCTGATCCTTGTAAGTTTTCAGCCTAAATCTTGTACTTTCTTGATCTACACACATTCCTACACCTTTCTATCTTTTGAATCTTAACTTTTAACCATGAAATCACTAGATTTGAGGTGTTCTAGGATGATGTCATTATGGGGTTCTTATGAACTTCATGTTTTGGCTTCAATCCACCAAGAAAAACTTAGATCTGAATGATTTCCACATGAATAAACAAAGATCTTTCATAGATCTGAACATATTTGTCGCAACCCCCGATCCCTGATTCCCGGGAACGGGCGGACGCGAGCCCAGAGTTTCGGTGGTATCAGTTATTTAATCTTGCAGCGGAATTTACATCAGGACCGTAGTTAGGAAATGTTTATCAGAGTAAAACCACCTCATTTAATATTAATAATCACATGGGTAAAACCCAAGTTTCTTATTACAATACTTTTATAGGGATAAACCCTATTTTATTGAATTTTAAAACATCGTTTATTTGGTAACTTTTATAGCCACATTTTTCCCAAGCCTTTTGTGCTCTCCAGCTGGCTTTTTACTAATTGGCTGTCACATTGGGTTACCTGAAACGTGTTTTAAAAACATTTTGTCAGTCAGAAATACTGGTGAGTGAATCCCAGTTTAATCAAGTTTAAATAAAAAGTCACAGTGAACAGTATTGAGAGCGATCACATTGTTTATGTCTACACAATTACTCCATTAGTACTGTCAACCCTGACTTGTGGGTCATATTACCCATTGGCTAACTCATTGTCCAATGGTAACGTATTGTCATCCTCGACTTACTACTCACAGTGTAGTACATTTTGTATACAAAACCCCAACATACCGGCAGTAATTGAAGAACTACAAAGACTCAATCACTGCTAATTTTCATAGTAAAACATTTAAGGTTTGATAAAACATTACCAAAAAGGTTAACAAAAAGAGGATAAACTCACAAAAAGGTTTACACAAAAAGAAGGATTACTCACATTGCTATCTTAGACTTCGCGTAAGGGTTTCCTGGGAATAATCTATAATTTATACAAATGTACATTGGTTAGTATCATAACCCTTTGAAAATATTAATGATACCCTCCCCGAGATGACATTCCAACAACTACGTCGGGCAAAACCACGACAGTTGTTACGGAACCCTAAATCAATCGGGCAGCGTAACTATTACGAAACTGGGGTTATAATACTTACAACGGAGCAGAACCTTGCTAATTAGGGGTATAATACCCGACTATAATGTCTCTTTTACATAATTTGAGATTGAGAATTGAAATGTGAACGAACTGAATTGAAACCCGAGGCCTCCTTTATATAGTTCCTGATTCTGTCTTTCTCGCGGCCCGTGTAAAACACAGACAAGGGTTACGCGGCCTGCGTCAACCCTGGTCAACATACTAGCTTAGCTGTTTCGATGTGTAGGTCCGCCACGATGTCGACACGTGTCGGCTTAGGATGTCTCCGCGTTTAATGATCTCTCGCGGCCCGTGTCGATGTAAGCTTAAGCTTACGCGGCCCGCTTGAACTAAAGAAATCAGCGGAGTCAGGTTCCAGCCTTGATACCACCCGCGTGAGATGTAGGGGTGGGTCTACGCGGCCCGCCTCAGCTTACTATTTCTTATTTTTAATTTATTTTATAAACTATAACGTATTTCGGGCTCGGTTTGCACATACGGGGTGTAATTAAAGACATATTGGGACATTCTAAAATACACTAGAGTGTTAGAAATATTATAAGGGTGTTGGTTTTACCGAAGGTTGTTACATTCTCCCCACCTTGTTTTAGAGCTCGTCCTCGAGGTCTACTGAAACAAATAAGGATATTTCCTTTGCATTTCTGACTCGAGTTCCCATGTGTACTCAGGTCCTCTTTTGGAGTCCCACTTCACTTTGACTAGAACTAGTCTCTTATGCTTGAGATTCTTGACTTTCCTGTCTTCAATTTGTAGATGCCTTTCTACAAACTTGAGTTGTTCATTTACCTCTATATCCTTAAGAGGTACTATCAGTGATTCATCAGCTAAACACTTTTTGAGATAAGATACATGAAACACATCATGTATTCCTGCCATTTCCTCTGGCAGTTGTAGCTGATAGGCCACTGGTCCTATTCTTTTAATAATCTCAAAAGGTCCAACATACCTGGGACTTAGCTTTCCCCGTTTGATGAATCTTACTATTCCTTTCCAAGGAAAGACTTTCAACAATACTTTATCTCCTACTTGAAATTCCAATGGTTTGCATCGGTTATCAGCATAGCTCTTCTGTCGATCACGTCCTGCTTTCAGTCGTTCCTTGACTTGAATAATCTTGTCAGTAGTTTCTTGCACTATCTCAGGTCCAGATAGTTGCTTTTCCCCAATTTCTGCCCAACAGACTGGGGTTCGGCACTTTCGTCCATAAAGTGCTTCGAATGGTGCAACATTGATACTTGTGTGATAACTATTATTATAAGAAAATTCTATTAAAGGTAAGTGATCATCCCAATTACCTCCGAAATCAATTACACAAGCTCTAAGCATGTCTTCCATTGTTTGAATTGTTCTTTCGCTTTGTCCATCGGTTTGAGGATGATAAGTTGTGCTAAGTTTTAACTTAGTTCCCATTGCCTTTTGGAAACTTGACCAAAAATGAGAGGTAAATCGACTATCCCTATCAGAAATAATTGATAAAGGAATGCCATGTAAAGAAACAATTTCATTTACATACAATTTAGCTAATTGTTCCATACTAATTGTTTCCTTCATTGGTAGGAAATGAGCTGACTTGGTTAGCCTATCTACAATCACCCAGATTGTATCATTTCCTTTCTTGGTTTTGGGTAATTTAGTAACAAAATCCATTGTTAACAATTCCCATTTCCACACCGGCATTTCTAATTGCTGTAACAAACCTGAGGGTTTCTGGTGTTCAGCTTTAACTTGTGAACAGGTTAAACATTTAGAAACATAGGCTGCTATGTCCTTCTTCATTCTTATCCACCAGAAATTTTTCCTTAAATCCTGGTACATTTTATCACTTCCTGGATGCATCGTATATTTAGATTTATGGGCTTCTTCTAATATGCGATGACGTAGGTTTCCTAATTTAGGTATCCACATTCTCTTTTCATGGAATCTCCAAATTCCATCTGTTCCCTATTCTAATTCTTTTAGCATACCCTTTAATTTTTCAGAATCATCCTTGATTACTGATTCTTGTGCTTCTCTTATTTGATCATTTAAATCTACTTGCAGATTTAATTTAAGAGAACGTACCCTTTTTGGCTTTTCATGATACTTTCGGCTCAAAGCATCTGCCACTACATTTGCTTTTCCTTCATGATACTGGATATCACAATCATAATCATTAAGCATCTTTGTCACACCCCCAAAATCCACACGCGGAGTATCACCGCTTGGAGGCGGGACATGACCAGGATCAAGCCACCAATCATATTGAACAAGAATATAAGTAAACATAGAATCCAACACAATATAATTGGTGTTCAAATCAAAACATAGTTTAAGTTGCAAGCGGAAGCATAATTGTAGGATCGTTTTGAGACCCAAATGAGTCGTACAGAAGAGATTTAATCCGTTTCAGATGCGGAAACTAAGAAACGAATGTAGAAACAACTTGAATATCCATTTAAACAACTTTTATATTGATCTAACAGCGATTACAATCAAAAGTTATACCGGCAGCACTTCGGTACACTCTCTAAGACCTGGTCTGTTCGTTTGAAATGAAATGACATGAAGCCTATATATAGTAGTCAGGCTTTCGCTTGAAGCATACATGTTGGCTTCAAGCGAAACCTCCTAAATATCTTCAAGCAAAACACATACAATTATAATTCTGTTCAAGCAAAACATTCAAACTAATTTGTCTTCTTGTGTGGTGATGTCATTGATGGTGTCATCTTGATGATGTCATCATGACATCATGTTTGAACAAAAACCGCAACGAACTCAAGACTCGATATAAGACTTAGTCGACAGATGAATGCACCAACAGACTCCCCCTCAGATGTTGACGAGTCTTAAATGTCGAGTCTTCGCATCTTCAGTCTTTATCAGTCTTCTCGAACTCTTTGAAATGTCTGACGTTGTAAGAATCCTCAAATCTTCTCTCTTTCTCTTTTTATCACCAGCAGACTTCCCATGAACAATCTTTACTCGAATGTCTTCAGAATCCCCCTTTCGATATGCTGGGATCGCAGTCTGGCATTTCGAAATCACAAAGTTCTCAGGTATCGAAACCTAGCACTCTATCTTCAGGTTCAAGATCGAAACCTAGCTACACCTGCACATTCTTAACCCAGAAATAAATTTTTTGATAACCACTTGTAAAGCATATTTTAAAATGATTCAACATTTATAGTCTCTGATGAACCACTTGCAGAAATATCATTTTCATTTCAAAGAACTTCAAACAAATATGTTCGTCATGTTTAGCACTTGGAATTTTGAAAATTAGCTCTCCAACACCAGTTGTCGAAAATCTTTTTGAATTTTTCAAAATTTATGCTAAAACACACTAAAATCTTTTTGGATTTAAAAAAAAATGAAATGCAGTAAAGAAATATTTACAGACACGATTTTTGTGAGTTCGTGCAAGAGGATCATATCAATTTATGACAAGTCACAAGTACCGTTGAGCTTAATGACACATTCAGAATTAAACAATTCACTTAGATTGCCGATATACTGATCCATTTAAATTTTCACACAAATTTCAACTAATTCAGGATATGAGTTAGGTGTTTTAAAGACTTAAACTCATTCATGTGTCCCACCTCTTGAATATACTCCCGTATCCAGATCCCAATATTCAGTCTTACAGGTGAGTATACCACAAATGATATCTGTCAGGGGAATAAATTATAGTGCGAGGGCCGTGAGAGCTCAGGTCGATCTTTCGATACGCAGAGAGATGACGGCTTCGACTTTCGGTGTGTCCCCTTTAGAGGATCTTTTGCATTACAACAGCAATGACTATCAATTTTATTGTTTCATCAATTTGCTGAGGGCTGCGCTATATTTCAAGCATGCGGAAAGTATTATACGGGGACTAGGTCAGAAATTCCTTTCAGCAGAAGTCCCGGGATAATACCCCAGATATCACTGAGTATAAAGACCTAGTATCTCAGAAAGGGGGACATTTCAAATGAGATTTCAGGGGTTACCTATATATCCAAGTAGTGTTCCCCACAAATAAGCAAGTTTGAATTTAAGTTTATATCCCGAAAAAGTTTACTAAATGTATGAAAACCTATCGGCATATCATCAGTGAGACTGCTTAACGCTAATTAAACATTACATTTCTTTAGCATACTGTGACTGTCTACTGATGTACTATCATTTCCTCTTCTTTGACACTAAAACTCATTTTTCATTTTATCATGTTTTTGTCTTTTTAAATTTTCTAATGTTTTTGGATTTTCTGAAAATTTTCAACTCCCCCTAAAATGCAAACACATTTTAGGAAATTTGAAAACTACTAGACTCTTGACCCACTTGAAACATAAAATGAACTATACAAAAACTTGACAACTGATATCGAATCACTTCAAATCGCCATCCACTAGGCATAAACAATCAGAACTCCCCCTTACACAAAACTATTTTCTCATAATGATTTCAAAACACTTAAGTTTGTTTTAACCAAAATGATTTTTTTGGAAAATAAGTTTTATTGATTTTATCACTTTGTATAATTAGGGGTATGGTTCATCATATTGTCCATTCAATCTCTTGTATCAGGATTACATCAAGTTCAACCTAATGACCTTGAGTAATCACTTTGTCAGAATCAACCTCTTACCACTTGTAAGAATATCCAAAACATATAACCACATGTAGGAATAAAACATCTACACAAAACCATTTTACCAATCAAGATGTCGATTCCTGCTTCGCACTTACCAACCTGGAAGCTCCGGCAAGTCACACTTATCCTGTAAAATTTTTAACAAACTTTAAGATTCATTTACACAATCAATTTTTAAGAAAGATGCCGATTCCTGATCCACGATTACAAACTTGGGATCTCCGGCAAGTCAGGTTTTTCAAGCAAAGAAAATGTCCACCCAAGCCTGACCAGCCTTGGGTGTTTTCAATTCAGAAGCAGTTGGAGTGTAAGTTGCTTTCTTTTTAGAATAAAACTCCTTTACCCCTTTTACTTTCCCTTCAACCATTTTTCCGAAAATTTTCTTCACTTTCCCATTAAACGCTTTCTCAACATCAAAATTATCCTTTTCAGAATAAAATTGATTTGAAATTTCAACTTTTCCAATTTTCTTTTTAAAATTTTCAGTCCTCAATGATGGAAAGTTTTCATCATCCATTGGAGGAACTGAGTTTTCATCAATTTTAATCTCAGACTGTGGCTCATCTGACTTTGTGGAATCAGATTCATCGCCAGATTTTACCTCTGATTTCTTAACAACCCAAGTTTAGTTGTCAAGATTTCCCCTTTTCTTGTAAAATCTTTTCGAACACTCACCAACTTCATATGTAGAGTTTTTAAACACTTTAAATCGTTCAGTTGGTGGTTCCGTTTTATCAACAACTATATCTTTGAGTTTTTCTGAAACTCCCTGTTTTGTGTTGGTTGCCTTAGGACAGTTCCATGCAATGTGACCAACTTCATTACATCTGTAACAGGTTCTTGTTTCTTTCCTTTGATAAGCTCCATTCTTCATCTTTTCAGCAAGAAACTCCTGGTTTGACTGTTTCCAGAATGAGCTCTTTGCTTCTTCTTCATGGCTAGTTCCTGCAACATATGTCATTTTTGATTTATAATCTCGAACATATTTTTCATTTTTATATTTTTCAGGTGGAATAAAACCAAGTCCTTTCTTTTTATAGCTACGATTGTGGTTTGGTTTCTTTTGAAAACCAGAACCAGAATTGTAACCCTTTTTCTTGTTCAAACGTTGTTGTACTCTTGAGGTGTAAGGTTTAGGCTTTACATTAAGATTTTCATCTTTTATTTCAGAAATATTAATTTCTGTTAGTTTGAAAACCTTTTTGATCATTTCTGGTTTAACACCTCTTATTGGAAACTCTTTATCAAAATATAATTTGTCAGAATCATTCAAAGTATACACAACTTCAAATGTTTCATCATTCAAATTAGATTTTGACAACAAAAACTCTTTACTGTAAACCCGTTTTCCCGACGAATTTGAACTCTTTTCGGACGAACTCGAACTCCTGACTGACTGACACGAACTTTCGGACTCGGATTTTGACTTTGACTCCTCATCCTTATCCAACACCTGATCAACCACTCTTTTTATCAGTTCTGACTCATGATCTGTATCGGACGCTGTTAACGTGACATCAATATTGTCCGGTAAAACATCGGTTATCTCAGATTCTAACTTAATATTGACTGCCTGTTTTAGTTCTTCCTCGTTAGGTTTTCTAGACGAGTACCCTTCCCAAATCGGAGGCGGACACTTATTATAACAGACACCCTGTTTCTTACCAGTATCCTTTTTCTTCTTTGGCTTTGTTTCTTCACCTTTAAACGCTTCAAATCCTTCAACTGTTGGATAAATTCTATCAATTATGTAGTCACAACCTTTGTAACTTTGCAGCAATCTTCTGATTCTTTCGTTCTCAGTTGCTTCACTATCCAACTCTTTCTTCCACTTTGCACATTCTTCTATGTACAAGTTGATCTCTTTTTGCTTTGTCATCATAGTAGCATTCAACATCTTCAAAGCTTTCTCTCTTTCAGAGTTAGTCTTTTCCAGACTATTCACAGTTCTGTTCAATACATCATATGACTGTTTCAAATTTTTTACATCAAACAACAACTTTTCTTTCAACTTTTCTAACTCACTAAACCTCTCATCTTTCTCTATACATTGTTTACAAGACTCTAAACATGTAAGACAGGGTTTTGTGACTTCAACGATCTTCTCAACTTCAACTATCTTTTCAACTTCCACAATCTTTTCAATCACTTTGACTTCTTTTAAATCTTTTGCAGCTTTCCTTTCTTTCAGTTTCTTCAATTTTTCTGCAAAATAAAATTCAAAAGTGTCAGAAAACAAATGAGTTTTTCCCAAATTTATCTGTTCCATTTCTTCATCACTATCACTGCTTTCAGAAGAAACAGATTTTCCATCTTGACTCTCCTCATCATCCGACATCACAGCCATCCATTCCTTTATCAACTCTGGCTTTTGAACAATCTGAGCAATAAAAGCTTTAACATTAGGATCAGCTGGAATGTACTTGTCCCAGCTAAAACTATCAGCTACTTTCTCGTCATCTTGATCCATGATGCCATAGTAAGCCTTCTTGTTTGCATCTTCAATCATTCTTCCATGTGCCGTTTGAGCTTCTTTTTGTTGATGCGGTTGATGAGTGATTTGCTGATAAATGGTTTTCCTATAATAATCATCTTTCCCAGATGACTCCTTTGCTCCTCTCGGCTCCTGATTCTTGCATTCTCTTTTAAAGTGGCCTTTCTCCCTGCAACGAAAACAGACAACTTTAGATTTATCAAATCCTAGATTAGAAAGATTTGCATCCAAGAAGTCATTTCTTCCTGTAATCAATCTAAACTTTTCTGCTCTCCTCAAAACGCTAGCTAAAGCCTATTTAATATCCATCAATTCCAGCTCCTCTGCATCGATTTGGTCATAATCTTCCTTTGTGAGCATCGGATTACCAATTCTTCCGGCAATCAACCCTTCATAAGACTCTAATGCAGTGACCAATAATCCCATATGATGCTTTACAACTTCTTCAGAATAATTTTGACCATTTTGAAGATGTAAAGCCACATTGCACTGAATTAGATGACCATTTCCAGCAGATGAACTTTGAACACTTGGAGGATTCACCGTTGAGAACCCACTAGTGTTAACTGATCCTTGACTGCTTGGTGTAGATTGATTTCCAGCACTAAATGCAGTTTGTATTTTTGGACTTGCTTCAGCAGTTTGAACATTTCCTTTATAGTACAATTTAATATCTTGTTGATGAGTAGAACTGTTCATTCTAGCAATTTTCTGCTGTTCCAGATCCTGTGCCTCCAACTTCTCTATAAACTGTGCAATCGATAACCTTCTAAACTGTCCAGAAATTTTTCAATATCATCAGATATGTACCCCATTCTTGTTGCGGTAACGCATCAGCAAGCTTTTCAACCCATTCTGCTGGAGTTTTTGTAATCTTCAACTGTGACATAGTGCGTACAAGATGACAGTATCTTTCAATAAGACTCTTTGTTGTTTCACCAGGCATGCACGTAAATAGTTCAAATTCCTTTTTCAACAAAGCTGCTTTACTTTGTAGCATTTCAGTACTTCCCTCAAATTTCTTTCCAAGAGCTTCCCATATAGAATAAGCGTTTTCATCATGTTGAAGCAACACAAATATATCTTCTTTAACAGCTTGTTGTAACAAATTGATCATCATCTTTTCTCCTTTGTAACTATCTCTTTCTTGCTCCGTGAATTCTGAAATGATTTTACCGACTCCCGCTGAATTCTTTGGCCTCTCATATTCAGTTTCGATGCTCTCCCAAGCTTTTAGATGATTCGCCTGAACCCAATTCTCAAACCGTTTCTTCCATCCGTGATAATCTTCAATTCCCATAAGTTTCGGGGGTTTTTGCATTGTTCCGGTTTCATTCTCCATTGACATGGTCTTAGCAACGTCGGATGAACTAGTCGGGGTTGAAGCAAATGCGTTGTAAAATTCAGAATCCATGTTTCTCAAACAAGCCTTCAAACGAACTGGTTCACCTCGTAAAAATATACCTGAAATGAACAAACAAATAATCGGTTTAAAACCTTATCAATTAACATAATAAAACTGATACTCGAACAGGTGATAATTCTGTGCGGATTGAAGGTTGACACACTGTGCAGATTGAAAGTTGACACACTGTGCGAACTGCTATGACCTTTTCCAATGACCTGGCTAAACCACACAACTTGGAACGAAATCGAAATCAAACGGACTGAACCACCTCTTGTGAACTGGGATCAAATATCAAACCAGAATGAAAATTCGATTCATGTGAACTCAAACTAACTCAAAACAATCTCATGAAAGTCAAACACTCTAGTGTAAATTTCAATCAAAGCCCTTGGAAACTGACAATGTCACATGCAAATTGATGTTATTCAAATGTTGATTGGACCGAACTGATGTAAAGTGGATTCACACATGTAACATAATATTCAAATCAAATCTTCGACAAACAAATTAAAGTCTTGAATATTACTGGGCCATTTAGTAAATGAATCAGACACTAATTAAAAATGATGTGTGTTGATTGGGCCTATGACATGTAGTGGGCTGCTATCTTTAATCACATGTATCTGACAACAATTATCACAAAAGCCAAACAATTATAGAATAGACAAAATCTCGTGGACTTTTAATGACCGGCAAAACAGTTATTTCGACACACAAATTCACATGCAATCTGATATTATCACATGCATACTGATTTAGCCTATATTACTCTACTTAATTTGATTTGGCCTCACAATCCACTTAACCGACAAGCATTTTATATAAGATCACATGCACTTTGTATTCTATCGATAAACACCAGACACAAACAATCTATGTTCACATGCACTATGCCCGACAAATATTATCAAACCAGGCAACCTGAGCTCCAATTTACGAGACCCGACAAGTTAATGTCACGTGAATTTGATCGTGAATTTTAACTCTAGGAACGATGTAAGCACATGCACAGTCTGATCAACCGATACAACCTCGTGCAAACTTACACAAGACACAATATTTCTTTTCCCAACCTACTGACAACTTCGATTAGAATATTACGTCAGATATATCTCAAACAATTTTTCAAGCGGTACACGTATTTTCAAGCAAACTGCTGATTTCAAGCGAAAGCCTGCGTTTCGCTTCAAACTCGGTATCAAATTTTCAAGCGAAAGGAATATGATGTCAGCAAATATCGAACAAATTTCAAGCGAGCAGATGATTTTAACCCGTTTTTAAGTCGATTTTCGATCTGAAACTTTACAGGATTTGTTAATACATGTATGCGCACAATGTGTGAAAGTTTGAGCCGTTTTTAACCGTAAAAATTTTTAAATTTCGAAAAAGAATGGTGTAGAAACAGAATTAGTGTTGAAAACGAGCTGTTTTTGCTAAATCTCTTCCTCCTGAGCTCTGATACCACTTGTAGGATCGTTTTGAGACCCAAATGAGTCGTACAGAAGAGATTTAATTCGTTTCAGATGCGGAAACTAAGAAACGAATGTAGAAACAGCTTGAATATCCATTTAAACAACTTGTATATTGATCTAACAGCGATTACAATCAAAAGTTATACCGGCAGCACTTCGGTACACTCTCTAAGACCTGGTCTGTTCGCTTGAAATGAAATGACATGAAGCCTATATATAGTAGTCAGGCTTTCGCTTGAAGCATACATGTTGGCTTCAAGCGAAACCTCCTAAATATCTTCAAGCGAAACACATACAATTATAATTCTGTTCAAGCGAAACATTCAAACTAATTTGTCTTCTTGTGTGGTGATGTCATTGATGGTGTCATCTTGATGATGTCATCATGACATCATGTTTGAACAAAAACCGCAACGAACTCAAGACTCGATATAAGACTTAGTCGACAGATGATTGAACCAACAATAATGTCTAAAACCAAAGCATAAGTCAATAATGTTTAAGTTCATCATGAACATTCAATGTCCATACTCCACAACGACTCTTCCCCATGCAAGCTCCAGCTAAACCAAATGACCTGCAAAGCATGTAGTTACGAGTCAACAACAAAGTTGAGCGAGTTCACAGTTGGGTGTTGGTTTAAGTTATTCCAAAAACATAGTTCCTTTAACTGGCATCCTTGCCGTGGGGGATACCCCATAGTTGAAAACGTGTTTTGTTTAATCTCGTTTACTCTGGCAATGCAGCCGTGGGGGCTACCCCATGTTTAATCCTCTGGCTCTCTGGCCGTGGGGGCTACCCCATGTTTATACTACTAGACTCGTTACCATATCGACCACTGACTTTAGTCATGTTTATGTGCCCTTAGCGTCAATGTCTATCATCATTGACTACGTGTGTGGCCTCTAAACTCTTACCATTAGCTAGCTCTACAGTGTGCTTAGTGTTCAAAAGTGTTGAGGTACGCTTAAGCATTTGACTAACTTTTATGGACACGTAGCTAGTATCGGCACCCGAATCAAATAAAACAGTAACATAAAAGTCGTCCAGTAGGAACTTACCCGTCACAACATTGGGATCATTCCTCGCTTCACCTTGGCCAATCACGAATACACGACCCCTGGCACCATTGCCGTTGTCACCCCCGTTGTTTCCATTCCCCTGGTTGTTATTATTGTTGTTGTTGTTCTGGTTCTGGTTCAGTTGGGGACAATCTCTCTTGAAGTGGCCTTCAGCTCCACACTGAAAGCACCCTTTGTTGATACCTTGCTGCTGCTGCTGTTGGCGTTGATTCTGTGGGGCTTGTTGTTGACGATTCTGATTTGCGGGGCATAAACTTCTGCAATCCTTTGCGGCGTGGCCTGGCTTGTTGCACCGATGACAGTTACTCCTGGTGCATGGCCCGCTGTGGTGTAGGTTACAGCGATTGCATTTGGGGTGAATTCCCCTGTACCCCCTTGACTTTGACTACCAGATGATTGCTGACTAGGGCTCTTGTAGTCGTCAGCCCTTCTCTGCTGAAACTGAGACTGAACAGAAGTTGAACCTTTGCTAGAAGTTCCATCCCATTTACGCTTGTTGTCGCTGGGAGTATTAGAAGTAGTAGCGCTAATACGCTTTGGTAACCTGTTCTGCTCCACCGCCTGATCCGTGAGACGATGAGCCAACTTGATGATCTGTTGGATGGTGCCAAGATTTTCTGAGGTCACGTGACTTTGAACCTCTGGCACTAAACCCTTGAGATACAGTTCGATACGTTTAATGGGAGGGTCTACCATAGTAGGACATAGGA
This sequence comes from Helianthus tuberosus, assembly GCA_030545235.1. NCBI lineage: Eukaryota > Viridiplantae > Streptophyta > Magnoliopsida > Asterales > Asteraceae > Helianthus > Helianthus tuberosus. The sequence goes on from CM060399.1 coordinate 150,096,879, forward strand.
TAGCCAACTCGTTTGATCTTCTCGTGTACGCTTCAATTTCTGACCCCGTCATCTTTAAGTTATAAAATTCTACCTCCAGCTTGTGAATGTCATCACGGCTACAATATTCTTCTTTGATCAATTCCTTGAAATCATTCCAGGGGGTGGCGTTATCAGCAACTAACCCCAGCATTTGGACCTGCGCGTTCCACCACGTGAGCGCTATCCCCTCAAGAGTACCAGTAGCATATTTTACCCTGTGAGCCTCAGGGCATTCACACATCTCGAAGATAGATTCGAGTTTCTCGAACCAGTGGAGGAGTCCAACGACCCCTTCAGTGCCACTGAAGGTAGTAGGTCGGCAGTCCATAAAAGTTTTGAAGGTGCACACAGGTGGCTGAGCATGTTGACCTGTCGTGGGTGTAAGAAGGGACAAGGTTAAGTACAAGTGTTGGTTTACGAGAGTAGGACCTAAAGATCCTAGAGTGAGTTTAGACTGCAGGGTATACCTCCTGCTTGTGCGGCTGCAAGTGCCGCAGCAACATGTTGGTTAATCAGAGCCGTCAACTGGGCTTGAGTCATGTTAACGCGTCCACTCATGATCTTCATATCAAGGGAAACATGAGTGAGAGAGGTTCGTGAAAGTGCAATGACAGAACAGAGTAAGCACACATGTGTTTTCAAACTATAGTTGCTACGTTTATATAAGCATACCATAAGCAAAGTTCTATGTAATCTAGCAAGTAGGCAATGTAAACATAAATCATATCACCTAGAATGTCGAGTCTTGCACGTGGAGCGAAGCGTCGTTGTGGATCGTTGAGCACTGTACAGGTTATAGTCTGGTTTTAACAAAAACTTTTTCCCTTATTAAAACCAAGTTCACTATAACCAATGGCTCTGATACCAATCTGTCACACCCCCAAAATCCACACGCGGAGTATCACCGCTTGGAGGCGGGACATGACCAGGATCAAGCCACCAATCATATTGAGCAAGCATATAAGTAAACATAGAATCCAACACAATATAATTGGTGTTCAAATCAAAACATAGTTTAAGTTGCAAGCAGAAGCATAATGTCTAAAACCAAAGAATAAGTCAATAATGTTTAAGTTCATCATGAACATTCAATGTCCATACTCCACAACGACTCTTCCCCATGCAAGCTCCTGCTAAACCTAATGACCTGCAAAGCATCTAGTAACGAGTCAACAACAAAGTTGAGCGAGTTCACAGTTGGGTGTTGGTTTAAGTTATTCCAAAAACATAGTTCCTTTAACTAGCATCCTTGCCGTGGGGGATACCCCATAGTTGAAAACGTGTTTTGTTTTATCCCGTTTACTCTGGCAATGCAGCCGTGGGGGCTACCCCATGTTTAATCCTCTGGCTCTCTGGCCGTGGCGGCTACCCCATGTTTATACTACTAGACTCGTTACCATATCGACCACTGACTTTAGTCATGTTTATGTGCCCTTAGCGTCAATGTCTATCATCATTGACGTGCCCAGATCCATTAGTTCACGCCCGTCCTCTGCGGCACGTTGTGAGGCTTGTCAGACCTAAATAGCGCTATCTAACTAATGACCCGCTCGCCATTGGCCCGGCGATTAAGTCGATATAAAAAGGAGGGACTTCGTGATAGAGTTTTGGTCTAGTGAAATTTAACTGTCCATGAGGACGAGGAATTATATTCCTTAACCCGTACTGTCCTACCCAAGAAGGACGAGGAATCCATATTCCTTACCCCATTCCCAACCCCTGGGAATCCCATGCTTTGTAGAAACTGTGAACTCACCTTAGGTTAGCTCGGCAGATAAGTAAAGGTTAATCGAGCTGCTAGGGGTCAACCACGTCCTAACATGGTTACCATACAAGTCAGGTCTAGGTTCAAGTAGTGCACATAAGTTTACACACAAGTTAACAATTGCAAACACGTATTGATCATGGCAAACACCTAATACATGTTAACACATTAACAGTAGCACTCAAGTACCAAACATGTCCAAACTTGTGCGACCCGAAAGATAAAGCCCAATAAACAGGCGGCCCAACCTGTTGTGCGATCAGCATGACTTGTGCGATCCACAATGGGTTGTGCGATTGGAAACTAACCCGGCCCAATAATCAATCCCAACATGTACACGGCCCAAATAGTTAGCAAAACATAACTTGTGCGATCCGATAGTCTTGTGCGACTCGGGACATCTTGTGCGATTGGACTAGGGCTTTGAGGCCCAACAGTAATGCAATTCAAGTTGTTTGTGTGAGGCCCAAGCCTTGTGCGATCGGCACCTTCTTGTGCGATCCACAAGTCTTGTGCGATCATGCATATCTTAGTTGTACACTGTGCTTAATGTGACAGTACCCGGCTTGTGCGATGCACCTTGTGCGATCAGATTAGGTCTTGTGTGACCTGATCTTGTGCGACCTAGAGAACTTGTGCGATTAGTTTAAATATTCGAAACTTATGCTTTTTAGTTACATCATTCAACAGTTTCCTTCTTTACACACAATCAATCAACATGATTAATAGTTTTAGATCATGCAAAGTCATCGATCAAACAAGCTTATTCTAACCGATTTCTCATGAACCCTAATTATGAATAACATATGAACAAAACATGAGGAATCATCCTAACACTTAATCCTATTAACATGATTCTTAATCTCGAACCCTAGCATGCATACCAACATAACAATCCAACCCATCATCCACATATACTCGTCTAACAGCCGATTAACATGCAATCGATTCTAGATCATTATTAACATTATATGATTAACAACTCCATATTGATCTAAGATGCTACACATGTGAGTCGATTTACATATACTAACACTCAACAACTTTCATCATAATAATCACAAGATATCACTAAATCATTATGTAATACAAATGGATCACAATATCATACAACCAATTCTACAAACACTAACCGGTTGAGAGAAAGATAGGATTGATCCAAGTAAGAAAGCTTCGAGGGATGAGGATGTTTGCTGTCGGCTTCAAGAGAAGAGGAGTAGGGTTTGTGTGTGTTATGAGATTTTGCAAGTAATGAGAAGCAACCCCACACATGGGTGCTTGTATTCGCATAAAAGGGAGTGGGCCGAACCCTTTACATGGGCTGCCCATTCGGTTCGAGTACACTAAGTGTAGCCCGAGTGGGCTTGTGCGATCGGTTCGTTTTGTATACATACAATCGTTACACATAAACACATAACATAACATTCAATTAATCAACCAAGTTCATAATCACATAACGTTCCCACTGGTTATATCAAGTACAAAGAGAGGTTTGAAATACGAGTTGTCACAATCTCCATCCAGCGTCTTTGTCTCATATTCAACTCCTTTTGTTTGAAAATATACCTTAAACTTTTATAATCAGTAAATATGGTAAACTTACTACCATAAAGGTAATGTCTCCAGATCTTAAGAGCAAAAATTATAGCTCCTAACTCTAAATCATGGGTTGAATAATTCTCTTCATGATTCTTAAGTTGTCTAGAGGCGTACGCTATAACCTTTTGGCGTTGCATCAATACACATCCATAGCCTAATTTGGAAGCGTCACAATAGACTACAAAGTCTTCAGCTCCTTCTGGTAATGCTAATATGGGTGTATGAGTTAATCTATGCTTAAGAATTTTAAAAGCTTCTTCTTGTTTTATTCCCCATTCAAACTTAACAGATTTACAGGTTAGCTTAGTTAAAGGAATGACTATTCTAGAAAAATCCTGAATAAATCTTCTATAATAACCAGCCAATCCTAAGAAACTTCTAACCTCAGTTGGTGACTCAGGGGTTTTCCATTTAGTAATTGCCTTGATTTTTGTTGGATCTACATGAATTCCTTCATGATTGACTAGGTGTCCAAGGAATTGTACCTGTTCTAACCAAAACTCGCACTTTGAAAATTTAGCGTAAAGCTTTTCCTTTTGTAGTAAACTTAAAAGTGCATGCAAATGTCTTGCATGATCCTCTTTACTCTTAGAGTAAATTAGAATATCATCTCTAAATACAATTATGAATTTATCCAAATATGGCTTACATATTCGGTTCATCATGTCCATAAATGCAGCTGGGGCATTGGTTAAACCAATTGGCATGACAGTAAATTTATAATGTCCATACCTTGTTCTAAATGCGGTCTTAGGAATGTCCTCTTCCTGTACCTTTAATTGATGATATCCTGACCTTAAATCGATTTTTGAGAAAAATCGTGCTCCTTACAGTTGATCAAACAGATCATCGATTCTCGGTAATGGGTACCGATTCTTAATCGTAACCTTGTTTAATTCACAGTAATCAATGCACATACGCATTGATCCGTCCTTCTTTTTAACAAACAATATCGGCGCTCCCCATGGCGACGAACTTGGCTGTATAAATCCTTTTTCCAATAATTCATCTAATTGTTTCTTCAATTCTTGCATTTCAGCGGGTGCCAAACGGTAGGGTGCTTTGGCAATTGGTGCTGTTCCTGGCAGCAGGTGAATTCTGAATTCAACTTCTCGATTTGGAGGTAGTCCTGGTAATTCTTCTGGAAAGACATCTGAAAACTGAGATACTACTGGAATATCTTTTAGTTCTTTTCCTTTAGTGTTAGTGATTATGGAAATCATATACACTACAGAACCTTTTCTTATATAACTTACGGTTTTCATCACAGAGATGAATTTTGTGGATCTAGTAGGCTTATCTCCTTTAATTGTGACTGTTTTACCTTTTGGTGATTTTACTTGAATTGACTTTTGATCACATAAAATATTGGCTTTATTGGCTATTAACCAATTCATTCCTAAAACAACATCAAATCCTGCCAGATTCATGGGATATAGGTTTGCTATAAATTTCTGATTTAAAATTTCTATTCTTGCTCCCTGCAAGATTTCAGAAATCCTAACGGTTTCTCCATTAGCTGTTTCTACTAGACATTCTTGTGGTAGTTTAGTTAATGACTGATTTAGAATTTTGCAAAATGATGTATTAATAAAACTTTGGTTCGTACCAGAGTCAAATAATACTTTAGCAAAAACATCATTAACTAAAAACGTACCAGCTATAACATCTGGAATCATCTTGGCTTCATCTGCAGTCAGAACAAATGCTCTAGCATTTTTAGTATTCTTGTTGTTTGTAGCTGGAGCTAACTTTGGACAGTTTGGCCTGATATGACCTTTTTCCCCGCAATTGTAGCATAAACCATTACTGGATTTCTTCCTGCAATTTTCTTCTTTGTGTCCTGGCATCTTGCAATAATTGCAGAGAGTGGAGCATTTTCCCGAATGCTTTTTCTTGCAGACTTTGCAGTATGGTGTAGAGGTAGAACCCATATTCCTACGATTGAAATTTCCAAAACGAAATTCTTGAGTAAGTCTTTGGGTTAGGTTCCTCCTCTGATCTTCTTCTCGGGTATGGACTAACTCATCAGTCAAGGTATTGGCTAGTTCTACAGCTTCTTCTATGGTTTGAGGTCTAGCTGCCTTGACTATGTGTCTGATCTCTCCGATTAATCCCCAGATATAACGGGAGATTAACACTGGTTTTGGTGAAGCAAGAGTTGGCACTATTCTGGCATATTCAAAGAATAACTTAGTGTACCCCTTGCTATCCACACCAGTCATCCTAAGATTTAGGAATTTGTTTGCTATCTGTTCTTTTTCATTGGGTGGGCAGAATTTTCTTGCTACCTTGTTCTTAAATTCTTCCCATTCCATATTATAGGTTCTATCACTTCCTCTTGATTGAAGGATAGTGTTCCACCATTCTAGCGCTGCATTCTTAAACAGATTAGAAGCAAACAATATCTTATCTTCTTCAGCACACTTGCTTATCCTTAAGACTGCCTCAGTCTTTTCTATCCAGCGTAAGGTAGCAATGGCCCATTCGTTGCCCGAGAATTCCATTGGTTTACAAGACCAGAATTCTTTATATGAACAACCATAAGGCATGGTTCTTCTTCTTTTGGGAATAGGCATTTGAAGTACAGGTCCATTGTTCAGGCTGTTTTCAGGTTCGATTGGTCGCTTACTACTATGTTTACTTTTATTATCAGCATCCTTAACAGTTTGAAGAATAAATGGCATTGCATCTATAATTCCTTGTGCCACAATGTGTTGGATAGCACTATTATCCACTTGATTTCCATTGTTATTGATGCTTGGATTCTCATTAACCACGTTAATGTTACTCTGGTTATCGTTATTCAGATTTCATTGATTTTCGTCATCGGCCATCTGAATTTTAAACATTTACCCCATATTAATATCACAAATAATATCTTAATATAGTTAATCACATGACACTCAATCTAGCCAAAAACATAAATCATTGCTACTTACTCTATTCATATACTATTATGCATCTATTACACCCTAGTACTGAAATAAAAATTACAATACCAACAGAAATAGAATCACACTAATAGTAATATGCATCCGTACACACATATTTTATTTTATTATTATTATTACTACTACCGTTTCCTCCATTCTCACATTCACGGATATGGATTTATCCAAAAATCCATATTGCGCTCATCGTATTTCCATACGAGACGCTCTCCCACCTGACGCATTCTCTCACTGCTCTCTAAAATTTCCTCCCCAAAAGTCCTAAGTTCTTGGACGTTTTCTGCACTCATTGGGGGTGCAGGTTCTCGGACTGGGTTTGAAATCTGGGGTGCGGGTTCCTGATATGGGGGTGAAAGTTCCTGAAATTGGTAAGGATCCTCTAATATCTCCATAATATAATCATCTTGGTAATAGGGATCTAAAGGGTCCATACCTGGGTAGGCTTCTATGTTCTGTATGGGTGGATATTCCTGGATAGGGTAACTTTGCACAAAGTCCCTATTGTCGTCCCACCAGGGGTCGTAATTTGGGTCTAGGGGGTTTGGTGCAGGTATCCTAGGAATTTCTTCTGGGTTAAAGTCATGCATCTCCACTTGGTTTTCCGGGTTTTCTATCTCCATGGGTTGTTCTGGGTTTTGTGGTTGTGGGGCTACTAGTTGTTCCAGACTTGGGTCAGCAGCAGTTGTAGCTAGGATATGGAAATTGGCTAGGCTTCTATTTAGCATATCTTGCGTATGGGCATCGAATTTTCGCTTAGCAGCCGCTAACACTCTTTGCTGTTGCAACTTTTGCATTCTCTTCCTACGAGCAAAAGCTTCTTTACTGAACCATCCTCGTTTCTTATTAGGAAATGGTTCCTCCGACTGAGCTCTAAAGGCAAATATTCCTTCTTCCTGATCAGCAGTATACCCAGAGAGGGCAGGCTGTGATGATGTACCTTCACTCCTAGGTGAATCAGATAACTGACGATTCATATCTGATGGTCCTTGATCACTCATACTGAAAACTAACAAATAGTCAAATAACACATAACAAATAAATACAGTTATGCACGTATTTCCGTAATTTATTTCCTAACACAAATTTTAGAATTTTAAGTGTCAGCAGAACACTTCTTTGGCTCAGACTAGTGGCTAGGCTCTGATACCACCTCCTGTCGCAACCCCCGATCCCCGATTCCCAGGAACGGGCGGACGCGAGCCCAGAGTTTCGGTGGTATCAGTTATTTAATCTTGCAGCGGAATTTACATCAGGACCTTAGTTAGGAAATGTTTATCAGTGTAAAACCACCTCATTTAATATTAATAATCACATGGGTAAAACCCAAGTTGCTTATTACAATACATTTATAGGGATAAACCCTAGTTAATTGAATTTTAAAACATCTTTTATTTGATAACTTTTATAGCCACATTTTTCCCAAGCCTTTAGTGCTCTCCAGCTGACTTTTTACTAATTGGCTGTCACATTGGGTTACCTGAAACGTGTTTTAAAAACATTTTGTCAGTCGGAAATACTGGTGAGTGAATCCCAGTTTAATCAAGTTTAAATAAAAAGTCACAGTGAACAGTATTGAGAGCGATCACATTGTTTATGTCTACACAATTACTCCATTAGTACTGTCAACCCTGACTTGTGGGTCATATTACCCATTGGCTAACTCATTGTCCAATGGTAACGATTGTCATCCTCGACTTACTACTCACAGTGTAGTACATTTTGTATACAAAACCCCAACATACCGGCAGTAATTAAAGAACTACAAAGACTCAATCACTGCTAATTTTCATAGTAAAACATTTAAGGTTTGGTAAAACATTACCAAAAAGGTTAACAAAAAGAGGATAAACTCACAAAAAGGTTTACACAAAAAGAAGGATTACTCACATTGCTATCTTAGACTTCGCGTAAGGGTTTCCTGGGAATAATCTATAATTTATACAAATGTACATTGGTTAGTATCATAACCCTTTGAAAATATTAATGATACCCTCCCCGAGACGGCATTCCAACAACTAAGTCGGGCAAAACCACGACAGTTGTTACGGAACCCTAAATCAATCGGGCAGCGTAACTATTACGAAACTGGGGTTATAATACTTACAACGGAGCAGAACCTCGCTAAATAGGGGTATAATACCCGACTATAATGTCTCTTCTACAGAATTTGAGATTGAGAATTGAAATGTGAACTAACTGAATTGAAACCCGAGGCCTCCTTTATATAGTTCCTGATTCTGTTTTTCTCGCGGCCCGCGTAAAACACAGACAAGGGTTACGCGGCCCGCGTCAATCCTGGTCAACATACTAGCTTAGCTGATTCGATGTGTAGGTCCGCCACGATGTCGACACGTGTCGGCTCAGGATGTCTCCGCGTTTAATGATCTCTCGCGGCCCGCGTCGATGTAAGCTTAAGCTTACGCGGCCCGCTTGAACTAAAGAAATCAGCGGAGTCAGGTTCCAGCCTTGATACCGCCCGCGTGAGATGTAGGGGTGGGTCTACGCGGCCCGCCTCAGCTAACTATTTCTTATTTTTAATTTATTTTATAAACTATAACGTATTTCGGGCTCGGTTTGCACATACGGGGTGTAATTAAATACATATTGTGACATTTTAAAATATACTAGAGTGTTAGAAATATTATAAGGGTGTTGGTTTTACCGAGGGTTGTTACAATATTCATGGTGATAAGGATTGAAAGATGGTTTTTGTAACACCCTGAAAACGGGTTTGGTAATCAAACTCCGTTAATACTAAAAGACGGGTAACTAGTAGTAAAAATAACCCGGTAAATATTTGGATTTAAATAAGAAATCCTAATATTAAATAAAAACGAATCAAAGTTTTAAGGAATTAAGTTTATAAGAGCCTGAGTTAACGGGACTTAAAATATAACGGGTTATAGCTTCCCGAACCCATCAAGTTAACTAGGAGTAAATAACCTAGTTAATAAGGTGTAAATAAGTAAATTAAAATATGGAGTTCTAGTCCCTAATAATTAAAATCTAAACTTGAGGGACCAAAACCGTTGAAACAAGTTATAATTAATAAAAAAAAAACACACCACACACACAAGGTGTGTGTGTGGATCGATCATCAGGAGCGACCAAAGAGGGTGAAACCCTAAAGTGCCAAAAATCATCAAATTGAAGGTCGATTTCAGTCCCAAATCGATGCATGATCACATAAAAACGATCACCAAGTCATGGGGATCATAAGGTATGTAAAAATTTGATGATTCGTGAAGTTGCAAAATTTGAGTTAGCATCATAATTCGCGAATTATGTAAGGATTAGAGGAGCTATGGCTAAGTTAGTGATGTACACATGCTTAGGAACTAAACCCTAAGTGAAAATCATACATATGATGCTATGGCTTGAATGATTTGGTGATTACCTATATGTGTGTTAAATGGGTGTTGTAGAATGATGAAGAACACTAGAAATTTGATTATAAATTGAGTGTTATTTATTTACATGAGGTGAATCTAGATGTTATTATGCATACTAGATATATTAAACTTGCAAGAATTGTTTAATCTTGGCTAAATAGTTAGTCATGAAACTTGATTTTTGATTTAGTGAAATTATGTCCACTAGGTGTTTTGTTAAAATGCCTAAACGAAGCTAAAATGTTGAAATTCCATGTGAAGTGTGCATTTGAATATGTTGATAGATCAATTGACTTTTAGGAAGTCAAACTAACCAATGATTTAATCGAGTGATAAAGGCGACATAAGACCCGTTAGATGGAGTAGTCATAATTGATAATGACTAATCTAACCATCTTATGAATTATGATGATAGTTTGACGCCTAACGAGCTAGGTGGAAGCTTGATGAGTGAGCGGGTCAAACGAATCAAGAAGGAAAGGAAAACCGTAATTTGGATGCGAGGTAAGTAAAGCTTACGCCCCTTTTCATTATTTACAAATTACATAATTGCAAGTATTGTATATGAATGCTACTAAGTGGTTGGTATAGGATGTTCCGACACGATTCAATGAGAGTCGGAACGAGGGGAAAATGGTAAGAAATCATGAGTTATGGTAAAAGGGGTAAAATAGTAAATTAGTCATGTAATGACGAACAAATAAAAACGGTTTTTAAGCAAAACGAGTTCAAGGGAAAACCGGGATAGGTTTAAAGGGATGGAATGGTAATTAAATACCATCTCATGCGGACAAATGGTCAATTAGACTAAATGGGTCAAATGGTGTTGTTAACACCATTTGACAATAACAATTGGCAATCGCTTGTTGAGTTTTGTAATCACGGGAAATAACATAAGCTTGCGTTGCTTTAACTAGAAAGATTTAACGCAAAAGTTATGTAAACGGGTCAATACTATGACCCGAGCCAGGTACGTATAAATAAGCTTTTGGTTAAACATACAATTTTTGGTCAAATATTTAGCGAAAGTCCTTCGTCGTAAAGTGAGGGACTAAAGTTGACCAAAACACCCTTGAAGGGTGTATCGGGCAAACGACCCATAGGGGGGTTGATTAGGAACTTACATTAAGATTATGGAATCATTAAATATGAATAAAAGTCATAGGAATTCATATTCGTGGGTCAAATGCTCAAAAACGGTCATTTGAGTAAAATGATCAACCGATGGGTAAATTTGGGAAAAAGGGATTCATTATGTTAAATCCGCCACAAAATAGTTGTGGTGGAATATTTGTAGTTAATTAGACATGGAATTTTTTTAGCATCAAAAGAAAAACACAAGTTCTAGACTAAAATGCGTAAATACCCTTAACGGGTCAAAATAAGCATTTAAGCGTAAACGAGATTTATTATGTAAGAAACCCGTGATTTGAGATTAATATGATAGGAGATATTGAAATAATGAATTTCATGAGGTTAAAGGTCAAATAAGCATGTTGGTGTGATAAAATCATGAACGGGTCAATATTTGGTAAAAAGGGTAGTAAGCTGAAGACTTAAAAGTCTGAAATTTTGTTAATCCGGATGTCAGATTCTAACTCCATAAGATGGATAATTAAATTACGGACGCGTAGGAAAAAGAATCGGGTAAAACAGATCAATAACGAAGAAGTTATGGCCGTTTCCGTAAAAACCGTTGTTGCTGAAAAATGCAGGACACAGCTCCAGACTTGCTGGAAAATGGTTTCCCCCGCGCCACGCGAAGGGTCACCTGGTTGTTGTCGCGCCACGCGACAGGCTGTCGCGGCCCGCGACCGTGGTTGAGTAAGTTCTCGCGGTCCGCGAGAACTGTAAATTCTGGAAATTTTGTTTTATTTTGCTGTATGATGCAAGGAACTTGTTTAAACCAGTATTTAGGTTATCAAGACTAACTTTTAAGTTGGTTTTGATCGTAGGTGATTATCAAGAGTACTCGGAGGAAGATCAAGCGACGTGAAAGAACCGAACACATGAAAAAGAAGCTTCCGCACGTTGTATCGTTGTTATGTTAAATGACGAACACACACATGTTATGTTGTACAGTTTTAATTCTGTAAACAAAGTTTAATGAACCCGTATTTTCATTGTATTTGAAATTCTAACTACCCGTTATTTTTGTAATTTATACGAAAATCGTTAAATAATAATAAGGATGTTACAGTTTTCTAACTTTCTTTCAACTCTTTTACACTCAATGCACTCAAACCCGATGGAATCGGAGCTAGTTCTGATCTTCTACCCGTTCTTGGTGATATATCGGTTCCAGATCCGAATTCTATCCAAGAGGTATTGACTCCAGCTTTGAACATGAACTACCGACTCGAACCGTGAACCGGTCGGACTAGGGTGATTCCTGTTCAGTCGGGTCGCTTGGGCCGGGTCGAGGGTTCTGATTGTTCAAGCAGGTTATCAACATATCTCGTTCAAACACTTCAAAACTTCAACGAGTCAAGTGTCAAGACGAATGGATAGTCGGGACGGATTGCCGTCCGATCGGATTACCACCCGATCGGATTGCCACCCGATCGACTGGCCATCCGATCAGGTTGCACTTGGGTCCCACACTTAAACTATTCAAAGTTTGGAACGTCGAACGGATTGCCACCCGATCGAGTTGCCACTCTATCGAACGTCCATCTGACCATGTGATGTTTTGAACTTCAACACTTAACAACTTTCAACAGGTTTAATACGAACGGATTGCCACCCGATCGGATAGCCATCCGATCGAGTGACTGTCCTGCTGTGAACTTGTTCTCAAACAAGAGAAGTCTCGCCAATCGGATTGCTGTCCGATCGAACGGCCGTCTGATCGACCGACTTGAAAGGTAGAGATACTTCTCTATTTTTAAAATGCTACAACGAAAACTTCAAAGTACAAACCATCTTACACAAACACATCACTCAACCACAGAGGTGACAATCCAATCGAACGGCCACCCGATCGGGTGACCATCCGAACGGATTACCACCCGATCGACTGGCCATCCGACCGGATTACCATCCGATCCTTGGTACACCTTCACCGTTTTATGCTATCGTTAACTGTTCAGGCTAATTTCCGCTATAAGTGCTCCCTTCAATCCATTAACTCAATCGCTGTGAGTATACTCGAACCCTTTTTGCTTTATGCACTTTTGGGTGTTACATACGTTACTTATTCTAAATCACATCGAACACACTACGCAATACTTTTAACGCTAACCGCTACTGCATGTATACGTGACTCAATGATTGCTTGTTTGTTATGTTTATACATGGATTGCTGTCTACCTGCCTTAGCAACGATCGTACTATAGTTTGGACTCAGCACCTGTTTCACTCAGGGGTTGTTAAGGACAATTAATTACATGGCTCACAGTGGTGAGTGTGTATTACGAACTGCCTTGCGCAGTCAACCCACAGTCATTGGTATTGATAGGATCATGTCGATAACTTACGTGCTTCATTTCACACTGTGTACGTGCTGGTTATGCCTAAACGATTCCGAACTCTATATGCTATTATCAAACTTGTATGCTCACCTTTACACTATGTGTAATGACTTTTACTTTAATGTACGTGGCAGGTGCTTAAGATGTTAGAATGCTTGGCTTGCTAGGAAATCGAGGCTAGGAAAGAGTCTAGAAACAAAGACAATTTATTTTATTTAAAAATCTGAGTTGTCGGAACATGTTTATTTGTTTGAAGAATATCTCATCTGTAATAACTAGATTATCTTATGGGTTATGGTATGGGACATAATATTTAAACTATTTGGTAATTTAGTCGTTATGGAATTTCTTTGAACAATCTGTTTCGCTCAGTGCAGCGCCCCGATGATTCCGCCATCGGTTGGGGTGTGACAGTAATAACTATGCTACTTATTATGCTATGGTATGGGACGTGATGCTTTAAATAATTGGTAATCGTAGTTGTTATGGAAACTTCTGGACAATCTGTTTCGCTCAGTGCCGCGCCCCGATGATTCCGCCATCGGTTGGGGTGTGACAATATCCTTCCTCATAGTGGGGATTAGTTGGATATCCGGGACGCATTTCAGTTAACGCATAATAACAGTCCCTCTCCTTCCCAGAGTCAGGATCAGTTGAAGATACGAGATATGTTTCAATGAACGTAGAGTGTGGGTCCTTCTTCCTTCTACAAGTGTTACAATAACATTATTACTAACCTCGCTACCCTTATTCCCATTGTTTTTAGATTTCATCCGTAAAGGATAACCAAAAAGTTCAAAGCATTTTTCAATAGTATGACCAGTCTTGTTACAATGAGAACATTTAAGATTGGGATTAGGAGGTCTAACACCCTTTTGCTTTTGATTTGTTTTAACAACAACGCAAACAATACTATTAGGAGTCTTTTTAGAAAAGTTTTTAGTATGAAGATATGACTCTTCTCTTGAAATAATGGAAAATGCATCCTTTACAGAAGGAAGTGTTTCTCAAGTTAAAAGATTAGTTCTCACAGACTGGTATATACTATCAATACCCAGAAAAAAATGCATCAGTTTAATGAGATGATTAAAATCATTAAATTGTTTAGATGCATCACAAGTACAAGCAGGTTGTCACACCCCAACCAATGGCGGAAACATTGGGGCGCGACACTAAGCGTTCAGATTGCTCAAGAGATTTCCACAACACTATTTGTTTCATTAACGATTAATTAAGTTTCATGAAATTGTCTAAAATCAAACGATCCACAACCACAAAAGTATCAAATACAAAACACCCAAATATTGTTCAAAGATTTCTGAATTAACTAAGATGTGTTTCTAAGCAGCATCCTAGCAAGTTTTCTTGATTCCCTAAGCTACTATCAACCTGCAACATGTATTAAAATACTATCAACAATCATGTTGGCGAGTATACAAGTTTGAGTACGTAATAGCATAATAGTTTAAAACGTTCCAAAACTCATATCCGCCATGAAAACATATAACAAGTTTAACCACGCTAAGCTAACACAATCCCTATGTAACACGCATTTCCATCGCAATTAACATAGTGAAGGGGTAAGGTCCTAAAAACCTCGTTTCGAGTACTTGGGACCATACCACAACCTCATCCTTCTAACCCTCTTTAAACCTTGCGCGGCCGCGCACTGGACCTACAAACAGAACTTAGAAGAAAAACAACAAGCAACACCTGCGTGCCAAGAGGGAACTAACAAATCCTTGCGCCAACCTCCATAACAAATAAGGATGACAATCCTGATAAGCACTCCCGCATAAATAATATTCAGACTTGGATATTATTTACTTCACCGATGCCATACAGTAAGGAGTCACACAGGATTACAGTTGTGCTTCTTCTTGAAGGCTTCATCGTGCATCACCAGATGGTTATAACCGTCTAGCCATGTGTCATCATCCCAGGCTCTCTTGAAGTCACGATGATGGCATGGAATTGAAGAGTGATCTTTACTTACCCACTTTCCACGTGGCAATACCCCATCCGTTGATCAAAGATTGCGATCCGTGTGCTCTCACATTCGTTAAGTGATTAACGGATGGAAAAATAACCGCTTACGGAAGTAGCACTTTCTGTCAATATTTCACCAACAGGTTTTCCCGCCCAAACTTCGGCTATAAATAGAAGGATAATTCAGGTATAATCTTCAAGTTACATTCACTTAACTTTCACTTCTTCTTCTTCATAAACCTGTACTTATTCTCACGCCGGAGGGTGGTCACGGAAAGAACCCCCATTCTCCCCATGGCGAGTCTAACGGTGGTTGTTTTGCAGTTACTGTGAGAAGAAGGAGAGCTATTACCCACGAACCGAACAAGGAGAGATCAACCTTTTTATGCAGATTCAAACCCCCTGGTTCAGTTGATTCCGATCAATTAAACCAGTGTTTCTTCATTGGCGCCCACCGATTTCTCAGTTTCACTCATTTCTTCTCGTTTCGATTCATTTTTTCTTCATTCTTTATTTCATATGGAAGAGAATCCATCATTTCACCCTTTAGGTCCTCGATCTGAAATCAAGGGTTCTGCAACCCGAGATATCCAAATCGACAGAATCATGGGCAACGAAGGAAACAACAAAAGTCATCTGGAAGAAAATGGCCCCCTGGCTCAAATAGGAGTCCGTAACCGTCCAGATCTACTCCTGGAGAAAACTCCAGAATACTGGTTCTCCAGGTTCCAGATCGCCATGAACCAAATTTTTACACGAAATATCAGATCCGAGTTGTTAAACAACAGATCTGATATGCAAGAAGGAAGTAAGGAAAAATTTGACACTACAGTATTGGACCCACAGTTAGCTTGTCAGCGGGACATCCAATCCAGTAGTCACAAAGAGATGGTACGAGAAACAGAAGATAACAATCACCAAAAAATCAAACCAAAGCAGATAAATATGGTACAAGGAGGCACCTCACGAAGGATGAACAAATGGAGCCATAATCAGCATTGGCGAGAACAACAAGTTGTATTCCCTGTCGTCCCCGGAGGTCCTCAGGAAGAACGTCCAGTAATTATCACCGGTTCAGTCATTACCGAACCGATTATATGTTCATAGATCCAGGAAGTTCAATGGATATAATCTATGAACAATGTTTCAAGCAACTGGACCCAGAGGATAAAGCACGCCTAAAACCGGTTGATTCCCTCTCACCGGCTTCTGCAACGAAGCTGTTTTTCAGCTGGGTCAAATCGCTTTTCCTGTGACTCTATCAGACGGTGAACACTCACGTACTATCATAGTAAATTTCATGGTTATGCTTGCAACGTCACGTCATGACGTATTATTAGGGAGACGCTCTCAGAGAGAATTCAGCATGATCACTTCTATACCACATGCTGCTTGCGGCTTCCCAACGGAAACCGGGGTAGCAATTTTATATTCCAGCAAGGAAGTCATGTATGTCGATGACGAACCACCAGCAAAAGTTGCTAAACCCTCAACATCAAACGAACCAGAAAAATGGGTTCTCAACGAAAAGTATCTGGGACAGACCATTTTATTAGGGCACGCCGTTTCTCTGGCAATCCTGATGCAGCTGAAGGAATTACTCTTCAACAACATGGATATCTTCGCCTGGTCGCCAGCGGACATGACTGGAGTACCACGAGACATAGCGCAACATTGTTTAAACGTCCGACCCTCAGCGGAATCCGTTGCGCAAGGCAGGCGTAGTCTCAGCGCAGAAAAGGCAGAAGCGATGAACGAGCAAGTAACAAAATTACTTAACGCTGGGATCCTGCGTGAAGTACAGTACCAAACCTGGGTTGCCAACCCAGTAATGGTTCAAAAACAAGAGGCGGATGGCGCATGTGCGTCGACTTCAAAGACCTCAACAAAGCTTGCCCGAAAGATTGCTATGCGCTTCCTGAAATAGACAAGAAAGTCGACTCTCTGGCATCTTTCCATTGGAAGTGTTTTCTAGACTGTTATAAAGGCTACCATCAGGTACAGATGAAGGAGGAAGATCCAAAACAAAGCGCTAAACTATGAAATAGCGGACAGTATCTTATACCGGAAATCATTCATGGGTCCACTCCTACGCTGTGTCGATAAAACAAAAGCGCAGTACTTAGTCAGAGAAATTCACGAAGGTTTATGTGGAATTCACACTGGGCCGCGCATGGTAGTGGCAAAGATAATGAGCGCAGGCTACTATTGGCCAAGGATGTATGTGGACGCAGTGGAACTATTGTGCAAATACGCAGCATGCCAGCGCCATGCGCCCAAAACCCTCTGTCCAAAAAATCCTCTCGTACCGGTCACCTCAGCCTGGCCTTTTCAATAGTGGGGTATTGACCTCATTGGTCCTTTCCCCGACGCGCCAGGCGCAGTTAAATTCATCATTGTGGCAGTTGACTACTTCACCAAGTGGGTAGAAGATAAGGCGTTAGCGTCAACCACAGCAATGGTAATCCGCAAATTCATATGGGAGCATATTATCTGTCGTTTTGGGTTATCACTGCGCATCATTTCGGATAACGGCACAAATTTTTCCTCATAAGACCTCCAGAAGTGGTTTAAAGAAATGAAGATCGAGCACAACTTTGCTTCTGTGGCACACCCACAAGCAAATGGGCAGGTCGAAAGCGTAAATAAACAAATAGTCGATGGCATCAAGGCAAGATTGGGGACTGCGCGCAGAGGATGGGTAGATGAGCTCCCTAGCATCCTATGGGCCCATCGCACCATGCCAAAAACTAGCACAGGGGAAACCCCATTTAGCCTTGTGTATGGTTCGGAGGCAGTGATACCAGCAGAAATCGGCCTCCCGTCACCGCGCATAATAGCCATGGAGAAGCAAGATAATATAAAAGAACGAAGGATGGATCTAGACCTTCTCAAGGAAAGGCGCGAATACGCAGCCATCGCAGAAGCAAAGTATAAATCCAAATTAGAAAAATACTACAACGCGCACGTCCGTGTGTGCACCTTCGTCCCAGGAGATTTCATCCTGCACGACAATGAAGCGTCCAACGCGGAGAAGCCAGGCAAATTAGCACCTAAATGGGAAGGACCGTACATTATCAATGAGGTCCTGGGAAAAGGGGCGTACACCCTGAAAAGACTCGAAGGGACAACCGTTCCCTGCACCTGGAACGCGCAGCAGCTGCGCAGGTGCTACATATGAACAAGCCATGCTATTCGCCACAAAGAGCCAGGCTTATACAGGCAATGTATTTTCTCTATTTCACTTTGTATCATTGGCCCCGCGCCTTATTAATACAAAGATTATCTTTACATGTGTTATTGTTTATTACAAATTGCATGTAATTCCTTTTGGTACACGCGAAAACAATATGGTGAAACATTGAAAGCCTCATGAACGGTCCAACGGGCATAAAATCCCGCGCACAGTCCAGACCTACGTTCACATATGAGTTCAATACCATTCTTATTCACTTTACCTAAACAAAGTAATTGTACAGATACAACATATTGTAATTTAAACACAACACAAACACAAAACATATATGCATAACATCAAAAAGAAAGTTACTAGTGCAGCAAAAGCACTTTAACAACATTAACAGCACATAACAGTGCATCAAAATGTTAGTTATAACATAAACAAAATAGCCACCAGGAAATATAGCTGAAACCTCGACAGAGGTATACAGTACTTCCCCTATCACCCTAACGGGGGGGGGGGGGGATCAACAGCCAGCTCATTATCACCATCAGCAGCTGGTATCACCTGATTTCCGGAAGAAGGTACAGAACAGTACCTGTTCTGACGCCGTCGATGCACTATCAAACATTGACTTTTCCGGTTAGCCGGAAAATGTTGCATCAGGGCATCAGCAGATAACCGGATGACCCCTTCATCACAAGCATCCTTAGACCGAAGGAAATCACAACCGGTGCCCGTAAACTTATAGGGAACGGAACCAGAGGGTTCCCCATCTCTGGCGACTTCTTTCGGCAGCGAGCTAGCAAGAAGAAGCAGACCTTCAGCAGCTTCGTAAACCTTCAAGACTTCCAAAAGTCTTCGAGAACGAGATGATTTCCACATGTATATATAATAAAGTAATGCCAGCATCGATAAGAGGGGAAGCAGAAATCGTAATGATTAACTATCAAATCATCTCCCTATGAAACAACGCTACCAGGATAAACGTCATATCTCGTTAAATGCATTCTGACAGCGTCTGCACATATCCCAAAGGAAGAAGATGAAAAGGTACTACGTATATACATTTTTTATTTATTTATGAATGACGTAATAAAAGTCAGATCATGACTAAACAAGCGCAGAATAAAGAAGAAATTCACAAATCTTCTTCAACAAGAAGTCAATATTTTCAAAATCAGAATAATGAGCAAGAGTATCTTCTCTAAAAAGATCCTCCACTTTTGCGCCAAAAACTCTACAGCAAAAAAAAACATTTCTCTCTCATAGTCCAGTGCTCCACTTATTTGCATAAGAGCAACACTAGACTGGGGGGACTTGAAGGGGCAAGGTCCCGAAAACCTCGCTTCGAGTACTTGGGACCATACCACAACCTCATCCTTCTAACCCTCTTTAAACCTTGCACGGCCGCGCACTGGACCTACAAAGAGAACTTAGAAGAAAAACAACAAGCAACACCTGCGCGCCAAGAGGGAACTAACAAATCCTTGCGCCAACCTCCATAACAAATAAGGATGACAATCCTGATAAGCACTCCCGCATAAATAATATCCAGACTTGGATATTATTTACTTCACCGATGCCATACAGTAAGGAGTCACAGAGGATTACAGCTGTGCTTCTTCTAGAAGGCTTCATCGTGAATCACCAGACGGTTATAACCGTCTGGCCACGTGTTATCATCCCAGGTTCTCTTGAAGTCACGATGATGGCACGAAATTGAAGAGAGATCTTCACTTACCCACTTTCCATGTGGCAATACCCCAGCCGTTGATCAAAGATCGCGATCCGTGTGCTCTCACATTCGTTAAGTGATTAACGGAAGGAAAAATAACCGCTTACAGAAGTAGCACTTTCCGTCAATATTTCACCAACAGGTTTTCCCGCCCAAACTTCGGCTATAAATAGAAGGATAATTCAGGTATAATCTTCAAGTTACATTCACTTCACTTTCACTTCTTCTTCATAAACCTGTACTTATTCTCACACCGGAGGGTGGTCACGGAGAGAACCCTCATTCTCCCCGTGGCGAGTCTAACGGTGGTTGTTTTGTAGTTACTGTGAGAAGAAGGAGAGTTGTTACCCACGAACCGAATGAGAAGAGATCAACCTTTTTATGCAGATTCAAACCCCCTGGTTCAGTTGATTCTGATCAATTAAACCAGTGTTTCTGCACATAGCAATCCCAAGAGTCTAGCGGGAGCTATAAACGTTCATTGTCTTTCCCAAAGTCTAACGAGAGGTTTGATCTTAACAATACCCAAGAGAATAGCAGGTGGGGCATTATAACCTATAGCATATGCATAGTACCATAATTTTTAAGACATGTCACATACAAGGATTAAACGTCACATAGCATATAAGTCTCAAGTTTCACAAGTATTCTGTTTCCATGTTTACTACGGATAGAGTATGTTTCCAAATAAGTTTCAAGTGTCAAGTGTCATGTTTATAGAATACATGTTACATCCCAAAAGTGTTTAAAACAAAAAGGGATCGAGTATACTCACAGTGGGTGCTTAAACCAAACACTGTTTGATTGGATCCAAGGGAGTGCTGGATCAACCTGCGTGTGGGGAACAAAGCATAAATCCTCTAAGTACAGACCCAGTCGGGAACAGAGTGTCGAATGGTGCGAAAATCGAGTACAAGTGTCTGACTGAATACCTGAGCGGATGGTCATCCGGTCGGATGACCATTCAAATAGATGGACTCCATCCGATCGGATAGTCATCCGGACGGATGACCATTTAATCGGATGGCCATTCGGACAGTGGGTAAGTGTTGGGATTGAACCCTACCAGAGGAACAGATAATTAAAGCCAAAACTGGATCAGAGCAGTGGATCCAAAATAAGCAGATGTTTTATACAAGTCTCTCTCCTTAAGAGTGATTTCAACATCTGCTGACCTCTTATCTACTGACCGTACAAGCTACTGACCATCAAACTGCTACTCAAGTAAAGACCTGATGAAAGACTAAAGCTCTGCTGATTCAATCTACTACTTTGAGTTAAGCACTGCTGATCCGGACAAGTACTGCTAGGTTCACAGCAGTGGAAGGTTGCAGCAGCTGTTCTATAGTCTGTTTGTAATGTAATATAATAGCAGTAGTTAACATAGCAGTGTTTGTATTGATCAGAGGTTAGAGTTTGTTAGGAGGTTAGATGTCACTTTCATGGTGACGTCAGCTTAGATGCTCAGTGGTTTGCTAGTGCCTATAAATAGAACAGTGCTCTGTACTGTTCTATTAGCTCTTCGCAACACCGTCTTCTTTGCACGAACAAACACTGAGCTCTGGCTGAGGGGGAGTTTGTATTCAATCATTGCAATTGTAATCGTTGTTGAAATAAATTCAATCTTTCGGTTCATGTAACACCCCGAAAACGGGTTTGGTAATTAAACCCCGTTAATACTAAAGACGGGAAAAATACAGTTAGTGGTAAAATTTAACCCGATAAATATTAGGACTCAAATAAATAAACCTAATATTAATCAAAAAGAAGAATAAACGCTTTGAGAAAACAAAGTTTATAAGAAACTCGAGTTAACGAGACTTAAAAATAAAATGGGTTATGACTCCCCCGAAAACCACTAAGTAACTAGGAATATTAACCTAGTAAGTTAAGTGTGGTTAAAACAATATGGAAAACTCTTAAATCATAAAGGAAACAATAATTGAGGGACTAGAATGGCTAAATTGGAAACTTGAGTTATTAGTAAACAAAATAAACTCCAAACACTCACCTAAGTGAGTGCCTGGATCGATCAGAACACAGGAGCGACCAAGAGCTCCTCTCCAAACCCTAGCTCACTAAAATTTGATCAATTGGAGGTTCAATTCAGTCCCAAATCAAATTCTAATCACGAATTAGTGATCACCTCGCTGAAAAGATCATAAGGTATGCAAAATTTTGATGTTTTGATTCATCTTAAATTCTAGGTTAATGATGAAAAGTCGAAATTTAGCTTGATTGTGTCATGCATGAACAAGATTAGAAGGGATATGGTGTCTAGGGATGAACCCTAGGTGAAATATTGTTAAAAGATTTCATGTTAATTATAGAGTTCATAATCACCATTGTAGGTGATTAATGAACTTGAAGAATACTTGATAGACCCTAGAATTATGACCTTGCTCTAGCATAATCCGAATTTAAGAGTAAATTTCAGAAATATGGATGTAAGACTTGTGTAGAATTGTCTAATCGAAGTTAATTTAGATGATAATTACAAGTCATAAACTTGGTTTTGATGATATAAAAATCTGACCCGCTAGGTGTTTGATGAAACGCCTAAGTGAGGATTAAAATGCTTAAAGTTGGGTAAAAACGCAGATTTGATTATTATAAAGAATTATGCGTTAAAGCTTATGAAAAGGGGTTCTAAGTACTATGTTGATTTAAAATTAATGTTGTAAACCATGTGAGTTAAAGTAGTTAGCTTTGATAAACTAAGTTAACTAAGCATGAAGTCGAACAGTAGCTTTGACATAGAAAATAAGTGAGGTGGAATAGTCATGATTGTCAATGACTAATTTAACCGCCTTGTAAATGACTAACAATAGTTTGACACGTAACAAGCTAGGTGAAAGCTTGGAGGAGGGAGCGGGTCAAACGGAGCCAGTACGGAAAGAAAAGTGAGGTGTGGATGCAAGGTAAGTGTAATTTACACACTTATGTAGAATACTCGTTTATTCAATTCGTTGTAAATGGATAACAATCGTTTTGGAATTATGGATTTTGTTAAGATTACCTTGTAGTGTAATCTAGTAATGAGGGAAAAAGGGCAAAATGGAAATTGGTCAAATGTCGACTAGTGTAAATCAAGGTTAAAAGGATACCCATAGCGTAAGCTGAAATGGGTTGAGTTTGTAAGAAAAGAGTTTAAAGAAAAAGGGTATGGTAATAAAATCCGGGATGGGATGGATGTATAAATTGGAAATCAAAAACGATGTTTTGATTAAATAGATAACGCTGGGCGTGTAGTCCAAACGGGTCGAATGGTGCTGATAACACCATTTGACAATATCGACTAATATGGTTGTCAAGTCTTATGCTAACAGGACCGATTAGCAAATCGGATAATTGCGTCACTATTGATTGTGTGATAATGAAAACACGGTATAAATCGGGTCTACTTGTTGATTCGGGCCAGGTACGCATGTTCATGTTGTAGTTAAAAATGCTATTTTGGTCGAATAATTGGAAAGAGAGTCCTTTGTAGTAAAAAGAACAAAATCGACCAAAACGCCCTTGTTGGCTAATTCGAACAAACAACTTTTAAAAGTTGTTTGGAAACGAGTTTTATGATTAGGCAAATACTTAGAATAAGTATAGAAACTGAAATGTGGTGATGGAATGTTAGAAGCAATCGAAAGCGATTTTAGGTTCGAAAGTGCTTAAATACCCTTAACGGGTCAAAATAAGCATACGAGCGAATACGGGTTTAAATGGTGTAATAAACCTATGATTAGAACCTAATATAGTAGGTAACATTAATTTGAAAAAGTGTAGGAGATATAGAATCAAATAGATACTTTTGTTTGATAAAATGCGTAAACGGGTTAAAAATTCGGTAAAAAGGTAACGAGGCGAAGGCTTAGAAGTCTCAAAATTTATTAAGCCAAATGTCGGATTTTAACTCCATTTGATGGAGAATTAAATTACAAACACGTAGGAAGAAACGGTAGGTCAAACGGACACGCGGTTTGAAAGATACGGAAGTTTTCGTATCAGAAACGGCAAAATGGAAAGCTGGAATGCAGGGGCCACCATAACTTACGGTGCCACCGTAAGTTACGGTGGAGCTGAACTTGTTACGTTGATTACCACCTGTGTTACGGTGGGAGAACTTTTATTCAGAGGCCACCGTCACCGTAAGTTACGGTGGAGGCCAAATTCAAGCACATTGTTTTTGGGTCTTGTTATCAATGTTGGTTTTACATAATTTCCTCGTTATATTAGATATTTAGTTATCAAAACTAACTGTTAAGTTGGTTTTGAACACGGGTATATGTCGAGAGCCCGGATGAAGTTAAAGCGTCGAGCAAGAACCGAACACATGTTAAATAAAGCTTCCGCAAGTTGTTTCGTTCGTTATTCAGAAACGGCGAATTAAATCGCATTATGTTATATCACTATAAATTGTAAAAAAAGTTTTTAACAAGCCCGTATTTTCAGTATAATCGTGATTGTAATTACATGATTATGAGTTTAAATTATACGATAAACGTTAAATAATAACTAGGGTGTTACAAATTGGTATCAGAGCCTTGGTTTAAGAGATTCAAGTATGGCGGGAAAGCTATGCTTGGACTTAAACCTTATGCTCTTAATAAAGAATTGGTGTTCGGTTCAAGGCTTGATCGCAAATCCGGTAAGTACGTCTATGTTAATAGTTTAGTATGCTAAAGTGTTGTAAACAACACATAGGGCTATCGTGTGATACACGTTACCCCAATTAAAATGATTGATATAGTTGACGAAAATACGCGCGTTGACGCGTATTGTAGAAAAAGCTTTGTATTATAATACGGGCGAATATTGAAGTTGACGTTACTAACTTTTGTGAATGTTTTAATTGAAGGACACTCGCGTTTGAAGACGACGAGAGTCAAACGAATTGTGGATATGATGATGGAACGGTCCGAAGTATGACAAGAGGAGCATGCTCACCGAGGACTAAATCGCGTAACGACCGCGAACAAGGTTAATGGCAAGGAACGCCCGTCGGGGCAAACATTACCAGGTGCACATTTTAAATAATCGCACAAATAGTAATATGCAACAAATACGTAGAAATTGAAAGTTGCATATGTAGATTAAAAACTTGGAAAAACCCGAATAGAAAATGTATTCGGGATATTGTTTCCAAGAGAAACAAATAGAGGCGTTACTTACATAGGGCGTGATGTGAAAACTATAAAAAGGTCATGTATGTCATGTGTTAATCGCTTACTCTGGCCAAGTAAGTAGTGGCATATGGTACCATGAACTTCTTATGGCGGACACGTTTACATCCGATGTAGTAAGGGCGGGGTGAATGGGACTAATTAAAAAGTACCCAAATGAATCAGATAAGCAAAATATTTGATAATAATGTAAACGCACAACCGAGTGACGGAAGCGTATTACATTAGGATAATGAGCCCGAGTGAAGGGACAAAGAAACATGTAAAATGATTTAGACAAGTATTGGGAGGGAGTGTACTTACACTCGAACCCAGAAAACGCAAGCATGTAAAATGATTTAGACAAGTATTGGGAGGGAGTGTACTTACACTCGAACCCAGAAGACGCAAGCATGTAAAATGATTTAGACAAGTATTGGGAGGGAGTGTACTTACACTCGAACCCAGAAAACGCAAGCATGTAAAATGATTTAGACAAGTATTGGGAGGGAGTGTACTTACACTCGAACCCGGAAAATGCAAATATGTCCCTTAACGGGTCGTTTTTGTAAAACGTCAAACTTAAGGACAAAGTCGGAATATAAAAATGAAGCGAGGTCTTAATGCATACCGGGAGGGTTGCAATAATAACGACTTCGGTAAAACACCCGGTTGATGGGTAAGAATTAAACACATGCGTAAACCAAGAGACGTGAACGCGGGTTGAAAAAAAATCAAAGGACTTGGATTATGAGTTATGACTATAAAATCTCGTATATAGAAATTGTGAGTAAATATGTTCAACTATTCGAAGTCGAATGGGTTGAATAAAGAATAAAGTGGATTGTTTATAAGTGATGGATTTCACGTTAATAGGTCAAACAGGTTGAATACAATATAACGCCGAATGGCACAAATGAGCGCTAGCCAGATAAAGGTAGCGTTAAATGCAAGAGAATAATGAGCCCGGTAATGGGATATAACCAAATAAGAATATATGCAAATCAAATAACAGTAAGCATAAGAAGAACTGACGCATAAATGACATGAGAAGTCATAAAATCGGAAAATTGTCCGAAAGAAAACAATTATAGCCATGAAACTACAATTAAGGTTAACGGGACCTAAGCTTGAAACCAAATGATTCTTCGAACAAAAACAGGGTGCCTTGACACCAAACATGTATTTTAAGAATGACATGAGTAAGGAGTGATCTACGGGATCAACATAACCTTTAGGGTTATAAACAAATGAAAGATCTACGGGACTAAAACGACCCACGGGTCATGATTAGAAAGAAGTTATAAGGACTTCGCCCTAAAGAGGTGAAAGTCTAATCAAAATAGCCCATAAGGCTAAGTGATAAAAACCTACGGGTTAATTAGATAAAGCGAGGGAATCGGTTGAGAATCCCCTCATAAAACTAAGACTGTAAAAGAATAAATGATGGACTGTCAATATCCTGGTATGGATAATTGACAAAAGTTAAAGAGAAGATCCTAAAACTAAAACTTCGGTTTTAGTAAGAAATAACGTTTTTACAAACATAAATTCTGATAGGAATTTAAATAGTAAGCATGAAAGATACAAGTCTTGACACTGATAGGCGCAAGATGTATATTCGAAAAGTGATATTTTCGAAAATGAAAGGTTGATACAAACTAAACACGATGTGACACGATCACGGTTAGGAAATGTAATGTGAAGTAAAATCACATTATAACCAAGCGAGCGGTGAAAAGTAACGGGACTAATAAGTCTAGCTAGTAAGACCGGTTAAGGCCAGTAATTCAAATAAAAAAAATAAAAAATAAAAAATAAAAAATTGGTTTGCTAGTAAGCGGTGGATTCGGTATAACTAAACCGAATAAATGAATTTTAAAACAAAAGAAATTGTTGCTGAAAGTGAAAGATTTCACTAAAGACCTTTAAACGGGTCAAAGTAACGGATTCATAAGGAATTCAATAGTATATGAAAGCGATGGATATCACTAAGTTAACTAAACTAGTGGAAATAACGAGATTACGTTATTTCGAAGTTACACTATGTCGTATGAGATATGTAGACAATTACTAACCAAAAAGATGTTACCATACTTTTCGGGTAATACTAACGATTGGTTAAAAAGTATAAGTAATTTCTCGGGTAGAATGCATTGAGTTTAAACTCAATGAATTATGTAAGAAAAGGTTTCGAGGACGAAACCTCTTTAAGGGGGTTAGACTTGTAACACCCCGAAAACGGGTTTGGTAATTAAACCCCGTTAATACTAAAGACGGGGAAAATACAGTTAGTGGTAAAATTTAACCCGATAAATATTAGGACTCAAATAAATAAACCTAATATTAATAAAAAAGAAGAATAAACGCTTCGAGAAAACAAAGTTTATAAGAAACTCGAGTTAACGAGACTTAAAAATAAAATGGGTTATGACTCCCCCGAAAACCACTAAGTAACTAGGAATATTAACCTAGTAAGTTAAGTGTGGTTAAAACAATATGGAAAACTCTTAAATCATAAAGGAAACAATAATTGAGGGACTAGAATGGCTAAATTGGAAACTTGAGTTATTAGTAAACAAAATAAACTCCAAACACTCACCTAAGTGAGTGCCTGGATCGATCAGAACACAGGAGCGACCAAGAGCTACTCTCCAAACCCTAGCTCACTAAAATTTGATCAATTGGAGGTTCAATTCAGTCCCAAATCAAATTCTAATCACGAATTAGTGATCACCTCGCTGAAAAGATTATAAGGTATGCAAAATTTTGATGTTTTGATTCATCTTAAATTCTAGGTTAATGATGAAAAGTCGAAATTTAGCTTGATTGTGTCATGCATGAACAAGATTAGAAGGGATATGGTGTCTAGGGATGAACCCTAGGTGAAATCTTGTTAAAAGATTTCATGTTAATTATAGAGTTCATAATCACCATTGTAGGTGATTAATGAACTTGAAGAATACTTGATAGACCCTAGAATTATGACCTTGCTCTAGCATAATCCGAATTTAAGAGTAAATTTCAGAAATATGGATATAAGACTTGTGTAGAATTGTCTAATCGAAGTTAATTTAGATGATAATTACAAGTCATAAACTTGGTTTTGATGATATAAAAATCTGACCCGCTAGGTGTTTGACGAAACGCCTAAGTGAGGATTAAAATGCTTAAAGTTGGGTAAAAACGCAGATTTGATTATTATAAAGAATTATGCGTTAAAGCTTATGAAAAGGGGTTCTAAGTACTATGTTGATTTAAACTTAATGTTGTAAACCATGTGAGTTAAAGTAGTTAGCTTTGATAAACTAAGTTAACTAAGCATGAAGTCGAACAGTAGCTTTGACATAGAAAATAAGTGAGGTGGAATAGTCATGATTGTCAATGACTAATTTAACCGCCTTGTAAATGACTGACAATAGTTTGACGCGTAACAAGCTAGGTGAAAGCTTGGAGGAGGGAGCGGGTCAAACGGAGCCAGTACGGAAAGAAAAGCGAGGTGTGGATGCAAGGTAAGTGTAATTTACACACTTATGTAGAATACTCGTTTTTTCAATTCGTTGTAAATGGATAACAATCGTTTTGGAATTATGGATTTTGTTAAGATTACCTTGTAGTGTAATCTAGTAATGATGGAAAAAGGGCAAAATGGAAATTGGTCAAATGTCGACTAGTGTAAATCAAGGTTAAAAGGATACCCATAGCGTAAGCTGAAATGGGTTGAGTTTGTAAGAAAAGAGTTTAAAGAAAAAGGGTATGGTAATAAAATCCGGGATGGGATGGATGTATAAATTGGAAATCAAAAACAATGTTTTGATTAAATAGATAACGTTGGGCGTGTAGTCCAAACGGGTCGAATGGTGCCGATAACACCATTTGACAATATCGACTAATATGGTTGTCAAGTCTTATGCTAACAGGACCGATTAGCGAAACGGATAATTGCGTCACTATTGATTGTGTGACAATGAAAACATGGTATAAATCGGGTCTACTTGTTGATTCGGGCCAGGTACGCATGTTCATGTTGTAGTTAAAAATGCTATTTTGGTCGAATAATTGGAAAGAGAGTCCTTTGTAGTAAAAAGAACAAAATCGACCAAAACGCCCTTGTTGGCTAATTCGAACAAACAACTTTTAAAAGTTGTTTGGAAACGAGTTTTATGATTAGGCAAATACTTAGAATAAGTATAGAAACTGAAATGTGGTGATGGAATGTTAGAAGCAATCGAAAGCGATTTTAGGTTCGAAAGTGCATAAATACCCTTAACGGGTCAAAATAAGCATACGAGCGAATACGGGTTTAAATGGTGTAATAAACCTATGATTAGAACCTAATATAGTAGGTAACATTAATTTGAAAAGGTGTAGGAGATATAGAATCAAATAGATACGTTTGTTTGATAAAATGCGTAAACGGGTTAAAAATTCGGTAAAAAGGTAACGAGGCGAAGGCTTAGAAGTCTCAAAATTTATTAAGCTAAATGTAGGATTTTAACTCCATTTGATGGAGAATTAAATTACAAACACGTAGGAAGAAACGGTAGGTCAAACGGACACGCGGTTTGAAAGATACGGAAGTTTTCGTATCAGAAACGGCAAAATGGAAAGCTGGAATGCAGGGGCCACCGTAACTTACGGTGCCACCATAAGTTACGGTGGGGCTGAACTTGTTACGGTGATTACCACCTGTGTTACGGTGGGAGAACTTTTATTCAGAGGCCACCGTAACTTACGGTGCCACCGTAAGTTACGGTGGAGGCCAAATTCAAGCACATTGTTTTTGGGTCTTGTTATCAATGTTGGATTTACATAATTTCCTCGTTATATTAGATATTTAGTTATCAAAACTAACTGTTAAGTTGGTTTTGAACACGGGTATATGTCGAGAGCCCGGATGAAGTTAAAGCGTCGAGCAAGAACCGAACACATGTTAAATAAAGCTTCTGCAAGTTGTTTCGTTCGTTATTCAGAAACGGCGAATTAAATCGCATTATGTTATATCACTATAAATTGTAAAAAAAGTTTTTAACAAGCCCGTATTTTCAGTATAATCGTGATTGTAATTACATGATTATGAGTTTAAATTATACGATAAACGTTAAATAATAACTAGGGTGTTACAGTTCATTGTGAAAATGTTTGATCAAAGCAATACTCTCGTTTGATTGTATGCAAAGTTTGTTTCCACATTAATTCCGTTGCATAACTCATTCATTTTCATCTTAATTTCAAACGAAAAATACAATCAATACCAAAGTTTTGCGAACTGTTAAAGTTTCAAACGTTGTGATCATAGTGTCCTGTAAAAACAATCATGGGTAACATAGTCAGATCATCTGGACGGATGGTCATCCGATCGGATGGCCATCCGGACATACAATCAGTGAGTGAAGTTTCGTGAACAGTCTTAGTTTCTAGTTAACGGAGACGGTGCAATGGCGCGTTAAACAACGGAAACGTACCAAACCCAGCTCTTCGGTTGGGAACCTCCCCTTTTCGAACCAACGAACTGTTTCTGGTGTGTTTCATGTTTGGACTCGACAAACTATCCGTTCTCCGGTGAAATTCAGTTCCCCAAGCCGGCTTTTGACTAAGAATCGAGTCGAAAGTCGGTCCGAGTCCGATTTCACCCATGTTTTGTATAAAAGTTGAAGAAAAGTTCGAGAATTAGCGTAAAACATGATGTTCACTAGAATCTGAGCCGGAATCGGCAAAACTCCGCCAGATCTTGTGTGAAAGTGCAAGTTTCCTTTAGATTTCGTATGAAAACTGTGAAAATCCTTAAGATCTAGGGTCGTTCTTGTTAATGATGCTCCACAATAGTTTGTACATCAACTGAGCGGAAAACATCTTAAGAAACCCTAAATCAGTGGGTTTTCATGAAAATGTTAAGGTGTTCGTGTGATTTTGTTGAAGAATCATGTCTAGAAGTGATAAATGATTAGAGTTGTACAAGAATCGAAGAGAAGTACTTACAAGTTTTCCTTGAATCGAGTGAAATGTGCCTTGAAAGGACTTGGGAGTGCGTGTGATCGGATGACAGCGAGTGAAAGTGCAAAATGAGCGCACAAGTAGTCTATTTATAGGTGAAAGGGACAACTGAGGTGGTGTAAGTATGCAAGGGTCAAATGAGCGCATAAGTAGTCTATTTATAGAGGCCGTGTCAAAATGGAACCCTCCGAAGAATCCTTTGGAAATTAGAAGCTTCATAGGGCTTGCGGGATACTACAGGAGATTCATTCAAGATTTCTCCAAGATTGCGTCGCCGCTAACTAAGTTAACCCGGAAAGAGGAAAAGTTCATTTGGGGTGCCGAACAAGAAAGAGAGTTTCAAACGCTAAAAGAGAAGTTAACTCAAGCTCCGGTATTAACATTGCCGGATCAAGTCGAAGACTTGGAGGTTTATTCGGATGCCTCACTATCGGGGCTCGGATGCGTTTTGATGCAACAGGGAAAAGTTATAGCTTATGCCTCGAGGCAACTGAAAATACATGAAAAGAAATATCCCACGCACGACCTGTAATTGGCTGCGGTGGTGTTTGCGTTAAAAATATGGAGGCACTATTTATATGGGGTAAAGTGCACCATATTCACCGATCACAAGAGCTTAAAATATTTCTTCGATCAGAATGAGCTAAATATGCGACAAAGGCGATGGTTAGAAACGGTGAAAGATTTTGACTGTGAAATACATTACCACCCCGGAAAGGCAAATGTGGTGGCGGATGCCCTGAGCAGAAAAGCGGATTATATCCCAATACGAGTAAGATCGATGCAGCTTGTTGTGACCTCGGGCATACTTGAACGTATCCGAGAAGCGCAAGTAGAAGCAGTGAAAGAGGAGAACTGGAAGAAGGAAAGAATAATCGGACAGTTAAAAGATTTGTCGGATGGAAATGACGAGTTGAAGACTCGATCCGGAAGAGTATGGGTTCCAAATTCTTATGGGGTTAAGACACTTCTACTCGATGAAGCTCATAAATCCCGATATTCTATTCATCCGGGTGCGCCCAAGATGTACAATGATTTGAAACAAAACTATTGGTGGCCCGGAATGAAGAGGGATGTAGTAAAATACGTGGAGAAGTGCTTGACTTGTTTACAAGTCAAAGCAGAACACCAGAAACCATAAGGAAAACTGCAACCTTTGGAGATCCCGATTTGGAAATGGGAACATATCACTATGGACCTATTGACCAAACTACCTAAAATGATTCGGGGATTCGATGCTATATGGGTGATTGTGGATAGATTAACGAAGAGTGCTCATTTTATTCCTATACGCGAGACATATACTTCGAAAAGGATGTCCGAGGTATATACAAACGAAATAGTGGCACGTCACAGAGTACCGGTATCCATTGTGTCAGATAGAGATACCCGGTTTACTTCAAACTTTTGGAGAGATTTTTAAGAACAAATGGGAACGAAACTTTTCATTAGCACCGCCTACCATCCTCAGACGGATGGGCAGAGTGAAAGAACGATACAACGCTAGAGGATATGTTACGGGCATGTATTATTGACTTCGCCGGAAGTTGGGATGTTTATCTACCCTTGGCCAAATTTTCGTATAATAATAGTTACCATTCAAGCATCGGCATGGCACCTTACGAAATGCTATATGGTAGGAAATGCAGAACCCCGGTGTGTTGGGGTGAAGTGGGACCACGTGAACTGGCCCATAAAGATGTTGTCCAAGCCACTAATGAGAAAATTGAAGTGGTATGAGCCCATTTGAAAGCAGCCCAAGATAGGCAAAAGTCTTATGCCGATAAAAGACGAAGACCAATTGAATTTCAAATAGGCGACATGGTTATGTTAAAGGTTTCCCCATGGAAGGGCGTTATCAGGTTCAGAAAGAGAGGGAAACTAAGCCCGAGGTTTATTGGACCATTTAGAATCATCGAACGGGTTGGCAAGGTAGCTTATCGCCATGAGCTACCGGAAGAGTTGAGTGGAATACATGGCACGTTTCATGTATCGCAGTTACGAAAATGTCTAGCGGAGGAAACAACTTATATCCATTACGACGATACCGAGGTGGATAATAGCCTGAATTATGTGGTAAGGCCAGTGGAGATTTTAGATCGAAAGGTTAAGCACTTGCGAAATAAGCAAATCGATCACGTCAAGATCAAGTGGGAGCATAGGAAGGGTTCGGACACTACATGGGAGTCCGAAGAAGAGATGCGACGTCTCTACCCTACCTTATTCGGTACGTACTTTGGTTTCGGGGACGAAACCCTTTTTAAGGGGGGTGGACTTGTAACACCCCGAAAATGCAAATCGTTTATTTTAAATATAATGCTGATAAATAAACAAGTGACCTAACTAGGATTAAAATAACCTAGTTAGGTAAAAGTCTTTTAGTGACTTATAAATGGGTTAAAAAGTTAAAAACAAGAACCAAATGATAGTTGAGGGGCCAAAGGGGTGTAAATTGAAACTAATATTATTAAAACAAAAATTAAAACTCAAAACACACTTGTGGGCGTGTGTTGAGATCGAACCAGACATGGAGGGGGGGGGGGGCGACAAGGGTTCTTCAAAACCCAAACTTCCGCAAATCTCATAGATTGAAGGTTCAAATTTGATCAAAAACGAAATCCGAGCTAAGATTAATGATCCCCATCGAAAGGAGATCATAAGGTATGCAAAATTTTATAAAAATTCTCTACTTGAAATTCTCATGAGTTTAGAGAATTCGAAATCTGTTAATGCATGTGTGTTATGTAGATGAAATAAGAACATTTAAGTGTCTAGGAGTAAACCCTAGGCAATTACATGTTGAAATCATACCTAATTCTAACAAATTCATGAGCACCATTGTAGGTGGTTAGTGGGTTAAGTAGAACTTGATAAACCCTAGGAAAATTGGGGGTTGTTCTAGTAATATTTGACATGTGTGAAGTGATTTCAGAATTCTAGAGGCTAAAGTTCATGTAAGGTAGTTGATTGATGAAAATTTAGGGCTATATGACAAGTTATGAACTTGACAATATATCGTGTAAATTTCTGCCCTTAAAGTGTTTGCATAAATGCCTCAAAGAAGGCTTAAATCTGAAAATTTAAAGTTAAACAGCATAATTGTGATGTTTCGGAAAAATATGCGAACTATAATTTGAAAAGAGTTCTAAACATACCATGGTTGAACTCTATAAGAAAGGATACCGGAGCTCCAAGCGGACAAGCCGGTGGCAACTTGCGTTTGAAGGGCGTGCTTTGAAGGTATGTAACTTGACCCGTTACATTAAGCAATTGTTATTAAATTATGTATGGTCATATTGTAGAATAGAAGTTGCGTTGAGTGTAGCGACCATGTTCGTTACTTGAATCTGTAGGTTAAGAATTGACAAGTAACCGTTTGGTAGTCATTACATTGGAGGATTCCATAAGATGAGCCAACGGGTCGAATAATGGTGTATGTTGTAGTGTTAGTATTTTAAATAGTTAGCGATGGCGATAACGATCACAAGAGTATGAGGCCATAAGTTTGGTAATGAAGTGCCGGTGATAATAAGCCCCAGAAGTTGGGTAAAAAGCGCCTTATGTTTACTATTACAAAGGTAGCAAAATAAGGGTAACTAAAATGGGTCGAATAATTTCATAGTGATCTTT
Organism: Helianthus tuberosus; assembly: GCA_030545235.1. Classification (NCBI taxonomy): domain Eukaryota; kingdom Viridiplantae; phylum Streptophyta; class Magnoliopsida; order Asterales; family Asteraceae; genus Helianthus; species Helianthus tuberosus. The sequence continues at coordinate 150,131,771 of CM060399.1, forward strand.
AGTCTTCCGGTTCGTAAACTAAATTTTCGGTGTGGAAATCATTATAGCTACGTCGGTATTGAATTTACAGACGTATAGGAAAAAGAATCACCTAAAACGGACTTACGAGTCAAAAGTTATGGTCAATTGAAGTTGAAAATTTGAATTTCCGGAGCTGGCAGCAAATGCAGGTCAAGAATCTGCATCCGCTGGAAAACCATTTCCCTCGCGCCACGCGACAGGATCACATGGATCCGGAGCGATACGCGAGACTCGTCACGCCACGCGAAGACCCATCGCGCCACGCGACAGGGCAAAACTTAATTTTATTTTATTTTATTTTGCATGATTCAATGCTTGGAACTTGTTTTTACACTTCGTATAAATGTCAAAACTAACATATGAAGTTGTTTTGACCTTAGGTGACAAAGGGGACTTTCCGGATGGCGATCAAGCAACATTTTGAAGAACCGAACACAAACCAATCAAGCTTCCGCGTGAATTTAATCTATGTTTAAACAATGTTTTTGGGATGTAAACGAATTACTAATTGTGTTTTGGATGTTTTAACTAGTGGTTAGATGTTGTAAACTGATCACTTAAAACTTTAAAATTTTGTACTAGTGGTCTAATTAATAACTATATTATCTAAAATCATGAATATATAATTAAATTCGTAAGAAATTAGACGGTTGTTACAAGTTGGTAATCAGAGCTCAAGGTTGTCAACAAAGTGTTCGGTTCAAGCTTGATCGATCGTCCGGTAAGAATTAATTAATTATGTTAGTAGATCCTATTTTATGTAAGAAATGAGATGCGAATTAATTTTCATAGGAAGAGCGTGTTAACACACTCAAACCTGGAAAGTGCTCCAAATGTGAACGGTTAAAGCAAGTTACGAACTTGGCTAAACCAAAGCAAATAAAACTATGTTATAAATGAAATGTTTAATGATTGATGTAAACATTTCAGTTTCAAGATGACGGAAAGAAACGATGATGATCCGGTGCCGACAAGCACCGAACAAATGAAAGAGATAATTGCCGAAGAAGTGGGGAAGGCAATTGAAGGTAGTCTATCTGGGTTTATAGACAAAATTCAAAATACGGTGTTATCACTAGTCGAAGAACGAGTCAAAAGGTTGGAAGATAGTGTCAACCTTATGAAAGAGAAATCGGGAGAACGCAAAGGATGTTCGTACAAAGAATTCATGGCGTGTAAACCGCCAATCTACAACGGGGAGGTTGACCCGATAATATGCCAGAGATGGTTAAGCGATGTTGAAGGAGTGTTTGAAAGAACCCATTGTGACGTAAGTGACTTTGTTGCTTACGGAACGGGTCAGTTGAGGGGTCAAGCCAAAGATTGGCGGGACAATAAAAAGAAGGAAATAGGAGCTGAAGCGGCAAGGGTTATGACTTGGGATGAGTTTAAGGTTCCGTTCCTTAAACACCATAGTCCCAAAGCGATTATTAACAGAATCAAGGAAGAATTCATCCAGCTAAGGCAAAAGGGTGAAACAATCGAAAAAATCATGGGCATCTTTATGGATAAGCTGAGATTCTGTGACGAGTTGGTCACCACTGAAGAGCAGAAGATATACTACTATTACAACATGCTGAGTGCTGAATACCGGGAGTTTATGACTCCATCAAAGTACGAAACCCTCACGGGGATTATTAACACCGCCCGGGAGCGAGAAATCGAGTTGAAGAAACAAATTGAGAGGGGCGAGCGAAGGGAACAGGATGTGAATCCGAGCCCTACAAAGAAAGCTCGAACTGTTGAATCGGTAAAGAAGACGGATGTGAAAGGCAGGTCGCCAAATTGCAAGGTGTGTGGAAAGGGGCATAAGGGTGAGTGCCGCTTCAAAGACAAGACGTGTCCAGTATGTGGGAAGACGGGACACACCACATCGTTGTGCCCGGGAAAGGTTTCCGTTTGCTATAAATGTTATCAGCCCGGCCACAAAAAGTCTGAATGCCCAGATTTGGTTGGAAAGAGAGACACTAAAGAATCTCCAACGGAAGCTCCAAAGGCGAAGGCTAGGTCCTTCCAACTTACAGCAGTTGAAGCAAAGACAGAACCCGATGTGGTCTCAGGTATATTCGCAATAAACTCGATCCCTGCACGTGTATTATTTGACACGGGTGCGAATAAATCCTTTATTTCACATGGATTTATTCGACATCCTTCATTTGTATTGACAAAATTACCTATGCCTTTAGAGGTTGAGATAGGAGATAACAAAAGTTTCATAGTTTGTGATGTCTGTCAAAGCTGCAAATTAAGTATCGATGATGAGGAATACTTGATAGATCTAATTCCGATGTCTATGGGAGAGTTTCAAATGGTTGTAGGGATGGATTGGCTATCTCGACACCACGCAAAGGTCGTGTGTTTCCGTAAAGAGATAAAGCTAACATCTCCGAGTGGAAAACACGTCACAATCTATGGCGAAAAGGGAGGCAATCCTATAATATGCTCGATGATGAAAGCTTACAAGCTCATGAGGCATGGATGTAAGGCATTTATGATATACGCGAATGAGCCCGAGAAAGAATTACCGAAGATTGGAGACGTACCCGTGGTACGTGACTTTGAAGATGTATTTCCGGATGATTTACCGGGAATGCCGCCCGAGCGGGAGGTAGAGTTCGGAATTGAATTAGTTCCGGGCGCGAAACCCGTAGCAAAAGCACCATACCGACTTGCACCATCGGAATTACAAGAATTAATGTCGCAGATTCAAGACTTGCTCGATAAAGGATTCATAAGGCCGAGTGTGTCTCCTTGGGGCGCGCCCGTGCTATTCGTGAAAAAGAAGGACGGAAGTGATGCGCGTGAAGTGTTATATATATTAGGTGTATATTTTAAGCCCCTTTAACACTTTTTTAGTCAAGTTTTAAATTTATAAAACACGATATTTACTAACACTAGACACACATATGGGCAAGTGCACCCATCGTGAGCGTAGTATAGTGTTGGTAAAATACCGAGGTCGTCCAAGGACACAAGAGCTTTTAGTACCGGTTTATCCTCAACGTCTAATCAAATAAAAAAGTTTAGAAAAATGATTTTTAAACTAAGAAAAATAAAAACTAACTAAAAATGATGAAAATAAAAATAAAAGAAAAAACAGATAGACAAGATGAATCACTTGGTTCCGACTCGTATCTAGTGTAACCTTTGATTATTTCCGCACTTTTGCACTTTTTAAGAGATTATCTTAGTTATTGTAGTAGGCCCCTCTTTTGAAGGTGACGTTACCCTCACCCCAGTAGTTTGAGTCAGCAAGGATACAATCCTAAAAGGAAGGATACAATCCTAAAAGGGTGGATTATTGGAAGATAATTAATTAAGTTATTAATGCAATTATGGTAGGCCCCTCTTTTGGAGGTGACGTTACCCTCGACTAAGTAGTCTGAGCCAGCAGGGATACAGTCCTAAATAGCCGGGTTATGGTATTAATAGTAGTTAACTTATGAGGGGATCAAAGAGTTTTGACCCCCGCCATCCAATACCGTTAAGTATTGAATGAGGTCCTACTAAATTTGACCCAGGTCCATTGCAGGACCTCTAAACGCTGAACAATGGCAAGACCTTTACCAAACCGTTCCCTTAACCCCCGACCAGGTAGTCAACATACCTCCATATAGACCGTGGAGATATGAATGGTGAAAATCTTTTATTTTATATAGACAGTAAAATAATGTCAAGACACCACGGACAAACGATAAGGAAAGATCACCTTCAACATAAGAAACTAGTTATTAAAGTCATTAATACAAAACCAAGTAAAAAGTGCGAAAAGATTAAAAATAAAAAGTATTACACTAGACACTTTGTCTTCACCAAGTGATGTAAGAGACTTAGGCAAACATGGCCTTGATTGTCAAGAACTCTTACGATCAATCTTGGATCCCGAGACGACTCACACACTCTATGATGGACAATGGATGATGGTGGTGGATGATGGTGTTATGGTGGTGGTGGGTGGTGGGTGAAGTGTGAGAGAGGTGGTGTGCCAAGGGATGGTTTGAGCTTGAGCCAAGCACTCCTATTTATAGGCTGAACAGAAGCTCGGGCATGGCCCCGTGTCCAGTGGGCACGACCCCGTGTCCACATCCTTCTCTTTCTTCATTTAATGCAGCTTGTCTTATTAGTTGACCACGCCCCCGTGTCCGCTGAGCACGACCCCGTGTGCAGAAGAATCTTTGTACTATGAAGATTTGCCTAGATTATGCGAATCTTATAGTTGACCACGGCCCCGTGTCCGCTGAGCACGGCCCCGTGGTGGGCAATAGAAGCTTCTACAACTTTGTCTTTTCTGCTGACACTTGGGCACGCCCCCGTGCTGGCTGAGCACGGGGCGTGTTCAGTCTTCTGTCTTCTTGTTTTGCTTGGGAAGATGCTGTTGTGGGGTCGGGCATGTCACGTCTTGTTCCTTTTCTTATATTTATGTTAGATTTTGATGTCTTTTTGTTTCTTTTGTTAATTTGAGCTCATTTAATCCTGAAAATACAAAAGGAAGACAAAAGCACACTTTTTCCAACATTAGTACTAAAAAAGGGTTAGTTTTATGCCACAATTGATGAAATTTATATGTTGCATTTTGCACACATCAGAAGCATGCGCATGTGTATTGATTATCGGGAGTTAAATAAACTCACGGTAAAGAATCGATACCCGCTTCCGAGAATAGACGATCTATTCTACCAATTACAAGGTGCGAACTGGTTTTCAACAATTGACCTTAGATCAGGGTATCACCAACTAAGATTCAAGGAGGAGGATGTACCGAAGATGGCTTTCCGCACGAGATACGGACATTACGAGTTCCTCGTAATGTCATTCGGGCTGACCAATGCACCTGCGGCCTTCATGGATGTTTGGATTGAACCCTATCAGAGGAACAGATAACTAAAGCCAAAAATGGATCAGAGTAGTGGATCCAGAATAAGCAGATGTTATGTATACAAGTCTCTCCCCTTGAAAGTGGTTTCAACATCTGTTGACCTCCTATCTACTGATCGGTACAACTGTTGACCTACAACTGCTGATCAAGTCAAAGACTGATGAAGACTAAAGCCCTGCTGTTCAATCTACTGCCTTGAGTCAAGTACTGTTGGGTTATATCAAGTGCTGTTGGGTTCACATCAGTGGAAGGATTCAGCAGTAGTTTAGTGTGTCTTTATGTAATGAATTGTATAACAGTTGTTAGCATAGCAGTACTTGTATAGATCAGAGGTTAGAGTTTCTTAGGAGGTTAAATGTCACTTTCATGGTGACGTCAGCAAAGATGTCACAGTGGTTTGTCCGTGCCTATAAATAGAACAGTACCCTGTACTGTTCTATTAGCTCTTCACCATCTTTCTTCCTGTACGAATAAATCATTCTGAGCTCAGGCTGAGGGGGAGTTTTGTTACATACATGCAAGTGTAATCGGTGTTTGGAATAAATTTAAGCATTCAGTTCGTTGTTGAAAATGTGTGTTTAAAGCAATTCTCCTGTTTGATTGTGAAAAGTTTGTTTCCATTAATATTCCGCTGCACATCTCTTTCATTGTTCATCTTAATTCAAACGTTAAACACAATCAAAATCAAACTCAAATCCTAACAATGGACCTCATGAACCGGGTTTGCAAGCCGATGTTGGATAAATCAGTAATCGTGTTTATTGACGATATTCTGGTATACTCGAAAGGTGAAGCAGAACATGCACGCCACTTACAAGAGGTGCTAGAGACACTCAGGCAAGAAAAGATGTATGCGAAATTCTCAAAATGTGCCTTCTGGTTGCGAGAGGTGCAGTTCCTCGGCCATATCATAAGCGCCGATGGAATATTGGTAGATCCTTCAAATATAGAGGCCATGTCAAAATGGAGCCCTCCGAAGAATCCTTCAGAAATTAGAAGCTTCATAGGGCTTGCGGGATACTATAGGAGATTCATTCAAGATTTCTCCAAGATTGCGTCGCCGCTAACTAAGTTAACCCGGAAAGAGGAAAAGTTCATTTGGGGTGCCGAACAAGAAAGAGCGTTTCAAACGCTAAAAGAGAAGTTAACTCAAGCTCCGGTATTAACATTGACGGATCGAGTCGAAGACTTGGTGGTTTATTCGGATGCCTCACTATCGGGGCTCGGATGCGTTTTGATGCAACAGGGCAAAGTTATAGCTTATGCCTCAAGGCAACTGAAAATATATGAAAAGAAATATCCCACGCACGACCTGGAATTGGCTGCGGTGGTGTTTGCGTTAAAAATATGGAGGCACTATTTATATGTAGTAAAGTGCACCATATTCACCGATCACAAGAGCTTAAAATATTTCTTCGATCAGAAGGAGCTAAATATGCGACAAAGGCGATAGTTAGAAACGGTGAAAGATTTTGACTGTGAAATACATTACCACCCCGGAAAGGCATATGTGGTGGCGGATGCCCTAAGCAGAAAAGCGGATTATGTCCCAATACGAGTAAGGTCGATGCAGCTTGTTGTGACCTCGGGCATACTTGAACGTATCCGAGAAGCGCAAGTAGAAGCAGTGAAAGAGGAGAACTGGAAGAAGGAAAGAATAATCGGACAGTTAAAAGATTTATCGGATGGAAATGACGGGTTGAAAACTCGATCCGGAAGAGTATGGGTTCCAAATTCTTGTGGGGTTAAGACACTTCTACTCGATGAAGCTCATAAATCCCGATATTCTATTCATCCGGGTGCGACCAAGATGTACAATGATTTGAAACAAAACTATTGGTGGCCCGGAATGAAGAGGGATGTAGTAAAATACGTGGAGAAGTGCTTGACTTGTTTACAAGTCAAAGCAGAACACCAGAAACCATATGGAAAACTGCAACCTTTGGAGATCCCGATTTGGAAATGGGAACATATCACTATGGACCTATTGACCAAACTACCTAAAACGATTCGGGGATTCGATGCTATATGGGTGATTGTGGATAGATTAACGAAGAGTGCTCATTTTATTCCTATACGCGAGACATATACTTCGAAAAGGATGTCCGAGGTATATACAAACGAAATAGTGGCACGTCACAGAGTACCGGTATCCATTGTGTCAGATAGAGATACCCGGTTTACTTCAAACTTTTGGAGAGATTTTTAAGAACAAATGGGAACGAAACTTTTCATTAGCACCGCCTACCATCCTCAAACGGATGGGCAGAGTGAAAGAACGATACAAACGCTAGAGGATATGTTACGGGCATGTATTATTGACTTCGGCGGAAGTTGGGATGTTTATCTACCCTTGGCCAAATTTTCGTATAATAATAGTTACCATTCAAGCATCGGCATGGCACCTTACGAAATGCTATATGGTAGGAAATGCAGAACCCCGGTGTGTTGGGGTGAAGTGGGACCACGTGAACTGGCCCATAAAGATGTTGTCCAAGCCACTAATGAGAAAATTGAAGTGGTACGAGCCCATTTGAAAGCAGCCCAAGATAGGCAAAAGTCTTATGCCGATAAAAGACGAAGACCGATTGAATTTCAAATAGGCGACATGGTTATGTTAAAGGTTTCCCAATGGAAGGGCGTTATCAGGTTCAGAAAGAGAGGGAAACTAAGCCCGAGGTTTATTGGACCATTTAGAATCATCGAACGGGTTGGCAAGGTAGCTTATCGCCTTGAGCAACCAGAAGAGTTGAGTGGAATACATGGCACGTTTCATGTATCGCAGTTACGAAAATGTCTAGCGGAGGAAACAGCTTATATCCATTACGACGATATCGAGGTGGATAATAGCCTGAATTATGCGGTATGGCCATTGGAGATTTTAGATCGAAAGGTTAAGCACTTGCGAAATAAGCAAATCGATCAGGTCAAGATCAAGTGGGAGCATAGGAAGGGTTCGGACACTACATGGGAGTCCGAAGAAGAGATGCGGCATCTCTACCCTACCTTATTCGGTACGTACTTTGGTTTCGGGGACGAAACCCTTTTTAAGGGGGGTGGACTTGTAACACCCCGAAAATGCAAATCGTTTATTTTAAATATAATGCTGATAAATAAACAAGTGAACTAACTAGGATTAAAATAACCTAGTTAGGTAAAAGTCTTTAGTGACTTATAAATGGGTTAAAAAGCTAAAAACAAGAACCAAATGATAGTTGAGGGGCCAAAGGGGTGTAAATTGAAACTAATATTATTAAAACAAAAATTAAAACTCAAAACACACTTGTGGGCGTGTGTTGAGATCGAACCAGACAAGGGGGGCGACCAGGGTTCTTCAAAACCCAAACTTCCACAAATCTCATAGATTGAAGGTTCAAATCTGATAAAAAACGAAATCCGAGCTAAGATTAATGATCCGCATCGAAAGGAGATCATAAGGTATGCAAAATTTTATAAAAATTCTCTACTTGAAATTCTCATGAGTTTAGAGAATCGAAATCTGTTAATGCATGTGTGTTATGTTGATGAAATAAGAACATTTAAGTGTCTAGGAGTAAACCCTAGGCAATTACATGTTGAAATCATACCTAATTCTAACAAATTCATGAACACCATTGTAGGTGGTTAGTGGGTTAAGTAGAACTTGATAAACCCTAGGAAAATTGGGGGTTGTTCTAGTAATATTTGACATGTGTGAAGTGATTTTCAGAATTCTAGAGGCTAAAGTTCATGTAAGGTAGTTGATTGATGAAAATTTAGGGCTATATGACAAGTTATAAACTTGACAATATATCGTGTAAATTTATGCCCTTAAAGTGTTTGCATAAATGCCTCAGAGAAGGCTTAAATCTGAAAATTTAAAGTTAAACAGCATAATTGTGATGTTTCGATAAAATATGCAAACTATGATTTGAAAAGAGTTCTAAACATGCCATGGTTGAACTCTATAGGAAAGGATACCAGAGCGCCAAGCGGACAAGCCGGTATGTAACTTGACCTGTTACATTAAGCAATTGTTATTAAATTATGTATGGTCACATTGTAGAATAGAAGTTGCGTTGATTGTAGCGACCATGTTCGTTACTTGAATCCGTAGGTTAAGAACTGACAAGTAACCGTTTGGTAGTCATTACATTGGAGGATTCCATAAGATGAGGCAACGAATCGAATAATGGTGTATGTTGTAGTGTTAGTATTTTAAATAGTTAGCGATGGCGATAACGATCACAAGAGTACGAGGCCATAAGTTTGGTAATGAAGTGCCGGTGATAATAAGCCCCGGAAGTTGGGTAAAAAGCGCCTTATGTTTACTATTACAAAGGTAGCAAAATAAGGGTAACTAAAATGGGTCGAATAATTGTATAGTGATCTTTAGTCTTCCAGTTCGTAAACCAAATTTTCGGTGTGGAAATCATTATAGCTACGTCGGTATTGAATATACAGACGTATAGGAAAAAGAATCACCTAAAACGGACTTACGAGTCAAAAGTTATGGTCAATTGAAGTTGAAAATCTGAATTTCCGGAGCTGGCAGCAAATGCAGGTCAAGAATCTGCATCCGCTGGAAAACCATTTCCCTCGCACCACGCGACAGGATCACATGGATCCTGCGTGACACGCGAGACTCGTCGCGCCACGTGAAGACCCATCGCGCCACGCGACAGGGCAAAACTTAATTTTATTTTATTTTGCATGATTCAATGCTTGGAACTTGTTTTTACACTTCGTATAAATGTCAAAACTAACATATGAAGTTGTTTTGACCTTAGGTGACAAAGGGGACTTTCCGGATGGCGATCAAGCAACATTTTGAAGAACCGAACACAAACCAATCAAGCTTCCGCGTGAATTTAATCTATGTTTAAACAATGTTTTTGGGATGTAAACGAATTACTAATTGTGTTTTGGATGTTTTAACTAGTGGTTAGATGTTGTAAATTGATCACTTAAAACTTTAAAATTTTGTACTAGTGGTCTAACTAATCACTTTATTATCTAAAATCATGAATATATAATTGAATTTGTAAGAAATTAGACGGTTGTTACACATAAGTTTCCTATAAGTCCTTCCACACCTCAGAAGCTAGCTTAGAATACACATGACCAAGATACAGTTCTCCAGACACATAATTTAAGCTCCAAGTAAGAACAATTGAGTTACACCTATCCCACTGTCTACCTAATACTTCATCAGTAGTACACCTACGACATGAACCATCAATAAACCCAATTTTATTCTTAACTCGTAAAGCTAAATTCATAGAGTTTGCCCAAACCGTATAATTTTCTATCCCTTTAAGTTTAACAGTAACAATAGTCAGATTTGCACAATCACTAGGATGCAGAAACAAAAGGTCACCAGCATCAATCTTGCTAACCAGAGTAGCACTAGTGGAAGTCATAGTATTAGTAGTAGTAATCAAAACATCATCACCATCCATAACAAACAATCAAGAAACAAATAGAACAAAATAAAAACAGAACAATCACAAAGAATAATGACCAACAGAATAAAAAACATAATAGTCACAAATAATAATGACCAACGAAACCAGGACAGCGGTCCGATCAGAGGTTCGTCACTCAAAAGGTGCCTTCGCAGACAATATCTAAGAAGCTATAGACACAGAAGACCAAACAAAAAACAAATGCAACAGAGTGAACCCTCTTTGTATCCCAATAATCAAACCGGTCTTACTAAACCCGGTATCAATATGCCTAGACACACGGACACACTGATGCAACAAATAAAGAACAAGAAAAAGATAGAACAATCTCACAGCGAGTACGTATAACTCCAGCAAATCAGACTTGTAACCTTCACTTAGGGTTACAAGCACCTGATTAGAAGATAAACACACTAGTTCTGTTGGTTTGCCATATAAAAGATACCAACGAGAACCTCTTCAAGAACACCAGAAAACCCTAGAAATTAGGGTTTCAATCTCCATAGAAGCATAAACTCCAAGAAGACAAGTAACACCAGATCTGGAATCAGCAGAACCAACCAGAACTACCAAGACTCCAACACTCACCAGAAAACACCCGAATCAAGCCGGATATGAGACAAAACCCTTGAACACAACGGAAGATGATAACCCCAAGAGCACCTAGTGCTCTGATACCATGTCAAATACACAGTATCAAGAAGGATAAAAACACTTTATTACTAAACCAATCGACACAGATTCACCGACAAAGATACAAGTAACAATCAACACAGATTGCAATAAAAACGAATACAACTCTCAACCTATGCAGATCATCAATATGATGATCTGCTCTAAAGATTGATCAGAAAGACCAACCAAACAACTCTCGAAACTCACACGGTTGTAGAAACCCTAGGTTGCAGAAATTTCTAGAGAGAGAAAGTAATAAGAGAAGATGAGAAGTTAAGAATGATGAATGATCCCAATGCTCCAAGACACCTAATATTAAAGCCGGACAAAAGACTTTTGTCCCACGCGTAATAAGCCCATCACTCAGCAAAGCACATCGGTACAAATGAGAGACCAATAAGCCCAGTCTTCAAGCAACCCAATATTAATAATGAAAATAGAAAAACAAAATATCAGAAACTGTTATGAATATATTTATTATTAATGTGGTTATCAACACCAAAAATAGATTAGCTTTCTCTCCAAGTTTTGTACACCTTTATATACCACTATTGTATCTCATTGTAAAACGCACCTCAATCAATAAGATCAATCTCTTTCTCCATATTGTTCTTTATGTTCCTTTTGCTATTAGGCTAGTTTCACAACACGTTATCAGCACTTTGCTCTTTAATAATTTATTTTTGAAGATTCAAGTTTTTTTCCTGTGACGAGCTTCAAAGAATCCATGGAAGCGCTCACCGTCGTTGGAATTTTGGAAATTCATTCCGTTGATCATGCGAAAAAAAAAGAAACTGCCCCACAAACCAGGTAACCGACTCTTTAATTTTGTAGGAATTTTGGATAGTCCAAACCTTTTGATTTATTAATTAATTCTTTAGGAAAAAAATCAACATAAACTGCCTATTGGTGAACTATAAGTGCAATTGTTTTTGAAGAGAATTCCTTATATTAATTAAATTGCTAGTATGTATATGGTTGGATTGAAACTATTGACGGTTATATTATGCCAATTCTCAAAAGAAAACTCACCATTATTGTTGGTGGTTAAATCGGACCTAAGTCAAAAAGTTTTTGTTGCATAACTGTATTTAACTAATATTCACATTATTTGATTTATTTTCTAATTTCTTTTAGATCATAACGCTAACAATATTATGCTTAAAAATAACAGATTATGTGACATAATTTTGATTCGTTATTATCATATAAATATAAATTTAAATCATATGCTTGAATATTAATTAAATGGGACCATAGTAAATGCTATTTAGCTATAGATTTTTAACTAACAACTGAAAATCTACAAATTTAAATTTAACTAAAATTAGAACTTTGCAAATTTAGATCAAGCATATAGAATTTTAAGTAATATTAAAACTTTGCGATATATGCTATAATTTTAAATTATAGTTTGAATCGTTGTGATCATCCTACAGATTTTTTATGTTTTTTAAAGATTTGTATGGTCATTCAAATCATACGACAATGTATATTATGCCATAAATCATATGCTTGATCATACTTTATTTAAAATTCAAATTGTTATGATCTCAACTAATCGGATTAAAAGGTATTAATTGTTATATATAATCCCTAACTAATTGGATTGTTCCTTGTTTAGTTTATAGACTTTTGTTTTTTGAATGTCTGCATCATATAACTTATATAACTTATAGCATATTATTTCATTACTAGTTAAAAGATGGGAAATAATTATAACATAATAATAACTAGACTATTATTTATAGTTAAAGTTGTATTTGGCCATGTTTATTTAAACGATTGAAGTATAATACAAACTATGATAGTCATGTTTTAACACCGGTTCTAAAGATATTAGTATTGTAACTTTATCAATTGTTAAATGGTTTCTTTCTGTTAGAATTTAGAGTAATCTAAATTGCAATGTTTGCTATTAATTTTTATTTGATTTTGTTACTATACAATGCATGAGATAGCTGGTGGTTTCACCTTTAAACAAACCATATGTTTGTGTTAGTTAAGTAAATTGATAGATGATGAACCTTATGTTTAATGTCATTGTTTTTACCATCTTGGAGTCTAGAGATAAAGTTAGACACATTCGATCATTCGAAGATCCTTCATTCGATCGATCATGACAAATCTATATAAGGTCTAGGGATGGCAATCAAACCCGAACCCGCTGGGTAAACCGTAAACCGGAAACCCGACACATTTGGGATGGGTTTGGGGTCGGTTAATCGGGTTTGGGACGGGTTTGGGAATAGTTTTTATTTTTTTCGCGGGTTTGGGACGGGTTTGGGATTTAGTGATATACCCGTTTACCCGACCCAATTACCCGATAAAGTGTACCCGTTTACCCGATTGTACATCCGATATAATTTCTTTTATTTTATTAAATATGTATATATATGATACATCCATTATTTACACATATAGGTATTCTATTCCATATACGTTGTAGTTATTTGACATATATTTTTATAATGACAATACAAAATGTAACTGGTTAGTAGTTACCCGATAGATACCCAATGGGTTTTGAGATGAGTATACCTAACGAGTAATCTTTTTAAATTAACGGGTTTACCCGAAACCCGCGGGTATACCCGATGGGTATTTACCCGCTAGAAACCCGACGGATTTTGGGACGGGTTTGGGACAAGCTTATCTAACCGGGTTTGGGTTTGGGATTACCTAAACCCGACCCATTGCCATCCCTAATAAGGTCGTAAGATTTAAGACCAATAAATCATACATGACTCGATTATGTAATTACTTCTCAATATATATTATGTGGTGAGAAGATTAATTAAATGGAAAAATCAGATAAAGTAATCTCATTTGTCACACTTGGGGTATGCTCCTGAAGCAGCAGTACCATTGGAGAGTACAAAAAGTATGAAATGATTCTACATTTGTGTGACCAAGTAATGAATAAAAGCTATAAAGCTTGTTTCGGTTCGACTACATTCTTTGATGTGAATGTCACTTTATATTGAATGATGTAAAGATAACGATCATGGAGAGAATATTATGATGATGAGGTCGATCATGAGAATTGTAATGATGTTAATAATGAGATTGACCACTAGAAGTTGCAAATTAAGGGAGTGGCTATATGATAATAAAATGTGAAAAGCATGAAAGTGATATAACTTGATAGTGTGAAACGATAACACTAAATTCTCTCATATAATGCATATACGATCATAATCTAAAAGTTTATGGATCACGACTAGTTGACTAATTGGCATGACCGATTAGACCACATCGAGTCAATGATGATGTGCAACGTATTGAACAACTAGAGAATTCTTCAAGTTGGTAATTTTTTTTGAACGGCCAACAAACTCAATCCCGAGCACTCTAGAGCACCCACTGGACAAACGGAGTACTCCGAGAGTAACCCGAGTCCACCACCAATTCCGGGGAAAACCCGGTAACCCACCCGCCCGTAGGCACGACGATGAAATTACTGGTAAAACCCGTTTGGCTCAAAGATCCAACCCAGGTTTCCCTGGGTCTCCTATCATTGCCCACCAATGCCTCACTCTGCACCAAGTGGGAGTCGAACCTGCATCTCTCAAGAGAAATGCAAGCCCTCCACCACTTGATCTAGAGATCATTGGCCTTCAAGTTGGTAATTAGCATGTAATATTTTCTCTTAAGGGAAGTTAAATATAAGCCAACAAAAGTAGGGTGTGAATCCCTGAAATATTGTAACATTCCCAAAAATTTTATTTATATAAAATATATAAAAACTTATGTTATTAAAAGGATACATCATGGGTAAGTTGACCAATGGAAATATGAGGTATTTTGGGCAAGCGTAGGAACCATTTAATAATTAAATTATAAAACACAATATTTTAGAAGTTATAAGCGCCAAATGAGTGAAGCAGTTAAATTAATTATAATATATAAATTAATAAAATAATAATAAATATATCACTTAAATAAAGTGATCGTAAATTTTTGAATAAAATAATCATACTAACATTTGAAAGTTGTTTTTTTTGAATGCATGTATGAACTTTAATATATATATATGTGTCTTTAAGAAATGAAAATCTAAACAAAAAAATTACGTGGATGCATGACTTTGCGTCCAAGCAATTGAGAAAAGGCTATAAATAGAAGGATCACATTTCAAACTTTCGTTGTTCATTTTGTAGCTATCTCAATCCCTCTCTACCTCTCGCAATCTCTAAATATCAGAGTTCTATTTTCTTTAGTATATCACCTATAGTAATAAAGCCTTATCCCGGTTTAAGTGTTTTAACCCTGGTCACTGATGCCCTGTCCGACTGACGTAGGGCCCCGTAACGTATGTCAAGGCTCTGCCTAAATTCGTTGGGGTTCTGTCTCGTGACGTAGGGATAAAGTGGAATTGAGTTACTATACTTAATGTAAGTACACTATATATTTTATTAAATAATCCAGGAGTTGTACCAAGATATATCAACCCTCCAAAATATTTCTGACACCCCTAATATATTTAAGATACCCCTATATATTTTTAAATACACCCCGTATGTAAAAACCGAGCCCGAAATACAATATAGCATTAAAAATAAATGAAAAACAAGAAAAGTTAAGTTGAGGTGGGCCGCGTAAGGTACCCCATAACCCTTACGCGGGCCGCGAGAGGCTATAAAGGTGGCGCAGCCCGGTGCGGCCACGTGGCCCAACACCCGGCAAGTCTATAAGCTGACCCAGCCCAGCTACGTTTGACCTGGGGTCAACGGGGGCCGCGTATACCTTGTTCTACCATTACGCGGACCGCGAGAGGACCAAATATCAGCACTATATATAGAAGGCCTCGGATCTTCAGTTGAATTCGTTCATAAATATTTCCTTTCTCTCAAATCTGAAGTATAGGCATTATACACGGGTATAATACCCCCTAAATAACGAAGTTCTGCTCCGTTGTAAGTATTATAACCCCTGGATACGTATTAGATACGCTGCCCGATTGATATAGGGTTCCGTAACGGCTGTCGTGGTTCTGCCCGACGTAGTCGTTGGAATGCCGTCTCGGGGAGGGTATTACTAATGTTAAAATGGGTTATTATACTAACACATGTTCATTGTTTATTTAATTAGATTATAACCAGGAAGTCACAAAGGAAAGCCCTATAATAGCAATGTGAGTTTATCCTCTTTTTGTTAATCTTTTTGTAATATTTTACAAAACCTTAATTGTTTTACAATGTGATTAAGCGGTGATTGAGTCTTTGTAGTTCTTCAATTACTGTCGGTATGTTGGGGTTTTGTATACAAAATTTACTACACTGTGAGTAATAAGTCGGGATGACAGTACGTTACCATTGGACAACGAGTTAGCCAATGTGTAATATGACCCACAAGTCAGGATTGACAGTACCGAATGAGTAATTGTGTAGAAATAAACAATGTGATCGCTCTCAATACTGTTTACATTAAATTAATGTTTCTTGATTAAACTGGGATTCACTCACCAGTATTTCCTGCTGATAAAATGTTTTAAACACGTGTTTCAGGTAACTTAGTGTGAAGCCAATAAAAGCCAGCTGGAGAGCACTGGAGGCTTGGAAAAGTGGCAATAAAGTTACCTAAAATAAAATAGATGTTTTTATTAAATAAAATAGGATTTATTCCTATAAAAATGTATGTACTGCAAACTTGGGTTTTATCCCATGTGTTTAATATTATGAAAATGTGGTATTTTACTCTGATAAAATATTTCCTAACTACGGTCCTGATGAAAAATTCCGCTGCCAAATTAGACAATACGCGATACCACCGAAATTGGCTCGCGGCCGCCCGTTCCCGGGAATTAGGGATCGGGGGTTGTGACAAATATTCTGGAAATGATTGAAGGATATAAATATTCAACATGATACCATTTAGTAATTAAAATCGATGCATCGTCTAAATGGTTATCAAATACACAACTTAAGAATTGTGTGATTTATGGCTTAGCTAATGATATAGCAAGTACATTATTCCAGATTGGTATATTTATTTTGGTAATAATAGTGAATTCAATTCCGAAGTTATTAATGATTATTGGAATAAATGTTGAACTTCATATAACTTATGTTTATACAAGAATTGCTTTGTTGAAACGATCACTAAACGTTTACAGTTGATTGCAAAGCCAATGATCATAAGAGCAATAGTTCATATTTGTATTTGTATTTTGGTACATGTGTTTTTACATGTACAACATTAATTCATATCAAGCCAATATGTCATCATACTTCCCCCGTTATAGTTGGTTTTTGGTCAGGAATCACATACGTCCCTTCTAAGATTTTGGTTGTGCGGTATATATAATATTGATCCACCACCTGCACAATGTTGGGACCTTAAAAGGTGGTTGGGAATATATGATAACGAATAGAGCCTTTCACGAGATATTTATTTATGGCTCAGTTAATTGATATCCATCTAAATGGATTAACATTCCCAACATCAGGGGGAGATAAAAAGCAGTTGGAAAAAAATGAGTTGGTATGAAGTATTATTGATCCTCAAAAATAAAAGAGTGAACCAGAAGTTCAAAGAATAACTCATTTACAAATATTAGCGAATATATTACCAGACGCATTCACTGACCTTAAAAAGGTGACTGTGTCACATATACCAACTGTTAATGCTCCAATTAAGATGAGTGTCCCAGAAGGACAATCACCAAATTTTTGTAATGAGTCTATTACACGTCTGAAGCGTGGTAGACCAGTCGATTCCAATAATAAAATTCCTCAAAAGTTGGAGCAACTAATTAAGATGGTCAAGTTGAGGTTATATTAAAAAGGTCTCCTGAAGAGACAATAGACATGATGGTTCAAGAAGAACCTCAGGTACCTGAAACTAATGAGATCTCGATAAGGTGTATCATGTCTAAGATATATATGGAATCGAAATAAAAATCGACGTCGTTATACTTTTGTATATAATCTAGCGCATGAAATGATTAAATGATGAGGATCAAGATTTGAGATTTACCTATTAACGTAAACATAGAAATGATTGGCCAAAGTGGAAAGACGCAAATAAGGCAAAGTTGAATTCTCTATTGACATGGAAAGTATCTGGACCAACAGTCCATACAACTAAAGTTGTAAAATATGTTGGATATAAACGGGTCTTTTATGTGAATTATAACCACTGGGTCTTGGCTCAGTGGCCACCGACACCCATTTAGTGTCTCTTGAGGCCTCCCATTACGTGGAGGTCGCGGGTTCGAATCCTGGTTACTTCAGGCTCTTCAATCCAATCAAGTTGGCAAGGGTATTTACCGCTAGGGATCGTTGCCGGGTCGTGAATTGGGAAGGGAGATCCCTTCCGCGGCTAAGGATACCGTGCAACTATCCTTTTTTTATGTGAATTATGTGAAAATTAAGTTGAGCGATATAAGGAAAAATTGGTGGCACAAGAATTTTCGCAAATACCTATGATTAATTATGAGGAAACGTATTCTCCAGTGGTGGATGCATTGACTTTCCAATATTTTATTAGTCTGGTAATATAAAGAGAGAATTGATATGCGTCTTATGAATGTTATGTATCACTTTATACTAAAAGTTTACATGAAAGTCCTGAAGGATTAAATTATGTAAGTCATGTAAAGTAAGTTCTCGAGAACAATGTGATCATTTATACATATTCGGATTTGAACAGGTTATGATTATTTTACATGTTGGATATAATTGGAACTCCTGATGAGTTTCTAAAGCAATCGAGTGCTTAAAAGGTTAATTGAAACATCTTAACGATGTAATACTTGTGCACCAAGAAACATACAAAGAAAACTTGTACCCGGTGATTGTGATATCTCAATAAATAGTGTACACGCATAGTACAATATGGATTTCAGAGATAAAAGCAAGTGTTCATGACATTTTTGCATATGATATAGATATCTATGTGTTAAATGGGCAAATTTTATGTAGCAAAACTTCTAAAGAGTGAAAGCACATGCATATTTGGATAAGATGGAACAAATTCCCTCATGGATTGATAATGCTAGAAGCATTGATGTCAAAACCTCAAGAACATACTATATGAAGTTGACAAAATATGTATGAGCTAAAATAGTCGAGTCGAGTGTTGTACAACTCGAGATATTCGCATAAAGAGGGATATAAGTTTGATTAAATTAGCCATGTTTTATCAACATTCTACTTTTAAAAGTTCACTATAATCGCAGTTTACAGTGATGATGTTTAGGCATCATCGAGAGAAATTGTCGAGCTTTTAGAGGGGGAATTTTTTAATGACCTTGGCACGATCTAATTATTACTTGAACTGCAGTTCGAGTATATATGTAATTATATTTTATCAATCCCTCAAGTATATATAGAAGATGATGTTGGGATATTTTAGTATGGACATAGTTGAACCTTAAAGTATGTTAAAGGTTGTTAAGTCATTTGTTATAAGAAATGCCTATTATCATCTCCTACCAAAGTAGAGATTCTCATTCTAGAAGTACCATCATTAAATGCATGTGTGCACTAAAATGTTTTGCTAGCTATGTATGGTTATAATATCTTTCACTTGAGCTTATTGTCATGATATAACCTTTGTCAAGTGAAGAGATATTGGAATGAGTTCAACGAAATATTTCAGGTATAAACGATATTTGATTATATTTTACTAACGCATCAAAACAAGTTCGGTTAGTCTTGTAGATGTAGGAATGTAACTAAACACAGTCATGGACATATGATATTTTTTGGAAGGAGGAACCTAAAGTCTTGTTAGAAGATTATACAACATTGCTCGATATAAAGGATTGCACATTAAGGGATCGAGCGACAAATCATTGACTACAAAAGCTTTGATCAACTTTCAAGGAAGATGAGCACACGTCACTTAAATGATACATGTTAAAATGAGGGGGAAACTTATTTAAGTTGCACTTTTTTTCCCTTCACTAAGTTTTGTCCCATTGGGTTTTCTTAGTAAGGTTTTTAATGAGCCAACATACCTGATCTAGAAGTATCAGGGGGACTAATGCGCATTACACGCTGCACTCTTTTTCCCTTAGCTATGGTTTTGTCCCATCGGGTTTTCCTAGCAAAGTTTTTAACGAGGTAGCATGAAGCGTATTATGTTGATAACCAAGGGAAAGTGTTATGAATATATTTATTATTAATGTGGTTATCAACACCAAAAATAGATTAGTTTTCTCTCCAAGTTTTGTACACATTTATATATCACTATTGTATCTCATTGTAAAACACACCTCAATCAATAAGATCAATCTCTTTCTCCATATTGTTATTTATGGTCCTTTTGCTATTAGGCTAGTTTCACAACAGAAACATATATAAAAATAAAGAATAAACCATATTGAATTGGGATAAATAGAATAGAATATTAATTTTAACAATTGGGTTGTGGGCCAAGGTTCCGATTTATACCAACTAGGATATGTTAAAGGAAATGAATCAATGATGGACCATATAGAAAGCCTTGGTGTCACAAAGAAAGGTAAGAAAATGACTCATCGCATTGCTTTGGAAACTGTTTGGAGTTATGGCTGGCTAGAAACGACCGAATATTTAATCAAAGGAGGGTGGAGGTAAGCACTGTGGTGGAGGGCATTAGGGAGCTATCCTTTTTCTGGGTGTCAGCTAGAGCAAATGGTGAAGGCGTGAATTGGGCTCAATGGAGTGAATCACTGGATGCCGGGTAATACAGACAATGTTTGGGTGGTAATGTTTTGTGTAATTTTCAAATTTCATATGTATTTGTAATATGTCAAGCATCTTGCTGGTTGGTTTATTGAACGAATGCTTAGCTTGGTTGTTATAAAATATAATCCTAACTTTTTTTCCACGAAATGATCTATGTTCTAAGAATCTCCATACACCTTGACCATTATAACTCATTTGTCATATTTGACCTTTTTATGGTTTATACTGATCGATTACAAATAACTAAAAGGGTTGTAATCGTCTAACTCTAGTATACTTTTGTTTAACTTATCAAACTTGTATTCTAAGTCCATTAATGATTGTCATCTTGTTAGGGAAGTACGAGATGGCGAACATCCTATATATGGTAAACTGTGTTTGGCTCGAATATACCAAACTAGGGACATGTAAATTGGATCTATTATTTACAAACATGGACACCCGATAAGATAGTATGGTATCATGTGCCTCAAAGACATGCATTTGCCTATACCTTGGATGTGCCCATCACATACAATGTTTTGTCCCTTTACAAAGGTCGTTTAGGACTCTATTTCTTCATAGCTTTATATCCTACTTTTTTTTCTTTTGCTTTTAAAACCTATATTTTCGAAGACATTGTGCAATAAATTAAAAAAAATATTAGATTTGATTTGACAGACATAAAAACACAAGAATATGGCAATGCGTTTATTATAAAAGGCAAACATCAAGTCCTTCAAGTATGATTTATTTTTTAAATAAATTTGTTTGGTTTGTAGTAATGAGCAATGTTTTCAGAATCGGACAGGACGTCGAACAGGTCTTCTTACCGGTTCAATGGTCTGACCGGTCGTACCGGACGTAAGAACCGGATGGTATCGTAAATATTATAAAAATAAATAGGGTTAAATTTGAAAAAAAAAACTATATAAAAACCGGTCCAACCCTTCCAAAAACCGGTCCGACTAGCCGGTTTCCCGGCCCAACCATCGGGTCGCCGGTTTAACTCTGGTTCAATGCATTTCCGGCCCGATACCATGACCCGGACTAGCTCAACCTCCGGTTCCCGGTCCGACCGGCCGGTCCGGTCTGGGTCTGAAAACACTGGTAATGAGAGACGGAATAGAATAAACCATTGTGAGAAAAAGAAAAAAATGTGTTTGGTTGGTCAATGGAAATGAAATCACCAATTACCTTATCCATTCTATGCCTTCTAAAACACCCAAAATTCATTCCTTCCACCACCTTGTTTTTTTTCCATTTCATTCCCTCTTTCATCATACATCACCTCCACCACCCTCCCAAAATTCATTCCTTACGCCGCCACCACGGCCACGTGATTGTCTCATTGCCATAGTTTAAGGGTCTCTTTGGTATGGGGTAATGAAATGGATGAGGTAATTGATTGGACGAGGTAATTGAATGAACAACGGAATGAAATGAATCATTCCATTCCATTGTGATGTTTGGTTACTCATATGTGAATAGAATGAATCACTATTTTGTACAATTTGATAGACAAAAAAAGACGAAGTATAAAAACGACAAAAATATAATTGCCTCAATAATAATAATAATAATAATAATAATAATAATAGTAAAAAAATTAATAATAAAATTTTTCGATATATATTAATATTAGTATTAATATAACAACAATAATAATATATTTTCTTTCCATTCCTTGAAGGAATGAAAATTGTTATATTTGAAAGGAGTTATATTCTTTTGGAATGCTCCATTTCATTACCACATTATAATCAAACATGTTTCTTTTTAGGTTTTTTTGCATATTTCCTCTTAAAAAACTTTAAAATTGCATATATACCAAAGCCAAAAATTAAATTGCATATTTCCCCTCTATTAACTAGTAAAATTGCAAATTTACACATTTTGATTTAATTTATTAAAATTAAATTATAGAAAGACTATTTTACCCTTCATTTTACTAAACTTTAGAAAATTGCATATTTACCTTTTTTTTACTAGTTTTTGTCTTTTTTCACTACTTGCATTTTTTCATGAAGTTTTTTTTTTTATTATTTTTTCTCACGAACTAGAGTAACAATCATAAAAAATACAATTGACAATCATCTAAATAGAAAACAAAATGCTAAAACTTTAATCCATTACCGTATCATAAAATCATCTCAAAAGAACAATCATAAAAAATTCAATGTAACAATATCCAAAAAATGAAAAAGACAGCCAAAGTTTTGATCATTTGGCCATTAACAGTTTATATGTTCTTGCGCCGGCACATTTTGAATCTGTGGCGGCAATCACATGGGTGACATTATCTCTGAATATTGACACTATTGCACCACTGCTGCTTGCAAAATCAACGAGATCAAACTGCATTTTAATGTTATTGATTATTAAAGATGAATGAAAACATATATAATTCTTATAAGCCTAACCAAAGCAAGAAGATGTAATAAGACAGTTTTTCTGGAACAAAGAAACGAACTCAAACATATGAACAAGGTTTAAAAGTACGGCGGCTAAACTCAGTCAATATGACCGTTATTTGACTCCAACAACATAATCGTGTTCATGCTGTCAACAAACTATAAGAGAATTGCCAAATTTCAGTAATAATTAGTTTTGTACACCAACCTTTTCATCTGAAACCCACCGTCTCCGCCGCCTTGAACGGCGGCACTGACGCCGGAAATCTCGCTGTCGCTCTCTCTCTCTCTCTCACCAATCTCTCTCTCAGCTCCGTCTCTCTCTGTTAACTCTGCAAGGTGGGGTGTGTGTGAGGGTGTGCGGCCGGAGAAGACAGCCGGCGTTGCTCCGGTTTGCCGCCGGAGATGAAAGAACAAGGGAGAGTTGTGGGGGTGTGTCGGAAAAACAAAAGAAAGCCGGTTGCCGGCCGGTGTTACTGTCGGTCTGTCATTGAGAGGGAGAGGCAAAGAGTTGTTTGGCTTTGTGTGTGTGTTTGGTTTGGATAGGGTTTGTAGAGAGTTTGAGAATGGTAGTTTAGTCATTTTAACAGAGAAGGGGAAATATGCAATTTTTATTTAGGTTTTGGTAAATATGCAATTAAGGGTGTTTTTAAGGGGAAATATGATATTATTCCTTTCTTTTTATTTAATCAGAATGATTCATTCCATTCCATCTTCTTTTCCTTCATACCAAACACTACCTAAGTTAGTTGATTGTAATGTATGGATCCTTGAATTAAATCTACAATATAGCCATATAGGTTTAGAATGATACAACATATATATTTATTATGTTTATCATCCAGTAACATGTTAAAAGTCTCCAAGATCACATGCAAAATATATCTCTTAAATCATTATTATAAACACGATAGGAAATCATATAAATATTAAAACGTTAAGATTTTAAGTTTCACAATTAATAGATACTTTGTTAACATTTATGACGTTAGTGCACACAGTGGTGGATCCAAAAATTTTTTCCAGTTAGTTCTTTTTGATAGATTCTCACTTTTTTAATCAAATCATATAAAGGTCTCACTAATTTTCCAAATTGAGGGGTTTATGAGAACCCACAAAATAGGGTTGGATACGCCCCTGAGTGCACATAGATGCTTTTTGTTTTTTCAGATGTAAAACGTCTGCAGTCTGCGGACCACATCCGCAGACATCTGCAGCTGAAGAGGTGGACCAAACATCTGCAATATGCAAGAAGAAGACTGTTTGTTTTTCGGCTAAATTTATATCAAATCCAGTGACATATCTACCAAACAGCCTACCAATTAATTTTATACAATTACCAGAGGCATCACCCAGTAACCATTTACAAACAAAAAAACTGTTTTATCTCAGGCAATCACAATTAACGTACACAAATTTCATAAAAATCAACCTCTAGATAGTTTCAATGCCTAAAATTCTAAACAGGTCTTATATATCAAAAGGCAACCCTACAAATTAGGGCAAGTAACAAAAGTAACAAACCTCTTAACGACAAAATTTTTTTCAGTTCAGACATCGAACAATTAAAAAAAAAACTTAAAACATACCTGTGTCTCGGCTAAGATGGGGTGAACGACGGTGGAGATGGGTGTCGATTGAGAAGGTAGAACGGCTGGAGGGGGTGAACGACGGTGGAGGGGTGGCGGATGTGGAGGGGCGGCGGATGTGGAGGGGGTGGCAGAGGAGGTGAGGTGTCGCTGGAGAAGTGAGATGGGTGCTAGGGTTTTGAGGTTTGAAAGAGAGAAGTGTTTTGAAGAGTTTTGAAGAGGATGGTCCAGATCTGCGCGAGGAAGACATCTAGAAGAGGTTTTTTAGTGAAATCTCTTCCAAAAAACAAACACGCTGCAGACACAAAGGTCTGCACGGCGCAGACATAAGAGGTCAGGAAGTACTTTTTGCAAATGTTTAGTAATTTTAGAACAAAATAATTTGAGCTTTTGCTGGGAATTGAGTTATTATTTGACATGATATATAATTTGTAGGTCACTCTTCTTATAAAACCCCTCAAACTCTCAAAGGGTCAAGTGAGATAGATCATTCTATATCTCACTTCAAAGTAGATTCATAAATGTAAAATAAATTATTTTAATAATCTATTAAACAGAAAAACATTAAAGCAACTTTTTTTTGAACGGTGAACTTCATGTATGAGGTTATCACACTCTCCAAATCAGAGAGTCCCATTTTACCTCACTTTAGCTAGACTATGCTGCCTTAACCGGGTCACGCTGGCTTCAAAGTTTGGCTTTTATGTGGGTTCCCACGGGAAACCATACCGACGACTACCAATTGATAGTCGTTGTGTCACCACAAGAGCAGAACTCTCTGTCGTAACACACGATGGGACGAAAACCCGGTTGAGCTCGGGAATCGGACTGACAACCTCACAAAAGGCCTAGTCCAAATCCTTTATTGCCTATATCCACCGTAAAAGTCTAAGAGTTAATCTTTAATTTGAAAATTTAACTATTAATTAGGCATATAGACTTAGACTTTGACCTAATAGTCAAGAGGAATTATCTGTTGTGAGGAGATCGGGGTTTAATTCTTGAAATGTGTAATTTAGTTTAGAATTTAGAAGAGAAAAAAAGCTTAGCTCTTAAAAAAATAATAATAAAAAAAATAAAGGGTATAGATTTATTTTTTGAATTAAGACATTCAAATAGATATTTACGTAGAAAATGACACACCAATTGATACGAATGAAAACTTATTATTTGGTCAAATGCGTTGCATATACAATAAAATGCGTTGCATATACAATAATATCAACTCTTTTTGTATTTTGAACGATAGTTGTTTTAGTAGAAAGAAGTTTCCAAAAACTTAAGTTTATGAAAATTAATTAAGATTCATGATTTCAATTCAGAAATGAAATGACTTCATATTAACAAATTATTAGGGCACACGGGGTGGTACGTTATACGACCCCCATCAC
The DNA here is from genome assembly GCA_030545235.1 of Helianthus tuberosus. Lineage (NCBI taxonomy): Eukaryota > Viridiplantae > Streptophyta > Magnoliopsida > Asterales > Asteraceae > Helianthus > Helianthus tuberosus. The sequence goes on from CM060399.1 coordinate 150,157,843, forward strand.
GCGTGAAAGAATAACGGAACACCGCCGCCGCCCGTTAAATTAACGCGTTGAACTATAACGCGTGCTTTATATAACGCGTTGAAGAAGTTGAATTGTAATTGAATTTCCCTTTGTCGTTTTGCAATTGAAGTTGAATAACGGAAGAATGATTGCATTTCCTTTTGTCGTTTTGCAATTGAATTTATAGCACTTTGATGAAAAGTGCAAAAATAGCCCCTCAAATCCACTGATATTCAGACATTGATTTATTGTTTTAAAATATTAAAATAAAAAATTAAAAAAATTAGTAGAGTGATGAAATTCCATCACTAGTGATACCACCCCCCCTACATTTCTATCACTAGTGATAGAATATTGGGTGATGATATGGCATGATTTGATTGGATAGTGGGAGTGATAGAAACTATCACTAGTGAACCACCCCTCCTCCCCTTATACATATATTTTATAACAAAATGAAATGAACAGTAGCAAAAGCCACGTCACATTTGCCACGCATCCAAATACCCACCACCGCCCCTTCCCCTTTCTTCAAAAGTAACCTAACCCTAAAACCCAAAGAGAGTCTGAAGAGAGAGAGAGAGATAGAGAGGAGAAGCGATGGGAGACAGAGAATCATGAGAGAGAAAGACAAGGGGAAGAAGGAAACAACCATAGCGGACAAGCCACCAGTGGCAACAGCGGTGGTACCAGGGTTTCCAGCCGCAATGTGACGGAGAGACGGTGTGTCTGTGGTGTGGGCGGAGAGGAAAGGAAACGGCTGGGGCGATTCCTCAGGCTGAAGAAGATGACGGCATGAGGCACTCCGGTGGCGAGTTTAGGGTTTTTCTGGGAACCCTAAGAATGTTGACGGCAATAGTTCCAAAAGATGAATAAAAGGGGTCCGATGAGTATTCTGGCCGCAAGCAAACCAGGGTTCAGGTGATGGTGGATGGCGACCTCAGGTATAAGTTTCGGCGATGGCGGTTTGAAATTGAACCAACGACGTCGTCTCCTCCTTACACTGCCGCTGCTTCCTACTCCTCCTCCAACACGCAGCCGATGGTGTTTCTTTTGTTGAGAAGTGCGATGGAAACAAAAATTAGGATTCCGCGATGTCTTCTGGTAAAGTTCCAACCAAACTCAGGTAAGCTTCGATTCTATTGCATGTTGTCGTATTGATTCCGCGATTATCTGTCCAGAACTTCCGAGCACCTTTGTTACATGAGACCGTGAATGGTGTTTGGTTTATCATGGTATGCGTTAGTCTCTCATTCTGTTCCATGTATTTTCGTGGTTGTTTAATTTGAAATTGGGGTGGTTCATTTAGTATTCTTGGTCAGGATTTCGGTTTTCCTTTGGTAATTTGTTGTTAAATTTGTTTTTGGCTAAGGTTTTAGGGTTTTTTTACAGGTTTTGTTCTACTGTAGGACATGTTGAAGGTAAGTGTGCTTTTAATTTGTTTTCTCCATTTTTAGTTTGTTTTAAGAATTGTTATCATTTTTTGTTTTGCTTAATGCATTAGTGCATTTGGATATCAAATTGTTGGTTATAATTATTTTTTTTAAGATAAGAGTATTTTTTTCATCTGTTAATGTCTAATGATATTTGTATTTCTTATTTTCAGGTTTTTGTGTTGTTGTTGTTGTTGGGTTTGCTCTCAGTGTTGATTCAGTAACTTGATGGTCTACATTGCTTTATGCTTTGTGTAAGGTATAGATTTTGTGGTCCTTAGTATTTGAAGGGTTGTTATGTTTGGTTTTTGTGTTCTACAAATTTGTTTTTGGCTTATTTAGAGTTTGTAGTGTAGTTGTTGTGTCGGTATGAATTGAGTTTGTCCTTTTCAAAGATTAAGAAAGACTAAAAATTACACCACAGGTGCAAGTATTTGAGTTGAAATTGTGTGATATGAATTGAGTTTGTCCTTTTCAAAGATTAAGAAAAACTAAAAATTACACCACAAGTGCAAGTATTCGAGTTGAAATTGTGTGACGACTGTGAATTAAGTGCTAACCTTTTGGTTGATTTGTATGAAAAATATACTATTGCAGCAGGGACAAAGCCAGAAGAATAGAAGTTTTGAGACAAGTCTTCCATTTGCTTCTTTTGAGGTGTAGTTTCCGGGAAAAATATATGATACTTCACTTAAATCAATTTTGACTAAAACTGGCATCAACGATGAGCAAAGAGCTACATTATGGAAAAGATGAAGTTGAGGGAGAGGGGAACGGGATACCGGTCTGGGTCAGTATCCATCGGCAACCCACAACATGTGAACCAAACCAGCTTGGCAATGGTTGCTGGTCCAACAAGTCGACATGGTCAAATGTTAATAACATCAGGTATAATACTCTATTTCTTAAAAGTTGAAAAAACAAAATAAAAATGAATTAAGTGAGAGTACCTAAACCGTCTAATTTGGGTAAAAAGGAAAATGTGGATATGGGATAATTTGGATCAACTCAAATTGACAACGGTTAATTTTTTTCAATTCAAACTAGACAACGGGTCAATTTGTGTCTACCCTTCCTAAATTTAAAATATATAAAAAGAACATTTTGCTGAGGTAGCAATGAGAAGGGTCACGTGCTGTTATTCTTTTAACCAGTTGTATATTTTCTAGATTGAGTTGGTTAGTACATTAACAAAACATAAGGGCTATATTCTCTTGGAAATGGAACAAGAAAGAAGATTATATTTTGAGTAGCGAAACTGGAGAATGGAAGCAACAATATAAATTTCATTCCATATTAAATATAGTAATTTATAAATGGGTTTTCCACTTCTTTTATATTAATTATTAACATATGATTTTAACAATGTCGTCATTGCGGCACCTGCTCTTGATGTTGATTGGCACAACAATGTCTCATTTGCAACGTGTTCAATTGATAACGTGATTTATGTTTGTAAAGCTGGAGATTATAGATCTGTAAAAGCTCAGGCTTGTTCACTTAAAAAATAATAAAAGTTATGATATCTATATTGTCACACCCCCCAAATACCACATGCGAAATCACCGCGGGGCGTGTGACGTACCAGGATCCAAGCCACCAATCACATTGAACCAATAATAAATATTAAATAAAACATTCGATTCATTGCATAAGATAAATCCAAGTCATAAGTTAAAACCAAAGAAAGCGTTCAGCGGAAGCATACAGTAATTTGTTAAACAACTGTTTCAAAATAATTGTTCAAAACCAATGTATCTAACATATTTCCACAAGGTTTACGGATCAAACATCGGTTTCTGCCAAGTTTTACATACCTTAGCCATTGTTTAATCATCAACTAACAATCCCATAACCTTACAAGTCTTAATTACATGGTTCTAATCCAACTAATGACATGTCATTCTTAGCAATAAGATTATCAGTCTCATGGAAATCAACGTATTTAAACCATCAATCGTCATCAAGAAATTTATAGATCTACATGCTGTTCAAGGGCCAATCTTACACAGTTATTTTAATATATGTAGTGATCTAATCGGTAATCATCCATTCAACATTGAACACACCACACATCAGATAATCCACTTCAAACCCTAGCTTCTAACATGCACAGATTCGATTTACAAAACAACCAGTAACTATTCTATATCGAATAGTGAAATGATAATAGCAACTAACCGAGATGAAGGAAATGATAGGTTCGATCGATATGGAGAGCCTTAAGATCTTTGAATTATCGCCGCACAAGAAAGGGTATTCTAGGGTTTCGCTGATTGTGAGTTTTCGTGATGTTATGTTGGTAGGGTGAATATAACTGACTCACACTTGGGCCTCTCTGGGCCTCAAGCCCATCCTGGTGAAACACTCTGCTCGACGAAACATGAGTTTCGTCGAGATCCCACACGGCGAAACCCCACTTTCGTCACAGGAGGGTCATATTAGATTCATTGATGACTTAACATTAACATTTAACATTTAACCTTAACCTTAAACCCTTAAACATTTAACATTAAACCTTAACCCACCAATATAACCATCCTATCAACATTCAATCAAAACAGTGTAATGATACAATGTCACGACTTATAAAACAGGATTCTAAAACAAGCGACACTTAAAGGAAAGGTCTTGTGATTTTGGGTTGTCACATCATCCCCAACTTGAAAGAAATTTCATCCCGAAATTTGATAAGCAATCCAAAACGGTACGGTGTTAGATCAAGATAACTGCGCGTTCTCCGCTGGTGCCACATCATCCCCAACTTGATTGGGAATTTCGTCCTGAAATTCACCAGTTGTGCCAGACTTAGGTTTGACATACTTGGACTTGTCATTTGGGAATAAATGTGGGTACTTGAGCTTCATTTGATCCTCGCGCTCCCACGTGAACTCCGGTCCACGTCTTGAGTTCCAACGAACTCTCACGATCGGAATACGGCTGTGCTTACGAACCTTGACTTCCCGGTCCATAATTTCAATTGGTTCTTCAATAAACTGCAACTTATCATCAATTCTCAGTTCCTGAAATGGTACTACAAGTGTTTCATCTGATAAACACTTCTTCAGCTGAGAAACATGGAACACGTAGTGAACGTTACCCAACTCAGCAGGTAACTCGAGCTTATATGCCACTTTGGCAATTCGCTCCAGAATTTTGAATGGCCCAACATAACGAGGGTTAAGCTTGCCGCGTTTCCCAAAACGCACCACACCCTTCCAGGGTGAGACCTTCAACATAACACGATCATTAACTTCGAATTCCAAAGGTTTTCTACGCTTATCGGCGTAGCTTTTCTGACGATCACGTGTTGCTACCATCCGATTCCTGATCTGAACAATCTTTTCTGAAGTTTCCAACACAAGTTCAGGGCCTGTGACCTGGCTGTCACCCACCTCAGCCCAACAGAGAGGTGAACGACACTTTCGTCCGTACAATGCTTCGAATGGAGCTGCCTGAATGCTGGCATGGTAACTGTTGTTGTAAGAGAACTCTATCAGCGACAAGTGTTTCTCCCAACCCTTGCCAAAATCAATCACGTATGCCCGTAACATATCTTCAAGTGTCTAGATGGTTCGCTCACTTTGACCAACCGTGTAACACCCTTATTATTATTTAACGATTTTCGTATAATTTATGAAAATAAACGGGTGATTAGAATTTCAAATACATTGAAAATACGGGTTTCATTAAACTTTATTACAGAATTAAAACTATACAACATAACATGTGTGAGTTTGTCAATTAACATAACAACGATACATAGTGCGGAAGCTTATTTCTTGATCGTGTTCGGTTCTTCGTTGTGCTTGATCGTCCTCCGGTGCTAAAATTATACCTGAAACTCATAAAACATGAGTCGGATTAGTCATACGTAGTTTAAAACGTGCGTAAACGAGTCCGGGAAGCGAAACTGATTAAAATAAAAAAATTTCGCCAAAAACAGTGCCTTTCGCGCCACGCGCCGGCACCAGGTTGCTCCCTCGCGTGGCGCGAGGGAGACCGTTTTCCAGCAGCTCTGCTGCATTTTTCAGCAATACCAGTTTTTTACGGAAACGGCCATAACTTCTTCATTATTGATCCGTTTTAAACGATTCTTTTTCCTACGCGTCCGTAATTTAATTCTCTATCATATGAAGTTAAAAACCAACTTCCAACATAATAAATTTTGAGACTTCTAAGCCTTCGACTCATTACCTTTTTACCAAATTTTAACCCGTTTATGCATTTTATCAAACAAACGTATTTGTTTGATCCTTATATCACATACACTTCTTCAAATTAATGTTATCTACCATTTTAGGTTCTAATCACAGGTTTATTACACAACTTAAACCCATTTTCGCTCATATGCTTATTTTGACCCGTTAAGGGTATTTAAGCACTTTAAAGCATGAAATCGCTTTCATTCATTTCTAGCATCTTATTCCTACATTTCTTATCAAGTAATCTTCCACCACATCTATATGTGCGTTGGATTTAATGTGGATATCTATATGTTCCGAGTTTTTACCCATCGGATTATCATTTTACGGCAAAGACTCGTATAAAGTCTTTCGACCCAAGAATTTACATCTTTCACTACCTATATTCATTCTAAGCATTTATTTAATCATAAAACTTGTTTCCGAACCACCTTTAAGGGTCGTTCGTTCAAATTAGCTTACAAGGGCAATTTGGTCAATTTTCATCCTTCTTTTACTACAAGGACCTTTAAATACTTGTTTGACTCAAAATCCGACCTTTTAACTATAATTCTTGTTTGTAAACCATTATGTTTCTAAAACACCATGTTTATGACTCAAATTATTCGGTTTACCTAAAATATAACCGAATATTCATTTTGACCTTGTCTAACACTTATAGAATCTCAAGTTCTAAACAATGAGCTGAATCATTATACATACCTGACTCGGATCATTATATTGACCATTTTTTTTATACCTTGCTTTAATACTCGCTACTTAATAGCGATACAAGTTATCCTTCCGTATTTACTCCTGTGAACACACAACTCGACAATATTCATTAGTCGATATTTTCAAATGGTGATATTTTCACCATTCGACCCGTTTGGTCTAAGTGACCATTTATTTTTGCGAGATGTTATTTAGTACCATCTCGTCTACAAGACTCGCTTCGGTTTATAACGTATAGTCTTTTTACTTATAAATCATTTCTTAACACTTTTTGGCCTACTATGGCTTACGCCATCATTGTCGTTTTCGTAATTAACACGACAAAAGGATATTCTAAAATATATGACTAGTGTAAGATATACTTACCTTGCATCCGAATTACGCTTTTCCTTTCCTTCTTGATTCGTTTGACCCGCTCACTCATCAAGCTTCCACCTAGCTCGTTAGGCGTCAAACTATCATCATAATTCATAAGATTGTTATATTAGTCATTATCAATTATGACTACTCCATCTAACGGGTCTTATGTCGACTTTATCACTCGATTAAATCATTGGTTAGTTTGACTTCCTAAAAGTCAATTGATCTATCAACATATTCAAATGCACACTTCACATGGAATTTCAACATTTTAGCTTCGTTTAGGCATTTTAACAAACACCTAGTGGGCATAATTTCACTAAATCAAAAATCAAGTTTCATGACTAACTATTTAGCCAAGATTAAACAATTCTTGCAAGTTTAATATATCTAGTATGCATAATAACATCTAGATTCATCTCATGTAAATAAATAACACTCAGTTTATAATCAAATTTCTAGTGTTCTTCATCATTCTACAACACCCATTTAACACACATATAGGTAATCACCAAATCATTCAAGTCATAGCATCATATGTATGATTTTCACTTAGGGTTTTGTTCCTAAGCATGTGTACATCACTAACTTAGCCATAGCTCCTCTAATCCTTACATAATTCGCGAATTATGATGCTAACTCAAATTTTGCAACATCACGGATCATCAAATTTTTACATACCTTTTGATCCCCATGACTTGGTGATCGTTTTTATGTGATCATGCATCGATTTAGGACTGAAATCGACCTTCAATTTGACGATTTTTGGCACTTTAGGGTTTCACCCTTCTTGGTCGCTCCTGATGATCGATCCACACACACACCTTGTGTGTGTGGTGTGTTTTTTTTTTATTAATTAGAACTTGTTTCCTTTTCAACGGTTTTGGTCCCTCAAGTTTAGATTTTAATTATTAGGGACTAGAACTCCATATTTTATTTACTTATTTACACCTTGTTAACTAGGTTAATTACTCCTAGTTAACTTGATGGGTTCGGGAAGCTATAACCCGTTATATTTTAAGTCCCGTTAACTCAGGCTCTTATAAACTTAATTCCTTAAAACTTTGATTCGTTTTTATTTAATATTAGGATTTCTTATTTAAATCCAAATATTTACCGGGTTATTTTTACTACTAACGGTACGTTACCCGTCTTTTAGTATTAATGGAGTTTGATTACCAAACCCATTTTCGGGGTGTTACAAACCGTCTGCGGGTGATAAGCAGTGCTCACATCGAGACGCGAGCCGAATGATTTGTGCATCGACTGCCACAAATCTGAAATGAAGCGCGGGTCACGGTCAGAAATAATAGATGTCGGCACCCCGTGCCTAGAAACCACCTCTTTAAGATAGACAACAGCTAGTTGTGAGAACTTATCCGTTTCCTTGATCGCTAGAAAGTGCGCTGACTTCGTGAGGCGATCAACAATCACCCAAATTGTGTCATTACCGTTTTGAGTTCTCGGTAGTCCAGTGACAAAATCCATTGCAATTTGCTCCAATTTCCACATGGGTATTTCTGGTTGTTGCAGCAAACCAGACGGCTTCTGGTATTCCACTTTAACTTTCGAGCAGGTTAAACATTTACTCACATAAGTCGCGATGTGAGCTTTCATCTTCGGCCACCAATACATAACTTTGAGGTCCTGATACATCTTATCTGAACCTGGGTGAACAGAGTATCGAGACTTGTGCGCTTCATCCATCACAAGTTCTTTAAGGTTACCAAACAACGGAATCCATATCCTCTCCATAAAATAGTAAATGCCATCTGATCTCTTCTCGAGTCGTTTTTCCATACCCCTTAAATACTCAGCTTCATAGTTTTCTTCCTTCAACGCTTCGGCCTGAGCCGAACAGATCTGATCAGGTAGGTTAGAATGAATGGTGAGCTGCAAGGCGCGAACACGTTTGGGTTTCGATTCATTTCGACTGAGAGCATCGGCTACAACGTTAGCCTTACCCGGAAGGTACTTGATTGCACAGTCGTAGTCATTTAGGAGTTCTACCCAGCGACGTTGTCGCATATTCAAATCCCTCTGGTCGAAAATATGCTGAAGGCTCCTGTGGTCGGTATAAATAGTGCATTTAGTACCGTACATGTAATGCCTCCAGATTTTGAGTGCAAAAACCACAGCTCCTAACTCTAAGTCGTGTGTCGTATAATTCCTCTCATGAACCTTCAGTTGTCGAGAAGAATAAGCGATCACATTGTTGCGTTGCATCAGCACACAACCAAGACCCTGAATGGAAGCATCACAATATACCACAAAATCTTCTGTTCCTTCAGGTAGAGACAAAATCGGCGCACTACAGAGTTTCTGTATCGGCAACTGGAAAGCATCCTCTTGCTTCGTTCCCCATGAATACACGACACCTTTCTGTGTCAACGAGGTGAGAGGTTGAGCGATCTTCAAGAAATCCTTAATAAATCTTCGATAATACCCAGCGAGACCAAGAAATTGTTGCACCTCCGAAGGATTCTTTGGTGCCACCGACACCCACCTCTTACCAAGAGGTACCGGGTTCGATTCCTGGGGCGAACATAGTACCCTCAGGCGTCGGCTCGGCAAGGGTATTTACTGCCAGGCTCAGGCTTGTCCGGTGGTGGCCTGGGAGGGGTTATCCCCTCCGCGGTCAGGGGTACCGTGCATTACCCTTTTTTTTCTGGTGATAGCCCGATCTTAAGTCGATTTTCGAATAAAAACTTGACCCTTGCAATTGGTCAAACAAGTCGTCGATGCGTGGCAATGGATAACGGTTCTTGATAGTCACTTTGTTGAGTTCCCGATAATCAATACACTTATGAAAGGACCCGTCTTTCTTCTTTACGAACATAACTGGGGCTCCCCAAGGTGAAGAACTGGGTCGAATAAAGCCTCGGTCCAATAACTCTTGCAGTTGATTAGACAACTCCTGCAACTCTCCCGGTGCTAAACGATAAGGAACACGAGCAATTGGGGCCGCTCCTGGCGCAAGGTCAATCTGAAATTCCACTTGACGGTGAGGAGGTAAACCAGGTAGTTCCTCAGGAAATACATCGGCAAATTCACGTACAACTGGCAGATCCTCGGTCTTTCTCTCTTCAGGCTGAGGATTAGTGACAAGTGCTAGAATAGCAGGATACCCCTTTTGTAGACACTTCTGCGCTTGCATAGCTGAGATGATACCAACCATCGCACCACTGCGATGCCCTTGAACTGATAAAGATTCTCCATTGGGAAGAGGAATACGTACAATCTTCTCTTTGCATAGAATCTCAGCTTGATGTTTAGACAACCAATCCATACCAACCACTACGTCAAAACTACCGAGGGTAACAGGAAGGAGATCAATATCAAACACTTGACCCACAAGATCTAGTTTACACCCAAATAGGACATGCGAAGCTTCACTCGTTTTGCCATCGGCTAATTCTACTACATGCTTAACCTCTAAAGGTGTTGGGGCTAACCCTAATCGTTGACCAAACTCTAGGGACACATAACTCCAATCGGCACCGGAATCAAATAACACAGAAGCAATAAGATTGTTCACAGAAAACGTACCAGCCACGACATTGTCGTTGTTCCTAGCATCCCCTGCTCCAATAGTAAATACCATTCCACGAGCTCCATTGCCCCCATTGTTGCCGTTATTATTGTTCCCCACATTGTTGTTGTTGTTCTGACGGTTGTTGTTATCATTGGCATTCTGGTTCAGCTGAGGGCAATCCCGTTTAATATGACCCTCATCCACACATTGGTAACATCCCCTTTTAAAGCCTTGATTCTGATGGGACTGTTGCCTTTGCTACTGCTGATGCTGCTGATTCTGTTGCTGGTTTTGTTGTTGTTGCTTTGGGTACGGAGCTCTACAGTCCTTTGTCATATGGCCTACCTTGTCACACCTGTGGCAGGCCCGAACATATGATCCATGATGATGATACCCACACTTATTGCACTTTGGCTTCCTACCAACATAGGAGCCTTGACCCTGATTGCCTGTAACACCTCGAAAATTCACGACCAATAAAATGAAGACACATGTCATGAAAAATAAACGTGTTATAAACCCGGATCAAGTTAAAAGATGTATGGTAGGAATTAAAAGTGTCGACATGTTAATTAATACCTCTGAGCGACCTATTTATAAATACCAAACCTTAATCTGTTTTATAAACATCTGATATTTAAATCCGGTTAAATCTGATAAGTGCATAATTCAAATTGCACAAGAAATGGATCCTATGTTTCATACGACAAATTCCTTCAAAAACATCCTTCAATAATGTCCAAGGATGTGTAAGTGCATGGCAACACTTTCAAGAGCATGCAAAAGTCTGATTCATGGTCCCATCCTGCTGATTAAGGCATAAGATTCGAAACTATAAAGAATGCATGGTCAAACCTAAGGGTTCACAAAAATTTTGTCTTCTGATGAGGGCTTACGGACCGCAAGAAGACCACCTTACGGTCCGTAAGGTGGCGGAGCTGGGCAAAAATAATTAAAAAGCGGACACGGACTTAAAAGCCAAGGGCTTACGGTCCGCAAGGTTGTAACTGGGCATCTCAGACCAAGGTAGGTTGCGGACCGTATAATATGGACTTACGGTCCGTAAGAGGTGCTTACGGACCGCAAGGGATATTGCTTACGGTCCGTAAGGAGGTCGCTGGCAGCAGAAAATGGCAATTGCCTGTTATAACCGGTTGCACCGCCTTAAAGAGCTGGTTTTCGAAATACTGGAGCATGGCCAATAGTTTTGCATGCGTAGGGACACTTGGGTTGATCAGGGGACTTCCATAGACTTGGGTGTGATGATCTTGTTGCATTTAGCTCACTATATAAGAGCTTGAAGTTGCAAAGATGGGACTTGCTCACTTCAAATCATTTAAAGACTTATCTGGAGCTCTCTGGTCTTCTCTTAAGCTTCCTTAAAGTTCCAAATCGTACTTAGGACCTTTGTAAGTGTCCATAACCTCTTAATTTCAGTTTTAATTAGCTTAATGACCATAAGTCAAACTTATCGTAATTAAAGTTTGACTTCATGATTAATCACTAATGGTCCAGTCATTAGTTAAATTAAGAATAGTTATAAGTTGGTAATTATGTGGGCAATAAACCTCTAAGAGTGCACCTACTGATTACCACCTTAACTTGGTCAAATGTCGGGTCAAACTTAATTATAAAAGGTCAACAGAAAGCTAATTTTCGCATAAATGCATAATTAACAATGTAGAAGCAATGCAACCTGTTTTATCACTAATATAACTTGGTAATTAATGTAAGAACATGTCTAAACATGTTCAACCGACAATTTTCAGTTTAAGCTCGGTTTGGAACCGAAAGTCGCATAAGTGGACTTTTGCTTTGAATTTCAGTTCTGACCCAATGTAGCATGTTTTAGAAATGCCTTAGAGCTTTATTAGGACCAGGTTACATGTTAGTATAACCCTCTGTAATTATACAACTTGGTTCATTAGTTATTCGATTCATATGCATGTTTCCGTTAAATGCCTAAATGTTGACCATAATGCCCATTTGACCTTAAAACAAGAATTTTGAAAATATGAGAGGACAATAATCTTTATTACTGATTTATAAACATGTCCCTAAATTTTCACATGTGTTAGAGGTCTAGATTAAGAGTTATGCTCAATAGCGTAATTAGAAAGCTTTTATTAATTAAACGGCGTAATTAGCATAAAGCCTATCTAAACCCAATTTTTAAAACCAAAATTTTTACCTACTGATATAAAATAATATTTTGGGATTTTGAAGATTTTTATTTATTTTTAGGCTGAGCATAACATAGGATTATAGCTTTGATTCGGTAATTGTCGGTTTTGCCCTTTTGGCCTATAAAATGAGTTTTACAAATCATTTTGATACCAAACCTTTTTTCTACTGATCTTATATGATAAACAGAATATTTTAAGCCTTCTGGAATAATAAAAATATCAGCTTTCATTATAAAACCCAGAAATAGCTTAAAACCGCTTTTTTACGCGTTTTAAACGCATAGTATGTATTAAAACTATTTTAAACATATAGGGCTTGATACCTACTGATATTTTTTAGTAAATTTTTATGTTTTAATAGTAAGCAAAAGCTTTAAACTCAGATTTCCAGATTTGACCTTTTAAGCTTATGTGAAATTACCAAAATACCCCTACGGTGCATAGTTTAGTTATAAGAGGTAAATTTCACCTATATACCATACCCTACTATTATGACTTATAAAAATACATATTTTTACTGATTATATCAGACCTGAAACTCAGATTTATATGTAAACTCTTTTATAAGCTTTAAAATGACCAAAATACCCCTACGGGACATAACTTGAGTTTAAATTCATTTTGGGCATAATGGAAGGTATCCTACTGATATCACAACATATTTAAGGCATATTAACTTAGGAAACCTGTTCATGAATCATTTAGTTACCCGTAACGCATTATTCGTGTTCGGTACGGTTTATGTAACTAGTTTGCATAAATTAACCGAAACGGGTCAAACCTTATCATTATTGTCTCAAAATCCAGAATGTGTTTAGTCTACCCATATTATACAAGTATTTAAACTTGTCGGGTCTAAAACACATTCTAACCCGGTCATCGCTTAATCGTGCGTTTTGAACCGTATATCTTCTTTTAAAACTAACCGGTCTAAGTTTAGGCTTAATTAAGACCCGTTAGGAATCTAATAGGTTATTAAAACCTTCGTTCCAGATTAGGAGCCCGGTAAAAGCTACTTGCTCTTGCTATTTGTGAATTATACTTACTCAGGTAAATGCTTTTAACTTATTTTCCCTATACGGGCTTGGGATACGGTATTATAATAATACCGCTTGGTCGGGTATGTAGTCATTTAAATCGGATTGTGATTAATGCAATTACATAACTCGTTTTAATCTGTATTATTTGGTGTATGGCCTTTGGGGGTTAAATGACCATGTCCCATATATCCTTGGCATCATTCAAAGAAATGGCCACGTCCTAAGCACGGGGTGTAGGCATACATCTGACAGTTGCATTATGTAAAAACTGGTAATCCACTTAAAGGAATCAACCTTGTGGGCATTATACCTGTGGCGTGTCAGTTAATCTTAACCGGCTCTACCAACCGGCCCCGACGGACGACAAATAAGTAAAACTGTATACAAGATTATTTTTAAATAATTGTCCCAAGTTATAAAAGATATTTTGTGTCGTGTGCATTCAAACTAATTTTCTTAAACTCTTTTCAAAATGAGTCAGTTAATTGTATTTACCAGTGTAAACTGACGTATTTTCCAAAAAGGCTAAGTGCAGGTACTAGACGAAATAGGCTGGCTACTCCTGGCATCATTAATCAAGTCTTGCAAGCTCTAGATGTTAACATCTGTTGAACAATGATCTTTTATCTTTTGATCCACCAGTGGATCCTTTACAGTCCGTTTTTAATACTTTGATATTACTATTTATTCGGTTTGTAATGTGATTCATCTTTTGCTTCCGCTGTGCATTTAAATTGTATTGTTTGACTATGATGATATCAACTACGTCACGATACTCCCCACCGGGCCCACCGGTAATACGTGGAAATATCGGGGTGTGACATTGCCGCCCTGGCCTTGGTTAACTGAGGACGACTGACTGAAACTACGGCTATTGCTGTTGTCAGGCCTTTTCTGAGTTTGACTCGTACTGGTTGCTTTGTCAGTATCGTTCCACTTGTGCTTGTTATCACTAGCAGGTGTAGTAGTTGTGGTTGCAGCAATAGTAGTGGCAGAAACGCGCGGTGGTAGCGAACCACTCTCCACCTCCTGATCGGTGATCTTGTGAGCCAAACGGACAATCTGAGGTAAGTTGTTGAGGTTAGCTGCAGTAACCAAACCCTTCATCCGTGGAGCTAATCCCTTGATGAACAGTTCTATTCTCCGGTGCGGAGGTCGGGACAAGTTCGGGCACATGATAGCCAACTTATGAGACCGTTTCACGTATGCCTCAATCTCGGATCCCACCATCTTCAGCTCATAATACTCATTCTCCAGTTTCTGAATCTCATCACGAGGACAATACTCCTCCCTTATCAACTCCTTAAAATCGTCCCAAGTAGTGGCATTTGCCACCTCGATGCCCAACATCTGGACCTGGGCATTCCACCATGTCAGGGCACCATCCTCGAGTGTGCCCGTAGCATACTTCACTCTATCCCCAGCAGGACAGTTGCACATCGCAAACACTGATTCTGCCTTCTCAAACCATCGCATGAGTCCTACAGCCCCTTCAGTCCCACTGAAGGTCTGTGGCTTACAATCCATGAACATCTTGAACGTACAAGCAGGTGGATTGTTTTGGTTTTGCACTTGCTGACCTAATGGACGAAAGAAAACACATTACAGGGGTAAGAGTTGTGTACGTGACACAAGATTAAAGAGTGTTTGGCACATTTCGTACCAGCTTGGTAGGCTGCCAAAGCCTCAGCAACACGTGTGTTGATTAAGTTTGTCAGCTCACCCTGGGTCATCGTGATGTGACCACGTCCATGACCTCGTCCACTCATGATTCTATATAAAGAGAGGGAACAAATTTAAGAGTCGAGATGAGGTAAGAGTCAAGTCTCACGATGAAATCTACAAACCACTAAGTTTACACACAATAGGGCAGAACCCTTCTCACACTCGTTAAGCCTCACTGGGACTCGCATGCACCTCACGTTATTATTATGTGTGCACCCATAATAATAAGGCAATTTGCATGCTTATCTAAGTGCCTCTTAACTTACGCTAGAAGTTTCCCCCACATTCAAATAGCACATGAAAGGCATTACAGGATTACGAATCATAAAAGTCGAAGAGTAGTGTCACACTATCAAGTCACCACCGTATCTAGTATATCGTTTCATGCAAGCTGTGAGTGTGTGACTACTAAACAAGTAATGCATAAAGTAAACAGAAGACGAACCTTGCAATCTGGAGCTGAGTGTCATGGTCGATTTTCGAAGTTGTTCAGTTATAGTCTTGTTTTATAAAAACGTTTTAAAACCTAGTTCACTATAACCAGTGGCTCTGATACCAAACTGTCACACCCCCAAAATACCACATGCGGAATCACCGCGGGATGTGTGACGTACTAGGATCCAAGCCACCAATCACATTGAACCAATAATAAATATTAAATAAAACATTCGATTCATTGCATAAGATAAATCCAAGTCATAAGTTAAAACCAAAGAAAGTGTTAAGCGGAAGCATACAGTAATTTGTTAAACAACTGTTTCAAAATAAGTGTTCAAAACCAATGTATCAAATATCCAAGAGTCTCGATCCATGACCACTTTAGCACTCCCAGATAGTAAGTCCATAATCAGAAATCTAACGACCTGCAAGCATGCAGCCAAGTGTGTCAGACGACGCTGGTGAGTTCAAAGTTTGTTATCGTGTTTAGTTTCCAGTTACCAGTTTAAAACGTTTCACAAATTCATTGTTGTTAATCACACGCTTACCGCCGATGGCTCCAGATTATTTGCCCTAAACCCCATTGCCTCTATCAAAGCAATGGTCAAGATGGCAGTCATTAGTTCACTCCCGACCTCCTCGGTGCGGTGTGAGGGTGCCAAACCTAAGTAGCGCTACTAACTAATACCCCGTTGCCCTACAAGCAACAATCGGTAGGCGGGACTTGAAGGATAGATACAGACGTGTATTAACCAACGACCCAGGTTTAACATTCCAGTCAAACCCATTACCCGACATTCCCTTCCCGGAACGTTTACCAGATGTCCCCAACCCGGGACGCATGCTTGGAAAAAGAGCAGTGAACTCACCTTGGTTTGCTCGGTAAGATTAAGTACTTGTTCACACTCAAACAGTCACAGCCTATGGTATTCACGCCGCAATGTCAGTTTACATTCATCATGTTCACATATAATTGACAGTATGCGTTTCACACAGTGATTCCCGAATGGCACATAGTAGTTACATACTCATTCAAATCCACATTTCACGTGTATGCTCCGTAATAATACTTAACAGTTAAGTGTACTAGGTGTATGAACCAAATTATGTCACTTGATCATAATCAAACATCATTAACAGTAGATACCATAACATAATCATTCACTATTATACATGCAGTTTATACAACCATCAAAACCTACTGTCCATGCAATCTTTCCCCGGCGAAATACCCCATGCGACGAAACACTAAGGGTTTCGTCGAGTTATCATGCGACGAAAGTCCACTAGGTTTCGTCAACTCACATGTGACGAAAGTCCACTAGGTTTCGTCGACACCATGGGTGATGAAACCCTAGAGATTCGCCAAGGTCACCAAAGTAACTGCTAACATATTTCCACAAGGTTTACGGATCAAACATCAGTTTCTGCCAAGTTTTACATACCCTAGCCATTGTTTAATCATCAACTAACAATCCCATAACCTTACAAGTCTTAATTACATGGTTCTAATCCAACTAATGACATGTCATTCTCAACAATCAGATTATCAGTCTCATGGAAATCAACGTATTTAAACCATCAATCGTCATCAAGAAATTTATAGATCTACATGTTGTTCAAGGGCCAATCTTACACAGTATTTTAATATATGCAGTGATCTAATCGGTAATCATCCATTCAACTTTGAACACACCATACATCAGATAATCCACTTCAAACCCTAGCTTCTAGCATGCACAGATTCGATTTACAAAACAACCTTCTATCACATAAAACCGGGAAATCGAAAAGTGAAATGATAATAGCAACTAACCGAGATGAAGGAAACGATTGGTTCGATCGATATGGAGAGCCTTAAGAACTCAGAATTGTCACCGCACAAGAAAGGGTATTATAGGGTTTCGCTGATTGTGAGTCTTCGTGATGTTATGTTGGTAGGGTGAATATAACTGACTCAGACTTGGGCCTCTCTGGGCCTCAAGCCCATCCTGGCAAAACACCCTGCTCAACGAAACATGAGTTTCGTCGAGATCCCACACGGCGAAACCCCACTTTCGTCACAGGAGGGTCACATTTGATTCATTGATGACTTAACATTAACATTTAACCTTAACCTTAAACCCTTAAACATTTAACATTAAACCTTAACCCACCAATATAACCATCCTATCAACATTTCAATCAAAACAGTGTAATGATACAATGTCACGACTTATAAAACAGGATTCTAAAACAAGCGACACATAAAGGAAAGGTCTTGAGATTTCGGGTTGTCACATATATGCATCTACTTTCTAATTCACTTAAAAAATTGGTAAATTACACTTTTCGTCCTTTTTGTTATATCGAACTGCAATGAATAGTCTTTAACTTCAATAATTACCGTCACAATCCTTTATTTGAAAAACTCATTATACCTTCGTCCTTTAGCACTAAACAGGTTAAAAATTGGTAAATTACACTTTTCGTCCTTTTTGTTATATCGAACTGCAATGAATAGTCTTTAACTTCAATAATTACAGTCACAATCCTTTATTTGAAAAACTCATTATACCTTCGTCCTTTAGCACTAAACAGGTTAAAATTTTATGTTACTTCAGATCATGTAAGAGCATTTATGTCTTTTTACACCCAAACAAAAAAAGGAAAAACAAAAATTATATTTAGGACATAAATATATAGACCTCCTCTCTCTACCTTATCTTTTTTTCTCTCTCTAACTCCTGGAGCACCACTACCACCACCACTGCCGTCTTAACATCACCACCGCCATAACACCACTGCAGGTCTGAATGACCTCCTCTCTCTACCTTCTCTCTCTCTCTCTAACTCTTGGTGCCTAAACTCTACCAAAGCACCACTACCACCACCACCACCGCCATAGCACCACTGTCGCCCTAACATCACCACCGCCATAACACCACTGTAGGTCTGAATCAATGAACTAATATCGCCCCACGATTTCTCTCATATGTTCAGATTTCGTTAATGTATTTGAAGGTGAGATTCAGATCTATAACGTGAAGGGAGGAGATGAGTTGGGGGATGCAATGGTGGTGGCCATGGCGGCTTACATACCACCGATTTTGGCCTTCGTATTCCTGTAAAACCTTTGAATTTCACAGCTCCGAAAAGTGTAATTTACCCCTTAAAAAATAATAAAAGTTACGATATCTATATGCATCAACTTTCTAAGGTACTATAAGAACATGTCTTAGGTTTTGGAAAATGGCTCTGAAGGGCTTTAAAATGAAAAAAAAAATGATGACATATGGTGTTATCGATGGTGCAGGCTTGGTAGAAGGGGATCTAAAGGGAGCAGTGGCGGAGCTTGACCAAAAGTTTCGAGAGAGCGTAAAGTGATGGGACCCAAATTTTTTTTTCCTATCGTTATGTTTCGGGTCAGGTCGGGTTGGCTATTCGATTCAAGTCGGGTCAAATAATAATAGTTCCAATAAAACAAAGTGTATATTTACCAAACTACCCATCATTTATATACAAAGTTCATAAATATTTAGGATATACAATTTAGGAAAAATAATCGGGGGGCGATCCTATATAATTTTAAAATTTTCGGACGAAAAATCGAAACTTATACAATTCTAACCGAAACATTGGAGTGGGCGGGTGCACCCCCGGGCACCCACAATACTTCGCCCATGAAAGGGAGTATTGTGACGCTTTATTAAAAAATGTGGGATGAGGTTGAGGTAAGTACTAGATAAGAGTAGTATATTTAAAAAACCGTAAGGATATTCACACCGCGAATTAATGGTGTGTGAAAGGTGTGCGTCGTTGGGGCCACGGGGCACGCCCACAACAATAGCCTAAAATTTTGGTCAATTCAATTAAAAATGAAATTTAAAAGAATAGATATAAACTGTATATGTTACGGACAATCCATTGCAATATTGCATAATCAAAATATTTTCTATCACAATGTATGAATGTATCAAGGATACCAATGTCAATACGTCAAGTTAAGGATTAGACACGTGAACCATGACTCTCTTAATTCATTATTGGACATACATTTAGTACAATAACATCCACGTTATATTAAAAACAAACACTTCATATTCGTCCCGACATAACAATGGATAGAAATTTTCCATGGTTGTCCACATCCAATAAATAACAATTCGGTTTTCAAACATTTGGAAACGGTCCTTTCCAAAAGAAGAAAAGGAAACCTTGAAAAACATATTCAAAGATGAAACTGTTATCATTTCTTTGTTAATCTAAGTAACGTACGGAAACGTCATACCAAGAATACTAATGGATCGAGAATTTTCGACCTAATCGTATATGTAGCTACATGGCCGAACCAAACCCTCGGCCACGACATATATGTGACCGAGCACACGCTTACACCGTGATGAAACACTGGTTAACACTTGTGCTACACAGCTGGGTTGTCTCGTATGTGGGGTTCAATCTCCTTCTCTACTCGCCTAAGACTCGAATCCAGCAAAACAGCAACACCGTTAGCTCGTTAAGAGGGGAATGTGGGGGCTTCCCTCTTAACCGGGCTCCGGCGTGAGAATAAGCGACCGTTTTGAGGAGAAATACTGTGTGTTGTGGGTGAAATGTAAGGAGAGTAGAATGTTTAACCTGAATGATGAAGGGTCCTATTTATAGCCGGGGGGTGAAGGAGGGAGGAGAGGCCTTGCCAACTACCATCGGGCGCCAGCTGTCCTACCAAGGGGAATATCCTCTTGGTCTTCTCTGTTGCGGTTAGGATAGTGGGTGACGTGACGCGCCGTTATTTGCCCAGATAGGAGGGCTGGAACTGCAGCTATCGGCCTGCTCTCAGATCGTGCTGCAGGTCTACATGGCGTCTGATTATTGGTGCCACGTGTTATCCTTTTGTCTGGAAGAGCATCTTTGGTGTCACATTGATATCTTCCAAAAGCTTCTAGAAGCTTCTGGATTCACCTGCTGATGTAGGCGCCATGTCGGATAAAAAAGAAGGTGTTGTTCCTGCAATGTGTGCATGGAATTGGGACCATACCTCTTCACACTGGGACAGCCCTTCCACAATATATGAAAGTGGTCCGGCGGCCTATACTCTAGGACGCACATCGAAAGATGCGTCCAGGCCGAATGACGTAATCTACATAGGCAAGTATAAATACTCTCTCCAAGTACACCTCAAGTACGATGTTCTCTGAACCTTCGTCCTATTTTTTCTATCTCTATTTTCTCTCTCTAAACAAATAATTATCCTCACGCCAAAAAGTGGTCGCAAAGTAGCACTCCCATCTCTGCGGCGAGCCTAACGGTCTGCTACTTGTGCAGGATCATATTGTTCACAAGTTTTTCAAGATCTAGTCATATCTGACCAGTCTAGGTTCCAGTTTTTGGATCTTCAGTATCTTCATGCTACAAAATATTACATTACATTTTCTTTATATGCATGTATAATAACCAACTGCTAAATGTATGAATATATCCAAAAAGGTGTTAGAATGTGTGACAGTGTGAGTTGTTGTCACTTCAAATCCTTTGAAGTGCCTTAAGAGCATCCGCAACATGGGTCTTCACGAAATACATCCGAATGAATGCCAAGTAGTCGTTACATGTAACACCTCGAAAATTTACGTCCTATAATGTGTTGACACGTGTCATAACCTTTGAACGTGTGAAAGAATACTTTCAAGGGACTGAAGTTGACAAACAATGAAACTATGTAAATATAAGGGTTCAAAATGTCAACAACGAATAAATATACTTTACAATAACCCTACATGATGTTTATAACCTTAAACGAATGGATCATAGATCATACGAAGCGAATTGTGAAAGAAAGTGAGAGATTACAAACTACAGGGGTTAAATGTGTCAACATGTTTAAGATATACCTCTGAGTGACCTTTTAGCAAACCCGAAGCCTTGTAACGATTAATTATGCTCACTAGAATGCACCATAAAAATTTCACCAAGTTTCGTTACCGTATGAGAAAGTTATGATAAAATTCGTGTGCGAGGGGTTAGAAGCGTCAACATGGAAATTTATGACTTTTCGGGTAAACACAAAGTGGCCAAGGACTTCACAAAGTGGGTATAAGTCTTAAAGCCCCTAAATGTCAATTTTAAGGGCTTAGAATGCAAGAAACATTGAGAAAGCGACGTTTAGGAGGACCGGGGACTGAAAATGCAATAAACAAGAAGTTTGAAACCTGAACCCAGATCTAAGGCGGGCCGCGTAAGATCATAAGGACCTTTACGCGGGCCGCGTGACAGGTACCAGCGACAGAAACATGACAGGTGCCTGTTTCAGCCTTGTAACCGACTTAGATTGACTTGTTTCAATACCTTGGGCTTCCTATACTGGTTTTTAGTCACTAGAGGCCACTTGTATGCATCTTGTATCAATATTAGACTTACATGTCAACAATCAAATGAGTTTTGATCAATATATGAAGTCACACAAAGTTGCAACTTGGTGTTCATCCATTCCCTACATCATCTGAGTTTTTCTGGAGCACAAGGATCATCTTCAAGCATCATAAATCGTTCATTAGACACGTGTAAGTATGTTTAACCTTCTCTAATTAAGTTATGCTTAGTATTTAGCTTAAAAGTCAAACCGTCGTAATTACGGTTTGACTTAACGATAAAACACAAACGGTCCAGTGTTTTGTCGAAATGAAAGTTGTTATAAGTTGGTAATTATGTGGGCTTTAAACCCTTAAAAGGGCACTTACTGATTCCTTTCCTATCTAGGTCATTTGACGAGTCAAAGATGTTTAGAAAAAGTCAACAGAAATGTAATATTCGATTTAACGCATGATTAACGATGTAAAAGGCGTATCACCTATTTTATCATTCATATAACCTGATAATAAGCATAAGAACTTGTCTAAGCTTGTTTGATTCGACAACTTTCTGTTTTGAACCGATTCGGAACCGAAAGACGCAAAAGTTTGACTTTTGCTTTGACTTCAGTTCTGACCCGGTTTAGATAGGTTTAGACATGCCTTAAAGTTCCATTAGGACCTAGTTACTTGTTTGTATAACCCTCTGCGTTTATACCACTTAAATCCTTAATTGTCCGACGTTTCCGTTAATCGCTTAAATATTGACCGTAATGCCCTTATGACCATAAAACAAGAATTTTGGAAATATGAAAGTACAATAATCTTAGTTACTGATTATTAAACATGTCTGTAAATTTTTACATCAGTTGGACATATAGATTAGGAGTTATGCTCAATGACGTAATTAGAACGCTTCTTAGTGATTAAACGACGTCATTAGCGTAAAGCCTATCTAAACCCCATTTTTGACACCAAACCTTTTACCCACTGATGTAATATAATATTTTGGGATTTTTGAAGATTTTTAATTATTTTTAAACTGATCATAAGCTAGGATTAGTGCCTTAATTCGGTAAATACCGAATATGCCCTTTTAAGCCATAAAATGAGTTTTACAAATCCTTTTGATGCCAATCCAATTGCTACTGATTTTAAATAATAAATGAAGTGTTTTGAACCTGTTTAACTGATCAGAAAACTCAGAATCCTATTTTTAACCCGTACGTCGCTTAAAACGGCTTTATACGCGTATTATACGCATAGTTTGGGTTTAAAACTATTTTGGCATATAAGACTTATAACCAAATGTTATAACCTGTTAAAATAAACTATTTTACTGATTTATTCAGACCCGGATCACAGAAGCTTAATTGATCCCTTTTATAATCTTTAAAATGACCAAAATACCCCTACGGGGCTTAAAATAAGATTAAACTCGTTTTGGGCATAATGGAAGGTATCCTACTGATATCACAACATATTTAAGGCATGTTAACTTAGGAAACCTGTTTAGGACTCTTATGGTTACCCTTTACGCTTCATACGCGTTCGGTTCAGTTTATGTAACTAGTTTACATAAATTAGCCGAAACGGGTCAAACCTTATCAGTTTTATCTCAAAATCCAGAATGTGTATAATATACCCATATTAAGCAAGTCTTCAAACTTGTCGGGTCTAAATCACATTCTATCAGGTCTTCGCTTAATCGTGCGTACGAACCGTATCTTTAAAACTAACCGGTCTAAGCTTAAGCTTAACTAAAGACCCGTTAGGATTCTAATAGGTTATTATAAACCTTCGTTCCAGAATAGGAGACCCGGTAAAAGATACGTGCACTCGCTGATTGTGATATATACTTGCTCAGGTAAATACTTTTAACTTATTTTCCCTATACGGGCTTGGGGTACGGTATATAAAATACCGCTTGGTCGGGCATTGAATCTTTAATTGTATAATGGTTAAAGTATTGAGATGTCTCGTTTAAATTGTTTTGTTTACTTAAAGCCTTTGGGGGGTTAATGACCATGTCCCGGATATCTCTGGCATCATTTTACGAAATGGCCACGACCTAAGCACGGGGCGTAGGCGTACGCCCGTCGGTGTCTCATATACATAATGTGGTGTGTCTATTGATCTTTAACCCGGCTCGATCCGGGCTACTGAACGCATAAGTAACATGTAAATCCTTTACAAGTATTATATTCAAATAATTATCCCAAGTTATAAAATATTATTTATGCCTTGTGCCTTAAATTCATTTTCATAAACTCTTTTCAAAATGAGTCGGTTGATTGTATTTACCAGTGTAAACTGACGTATTTTCTCAAAAAGGTTAAGTGCAGGTACTACGCGTAATAGGCTGGCTCTTCTCCTAGCATCCACAATAAGTCTCGCAAGCTTGGATGTCATAGACTGTTGAACATTGTTTCCTTTCTTTTAGATCTACCTGTGGATTTATATTCGACTACTTGTGATACTTAATATTACAAATTTGTTTGGTTGAAATGAATCTATACTTTGCTTCCGCTGTGCATTTAAATATTGTGTTGTTTGACTATTATGTTACCAACCACGTCACGATACTCCCCTACCGGGCCCACCGGTAATACGTGGAAATCCGGGGTGTGACATTACATGGCTTGCCCCCAACAAACACAAACGATCCCCCTCCTCCCCTTTCACGATCCCTCATTGAAGACATCCGTGCTCACGATCAGACGGATGCCAGGGGGTATAACATTTCAAGGGTCACTTGAAGGGTTAGGGTTACTCCTCTAATGAGTCAAATACATGACCGAAAGTTGTTCATTATTGAGATAAAGACATTCATCAAAACGGTCCATACCATTCTCTTTTAAGTACATAAATCCACCCGACCTAGATATAGATTTTTTTTTTTTTTTTTGACATTTATAACACATCTACGGCGATTTTTATTGAGACAATGAGATTTATCGAAATTTGATGACATGGGGCCTAAGGAGGTGCCCATTGTCCACCCAATTGTGCTTTTCATTTGTAACTTTCAAGAAAACAAAATATATAGTACGTGTATCTGAGTTGGATTTTTGTAACTCAACCCAAATCCAAATCTACTAATAAAAAATCCGTCAAAAAAGAATAACTACTCATAAAAAAATCCATCAGAAAAGAATAAAGAACTCAATTATTTATGGATGTATGTTCGTCTTTTAACAATAAATGCATTAAAAAAAATACTCATGGACGAAAAATTATGGACCAATTAACCTCCATCAGAAAAGAATAAACAACTCAATTATTTATGGATGTATGTGCCTTTTAACCATAAATGCATTAAAATATACTCCTAGACGAAAAGTTATGGACGAATTAACCCAAATTATTTTACATTAAATTTATGTATTATAATATGTCAAGTTATACAACAAAAAATAAGTAAATTCCTTTTTACTTTCAGAAAAATTACTAGTTATATTAGACCGTCACGCTCCCATTTAAACTGAACTACATGATATTTAGTTGGGGTGCAAACAAAATCCCACGTTAAAATCACAAAATGTTTATGTATAAGCTTACGAGGCTATTGTGGTCTGGTGTCTCCTTTTTCAAATGAAGGGTTTACATTGGTTTTCATACTTGTCATGTGTCTTCTCCCTTTCACGCACGTTATACTACTCACGCCTTGCCCCTAGTGCCATCTTTGGTGCCCCCGAAACGGTATTTAGCGCCCAAATATTGTTGGGGTGTGCTTAGGCATGAACCCACTACACACAGTCTAATTTACTCTTGATTCTTAACTAAATCTCATATGATCTTATGTATTAAGCATCTAGGCTAAGCATTCCTATTGATTGGTTCCGGAGCTATGATTTAGCTTAGACATTGATGACGCAAGTGGCGTAACCCTAATTAGACCATGTTAGTGTCATCAGTATGTTTGAGTTTACTTAAGACGTACCGAATGAGAAATTGGAATTAAGATTGATTCGAGTTATAAGGTGTGGAGTACGTACTCAATCAAGACTTTTCTGTCAGGTGATTTTAGTGTTGTCAATATCATTTTAGTATAAATGGATATACTTAAAACCAAAATGAGAAATTGATTTTACTTAGACGAATCACTTTTCAATTGAAATATTCCGATGGTACATATCAAAAGTTCACTCGGATAAGTCACAAAATGTAATAAGAACGAATATACAAAACACAAGAATCTAGTAACCACATTAGCTTATGGTGGGGTTAATTCTTATAACTTAGAAGGGTACTACTGTTCATGTTTCTGAGTACGTAGGCTACTAATCCAAATATATGATCAAATTGCTTTTTTACCTTTCATGCCAATATTAAATGTTTTGTGTGTTTTGGCATTACTCACCAGCTCAGGTAATTGGGATTTAATAATGGAAAAATTACAAGTTTTGTCCTTTATCTTTATACCACTTTTCATGAGGTGTCCTTTTTAACGAATGTTGACAGGCGATGTCCTTTACTAGGTATTTTGTTGCAAGTTTAGTCCTTTACACCCAACCCAGTTAATAAACCCTATTAATTGTTGACAGGTGGTGTCCTTTACTAGGTATTTTGTTGCAAGTTTAGTCCTTTACCTAGGTATTTTGTTGCAAGTTTGGTCATTTACACCCAACAATTAACAGGGTTTTTTAACTGGGTTGGGTATAAATAACTAAATTTGCAACAAAATACCTGGAAAAACACAACGCCTGTCAACATTCGTTAAAAATGATACCGCCTGAAAAGTGGTATAAAGATAAATGAGAAAACTTGTAATTTTTCCAATAATAATTACAAAGGTAGTTGTTGGAGGGATGTTGGCTGCTTATTCACAATAAAACGTTGTGGCTATATTTTGGGATGTAGATTCAAGGGATTCCGACTTCTCAGGCGCACGATACAATCTTGTGGAAATACTTTGTATAACAGTCTAAGGACGGGAAAATGTAAATGTTCTTTTACGAAAAACAATGTTTTGTAATGAAAAAAAAGGGTCAATAAATATTGTTAATGAAATACCCATCTCTCGAATTGTTTATTTATAGGAATTTTTTTGGAATAATGAATTTTAATAATCTCAAGACTAAATAACTTTTTGAGTTTATTTATAGGAATTATTTAGTGATTTTAACTATTTGAGTCTAAAATCAAAAAATTTAACGCCTGAGTCCCTAGCCATTTATTTTATAACGTTTTAAGTCCAATTTTGTTCATTTTATGACGGTTTGAGTCTAATTTTGTTAAAAAAAAATGGACTCAAATGGTTATAAAAAAACTTATAGGGACTCAGGGCGTTAAACATTTTCATTTTGGACTTAAATAGTTAAAACCACTAAAACACAAGAACTCAAAAAGTAATTTACTCTAATCCCAACCGTTGACCGGAAACGGTTCCAACTTTAAAAATAACCAATGGTGCTCCCATCTTTTCACATATTGTAAATCAATGAACCTTTGCTAACAGAAAATGTAAAATGGGACAAAAATAAATTAAGGTTCTGTTAGTAAAGGTTCATTGGTTTACAGTATATGAAAATGTAAGACCATCATTGGTTATTTTTTAAGTTGAAACCATTACCGATCAACGGCTAATAGTTAAGATTATTAAAATCCATTATTCTTTATTATTTATAAAGAAAGAGAAATGTTTTTTTCGATGCGCATAATTCACACCCATGCCTAACTGATGGTCACACGCCTAGGGTGTGATAAAATGTGTAGATTTTAAAAAAAGAACTAGAAGGTGTGTCATAAGTTGATTACAAAAATTCACACTATAAGCTAGAAAACAAGTTTAAAAAATTGATCTAATTAGGATATAATAGAAAGTTTATTTGGGTAGAAAGCGTATAAGGTAATCTTGACTATCTATTTATCTAATCAAATGCTAAGATTAAATGAATGAAATTGAATGAAAAAAAGGAGACGCGTGGGTTTCTCTAGGGGCATTCTAGTAAAATCAAAGGAATAGTTTCTCTCTCCTCCAATTCCCCTCATTTTTTAAAAGTTAACAACTCTTTCATACGACATTATTTTTTTTATAAAATTGCACAAAAAACGAGCGTTTTTTTTTTTTTATCTTTAAAACGAGTATACTGTTGCTATATTTTTGAAATTTTTTTCGAAAACCCAGTTGCGTCAAACGCAATGGAAAAAAACCTAAAAATGACATTTTTCTAAAACGCAATGCACAAAAAACACAAATAAATGTCTTATTTGTAAAACGCAATGACCAGAAAACACAAAGAAATGTCTTATTTATAAAACGCAATAGCCTAAAAACACAAAAGAAAGTGTACTTTCTAAAACGCAATTGACTGAAAACACATAAAAATGTCTTATTTCTAAAACACAATGGCTAGAAAACACTTAAAAATGTCTGTTTTCTAAAACGCAGTGGGCTAAAAAACAAAATAAAGTGTACTTTCTAAAACGCAATAGTCTGAAAACACAAAAAAAGTGTTTTACCTAAAACACAATGCACAAAAAACACAAAGAAATGTCTTATTTCTAAAACGCAATGGCCAGAAAACACTTAAATATGTCTTTTTTTCTAAAACGCAATGGACTGAAAACACATAAAAATATGTTTTACCTAAAATGCAATGGACTAAAAACACTTCAAAAATGTGTATTTCTAAAACGCAATGGCCTAAAAACAAAAAAAAAGTGTTCTATCTAAAACGCAATGGACTGAAAACACATAAAAAATTGTTTTACCTAAAACGCAATGTCGCAACCCCCGATCCCACATCCCCGGGAACGGGCGGCCGCGAGCCAGTTTCGGTAGTATCTCGTATTGTCCAATTTGGCAGCGAAAATTTTCATCAGGACCGTAGTTAGGAAACATTGATCAGAGTAAAATACCACATTTTCATAACATTAAACAAATGGGTTAAAACCCAAGTTCGTAGTACACACACTTTTATAGGAATCAATCCTATTTTATTAATAAAAACATCTATTTTATCTTAGGTAACTTTATTGCCACTTTTCCAAGCCTTCAGTGCTGTCAAGCTGGCTTCTATTTGGCTTTCACAGTTTGTTACCTGAAACGCGTTTTAAAAATATTTGTCAGTGGAAAATACTGGTGAGTGAATCCCAGTTTAATCAAGTTTAAGTAAAACCCAGTGTACAGTATTGAGGGCGATCTCGCAATTATATTTGTTTCCAAGACATATCAATTAACATCCATGGTACTGTCGAACCCGACTTGTGGAAATGTTAATCCTTGACCAGGTGGTGACAAATTTTGTATACAAAACCCCAACATACTCATGATAATTGTATTCTTACAAATACTCAATAACTGTTATTCGCATGGAAAAGTATTTAAGGTTTTGTAAAAACAGTTAACAAAAAGGTTTACAAAAAGTGGATCAACTCACATTGTTGTCTTAGATTTTCCGTAAAGGTTTCCTGGTGATAATCTATAATTTACACAAATGCACACGCGTTAGTATAATAACTCGTTTTAACATTAGTAATACCCTCCCCGAGACGGCATTCCAACGACTACTTCGGGAAGAACCACGACAGCCGTTACGGAACCCTAGATCAATCGGGCAGCGTATCTAATACGTATTCAGGGGTTATAATACTTACAACGGAGCAGAACTTCGCTATTTATGGGGTATAATACCCGTATAATAAATCCTATTATCAGAAATTGAGATTGTGAAAGAAACTTTGAACGAATTCGAATGAAATCCGATGGCCTGCTTATATAGTTGCTGAGTCTGGTTCTCTCGCGGCCCGCGTAACACAAGAGCAGGGCTTACGCGGCCCGCGTTGACTCCAGGTCAACGTGTAGCCCATCCGGATCAGCAACTAGACTCGACATGTGTTGGGCCACGTGGCCGCACCGGGCTTTGCCGGGTTTTTAAGTTCACGCGGTCCGCGTAAGGGTTAAGGGTCCTTTACGCGGCTTGCCTTAACTTAAAAATTCAGTTTTTAATTATTTTTAATACTATTTAATGTATTTGGAGCCCGTTTTCACATATGGGGTGTATTTTGGGACATATTGGGATATTTAAAATATATTAGGGTGTCGGAAAAATTATGAGGGTGTCGGTTTTATTGAGGATTGTTATATCCTCCCCACCTTGTTTTAGAGCTCGTCCTCGAGATCTACTGGAACAAGTGTGGATATTTCCTTTGCATTCCAGATTCAATCTCCCATGTGTATTCAGGTCCTCTTTTGGAGTCCCACTTCACTTTGACCAGAACTAATCTCTTATGTTTGAGATTCTTGACTTTCATGTCTTCAATTTGTAGAGGCCTTTCTACAAACTTGAGTTGTTCATTTATCTCTATATCTTTAAGAGGTACCATTAGCGATTCATCAGCTAGGCATTTCTTGAGATTAGATACATGAAATACATCATGTATTCCTGCCATTTCCTCTGGCAGTCGTAGCTGATAGGCTACAGGAGAGACCTTTAACAATACTCTATCTCCTATTTGAAATTCCAACGGTTTGCGTCGGTTATCAGCATAGCTCTTTTGTCGATCACGTGCTGCTTTCAGTCGTTCTTTGACTTGAATAATCTTGTTGGTTGTTTCTTGCACTATTTCAGGTCCAGATAGTTGCTTTTCCCCAATTTCTGCCCAACAGACTGGGGTTCGGCACTTTCGTCCATAAAGTGCTTCGAATGGTGCAGCATTGATACTTGTGTGATAACTATTATTATAAGAAAATTCTATTAAAGGTAAGTGATCGTCCCAATTACCTCCGAAATCAATTACACAAGCTCTAAGCATATCTTCCATTATTTGAATTGTTCTTTCGCTTTGTCCGTCTGTTTGAGGATGATAAGATGTGCTCTGATTTAACTTGGTTCCCATGGCCTTTTGGAAACTTGACCAAAAATGAGAGGTAAATCGGCTATCCCTATCAGAAACGATTGATAAAGGAATTCCATGTAATGAAACAATTTCATTTACATATAATTTAGCTAACTGTTCCATACTGAAGGTTTCCTTCATTGGTAGGAAATGAGCTGACTTGGTTAGCCTGTCTACAATCACCCAGATTGTATCATTACCTTTCTTTGTTTTGGGTAATTTAGTAATAAAATCCATTGTTATTAATTCCCATTTCCACACTGGCATTTCTAGTTGTTGTAACAAACCTGAGGGTTTCTGGTGTTCAGTTTTAACTTGTGAACAAGTTAAACATTTAGAAACATAGGTTGCTATGTCCTTTTTAATTCCTATCCACCAGAAATTTTTGCTTAAATCCTGGTACATTTTATCATTTCCTGGATGCATCGTATATTTGGACTTATGGGCTTCTTCTAAGATACGATGACGTAAGTTTCCTAATTTAGGTATCCACATTCTTTTCATATGGAATCTCCAAATTCCATCTGTTCCTTGTTCTAATTCTTTTAGCATACCTTTTAATTTTTCAGTATCATCCTTGATTACTGATTCTTGTGCTTCTCTTTTCTGATCATTTAAATCTACTTGTAGATTTAATTTAAGAGAACGTACTCTTTTTGGCTTCTCATGATACTTTCGGCTTAAAGCATCTGCCACTACATTTGATTTTCCTTCATGATACTGGATATCACAATCAGAATCACTAAGCATCTCCATCCAGCGTCTTTGTCTCATATTCAACTCTTTTTGCCCGAAAACATATCTTAAACTTTTATGATCAGTAAATATGGTAAACTTACTACCATAAAGGTAATGTCTCCAAATCTTAAGGGTAAAAATTATAGCTCCTAATTCTAGATCATGGGTTGAATAATTCTCTTCATGATTCTTAAGTTGTCTAGATGCATATGCTATAACCTTTTGGCGTTGCATTAACACACATCCATAACCTATTTTGGAAGCGTCACAATAGACTACAAAGTCTTCAGTTCCTTCTGGTAACGCTAGTATGGGTGTATTGGTTAATCTGTGCTTAAGAATTCTAAAAGCTTCTTCCTGTTTTGGTCCCCATTCAAACTAAATAGATTTACAGGTTAACTTAGTTAAAGGAATGGCTATTCTAGAAAAATCTCGAATAAATCTTCTATAATAACCGGCCAATCCTAAGAAACTTCTAACCTCAGTTGGTGACTCAGGGGTTTTCCATTTGATAATCGCCTCGATCTTTGTTGGATCCACATGAATTCCTTCATGGTTCACTAAGTGTCCAAGAAATTGTACATGTTCTAGCCAAAACTCGCACTTTGAAAATTTAGCATAAAGTTTTTCCTTTCTTAATAGACTTAAAAGTGCGTGCAAATGCTTTGCATGATCTTCCCTATTTTTAGAATAAATGAGAATATCATCTATGAAGACGATTATGAATTTATCCAAATATGGCTTACATATTCGGTTCATCATGTCCATAAATGCGGCTGGGGCATTGGTTAAACCAAATGGCATAACAGTAAATTCATAATGGCCATACCTTGTTCTGAATGCGGTCTTAGGAATGTCCTCTTCTTGTACCTTTAATTGATGATATCCTGACCTTAAATCGATTTTAGAGAAAAATCGAGCTCCTTGCAATTGATCAAACAGATCATCGATTCTCGGTAGTGGGTACCGGTTCTTAATCGTGACCTTGTTTAATTTACGGTAGTCAATGCACATACGCATCGATCCGTCCTTCTTTTTGACGAATAAAATCGGTGCTCCCCAAGGCGACGAACTTGGTTGTATGAATCCTTTTTCCAATAATTCATCTAATTGTTTCTTTAGTTCCTGCATTTCTGCGGGTGCCAATCTATAGGGTGCTTTGGCAATTGGTGCTATTCCTGGTAGCAGATGGATTCTGAATTCAACTTCTCTGTCTGGCAGTAGTCCTGGTAATTCTTATGGAAATACATCTGAAAACTGAGACACTACTGGAATGTCTTTTAGTTCTTTTCCTTTAGTGTTAGTGATTATAGAAATCAAATACACTATAGACCCTTTTCTTATATAGCTTGTAGTTTTCATTAGAGAGATGAATTTAGTGGACCTAGAGGTTTTATCTCCTTTTATTGTGATCTTTTCACCTTTTGGTGAATTTACTTGAATTGACTTTTGATCACATAAAATACTGGCTTTATTGGCTATTAACCAATCCATTCCTAAAACAATATCAAATCATGGCAGATTCATAGGATAAAGGTTTGCCATAAACTTCTGTTTTAAAAATTCTATTCTTGCTCCCTGCAAGATTTCCGAAACCTTAACTGTTTCTCCATTAGCTGTCTCTACGAGACATTCTTGTGGTAGTTTAGTTAATGACTGATTTAGAAGCTTGCAAAACGAAGTATTATTAAAACTTTGGTTTGCACCAGAGTCAAATAATACTTTAGCAAATACATCATTAACTAAAAACTTACCAGCTATCACGTCTGGAATCATCTTGGCTTCGTCTGCAGTCAGAACGAATGCTCTAGCATTTTTAGTGTTCCTGTTATTCACAGCTGGAGCCAATTTCGGACAATTTGGCTTGATGTGACCTTTTTGTCCACAGTTGTAGCATAGTCCATTACTGGATTTTCTCCTGCAATCTTCTTCCTTGTGTCCTGGCATCTTGCAGAAATTGCAAAGAGTGGAGCATTTTCCCGAATGTTTTTTTCTTGCAGACCTTGCAGAATGGTGCAGAGGTAGAACCCATATTCCTACGGTTGTAATTCCCAGAACAGAATTCTTGAGTAAGCCTTTGGGTTAGGTTTCTCCTCTGGTCTTCTTCCCTAGTACGGATTAATTCACCTGTCAAGGTATTTGCTAGTTCTACAGCTTCTTCTATGGTTTGAGGTCTAGCTGCCTTGACTACATGTCTAATCTCTCCAATTAATCCTCATATGTAACGGGAGATTAACACTGGTTCAGGTGATGCAAGGGTTGGTACTATTCTAACATATTCAAAGAATGTAGTAGTATAACCCTTACTATCTACTCCGGTCATTCTTAAGTTTAGGAACTTATTAGCAATCTGTTCCTTTTCATTATAAGGGCAGAATTTCCTTTCTATCGTATTTTTAAATTCTTCTCATTACATGTTGTATACCCTATCACTTCCTCTTGACTAGAGGATAGTGTTCCACCATTCTAAGACTGAGTTCTTAAACATATTAGAAACAAACATTATTTTGTCTTCTTCAGCACACTTTCTTATTTTTAAAACAGCCTCAGTTTTCTCTATCCAGCATATGGCTGCAATGGGTCCTTCATTGCCCGAGAATTCTATTGGTTTACAGGACCAGAATTCTTTGTAAGAACAACCATAAGGCATGGTTCTTCTTCTTTTGGGAATGGGCACTTGAAGTACGGGTCCATTGTTCACGCTGTTTTCTGGTTCGATTGGTCGCTTACTGCTATGTTTACTTTTATTATTCGCTTCTTGAATCGTTTGAATAATAAATGGCATTGCATCTATGATTCCTTGTGCCACTATATGTTGAACGGCACTATTATCCATTTGGTTTCCATTGTTATTGATGCTCGGATTCTCATTAACCACGTTAATGTTACTCTGGTTATAATTATTCAGATTTCCTTCGTCGGCCATCTGAATTTTAAACATTTACCCCGTATTAATATCACAAAATAATATTTTAATATAGTCAATCACATGACACGCATTTTGGGCAAAAGCGTCGATCATTGCGACTTTACTCTATTCATATACTATGTGTCTATTACACACCAGTACTGAAATAAAGATTACAATACCAACTGAAATAAATAATAGTAGGCATCCGTACACACATATTATATTATTTTATTATTATTATTACTATTACCGTCTCCATTCTCACATTCACGGATATGGATTCATCCAAAAATCTATATTGTGCTCGTCGTACTTCCAGACGAGTCGCTCTCCCACCTGTCTCATTCTCTCACTGCTCTATAAAATTTCCTCACCAAATGTCCTAAGTTCTTGTACATTTTCTGCACTTATTGGGGGTGCAGGTTCTAGGACTGGGTTCGGAATCTGGGGTGCGGGTTCTTGGTATGGGGGTGTAGGTGCCTGGAATCGGTAAGGATCTTGTAAGATCTCCCTAATGTATTCATCGTGGTAATAGGGATCTAAAGGGTCCATACCTGGATAGGCTCCTATGTTCTTCATGGGTGTGTCTTCATGTATCAGGTAGCGTTGCACATAGTCCCTAACTTCATCCCACCAGGGATCGTAATTTGGGTCTAGGGGGTTTGGTGCTGGTGATACGTGGTTGAAAACCGGTGCTCGTAATCGTGTAACTTTATGTTTTTATATGAGTTTTAATCTTGAATGGCCTACTTTTAATTAGATTTGTGTTATGTAGGTTTAACGAAGTTTAAGGAGCTTTTCGGGAGCTTTACGGGTCACCGGGTTGAAAACCGGAGCACCAGGACGCGTTACGGATCAACCAGGAGTGCAAGAATCGAAGTTTGGAGAATTGGTACTCTAGAGGCCGTCGGCGACGGGGGTATACCCGTCCCGGACGGGCTCTAGAACACCCCGTCGGCCATAGAATCCCGTAACCAGTCATTTAAGCCGTCGGACAAAAACAAGATCAGGGGAACCCGTCGCCGACTGCCCCCAACCCGTCGCCGACGGGTTGTGTTTTCTCGAAATGAGAATTTGAGCACTTTGGGGTTTATGAACGATTGTGATTGGTTCGGGGAGTTATGAAGTCGGGAGTTACAATTGATTTTGAGTTTTGAACTTGTTCTTGGAGCCATTACCATCTATCTTTCACCTACCATTCCATCTCTAACATCAAGAACATCTACAACAACCGAATCATCATCCATTTTACACAATCAATTCATCCATTCAAACCCTAGTTCTCCATATCATCAATCATCAATCCTACCACCATCATCCTTCACCAATCCATCATCATTCACCAATCCATCATCATTCACCATTAATTCATCCATCAAAGCTTCAAGATGTCTTCACTCGCGTTCCAAACATCCGGTGATCAAGCTTCTTCAACCATGAGCGGCTAATCATCTCGGCTTCACCCCGGTGTAGGTAGTTGTTAATTTTAGGGTTTCAAATTGTTCTTGTTTCAACTTAGTGACAATTTGTGTTTGATTTTTGAAACTTTTGATAATAGTGTTACATTTGTTACGAATTCGTAAATTGTCGAACGATGTTAAAAGTTATGACTTTGCGAAATGGTGATATGTAATTGTGCATTGTCATGGTTAGGATTTACTTGTGTTGATTGCAAAGTGTATTTTTGTCCGTTCTTCGGGACGTTGATAGCTATTAGCACCTAAGTCACGGTACACTAAATCCGTTAATCAAATGCATTTGAGTTGAATCTAAAACTTGTAGAAATCCTAAGTTAGCAATTACCGAAACCGGGTGTGATTCCTCTTTCTTATTATTGTTCTAGTAATCAAATTTTCTCATAATCATTAACCTTTAGTTGTTAATCAATTCAATCTATTCACTTAGTTTAAACTCACATCTCTCAATTAAAGAAAAACACAAAGAAATTCTAGTAAGCTTCATAATACGTGACATTCTTGATAATTCAATCGAATCCACACACAAACCACATACTCTTCGTGGTTCGACCCCTCACTACCACTAGCTATTTGTTAAGGGTAATTAGGGCATATAAATATTATCTTTGACCGGAGCGCGACACTTCGATCAAATTTTGGCGCCGTTGCCGGGGAGTGCGTGCGCTTTGTGTTTGGATATTTTTTTGAATTTTGTGATTATCTGTTTAAATTGTTTAGTTTCTCTTTGCACTTTGTCTTTTTCCTTGTTACGCGGGGTGTGTTACTTGTGCAGGTTACAGGTAGTGCATGCATACGCGGAACTCCGGGAGGACTTCACCTTTAGTCTACGAACCGGAAATCAAAAGAGTCGCAAGAAGAAACCTAGCAAGCCGGTTAGAAGCAACACTTGCTTCTAATCAAACCAACCAAACACCACAAAACACATCGTCCATTGAAACCGATTCAATGGCGAACCAAAACTCTAACCAAAATCAAAACCCAAACCAATTCCAATACCGAAGCAACTTCAATCCCGCCCCAAATGTTCAACCTTTACCTCAAGAGAGACCGGGGGTAACAACAACAATGGACCACCCACACCACCTTTCCAAAACCAAAATCCCAACCACAATCAAAGAACACCTCAACAACAAAACCTTCATCGACAAACCTCTTTACCCATCAACCTAGATGACCGGAATGTCAATTCCGACCGTCGGGGAAATCGTGATCGCGGCAATCCCGCAAATGAAGACCCATTCTTCAACATCGATGACTTGAGGAATGCAATCCCCGATGATGAACCGTATAGTGTTCCCGGTTATCAATCGCCGGAACATGTGAGTGTTCATACGGAAAATTCGGATGACGGGGGATACTATGATGATAGGGCTAACGATGATGAAGATTGGGGCTACGTGAATAGGGGAAACGTCTACAACGCTAGAAGGTATGATGATGAGGAATTTGGCTACCAAAATGCCAATTACGTTGGGGACGATGAATACGGTTACGGAGGTGGAAGAAATGATGGTTATGGGAACAACCGTCAACCACGAAACAATAACCAACGGAACCGGAATGATGGGTTTTATAACAACAACAACAATGCAAACCCTAACCGGATCCCTCGTTTCGTGGGAGGTGGTAACCCAAGGGATAATAGAAGAGAGGATCAAAGAGATGATCGAAGAGGTGAAAGACGGGATAATAGAAGACCGGTCGATCAAGAAGTTAACGGTCCACAACGTCGTCAACAACCTCCACGGGGAGTGAATGACCGTTTCCGACCGGTGGTCACCGAGAATGATTCACCGATTGTGTGCGAAAGAAGAATGTTCGATTGTAAACCGCATTACATCAATATACTTCCCCATTTCAACGGGAGGTCTAATGATGAACCGTATACACATTTGGCGGAGTTTTCTTCCATTTGCAGCACTATCGGGGGGCATAACTTCGCACTAGAGGAGGTCAAACTTCGTTTGTTCCTATTTTCGTTGAAAGACAAAGCGAAGCAATGGTTCCTTACACTTCCAGCGAATAGCATCCGGACATGGGGAGAGATGCAACAAGTCTTTTTAGACGAATACTATTCAATGGCAAAGACTGACGATATGCGGGATGAAATAAGGTCGTTTCGGCAATTATCGAGTGAACCGTTGCATGAAGCATTCACTCGATTTAAGGAATTGATCCGGAAGTGCCCACATCATCAAATTGAAAAATGGGAGTTGGTTAAATGCTTTGTGAGAGGGTTGGATGACGAAACATGGAATCGCCTAGAATCGACGAGCAATGGAACTTTATTGAGCAATCACGAGGATGACGATTGGGAGTTCCTAGAAAGAATGAGCAAAAGATCAAAGGCGAAAGAGTCGGCCGACCGAGCCAAAAAGCACCCTACCTCAAGGTCTTGGCCTGATCGTGATGTAAGTTCTAAGGATCGGATTGATACATTGGAGCGGGAATTGGCCCGCATGAAGAAGAAAGAAATGGGTGCGGTACAATATAGCGTATGTGAAGAATGTGGTGACATTGGTCACCGAACCGAGAATTGCCAAGCCACCGCGGATGTGAATCAAGTGTATGGAGACCGGAGCCAATACGATATGAACTCCAACACTTACCACCCCGGGTTGAGGAACCATCCTAACTTTAGGTATGGTAATGCCTCCAATCAAATAAACCCGAATTTCCAATCGGGAAATCAAGGTGGGTATTCGCACCAAACTCGCCAAGGAAGTAACCAAGGGGGTTACCAAAGGAATTACCATAATCAAGGTGGTAATGGAAGCGGGTTGAACAATCAAACCGGTGGCGATGATTTGAGTGCCAAAATGGATGATTTGTTGAATATGCAAAAAGAATCTCAAAACAATATAAAAAAATCTCACCATGATATCAAGGAGATAAAGAAGACAAACGAGATTCGGGACAAAGCACATGACGCATTGGCAAAGCAAGTGGGCCAACTCGCGGAAGAGGTGGCTCAAATGAGGGGAAGCATGGGAAAACTTCCAGGTGACACTATAGTGAACCCGAAGCATCAAGGTTTTAGCACACGCAATGTGAGGAATGCACGCGTTAGCGCGGTAAGTATTCTTTTAAATGATGAAGTTTGTAGTGTTGAAAGCATTCCACCACCACAATTTGTTGATGGTGTAGTGGAAAATATAGGTGAAGGACCGGAAAGTGAAAATGAACACGAAACAATTTCACAAAGTAAAAATGAAAACATAACTAAAAATTCTTTTTGTGAAAATTGTTTAAATCAATTTAACCCGCTTAATGCATCGAAAAGTGAAGAACGGTGCCCACCGAAGGACGAGGGGTGGGAAAATTTTAAGCAAGCTAAAATTAATTTACCGTTACTAGATGACATTAAAAAGGTTCCGGCTCATGTGGAATGCTTAAAGGAGTTAAGTATCGAAAAACGGCACAACAAATTACCCGAACCGGTTGATTTGATATCTCATGTGGGTGCCGTTTTATCGAGTGCCCTTCCCCAAAAAGCTCAAGATCCGGGAGACCCTCTTATTCCAATTCAAATTGGAACATTTAAAATTGAGAGGGCGCTCCTAGATCTTGGAGCTTGTGTGAGCATCTTGCCCGGGAGTTTGTATGACCAATATGATTTTGGTCCATTAAAAAAATTTGATACTCCCGTGGTGTTGGCCGATCAGACTCCCACGCATCCAAGGGGGATGGTGGAGGATGTGATTGTTAAGGTGGATGATTGCTACTATCCAGTTGACTTTTTGGTAGTAGACTATGTTAGGTGTGTTGAGGACACCCAACCGGTAGTTATCTTGGGTAGACCGTTCTTGGCAACTGCTAATGCCATAATAAATTGTGCAACGGGAACGGTAAGCATGAAATTTGGGGACCGGGAGTTAAATTTAAATGTTTTTCCAAAATTTACTAACCCGCTCGGTGAGGATAAGTGTCCTAAATAGGACATGAATCCAAACAAAAAGATGTGTGCTATGGTTGGTAGGTTTGGAGAAACAAAGAAGAAAACGGTTAAGAAGAAAAAGACGAAGAAGTCACCTCTAGAAAAGAAGAAGGAAGAGGAGGTGAGGAAGTTTGGACCGTTTGGCAACAAATGGTATGAATCACCGGCGGGTGATTTCGAGGAGTTTGTAGGAGGCAAGCATGCCATTCGACCACCATGAGGTGGTAAGTCAATTGTTGTTGTATATTTTATTTCACATTTTGTTTTAGTTTCTCTCCGTAGGTATGTGTTTGTTGTTGTTGTTGTATATTATTTTGTTTCCGTTATTTTTTATTTCATGTTTTTTATTTTTGCCTAGTTAAATGAACGTTGTGGGTGTGTTCCCTATATAACCCTCACGAGACCTCTCGTCCTCCCAAGCTATTGGGGGGTTTAAAAGGGCTTGTTGCATAAGCTAAATGCAACCGTGATTCCTACGAAAGTGAGTTAGGTTTATTGTTGTTGTAAATTATTTTCCACAATAATCAAAGTGAAATAACGTATAGCTTGGTAATATTTTCATAAAAGTGGTAGAACTAGGTAACTAACAAATTTTGATGGTTGTGAGAAGCATGCTTCTACACAAGGGTTAAGATTTGTAGGTATATTGTGTTCGTGGGACAACCACTTTCATGAAGAGAAGATGAGCACACGAGGAACGAGTTCAGAAATCAGGTGCATACGTTTCTTTTTTACTTTTGATTTTTAGTTAGCAAATAAGTGGAATGTATTTTGTATATTAATTTTCCGGGGTGAGATTTTGGGAAGGTTAGACGTGTCACATCCCTTGTGCGTTTTAAAACTCTAGTTCTTGCACATTGAGGACAATGTTTACCTCAAGTGTGGGGATGGGGGAGTAGTAAAAGTTTTCGATTTTGACCCGTTCATTTAAATTCTACACATTGAGGACAATGTTTACCTCAAGTGTGGGGATGGGGGAAAATTTCAAAAAATTTTCAAAATTTCTTGTTTCAAAAGCGATCTTAAAAGCACAAGTAACCAAGTCAACGAGGGATGTCACAACCCATTTGGTCTTTTGTCATGGTCAAGTTCAAATTAATAAGCATAACGGGTATTTAGCGGGTGGTTATTTGGGAATAATCTGCCTAAGAAACTAGTCTTTTATGCATGTCACATACCGTACCCTTTTAGATATGTGAGGTTTTGAGCCACTTTTATATCATTGATTACATTACCTATGTTTCTTTGTTTGAGTGGACCATTAGTCATATATTGTAGAACTTGCAACTTTTGATACGTTTGAGACTATAGACCGAATACAAGCACGAGAATGATTAAGGCATTAGATAAACCTTTTCTCTTAAAACCATTTATCTATCCTTACCCGAACAAATCCCCTAGTCGCCCACTTTGAGCCTAAACCTTTCGTTTGACCACCCTATAGCCCATAACCCTTGAACCTTTTTCTTTTAAACCCGTGTGATGGAAATTCGATTATAGGAGTCGTATTTGTATCGTTATTCTTGATTGTTTGCATTCATGTAAAAAAAAAGAGCAGAAAATATTATGAAAAAGAATTGAAAATTGTTGAAGAAAAACACAAAAGGAAGTGTTAGTAGTTGTCGAATAAAAAGAGTGAAAGATTATTGCCCATAGTTGATGTTTATATGTAGTTTTGTTTAATTTAGTGGTTTGTAATAAAAATCGAATTTTCATCGCCTTAGCCACTTTAAAATATCCTAATTCCTACCCTTAGCCTAGCCCCGTTACAACCCTCGTAAAGACCTTATGACTTGTGCTTAGTGTTTGTGATCAATGGTGGAGAATGATTGAGCTGCAAGCTTATGCGGGTATGTGTTCTAATCGGTTTGAGTGAATATTGATTGAAGTGCTAATACATTATATACATTAGCCGAATTATAAACCGAGTGGAGAGAACATTGTGAGGGATATACATGACTTGTTAGTTTTACGGGCGGGTTAATCTTGGATAACCATTATTATATGTGATTATTCACTTTACCGGTAAATATGTGGAAATTGTAAAGAATGTGAACTTTTGTATGACAATAGACCTTAACCTTTGTCTCGGGAATGGGATGTGTATTCGTTGTTCGACCCACGTGAAAGTGAAAAACAGATTTGCTTGATGGCAACCAAAAGACAAGTGTGGGGATGTGATACGTGGTTGAAAACCGGTGCTCGTAATCGTGTAACTTTATGTTTTTATATGAGTTTTAATCTTGAATGGCCTACTTTTAATTAGATTTGTGTTATGCAGGTTTAACGAAGTTTAAGGAGCTTTTCGGGAGCTTTACGGGTCACCGGGTTGAAAACCGGAGCACCAGGACGCGTTACGGATCAACCGGGAGTGTAAGAATCGAAGTTTGGAGAATTGGTACTCTAGAGGCCGTCGGCGACGGGGGTATACCCGTCCCGGACGGGCTCTAGAACACCCCGTCGGCCATAGAATCCCGTAACCAGTCATTTAAGCCGTCGGACAAAAACAAGATCAGGGGAACCCGTCGCCGACGGCCCCCAACCCGTCGCCGACGGGTTGTGTTTTCTCGAAACGCGAATTTGAGCACTTTGGGGTTTATGAACGATTCTGATTGGTTCGGGGAGTTATGAAGTCGGGAGTTACAATTGATTTTGAGTTTTGAACTTGTTCTTGGAGCCATTACCA
Source organism: Helianthus tuberosus (assembly GCA_030545235.1). Classification (NCBI taxonomy): domain Eukaryota; kingdom Viridiplantae; phylum Streptophyta; class Magnoliopsida; order Asterales; family Asteraceae; genus Helianthus; species Helianthus tuberosus. The sequence goes on from CM060399.1 coordinate 150,200,396, forward strand.
TCTATCTTTCACCTACCATTCCATCTCTAACATCAAGAACATCTACAACAACCGAATCATCATCCATTTTACACAATCAATTCATCCATTCAAACCCTAGTTCTCCATATCATCAATCATCAATCCTACCACCATCATCCTTCACCAATCCATGATCATTCACCATTAATTCATCCATCAAAGCTTCAAGATGTCTTCACTCGCGTTCCAAACATCCGGTGATCAAGCTTCTTCAACCATGAGCGGCTAATCATCTCGGTTTCACCCCGGTGTAGGTAGTTGTTAATTTTAGGGTTTCAAATTGTTCTTGTTTCAACTTAGTGACAATTTGTGTTTGATTTTTGAAACTTTTGATAATAGTGTTACATTTGTTACGAATTCATAAATTGTCGAACGATGTTAAAAGTTATGACTTTGCGAAATGGTGATATGTAATTGTGCATTGTCATGGTTAGGATTTACTTGTGTTGATTACAAAGTGTATTTTTGTCCGTTCTTCGGGACGTTGATAGCTATTAGCACCTAAGTCACGGTACACTAAATCCGTTAATCAAATGCATTTGAGTTGAATCTAAAACTTGTAGAAATCCTAAGTTAGCAATTACCGAAACCGGGTATGATTCCTCTTTCTTATTATTGTTCTAGTAATCAAATTTTCTCATAATCATTAACCTTTAGTTGTTAATCAATTCAATCTATTCACTTAGTTTAAACTCACATCTCTCAATTAAAGAAAAACACAAAGAAATTCTAGTAAGCTTCATAATACGTGACATTCTTGATAATTCAATCGAATCCACACACAAACCACATACTCTTCGTGGTTCGACCCCTCACTACCACTAGCTATTTGTTAAGGGTAATTAGGGCATATAAATATTATCTTTGACCGGAGCGCGACACTTCGATCAGCTGGTACCCTAGGGATTTCTTCCGGATTGAAGTCATGCATCTCTACTTGGTTTTCAGGGTTTTCTATTTCCATCGGTTGATCAGGGATTGGTAGTTGTGGTTGGGGTGGTATTATTTGCTCCAGATTAGGGCCAACTGCAGTGGTTGCTAGGATGTGGATGTTGGCTATACCCCTATTGATCATATCCTGGGCATAGGCATCTGTCTCTCTCTTGGCTGCTGCTAGTGCTCTCTGGTCTTGTAACTTTTTCATACGTTTTCAACGCTCGTGTGCCCCTCTACTGAACCATCCCCTCTTTTTCTGAGGAAATGACTCTTCACACTGAGCCTTAAACACAAAGATTCCTTCTTCCGTATCAGCAGAGTACCCTGAGAGGGCAGTCTGAGAAGAGGAGGTGCCTTCGCTTCTAGGCGAACCAGACAATTCACGGTACGCGTCAGATGGTCCTTGGTCGCTCATACTGTAAACTAACAAATAGTCAAATAACACATAGCAATAAAATACAATTATGCACAAATTTCCATAATTTATTTCCTAACAGATTGAATTTTGATGTCAGCAGAACACCTCTGTGGCTGAATCAGTGGCTTAGCTCTGATGCCACATTCTGTCGCAACCCCCGATCCCACATCCCCGGGAATGGGCGACCGCGAGCCAGTTTCGGTGGTATTTCGTATTGTCTAATTTGGCAGCGAAAATTTTCATCAGGACCGTAGTTAGGAAACATTGATCAGAGTAAAATACCACATTTTCATAACATTAAACAAATGGGTTAAAACCCAAGTTCGTAGTACACACATTTTTATAGGAATCAATCCTATTTATTAATAAAAACATCTATTTTATCTTAGGTAACTTTATTGCCACTTTTCCAAGCCTTCAGTGCTGTCCAGCTGGCTTCTATTTGGCTTTCACAGTTTGTTACCTGAAACGCGTTTTAAAAATATTTGTCAGTGGAAAATACTGGTGAGTGAATCCCAGTTTAATAACGTTTAAGTAAAACCCCGTGTACATTATTGAGGGCGATCTCGCAATTATATTTGTTTCCAAGACATATCAATTAACATCCATGGTACTGTCGAACCCGACTTGTGGAAATGTTACTCCTTGACCAGGTGGTAACAAATTTTGTATACAAAACGCCAACATACTCATGATAATTGTATTCTTACAAATACTCAATAACTGTTATTCGCATGGAAAAGTATTTAAGGTTTTGTAAAAACAGTTAACAAAAAGGTTTACAAAAAGTGGATCAACTTACATTGCTGTCTTAGATTTTCCGTAAAGGTTTCCTGGTGATAATCTATAATTTACACAAATGCACACGCGTTAGTATAATAACCCATTTTAACATTAATAATACCCTCCCCGAAACGGCATTGCAACGACTACGTCGGGCAGAACCACGACAGCCTTTACGGAACCCTAGATCAATCGGGCAGCATATCTAATATATATTCAGGGGTTATAATACTTACAACGGAGCAGAACTTCGCTATTTAGGGGGGTATAATACCCGTATAATAAAGCCTATTATCAGAAATTGAGATTGAGAAAGAAACTTTGAACGAATTCGAATGAAATCCGATGGCCTGCTTATATAGTTGCTGAGTCTAGTTCTCTCGCGGCCCGCGTAACACAAGAGCAGGGCTTACGCGGCCCGCATTGACTCCAGATCAACGTGTAGCCCATCCGGATCAGAAACTAGACTCAACATGTGTTGGGCCACGTGGCCGCACCGGGCTTTGCCAGGTTTTTAAGTTCACGCGACCCGCGTAAGGGTTAAGGGTCCTTTACGCGGCCCGCCTTAACTTAAAAATTCGGTTTTTAATTGTTTTTAATACTATTTAATGTATTTGGACCCCGTTTTCACATATGGGGTGTATTTTGGGACATATTGGGATATTTAAAATGTATTAGGGTGTCGGAAAAATTATGAGGGTGTCAGCTTTATTGAGGATTGTTATACGCAATGACTAAAAACACTTCAAAAATGTATTTTCTCTAAAAACGCAATGGCCAGAAAGTGTTCTCTCTGTCTATGAAAATGAGACAAATTCTAGAAAATTAAATTTTCTGATGCAGTTTTATTAAAGCAATTCAATAAAAAAAAGACCCCAGCCAGGGGCTCTGCCCTTTGGACCCCGCCAAGGGCTCTGCCCCTTGGACCCCGCAAGGGGCTGCCGCCCTTTGGACTCTGCTCCCAGGGGCGCTGCACCCGGACCCCCGCCAAGGGGGCGTTGCCCCTTTGGAACCCCCGTAGAACGCAATGACTTAATTCAAAAACCCAGATTGTAAAAATGCAATTCAAGAATTTCTTACATGGATCGAAGTCGATTTATTCACGATTGACGAAATTTGAATGATAGAAACACTTATTAGCGATCGAATCGAACGGATCGAGTGATTCGCTTCAAAATCACTGGAAAAAATAGAGATATTGTATGAAGTTAAACTGTGTTTCTTCAAAAAAGTTGAAAAACATGTTCATTGGGTGTTTGAATTATTGATTGGTGACAAAAAATCGTATTATAATGTAGTGATTATTGAGATAGAAAGTGAAGAAAAGGTTGAAGATGGTGAGTTTTTGAAAATGGTGGGTTTTGAAGTTACCAGAGGAGAAGAAGAAAGAAGATTGGATACGATTGACTAAAATACCTTTTCTATTTATTTTAAATTTTGTCACATATCATAACCCTATTACTTTCTATACTTTCTAGCCAAAATAAACTTGCTATTTAATCCTCTCCTCAAATAATAATGTAACCAAACTAAAAAGTAACAAGGAGAAGAAAATTAGCAAACATACTAAAACTATATCTTTATCAATATATATTTTTTTGTACGGATATCGTCACATAAACGCAATGTTGATTTTTTAAAATTTGCCCTAATTATTTTTATCTAGACAATACAATCATATAATATAATGTCATGTTTTGATTTCCCAACCAGGGTTAGGATCAAATACAAAGAATAAAATAAATAAGAAGGGTAAAAAGGATTCTAGTCCATTGATTTTAGATTTGGAGGGTTGAGATTAGTTGTAGGGAAAAGAAGATAATTGAAGGGCATAAATGAAATCATATATTTATGGATTTTCTCTCTCCACATGCAAGGCACATGCCAATTCCACCTTCGATTTAAAACATCTATAACTTTTTTCATACGACATTTTTTTTAAAAAAATTTCACCATAATAACGAGCGTTTTTTATCTTTAATATGAGTACCATATTATCATATAAAATAAAATAAAAATTTTCATTTTTACTGGGTTTTTTTTTGCATTGTGTTAAAGGTTCAGGTCATTGTGTCTTTTAACTGGGTTTTGGTCAGTAGAGTTTCTATACATTGTGTTATTATCAAAACCTATAAGGCTATGAGGTGTGGATGGAGCCCCATGGGGCTTTATCATGCCACCTAGGCTCCATGTCATCGCCATGTCAGCATGGGGGCTTTATCATGTCCCCCTTTAATTTGGAGGGTGTGGATGGAACCCCGTGTCATTATTACCTAATTGTTTTTTTATTTAAAACATAAAAACAAAACATAATTTCATTAAAAAATAAAAAACACTACATAATTTCATTTAAAAAATAAAAACACTACATAATTTCATTAAAAAAAACACTACATAACTTCATTTAAAAAATAAAACCACTACTCGTCGTCTGTGTCGAGTCCTCCTTGTTCACGATAAAACCATAGGTGCTCTGTCAGATCGGCTCGAAGGTTTTGGTGTGTGTGCCTAGCCCGTATCATTGCTCGGATATTTTCTTTCTCAGCGTATGTTAGTATTGGGTTCATCGGTTGGATACTTTCATCATAGCTTTCTCCACAAAATGCTCTACCAGAGTCCTCCAATATCATGTTATGCAAAATGATACATGTATACATAACGTTTCTCATTTTACTTTTTTCAAGTATCCTCGAAGGTTGGGTGATGATAGACCATCTTTCCTTTAACACACCGAAAGCCCGCTCGATATCTTTTCTTGCTGACTCTTGTTTTTTTCTTGAAATACAATCTTTTTTCGTCATCTGGACACGAAAGACTTTTTACCAACGTCGCCCACTCGGGATAAATACCGTCTGTGAGATAATAGCCATATTTATATTGCACGTCGTTTGCATAGAATGAAGTATCTGGTGCAACACCGTCTATGACATCGTCGAATAGATTCGAGGTCATTAAAACTGTAATGTCATTGTTCGTACCAGCCATGCCAAAGTACGCATGCCAAATCCATAAATCTTGAGAAGCGACCGCTTGTAATACTATGGTAGGACCATCGTGGTCACCACGATGATGTTGCCCTTTCCAAGCGGTTGGGCATGCCGCCCATTCCCAGTGCATGCAATCAAGACTTCCCAACATTCCAGGAAACCCATGTAAGCGCTGATGGGCCTCGTATAGAATTGGAACGTCGGCTGCGGTTGGCATCCTCAAATATCGTCTCCCGTACAGAGAGATTACACCTAATAAATTATTGCTAATTTAAAAATAATAACAACGTAAAAAAAATAATAAATACTAGTGTTAATAAAAGTTACCTTCACAAAATATTTCAAGAGACTCACGACACATTCTTGACGACATCCTTAAATACTCATCCCACGCATCACTCGATGTGCCGTAGGCTAGTTGCCTAATTGTTGTCGTACACTTTTGTAGTCCAGAGAAACCAACCTTGCCACTTGCACTTACCCTTTGCGTGAAAAAAAGGGGATTCGCCCGCAAGATCATTGGAAATTTTAACGAATAGTCGCCGGCTCATACGAAAACTACGCTTAAACTGATCATCATCGTACACTGGAGTTTCACAAAAATAATCTTGCACTAGACGTTCATGAGCAGCTAACCGATTCCGTTCAATAGGCGGTTGTCTGGTACGCGATGCAGAGGATTCGGCTTCTTGCAAATAATTAATCGCCTCCTGCGCCATGGTGATAACTTTATCATCAAGAACACCGTCGGATGACGAGCTCGAAGAAGACATTTTTAAGTTGTGATTGGTGTGTGTTTTAGTTGTGATTGGTGTGTGTTTTGGTTGTGATTGGTGAGTTTTTTAGTTTAGAATAGGTTATATATATAATAATATTAAGAATTTTTTTTTAAGTTCGACCGTTTCACAACGGTCATGTTTGACCATTTCGTACTCGTTCAACGTGTTTCAGCTCGTTACCACCATGGCGGGCCTTCAATGGCGCCCCGGCATAGCGCCGGGGGTGTGGTGGATGGCGGAGGGGGGCGCTATAGGTGTCCAGCTGGCGAGGGTGGCGCCCCCACACCCTCCAGCCTAACACAATGTTAATTTGGATTCTATCCATTGCGTTTTTATAAGAACCTATAACACAATAAATGACACAATGAAGATGGTGTTATATCTAGGTTTTCTATAAATTGTGTTATTAGTTCAGGTCATTGTGTTTAATATGTTATTCATTGTGTTTTAATATGTTGTCCATTGTGTTTTAATAATTTGTTCAATTTTTTTCATTATCTTTGTTCATTGTGTTTTAGTTTGTTGTGTATTGTGTTTTTAGTTTGTTTTCCATTGTGTCTTCATCTGCTCTCCATTGTGTCTTTTATCTGTTGTTATTAATTGTGTCTTTTATCTGTTGTCATCAATTGTGTTTTTATTTAGTCTGATGCTTATTGTGTTATATGTTATCGCCATTGTGTTATATGTTATGGTCATTGTGTTTTAGTATGTTATTCATTGTGTCTTTATCTGTTGTCATTGATTGTGTTTTTTATCTATTTTACATTGTGTTTTACATCATGTCCATTGTGTTATTATCAAAACCTATAACACAATGTTAATTTGGGTTCTATCCATTGTGTTTTTATAAGAACCTATAACACAATATATGACACAATGAAGATGGTGTTATATCTCGGTTTTCTATAAATTGTGTTATTAGTTCAGGTCATTGTGTTTAATATGTTATTAATTGTGTTTTAATATGTTGTCCATTGTGTTTTAATAATTTGTTCAATTTTTTTATTATCTTTGTTCATTGTGTTTTAGTTTGTTGTGTATTGTGTTTTTAGTTTGTTTTCCATTGTGTCTTCATCTGCTCTCCATTGTGTCTTTTATCTGCTGTCATTAATTGTGTCTTTTATCTGTTGTCATCAATTTTGTTTTTATTTAGTCTGATACTTATTGTGTTATATGTTATCGTCATTGTGTTATACGTTATGGTCATTGTGTTTTAGTATGTTATTCATTGTGTCTTTATCTGTTGTCATTGATTGTGTTTTTTATCTATTTTACATTTTGTTTTACATCATGTCCATTGTGTTATTATCAAAACCTATAACACAATGTTAATTTGGGTTCTATCCATTGCGTTTTTATAAGAACCTATAACACAATATATGACACAATGAAGATGGTGTTATATCTTAGTTTTCTATAAATTGTGTTATTAGTTCAGGCCATTGTGTTTAATATGTTATTCATTGTGTTTTAATATGTTGTCCATTGTGTTTTAATAATTTGTTCAATTTTTTTATTATCATTGTTCATTGTGTTTTAGTTTGTTGTGTATTGTGTTTTTAGTTTGTTTTCCATGTGTCTCCATCTGCTCTCCATTGTGTCTTATATCTGCTGTCATTAATTGTGTCTTTTATCTGTTGTCATCAATTGTGTTTTTATTTAGTCTGATACTTATTGTGTTATATGTTATCGCCATTGTGTTATACGTTATGGTCATTGTGTTTTAGTATGTTATCCATTGTGTCTTTATCTGTTGTCATTGACTGTGTTTTTTATCTACTTTACATTGTGTTTTACATCATGTCCATTGTGTAATATGTAACTGGGTTTTTGATATTTTTTTTTTGAAAAATATAACAATATGGTACTCATATTAAAGATAAAAAAACGCTCGATTTTATGGTATAATTTTTTTCAAAAACAAATGATGTATAAAAAAATTATGGACGTTTAAAAATTGGGAGGAAAATAACATGTGACTTGCATGTGCATATTCTCTCTCATCTTGTAGACAAAATTACCATTTTCATTTAATTTCAACTAAGACACTTGTTACTCTCGACTTCTTACCCTTCTTATTTTTAAATATTTTGTATTATAACTCAACCCCAACCATACTCTTTTGTATTTAGAGCTTCCTCAATAGAAGCTCTTCAAAAACACTAACAAGTAACAAACATATATCACCACTAATTCTCAGTTATTTCTTCCTCTCTTCTCATAGTCTCTCTCACTCATATATATCGTTTTTAGGCATCCATGAGGACGCATGAGTTTCTCCTTCTCTCCATATAAACTCAAACTCACATTCTCAGAATAACCGCTTCCATTAGAGGTGCTTTAGATCTAGGTTAATAATGTTTAACTCTGTAATTAAAGTATTATAAAAGAACTTTATCTATATTTAAAAAGAAAGATGGCGATTTATCTATGCCATCATTTTGGCTTAGAGTGCCAACCAAAAAAAAAAAGCTTGGACTTTTTAAGGGGTTTTCTTATTTCCCAAAAAAAGCTTGGGACTTTTTAAGGGATTTTCTTATTTCATTTGTATCAAGCCTAGAAATTTTGTAATATATTAATTAGAAATACATAATTGTACATTGTACATATTATAATAAAAAAAATCTGAAATTTGAGTTCTCTATACTATGCCAACAGTCAATATACATGTTCATATAAGGGGAATTGGATTTTAATAATCTAAACCTTTTTTTTTCATATAGGTCGACATTATTTCATCTTTAAGAAATTCCTCATGATAGTCCCAATTTTCGATATATTTTCCTACATGAGCTTTTGTTAACTGAGGACTAACTCCGTTAGTTTTTTGAATGACGTGGCTGCATTTGTTGAAAAAAAAATATTTAGAAAAATCTTCTTATGTGAAAAATATGGTATATTGAGGTCAACCTACACACACATATTTATATATACATACACACACATTTATAAATATCTACTCGTCCCCAACCACCACCGGCAGTTGACCAGCACCACTTGCCACCGTCCAACCGGTGGAGAACACCACCACCCGCTACCACAATCGTCCACCGTCCACCGTAGGTTCTACTGTTTGCAACCACCATCGTCCCTTGTTTCACCCTCATTTACAGGTTGTAGGGTTAATAGGTTATAGGGTTTGCAAGTTCTAAGCCCTAAACGAGCTTTGTAACCACCATCGCCCCTCCCTACATCGATGGTTTGAATATCCTCCATAGAAGATTGGGTATTAGGAGAAGGATGCAAGGATTCGATTTGGGGGTTTTGCTTTCGATTGGCACGGTGGCGTTTTCATAAATAACATCAATTTTATTACTTGAACGGGCTTCATTAAGGGTAAAAAGGTCTTTTACGGCTCAAATTCAAAACGCCAAACTAAATGAGCAACACGCCATTCAAAACGACTAAAACACAATTAATTCAAAACGCCAAAGCTTAATGATAAAACACGTTGCAGACTTAGCAGGTAGATGGAACAAACAATAACCGAAAGTCAATTATTAACATTTATTAGAAAAAATTCCTTCCTATACTACGCGCCAAAAACATCATTATATAAACGACTTTACCATCACTTCCATTGATCATACTAAAAACGTCATCTTCAACCAAAACGTCAAGTTTAACCAAAACGCCAAAATGGCAACCATCATTTCATGGAGATACACCCTCAGAATCAAAAGATTCGTGATACTTTTTGACAACAGAAGAAGAGTGTTTGTTAAAACAATCAAAGCCATTTAGAACATGGAAGAAGAGATACAGAGGGGTATCCTATCACTTGGCATTCCTCTTGATAACGAATGTGATGAAACACACAAGGTTTTGAGAAGCTTAACCAGAAAATTTGGACCAAGCAAAGCAAATGCAAAAATGGATCCATTCATCACATCGTGGCGTTTTGATGAAGATACAGACATGGTCACCGTTATATGTGACAACGGAGCACAGAAAGACTACATGCTTGAAGACATCATGACCAAGTAGGGAGTTGGGTTCCTGGAGGAGTTACACAATGCCACATGTTTGAACACAGACATGCACATAAAATTAGCGTTATTGCATGACATGTTCAAATGGAGGCTTCAAAATCTTCAAGAACAAGAAGTCAATGAAAGTGAAAGTGATGACTTGGACAAGAGACTGGAAGAAGAATCCGAAGAAGAAGACGAAGGGAGTGATGGATACTTCTCAGACAAAGTCCCTTCTGACAAGGAGTTTTAATTTTTTTAATTTCTTTTGTGTATTTTTTTTTCAAATAATAAAATACTATAGAGTAAACTGCAATTTTACCCCCTGGGGTTTAGGCCAATTGGCACTCTGACCCCCCTAACGAAATAATTGCAATTTACCCCCCCCCCCCAACGTTGATGTTATGTCGCAATTTTACCCCCTGGACCATCTTTCCGTCACATATCAACGTTTTCTTTTAATGGTCAAAGGGCAGAAAGGTAAATTCACCCTAATGTTGACCTGCAACCTCATATAATTCCCATTTCATCACTTTGAAACCCTCAAGTTAACCTACCTCTAAAATCACGAGTTGTTCATTGGCGATCAGGCATTCTTGAAGAATTACAGTCGATTGGAATTCTGTTACGAGCATGGATCTTCGATTATGGAAGGTTAGAGCTGAAGATCAGTATTTCGAACCGGATGAAATGTACCGTAAGTGACATGCAAGCTCACAGGGTCTGAATTAGGTAAAATTTGAACCTTTTTCTGTGTTAATTTGTTATTGATGTTTGTTTACAGGTGAAACCCAAACTCAATTTACCATAAAATTTCACCATGGAAGTAATTTTGTAGAAAACCCAAATAGCAAATACTTTGGTGGGAAGATGAACTACATTGATCATGTAGATTTTCGAGTGTTGAATACGGATGTTTTAGAGGAGATGGTTAAGAAATTAGGATACAATGATGGTCTCTTTTTATGCATTCATTACAAGGAACCCTACTGTTCTTTGGATTTTGGTCTTAGGACATTAAAATGTGATGTTGACTTAGAGCCTATCTTTGATCATGTGCGTCAAGGAGTCCACATGATAGACATGTATGTTGAACACTGGAGGTCAACAATCTTGATTGAGTCAAGTGAAGTTCCTGTAGGGCCATGTAAAGCAATTGTTCCAGCATCATTTGTATTAAATAATCAGAATCATAGTCTGAATGAAGATGAGGAAGAAATTGAAGATCATAATGAAGAGAGTGAAGAAAGTGATCCTGATTATGAGTATATTGAGGAAGATAATTTGGTTTATGAAATAGAGGTGGATATGTGTCACACCCCAACCGATAGCGGAAACATCAGAGTGAGACGAAATAGATTGCAAGAGACTTCATAACACTAATTGTGACAATATTTAATTCAACCGTTTTCATTTCATAGATAAATTGTCAAACATTATAAGAAATTCAAATAACAACATTGTTCAACATAACATAACAAAATTTATACAACACTCTAAACCTAAACGTCTACGTGTGTATCTAGGCATCTTTGCTAGTCCATTTTCATAGCATCATCAATCCTTAACCTGTAACATGTTTAAAACACAATTCAATGCAAAAGCAAAGGCGCGTATACAACTTTAAGAATAAGTATAAGTATAAATGTTTAAAAAAATGAATCCACATGGCAACTTAGTTTATACAAGATCAACCTAACATGGCATGCAATATTTCTAGTCAATCCTCTGTTTACGCAAAAATGATATAATTCAACATGACCACTAGTTTACGGGCGGTGCGTTACTCCTATAGCGCTATACATGTCAAATGGAGGCTCGTGAAAGCTAATGACTAAAACATATTACATAAGTATGGTCCACGTATAAGCATCAAGTATAACAACATAGTATTCATGTATAAGGATTGTTTTCGTGCATTGCATAAAGAATAAGTTTAAGTGTAGTTTAATACTTAAACATGTTACACCCCAAAAGTGGTAAACATAAAAAGGGGGTTGCCAGTATACTCACAAAATTTGCATATGCTTTCCGATTATCCAATGTGACGAAGTTGATGAGGTTAGAAGGTTGAATATGTTCGTGTAGGGATTTAGGAAGTTAAAACACAAGAATATAGGTATTCGAAAGTAATCATCCTTTAACACCAAGTACTTGTTCTTGACACTATGAAACCTCAAGGGTTAATGTTTTCATGAGTAATATACTCATTAGAATCGTAACAAGTCTTATGTCTTAGATGATGTTATTCTAATATCTTGACGAATGAACACAAGTCCATCATCAAGGGTTCGAATAGTATATATATGTATAAGTATTATATGTATCATTTAGTCCATTAGTCAAGCATGAGGTAGAAGATAAATCTTCATTTAGGCACCTCTATTGTGTCATAGAATTCATGTAGGAGGTAGGAAGAACAAACTTCCATTTAGGTACCTCTTATGGTTCACCACTACACTTGATGTAAAAACATACAAGGAGGGTCATGAACTAATATCAATACCAGAATAAGAAACAACTATACTAAGAGAAATCATCAAGTAATGTGGGGATTCTATGTTGGACAACCCAAGTTGGTCCATAATCACACCTTCATCAAGCTTGAAGCTTGAACATGACTTGTGGGTTAAAAACCCTAAATAAAACAGAAAGTATTTGAGGATTAACCTCTGATTTTGTATGTCTCAGCCCCGTTTTTAAGCTTAACTAACCATAGAAGTGGTTATAAGCATAAGGACGTGGGTTTGAGTGAGTTAAACTCAAGTTTACACAAGTATAAACAAGATTTGATTCAAAACAAAACGAACAGTGAACTTTGGAGCCTATTTGCCAGAGTTCCAGGGATTTATTCTCTGTGAAATACCCATGGAATCGAAGCTAAGGTCAAACCAAAGAAGTAGGAAAAAGAATCGAGTGAATCGGATAAGAAATGAGTGAGTTATGCTCACTTTTGTAAGGGAGGATGAATCTGCTCGAACTTGTGTTTTGCAGCTGATTTGGGGCTGATTTGGGAGAGTTTTTGATGATTAGAAAAGTGTAAGAAGCTTGGATTATGTGTGGTATTTATAGGGAAGGTTTAGGTTAGTTGGTAGTTGGATATTTATTGTTAAAACAAAGTTTAAACTAAAAAAAACACAAAAATCCCGCTTAAAATCGCGCTGAAAAGGGTTCTGGTCGCGCTGATCAGGCCCTTTTAATGAGTGTATAAATGATATTTGGGCCGGGTTCTAAACAAAGTGAAGACATAGCTCAGCTGGTTGTCTTGTGCGCGCCATAACAGCGAACCGGGTAGGCACGGAGGTTCGAATACTGCTGCCACCTTTTTTTTGTTATTTTTAGTATTTAATGAGTTTCCTTGTTACAGAAATGGCCCTTGTACTTTAGTTTCTTTAGAAAACATACCAAACTAGTTTATACCTATAAATCAATTAAGTTAGTTAAATAATTAACTAGATAAGTTAACTAGGTTTACTAACTAAATTAGCTTGGTTTAACCTTAAAATCAAACGACACTAACTAGATTATTATAAAAATAAAACTTTTAAATAGTAAAATTAATTAATTTAATTAATTAAATAAAATAGTATAGGTAAATAACCATATTTATGAACGAATTTAAATTAGGATAAAAAAAAAAACCTTTAAACGATTATTCATTTAACGAAGCTTTCGAATATTATTATTTTAAGAGTTTTGACTAGTTTAACGAGCATCGAGTTCCATTGTGTAATAACGAGCCAAGAGTCCTGGATAATATATCGATTGCAACAAAGGACGGCATACGAGAGTACAAAGTTTCCAAAAATAGGATTTTAAGCAAGGGTTTCCAAATATAGAAAATATGAAAACGGAGGGCGTTACAATATGCAGAGGTTCAGGGCTAATGTTGAATTTACTAGGGAAGAACTGGATGGTTCAAGTGATGGGGATCATGATGATGAGAGAAGCGAAGAAGGTCATCTGTCTGTAGACCTGGAGGACTTTGAAAGCGGGTCTGATGACAATTCAAGCCTTAGAGATAAGGTTGCCACGAAGATAAGGAGGAGAAACAAGGGTGGTTTAAAAGGACCAAATGATCTGCCATTCTTTGTTGGTCAGCTTATTGATGACAAGAATAAGATGAATCAGATGGTGAAAGATTATGCTCTTAAGGCAAGGAGGGATGTGTTTATTCTAAAAAACGAATTGTTAAGGTATAGGGTAGTATGTTTTGGAAGTAATCCACCACTACTTGGTCCTGTAAAAAAAGGGAGATGAGGGGCAAAATAGTAAATGCAACAAAGTAGGGCAAAAATACAAGCACCTTAAAAGGCATACCAAGCCCACCTGCCCTTGGGCAGTTCACATCTCAAGGCATACTGCCAAGGATAAGTGGTGTGTGAAGACCATTCATAATCAACATAATTGTTTGACAACAAGGGCCGTTTCTTTGTACACAATGAGTTCGATTGCCAGAGAGATCCAACCTATGATTGAAAGCAATCCAGACATGCCAATTCATGCAATTCAAAGTCAACTGCTTCGGAAGCATCAGCTAGAAATATCACTACATAAGGTCTTCAGAGCCAAGAGGATAGCAACTACGAGGATTTATGGTGATTACCGAGAACAGTATTGTCTGCTAAGGTCATACTGTGATGAACTTCTAAAAGTCAACCCAGGTAGTACAATTAAAATTGATGTGGAGCCATGTGGGAACTCAGGTAGTCCTCCAAGGCAGTTTCGAAGGATTTATGTTTGTTTTGCCTCTATGATGAGAGGATTTAAGATGATTGGAAGACCGTTGCTGGGTGTGGATGGTTGTTTCATGAAAGGTCCATTTCCTGGACAGATCTTGAGTGTTGTTGGTATAGATGGGAACAATAGATTATATCCAGTTTGTTATGCCCTTGTTGAGGCAGAAACAAAACAAAGCTGGAAATGGTTTTTGTAACTGTTGAGAGATGACCTAGGGTGTACGGATGAGTCTTGTTTCACCTTCATCAGTGACAGACAAAAGGTAATAACTTTTAAGTGTTAATTCATAACTTGCAATTAACTTTGGTTGCAAAATATTAGGATTAATTGCAATCTGTATCACAGGGTCTGATTCCAGCTATGCTAGCCGTTTTTCCTAATGCTAAGCATAGATTTTGTGTGAGGCACATCCATGAGAACATGAAATCCAAGTGGCGTGGAGATCTTTTGTAACACCCCGAAAACGGGTTTAGTAATCAAACCACATTAATACTAAAAGACGGGTAAAATACCGTTAGTGGTAAAATTTACCCGGTGAATATTAGGACTTAAACAAATAATCCTAATATTAATTAAAAAGGAAAACAAATGATTTGAGAAAACAAAGTCATAAGAAGCCCGAGTTAACGAGACTTAAAATAAGACGGGTTATAACCCCGGTACCTATTAAGATACTATGAATAATTAACTTAGTTATTAATGGGTAATTTATTGAATGACTAAAAATAAAAAAAAATCAAGACTTTTAACCCTCTTTATAAAATCTCTAAGCATGAGGGACTAAACATGGGCAACTAGAAGTATTTTAATTAAAACACTTATATAAAAAAAGAAATCAAAAACACACACATGTGTGTGTACATATGCGACCAGGGGAAGCTCCATGGGAGCTCAAACCCTAACTTCAACAAAATCAACAAATTGAGGCTCGATTCAAGCCCTAAATCAACGCATGAACACATAAAAATGATCACCTAGTCATGGGGATCCCAAGATATGTTGAATTTTGTTATTTGATGATACTTTGAAATTATGATGAACACCCATAATCAAAATTCTGGAATGGATGATGAATCTAGGAGCATTGTTGTGATGAAATCCATGTTTAGGAGCATTGTTGTGATGAAATCCATTGTTGTGATTACCCATATGTGTGCTAAGTGGGTTTTATATTATTGTGATAAACATATGATCATGTATGTTAAATTGTAAGAAAACTGATGTTATGATGTAAGATAGTGATAATGTTCATGAATACTAGACCAAGGGCTTGATTTTGATAATATAAACTTGGTTAAAAGCTAGTAATGAACTAGATAAAAATGGTATAAAAATCTTGCCCGTAAGGTGTTTGTTAAAATGCCTAAATGAATATTCATATATTGAAATTTTGAATGAAACGCGCAATTGTCTAATTTGATTAATCCCGTGTAATATGGGATAATACGAGTTCTAATCATGAAGTTGATTTAATTTAAATGGTGCATGTCAAATGAATAACGGTAGTTAACTTTTAGGAAGTTAAACTAACCAATGATTAAGTCGAATAGTAGTTTTGACATAAAATCCGTAAGATGAAATAGTCATAAGTAATGATGACTAATCAAACCCTCTTATGAATTATGATGATAGTTTGACGCTTGACAAGCTAGGTGGAAGCTTGGAAAGGAGGCGGGTTAAACAAATCAAGTATGAAGAAAGGCGTAGTTTGGATGCAAGGTAAGTTAAGCTTACACCCTCTTTTATTATAATTCACATACATGTGAGTATTGACTTCGAGTTATGCTAAGTAATTGATTATGATATTCCGACATGATACATTGCAAGTCAGAATAAGTAAAAGTGGCAAGAAACCATAAGTTATGGCAAAAAGGGTAAAAACGAAAAACTAGTCGGGTAAAGACTAATAAACGAGAAATTTTGAACATCGCGTTATGGGGTGAACTATAACGGGTAAAAGTGGTCAAATGATAATCCGAACATGAGTTGACGGATAGATAAAAGATTTGATAAAAGATATCTTTTGGTGAAAGTCATAACGGGTCGAACAATTTAAGAAAAAGGTCTTTTAAGTAATAAGAACTCATGGTGCAAACCGGGATAGGTTCAAGGGGCGGGATGGTATTAAGATGCCATCATATTTTGGTAAATGGGCATCTTGACTAAACGAGTCAAATGGTGTGTTAACACCATTGACAACAATAATTGATGACCGCTTGTTAAGCTTTGTGGTCACAGGAAATATCACGCGGACTTTGTTGCTTTTAACTACAAGGTTTATAAGCAAAAAGGTATTTGAACGGGTCAAAGTTATGACCCGAGCCAGGTATGTATAAGTAGGTTTATGGGTATAAGGTGTGAATTTGGGCAAACATATCGTTAATGGTCCTTTGTCGTGCAAGAGGAGACTAAGGTTGACCAAAATGCCCTTGAACGTTAAACAGGGAAAACGACCCTTACGATTCGTTTAGAAACAAGTATTATGCTAAGGTAAGATTAGTCAAGTGTTAAAGTATAAGCAAAAACCTTAATTGGATCAAATGCATTAAAGCGGTTCACTATCGTAAGCTAACAACCGGAAGGGGTAAATTCGGAATAACTAATTGATACACATAAAAATCCACTACAATAATAGTTGTGGCGGAATACCACTTGACAGAAATGTGAAATTTTGATGATAGAAATGAATGTGTGAGTCCATGCGTAAAAGCGCGTAAATACCCTTAGCGGGTCAAATTAAGCATATAAGCATAAACGGGTTAATGAGACGTAATAACCCGTGATTTGAGGCTAACATGAAAGACAATATTTAATTTAAGAGGTTCATGTGAATTAGGGGTCAAACAAACTTGTTTGTTTGATAAATACATGAACGGGTCAAAATTTAGTAATTATAATTTAAGCCGAAAGCTTAAAAGTCCATAATTTTGATAATCCGAATGTCGGATGTTAACTCCATATGATGGAGAATCAAATTACGGTCGCGTAGGAAAAAGAATCGCGTAAAACGGATCAATAACGAATAAGTTATGGTCGTTTCCGTAAAAACTGGCATAGCTGGCAGAGTGCAGGTTCCAGAAACGAACCTGCTGAAAAAGGGTCTCCCTCGCGCCACGCGAGGGAGCAAGTTGGTTCTGGCGTGTGGCATAACGGAGTCAGTTTCTGAAAATTTGTTTTTTTTTTTTCAATTATTTCACCTCGCGAACTCGTTTAAACACGTTCTAAACTACGTATGACTAATTCAATTCATGTTTTATGAATTGTAGGTATAATATACAATATCGGAGGATGATCAAGCTCAACGAAGAACCGAACACGATCAAGTTACAAGCTTTCGCACATTGTTAATCGTTATTTTTAAACGACGAATTTAGTCACGTTATGTGGTGTACTTGAAAATTGTAAAAGTTTTAATTAATCCGAATTTTCCAATGTACTTGTAATTATAATTACATGATTATGTTCGTAATTTTAAACGAAATCCGCTTAAAAATAGTAAGGGTGTTACATCTTTACAAGAATTTGCTTTGGTCAGCCGGAAGGAAGACATCTATTCCATATTTTAACAAAGCAATGGAAGAAATTAAGACAATAGAACGAGCTATGTATGACTGGCTGAATGAGATCCCATACACCGGTTGGTCAAGAGCATATTTTTCTGGAAGAGCTAAATGTGATATGTTGCTGAACAACATATGTGAGGTTTTTAACAGACAAATCATAGGAGCAAGGGACAAGCCTATTATCACATGCCTAGAATTCATTAGGGAGTACATGACCAAGAGGATAGTGAATGTCAAGAAATTGCGGATGGTTTTTATGGTTTGTAGTATTTGTAGTTGTTTGGTTGTTTGTCAAGTTTGTTCAAGACAATGTTTGTTTTCATTTCTGCACGTTTGACTATGGTTTGTAACTTTAGACTATGTTTGTCATGAAGATGTTTGGTTGTTTGACTATGGTTATGTTGTCATGAAGATGTTTGGTTGTTTCACTATAGTTTGTATATGGCTGCTTTATTATGTTCACATTTGTATTCAAACAGAATTTTGATGGAAAGTGATTCAATTACATTGCAACATTTAGTACAAATAAGTGGTCCAAAATACAACATACAACCAAACAAATCTAGATGCTGCTTTCTACCCTATTTCCAGTGACAATCATCCAAACAAGACCAATCCGAATCAGAACCATGCTCCCCTTCATATGGGTCAAAGTACCAATCATCCTCTTCATCCCAATATGTGTAATCCCATGCATGTTCCAGCACTTCAGGGTCATAATCCTTTGTCGGATCTCCGAATATCTTTTCATAATCTGTTTCTTGTTCCAAGTAAGGTCTGAGTATCTCAGAGTCTTGATCCTCAAAGTATACATAATTGTCTGGTTCTTCGGCTGCAACGACGTCTTCATCCTTAGCAATATCTTTCTCATTCTCAACTATATCTTTCTCTTTGTCAGCAATACCTATAGAATTACAAACAGGCTACCAAAACAAACATAAAGTAAGAACCTGAAAAGGACCATTGCATAAACTTGAAAACTCATAACTCAAATACAATTAGAGTCAAAATACACAAACTAATCCAATTTCTCCACATTTAACTACTTAAGCAAAAAAAGTAGAACAATCAAGACCCAAGTAATCCCTAAGTACATCTTCAGTTTGAACACATCGCCATTCTTGTACCGAGCCAACTGGTCTTTGCACTTAGCCAACTCATCCTTATCTTTAATGCTTTGAATTAAAGCAGGCATTACCTCTCGACAAATCGGACATCCCTGTTCTTCACCAATATCAGCCCATCTGAGGAATCCACATCTTCCAACCTATTATCGGACATCATAAGCAACACGACAACTCGTAATAATAACAGAAGTAGTTTCAATAAGCATAAAACAAAATTCTCTTACACATCGAAGATACCATCGACCAGGATTAGCTTTGGATTCTGATTGTTTGAAAACTGTTTGCCCACCACAAGGACATATAATGTCTGAAGCTTGAGTTTTGCCCATTGTCTCCTTCGATCGAAGCACAGAGGAAGAAGAGGAAGACATGTTCAGCAACAACGATGAATTTAGGGCTTGCAGATTTGGGGGGTGATTGAAGAATTGGGTGAGAACGGTTGAACAGCGTTTAGGGCAGATGAATTTAGGGCTTGCAGCTTCTTAAATGAGGAAGACAAAAGGGCAGTTTGGACATTTCAACATACACTAACGGTAATATTAACGTTGACATGGTCCAGGGGGTAAAATTGCGACATAACATCAACGTTGGGGGGTAAATTGCAATTATTTTGTTAGGGGGGTCAGAGTGCCAATTGGCCTAAACCCCATGGGGTAAAATTGTAGTTTACTCAATACTATATTTCTCTCATTAGTTACAAAACGCCAAAATGCCACAAAAGCCATCAACATACAAAACGCCAAATAATAAAAACTATTTTTCTTGTGTAATTTTTTATGTGTTTGTTAGTGTATTTTATCATATTGGTCTACAAAACGCCATTAAATATAAAATGCCAAACTTGAAAGATGGGACGTATTACAGTCTTAACAAATAAAGCTGAACAAAACAGTAAATACAAACAGTAACTGAAGCGACGGATACTTTATTGCTAGCATTTATTATAATAAAATCTTGCCTAAACTATGCGTAAAAAACATCCTATAAAGAGGAACGTCTCAGCACAATCCATTCATCACACCCAAAAAACAACCCCATGTTTCCTAAATACCACTCACTTTAAAACGCCAATAATAGTTAAAAAAACCACAGATGGCAAACCTCGTTTCTTGGATATTCAGTATTGTTCTGCATGAAGTTTCACTTAATAGATTCTTAGCTGAGGTGGGTAACTTTATAAGATTTTTCCGAATGAGATAAACAAATATTCAAAAAAAAAAAAAAGAGTCTGATGACAATGATATGTCATTTTGTGTGTTTTGTTCTTGAAGAAGGTTTGGATGATAAGAAGGGATCGATCCCATTGTAAATGCTATTTTGGACTCCATGATGATAATAGCACCCACACAGGATTTGATCTACAACAACATGTCAACAAACAACAATAGATCACACCAAAATACAGGATGCCATATTTTACTGACTGATCAGCTTCGTCTAAAGACGGTCGTTATGTAGGAAAATCGGCATCTATCTAAGGTATTCAAAGGTTCAAGGCACAAAAACTTCAAGAAGAAGAGACTGATGACAGTGAAGATTTGGATGAGAAATTAGATTAACATTTTTAATTGTTTTTTTATTTTCTATTTTTTTATTTTTAGGAGGGGTCATTTTCTGTGGGTTGTTATCTAATTCTCCACTGATAAAATACATTATTTCTGTAAAAAGTTTATAAAACGCCAAGATGCTACAAACACCAAACGCCTTTAAGTGTGAAAATTGTGAGAACGGATCCTTGTCACACCCTGGCTTTGCGGAAGCGTGGTTAATTTTGGTGTGACTTCTTAATACCATAGCTTAATCATAACAAAGCTATATGAATTTAAAAACCATGCAAGTCATCATTAAGTTTAGAAATCAACATACAATACCATTGTTTTAAACATACGACCATAATCCATGTTCAGTAACATTACATCTAATGACAAACATAAACGAGGGTTAAGGATTGTGTCTTGTCCAGGTAAGAGAACACAACCCCAAATCCTTGATGACTTCATGAAGATTGCAGCGGAAAACGTTCATACCGTGCCAGAATCCGTTTTAATTTCCTGAAATACATGTGAGTTGAAAAATCAACAATAATGTTGAGCGAGTTCATGTGCAAGTGAGTAAGTAAAACACTTGTAAGTATAAAAGTTTCCTGGTATGTAGCAGTGTAAGAGGACTTGTGATCACCAATGGTTTGCAAGGCCATTAGCATGTCGTGAAATGCAAGTAAGTAAGAAACAACCCTAGCCGATTTTGCGTTGGGTACCAAGTCACTCCGGATCCGTTCTGTTAGTCCTCCGAGAGGCCTGTTCTGTTGGACCGGGAGCTGGGCTCGCTACACCCAGATAGATCTACCGCTCGAGTCCCTCGGGGTTCTAACTACCCATTCACATGATCTAAACCTCCTTACGTTATTCATACCGTGTATAAAGTACTTGTAAACAAAGTAACATGTATTTCACCCCCGCAGTTAAGAAAACTGAAAACAGTTAGAGAAAAGGGGGACATGAACTCACAGTGGATGCGTAAACTCTATCAAGCGTCTCTGAAGCAGTAAGCTGTGCAACGACCTACAAGTGCTAATTCTATTAGACGGACGGCCGTGCTTTAGCTTTACAGTTTATGTTCGCGGGAAATAGTTAGACAACTATTTCGTGTTACATTTTGTATGTGCTTGATAGTTATTTTCCTTCCCAAGGGTGGGGGATTTAATACATGTGCGTAATAATTTTCCATCATTAAGTCTCACTTAACCTTCATATATATTCAACTCCAAAATATATGTATTTATCCAAAAATATGTTGTTAAAGTACGCGTTCATAAATATTTCCGTAATTGAGTAAGTTACGTTTTAACATGCAAGTGGTAATATAATTACCGGTGTAACTTATATATTTATGGCGAAAGCGTTTGTATTACTTTTGGAGTCGTTAACGTTTGTAAACATTATTTTTACTCTAAAAATAATATTTATGCGTTTCACAAAATAATCATAAACAGTGTTGTGACAAATATATTTATCACGTTAATCTTTGTGAAAATCCCACCTCCGAATGTTTAGTAAAATATAGCGCTGGCGAAATTTATGTTTCGAAAGTATGTCCAAAAATAGTTGTAACACTTGTTGTGTAAAAAGTCTAAGTGTTAGGTTTTTAGAAAATTTCGCCAGAGTTTCCTCTGTAACTGGAGGTGGCCACGCTTTCAAGCGTATCATTTTCTTTTAACCAATCAACTCAATCAACTTCTTTATTCAATCAAACAATTTCCGACACATCAAACTAGTCAATAAGTATGTAAATTTGCATAGTCGCATGAACTTGTAGTTTTTCCGAATCTATATTATAAATCCCATTTATATACGCAGATCTTTATATAAAGTACTTTCAATCTTGTAAAAACCTCGTTTTTAGAGAAGTCCGACTTTTACAACTTCTAGTTATTTTTCTCAAAAATAGTTATTTGTCGAAACATGCGTCACACAAGTGTTTACACACTTGTGTGTTCTAAATATCATTCTTAGTATTGTAAGATCCGTTCCTTTAAAATACATGGTTTCTTTAAAGTGTGGTCTTTCAAAAATACCACTTGCGGATACGTAGATCCGCTAGTTTTAAACACCATTTTACCGGTTAAATCACTTTTACACAAGTATAATATTTCACACAAGTTCATGTCTCTAAAATGTGGTAGTGTTTCACCTTTAACCCTTGTATCTATCAAAAACAAGCTTATGTGATGATACGTGATTTTACAAAGTCGGGTTAAACGAAGATTTGAGCTACCACATTATAGATCGGGTCACAATAAGCACAAATTTCAAGTCCTACGACTTTTACACAAGTTATATGCTATTAACCATCATTTTTGTGATTTTACTAGACTTTAAAGATTCAAAACGCGTGTTTACGATATTTAACCGACGAAAGTTCTTTTAACCACTTTAGATATGTGTAAAAACGAGTTTTAAAGGTTATACCTCTAGCTCAAGGCTAGGGAAGAGTTGTGACGAAAACCGCGTGGATAAAAGCTATCGGTTGAGGTCCTTCGCGTTCCGCTTGCACCAAACCTTCTAATACGTGACTTGTGATGATTGTATGGTGTTGGAATGATGAAGACAAGAGCCGAAATGTGATGTGTGGGTGTGTGGTGTTCGGCCGTGAGCCACCAAGAGAGAAAGAGAGTTGGTTTTGTGTTGTGGTGTTTAGTGGATAAGCTCTCTAGATTAGTGTGTATTATATAGGCAACTTAAGGTGCTATTGTCCAAAGGTTCTTATGTAGCTTAGATATTAAACATGTCAAGATCTCCTAAGATCACAAGTACATGAGTGGGGTCACATAGGTGACCGAGTTCGGTCATGGGGGGGGGTCCTTGTTCGATTTTAAGTGCTAGTTAGGGAGTTTAGTTAAGGTTAAGTAGGTTAGGTTAAGTGTTAACCTCGTTAGTTACGTGTAATATGTTATGACGGGTGTTAGGGTAATCAGGGACCCTAACTGGCTCAGAAAAAGAGTAATAATAAAAATACTAATATTTTCATGTTCCGGGTAAAGTCCGGGTGTCCGGTTGGATAGTAATCCGTTAAAGTGTTACAAAATACTTTAAAGTGTCGTTATTACATTTTAGTGACACATTTTGTTTTCCCGACACTTTAGAAAGTGTCTAGTGATATTTTCTCATTTCTGGCACTTTACTAGTCAGCTAGAAGCTGGTTAAATTGTTAAAGTGCTGTGTTTGGTACTTAAAGTAAGTTCTGGCACATCCGAATCAGTGTATCTTATCCCTAGAGACGCGGTAACACAACCCTTATATCCTACACTCACTACCAGTGTAGCCAAAATATATGAGGCTCTTAACAGGCCTTAGAGGCAGTATTTGCCTGATGCTGGTTATATCAGCATGTTCACTGTGTATCCGTTTAGTGCTACTGTGCTTTTTGTGCATCATGTTTGTCACTAGGGTTCAGCACGTAAATAAAGTAGTGACAGTAAATAAAGTGTGATGCAAGTAAGTGCATGTATCAGTATGCAGGTAGCAGTTTATCAGCTAGTTCAATCAAGCACAGTAATCAAGTAGTAATCAATCATTAATTAAGTTGTACGGATACCTGGTTTTGTGCGGGTTGTCACATACTCCCCCCGTTAAATAAATTTCGTCCCGAAATTTTAAGTTCTGCTTGTAGAAGCAGGGTTCTTGGGAAATAAGTGGGGGTACTTTTCTTTCATCCGGTCCTCACGCTCCCAGGTGTATTCAGGACCATGTCTGGCATTCCAGCGAACCTTGACGAGTTTGACACTGCTCCGGCGGGTCCTGTTAACTTTCCAATCTGTGACCTCGACGGGTTCTTCTATGAAGTGGAGCGTGTCGTCAACATGCATCTCGTCGATAGGAATGGCAACGTCAACTTGAGTTGGACTTTTCTTTAAATTGGATACATGGAATGTATCGTGAACACCATTTAGTTCAGCAGGTAGGTCCAACTTGTATGCTACTGTCCCAATTCTTTCCAGAATTCTAAAGGGACCAATGTAGCGTGGATTCAACTTTCCTCGCTTTCCAAAGCGCGCTACCCCTTTCCAGGGTGAAACCTTCAATAATACCATCTCTCCGACTTGAAAATCCACATGTTTACGGTTTGGATCCGCGTAGGCCTTTTGTCTGTGGCGAGCGGCTTCGATGTTTTTAAGAATCTGCGCAATCTTGTCCGTCGTCTCTTGGACGATTTCGGGACCGGCAAGTTGCCTATCACCTGCGTCAGCCCAACATAGTGGTGATCGGCACTTGCGTCCGTATAGGGCTTCAAAAGGCGCGACACCAATGCTGGTGTGGTAACTGTTGTTGTAAGAAAATTCGACCAAGGGTAAGTGTTTATCCCAGCTACCTCCTAAATCCATAACGCATGCTCTCAGCATGTCTTCCAAGGTTTGTATCGTTCGCTCGCTCTGGCCATCAGTTTGCGGATGAAATGCAGTGCTCAGATTTAATTGTGAGCCAAAAGCTTCTTGGAAGGATTGCCATATTCTTGACACAAACCTTCCGTCTCTATCAGAGATGATTGAGAGGGGCACTCCATGACGTGCTACGATTTCTCTCATGTATATTTCAGCTAATTTGCTCGTGTTATCCTTTTCTCTAATAGGTAAGAAGTGTGCTGTTTTTGTTAATCGATCCACTATCACCCAGATAGTGTCGTGGCCTCTTGGCGTTCTTGGCAGCTTTGTGACAAAATCCATGGAGATTTGTTCCCACTTCCATTTGGGAATCTCCGGTTGTTGCAGAAGTCCCGAAGGCCTCTGGTATTCAGCTTTAACTTTAGCGCACGTTAAACATTTGCTCACGTAGACAGCAACATCGCCCTTCATCCTAGGCCACCAATAGTAATCTTTAAGATCGTGGTACATCTTATCCGCCCCTGGATGTATAGAGTACCGTGACTTGTGCGCTTCGTTGCAAATAACTTCTCTTAATCCACCAAACAGAGGAACCCAAATCCTTTTCTCAAAATATAACGTTCCTTCCTCGTTTGGTACCAAAAGCTTCTCCATCCCACGGAGATATTCTTCCTCAAGGTTTCCCTCCTTGAGAGCTTCCTTTTGTGCAGCGCGAATGCGCGAGGGAAGATCGGTTCGTATGATCATTTCTAGAGCCCTAACCCTTATGGGCTTGATTCTTTCTTTACGACTTAGGGCATCGGCGACCACATTCGCCTTCCCTGGATGATACTTGATCTCGCAGTCGTAATCGTTTAGCAATTCAACCCATCGTCTCTGTCTCATATTCAGCTCTTTCTGGTTGAATATGTGTTGCAAGCTCTTGTGATCTGTGAAGATTGTGCACTTCGTACCATACAGGTAGTGTCTCCAGATCTTTAAAGCAAATACCACGGCGCCAAGTTCTAAATCGTGTGTGGTATAGTTCTTTTCGTGCACTTTCAGTTGGCGGGATGCGTAAGCAATAACTTTTTGGCGTTGCATTAACACGCAACCCAATCCCTGACGCGATGCGTCGCAGTATACCACAAAGTCATTAGTGCCTTCTGGTAGAGCTAAGATTGGCGCGTTGCAGAGCTTATCTTTCAATATCTGAAATGCTTCATCCTGTTTGATTCCCCAATCAAACGTCTTATCCTTCTGGGTCAGGAGTGTCAAAGGTTGAGCGATTTTCGAAAAATCCTCGATGAACCTTCGATAGTAGCCAGCCAAACCCAAGAATTGTCGAATCTCGGTTGGCGTTGTAGGCGTCTCCCAATTCTTGATTGCCTCGATCTTTGTGGGATCAACATGAATTCCATCCCCATTAACCACATGTCCAAGAAACTGGACTTCGCGTAGCCAAAACTCGCACTTGGAGAATTTGGCGTACAGCTGTTCCTTCTTTAGCAGTTCTAGTATGGTTCTAAGATGTTGTTCGTGTTCAGCCTTCGTCTTTGAGTAAATTAGGATGTCGTCAATGAATACAATCACGAACTTGTCTAAGTATGGCTTGCAAACTCTATTCATTAGATCCATGAATACTGCATGCGCGTTTGTTAAACCAAATGGCATCACGAGGAACTCGTAGTGTCCATAACGAGTTCGGAAGGCTGTTTTTGGGATACTTTCCTCCTGTATCCTTAATTGATGGTATCCAGATCGAAGATCGATCTTAGAGTAACAGCTTGAGCCTTGAAGTTGATCGAACAGATCGTCGATTCTTGGCAGTGGATACCTGTTCTTGATCGTCAGCTTGTTCAGTTCTCTATAGTCAATACACATGCGGAAACTTCCGTCTTTCTTCTTGACAAACAAGACCGGAGCTCCCCAAGGCGAGAAGCTTGGTCGGATAAAACCCTTGTCTAACAACTCTTGAAGTTGTGTCGACAGTTCCTGCATCTCTGATGGAGCAAGTCTGTAAGGTGCCTTAGCTACAGGCGCGGCGCCTGGAACTAAGTCGATGTGAAACTCGACTTGTCTCTGAGGTGGCAGTCCGGGTAAGTCTTCTGGAAAGACTTCTGGATACTCCCTCACGACAGGGATGTCTTCGATTCTCGGCTCAGCAGCCTTCTTATCCACAATGTGTGCCAGGAAGGCAACACATCCCTTTTGCAAACACTTCCTTGCCTTCAAACAGCTGATAATTCTCAATGGCGTCTCACGCTTCTCTCCATGAACCACAATGGTCTCACCATCATCAGTTGGAATACGAACAACTTTTTCGTGACAAACTATTTCAGCCTTGTTTCCGGATAACCAATCCATTCCTACTACCACGTCGAAACTCCCCAATTGGACTGGTAGTAGATCCAAAGAAAACTCATGTTCTCCTAACTCAATCACACAGCCTCTGATTACTTCGTTGGCTTCAACTAACTTTCCATTAGCTAATTCGATCGAGTACGGAATATCTAACTTATTTGTGGCTAAACCAAGCATATCCTTAAATTCTAATGATACGAAGCTATAATCGGCACCAGTATCAAATAAAACAGATGCATAGCGTTGATTTACAGGGAACGTACCGGTAACAACGTTGGGATCCTGGCGTGCTTCCTTTGCTCCAATCTGAAATACCCTTCCACGGGCTTGGTTCAATCCCGGGCAATCCTTTTTGAAGTGCCCAATGTCACCGCAATTGAAACATCCAAGTCTTTTACCACTTCCCGCACCATCCATAACTGGCGGGTTGTTCTGGTTAGCATTTCCGGCTTGATTTGCATTGTAGCCTCGATTATTCCCCTGTGGGTGACTAACAGAACCACCACGGTTGTTATTTCTATTTCCATATCCTCCCTGGCCTCCCTGGCCTGTACCAACCCAACAGGTGTCCTTAGAGTGACCACGTTTCCCACATGCTTCACATACTTTTAGCCCACAATGACCAGAATGGTGACGCTGGCAGGCATTACACCTGGGGTGGGTGCCCATATATCCTCTTCCCTTCCTTCCACTGCCAGTCGTACCCTGAGCTGGCGTGCTTGGTGCTCCTCTCTAACCATCACCGCTAACACTTTGTTTGAAGTTTGAAAACTTTCTTTTGTTACTTCCTGACGACTCGACATGAGTCTCTTTCTCCTTTGCCTTGACATCACCAAACTTGTTCAGACGAATCGCCTCTTCTGTTAGAGCCACGCTCAAATCAATGGCTTCTGTGATAGTTGCTGGTTTGGAGGAGGTTACCATGCTAATGATTTGGGGAGCCAAACCCCAAATGAAGCGCTCAATTCGCTTGTATTCAGGTGTAACCATGTAAGGAACCACTTGAGATAGGTCATGAAACCTCTGAACGTACTCTGCTACTTTCGGACCATCCATCTTTAAGTGCCAAAATTCAGTCTCCAACCTCTGAATTTCTGCGCGTGAACAGTACTTTCGGCGCATCAGTTCTTTCAATTCGGCCCAAGTCAGGGCGTAGGCGGCAGCTTCGCCTAAGGTTTGGACTTGTAAGTTCCACCAAGATAGGGCTCCGTCGAGAAATAGCCCTGAAATGTATGTGACTTGTTGATCCTCAGCACACTTGCTCATGCGTAAGACAGAGTCGGTTTTCTCAGCCCAGCGGGTGAAGGCAACTGCACCTCCTGTGCCATTGAAGTTAACTGGTTTGCAGTCTAAGAACTGCTTGTAGGTGCATCCTGCACGTATGTTAAAACATGTGTTTGGCATTAGCATCACCGCTAAAATCTCCAACTAGTTCATGGTAGGTTCGAATGGCGTGGTATTACCGTGAGGTGGATTGTTATTGCCTTGATTAACACTTCCGCTCCCTCCTGGCTGAGAAGCTGCGTACTGCGCTATGGCAGCAGCAATGACTTGTTGTAGCTCTTCCTGAGTGGTAGGCATAGGCTGCTGTTGTCGTCTTGGTGGCATCTTTCTAAAAGATGTGTTCACGTTGGTCAGGACACAGTACAGTGTACGTATATAGTAATAATAATAGTATAATCACATAACATCTCATGTTATCACATATCACAAATATTAATCACACAACATCCCATGCCACATAATATAAACAAGTACTCAAGCGAATCAAGATATGGTGAGAAAACTGCGATTGCCATATAAATGAGACCACATCGTAAGTGTATACATACAATCATCAATCACTAGGGGCTACATCACCCCTGTCAAAAGCTACATCAGTATCAATACAACATCAAGTACATAACAAAAGTCAAATCATCATGTAGCCTCTCCAAAAAGCTGTGCAGTCAAAAAGCAATCGCCGCCTTATCACCTCGCCTACCCAAGTGGCACCGATGAGCTCAAGAAGATGGTGGTGGAGGAGGAGGAAAACGGGTATAAAACAAACGGCGCATCTCTAACCAATCTGCCTCCATCGCCTGCTGCGTGCGAATAACGGAGGCAATCTGCTGCTCCAAAGTAGTAAGACGAGCAGCATAGTCAGGGGGTAATGATCGAAACGGCTGTAACGGAGAGGGTGCCTGACCATGGCACTGACATGGCCGAGCTCTCTCGAGCTCCTGTAGTCGCTGCTCGTGCGACTCATGCTGGTAAACAAATGACATCAATACATCCTCAATGGTGTGGCCCACGTGGAATCTGTGGTATGGATCAGTGGGCGGCATAGGGGAAAACGGAGACCAAAGCAGTGGCTCGCGGGTGGGGTCAAAGGGTGCTACACCAAAAGGAGCTGTAGTAGGTGGATCAAAAGGCATCTGGGGAAAGAAAGGCATGGGCATCGGTACATGCCCTGATGGGTGGGCTGAAGAGCCCTCTCCAGGCCCCGCTGGAGGTATGTACGTGGGAACCTGAAACGAAAAGTCAGCGTGTCTAGCGTCTGGAATCTGTGGGGGTAGTGGTGGGACGTCCTCATCAGCCGGGATCCACCCGTGCTGTGCCGGCTCGTCCGGTGGATCCATATGTGCCGCGAACGGTGCATGTCCGGGCTCTATGGGAACGGGATCAAGTAAAGGGGCTACAACAGGGTCAACGGGTGCCAAGTGCTCAAATGGTGGGTCAACAGGTACAGCAACAAGGGGTAGAGGATCAATGGGATCAATAGGGACATGATCGTCTGCAATCAAAGGAATACCTAGGTGGTGATCAACAGCAATAGGCTCAAGAGGTACATCAGCATGCATAGGGTCATGCTCTGGTAACGGGTCAAGAGCAGCTGCCTGCTCAGGGGCAATGGCAGGCTCCAAGTCATCAAACGCCATATCAAAGTCAAAGTCAGGATCGATCGAATCAAAAGGATCAATAGGATCAGCAGGATCCTCTATCATCTCGTCCATAGGGACAAACTCCAAATCGCGGTCAGGATCATAGCCTGGGGGAAACATAGGGTCTGAATCCCCCTCGTCGTCAGGATCATAAACAAGTCCAGGTACGGGAGCAACAGAAAGAGCCTGGTCCGAATCAGACCCATGGGAATAGTGCTGCACACTAAGAGTATGTGTCGGTGCAGAAGCCACAGACTCAGAGGAGTCCTGGGCTGGGGAATGTGCAGGTGCCTCCGCAGCCGGAGCATCTGCAATCAGTAATGGGGCAACAGCAGGTAGGGCCTCGCCCTGAACGTCCTCCAAAGGCTCCACCTCAAACAAGTCGACGTCGTCCTCGTCGTCGTCGAATGGTAACTCCTGAACAGGGTAAGAAGCGAGGGGTATGGGAGCAGGGATCACCGCTAGTGGCAAATCCCCGGCCGGAATATCAACAGGGAGCTCATCGTCGCCATCAGGTAGGGCGAATGGCTGGAAGTCGTCATCGTCTGTACTGGTAAAGTCTGACGTGTACACCTCGTGCTCCGAGGACTCTAAATCATCCGACACTATGGGTCTGGGTCCGGTGGTGCCTGAACCACCTGAATCTGACGAGTCCATGTATCTGTAACACAAACATAAGTATGCACAAACTGTCAATCATATAATCAAATAATCACGTGAATCACCAAGTAAGCATTCAAATTATCCTCCTAGTCCCACTAGCCAACATTCCTAGTCCCACTAGTCAACACTTCTAGTCCCACTAGCCAACACTCCTAGTCCCACTAGTCAACACTTCTAGTCCCACTAGTCAACACTTCTAGTCCCACTAGACCAACACTCCTAGTCCCACTAGTCAACACTCCTAGTCCCACTAGTCAACACTTCTAGTCCCACTAGACCAACACTCCTAGTCCCACTAGTCAACACTCCTAGTCCCACTAGACCAACACTCCTAGTCCCACTAGACCAAGCCTCAGCCTCCCGACTGGGCCTAAAATAATGAATAAAATGTGCTCAACATTTGTTTGTAAAAAGTTTTGGATTCTGGACTTAAGTGGTATGCAGTAAAAATGTTTTCGTGAGAGCCCTAGTGATCATAGTCTAGACTCAAGAATGGATCCTAGTTCGCTATGATCAGAGCTCTGATACCAAGCTGTCACACCCTGGCTTTGCGGAAGCGTGGTTAATTTTGGTGTGACTTCTTAATACCATAGCTTAATCATAACAAAGCTATATGAATTTAAAAACCATGCAAGTCATCATTAAGTTTAGAAATCAACATACAATACCATTGTTTTAAACATACGACCATAATCCATGTTCAGTAACATTACATCTAATGACAAACATAAACGAGGGTTAAGGATTGTGTCTTGTCCAGGTAAGAGAACACAACCCCAAATCCTTGATGACTTCATGAAGATTGCAGCGGAAAACGTTCATACCGTGCCAGAATCCGTTTTAATTTCCTGAAATACATGTGAGTTGAAAAATCAACAATAATGTTGAGCGAGTTCATGTGCAAGTGAGTAAGTAAAACACTTGTAAGTATAAAAGTTTCCTGGTATGTAGCAGTGTAAGAGGACTTGTGATCACCAATGGTTTGCAAGGCCATTAGCATGTCGTGAAATGCAAGTAAGTAAGAAACAACCCTAGCCGATTTTGCGTTGGGTACCAAGTCACTCCGGATCCGTTCTGTTAGTCCTCCGAGAGGCCTGTTCTGTTGGACCGGGAGCTGGGCTCGCTACACCCAGATAGATCTACCGCTCGAGTCCCTCGGGGTTCTAACTACCCATTCACATGATCTAAACCTCCTTACGTTATTCATACCGTGTATAAAGTACTTGTAAACAAAGTAACATGTATTTCACCCCCGCAGTTAAGAAAACTGAAAACAGTTAGAGAAAAGGGGGACATGAACTCACAGTGGATGCGTAAACTCTATCAAGCGTCTCTGAAGCAGTAAGCTGTGCAACGACCTACAAGTGCTAATTCTATTAGACGGACGGCCGTGCTTTAGCTTTACAGTTTATGTTCGCGGGAAATAGTTAGACAACTATTTCGTGTTACATTTTGTATGTGCTTGATAGTTATTTTCCTTCCCAAGGGTGGGGGATTTAATACATGTGCGTAATAATTTTCCATCATTAAGTCTCACTTAACCTTCATATATATTCAACTCCAAAATATATGTATTTATCCAAAAATATGTTGTTAAAGTACGCGTTCATAAATATTTCCGTAATTGAGTAAGTTACGTTTTAACATGCAAGTGGTAATATAATTACCGGTGTAACTTATATATTTATGGCGAAAGCGTTTGTATTACTTTTGGAGTCGTTAACGTTTGTAAACATTATTTTTACTCTAAAAATAATATTTATGCGTTTCACAAAATAATCATAAACAGTGTTGTGACAAATATATTTATCACGTTAATCTTTGTGAAAATCCCACCTCCGAATGTTTAGTAAAATATAGCGCTGGCGAAATTTATGTTTCGAAAGTATGTCCAAAAATAGTTGTAACACTTGTTGTGTAAAAAGTCTAAGTGTTAGGTTTTTAGAAAATTTCGCCAGAGTTTCCTCTGTAACTGGAGGTGGCCACGCTTTCAAGCGTATCATTTTCTTTTAACCAATCAACTCAATCAACTTCTTTATTCAATCAAACAATTTCCGACACATCAAACTAGTCAATAAGTATGTAAATTTGCATAGTCGCATGAACTTGTAGTTTTTCCGAATCTATATTATAAATCCCATTTATATACGCAGATCTTTATATAAAGTACTTTCAATCTTGTAAAAACCTCGTTTTTAGAGAAGTCCGACTTTTACAACTTCTAGTTATTTTTCTCAAAAATAGTTATTTGTCGAAACATGCGTCACACAAGTGTTTACACACTTGTGTGTTCTAAATATCATTCTTAGTATTGTAAGATCCGTTCCTTTAAAATACATGGTTTCTTTAAAGTGTGGTCTTTCAAAAATACCACTTGCGGATACGTAGATCCGCTAGTTTTAAACACCATTTTACCGGTTAAATCACTTTTACACAAGTATAATATTTCACACAAGTTCATGTCTCTAAAATGTGGTAGTGTTTCACCTTTAACCCTTGTATCTATCAAAAACAAGCTTATGTGATGATACGTGATTTTACAAAGTCGGGTTAAACGAAGATTTGAGCTACCACATTATAGATCGGGTCACAATAAGCACAAATTTCAAGTCCTACGACTTTTACACAAGTTATATGCTATTAACCATCATTTTTGTGATTTTACTAGACTTTAAAGATTCAAAACGCGTGTTTACGATATTTAACCGACGAAAGTTCTTTTAACCACTTTAGATATGTGTAAAAACGAGTTTTAAAGGTTATACCTCTAGCTCAAGGCTAGGGAAGAGTTGTGACGAAAACCGCGTGGATAAAAGCTATCGGTTGAGGTCCTTCGCGTTCCGCTTGCACCAAACCTTCTAATACGTGACTTGTGATGATTGTATGGTGTTGGAATGATGAAGACAAGAGCC
This sequence comes from Helianthus tuberosus, assembly GCA_030545235.1. Taxonomy (NCBI): domain Eukaryota; kingdom Viridiplantae; phylum Streptophyta; class Magnoliopsida; order Asterales; family Asteraceae; genus Helianthus; species Helianthus tuberosus. The sequence continues at coordinate 150,234,441 of CM060399.1, forward strand.
GAAATGTGATGTGTGGGTGTGTGGTGTTCGGCCGTGAGCCACCAAGAGAGAAAGAGAGTTGGTTTTGTGTTGTGGTGTTTAGTGGATAAGCTCTCTAGATTAGTGTGTATTATATAGGCAACTTAAGGTGCTATTGTCCAAAGGTTCTTATGTAGCTTAGATATTAAACATGTCAAGATCTCCTAAGATCACAAGTACATGAGTGGGGTCACATAGGTGACCGAGTTCGGTCATGGGGGGGGTCCTTGTTCGATTTTAAGTGCTAGTTAGGGAGTTTAGTTAAGGTTAAGTAGGTTAGGTTAAGTGTTAACCTCGTTAGTTACGTGTAATATGTTATGACGGGTGTTAGGGTAATCAGGGACCCTAACTGGCTCAGAAAAAGAGTAATAATAAAAATACTAATATTTTCATGTTCCGGGTAAAGTCCGGGTGTCCGGTTGGATAGTAATCCGTTAAAGTGTTACAAAATACTTTAAAGTGTCGTTATTACATTTTAGTGACACATTTTGTTTTCCCGACACTTTAGAAAGTGTCTAGTGATATTTTCTCATTTCTGGCACTTTACTAGTCAGCTAGAAGCTGGTTAAATTGTTAAAGTGCTGTGTTTGGTACTTAAAGTAAGTTCTGGCACATCCGAATCAGTGTATCTTATCCCTAGAGACGCGGTAACACAACCCTTATATCCTACACTCACTACCAGTGTAGCCAAAATATATGAGGCTCTTAACAGGCCTTAGAGGCAGTATTTGCCTGATGCTGGTTATATCAGCATGTTCACTGTGTATCCGTTTAGTGCTACTGTGCTTTTTGTGCATCATGTTTGTCACTAGGGTTCAGCACGTAAATAAAGTAGTGACAGTAAATAAAGTGTGATGCAAGTAAGTGCATGTATCAGTATGCAGGTAGCAGTTTATCAGCTAGTTCAATCAAGCACAGTAATCAAGTAGTAATCAATCATTAATTAAGTTGTACGGATACCTGGTTTTGTGCGGGTTGTCACAATCCTGGCCGAACACGTTGTTGCTATATAAAACGCCAAAATGCCGAAACTTATAATAAAATTACTTTAACCAATTATTTTTAAAAACTCAAAAAATTAACTAAACGCCATCAAAACAATGTATAAAACAATGTTTCATCTTTATCTAAACGACATTAAATACAAAACGCCAAACCCTGGAAAGATGGGACGTGTTACAGCCTTAACAGATGAAGCTGAACAAACAGTAACTACAAACAGTAACTGAAACGACATGAACTTTATTACTAACATTTATTATATTAAAAGCTACACCATCGTAATTGAATTTATTTATCTTTTCAAAAGGCCATAATTACCTGTCACATTATAAGCCTGCATCCTACATGGCACGACAAATGATACACAAAATACACATAAAAAAATTACTAATGTTTTTAGGGCCAAAAACATATATCTACCTCGCGCCAAAAAATGTCATTATATAAGTAGAAAGGTAAACAAAGCTTAACACTCCACACATTCACTAAACACGCCACACATTGTCTAAAACACCATACAACTTAAAAAAATGGCTCAGGTTATAGGTTATTGCATGGAGGTTTGAGAGGTCAGAGAGGCGTTTCGTCCTAAAGTTCTCTGACAGGGGAAGGGTGAAAGTCAAGACAATCAAGGCCATAGTTAGTATGGATGAAGCCGTTCAGAGGGATATTCTGGCCCTTGGGATTCCAATGGCCACGATTGTGAAAGGACTCGAACGGTAATAAGAAGATTGAAGAGAAATTTCCAGCATATGATGATGATGATGTTGACGATACTGATCTACCAGAAGTTACCAGTTGGAGTTTGGATGAACAATCAAGAACGGTGAACGCGACTTATCAACACGGGGTGGATTATTCATTAACAATGGACGAAATGCTGAACACAGATAGACTACATCTTCTTGAACAACTCTGTGATTTAGCACATTCGAACAATGCAAGATCCAGCGTTGTGATGATATTTAAGTATAGGATGCAACAAAGACGAGACGAGATTGTGGCGTTATACGCCAATGCACAAGATGATGATGAGTCTGAAGAAAGTGATGAAAAAAGCGATGGTTACATCTCTGATGTAATACCATCCACAGAAGACTATTAGTTTTTGTTTGATTTGTCTTAGTTGTACTCTTTTGAATTACCAATGAATTATAATGAAGAGTAAATTACTTTTTGAGTCCCTGTGTTTTAATGGTTTTAACCACTTTAGTCCAAAATCAAAAAGTTTAACGCCTTGAGTCCCTAGCAATTTATTTTATAACGTTTTGAGTCCAATTTTGTTCATTTTATAACGATTTGAGTCCAAGAAATTGGACTCAAAAGGTTAAAATTTGGACTCAAAAGGACTCAAATGGTTAATAAAAATGCTTATAGGGACTCAGGTCGTTAAATTTTTTGCTTTTGGACCTAACTAGTTAAAACCACTAAAACACGGGGACTCAAAAAGTAATTTACCCTATAATGAATTTAAAAACGCCATGAACACCAAGAAATTTACTTTTATAACATATATAGGTTAATTGAACTGGTGAAATCTACAAAAACGCCTAATGAATTTGGGAACGCCATGGATGCAAAGAAGTTAGAATTATTAATTGATTTTAATGTATTTGGGAACGCCATAAACGGCAAAATATTTACTATGTAATACAAAAACGATTAATTCATCGAGGCATATCTGGAAAAAAAAAATTTTAAACGCCAGGTAGTTGTTGAATCTAACTAAACGCCAAAAAAATCTTACGCGCCAAAAAAAAAGTGGTGTTGTGAGACGCATTGAAAAAAAGAATATAAAATGTCAAAAAAGCCCCTCCGCCCTTCATTATATCGCGTGACACGTGTACGGCCATATCAGTTCTCACCGTTTTCACACTTTTAGGCATTTTCTCCTGATTCCGTTTCTCTCTCTCTCTCTCTCTATATATATATAACAATCTTTTTATTTATATATTTTTATGTTTAGGATAACGTTATCATTTATTATGTGTATTTTTATGATTACGTACATGTTAAGAGTAATTTTATTATTTTTATATGTAATTTTATAATTACACATATGTAAACTAGTGTTTTTTACATATATGTAACTAGTTATTACACATATATATATATAATTTGGCTATTAAACATATGTAAACTACTTTTAACATGTATGTAATCATTAAAATATATATAATAGATGATAAAAAGATCCTAAATACCAAAAAATATATATAAAATGATTGTTTATTAGGAGTTCTGAAAGTTCTGTAATTATTTAGAGTTCTGAAATGAACTCAACCCTATATATATAGGGTTATTGGATTTTATCACCCTTAACTATTGGCTATTGGCCGCTGTCACCCCCAACTATCACTTTGACGCCCGCCACCTCCAACTTAACACTTAGTGTGTTCTATCACCACGTCGTTACCTGATCACTAACTTTTGATCCTGCTCCTATACATTTGGGGTGTCCTAAGATCCCTAAATCATTTCTAAGATCCCTATGACACCCCCAAAAGTATAGTAACATGATCAAAAATTAGTGATCAGTTAACTATCCGGTGACAAAACACACTACGTGTTAAGTTGGGGGTGACGGACGTCAAAGTGATAGTTGGGGGTGACAGCGGCCAATAGCCAATAGTTTGGGGTGATAAAATCCAATAACTCATATATATATATATATAGGGAGAAGATCATGCGAGAATCACCTCTTATTGCGAGAACCGCGAGAACCAATGTGAACACAACAAAAAATGCCTAAAAATAGCTAAAAATACAAAAAATCTTTTTTTTTTAATATTTTTATATAAAAATCGCTACTTTTCGAAGCAAAAAAAAATTAAAATTTTTTTTTTGCCACTAAAAGTAGCGATTTGAGCATAAAAAATATTAAAAAGAATTAGATTTTTTTTTTTATATTTTTTTTAGGTTTTTTGGGGGTTTAGTTTTTAGCATTTTAGCTTGGGGGGGTTAGGTTTTTTTTAGCTATTTTAGGTTGTGTTCACATTGGTTCTCGCGGTTCTCGCAATAAGGGTGGTTCTCGCATGATCTCCTCCCTATATATATATATATATATATATAAAAGTTGATGACTTATGGCATCCATCCATTAACCTACAAATATTTATCCACCAATTAACACATTAAAAATTGGATAGTAAAAGTTACTCACAAACCAACTTTATAAATTAATACATGGGAAATATGTACGAAACATACACAGTTGTTATCTAACTGAAATGTTTTCTTTTTTCCCTTTTATTATCTAACTATAATCTAATAAAAAGCAACAAATCGAACATGTTTTGGACATATTGGGTATGTTTGGCATGGAGTTTTTAGGAGCTTCTAGCTTTAAGCTTTTAAGAAAAAACTCCTACTCAATAAAAAGACTTGTTTGGTTGAAGGAGCTTTAAACTTTTAGGTTAGGAGCTTGAAGCTTTTGGTTGAACGCTACTACTAGTAACGTTTAGAAGGAGCTACAAGCTTTTAGGGAAAAAATGACTATTTTAACCTCTAAAAATGGGAAACTTTTTAATGCATCAACTTTCTAAATTTTTAGTTATGTCCATTTTGGTCATTTTATACATTTTATTAAAAGCTCCAGCTACTCTACCAAACACCAAATATATCTAAAAAGCTACAGCTACTAACTACCAGCTACAGCTACCAGCTTCCAGCCACCAGCTAACAGCTTACAGCTTCCAGCTTCCAGCTAGCAGCCACCAGCTACTTTTGCCAAACATACCCATTGTGTTCTCTTTCTTTTTCTATAGCAATTGCACCAAAACCGACTGAGTAAACTCTCACTGCATCCGCCGGATTAATGACTAGTTATAATTAAAAGAGCAAATGTAGTATGAGGGTGGAGTTATTGTAAAAAAGACCAAAAGTGTGAGAAAGGTAAGAAAGAATCTCAACCATTAGATCTAAATTAATTGAAAAAAGTATAATTGTAAATGCATTAACAAATTCAAATATGGTAATCCTTGATTTAAGGATTTGGAGAGAGAAAATCCTTGATTTAAGGACTTATAACCGTCCATAAATATAACACCATTCAGAGCATGTTCATACATGGTGTTTTAAATATAACACAATTAAGAAAATATAACACCATTCAGCACAAATATAACACAATTCAGCACAAAAAAACACCATTCACACAAAAATAACATCATTCAGCACAACATAACACCATTCGGCACAAAAAAAACACCATTCACACAAAAATAACATCATTCAGCACAAAATATAACACCATTCAGCACAAAAAAAACACCATTCACACAAAAAATAACATCATTCAGCACAAAAATAACACCATTCAGTACAAAAAAAACACCATTCAGCAGTAAATAAAATAAACACCATTCAGTACAAGAATATAACACCATTCAGTAAAACAAATATAACACCATTCAGAAAAAGAAAAAAAACACCATTCAGAAAAGAAAAAAACACCATTAAGAAAAGAAAAATAACACCATTCAGAAAAGAAAAAACATCATTAACAAAGGAAAATAACAGATGGAGATGAACATGCCAGTTAGATTTGTTGTTTTTGCCGGAAATTTTCGCCAATGATTCGACGGTGATCGGCTCCGCTGCTCGCTCCTCCGCTCGATTTTACCAGGTAACTATAAATTACGGCGAGATTGTTTCTATTTCAAACACGATTCTAAATCGCCTTCATCTTGTTTTTCAAATCTGAATCGAGCACGAACTTGTTAATTGTTGCCGGATGACAGAACAAAACTAATATCCACCGTCCGTTCTCTGATTGATGTTTACGTTTTCTGTTTGCAGGGATTCTGTTCTGAATATGGAAGAAGAAAGAGAGAGAAAGAGAGAAATTAGGAACGTATGATAGAGAGAGAACAAAATTGTAGGGATTTTGATTTACAAAATGAAGATAAAAAGACACAATTGCCCCTAGATATTTCAATTCAATCCAAATTAATAAAAATATTTTACATTTTGGTCCCTATTGATCTCAACCATTAGATCAAAAGATCTAATGGCTAAGATTCTTTTTTACCTTTCTCACACTTTGGGCCTTTTTTACAGGATCCTAACTCTGTAGTATGATATGCTAATCTCGTATGAACCGGTAATTGGAAAGATGCTAATTTCATAAGAAATATTCTTCCGCCTCAAATACAAAAAAAAAACCACGTTTTAAGCACATGTGCTGTGAATGAGAGGAGAACTCCACACTTAATCATGTTTGTATGAGAACGATCCAAAGATGAATGACCTCTTCAAACGTCTTCGCTTGTGCAATCAAAAACATAGTTGTGACCTCTTCGTCAGCGAAATAAACAATTATTGATTGGTAAGAAATGTCGAGTGTTACCATAAGCATACCCTTTGTTATTATTAAGTGTAAATTGCCATTTTAGTCCCTGAGGTTTGGCCAAAATTGTCACTTTAGTTCAAATAGTTTTTTTTTCTCCTCTGGGTCCCTGACTTTTCCCATTTTTTGCCATTTTGATCATCTGACCTAACTCCATCCAAAATACATGTTAAGTCAAGGGGTATTTTGGTCACTTTACTATTATATCTTGTTTTTGTCATTCTAATCCAAAACACTTTTCATATTATTTTTTGAGAAAAATGCAATTTGCGTCCCTGTGGTTTGTGTGAAACATCAACCTGAGCCCCTAAATTCATTTTTTTGGTTTTTTGAGCCCCTAAGCTTATGAATTCATAACACTTTGAGTCCCTCCGTCAGTGTTCCGTCTGTTTGACTGTTTGAGCCAGGGGTAAGACCGTCTTTTGGCATATATTAATAATACTTTGCGTCCCTATGGTATGAGTGAAATATCAACCTGAGCCCCTAAATTATTTTCTTGCTTTTTTGTTAAGAAATCATTGATTTAATAATTCAAATTAACTCTTTTTAAATAAATGCAATCTAATAATTAACTCTTTTTAAATAAATGCAATCTAATAATTAAATGTATACTATATATAACAAATTATTAAAGCCTAAATTGTATATTAAATGTAAACTTTTAATACATACAATACAGAGACAAAACATCATACCAACTTCGTAGACTTGACGGAACTTACAGACTCGATAACAAAAGACCGTAACATACAATACAGAGATAAAACGTCATACCACCATAAGCAATTGTGGATCTTTACTGACGGGTGCACTTCGGAATGTAGCAGATATGAATGAATATAACCCCGATGTAGCTAATTACATATCTGCCACTGGGGTTATATTCATTCATATGAATGAATATAACCCCAGTGTAGCTCTTCGATTTTCCTTGAAATTCCAGAGCTCGCTAATTACATATCAGCCACTGGGGTTATATTCATTCATATGCAATTGATCGTTCTGATCAATTACTTCCTTATGTGCACTGCACCATCTTCCAGGAGGTTGTCAAGTGTTCTCGCCTTCGTAGTTGGTGTTTTGCGTATCTTTACATCCGCAATGTCACAACCCCCGCTCCCTATCTGTCCCGGGAGCGGGCGGCCGCGAACTCAGTGGCGGTGGTATCATTATTTATTAATTTTGGCATCGGAAATTTCATCAGGACCGTAGTTAGGAAATGTTTATTAGAGTAAAACCACCATATTTTATTTTAATAATCATATGGGTAAACCCCTAGTTTCTTATTACAACATACTTATAGGGTTAAACCCTACTTTATTGAATTTAAACCATCGTATTTTAGATAACTTTTATAGCCACAGTTTAACAAGCCGTCCGTGCTCTCGAGCTGGCTTTTTACTACTTGGCTTTCACATTTTGTTACCTGAAACACGTGTTTAAAAACATTTGTCAGTGGGAAATACTGGTGAGTGAATCCCAGTTTAATCAAGAAACATTTTATCAATTAAAACAGTATTGAGAGCGATCACATTGTTTATGTCTACACAATTACTCATTCAGTATTTTCCACTCGACCGGATCTATGGCTATGGCCAAATTACCCATTGGCTAACTCGTTGTCCAATGGTAATGTACTGTCGTTCCCGACTTACTACTACTCGTAGTAATAAATTTTGTATACAAAACCCCATAATACCGGCAGTAATTGAAGAACTACAAAGACTCAATCACCGCTTAATCACATTGTAAAACAATTAAGGTTTTGTAAAACATTCCAAAAAGGTTAACAAAAAGAGGATAAACTCACAAAAAGGTTTACAAAAAGAAGGATTACTCACATTGCTATCTTAGACTTCGCGTAAGGGTTTCCTGGATATAATCTATAATTTATACAAATGTACATTGGTTAGTATCATAACCCTTTGAAAATATTAATGATACCCTCCCCGAGACGGCATTCCAACAACTACGTCGGGCAGAACCACGACAGTTGTTACGGAACCCTAAATCAATCGGGCAGCGTAACTATTATGAAACTGGGGTTATAATACTTACAATGGAGCAGAACCTTTCTAATTAGGGGTATAATACCCGAGTATAATAACTCTACTACAGAAATTTGAGATTGAGAATCGAAGAATGAACGAATTGAAATGAAATCCGATGCGTTCTATTTATAATTGCTGAACTTGACTCTCACGCGGCCCGCGTAAATGTACGCTGGGGCTTACGCGGCCCGTGTTGACTCCAGGTCAACGCATAGCTTATCCGGATCATCGCCTAGACCTGCCACGATGATGACACGTGTCATCACCAGGCTGCGCCACCATTTGGGACACTCGCGGCCCGCGTTAACTTAACGGGTAGCTTACGCGGCCCGCTTGAACTTAAGAAAATCACAGGAATCAGATATCAACCTTCATACCGCCCGCGTAAGGATTGGGGTGGGTCTACGCGGCCCGTCTCAACTTACTATTTCTTTTTTTTATTTATTTTTAATACTATATTATATTTCAGGCTCTGTTTTCACATACGGGGTGTATTTAAAAACATATAGGGGTATCTTAAATATATTAGGGGTGTCAGAAATATTTTGGAGGGTTGATATATCTTGGTACAACTCCTGGATTATTTAATAGAATATATAGTGTACTCACATTAAGTATAGTAACCCAATTCTACTTTATCCCTACGTCACGAGACAGAACCCCAACGAATTTAGGCAGAGCCTTGATATACGTTACGGGGCCCTACGTCACTTGGACAGGGTATCAGTTATCAGGGCTACAATACTTAAAACGAGGCAGGGTTTGGAGTTTCTATAGAAGTGAATTACTAACAAAATATGATATATATATATATATATATATATAGAGTAGTGAGAGATGGACGAAAGAAAGAAAATAGATGTGAGTGGGAGGAAAGCTCATGTGTACCTATTTATACAAAAATTCTCACTTGGAGGCTTAGAGCACAAGAAAGAATCTTTCTTATCCTTTCGGTCAAAACACGTAGACAAAACTTGTCTATATTTTGAATTGATTTAATTTATTATTTTATTTAATATTAATTTAACTACTCTACTCATTTGGCACTTATAACTTCTAAAATGTGACGTTTTATAAAATAATAAATATGTTATTAGAACGAGAATAATTTTATCTATATTTTGAACCAAGTTTCATTAAAAATAGAGTAGGTTCAAATATAATGTATTTTTATAATTTAATTATTAAACGGTTCCTACGATTGCCAAAACACCTTATATTTTTATTGGTCAACTTACCCATGATGCATCCTTTTAATAACATAAATTTTTATACAATTTATATAAATAAAATTTTTGGGAATGTTACATCCTCCCCACCTTGTTTTAAATCTCGTCCTCGAGATTCACTGAAATATGGATGAATATTTTTAGTTAGTTTAGTTTCTAGGTATATTCTGGACTTTGCTTGTAATTCTACTTTACTTTGACCAGAACTATTCTCTATGTTGTGAGATTCTTATCTTCTCAAGAATTCTTAATGAAAGTAAAATTATTAGCGTAAGTGTTTAGATGTGTTGTGTCTTCGCACAACTTTTAGTTACAGGTTCCCTAATGCGTTAATAATCGCAAGGGAATTCTTATACTTCCGATGGCGTCCCAACTTATAGAGTTCCTGTTGTTTATCTTGTCGCACGAATTTCGAGACGGATTATCAAACGAAATAATGTTTGATATTGGAATTATAGACATATACAAGAGATTTCTAATAAATAAATCTAAAATTATCATTGACATACCTGTTCGTGATTTATCCCTATTTGTCAATTATGGTCTTTGGATTTCCTCATAGACATACATGTCTATAAAATCATATATTTCCCATACTGTAATATACATACCATTCATAAGGTTAATGTATTTAACAGATTCATATTTCCAAAAATAGGTCCGACATCAGGTCATAGCACTATTTAGGGAATTCCATTATCATAACATATACCCCATCTCACCCAGTCTTGCCGGAGAGGTAACCCCATCTCACCCGGTCTCGCCGGAGAGGTAACCCCATCTCACCCGAACAAGCTGGAGAGTCTACCGCACCATGCCCAGTTTTACCGGAGAGATAATTATCATAGTATTTCCCTTAAATAGACTTCTCTTAAATTAGGATTTTGAAAGTACATCGTTTATTATGGTTTGCATCAAGAAACAAGGAAATCAGTACTCTCATGATGGATCATATTTTAGAACCGAGTAGTATTAATAAACAAGAAATAACAGTGGCCAGGTGTTATTGCTTATTTATCATACAGGCACGGTTCTAGTCATCATCCTCACGGAATCCCAATAACCATCACATTTTATCTACGCAAGTAATTGGCTTATCTCAAAGCTTTATACTAAGGCATTCTTCTTAGGTTCAAGTCTAAATACTATCCTGGTGGTTACCAGTGAATATCAATATCCTAACTCTTTCATTTAAGCATAGATATTATTATTCTTGTGGTTTTTCTTTTGGTTGGAGAATCGAGTTTCAAATATAGCATTGTCTCCATTGACACTATAGCTAGGTTCAATGTAATAAGTATGCTTACAGCTAACTTTATTTATGTTTATATATTGTTAGATTCCATCGCAAGGAATATTTTATTGAGACAGATGGCATTTTAAAACATAGTAGGTTTCATGGTTTATTCTTATAATAACTTCATATTTTCATATGAATTACCAATGACATTTTTTTCTTATGTTTATCTTACAGAAGATATTATATTGGGTATACCATCAAGAAACTCTATTGGGTATAGGCATATATGTGTATAGAATTTTCAAATTTCTAGTTAATATTAAACTTACGTAATATTTACACACATATATATATATATATATAATACTAAATTATTTTATAAAAATAATACTATACATCCGATGGTACCCATCATCAAACTTATTTCCATGACTTTATTTTATCCTTTGATAAAAGTAGTATATTGAAATAAACTTCTGTTTAAATTTATTGAATACAATATTGTGGAGTTTTAAGGATGGATCAATAAAAGATGAATTACTCAAAATATGAACTTTCTGGACTCATGGGAATTTACTTTTAACTAGTGGGTTGAACCATATGGATTCAAAATATCAAAACTTAACTCTCACTTTATATTATATTATTTATTCAAAGAAGTATTATAGTAAATAATACAGAGTTTGACGTTTCAAAAATTGATTCTGAATTAATTTGAGTAATATACATGTATGTATATCCCATACAATATTAGTAGTAATTTATTTAAAGATATTACAATATTAAAATTGTAATCTGATTTTTAATAAAGTTTTATAAAGAACAAACGTACTAAACACACATTTGAGTCAACTATTCTTATGTGGGGCATTCATGTTTAATTCTAGTGTGAGAAAAATGAATGTTTAGGAACATTTTAACGTGCAAGGATAAAAAATATACAGTATATTATTTTCGTATAGTATAATATACTTATACTTAAGAGAAGATAGGATTTGTATACATATTCTAGTAAAAAGATCTAATAGCCTTGTTACATTTTAATAAACCCGCGACGGACTTATAACATAAGTGCATATACTATTCTATATACTATATTACACTTATTAGAATTTATTACACCATGATATTTTATTAAAATTTTAGATATAAAATATATCTTTTACTTACTGTACTATCTTATAGTAAAATATACTATTCATATATTATTGTAAAATGTTTTATCATTATACTAATAATATAAAAGGTACGGATGAACTCAAATATTATGAGTTATAAGATTATAAGTGTAATATATAAATCAAAAATATATATTTGACTTACTGTACGAGTCGAATATTTGAAAAAATTTATATTAGATTTTAGATATCAAATTATTTTTCCAACCGAAAACCGTGTAGGATAGATAACCATATGTATTAGTGGATTTCTATCTTTGGTCAAACTTTAACACTTGTTTGAAAAATGAATATTTTCCTCGAGTATTTCGTTAAAGATACTCCAAAGATGTACTACCAAATAAATTTAAGTTTAAACTAATAAATTATTTTGAGAAAGAACATCTTAATAAAAATAATTAATTTATGGTTTTAGGCAAACCAACAAACCATGTGCTAACATACAATTTTTTTTTTAACTTACTACTACAACTAAACCATTTATTCGTTGTATGTGAAGGAATATATCATGTAAGATATATATAGTATGTATTAATATATAATAAAAATTTTCAATCATATTTAGGTGAATGAATGCCAGCTGACTTGAATACTTTTCTCTATAATTTAGGATACACAATCCTATAACTAATGGTTAATCTAATTATTAATTATTTCCAGGCATAAGACCTATCTTGGACATACCTTAAAGATTTGTAGAAGTTTTCAATGTTTAGTTAAGCCTTTTTACATAGTCCAACCAACCCAAATTTCTTAAAAATTTTAAATGATTTTATTAAATCATGAATACCCATCATATTCATTTAACCATCTATTTTATTACTAAGTATTTCAATAGAAACTTTTACAAGTAATCCCAACATCAATTATTTCATAAAATTATGAAAGTATAAAGTCTTATGGTCAACTAGTTATAAACCAGAAATGATAAAATAGAGTGAGAAATTGGTACACATGGGTTTCAAAACTTGCTTTGGCTAGATCCACTAAAGCAATCTTTTAAAGATTTTATTACTTCTTAAAATCCTTTCGGTTAATTTAATAGCTTCGGTTTTATTTATTGGAATATAAATTATTTTGAAACAATATTATTAAAACTACAAAGTTTTAAAGCTTTATACCATATATTTCAATATGTATTTTAAACCAAAGTAAATAATTGGTTTCAAAAGAGAATCATAAACATGACTGCTTTGTTAATAACTAACTTAGTTTGATGTATATTATGATATTATTTGAATAGGTGGTATTAATTATCACAGACAAATTTCTAGTACAAACATTTGGGTACAATCATAAAATAGATTGATTAAAAACGGCAAACATTGCGAATCATATATATATATATATATATATATATATATATATATGTATGTATGTATTTATTACAAACTACAACTGGAATTCAAAATATACTAGTGATTATACATCCGTAACTTATTTTAGTCAATCTAAGTTATAGAAGTATTATACTCAACATGCTTTTATGTAAGGTTTATTCTATCTCCTGTTTCTACTAAGTTGTTATTTAATAGGCGAAGTTCCTTTAAAGTTTCTAGCTCATAGGTGGCATGGCTGCTGGTACTAGTTTGGCCGTTCGACTATTTAATATAAGTTAGCATTTACTGCTGTAGTGGCTAACAAATGGAGATTTACCCATTTATCTTCCCCTAGTAAGTTATTGCCTGTTTCCTGAGTTTGTGCATTTATTTCCTGATTGATTATCGCTCCTTTCGATTGTGACTTCTTTATTTTCTCTCGACTTTTGCTAATAATCCAATTTCTTTTCTTAGTGGTAAATGGTTTCTTAGACTGTGCCTTACGAATAAATATTCCTTCTTCAGTATCTGTTGAATATCCTGAGGGGTTTGATTGAAACGAGGTTCCCTTATCTTTTGGTGAACTATCTAGTTGACGGTAGATGTCCGAAATTCTTTGCTTACCCATACTGTAGACTAACAAATAGTCAAATAATATAAAACACATAATCACATAAGTTATTTCCTAACACAGAATTTAAAACTTAAGTGTCAGCAGAACACTTCTTTGGCTTGAACCAGTGGCTAGGCTCTGATACCACCTTCTGTCACAACCCCCGCCCACTATCTGTCCCGGGAACGGGCGGCCGCGAACTCAGTGGCGGTGGTATCATTATTTATTAATTTTGGCAGCGGAAATTTCATCAGGACCGTAGTTAGGAAATGTTTATCAGAGTAAAACCACCATATTTTATTTTAATAATCATATGGGTAAATCTCAAGTTTCTTATTACAACATACTTATAGGGTTAAACCCTACTTTATTGAATTTAAACCATCGTATTTTAGATAACTTTTATAGCCACAGTTTAACAAGCCGTCCGTGCTCTCGAGCTGGCTTTTTACTACTTGGCTTTCACATTTTGTTACCTGAAACACGTGTTTAAAAACATTTGTCAGTGGGAAATACTGGTGAGTAAATCCCAGTTTAATCAATAAACATTTTATCAATTAAAACAGTATTGAGAGCGATCACATTGTTTATGTCTACACAATTACTCATTCAGTATTTGCCACTCGACCGGATCTATGGCTATGGTCAAATTACCCATTGGCTAACTCGTTGTCCAATGGTAATGTACTGTCGTTCCCGACTTACTACTACTCGTAGTAATAAATTTTGTATACAAAACCCCATAATACCGGCAGTAATTGAAGAACTACAAAGACTCAATCACCGCTTAATCACATTGTCAAACAATTAAGGTTTTGTAAAACATTCCAAAAAGGTTAACAAAAAGAGGATAAACTCACAAAAAGGTTTACAAAAAGAAGGATTACTCACATTGCTATCTTAGACTTCGCGTAAGGGTTTCCTGGATATAATCTATAATTTATACAAATGTACATTGGTTAGTATCATAACCCTTTGAAAATATTAATGATACCCTCCCCGAGACGGCATTCCAACAACTACGTCGGGCAGAACCACGACAGTTGTTACGGAACCCTAAATCAATCGGGCAGCGTAACTATTATGAAACTTGGGTTATAATACTTACAATGGAGCAGAACCTTGCTAATTAGGGGTATAATACCCGAGTATAATAACTCTACTACAGAAATTTGAGATTGAGAATCGAAGAATGAACGAATTGAAATGAAATCCGATGCGTTCTATTTATAATTGCTGAACTTGACTCTCACACGGCCCGCGTAAATGTACGCTGGGGCTTACGCGGCCCGCGTTGACTCCAGGTCAACGTATAGCTTATCCGGATCATCGCCTAGACCTGCCACGATGATGACATGTGTCATCACCAGGCTGCGCCACCATTTGGGACACTCGCGGCCCGCGTTAACTTAACGGGTAGCTTACGCGGCCCGCTTGAACTTAAGAAAATCACAGGAATCAGATATCAACCTTCATACCGCCCGCGTAAGGATTGGGGTGGGTCTACGCGGCCCGCCTCAACTTACTATTTCTTGTTTTTTATTTATTTTTAATACTGTATTATATTTCGGGCTCTGGTTTCACATACGGGGTGTATTTAAAAACATATAGGGGTATCTTAAATATATTAGGGGTGTCAGAAATATTTTGGAGGGTTGATATATCTTGGTACAACTCCTGGATTATTTAATAGAATATATAGTGTACTCACATTAAGTATAGTAACCCAATTCTACTTTATCCCTACGTCACGAGACAGAACCCCAACGAATTTAGGCAGAGCCTTGATATACGTTACGGGGCCCTACGTCACTTGGACAGGGTATCAGTTATCAGGGCTACAATACTTAAAACGAGGCAGGGCTTTGGAGTTTCTATAGAAGTGAATTACTAACAAAATATGATATATATATATATATAGAGTAGTGAGAGATGGACGAAAGAAAGAGAATAGATGTGAGTAGGAGGAAAGCTCATGTGTACCTATTTATACAAAAATTCTCACTTGGAGGCTTAGAGCACAAGAAAGAATCTTTCTTATCCTTTCGGTCAAAACACGTAGACAAAACTTGTCTATATTTTGAATTGATTTAATTTATTATTTTATTTAATATTAATTTAACTACTCTACTCATTTGGCGCTTATAACTTCTAAAATGTGACGTTTTATAAAATAATAAATATGTTATTAGAACGAGAATAATTTTATCTATATTTTGAACCAAGTTTCATTAAAAATAGAGTAGGTTCAAATATAATGTATTTTTATAATTTAATTATTAAACGGTTCCTACGTTTGCCAAAACACCTTATATTTTTATTGGTCAACTTACCCATGATGCATCCTTTTAATAACATAAATTTTTATACAATTTATATAAATAAAATTTTTGGGAATGTTACACGTAACCATTCTATACAATAAAAACATCCATAGTAAGAACAAACACAGTTGATCTCTGTTGGCCCAGACTTCCAATCATGAACATACAAAACCAAACACAAACGATTTGGAGACTATTTATACTAAACAGGAACTAATCCTAAACCTACTCAAACTCTATTTAAATAATTAAATAAACTAAGAAACTTAAGAAACCTAAGAAACTCAAACTCTGTTTTGATACCCGAGACAAAACCCACAAGAATCAAACAATATTTTCACAAAAACATCACAAACAAACCTTCTGTTTTGATACTACTACGATAGCATAGAACAAAAACAAAACAAGCAAACATTAAACAAAGTAGGTAATAGAAACCTTCCAAGAACAAAAACAAGCAAACATTAGCTAGTTTCAGCAACCCATTTTGACCAGAGTGACCCATTTAGCTAACAAAAAAAATACCCAAATCAACCCATTTATTGGTTATCAAAAACTGAAAAATGTTAATTGGTTCTCAAAGATCCTGATAATAGTTCGCCCATAACCAAAGCAACCACATTCTTCACTACAATATCTACATGCGGATTACATTCAATCACGATTCTTGAAAATATTTTCACAAAAACATCACAAACGATTCTTGAAGATGATGATCCAAACAAATATCACAAATATTTTCACAAAAACATGAAGATGATGAAGATGGAGATGAAGAGATACAGATAAGATGATGATCCAAACAATATTTTCACAAAAACATCACAAATATCAAAACCATATACAACTAAGATGATGATCCAAACCTCTGTTTTGAAGATGAAGATTATGAAGATGAAGATGAAGATGATGATGATGATCGGTGTTGGGAGTTGGGAGAAGAGATTTCGAGATCTTGTTGAGAAGTGTGATGGTTCTGATTAATGGTTCTGAGTAAGTGTAGATATTAAGGGTTAAGGGTATAAAGGACTTTTCACAATTGTCAAACAGTCAAACAGACGGAACACTGACGGAGGGACTCAAACCGTTATGAATTCATAAGCTCAAGGGCTTAAAAAACCAAAAAATGAATTTAGGGGCTCAGGTTGATGTTTCACACATACCACAGGGACGCAAATTGCATTTTTCTCTTATTTTTTCTTTTAATCATTTTTATATATCTATATAATAAAACAAAGTATTAATATTAATTAACCCTTAATTTTTTTTATAAAAAACTTTTTTTATATATCAAACCCACCATTCCACACACTCTCTCTACTCTCTCTCTCTCAA
The DNA here is from genome assembly GCA_030545235.1 of Helianthus tuberosus. Taxonomy (NCBI): domain Eukaryota; kingdom Viridiplantae; phylum Streptophyta; class Magnoliopsida; order Asterales; family Asteraceae; genus Helianthus; species Helianthus tuberosus. The sequence continues at coordinate 150,252,100 of CM060399.1, forward strand.
ATCTCAATCTCCGGCCGACCATACAATTCCGGCAAGACGACGAAGATGAAAATGAGAGTTTCTAAATCAGATATCCGGCTGTATTGTTGTGTTCAAAGCAGATCTGAACCAGATCTGGTCGATGTATTAAATCAGTTATGGCCGGCGTTGATCTAGAGAGAGATTGGAGAGAGAGGTAGAAGTGGGTGGTGGTGAAGAGGTTGAAGGCAGCGGCAGCGAGGCCAGTTGGAGACGAACAAAGAGGAGACGAGCTGGATCGGTGGGTGTATTATGGTTTTCCAGTTGCAGCTACGGCCGTCGGGCGGTCTCCAGTGACGGCAATGAAGGATGCGGTGGTGATGAGTTTGAAATGCGGTGGTCCAATTGGATTTCTCATTTTAGTACAAATTACAAACTTAATTTTTCAAATGCTCAAAGGTAATAAACAAGAGGGTAAATTACTTTTTGAGTCCATGTGTTTTATGGGTTTTAACTAGTTGAGTCCAAAAGTAAAAAGTTTAACGACCTGAGTCCCCATAAGCATTTTCTTTAACCATTTGAGTCCAAATTTCTAACTCTGTTTGAATTTTCTGTTACTTTTTCATTAAAAGACTAAAATACCCCTACATATTATTATTATTAATTGTTAATAATACATAAATCCATTACACAACCCAAAAAATAAAAGAAACCTACAAAATCTAAACAATCCATTTTCCAAATTTGGGCACAATCACCCTAATTCAAATCCGTCTCTGTCTCTGTCTCTGTTCTTCTGTCCCGGTCTCTCACTCTTCTTCTTCAATTCACTTCCATTTCTACCATTTTCCTCTGTTTTTCACCGATTAAAACTTCCTGCGAACGAATCAGCCGTCGATTTGTTCATTCCTTTGTTCAATTTCATCACTGAAGCAAAGGTTTCAGCTGTAGTTCATCACTGACAGACATTACATCTTCCTTCTCTGCAACGGAATCCTTGCTATCCTTGGTGCAGCGGCAACGGCGAGTTCCCAAGATTCTTCGGTCTCGCAAACCGAAACTGGTTATCGTTTAAAAAAACCGCATCAAGATCTTTATCAAACAACTTACTCGGAACCGACCCTTCAAACTCATTGAAAAACTGATTATACCCTAATTACAATAAAATTAAACCCCAGAATCAAGATGAAATGATCATAAAATAACAAACACAAAAGCTTCAATCTTTTAATCTTTCACTCTTTACAGCTTCAAAGCATCAAAAATCATTTTTTTCCTTTCATGGTCAAGAAAATTAAAGATTTGAAATTATCACACATACCCACAATCAAAAACAAATCCTGAAGAAACCCATCTACACAAAAAATTGGCTGAAAAAAAAAATAAAGTTTGAGCAAGAATACACCCACAAGAAGCAAAGATTCACACACAGAACCCTAATGATCAAGAAAATAGAAATCAATAAATTATGAAGCAAACTTATCTTTATGAACTTGTGTTTCTGGGTAAGTTGGGAAAATGAGAGAGAATATAAAGCGCATACACACCATCATCCTCACCCTCCTCATCTGACTTTATGTCGCCGGAGTTGTCGGCGGCGGGTGTTGTGGAGGTGCAGCGGTGGTGGGTGTTGTGGTGGAGGTGCGATGGCGACGGTGGTGTTGATGGTGGAGGTGTGGTGGTGGGATGGAGATGGTTTAGGTAGAGAGAGTGAATTTCTCCATGACTTATGATTTGATCTAGAGAAGATACATATATATTTTATATTTAATAATAAAATGGTTTTTTTAATTAAAAGGGTAATGTGGTCATTTAACCAAAGTTAACAGAATAATTTTAACAGTGTTAGAATTTGGACTCAAATGGTTAAAGAAAATGCTTATAGGGACTCAGGTCGTTAAAATTTTTGCTTTTGGACTCAACTAGTTAAAACACATAAAACACAGGGACTCAAAAAGTAATTTACCCTAAACAAGAAGATTGATCTCTGCCATGTTAAATGTATATGGTTTTTATTTCCTAAAATTGGCATTTGATAGTTTCACAAATGCAACAGAATCTCTGCCATGTTAAGAGAGGAATTAGAGAGAGAATGGAGAGAGAGAGATGTGAGATTTTTAGAATTATTAATTTATATTTAAAACATGAAAGTTAATAACGTAAACACCGAAAAAGACACATATACCCTCGTATATATACACATATATTTGTATATAAGTGATTAATCGCCTCACGCAAATCTTTGGCTTGAGGACATGCCAACCTGTACACATGGAGGATGCAGCGTTGTTCTTTGACAAAGGTTTGCGTGAGGCGATTGAGGAATTGGTGGTTTGTGGAGGTCCTTTCTTTGGAGACCTCCAGTGGCGACTTGCTTCTTTACCTATTAGGTTTGGAGGTTTGGGTTTGTATTCGGCTGTAGAGGCTTCATCCTACGCTTTTGTGGCCTCGAGGGCCCAATCGTGGGTGCTACAGGACCACATCTTAAGGGACAGTGGCATATGCGGTATGGATTCTGATTATGTTTGTGCTTTGGCTTGTCTTCGTGATACGATTCCAAGCTTTGACTTCAGCGGTTTCACTAATAAGGACACCGCCCCCCTAAAGCTCAACATGCATTGGCGAGTGCTCTTTTTAGTAAAATTGTTCACGAAATCGAAGTGCAGTTTGACTTGACCGTTAGACAGAAAGCCGTTTTCGAGTGTCTCCGAGCACCACATGCACAAGATTTTCTTCTTGCTATACCTATAGATGGGTTAGGCCAGCATATGTCGCTGGTGGAGTACCGTACTATCCTTAAGTATCGCCTCATGATTCCTTTATTCCCAGTTGATGAGGTATGCCCAGTTTGTCATAAGGCGTGTTTGGATTCTTTTGGCGAGCATGCTGTTCATTGTAGAGAGCTCCCGGGGTTCAAATACCGACATGATTTGGTTAGGGATGTCCTTTTTGACATATTCAGGAGCGCTGGTATTTCTGCTAAGAAAGAGGCTCCCGTTAATTTCTTAACAGACCCGTTGGAAGGGAGATCTACCCTTCGACCAGCCGACATTCTGGTCTTTGGATGGGTAGGGGTAAACACGCCTGTGTGGATTTAACAGGGGTTTCCCCGCTTGTGGGCTTAGGGAGTAGTGCTTTCACAGTGGGCCAGGCTGCTTTAAAGGCTGCTTCGGGTAAAGTGATCAAGCATGAGAAAGCGTGCCTTGACAACCAGCACGTGTTTATCCCATTTGCTTTTGATACTTTTGGTTTTCTGGCGCCAGAGGCTGTGGACCTACTTAGTCGAGTTCAAAGGGTCATGCATAGTAATGTTATGACCCCGAGATCTATGAACGTAGTTTTTAAAAGGCTTAGTTTTGCTATTCAAAAAGGGGTAGCGGCGCAACTTGTTGCCCGTTTACCAATTATCTCGATGTAAATTTTTCGATTACATTGAATATAAATTAAAGAATCAGGTCTTATTTCGCTAAAAAAATATAAAAAAAGTTGGATGAAAATGGCAAAAACAAGATATAATAGTAAAGTGACCAAAATACCCCTTGACTTAACTGGGTATTTTGAATGGAGTTAGGTCAGATGATCAAAATGGCAAAAAATATGAAAAGTCAGGGACCTAAAGGAAAAAAAAGACTATTTGGACTAAAGTGGCAATTTTGGCCAAACCTCACGGACTAAAATGGCAATTTACTCTATTATTAAATAATGGTAACACTTAGGGGGTGTTTGTTTTTGCTTAAAACATCTGCAAGGGGCCAATGTCTTCAGGCGGGCAGACAAAAGACATTGAAGACCGTTTGTTTTTTTTATAAAAGAAGATCTGAAAAGTGCTTAATTTAGCTTAAAAAAAAAGCATATGTCTTACTTCTTCACACACAATCAGATCTTCAAAACATCTTCCTCCTCTCTCTCATTTCTCTGCACAATCAGACCCAGCACCACCACCATCTCCACCTCCACCTCCACCTTCAACCCACCTCCACCGTCACCTTCAACCTCTCCGGCTTCTCTCTCTCGTCGACTCATCCGATTACACAGATCGAAGGAAGGGGGGTGGTCGGACGATTACACAGATCGAAGGAAGGGGGTGGTCGGACGATTACACAGATCGAAGGAAGGGAAAACAAGAACTTCGAATTTTCCCAAATTGAGAGAAACGAACGAACCCTCCGGTGAAGGCTTCTTGTCCGGCATCGATCGGTGCATCCATCGTCTTCATTGTTAACATGTAATAATCTAACTTCAAACATCTTGATTCATCAAAAAATTGTTGTATTATTATCATTGTTGTCATTGTTTCATGCTCGCTTTCATATTTAGGGTTTTTTCATCGGTAATTTCAGTTTCAATCTGTTGTTATTGGAGTTATGATTGCAAATTGATGTAGAATTTGTTACTGGAAAAAGGTTAAGTTGAAAACCTAAAGTTGGATCATGAAAGCTAATGCTGTATAGATGATGCAAATTGATGTTGATTTATTTACGAATTTACCACTGAACTTATTCTATTTGTAGCCTTTGCTATGTAGTTTAATATGTTTTTTTTCTCTAATTTATCATTCCAATATCAATTTAGCAGTTAAATGGTAGCTATTAGCATCTAAATTCAGAATGTAGTTTTTTTTTTGAATTAAGGAAGTGTTTTGTTTTGAGCATGAGGCACTTGAAATTATAAACTGTAATTTGGAGCTATTTCCCCAATCTAACGAAATTATAAAGTGTTTTGTTTTTTGAATCAAGATGCTCGACTAAAGATTTATGCTTTTTGTTTATTTTGTTACATGTGTGTTTGATTTATATGTTTCGACTTTTTTTAACAGTTTGATATGTTGGAGATTTATGATAAAGTTCCTCGATTTGTTTGTCCCATGATGTTGGGTTGGAATGTGAATTCAGTTTAGTTTGTACAGACAGTATCAATTTATAAAAACAAACAGTCTTATATTTTCAGCTTGAAGAGCTTCAGACCACATCTTCAGTTGCAGACATGAAAACAGATGAAATCAGCTTGCAGACAATTTATGTCTGCAAAAACAAACAGCACCTTAATCGAAATGAAGTTTATTAGTAGTAGTAACTTACGAAAAACTAGATACAGATCTAGAACATAAGTTTAGTAAAAATGTGTGAATAGCATGAAAGGGAATGTTTTATACTGTTGACTGTCACAATCGTTGAAAGGATTTGGTGGATGCCACGTCATCCAACAGGGGTCCACATGGACCGTCCAATGAACAGAAGGGGCGGCGAACAAAGCCAATAAAACTTTGGGATGTGGTCGGTTGACGTACGCAAGCATGTGTTACTGCATTATTGAATCCACGATCATATTATTCTCAGTTTGATCAAAACTCTCTTTTTTCATTATAATTTTATTAACTTCAATTTTAGTTGTTACAAGTTATATAAAAAATAATTTACTGGATTTTTAATTATAGTATTTATGGTCTTGTTTTTATATGCCAGCCTATTGATTTTTGTCGTTTGAATGAAATTATTATTTCATGTTTCCAGTTAAATAATTTGAATACACCATCGAATGGAAAAAAATAAAAAAGTTAAAAAGAACCTTATTATTTATTTTTTATTTTTTTAACAACAGCTTCTATAAATATATGGAAACCGAGCCAGCAAGAAGCTAAAAACCCCGATACAAGTTAAAGAATTACATCTCGTAATTCGTAAACTAAAGTCACACCACCCTCCCAGTTCAAGACATTAAACTTAGAACGAAATCTAACCCATAAAAAACGAGTTCACCTTAATCTCGTCTACTACTTTAGCAACAAGCATGTTCCATCTCTTAAAGTCTTTTTGGTTTCTCGCCTTCCGAAAATGCTAGAAAGTCGTCAAAAAGATAACTCTAATCACTTTCTTCCACTCCTTATTAGTTAGAACCCTCTTTTCAAGTAACTCTTAGACCAAAGGGTATGGGCCTCGTCCTTGGGTCGTCCCCCCGTCCTGGATCGTCGCACACCGCCTCCGATAGGGTCGTCGCGTCCCTCCCGTCTTCTCCAAGACGTCTCCGACGAAGCAAATGGTGGGCCCCCTCTTCCTTGTTCTTTCTCCTTGAATGCTTTAATTGATTGGCTGCTTTAATTTTGGTGGGCTCCTCTTGGGTAGTCATAGCTTCCCCTCCACACCCTTGGGTAGTTCCCAAGGGGATGGTCCTCCACCTATGGTGAAATGGCGCCCACGTGACGGGTAGTCTCTTTGGGGACTAAGCTCACCATACCCTATGGTCTTAACGTTTTTATTATTTCTTATATAAAAATTCCATTAATATGCTGATACGAAAAAAAAAAAAAAGCATATTAATTTCCACCCCACCTCTGAATTTCGTGACTCAGAAAAGGCATCTGCCACGTCTTTATATGTATATTTAATAGTGATTAATGACCTACCACCCGTATTCTTTAAATTCTGGAGACCAATGAAAACAACATTGAACTTGCCAATGAAAATGAACATGAAGCTTGCCAGTTAAAAAAAAAACCACAAATTAATGTTGCATATTTTGCTTCTGGAACCTTCTACTTAGACAACCTGGGCTGATCTTAAATTTTGCATATAAAATTTAACAGCAGGCTGGGTACCTGTGTTGTGTGTTGTTCATACAATCAACCAAACATTGATAATCATGCTACATTAAGTTTAAATATATAAAAACAGGTTTCTATTGGTGTTTCAAAGTCCTAAATATCATTATGGTTATCTTTTGACAAATTAGGAAGCTGATCAATAACATAACCACCCACAATAAGTTGATAATTCTCCTAGTCGATAAGATGGCACCTCTGGACCACCGAAAGCAACCTTATGCCGACTTTTAGCCAACTTGTATCACGATAGAATGACAGAAATGCCCACGTTCTACTAGAGATTAGATTCATAAATCACATCAAAAGATCCAAAACTTGTCACACCCAAAATTGCTTTAAAATATGATAAACACCACATGATGTCAAAAAGAGAGTTTAAGATGTGTTACTTTGGAATGATCAATCAAACCGAACTGATATACCATTTAAGGAATGGGCTCAAATACAAACACTTAGGGTGGAGGGAGTGGTCACCAAATGGTGAGTGTTTAAACTATTTTCTAATCAATAATGTCATGTAGGGATGAGCTCGGTACCGTCCGGTACCGAAAATCCCCAAAAGTGGGTACCGGTACCGAAAATGCTAAAAGTCGGTACCGAACCGGTATCGAAAAAGTACCCGGTTCGGTAAATTCGGTACCGGTACTGGGAACGATTTGCTCATCCCTAATGTCATGTCAAGTCCCAGCTCCACTCCCCATTTTGTACTCAATCACTAGCAATGGTCAATCACATGGATAGTGGTAAACAATTTTTTTTTAAAAGAAGATAAATTTGTGATTGGTTGGAAGGAGTTGGGACCCACCATTATCACTCTCCCTCACCCACATCTCTCCTCTTCACACTCGGTGAATACCCACCGATTTTAGCCCTCACCACTCACCGAACTGAACTCACCGAAGGGGTGGCAATGGTTCCCCATGTGGCAAACTCCCCTCCCCGCTCCACTCACCGAACCCACTCCGCCCACTGTAAGAACCAACACATAAGTAACAAGTGTCCTTCAATAACATATTAGTTTAGGGGTAATTTAGACCTTCTGGCCCTATTTATTTATTACTAATTAAAAATAATTATTAAAATATCCCTATATCCATTCAAGTTCAATACAAATTAAAGTTTGATTTTTTTAACATATAATTCTCCATTGCATAAACCACCATGCAAAAATACAATCAGCACTACATTATATAATTAGCATAACATCATCAATCGTTCTCCATTATCAGCACATCATCCTCAATCGTTCCCGATTATCAACATAAACGACATTCGCACAACATCCTCAATCGTTCTCCATTATCAGCACATCCACATCAGATGTGCTGATTATATCTACTTTTAGTTTTCAAATTTAACAAAGATGTGCTTATTATATCTACTTTTCGTGTTTGTTTGTATTTTATTGTAATTAACACATAATCAGCACACACCCGTGTATTATGTTAGCGCATGAACAACCAACTCATCCATTTCACATCTATGGTAATTAACACTTTAACAGCACAAAATCAACTTTAAATGATTGTTGATTATCGTTGGACGTTTGCTTCGTGGCTGAAAGCACAACGGCTTGTTCAGCTTGTTCGTATTCAATCTGTTGTTCGTCTTCGAGACTGGTCGCACAACGGGATTTATATAGAATTGAACTTTATCGCACAAAAGGGATTAATGTGGGTGAGTTGTTTTGATATTGATTCTTGTAAGAATTACACAACAAAATAAGAACATATGTATATACTTAAAATCAACACATTACATTTTTCATAATAGCATATTCCAACTACATAACTAGCACAATTATAAAACATCTTTTTGTAACTTTTTATAAGTCACTTTTATAAATAAAAAAAAGTATAGCAATATGATACTCATATTAAAGATAAAAAAATACTTGATTTTATGGTATAATTTTTTTTTAATAATGAAGTATATAAAAGTTATTTTAGTATAAAAAACCTTGGTGGAATTAGCATTTAATGGGAAATAGCTAAATGACTAAAAAAAACCCATAAATAATAGATATTATTATTTAATATAAATTAGCAATTTTACGAAATTACCCATAACTTGTTACTACTAATTATTAATTATAAAGGTTTTATTTCTAATCAATACCAGCCCTTGATTTAAACTATCAATGGCTCAGATTTATTCTTACGGTTTTTAGAGTTAGCGCTGTTTGTACATGATCTCAACTCAATTAATATACCTTTTAAGAGCGATGATAGCACATCGAACCGGTAAAAAAAGATCTCCTAAATTATTTTAGAGTAAACTGCATAAATAGTCCCTAAGGTTTGGTCACTTTTGCCACTTTAGTCCAAAATTCAAACCTTTTGAATCTGGGTCCCTGTAGTTTCAGTTTTGTTGCAATTTTCATCTAAAATAAAAATCTGATCAGATTTTTCAGTTAACATCCAACTTTTTTGTTTTTTTTTCTTCCCTTTTAATGAAGGGCAAAATGGTCAGATTTTTTTAATTTGTTAAAATAAAACGTTAAAAGACCATTTTGCCCTTCGTTAAAAGGGAGGAAAAAGACAAAAAAGTTGGATGTTAACTGAAAAATTTTACCAGATTTTGATTTTGGATAAAAATGACAACAAAATTGAAACCACAGGGACCCAGATTCTAAAGGTTTGAGTTTTGAACTAAAGTGGCAAAAGTAACCAAACCTCAGGGACCATTTTAGCAGTTTACTCATTATTTTATTCCAAAAGTCAAGGGCGTAGCTTTGTGGGGGCGGGAGGGGGTGGCCGACCCCCCCCCCCCCCCCCGAACTTTTCGCTCAGTAGTGGAGAGTAGGTAGTTTTCGTATAGAAATTTTTGGGTATATACGTTTTTGACCCCCCGGTTTTATAGAAATTTTTGGTATATACGTTTTCGACCCCGGTCGGAAATCTCAAGCTTCGCCACTGCCAAAAATCAATTATTAAACAAACAAACGCACCCAGTATGATCTCAAACAACTTAGCTATTGGTAGGGTCCAAAGAGGGTGTAACGGGGGCAAACGTTACCTCTATCCCAGAAGATATAGAGGTTGCTCCCACTGAGAAGTCCGGCTCCAAAACTCGATTATTAATGAGAATATGAGATAATATAATTTGAATCATATTAATGAATGATCAACCCAAGCCACTAATTTTGCAACTGTAGATTAAACCATAACTACTCTCCATGCATTGGTGACTTGTACTCTTGGAATCCGAAGAAGTACATTCCGCTTACTATTCAAAACAGTATGAATTATTAGCAACTTGGACTAAAATCTCTGTATTAGCCTGGCTAAGCATGTGAAATATGATTCAGCACCATAAGAAACCAGGCCTACACTGAAAATGTACTAAAAGCAATGTCCAAGTGGCATTTTTGTCATCTTCTTCCTACTTTACTTATAGGTTCAATCAAGGGACCCTAAGGTGTAGATATACTTATATAATTGTGTATATGTATAGTATGCAGTTTTGAAAGTTGAAGGCATCTCAAAGCAAAAAATAATTCAGTCATCATCTCACATATATTAACTGTGAGATTTAGCTTTTGACTGTGCATCAACAATGGCAACTGAAGCTAATATTCAGGAATCTGTATGCTTAAAGGTTACTGATCATACCTTTTTATCTTCTTTCTTTTTGTGTTCTTTTAGTTACATCTATGGTTTAGCTTTTTATGCAGTATGATGAACTATTATTTGTGTATTATTTTTTACCTGATGTTACTGGAGTCTAGATCTTAGCAAAGTAACATGGAGATCTTGTATATATACTGATCCTGCATGAGTATGAACCGATCATCCGATTGTATAGAATGATCATAGAAATCTTTAAAAATCATAAATATTTGAGTTAGTTTGAACTGTTTTAGTGGTAAGATCGCCATGTGTGTTATTCATAAGTACGACCGGTTGGTGATCATAACCCTACAAGCCTAGACAACTCTTTTTTTATGGTTTAAAGGGTCGAAAACAGGGATCACAAGAAGCAGTTCAATCCGAAAAGATATTACTCATAGGGGGAAGTGTTGGTAACCTGCCAAAAACGGTTAGGGTCGAAACTGGTGAATTTTCGTGGGGATCGACAGCGGTCGGAACACTTTTTGTTAAGTTTTTTAAAGTTGGTATGATTAGAAAATTTTATCTTCAATACCAAGCTAATTTTTTATATAAAAAGATATACCAGGTTTTAAGTATTATAAAATACACTTCCATCACTCTGAACATGTTTGACCTGTTATTATTTTTACCTGTTAAATCGGTAAGAGACAGAACCTAACCCGAATCGACCCATTCATAAGTAAATGGGTCAAAATTACCACCTCGAGTTGTCACGGATATGTGATTTACCTTATATACATGCAATTCAATTAATTATCACAACAACTTTCTTTAAGTTCAGTTATAGCAAATCTAATAATATTCTCAGCATAGTTTATAGTTTATTCTGATATGTAAATACCTGCAGAAAGGTGAAAGGGAAGAGAATGCATTGACAAGTGAAAGTTTCGAAGAAAAAGTAACCGAACTTCCTGGAAACCAAGTGAAGCAACTTGAAACTAGCAGCCTAGTGGCAACAACTGTATATACACCACTAGAAACCGGTACCGGTAAACCAACCGACGAGAGTGGAATTTTTTTCCAAGCACTCTCAGTTACCATGGTCATTGCTGATGAACACAGCAACACACCAGAAAGTTACAAGGCTGCAAAACCAACAGAACCTGAAGAAGAAACCATAAAGATTGGAGAAAAGGCTATTGAGAGTGAAGTATGTGGAAATAATGTCCCCGAGAAGTCTGAAACCGACAGCGTCGAGCAGGGTAAGAAAGAAGCTTTCAACGTGTCGGAGAAGAACCAAGGTGATGGTTATGGTGTTACAAGCTCACAAGATGCTGCGTGTGAGGATATAAAAGAAACAACAGAAGAACATGCGGCCGTAGTGGCTGATTTCAAGGAGCAGGATCTGAATGAAACGCCTAGAGAGTTTGTCAAGGAAGAAACATATGACAAATCAGTTGATGCAGAAGAGGTAAATAATGTTTAACCCAAGTAATTTCTAATTATTCCAAAAGGCTGCTATGTTGGTGTTATAAGAGTGCGGGAATGGGTCAATCCGGGTTGTATATATTTGATAACGGATAAAATATATAACGGGTGGATTTGTTTAATATCAGGAAAAACATAAAACAAAAATTGCCAAGAAAGGTAACCAGAGATAAAAATGACCAACTTTGACCAGCACTTGAAACTACCAACTTTGACCCGTTACTCAACCCAACCCAACAGACCGTCCCTTTTGCCATTTTTACCTATGAGTATGACATTTTTACCTTCGACGATATCAAAAATGATAAATGCTTAGAGAAAATGGCATTGTGAAGAAGACACCATTTATAAAAATTGTGGCTAATATTTGGATGAAGAAGGATGAATCCAAGCTGCTACAAATATTGTTATTACAAGCTTTGAGCTTATTCATATACATTATTTTAGATTTTCTTTCACTCTACCCATAAACTCAAAATATAAATAATTTCATATAGGCAAGTGAACTGAGTGAAATTGGATCAAAGGACACAGAAGAACAAAAGTACGAGGAAAGTGTCAAGAAAATTGAGCAAGATGAAGAGATTGAAGAAACCAAGCCGGATGTAGAAATTGCAAAAAAGGAGCAAAATGGGTTATTACAAGCAATCACCCCCGATGCTTGCGCCTCAACTCAAACAATACCTCAAGTAGAGACGACAGAACATGAAGAAAAGGAGCAAGTTGTCAACGTATTAGAAAAAGATCAAGATGAGGATGACGTTACACGTGCACAGGATGTGACGGTTGAAGGAGGCTTACAGGAAAAGACCCACCACAATGACGATAATGAACGTGAAGTTGTTGAAGCTAAAGAAAGTGTAGAGGAAGATGCTGCTGATGTTTGTGTCTCAACACTTGTCAAAGAAAGTACAAAAAATGAAGAACCAGATGATGAAAAGGATATTGAGAAGGAAGTGTGTGAAGAGAATGTCCCAAAGAAGGCTGAACTTGAAGGAGACGTAGAAATTTCCGACAGTGTGGCGCCAATTCAGAAAGAAACTCTCAGCACAATAGAGAAAGACCAAGGTGGTAATGATGGTGTTACAAGCTTACAGGAACCACCCTGTGTGGATGTAGAAGAAACAACCACTGTTCAACATGTAACCACAACGATCGATTTCAAAGAGCAAGATCTGAATGAAAACCCCAAAGAGTTCGTTAAGGAAGAAACTGAGGACAAATCACTTGATGCTCAAGAGGTAATTAATTCTAACCTAAGTAAAAGTTCTGTCTTTAAGAGTAAAAAACAATATGTGCAGTTTCCATAATAGTTGGAATATCTTGAATCTATACATATAATAAAAGAAACCATGTTAGGGACACATGGCATTCTATGAGGCAGTCTTAATTATTTTTTTTAAATATTTATTATGAAAAGTTATTTATTGATAATATTAAATTTAAAATTTGTAGAATAGATTTTAATGATAAAGATAAAGATAACTGATAATTATATATTAATTATTATAATCATATATTAATTATTAAAATCTAAAAAATATATTAGCGTTTTAAATATTTATAAAGATAAAGATTTTATTTAATTGGTAGTTTTAATTGTTTTTATATTTTTGTGATAAGATTAAGGATAACTGATAATCACATATTAAAATAAAAATATTTATTTTAATCAACTGTTTCGTTAAAAGGATTTATTCAATACATGTAGAACATATATATATTTATACATGGTATATTTAGAATCATATTTCTAATAAAGGATCCCATTATCCCGTTTTACAATCCAATGAAATAATAATATTAAATTATAATATCCAGCTTATTTCTTGTATATTTAATATTTTTTACTAAAATATTTCTTTTCTTTTTTTGCTGATTATCCAACATCATGTAATACGTAAGTTTCTAACATAATAATAAATAAAAAAACAAAGTAAAATGTTATCAACCATGTAATACACAACTCTCTAACCTAATAAAAAATAAAGTGAGATGTTACAATAAGTAAATGAGTAAACTGCCATTTTGGTCCCTGTGGTTTGGCCAGTTTTGCCACTTTAGTCCAAATCTCAAACTTATTACATCTGGGTCCCTGTGGTTTGCATTTTGTTGCCATTTTAGTCCAAAATTCAAAAACCCTCTATTTTTACTATTGAAAACTGATTATTTTGTCCTTTAGTGCAGGGGCATTTTGGTCATTTTTTAAATTTAATTTGTTGTAAATTCATCTAAAACCCAGATTTGTTGTAAATTCATTTAAAACCCAGATCAACTCTCATCTTCAACCTCATCATCTTCAAGTTAACTCTCTCTCTCTTAACTCTCTTCTCTCTTAACTCTCTTCTCTTAACTCTCTTCTCTTTCTCTCAGTTCCCTATCTCTCTAGGTTTTCTCCACCACCACCATCATCATCCGGCCACCACCGCCGTCGCAGGAAACCAACATCATCTTCGCAACCACCACCACCTCCCTAACCTCCGAAAACCACCATCATCTTAGCAATCACAACTGGCGGAAAGCATAAAACTTAACCATTAGAAACCTAATCATATAACCCCCTAATCCTTCCTGTATCCACTCTTCTTCCACAAATTCGTACCCAGATCTGTAAAATCGCAACCACAGTAACTGTTAGTGGGTTTCAAATCAAGTAGATCATGGATGATGTGACAAGATTCCGAGGAAGACGTTGATGGTAGAACGAGATATCCATTCTGATTCAATCTAGGGTTCCGGTAAGTGATGAGAATAGTTCTGAGATCTTGGGAATTTGTTATAGTGGTGTTAAGTTGTGTTTTCAGATCGGGTGGGGATTGTTGTGGTTTGCTTATTGTGGGTTCAGATCGGGTGGGGATTGTTGTGGTTTGCTGGTGATGTTAAAGTTCTTGCAGGTACAAGACAGCCGTGTATGTTGTCGTTTAAAGTTAGCCGATTCGGTGATGGTTGGATTTGATGTTGGTGACTGTCACAGTGGTGGTGCGATGGTGGTTATCGTAGTGGTTGGTGATGGTTGGATTTGATTTTCTGGGTTCTTGATTTTCTTGAAGATGATGTTCTTGCTTTTCTGGGTTTTGATGATGTTGTTTGATGATGTTCTTGAAGATGATGTTATTAATTATTGAAATGTTATAATAAATTAACATGGACCAAAATGCCCCTGCACTAAAGGACAAAATAATAAGTTTTCAACAGTCAAAATAGATGGTTTTTGGATTTTGGACTAAAATGGCAACAAAATACAAACCACAGGGACCCAGATGTAAAAAGTTTGAGATTTGGACTAAAATGGCAAAAGTGCCCAAACCACAGGGACCAAAATGGCAGTTTACTCTAAGTAAATAGTACCTCAAAGTTCCTTTTGTTAGAAAACACATCTTGATGACTAAATGTTTTAACGAATTACATTATTCGTGTAAGACATGTGTTTATTCAAATCGTTCAATTCACGAGTTTTTAAAATATGTAACTATTTTATTACTTAGTATATAAAATTATATTTATTCAACCCGTGTAATACACGGGGTTCTAACCTAGTAACAGTATATAGTATTCCCTACATGGTGTCTAAACAAGAAGTAAAGGTGAAAATTTTGACCCATTTACTTATAAATTGGTTCTTTTGAGTTATGTTTCATCTCTGGTTGGTCAACTGGGCCATATTTATAAATTCCATTTAATAGGTCAAAAGTCACCCAAGGTGTATTTTTTATTTTTAAATGCATACAATTTTTGAAATTGCTTTATGTAAACAACTAGATTCTCATTATATAGTTTTTGTAGTCATACTTAACATGATAATAACTTTTAAAAACTGTATGTGTTTTGGGTCAACCTGACCCATATAAAAGACCAACGTGCTTTGATTTGTTACCCAATTCGCCCATTATGGTGCCGCTACAAAAAAGAATACATCTCTAGAACATAATAAGTGCATCTTTGAATAGAGATACAACTTGATTATATGCATGTAGCATAGATGGAAGGCGCTTTATACGCCTATCTAATATATTACCACACAAGATAATAAAGTTTAGAGAACTGTTATTATGAGAAAGAAACCGTTTCTGATAACTATTGCTAACAACTGGATGAAGATTGATGAAGTGAATATCCACAAAGTTTTTATCACGTACTTTGAGCCAATTTAAATTTATGTTTCCGTTTCTTTTCTTTTATTCGGTCCCATTTACTGAAGATATATTTTTCTTTATAGGCAAATGAGGAGTGCGAAAAGGAAGCGAAGGAAGAAATAGACCAAAATTCTGAGGAGAGTGTCAAGAAAATTGAGAAAGAGGAAGAAACCGAAGAAATTAAGCCAGGTGTTGAAATAGAGGAGAAAAAGGAGCAACATGAGTTATTGCCAGCAATAACCACTGATGATTGCATTACGACAGAAACAAAATCTCAAGTAGAGAAAACAGAACATGAAGAAGAGAATACTCAGAAGGATGAAGGTCTGAAAGAAAAGTCCGACAGCCCCTCGATTGAGGAAGTATGTGAAGAAACGAGTCCAGAGAAGGACGAATATGTAAAGGAGGTAAAAGATTCAGCAACAGAAACTGTAACCAAAGATGAAAATGAAGATGTAGAAAAGGAACAAGAGGTCAACGTGTTAGAAACACATGAAGGTAAGGTTGACGTTACAAGTGCACAAGACGTGACGATTGAAAAAGACTTGCAAGAGAAGGACCACCACAATGAAGATGAGGAATGTGAAGTTGTCACGACTGAAGAAAGTACAGAGAAAGATACTGAAGTTATCAGATCTAGTGAGACGACGGAGCAACAAATGCTGACAAATGCCATTCCTTCTAATGTTTGCATCCCAACACAAACAGAACCCCAAGAAGAAGCTACAGAAAAGAATGATGTAGAGGTTCTAAATGAGTATGAAACACTGAGAAAAGATGAAGATCAAGAGAAGGAACAAGAGATCTGTGTAACAGAAAAAGTCCAAAGTGGCGGTGATGATGTCACAAGCTTGGAAAATACATCCAATGAGCAAGAGCAGCATACCGAAGAAATCAAACCAAGCGTTGAAACAACTGAAGAAAAGGATGTTTGTATCTCAACACAAACCGAATCTCAAGAAAAGCCTACAAAGAATGAGGAAAGTGCTATTCAAAATGATGGTGATCAAAAGGAGAAGTCAGATAACCCCTCTGTCAATGAAGTTTGTGAAGAGAATGACTTAAAGAAGACTGAATCCGAAGAAGAGATAAAACCTTCTGACAGTTCCGTTGTCACAACTAGAGAAAGTGTAATTGAGACTACCGAAGAAACCAAATCTAGTGATGAAACAAAAGAAAATATTGAGCAACAAGGGGTGTTGAACGTCATTCCCACAGATAATGATGACGGTCAAACAGACAAGCATGAAAGCCCTTTGGTTGAGGTAGTATGTGAAGAAACAAGCTCAAAAACAGCAGAACCGGAAGATGTTAAACATTCTGACAGTTCCAGTACAACACTAAATGAGAATGAAACACTGGAAAAAGAAGAAAGCTTGGAAAAGGAAGACGACATCAAAACATCAGAAGTCCATGGTGGTGGGGATGATGTTACAAGCTTACAAAATGTATCCAATGATGAGATTAAAGAAACATTAACTGACCAACATGATACCAATGCGGCATATGTCGAGGAGGGGCAGGGTGTCATTGCAAAGCCTAAAGAGATCCTCATTGAAGAAGCAGAGGACAGATCAATTGACGCTGAAGAGGTAATGCATGTTAATTCTAAGTAATCTCATTTCAACTAAAACTTGCAATGCCTTGATCATAAGCGATGCAAGAAAGTTGACGTGTGAAATATATGTAAATACATATCAAACTATATATATGTGTGTATATATACACACATAGTAAATATTTATCTAATTATACTTGATAAACATGTTAACTATATATCATTGCAGCTTGGACAGCCTAATGCACAAAATGTTGAGGAGACCCACCCAACCATAAGTGAAAATCCAGAAGATGAGATCAAGAAAGAGGACAAAGATTTATCTCATGAAAGTGTGGAGGATACAAATGATGATACTACTAAAGAAGAAAAATGCACATTAGAGCAAGAACCTGTTAAAGAGCATACCGATCAAGATAAAGTATCAACAGAAAAGGCCACTGATTTAAATGAAACGAAAGAAGTAGAGCCTAAAGAAGAAATCATACCCTCCACTGCATTATCAGCCTCAACAGAAGCCACTTCAAATTCTGAGAAAGAAAAGGCAGAAAGTGAAAAATTGCCAACAGAAGATCTTGAAATTGTCTCTGAAGAACAAATCCCTGAGTTGGTGCCCAAATCAGAGGAGCCCGTGTTGAAAGAAACGGAAACACACGTAGATGAAGAAAAGGGAACCGTAACGAAGGAAATTTCAAGTGCTGAGGTAAGAAAGAAATACAGCGCCCTTACTGTCCATAATACCTTTTTCTTGCATTTATATTGATTTTATTTTTAACACAATTCGACCCTAACTGAATGCAGAAAACAGAAGTCCAAAGTGGTGGGGATGCTATTACAAGCTCACAGAATGCATCCAATGAGGAAATACAAGAAACAATGACTGGTCAACATGACACCACTGTTACATTTGTCGAAGAGGGGCAGGCTGTGAGTGCAACACCTAAAGAGATACTCATAGAAGAAGCAGAGGACAAATCAGTTATTGCTGAAGAGGTAATTTAAGTAAATTTTTAAGTAATCTCTAACTATTATAAAAATGTTACTTGCGCATCATTTCAACTAAAACTTGCAATGCGTTAATCATGAGAGACGCAAAAAAAGTTGGTATATGAGAACTAAAAAGTGTGTAAACTGTTAAAGTTAGTAGTCAGAAAATCTCAAACAACATACAAGGTATGCCCTTTAAGGGCTTTAAACAAGATTTATACACTGTCTATAGGTCGCACCTAAGAGGAGTACCTTCAAATAAACAAAACTTGCTTCAAGTATAACTATGCATTTGAGATGGGAGACACTTCAAGTTTTCTATCAAGATTTTATATTCTCAAACAACCGTATAAAGCATGCCCTTTAAGCATAAAATATGTTGTTGCTTTTTATTTGTTAATTCTTATACTAGTTCAATGCTTAAACTACAATACCAAATTATGAACCTCGTACACCATTTATTTGCTGATTCTTATCGTAAGTATATATCTAATCTACGTATACTTAATAAACATGTTAACTAGATACCATTGGAGCTTGCACAACCTAGTGAACAAAATGTTGAGGAGGCCCACTCACACCTCAGTAAAAGCGTAACTGAAAATCCTGAAGATGAGATCAAGAAAGAGGACAAAGAATTATCGCATGAAACTGTTAAGGATACAAATGATGATACTACTAAAGAAGAAAAATGCACATTGGAGCAAGAACCCGTTGAAGTACACAGTGGTCAAGATGAAGTATCAAAAGAAAAGGTCACTGATTTAAATGAAACAACAGAAGTAGAGCCTAAAGAAGAAATCACACCCTCCACTTCATTAGAAACTTCAACAGAAGACACTCCAAATACAGAGAAGGAAAAGGCAGAAAGTGAAAATTTGCCGATAGAAGATCTTAAGACTGTCTCTGAAGTACAAATTCCTGAATCGGTGCCCGAATTAGAAGAGCCAACGCTGAAAGAAAAATGCATTATCACAGAAACTGAAACACAGTTAGATGAAGAGAAAGGAACTGTAACAGAAGAAATTTCAAGTGATGAGGTCAGCAAAAAAATACAGTGTCTTTACAGTTGATAATATCTTTTTCTTGCATTTATTTTGAGCCTTAGTTAACATACTTTGACACTATTTGGATGCAGAAAACACAACAGACAACAGAAATCAAGCAAGAGACAGTCAAGGAGGTATGTGAAGAGGCTAGCTCAGAAAAAGCTGAACTTGAAGAAGAAATAAAACATTCTGATAGTTCCGATATGAAGATAAACGAGAAAGAAATAACTTTCATAGACAATGAAGAAAAGGAGGTCAACATACCTACGGAAAGCCGAAGTGAGGACAACCTTACAAGCTCACAGATTGAAGTATCTGAAGAAAAAGAAGACTTGAAAGAAAAGAATATCCACAATGAAGGTAATGAAGGCGACTTCATTAAAAGTGGAGAAGACGTAGGTGAAGATACTGAAGAAAGCAAATCTAGTGTTGATATAAAAGAAAATACAGAGCATGTCACTGCCACCAATGTTTGCGGCTCAACACAAATAGAAACCCGTGAAGAAACAATAGAAAATGAAGAAAAGAATGGTGAAAAGGCTATAGAACACGAAGAGTATGAAGCAGTGAGCAGAGAGGAAAATCTCGAAAAGAAACAAGAGGATGTAGAAGAAACAAAGATGGGCGAACATGCTACCACAAATGAAGAGAAGGATGTTTGTATCTCAACACAAAATGAATCTCAAGAAGAGCCTACAAAGAATGAAGAAAATGCTATTGAACCTGATGGTGATCAAAAGGAAAAGTCGGATGATGCCGTTGTCAAAGAAGTATGTGAAGAGAATGAATCTGAAGGGAGACAGATTTCTGACAGTTTTGAAGTCAAAACAAGAGAGAGTGTATATGAGGATACTGAAGAAACAAAATCTAGTGATGAAACAAAAGAAGATATTCAGCAACAAGGGGTGTTGAATGTCATTACCTCTGATGTTTGCAGCTCAACACAAACAGAAACTATTGAAAAAAGTACATCAAGTGAAGAAAACAATGATGTAGAGACCACGGAGAAGCCTGAAAGCCCTTTGGTTGAGGTAGTATGTGAGACAACAAAGTCAGATATTGTTGAATCTGAAGAAGGGGTAAAACAAACTGACATTTTAAGTACGACACTGAATGAGAATGAAACACTGAGCAAAGAAGAACAACAGGAAAAGGAAGACGAGATCAAAACATCAGAAGTCGAAGGTGGTGGTGTTGAGCTTACTAGCTCACAGAATGCATCCCGTGAGGACGTAAAAGAAACAACAATTGATCAGCATAATACCACTGTGGCACATGTTGAGGAGGGGCAGAGTGTGAGTGCATTGCCTAAAGAGATCCTCGTAGAAGAAACAGAGGACAAGGACAAATCAATTGATGCTGAAGAGGTAATTCGCATTAATTCTAGATTATCTCTATATATTCTAAAAGGCTTTACTTGTACATCATTTTCAAAATAAACTTGCAATGCGTTAATCATAAAAGACACAAAAAACTAGTACGTGAAATATGTTGTTGTTTTTTATATGTTGATTCTTACTAGTTCGACGCTTAAACCATAATACCATATATAGAACCTCATATGCAGTTTAATCTGTTGATTCTTATAGTGAATATACACCTAAATATACTTGATAAACATGTTAACTAGGTATCATTGGAGCTTGTACAACCTAATGAACAAAATGCTGAGGAGACCCTCCCATGTCTGACTAAAAGCATAAGTGATAACCAAGAAGATGAGATCAAGAAAGAGGATACACATGATAATGCTGCTGACGAAGATAAATGCACATTAGAGCATGAACCCGTAGAAGAGCATAGTTCCCAAGATGACGTATCCAAAGAAAAGGTCACCGGTTTAAATGAAACAATAGAAGTAGAGCCTCAAGAAGATACACCCTCTATTTCCATAAAAACTTCAACGGATGACACTTCAAAAACTATCTCTGAAGTACAAATCCCTGAATTGGTAACCAATACAGAAGAGTCGGTGCTGAAAGACGAGTGCTTTATTTCAGAAACGGAAACACACTTAGATGAAGAAAAGAGTACTATAACAGAAGAAATTTCAAGTGATGAGGTCAGAAAAAAAATACATTGTCCATACCCTTCATTATTTTTTTTCCGGCATTTATTTTGAGCTTTATTTAACATAATTTGACACTGAATTGGATGCAGAAAACAGAACTGACAACAGAAATCAAGCAAGAGTCTGTCAAGGAGGTATGTGAAGAGACGAGCCCAGAAAAGACTGAACTTCAAGAAGGATTGAAACTTTCGGATGGTTCCAATGTCAAGATAAACGAGAAGGAGATAACAACTTTCAAAGAAGATGAACAAGAAAAAGATCAAGAGGTCAACACGTCAGCAGAAAGCCAAGGTGGGAACAACATTACAAGCTCACAGAATGAAGAATCTGAAGAAAAAGAAGAGTTGAAAGAAAAGAACTACCACAATGAAGGTAACGAAGGCGACTTTATTGAAAGCGGAGAAAGGGTAGATGAAGATACTAGAGAAATCAAATCTAGTGTTGAAACAAAAGATGCCGAGCATGTCATTTCCACCAGCAGCTCAACACATATAGAACATGATGAAGAA
Organism: Helianthus tuberosus; assembly: GCA_030545235.1. Classification (NCBI taxonomy): domain Eukaryota; kingdom Viridiplantae; phylum Streptophyta; class Magnoliopsida; order Asterales; family Asteraceae; genus Helianthus; species Helianthus tuberosus. The sequence continues at coordinate 150,274,005 of CM060399.1, forward strand.
GCTATTGAAAGGGACGAGAAGAAGGATGAAACAGCTATTGAGAATGATAAGAATGAAACAGTGAGCAGAGAAGAAAATCTCGAAAAGAAACAAGAGGATATTAAAGAAACAAATACGGGTGAACATGCTACCGCAATGGCCTATTTTGAGGAGGAGCAGAGTCTAAGCACAATCACAAAAGAGGCCATCGGCAAAGCAGAAGAAGGGGATAAATCGGTTATTGTTCAAGAGGTAATTCATGTTCATCCTAAGTAGCTCCCAACAATTCAAATCGTTTTCCTAGTACATTCCATCAACCTTATGCAATATACCCTTTAATGGACTAAACAAGATGGAACACAATTTCTAGACATAATAAAAGTATGTAAAAATAGAGAACTAAATCAGTTTATGTCATTAAACAAGCAGTAGTGATGGTAGAAACTTTTAAATTTCTTTCTTAACAAATCTTTGGTCTGGTTTTATGGTGTTTTCACAAACTTTAAGCCTATACATTAAACTCAACATGTTTCATTTTCTTTGTTTAGCCTGTATGATTAAACTACTTTTTCATACAGAAAACTGAGCAGTATGACGAAGAAAACATTGAAAAAGAACAAAAGGCAGAGGAATATAACGATGAGATCAAACCAAGTGTTGAAACAACTGAAGAAAAAGATGTTTGTATCTCAACACAAACTGAATCTCATGTAGAGCCTACAAAGAAAGAAGAAAATGCTATTGAACCTGATGGTGAACGAAAGGAAAATCCGGATAACCCCTTTGTCAAGGAAGTTTGTGAAGAGAGTGATTTAACAAAGACTGAATCTGAAGATAGACAACCTTCTGACAGTTTTGATGTCACAACTACAGAAGAAGATGCTGAAGAAACCAAATCTAGTGATGAAACAAAAGAAAATAAAGAGCAACAAGGAGTGTTGGATGTCATTGCCGCTGATGTTTCCAGCTCAACACAAACAGAACATGTGGAAAAAACTACTGCAAGTCATGAAGAAAATGATGACGAAGAGACCATAGAGCAAGATAAAGGTCAAACAGAGGTAGCATGTGAGACAACAAAGTCAGAAATTGTTGAATCTGAAGAAGAGGTAAAACAATCTAACAGTTTCAGTACAACACTGAATGAGAACGAAATACTGAGCAAAGAAGAAAAACTGGAAAAGGAAGACGAGATCAAAACATCCGAAATCGAAGTTGATGAGGTTGAGGTTACAAGCTCACAGAATGCATCTAATGATGACATAAAAGAAACAACGCTTGATCAAGATATTACCACAGTGGCACATGTCGAGGAGGGGTCAGGTGTGAGTGCATTGCCAAAAGAGATCCTCATAGAAGAAGCAGAGGACAAATCAGTTGATGCTGAAGAGGTAATTCATGTTAATTCTATGTAATCTCTAACTACTCTAGAAGGCTTTACGTATACGTCATTTCATCTAGACTTGCATTTTGTTGTTGCTATTTATTTGCTTATTCTTTCTAGTTTGATGCGTAAACCATGATACCATATTAAGAATCTCACATACATTTTACTTGCTGATTCTTATAGTAAATGTATATATAATTATACTTGATAAACATATATTACAGATATCATTGGAGCTTGGACAACCTAATGAACAAAACGTTGAGGAGACCCTCCGATGTCCGACTAAAAGCATAAACGATAATATAGAAGATGAGATCAAGAAAGAAGACAGAGATTTATCTCATGAAAGCGTGGAGGACACAAATGATGATACTAAAGAAGAAAGACGCACATTAGAGAATGAACATGTAGAAGAGCATAGTGGTCAAGATGAGGTATCCAACGAAAAGGTCACTGATTTACATGAAACAACAGAAGCAGAGCTTAAAGAAGATATCACACCCTCCATTTCATTAGAAACTTCAACAGAAAACGCTTCGAATTTAGAAAAAGAAAAGGCAGAAGTTGAAACATTTCCAATAGAAAATCTTGAAACTGTCTCTGAAGTACAAATCCCTGAATTGGAGCCCAGATCAGAAGAGACGGTGCTGAAAAAAGAGTGCCTTACTTCAGAAACAGAAACACACTTGGATGAAGAAAAGGAAACTGTAACGGAAAAAAATTCAAGTGACGAGGTCAGAAAAAAACTACAATAACCTTATCGTTCATGATATCTTTTTCTTGCATTTATTTTGAGCTTTATTTGACATTCTTTGACACTAATTGGATGCAGAAAACAGAACAGACAACAGAAATCAAGCAAGAGACTGTCAAGGAGGTATGTGAAGAGATCACTGGAGAAGAAGTAGAGAACAAATCAATTCATGCTCAAGAGGTAACTTATATTCATCCTAATTACTCCAAAAAAATTTACTTGTACATCATTCCAAATGTGGAAAGTTGTCTGCAACAACATTTCTAATATTATGGGTATGAGTAACTGACAATGGCATATGTGAACAAAACAACCCAACTTAAGTGGACTTCCCTTCCTTTATATTTTATGATAATGATAGATTGAATTATTAGCGTACTGAAAAAACATGTTAACAACCAGGTGTCAAAGGAGCTTGAACAAACTAAGGAACAAATTGTTGAGGAGACCGAGGCATGTGTAACTGAAACCATAAGTGAAAAGACAGAAGACAAGATCACAAAAGATGAAGATTCATCCCATGACAGTACAGAGCATATAAACGAAAATATTACCAAAGAAGAGAAGTGCTTTCCAGATGTAATGACAAAGGAAATCGATATCTCAACACTAAAGCACGAACCCGTTGAAGAGCAAAATGACAGTCAAGATGAAGTATCAAAGGAAATATTAACTGTTTCAAATGAAACAATAGCAGTGGAACCAAAAGAAGATATCACGCCCTCCAGTTCACTAGGAACTTCAGCAGAAGATACCTCCAATTCGGATAAGGCGAAAACAGTAAGTGAAAGCTTGCCACTAGAAGATCATGAATCTGTCTCAGAAGATTTAAAGATGGAAGAAGAGTGCCTTGTTACAGAAACAGAAACGTATGCGAATGAAGAAAACAGGGTTGCAACAAAAGAGACTTCAAGTTATGAGGTCAGGCAGAAAAAATAACTTCCTTACAGTTCAAAACATTTTTTTTTCCATTTTTCGTGTGCATAGCATAAAGCACATCTTCCTCAACATATATGCTCTTGCCTATATTTAGCTCACTCCTTCCATTTCTTTATGCAAAACAGAATCTTGAAACACTTGGATCAACACAGCAACCAGAGAACTCATACAGTACCACTGAAAATCAACTTAATAGCACCGAAGACTGCATTAAGACTGAAAAGGATGTCATCTTGACTAAAGAGGTGAGTAGGAAGCTATATCGGTTGACTTTTTATTTTTATTTTTCAAGTCACCCAAAAGGCTTGCTTACATAAGATTTATTCAGATTGAACAGGTGCCTTTGGAGATAGAAAAAGAAAAGGAAGTAAGTGACTTCAAAGAACAGATTGTTGAGGAAGATACTTATTCCCCAGAACTCGAGGAGAAATCAGCACAAAAACAAAAGGAAACGGTACATGAGGTCAGTTTGGATGAAAAAAAAAATATTAAATAATATTCGCTTCATGTCTATAAGTATTAAAATGAAAATTTTTGAAGCAGATGTCTGTTGAAAACCCTGAGGTGACAGAAGTGAATGTAGATGCCCAGATAGGACAAAAAGATTTACAGGGTAAAGAAGATATCAGTTGCGTGTCGAAAGTTACAACTGATATAACTGATCAAGAACCAAAGGAAGAAAAAAGTCCCTCTCTAGAAGACGGTGCAACACTAGAGTCAGTTGACTTGTCAAACACAGAATCTACTGCTTATCCTTCAGAAAGTGAGAAGTTAGCCACACGAGCTCTTGAATCTGATTGTGATGTACAAATCCCCGAAGTAGTTGCTGAGTCAGAAGACTCAAAAGTGAAGGAAGAACGCATTGTCTTAGCAACAACAGCTGAAAACAGTGTGGAAGAACAGGACACCAAAACTAATGAAATTTCAAGTGCATCAGATAAAGAAGAAGAAAATGTCACGAAAGCACCCACCGAGAGTGACGAAGCAAAGAGTAGTGACTTGATCATAGAAGAAAATGCCTCAACTAAAGAGGTCAGAAAACAATTTACTACCCCTACTTTTAAATTTAGATAGAATCCAGTTTAATAAAAACCGACACACGTAGAATTGGCTCCATAAGTTTAGCGAGGTAAAGAGATGATGACCGCACAGTATCATCAAAATCACATTCTTCCTTTTCAATGATTTCTTCTTATAGAACACATACAAAGTTATGAAAGTATTACATCCAATGTGGTATTTTCTTGTAAAGAATTCTAACTTAACAAGCATGAGGACACATAATCCATGTGTATAATAGCATTGTTGTTTAGAAAATTAAAAGAACATCTTTTCTTGTACAAATGTTCACTCTAGCTATCAACAAGATTATCGTTTTTAATTTAATGCCATCCCATCTCTCTGTGTTCTTTTTTTGCAAAATAGAATCGCGAAATACATGGAGAACTCGAACCCACATATGAACCCGTGATAGAAGATCAGGTTACTATTGAAACAAAACCTCAACCAGAACAATCAGACATCACATCTGAAAACATAACAAATGAACAGACTTCAGAATCGAAGTTGGAGCATACGAGCGCAAAAGATACAGAAGAGGATGACACACTTGCACCTGAAATTGAGACTAAAGGCATAGAAAATCTGCATGAGACAACAAAGAATATCATCTTGACTGACGAGGTACGTAAAAATAACACTAGGTGATAAGAGTTTCTTGTTTACAAAATAATAGAAAAGTTTTGTTTACATACCAATGTTATATGAATCAAGGAGGTTGCTGTGGAGACGGAAAAAGAAAAGGAAAGAAATGAAATTGAAAAACAGGTTTCAGAGGAAGATAATTGTCCTACAGAACTCGATAGTACACCAACACCAGTTCAAAAGGAGTTGGCAAATGAGGTCAATAAGAAGAAAACTATATTTTAATTTTTTTTATTTATTAATATAATAATTCTAAGATGAAAATTAATTTAGCAGATAGAATACTCAAAGCCAATACCAGAAATAGAATCTACTGATACTCCCTTGAATGGCCAAGATAGCATGAAACTAGAAGAAGACGTGTCCTGCAAGACACGAGAAACTATTGAAGAACAGGGTGCACTCACTTCTCAGTTAGCAGACAGAGAGATATTGGAAGAAAAGGATGACAAACCGATATCTGAATTACAAACTTTTTCAGAAGACCAGAAAAGCATCAAAGATATTATCAATGAGGAAGCTAAGCTTACTCAATTGACATCAGACACAGATGTTTTCCAGGTCTGTTTTAATGTTCAAAAATAACTTTCGTAAGAATGCTGCTTTTTTTCCTAGAATTTGCTAACAAAGGTTCTCGTCAAACAGATTGAAAGGTCAAGTTCAAGGAGCGATGAACTTCTTGAAACAAAAGATTCGGTTGAAGATACAAAAGATGCGAAGTTTACAGCTGAGAACCTCAGTGTAAGGGATGAAACAATCACTGAAATTAAAAAATCAAATGAAGACAGTGAAATTGTTGCTTCTGAATTCAAAAAGTTGGAGGATACGGTGACAGAAAAGGAGAAAGAAACACTAGACGAGCCGCATACAGATGACTCAGAAAAAACCACTTATGATTCAATATTAAGTTCTGAAATTGCAACTGAAGCGGCTAAAATAGTCCCTGAGTGTATAAATGCTCCTGCAATTTTGACAGACAACCTTCCAGAAGCTTCCCCCAAGATGCTACTAGCAAAACCTGAAGACAAGATTACTGAAGATCCGGAGGTTCTACCATCAGTAGAGAAAGATGTCACAGATGTTCAAAAGCATGAGAAGGATCTTGATCATGAAACCGAAGTTAAAATTGCTGATGTTGTGAGCAATGTAGAATGCTCAGAAATTGAACCACGGCATTTTGACACAAACCAAGTGAATCAAAAAGATCAGAAAACAGAAGCAGATGAAAGCATAAAGGATGTGATTCCAGTTGAAGATGTATGCACTTTTCTTCCACATATTCAGTTCACTTTTTGTTTAGCTTATTATGAAATCATTCCGTTCTCTTCAAACAGGTGAAAACTTCAACAAGGGAACTTGAAGTTGGAAGTGTGGACCTTGAGGTTCCATCCGTCATCGATGCAACAGCTGACAACATTAATTATAAGACGCTTGAAGTGCATGAGGCAGGACTTCTAAAAGACGATAAGCATCTCGAGTCAGCATGTGACCAAAGCAAATCCATAGAAGAGGGTTCTGGAATAAAGCAGGTAACATCATCATCAACTGAATAATGTATCACATAATGCGAAGAAGAAAAAAAAAGTAAAAACGCAAAAACAAATGAATAAATAAAAATAGGGTATTAAAAAAATGATGAAAATCTGATTCAGGCAAAAAGACATTACTACAACAAAGTTAGATGAATGACCATTTCCACAACTAATACACTGTAATCTTTTGCAGGAACCATTGAAACTCGATGCATCAGAGACTCTTGGTACTGCAGCTGCAGAGGACTTGAAGATTTCTCAGAAATATGTCCCAGATGACCTTATAAACGTAAGTCAAACTCATCCAGAAGTACAAAACCGTGAAGTTCCAGCTTGCACTGTAGATAAGCAATCACCAAAAGAGAGCACTGAGATCAAGATCTTGACCGAGAAAATAGATTCATCAGACGAGCAAGCGGAGCCAGTCGCAAAGTCATTGGTTCCCGAGGCAGGAAATTTAAAAGTCAATACAACAGTTTCCGTAGATCAAAAAGAGAAGTCTGAGTCAGTAGAGAAAGAAGAAAGTGGAGTAAAAACGGATGAAGAAGATGAAGAAGAGGAGGATCATGAAGAAGATGAAAAAACGGGTTCATGCTCTGATGCACCGGTTATGGTAGAAGCATCACAAGACATGGAAGTCAAGGCTCATAAGAAATCTCATAATATATTATCAGGTGTTGGTTCAAAGGTCAAACATTCAATCGCCAAGGTGAAGAAAGCAATAACTGGCAAGTCTTCTCCTACAAAGTCAACATCACCAAAAGCGAAAAATCAAGTGACCGGTTAGCAAGTTAGATCATGGTGTAAGTCTCCGAAGGAATAAAAATGTGAAAAATGGTTCAACAGGAATCAGACACTTGAGGAGAAATGCGAGCAAAAGCTCGATGCGGTATTATTTTGCATATATGCATTGTGTGCTTGAGTGAAATGTAAAACATCTATTTATTATTATGTTAAATAAGTTTCCTTTATGAGTTTATGTACTGAACCAGTTTGAACAACGAAACCATCTCAATAAGAACATAAAGCTCCCACTCCATGCAATAAATATAAACATTTGAAACATGATAGACAACAATCAAAATCAAATGAGGTTAAAAAATCTATAACAAAAAGAAACTTACATAGTAACCTAATAATAACAATTACAAATGAGGTCTAAGACCATGCGTAGTGGTAAGGGTGAATAATGCCCCTACCCTTGGGCATTTTCCGTCATGTGACAGTACATTCAGCAAGGGGCATTATTGGGCGTTTTTTTCTAAAATTGGAGTAGTGGGGATATGAGCATTATGTTAAAAGGGTGTAGAGAATTAAATAAAAATAAAAAACCCAACAAAAAAGCTATTGGCCAAAAAAAGAAAGATTAAATGTGATTGGTCTTTCAAATTTGCACAAAGCGTGATTTAAAAAACGCCTAGGGGGCTTTTTTGAACAATAACGCCTAATAATGCCCAGGGGTGGGGGTGGGCGTGTTTGAGGGAAAAAAGTTGGGCAACAACACCCATGGTCTTACAGAAAACAAAACAAACATAAGGTATGTTTGGTAAAAGTAGCTGGTGGCTGGAAGCTGGTAGCCGTAGCTTTTTAGATATATTTGATGTTTGGCAGAGTAGCTTGAGCTTTTAAAAAATGTATAAAATGACCAAAATGGACATGATTAAAAATTTAAAAAGCTTGTGCATTAAAAAGTTTATTATTTTTAGAGGTTAAAATAGTCATTTTTTCCCTAAAAGCTTGTAGCTCATTCTAAACGCTACCAGTAGTAGCGTTCAACCAAAAGCTTCAAGCTCCTTAAACCAAACAAGACTTTTTATTGAGCAGGAGCTTTTTTCTTAAAAGCTTAAAGCTAGAAGCTCCTAAAAGCTGCATACCAAACATACCCATAATTTAATTCAATAATTAATGAACATGTTCGACAAAAGAAATCTAAAAAAAGTTAATTTACTAATGCAATACAATAGTCAATTTGAATAACAACAACAACAACCATACCCAGTAAATCCCACAAATAGCAAAGCTACTTATAGGGTCTGGGGAGGGTGGGATGTAGACAGACCTTGCCTCCATCCCTAGGGATAGAGAGGCTGCTTCCAGAGAGACCCTCGGCTCCAAAACGCACATCATACAAAAACACCAAGACAAATAATATAGACACAAGCAGTCTCACATACCAAGAAAGTGATCAGAATGACACAATATAATGTAAATCATGTATAATAGTCAATTTGAATAACAGTTCTATTATTTCACTATAGTACCGTGGTGGTGGTGGACGGTGATGAAGTGATCCTATCCTCAGTCCTCTCTCTCGATGACCTTCAACTTCCACTGAGGTGTTTGCGTTCGTCCCTATGTTTACGTTTCGCTGTTGAATTCACCCAATAGATCTGGCATCAATTTAGGTGTTTATGTATCCCTATGTTTAGTTGTTTGATTCGATCAGTTTGAAAATTGAAATCGAATTGATTCGTCTAGACGTATACTGTTAGAAGCTGCATTTGGATCGATTACAGAGATGTCGAAGAAATGTGAAAACGACGAAGCTGATCGGAAAATCACGATTGGCGTTTGCGTTATGGAAAAGAATGCGGCCCGGAGGTTCTGTTCCTTTTTCTTTTGATTTTATTCTGTATGAATATGAATCTGTTAGGTTATTAACGGAGTGATGATGAAGTTTTTAAAGGATTTGTTTAATAACTAGGTGTTGACCCGCCGCGTTGCGGCGTGGTTGATAACCCGATAATCAGTACAGTCCGCGCTTCGCTGCGGATTAAAGCACACAAAAAGAATTACTGAAATAAATTCCTAGATCTTGCAATTTTAGTTTTAAACTGATGGAAGCAACATCTAAACTGCACAACAGCAGCCAAACTACACAACTGTTTTCAATTTGTATTTTCAAAACTAAAATGGTAGTCCATAATTGAGTTTCATGCAACCTCGAGTAGTTCAAAGTCAGCATAAAAACAGGCTAAATTAACATTGAAATGGTAGTCCTTGATTGAGTTGAACACTTGAACACCAGTTTTTACAAAACACACAGATTAAAAAACACCGACATATAAATTAAGATAACTTTTACCTTAGTGCAGAAATCCCCAGATCAGCTCTTAGGTTGCAATTTCACTGCTGCATGCAATTCTTCCTCACCAAGGAGTGCCAATCACATGTTTTAAACTCAACACAATCTTAGTTGTCATCACCAACAGCGCTGATGTACCTGTGTGTCTTCCTGTACATACATATAACCATTAACTTTGTGGAAGCTCTAGACTAAATACATAAAGAAACACATTTTAAAGATTTATATAAATATTAGCAAATTTACATATACTTTTCTTTGTTCCTCATATTCATATCTAACGTCATACACATTAAGATCAACTACAGTTGAAACCTTTGCTTCGGTGATCAAATTGAACAAAGGAATCAACGAATCAAAGGCTGATTCGTTCACAGGAAGTCTTAATTGGTGTAAAACGGCAAAAAAATGGTGGAAATAGAAGTAAATTGAAGAAGAAGAGTGAGAGATCGGACAGAAGAGCAGAGATGGAGTTGAATTAGGGTGATTGTGCGAGAATGCCTCTAAGCTTAGACCTCAGAGATATCGACCAGAGTCTCCTTTTCTTTTCTTTCTCTTATCCCCTTCTGGTGGTAAGATAGAGTCGTGGATGAAGGAAGGTTAGGCAACGAAAATTCAACGTCATCAACCGCCAGCTGAAGACCTAAACCACCGTAACGGCGTTGCCCTAAAATCCAGACCGCCGGAGACGATGGCTCTATAGCCATGAACCAACAGACCGCCGGCGGTAGCGGTTTTCTGCTCTCTCTCTCTCTCTCTCTCGCGTCTCACTTCCGTAAAAAATGCAAGACTACCCTGTCTAGGGTTCCAACGAACGACGTTGCCCTAAAATCCAAACCACCGGAGACGATGTATCCATGAACCAACAGACCGCCGGCGGCAGCGGTTTTCTGCTCTCTTAGTTAATTATCAAAAACCAATCACTTATGCACTGTCAAAACTAATTATTCAAGCATGAGTTACACAATTCAACAGATTAAATTTCAAAATTATCACATAACAAAAAGAAAACCAATAACAACCTATAAACATATACCCAAATACACACAAACCAATTCAAAATCTTTACAGATTCGTTATAATCCGAAACCCTAGAACAAAAAATACCCACGAATTAAACAATCATAAACCCACAAATAATCAAGAACTGAGTAATCAAAAACCCATAACTAAATCAAACGCAGGCATCTTTATACGATAAAGTTAATAGTATAAAAAATAGAAATTAAATCTTTTTACCTTGCAGTGGAAAGGGGGATTGAAATTGAAAAGGGTTCCATGCGATTGAATCTCCGACAGAGCGAGAGTAGATGTATTAGCGGTGTTGGGATGGTGCTTACCTCCGATCAATCTTCATCTAATTTTTTTATACACCAATGTATTCCATCATGTGTAGGCTTCGTAACCACAAATCAGAGCATCATGATGCCATGAATATGATGCAGGTGAACGGAAACCTCCACACTTCCTCCACCTCGATCCAACACTCTGACACCGCATTCTACGACTGCTGTTGCCGTGCGCCGCCACCACCCACCGGTGGTCGGCCGTTACTCCATCAGACAGAGAGAAGCGAGGGTTGGAGAGAGGGAGAGGGATGAAGAGCTTGGTTTTGTTGGGTGTGACTTGCCGGAAAAGCGGCACCGGAAACCCCTTCTCTCGTTGCCGGAAAGTCAGATGAGTGAGAGGGTGGGGGAGCCTCTCTCTCTCGATTATGTGCAGGTTTGTGTTTGTATGAAAGGTATAAGGAAACATGGGGCTAGGGTTTGAGTTGTTTTGAAGTTGGTGGTCAATCTGAAAAGCCAAAAAGATCCCTGGCGCAAACACATGATAGTATTTGATATATATAATAATGATCATGTAATTCTTTTTGGGGTGTTTGGGATTCCTTCACAAAATGACTTATTAAGTTATATAAGTTCGCTAGCCTAAGATCCCGCGAGTTTCGCGGGTGACTTAATATAAACATATAATATCTACTGGCATTGAAGCCCATGTATATCATTATTTTTGTTCTAGTCCTTTCCAAACTTAGGCTTCACGTCTAAAGGGTCTAGTGACTAACTTTGAATTTTTTGAGAAATTGGAAAAAAAAATGGATCAGAATCCGAACCTTCTTTGGAATTAGTACTTCTATTTAAGCAAATTCAAGAAATAACATGTAGACCCATCATTGATCTATCAATAAACACTTCAATTCATATGAGCGAAAACCTAAATATTACATAATTGAAGTCGTCACGAAAGTGTAATTTTAGAAAAATAAAACACTTTAAACATCTCATAGAGCTCATAATCTGAAACAATGACCAAATTATATTATTCTAATAAAATTAAACATCAAATAGTAATTGTTCATTGAACATTATTTCTAAAGATTAGCACAATTGTAATTTATTTTTATTTGTCTATTCAAAACCAAATATCACCTTTATACACAGCGCCACGTTGCGCTTAACTGAATCATTATTTGTATGATAACATTGCAAACTCCGAAACTCACACGTTGCCGTGGAGATCCGGTGGGGATCCGATCAGCACCAAACTCCATTATGCGTGCAAAACGTAGATACGTTGACGGTGTTAAAACCTGTAACATTTAGTTTAGATGACTTACAATTAATATTGAGGTTTAGTGAGGATGAGAAGTAAAGTATCTCGATGTAAGATTTAAAACCTATATACAACACTCTAAGAGTAATGAAAAACTTTTGATAATAGAGAAGCTAAGCTACTGCAAAATCATAATCAAACTTAAAAACATCTATTGCATGTAAACATGAATGATGTGTACATTCCCAAATGTTGCTTCAGAACATGCAATCAAAGCAACAATAATAATTTTCTACTTCATTTCAAGTTCAGGTAAACTATTTTAATTATAATTCAGAAGTCATATATATTTAGATCAACATTAATGCTAATAAAATAAAAACTTACAATTGTAGATCAAATGGCGTTTGAACTGTATTGTAACAATCGTAAACTACAGAATCTGCTAGGTTGCTTCGATTTGGACTTCAGACGGCTCGCTCTAATAATTGACCAAGAATGAAAATAAAAACAAACACAATAAGTTATATATTTATAACCATAACGAACACCAATAGTTAATCTGTAAAATATACAAATAAAAAGTTGATAATCACTTCATAAGCATCGGTTATAAGGCCTTGGGGTGTACTCTAACTTAATTGGTGTTAAAGATGACATGGCAAGCCAACATGTATTTCAAACCACTCCCTCCTCATGTTAAAGGGTGTTAAAACCTCCCTTGGTTAACATGTTAACATAGGCAAAAATGAATAAGAAATTAATGTCATTTATTATAATTGTTTATTTTAGCTAAGAAGTTAATGAAATGGTATTAGTATTATTATTTATTTTGTAGTTAATTTAAATATTTAATATCAAAATAATTAAAAATGGTGGGTGAGGTAGAGTTAACAATGTTAAACCATTTCTTTAGGATGAGATGGAGTAAAAGGGAAACAAATGGGTGATGTGGCGCTTATATGGAGTTAAAAATGGTTAAAGTATACCTCATGGCCTAAGCGCATTATCCCATAATAAGATCATTTGACCTCCCGAAACCAAATGAATATTAAAAAGATACCTATTTTCGAACCGAGTTCCATCCACCACTCCTACATTGTCCTATGATTTCAGCCACTTCCTTATATGCGTGCCCACAAACATCAAAGCTGTAAGTTTAATCTCTAGTCCTTTTACTTATAAAAGGGTTGATTTGGGTTTTATTTTATCTTAAACGGGTCAAATTAAAAAAATGGCTAAAAAGTAAAAATGGATTGAAACTTGAAAGTATACCAAAGGCTACATTCTTAAGCATAGAACCTCCTAGATGAACTGTGTAAAAAGTTTAGATTATTATTGTAATGATAAACAAAGTAATTATTATAAACGATAGACTAAAAGGTGTTTTCGGGTTGATTCAACATAACCTGACCCGTACTACAAAATTGGCCTAGAATGCCCATCTTGCCACCTCTAATCTTTATTAAAATTTGGATGACATAGCAACCAAATGTAATTCTTAAAAAAGTACACTCAACAAAAAAGTTGAGAAGAGCATTAGGTTACCTATTTAACGGGCCTATAGTATTCCCCACTCGTCTCTGGTCCAAATCAAACTGCCATATTCGTAGGCTTTAACCATATTATAAAATTCAGATTCTCATTTTCCCAAATTACCTATTATATCAGTATAAACACAAAATAGGGCTTCAATACTTCAAATTGCTATCCAAATATACACCCATCTACCCAGTTATCCAACATCTAACTTCAAATTGTTTATGTTCGTTTATGTTGGTGAACTGTTCGTTTAGGTTTTAAACGAACGAACATAAACGAACACACACATGCTCATTTTCTAAATAAACGAACACGAACAAAAAAATGTGTTCGATTATATGTTCGTGTTTGTGTTCGGTTAAAGTTAAATGAACTAACACGAACATGCCTCGTAACACCACATCTAAGAACTCATAATGCTTCCATTCATCAAACATTACTCCTGTTTCGACTCACTAACAAACCCACTGTTAGAAAATTGAAAATGGAATTTGTATATAAATGGAATTTTAAAAAGGCATGTTATGCCCTAATAAGTAATTTATCTTATGCAATGTTTTAAATAAATCATGACGAATATGATTGTAAATAAATAAAAATAAAAACTTAATAAAGAATCTTGGAAATCCCGACACTCTATGACAAGCCAAAAAAAAAAACCTTCTCTTCTACCCATTCCATTTGGGAGTGTAAAGCCACATTATAAAGAATTTTGCTTGAGGACAAACAAAGATTCAAGTGTAGATACTATTTGATGTGTGCAAAATGCAACATATAAATTAAATCAATTGTGGCATAAAACTAACCCTTTTTTAGTACTAATGTTGGAAAAAGTGTGCTTTTGTCTTCCTTTTGTATTTTCAGGATTAAATGAGCTCAAATTAACAAAAGAAGCAAAAAGGCAGCTAAATCTAACATAAATACAAGAAAAGGAACAAACGTGGCATGCCCGACCTCCCCGACAGCATCTTCCCAAGCAAAACAAGAGAACAGAAGGCTGAACACGCCCCGTGCTCAGTGAACACGGGGGCGTGCCCAAGTGCCAGCATAAAAGACAAAGCTATAGAAGCTTATATCGTCCACCAAGGGGCCGTGCTCAGCGGACACGGGGCCGTGGTCAACTATAAGATTCGCAGAATCCAGGCAAATCTTGATAGTACATATATGCTTTTGCACACGGGGGCGTGCACAGCGGACACGGGGGCGTGGTCAACTAATGCAGACAAACTGCAATTAATGAAGACAGAGAAGAGGATGGACACGGGGCCGTGCCCGAGCTACTGTTCAGGCTATAAATAGGGGTGCTTGGCTCATTTGCAAACCATCCCTTGGCACACCACCTCTCTCACACTTCACCCACCACCCACCACCATCACAACACCATTATCCACCACCATCATCCATTGTCCATCATAGAGTGTGTGAGTCGTCTCGGGATCCAAGATTGATCGTAAGAGTTCTTGACAATCAAAGGCCATGTTTGCCTAAGTCTCTTACATCACTTGGTAAAGACAAGTGTCTAGTGTAATACTTTTTATTTTTAATCTTTTCGCACTTTTTACTTGGTTATGTATTAATGACTTTAATAACTAGTTTCTTATGTTGAAGGTGATTCTTTCTTATCGTTTGTCCGTGGTGTCTTGCCATTATTTTACTGTTTATATAAAATAAAAGATTTTCACCATTCATATCTCCACGGTCTATATGGAGGTATGTTGGCTACCTGGTCGGGGGTTAAGGGAACGGTTTGGTAAGAGTCTTACCTTGTTTAGTGTATAGATCCTGCAAGGACCTGGGTCAAATTTAGTAGGACCTCCTTCAATACCCACCGGTATTGGATGGCGGGGGTCCAAACTCTTTGATCCCCTCATATGTAAGCTACTATTAATACTTTAACCCGGCTACTTAGGACAGTATCTTGCTGACTCAGACTACTTAGCCGAGGGTAACGTCACCTTCAAAAGAGGGGGCTACCACAATACGCATTAATAACTTAATTAATTATCTTTCAATAATCCGACCCTTTAGGATTGTATCCTTGCTGACTCAAACTACTGGGTTGAGGGTAACGTCACCTTCAAAAGATGGGCCTACTACAATAACTAAGATAATCTCTTAAATAGTGCAAAAGTGCGGAAATAATCAAAGGTTACACTAAACACGAGTCAGAGCCAAGTGATTCATCTTGTCTATCTGTTTTTATTTTTAGAGTAAATTACAAGTTTTGTCCTTTATGTTTACACCAAATTGCAGGCTCTGTCCTTTATCGCAAAAGTTGACAAGTTTTGTCCTTAATGTTGAAAAATTTTGCACGTTATGTCCTTTAGGCCAAACCAAGTTAATTTTTTTGGTTAAATCTGGTCACCCAAGAGTATTTTTGTCTTTTTACCTATATATTTATTATTATTATTACTATTATTTATATATATAAATCATACATTCATACACATTCTCCTCTCTCTCACTTCATTTTCCATATCTAGCTCTCTGAATCTCTATATCTCTACCACCATCAACCACCGCCTCAGCCGCCACTATCCACCACTGCAACCACCATCCCCGCCGGCCACCCCTGCAAGCACCGTCCACCAACCCACTCTATCTCTCTCTCTCTCTCTCTCTATACCCAACCACCACCGGCGCAACCAGCCACCACCGCCCCACCCCACCTACCACCGCCACTGTCAACACCACCATCTACCACCTCCCCCACTCGTAGATCAAAATCAATGGACAACTAGAAGAAGAAGAAGGTGGTTTCGTGTGGGACATGGACGAGACCCTGATCCTGCTGAAATCGCTAATCACGGGCACATACACCAAGGCTTTCAATGGCTCTAAAGACGTCCAGAAGGGCATCGAAATCGGCAAAACTTGGGAGAATCAAATCCTTCGCATCTGGATGATTACTTCTTCTATGAACAAGTAAGAAGTCACTTTTTACCCCCCAATTTCTTACCTTTCAAACTCTATTATTATTGTTGTTTATCTGCAGATTGAAGGTTGCAACAAGCCTTTTGTTGATTCAACCAGGGTCTACGATGATGGCCTGGATCTCACTGATTATGATTTTGTTATGTTGTAGATATGTTTCTATGTGATGGCCCCATAGTTATGTGAATCAGTAGATGACAGAGATGGAACCATGGATATCTTATCCTATCTATCTATAGACCTATAATAAGCATCTCCCATGTCCAAAATGGTAAATATACAGCATAATTTTAAGATGGCATGTGAAAGGTCAAGCTTATTTCCCCAATTTTCATACCCTGCTCCCAATTTTGCCCCCATTCATTGCCATCCCAATTATTTCTTCGAACAAACCTGTGTAATTGAAGACCGAATTTAACTGTGGGAACAATTAATCATCCTCTAGCATTTAAGATGGAGAATCCCAATTATCAAAACCGTCCGACTGAAGAGGATGCATGGTGTTCTCTGATGTTGATAAATCACAGATCAAATCGCCTCCCCCTTTCAGGGTAACCGGGTGAAGAAGACAACCGGTAAACCAAACCACGTGCACCCGCTTCTGCCGAGTTCGAGTTACAGTCCAAACTTCAGGGTTAAAATCCGGTTCTATCACCCTCCTCCGTTCATCCAGATCTTGTGGTGAACAACAAGGGTGTGAATAAAGTGATGTGAAGAACTGGGTTTCGATCCGAGTTTCAAAGGTAAGTTTTTAAATTTTTTTGCTTATTCTATTGATTTGATTACTGTAGCGTTAATTTAGTGTAGCGATAATCGTATGTGAATCGTTCAGTTGATTTTGTTAATAGATTGCTGACAGATTGTTAATTTTTTTAAATTTATTACACTAGATTTTTTGAATTTAGTTTGTTCGAAATGCATATGCCAGTGTGTCTATACGGATGGGAGGTTGGATATTGTGACGAAATCGTTAGGAGTTTTAGGCTTTAGGGCTCAATATTTATGGACTTGCTGCTAATTGCAGGTGAAATTTCTGATTTGATTTCATCAATTTTGAGTTTTCTTCGATTAAGTTTGAAACTGGTTAGTTAAGGTAATATATGCAGACCTTTATTGACAATGTGGGTTAAAAACGCTTCAGTACTATGACTTTTGTGTATGAGTGATATGATTTTTGTGTATGATTGATTAGATCCTTTCATTTTTCTGTTTTGTAAAAAAATGTGTTTGTAGGGTTGTTGGTACTTATCTTCCGCTCATTTTTCTTATTTTTTTATAATTTCTTTGATTGGCATGAGCAAACAACATATTAACAGTTTGCAACTACTTTTCTATCTTTGAGATGAATGATTTAGAAAGGAGTGGAAACGGGTTAGTTAGCACAACTATATTTCTATCTTTATTTGCTCATGCCAGCTAATGATATGTAAAAAATAACAAAAGGAGTGGAATCGGGTCAGTTAGATCCTTAACTCACATGTTTCACTAACATTTTTTGTTTACATATTTTAGCTATAGTAATGATGTATTATGTTTATGTTCTAAGAATTGGGGTTTTCAATTTGTTTCAGATCCATTACAAATACCATCAGACGATTTTGGTCAAAACTCTAGATATCGCTTTCTTCTTCCTCCACTAGAAGCATCTACAATCCAGTTGAATCGCTAATCTTCCTATAACCTGTTCAACACGTCTGGACGTTTTTTGTTCATTGCTACGACTTTTCCTTCATGACCGGTTATTAAACAAATAGAATACACATTAACCAATTTATATTAACGGGTTGACATTGCTACCTTTATTGGTTACATTACGGTTGTGCTAACTTTTTTTTACTTCTTTAATCTTTTACTATGCCCGATACTTATATTTGGCTATATGCATTGACCTCATTATATATTGAATGAGTTTAAAGACCTCAAGTCACTTTCTCATCAGCTTTTCCACACTATAATTTTACATGATTGTGTAGGTATTATCAGTAATCCCTCTTTTAGTCATACGTTTTGGGGGTTTCACTTTGTTTGATGCTCCTGTGGGTGTGGAAATTAGTTCTAGCTACTATGAAGTTTTCATTTGCTAATGGCATTGAATTGCACGTGTTTTGTGAGTTGGATAAGTATTGTCATATGTGGAACTAGCATTTAATTATATTGTGCTTCCTTTGTACACCTACTACATGCTTAAAGCATTATAGTAACCAACTTTTGTAATTGGTGTAACAGCTTGAAGATATTATCTGTGATGATTTTGAACACAGTGGTGATCATATTCATGCTCTACGGTTAAAGAAAGACCAGCACAATCACAATTTCTTCGGTCTCCTTGGTGAATGGGTTACTAATTTGATCTCAACTGTTGCTCAAAAAATGATTTTGAAGTTTTGCAATTTGATATTGATGATATGTTATGATATGGAAATAGAAATGGGTGAGCTGCTTTCTTGAGTCTCCTTTTAACTATAATGTCCCTCTTCAATACTAATTTTTATTCATGAAAGGTGTTAGAGACATGCTACATGTGCTGAAAAGATAAACGGGTTGATGGGTTAACTTGCTTAAATAAACGGGTTGGCAGGTAGACATGCTTATATAAACGGGTTGGCGGGTCTACCTGCTTAAATAAACGGGTTGGTAGGTCGACCTGCTTAAATAAACAGGTTAACAGGTCGGGTTGGCGTGGCAACCTGTTTAATTAAACATGTCAAGCAACATGTTGATTGCTTTACAGGAGCAAAGCCAAGTTCCAAATGGAACCAAACACAGGTATAACATTCGATGACGTAGCCGGTATTGACGAAGCAAAACAAGATTTCGAAGTAGTCGAGTTCCTCAAGACGCCAGATAAGTTTTCAGCAGTAGGAGCCAAGATTCCGAAAGGGGTTCTCCTGGTGGGCCCACCAGGAACCGGGAAGACATTGTTAGCAAAGGCCATAGCTGGAGAAGCAAGAGTACGGTTCTTTTCACTCTAGGGATCAGATTTCGTTGAAATGTTTGTGGGCGTTGGGGAGTCAAGAGTGCGCGATTTATTCAACAATGCGAAAAAGAACTTGCCTTGTTTGGTTTTTATCGATGAGATTGATGCGGTTGGAAGACAAAGAGGGACTGGAATCGGTGAAGGGAATGATGAGAGAGAGCAAACATTGAATCAACTTCTTACATAAATGGATGGATTTATTGGTAACAGTGGAGTCATTGTTCTTGCTGCTAGTAACAGACCCGAAATTCTTCATTCGGCTTTTTTAACGTTTTAGGTTTAAATTATGTCCTCAGCCCATATTATCGACTCCGCTGCAACGTGCGGGTTTCCCACTAGTTCTTGTTTATGAACCATAGTTGAAGATTGGATGTTGAAGATTGGATGATGTTTTAATTTGGGGGTTTTTGTTTATGAACGGCTTTGAGAGAATGAAGAGAGAGAAAGAAGAGAGAGACTGAAAAGAGAAAAGGGTATAATGTTTTAATTTTTTTAATTAATGGATAAAATTACAAAAGTACCCTCATCAATCTTCTTAAATTACAAAAATACATTTATTTAACAGGAAAAATTAACTGGGTTTGGTCTAAAGGACAAAACGTGCAAGATTTTGCAACATTAAGGACAAAACTTGTCAACTTTTGCGATAAAGGACGGCGCCTGCAATTTGATGTAAACATAAAGGACAAAACTTGTAATTTACTCTTATTTTTATTTTTATTTTTCAGCATTTTAGTTAGTTTTTATTTTTCTAGTTTAAAACATTTTTCTAAACTTTTGATTTGATTAGACGTTGAGGATAAACCGGTACTAAAAGCTCTTGTGTCATTGGACGACCTCGGTATCTTACCAACACTATACTACGCTTACGATGGGTGCACTTGCCCATATGTGTGTTTAGTGTTAGTAAATGTCGTGTTTTATAAATTTAAAACTTGGCTAAAAAGTGTAAAATGGCTTAAAATATACATTAAAAACCATACACACTACACACGCATCAAGTTTTTGGCGCCGTTGCCGGGGACACAAGGATTTTAAGAAAGTTAGGAATCAACGGCCTAATCGTTTTTTCTAATTTTTCTGTTTTTTTTTTAGATTTTTCGTAATTTTTCAGCTTCTGCAGAACTCAGCACGGGCCGTGCCCACTGAACACGCCCCGTGCCCAATCATTGGAACTAGCAATCCTGTTTTAAGTCAGACAGTAAGCTGAACACGGGGCCGTGCCCACTCAACACGCCTCGTGCCCAAGATTCAGTTACTGAAAACAGAACCGTAAGATCCTGATGGTTGGTAAATTCTGATACAAACATGAGTGATACTGATATTTTTTACTTTCGGCACTCTTATGGTACATGGTGTCAAATATGTGGTGGTTCCCATAAAGAATTAGAATGTTATTTTCTAAATTATAAGCCCCACTATATAGACCCATTGTTTTCATGTAGCCTTAAGAGGGGCGAAAGTAAAAATAATCCCTATCTCTCCCTCGAATGCTCTCAACCGGATATTCTAGGAGAAATGCTTCTTGATGAACTATTTCAAATAGAAGATCTAATTCTTAATTGGTTAGAAGAACTTAGGATAGATTTCAATAATTTATCTCAAGACAATAACCAATAAGAATTGTTGGGATCGCATTCAAATAAAAACAACTTCGTTGTTCCCGATGTTACCTCTAACTCTAGTGAGGACTTGAGTGATAGTCGTCCCTGTGTCGATTGTGCCGTGAAGGACTCCCCACCGACTTCGTTCGATGCATACATAGACCTGAGCAATTCGGCATACACCTTCTTTAACGAGAGCCCGAGAAAGGGTTGGACTTGTCCACCTACATATAGCATAGGAATCACCCTCACCGATAACTTCTTGCGTTCTCGTCTTAATCTAGAGCAATTAAGGTATCTTAGGCAATTTGGGGTTGTTCCATCCAGTAAGGAACCGCCCGATCTGGATGAAATCCTTAAAAAGGGGAAGACTCCACGAGACAGCCTCTAGACACGGGGCCGTGTCCAGGTCAACACGCCCACGTGTCCATTCAAATATTCCCGTCTGATTTAGTGTCAGAATACGGACAAAATGTGTCAGGATTCCACTTGAACACGGGGCCGTGTCCAGCCGACACGGGACCGTGTGCAACGTACTGTCATTTTCTATAAATGCAGCCAAGAATCCTGCACATTTGAACCATTCAATGGACAGAGATTTGGGGAATATTCTCACATACCATCCTAGGTATTTTCTAAAAGAAGTTTCTCAATAACCTTCTTGTCCTTTCCTCTTTTATCCACTTTCATCTTCTTCAATTTTCCTTCATGCTTTCATTAAAACTTGAAATCTCCATAATTTCAAGCTTTATTGAGATGTTTATTAGATTTTTATTCATGGGATCTTGTTAAAAGTAAGTTCTACAACAATGTTTTAAGTTGTTTCTGCTTAGAAACGTTTTAAACATCATGAAAACAAATTAAAACTCCATGATCCCTTGTTCCAAAAATCTGCAAACATCTGGACACGGGCCGTGTTCATTGATCACGGGGCCGTGTCCGAAGTACTGATCCCATAAAGTTGAACTCTTTTCGGTATGTTTTCTCAGAATGGCGAGCAGAACTAGCGGAACATCTTCATCACACTCCAGAAACAACCGACAAGGGAGAAGATAGTCAACGGTTGAAGATTTTCTTGTAAACTACGTTTATGCCTTAAGAGAAGCCATTGTTGAGATGACAGGAGTGGAAGAAGCATTGGTCGACCGTATCAATCACTTGACGGTGGGACTAGAGGGATGTCTTCGAGAGGTCAACCTTTTGCACCGAAGGTTGAACATTCTCGCTTCTCCTCCTTTGGTTCCAATCATTTCCCAAAGGGCATGGAATGTGGTTCCCGAAGTCATCATACCAGCCGAATGGTACGCCATGCATCCGGAGCCTCATCGGGACGTACTACAAGGGGTTTCGGTTGGTGTCACTCATCCTCCACAAGATATTGAGGAGAATGACGCCGCCTTCTTCCTCCCAAGAGAGATAGAAGAATGGCTTTAATGCCCCTCGGCTCGGAGTTCTACAAAGCTTTTAGATACCGGAAAACTATTTTCTGATTTTTGGTTCTTATTGTACTCGTAGAACTCCATAGGATGATTTTACTTATCACTTGACCTATCTAATTTAGGACCCTTTAATTTTATTTTCTGCTTTGTTTTTAACTTTTTAGGATTATTATGTAATTTTCTCTATGACTTAATGAATACTGGTTTTAGCTAATTTGGTGTTTGGATGATGTTGTAATGAATAAAACACATTCGGGATGGTGAAGGATAACAAGGGAAACTTGAACCAGCACCCCATGCACGAAAACAGGGTCATCCGACAAATTTTCTTCATTACAGCAAGTTCAGCACGGCCGTGCCCACCCAACACGGCCCCGTGCTGCATAGTCTGCAGAAAATGCTCAGTTCAGGTAAACTGGACACGGGCCGTGTTCACCCAACACGCCCTCATGTCCAGACTTCTGTTTCTTTTTACAACTTTTTGTTACTGGCACCTGAACACGGGGCCGTGCCCGGACACTACGTCCAGTAACATAAAACTTTGCTTTTTAACATTTTTTTACACATTCAATCAACCTAAAAACTTATTTTTGGGATACATTGAGGACAATGTGTAATTTAAGTGTGGGGGGATGCTAAAACCTTCAATCTTGCAAGTCCTAATCACAAGTCTTACACAAAACTCTATTGGAACCGCTAATCACCCCAAAAAAAATTCCATTTTTTTTTATTTTTTTACTTATCTAGGTTTAACTTGGGAATTTCAAGTTCTAAAAAGTTTATATTTTTACAAATTTACAACCGATAGCGTCGTGATAAAAAGAACCAACATAAGAAAATTATGAAAACGCATGACAAATTTAGTTAAAATTTGATTATATATACTTGATCACATAAAAACCCATTCCCACAAAAGTGAGTTTTGAGCCTTTATTGAGCATACAAATACATATCTTTAAACTAAATGCTCATCTTTCGTTTCTTGTGTGAATAGCCGCTTGGTTCTTACGACTCTAGAACTTGCCACGACGATACATTCTCGGTCCTTACCAACTTAAATCCGAGTAAGTAAATGATGGAGGCATTAGGACTAACCCTTTTTATTTCTACACCATTATTTTTTTTACCACCTACCCAAAATCCCCTTAGTTAACCCCTTTGAGCCTAAACCTTTTCATTTCTTAACCCAAACCAAACACCCTTTCACCCACCAAAACTTTTTCATTTTTAACCCTTTGTTTTAATAACAAGCTCGGTTTCTCGTATGACTTTTCAAAAAAAAATGTTGATGATGAAGCAAAAGAAATAAACAAGCAAGTTCATCAAAAATAACTTTGTTTGAATAATGGCTTCATCCAAATAAAAATTGCAAAAATAAAAAGGTCTTACGAAAACCGACGCTTTTTACGCTTTTTCACCCTTTTCTACTAACCACTAACCCAACCACCTACCTTTAACCCAAGCCTAACCCTTCACCCCAAAAGTCTTCTTGATATTTACAAAGGTTTATAGTTAAAAAGGAGGAGGATTGATTGCTTGGCAAGCCTATGTTAGGAGTAAGTTCCATGCCGCTCTCGAGTGATTCACTAAAATACATCTTCGGCCGAGTGTTGAGTGATCCCCCGTGAGGTATGTGAACTTGTATACAAATGGAATTTTAAAAAGGAATGTTATGCCCTAATAAGTAATTTATCTTATGCAATGTTTTAAATAAATCATGACGAATATGATTGAAATTAAATAAAAATAAAAACTTAATAAAGAATCTTGGAAATCCCGACACTCTATGACAAGCCCAAAAAAAAAACCTTCTCTTCTACCCATTCTATTTGGGAGTGTAAAGCCACATTATAAAGAGTTTTGCTTGAGGACAAGCAAAGATTCAAGTGTGAGGGTATTTGATGTGTGCAAAATGCAACATATAAATTACATCAATTGTGGCATAAAACTAACCATTTTTTTAGTACTAATGTTGGAAAAAATGTGCTTTTGTCTTCCTTTTGTATTTTCAGGATTAAATGAGCTCAAATTAACAAAAGAAGCAAAAAGGCAGCTAAATCTAACATAAATACAAGAAAAGGAACAAACGTGGCATGCCCGACCTCCACGACAACATCTTCCCAAGGAAAACAAGAGAACAAAATGTTGAACACGCCCGTGCTCAGTGAACACGGGGGCATGCCCAAGTGCCAGCATAAAAGACAAAGCTATAGAAGCTTCTATAGCCCACCACGGGGCCATGCTCAGCGGACACGGGGCCATGGTCAACTATAAGGTTCGCAGAATCCAGGAAAATCTTGATAGTACAGATATGCTTCTGCACACGGGGGCGTGCCCAGCGGACACGGGGGCGTGGTCAACTAATGCAGACAAACTGCAATTAATGAAGACAGAGAAGAGGATGGACACGGGGCCGTGCCCACTGGACACGGGGTCGTGCCCGAGCTACTGTTCAGTCTATAAATAGGGGTGCTTGGCTCATTTGCAAACCATCCCTTGGCACACCACCTCTCTCACACTTCACCCACCACCCACCACCATCACAACACCATCATCCACCACCGTCATCCATTGTCCATCATAGAGTGTGTGAGTCATCTCGGGATCCAAGACTGATCGTAAGAGTTCTTGACAATCAAAGGCCATGTTTTCCTAAGTCTCTTACATCACTTGGTGAAGACAAGTGTCTAGTGTAATACTTTTTATTTTTAATCTTTTCGCACTTTTTACTTGGTTATGTATTAATGACTTTAATAACTAGTTTCTTATGTTGAAGGTGATTCTTCCTTATCGTTTGTCCGTGGTGTCTTGGCATTATTTTACTGTCTATATAAAATAAAAGATTTTCACCATTCATATCTCCACGGTCTATATGGAGGTATGTTGGCTACCTGGTCGGGGGTTAAGGGAACGGTTTGGTAAGAGTCTTGCCTTGTTCAGTGTATAGATCCTGCAAGGACCTAGGTCAAATTTAGTAGGACCTCCTTCAATACCCACCGGTATTGGATGGCGGGGGTCCAAACTCTTTGATCCCCTCATATGTAAGCTACTATTAATACTTTAACCCGGCTACTTAGGACAGTATCCTACTGACTCAGACTACTTAGCCGAGGGTAACGTCACCTTCAAAAGAGGGGGCTACCACAATACACATTAATAACTTAATTAATTATCTTTCAATAATCCGACCCTTTAGGATTGTATCATTGCTGACCTTCAAAAGAGGGGCCTACTACAATAACTAAGATAATCTCTTAAATAGTGCAAAAGTGCGGAAATAATCAAAGGTTACACTAAACACGAGTCGGAGCCAAGTGATTCATCTTGTCTATCTGTTTTTGTTTTTATTTTTATTTTTCAGCATTTTAGTTAGTTTTTATTTTTCTAGTTTAAAACCTTTTTCTAAACTTTTGATTTGATTAGACGTTGAGGATAAACCGGTACTAAAAGCTTTTGTGTCCTTGAACGACCTCGGTATCTTACCAACACTATAATACGCTCACGATGGGTGAACTTGCCCATATGTGTGTTTAGTGTTAGTAAATATCGTGTTTTATAAATTTAAAACTTGGCTAAAAAGTGTAAAAGGGCTTAAAATATACATTAAAAACCATACACACTACACGCGCATCACTATTAGACTATGGGCCCACGGGCTCGGTTAGGTTTCTAGGGTTACTTGTAATCGCTATATATTGTAACCTACTCATTCAATAATGATCATTCAGTCTTTCATAATCTTACATGGTATCAAAGCCATCCTAGACTCTATACCGTTTTCGCCGCGTCACACACAAATATACAAATCCTAGTCGTTAGCACTTGAGAAAAAACCCTAGACAGGGCGGCGTGCCGCCACTACCACCCTATCTGGTCTTTGTTCGTTTTCCATTTCCGTTTTTTTTCCAGTTTTGTGTTCAAATAAAGCTTCGTCTTTGGTTCTAGATTCATTGGTCTTCTTACAGTCTCTTACCACACAGATGATGCTACGGCTCATACTGTTGATTTCGCATCTCCGTCAAGTCGCCCCTTGCCGTCGTGCTGCACCACTTATTAGACTACGGTCTACCGCCACACCGCCTGCAGGATTACGATCCGCTGTCGCGCCACTACCAGCCGTCGTTGCACTGCCGTACTGGTTGCCTTTTATAGGATTACGAGATCATTCAAAACTGTGGATCGAAGATTATGGATTGAAGATTGCAAGATTATGGAATTTTGACCAAAATCGAAGACAGTTTTTTAGGGTTTATTATTGTTTTTGTTTTTCAGTCTAAGCTTCTAGTTCCATCCGCTAGTATTAGACTACGGGCCCACGGGCTCAGTTAAGTTTCTAGGGTTACTTGTAATCCCTATATATTGTAACCTACTCATTCAATAATGATCATTCAGTCTTTCATAATCTTACAGATACAATATAAATTATGCAAGCTAAATTCTATATTAGGAACACTTACCAATATTGACTGACACTTTACTTATTAACTCAAGAAAGTTTGTTACATCAACTGCATATACCCAGTGGTTTGGTGCTGAGCCTGAAATGTAAATGCATGCTCTCTCATCAGTATCCTTTAAGAACACCTGGAATAGGAAACAAGTACATGAGACAAGATTTAATTTATACAAAACATAAAATATAATACATTATATTTGCTCACTTGCTGAATATGCAAAACATGAGGAGACGGTCTAAAGATGATCGAATCATAACTCACCTGTCAGCACCTCTCCTCTCGATGCTCTAAGTGTGCTTAGGTAATCCATTACGCAAAAATCGCTATCCTTTTTTTGAAAAATCCCCACCAGATTTGATCTTGTCTTTTGTACCAGACTGATAAACACTCTCTCCACTTCCTTGTTCAAAACATAATCTACACAAGATCTAAGGAATTTTAGTCGGCCACAAAACCACCCCGCACTTCTGACATTTTTTATTTAAGCTTAAATTCCGGTAACTGAAAGTGCGATCTTCGACCCATTTGCTAAAATAACTAATGTTGCCCAAAGTGTAAATTAATGCCTAAATCACTTTATTAAAAAGAATGATCAACTACTGAAAGCATAAAAAAAGTTATGTAACCATAGCTAACATACTAATTATCTATAAAAGAGAATAATTTATAGACATAAAGTGTTTCGGGTCAACCCAACTGAACCCATACCAAGAATTACTTGTAATTGACACCAACTCAACAACCTACGGCAGCTGTTGCTCCTCAGTCCTACTACGTGACCTATTATTAAGCCATCAACCCATAATCCGCCATAAAATCTTTCTCATTTTATCCATGTACGGCTCCTGTTAAAAAATGCAAGGAACTTTACAACCATTAAATTAACCAGTTCAATCCTACTATTTCGTGTTTAATAATCGCCGGTCACTACAAGTGGAATCTTCCGTAAACAGAGATCGATATTTAAAAAAAAACTCTAATCATAGATATATAGAATGACATCTAACCTTGAAACCCCTAGGCCATTCTTTTAACTTGTATAATCCCATCAAAGCTTTCTCTGCTCTTGATGATAAAAAGGCTTGAATTGTCACACACCAACCGATGGCGGAAACATCGGGGCGCGGCACTAAGCGAATCAGATTGCTCAAGAGAATCAATAACACTACTTGTTTCGATATAGATTAATCAAAATTTCATAAACAAACTTAAATTGTCATACAAAACACCACATAAACAAAATTGTATCGAGTTTCATCAAAATTCAACAAGTCTCAAACATTATTTATCTAAGATGAGTTTCTAAGGTCATCCTAGCTTGATTTCTTGTTTTCTTCGCTTATCAACCTGCAACATGTATTAAAATACAATCAATAAAATGTTGGCGAGTTTACAAGTTTAATACATAGCATAATAGTTTAAACGTATAAAACTCATATCCAAGATGAACAACATATCACAAGTTTCAACATGCTAGTTAACGTAGTTTATATGATAACCCAAGTCTCCAACGTGTTAACATGCCTTTCCTACTTCGTCGCAACGAAGAGGAGGTAAAAGAATCAAAACTTAACAATACTCCCCAAGACTCAAAGAGCGGTGCGTTACCCCTATAGCGCTATAATTGTTAAGGCGAGCTACACATAAGAATCAAACGTTCACATAGCATAAAAGTCTCAAGTATCACAAGTATCATGTTTTCATGTTTAATCCGGATAGAGTATGTTTCAAATAAGTTTCAAGTGTCAAGTGTCTTGATATAGAATACATGTTGCATCCCAAAGTGTTTAAAACAAAAGGGGATCGAGTATACTCATAGTGGGTGCTTAGAACCAAACACTGCCTAATTGGATCGAAGGGAGCGCTAGATCAGCCTGCGTGCGGGGAAAAGAGCATAAGTCCTCTAAGGTGTTGATCCTGTCGGGAACAGAGTGTCGAATCGTGTAAAATCGAGTTAAAGTGTCTGACAGACTACCTGAGCGGATGGTCATCCGAACGGATGGTCATCCGGACGGGTGGCCATTCGAACGGATGGGCTCTATCCGATCGGATGGTCATCCGAGCGGATGACCATTCGAACGGATGGCCATTTGAACAGTGTGTAGGTGTCTGTGAACTGTTTAAGTTTTTGATCATAGTGTCCTGTAAAACAAACAGCAAGTGATATTATAATCAGATCATCTGGAAGGATGGTCATCAATCAGTCCGTTTTCCTGTGGAATTCAGTTTTTAAGCCGTCTCTTGACTAAAGAACGAGTCGAGAGTTCGTTTGAGTCCAATTTCACCAATGTTTTGTACGAAAATTGAAGAAAGTTCGGAAATCAGTTGAAAACGTGAAGTTTATCAGATCCGATCCGGAAACATGTGGAATTTCGTCAGATCTGGTATAAAAGTGCGAGATTTCTTTAGATCACTGTGAAAATCTATAACAACTCTCATCAAAAGTCTTATTTATTATTTTATTTTACCCAATAGGAAACCCTAATTAAGACACTCAAGTAATATTGCATGACCCCTAAAATTTTTAGAACATTTTGAAATCAGGATCAGGGCCCCTAAAAACTCAAGGGGGGTATTCCCTAATTGTGATTATCCTTCGAAAACTGTTGTAAAACACGTAAATTGAAAAACTGTCGACTCAGCAGAGCTAACCAAGTGACAAAGCAGTCCTAGCCTATTTTGGGTTTCCCCGCGACACGCGACAGGTGCAGGTGATCCTGTCGCGACACGCGGGAGGTCCAAATTTGGGCTATAAATACAAGGGCTTGGGACTTGATATTTTTGCATGTTTCGACGAAAAATTACTTTACATACGCAAAGTTATACGATGTTTACTATTAAAACACACACAATCACGAACCCCTGCTGCGATAACAGGGTAATAACTCGATCGCTACTACGATTCAATGTCCGATTGATGAAAACTATCCAATGGATGTTTAAGTGCTGCCCAAATTAGGGTTATGCTTTGTCATTCGTCGTGAATTCGATGAATGTTTAAGTATTGCACTTTGTTGTTCGTTGTGAAGGTTTTAATCTCGAGAGTTATCGTAAATGCTGTATTAGTTACTAACCTAGTTTTCGTGTGCATTGTTATTTGAACTAGGTTAACAAGGCTAATCAGTAGGCTAGACTCTGCTCGTATTAAATCTGCAACGTGAGTCATTCTCTTTTTATCAAATTTGATTTCAAAATTATGTTTACTTTCAAAATTATAATTACAGGGATTAAGTCTTTGTAGTCACCAAATTACAACCGGTATGTGGGGTTTGTATACAATACTTGATAACCGTCACCATTGGACAACGGGTTAGCCAAGGGGTGATATGACCATAATCACAGACACCATTGGACAACGAGATAGCCAGTAGGTGGTCGAGTGATAAATACCGTGGGTAGATGGTTGATATGTATAAACATTGTAATCGCTCTTAATACTGTAAAATTATAACAAACGCGTCGTTTTTAGTAAAAAGAATGATTCACCAGTATTTCCTCGCTGACAAAACCTTTTACAAACATGTTTCAGGTGATATGTTGTGATCCAGGAAAAGTGCCGCGAAGCACTACAAGCTTAAGGAAGTGGCTCAATATAAATAAAGAGACATGTTTTGTAAAAATAAAGATTTCCCATTGAAATCACCTTATTGTAAAATACCGGGGTTTTATCCCGAATTATGAAATAAAATAATCGGGAAATTTCAGTTCTAAAAAGATCCTGCTAAAATCTTCCGCTGTCAATTCAATTAAATAAATACCACGGGATTTTCTGTCCCGCGGCTCCTGGATCGGGTTAAACCGGGTTGGGGGCCGTGACAAAAAAAGGTGGTATCAGAGCCACTGATTTAAGCCAATTAAGTATTTAGAAAATACTTAATTTTACTGATTGCTATTTTTGTGATTACATGTTTTATTATTTGAATATTCTTTACAGTATGGGTAAGCAAAGACTTTCGGATATCTACTATAAATTAGATACTTCACCGAAAGAAAAAGGAACTTCATCCTCAAAATACCCAACAGATACCGAGGAAGGAATATTTGTTCGAAAGGCACAATATGAGGAACCACTTTCTCCTAATAAAAGAAGTTTGATTATTAGGAAAAGTCAAGAGAAAATAAAGAAATCACAATCAAAAGATATGAAAGTTAATCCGGGAACCCAGGAACTAGGCTGTAACCCACCATGGGAAGACAAGTTAGATGAAACATGGGCAAATCTCTATATGCTAGCCACTGTAGCAGTAAATGCAAATCTTTAAATACCCTGACTCAGTTCTAGCACCCTTATCACCTACAAGCCAGAAACTTTACCCAGTAAATAAATAAGTTTACAGTAAACCTTAATATGTTTTAATTGTCAGTTGTCCTTTGTATTAAATTAGTCACACGGTGTGCAATAATACTTGAATGGTTTTCTGTGAAATTTTGTTATAAAATTTTAACTTAGCATTTTTATGCATTTTGCATATATGCTAAACAACATGAATGAGTTATCTGAAGCCCTTCAGAATCTCAATCTCTATCCGGTGAAAATAGAAGTTTCCGGAGACTTTACTGGTTACATACCCGATATAGAAGAACCTATGGAATTCAACGCTCCACCTCCGGAGAAACGAAAGCCTAAGAAAAGGAGAAGATTTGTGGGATGGAGGCGTGTGCGCAGGAGGAAACCCGCAGCTAGAAAGATTCCCAAAATAGAAAATCCCATAGATAAAGGAAAGGGGATTGAAATCGGGGAAGGTTCTAGGCAAACAAAGATGGAAATTGGGGAAAGCTCTAGACAAGTCGTGGAGTTACCATTTCAGGAGGAATTGGATCGCGCATTGGCGAGCTGTGATATCATTAGACCTATCAACACCAACCTCTACCCTTATCCTGCTGAAACTCAACTTCCAATAAATTTAGAACCAGCAATCCCAGAACCTCTGATCCACACCCAACCTCTAGGAATGGACGAGTGGTGGACCAATGACTGGCTGTTATAAAACCTCCTTAATAATCCTTATACCTTTTTCCTCCAGTTCGACCCGAAACCGATACCAAACCCGCCAATGAGCAACGAAAATCTAGCTGAACTCCGCCACTTTGGCGAAGAGTTGATGGATGCAGGGAATAGAATCCGGGAAATAGGAGGACAAATCTCCTGGAAGTATGACGAGAGGAAGCATCGTTTCTAAAAAGATAGCTGACGAGAAATAGTGTGATGTGAAACTGTGATTGTATAATAATAAATAGTAGGAAAAATTACACTTTTCGTCCTTTATGTTTGTAGCTAGTTGCAATGGATGACCTTTACCTTTAATAATTACAGCCATAGTCCTTTATTTTGAAAACTTGTTACATCTTTCGTCCTTTAGCACTAACTTGGTTAAAATTTTCAGTTAAATTTATTTACTTAAGGGCAGTTTAGTCTTTCTACTTAATTATTTATAGTATAAATAAAAAAATAAAATCAAATATAAATACTTTTTTTTCTCTTTCACTCTCTCTCACTTTAAACACTCTCTCTCTCTCTCTCTCTAAACAAACAACACATACATCTCTGGTGAATCCCAATAACCCCCTCCTCCAAATCCAGCCATCACCGACTGTCACTCCCCCACCGCCAAACAATCACTGATAGATTCAAACAAAATATAATTTCAATAATCTGATAAAAGAAATAACTCCTGTTTAGATTCACAAAATTAACAAGCCATTATTTGTTCTAACTTACAAAAAAGCTTGAATCCAATAACTCAAATCTTTCTCCACCACCCTGTCTTCCGATTCAGATCCACCACCACAAACATGAAATCCCACCCTACCACCCCACCATCGCCGGACACTACAACTAGCTCACCACGTCTCCGATCTATTCATCCATCACCACTGTCTCCATCAGATCTATTCATCCATCACCACCACCCCTGTCTTCCGGACACCCCGTCGCCGCCATCAGATCTATTCATCTATCACCACCGCCTGCGATCTCCGGCCAAACCACGCTCACTTAGATCTGACGTTTAGCCACCGCCTCCCATCTCCCGTCTTTCAGATCTATTTTTTTTTTGGGCGAGTTTGGATGTAGGGTTTCAAATTCAGAATGAAATCTGGATCTTGATTTTGGAACCTAATGAGAGGAGATTGGAACTTCCTGTAACTACACCAGAGAGATTCATATGTATAGATATAGATACAAGATCTTCATCACCTAGATAGATTCAGATGTATAGATATAGATGCGTATCTAGAGAGAGAGAGAGAGAAATAGTGTAACATATGAGAGCATTCACATCCTGTCCTCCATCTTCACCTCCAAAATTTTGGAGATATTATAGTTGTTGATTAATGGCAACATAGGTGATGATCTTAAATGCTGCAGGTTTGGATAAACCCTAAAATAGGTATTTGGGGGAGAAGAGTGGTATTTATATGGTGGGGGTAGTTGCTATGTGAATGGACATAAATGCCCTCAGGTACTCTGCACGTGATGTAACTTAAAAATTAATTTTCTAACTGGGTTTGGGGTAAAGGACGAAAGATGTAACAGGTTTTCAAAATAAAGGACTGTGGCTGTAATTATTAAAGGTAAAGGTCATCCATTGCAACTAGCTACAAACATAAAGGACGAAAAATGTAATTTTTCCTAAATAGTAAAATATAACTATGTAAAATAACCTAAAATAAAACTTGTGTAAGATAAAAGTGTGTACGGATGCCTAAAATAATATAAAAGAAACGGATATTGAGAAATTCGATAATTTTGGATATATATGTGTTGTGAAGTTTGTATGATTGTTTTGTGTATAATTGTTATTTACTCTATACTAATAAATTATATATATTAATTATCAGATGGAAAACACTAATAATGAACCAGTTAACGAGGTTAACCAATCTGAGCCACACCAGGAGGATCAATTTATGACTAGGCAAGATATAGAAAATATTGTTGCTCAAGGAATAGCCAATGCTATTCCAGCAATCCTTGCTGCTGCCCAAAAACCTGTTGAACCTCAACAAATCATTCCTAGCAAACGTACTTCTGAAGATAACTTCAGTAATAGTGTAAACGGAGGCAGTAATCATACTAATCACGATAATGATCCTCGACAGGCCCCGCTCCCTAAGAAAATGAAAGTTGCAACGCCTGGTTGCACTTACAAAGAATTTCTTGCTTGTAAACCAGCTGAATTTGCAGGCAATGAAGGGGCGACTGCGGCACTGCTTGGTTAGAGAAAACTGAGGCAGTGTTCACAATAAGTAAATGTGCCAAAGACGACAAGGTCATGTACGCGTCGAATCTTTTCAAAGAAGGGGCACTAAAATGGTGGAATACAGTACTTCAAGCCAAAGGAAGAAATGTGGCCTATGCCATGAATTGGGAAGAATTTAAAAATCTGATAGAAAGAAAATTATGTCCTGAATATGAAAAGGAACAAATGGCGAATAAGTTCCTGAACCATCGAATGATGGGTGTAGATTGTCGAGGATATACTTCGACATTCTTTGAATATGCTAGAGTGGTACCAACACTGGCTTCGCCAGAACCGGTACTTATTTCTCGCTATATTTGGGGATTGATTGGCGAAATCCATAATATCGTTAAAGTTGCGAGACCTCGCACTATTGACGATGCGGTAGAATTAGCTAACACCCTAACTGATGAGTTGGTACGCACAAGAGATGAAAACAGGAAAAAGGAACTGGCTCAGAAAATTACCCAAGGATTTCTTATGGGTAATAATAACAATTTTAAGAAAAGAGGAACAGGGCAATCTTCAACTCTGCCGTTCTGCAGGAATTGCAAAAAGAAACATTTTGGAAAATGCAATGTAACCTGCAACTTTTGCAAAGTTGTAGGACATCGTGAAGAAGACTGCAGAAAGAAAACAAGGGTCTGCTATAACTGTGGAGAAGCAGGACATTTTAAACCAGAATGCCCCAAGTTGGTTAAACCAGCAGATAATAAAGCTAAACCGACCGACGGAGCTACCAAGAAGAATGTTCGAGCATTCCAATTAACTACTCATGAGGCGGAACTCATTCCAGATGTGATAGCTGGTACGTTCCTAGTTCACAACGTTTACGAAAAAGTATTATTTGACTCTGGTGCAAACCAAAGTTTTATAAATACTTCATTCTGCCAAGCTCTTAACTTACCCTTAACCAACCTTAGGCAGATTTTTACAGTCGAAACGACAGATGGAAATTCTGTTAACATAGATAAGGTTTTGCAAAAAGAAAATATAGAACTTTTAGGTCATAAATTTCATGGAAAGCTATTGCCAATGAATTTAACTGGATTCTATGTCGTGTTAGGAATGGATTGGTTAATAGCCAACCATGCTCGAATCCTTTGTGATAAAAATTCTATAGAGATTCAGGCACCCACCGGAGAAGTGATTGTGATTACAGGAGATAAACCACGTAAACCCATGAAGTTCATATCAGTAATGAAAGTTGCTAGTTATGAACGAAAGCAAGGAATAGTATATATGATTTCAGTAATCATTAGTACTAAAGATAAAGAACTTAAGGAAATTCCTGTAGTCTCAGAGTACCCAGATGTATTCCTAGAAGAATTACCAAGATTACCACTAAATAGGGAAGTAGAATTTAGAATTTATCTAATTCCCGGAACTACACCGATAGCCAAGGCACCTTATCGGTTAGCACCCACAGAAATGCTAGAACTGAAAAAGCAATTAGATGAATTACTAAGTAAAGGTTTCATACAACCTAGTTCATCCCCGTTGGGAGAACCAGTGTTGTTCATAAAAAAAGAAGGATGGTTCGATGAGATGTGTATTGATTATAGAGAATTGAATTACAATTAAGAATAGATACCCATTACCTAGGATTGATGATCTTTTCGATCAACTTCAAGGAGCTAGATACTTTTCTAAGATTGACTTACGCTCTGGATACCATCAATTGAAAGTACAAGAAGAAGACATACCTAAAACTGCTTTCAGAACTAGGTATGGTCATTACGAGTTTACAGTCATGCCCTTCGGACTAACGAATGCACCTGCCGTATTCATGGACATGATGAATAGAATATGTAAATTGTATTTGGATAAATTTGTAATTGTTTTTATCGACAATATACTTATTTATTCCAAAAACCAGGACGAGCATTGTGAGCACCTGCATGCACTCTTAACTTTGTTAAGAAAAGAAAAGTTTTATGCCAAATTCTCGAAATGTGAATTTTGGCTACAGGAAGTGCAATTTTTAGGTCACATGGTGAATCATGAAGGTATTCACGTAGATCCCTCTAAAATAGAGGCAATTACTAAATGGAAGGTTCCACAGTCAGCCATGGAAATTAGAAGCTTTTTAGGATTAGCTGGATACTATAGGCGCTTTATTAAGGATTTTTCTAAAATAGCAGTACCATTAACTAAGCTAACCTGTAAAGCAATTAAGTTTGAATGGGGACCTAGGCAAGAAGAGGCGTTTAAAATTTTAAAGAAAAAGTTAACAAATGCCCCAATCCTAGCCTTGCCAGAAGGGACTGAAGATTTTGAAGTATAATGCGAGGCTTCAAAATTAGGATTAGGATGTGTGCTAATGCAATGCAAGAAGGTAATTGCGTATGCATCAAGGCAATTGAAAAAGCACGAGGAAAACTATACGACTCATGACTTAGAATTAGGAGCCATAATTTTTGCCCTTAAAATTTGGAGACATTATCTGTATGGAAGTAAGTTTACTGTCTATATGGATCATAAAAGTTTAAAGTACATATTTGGGCAAAAAGAATTAAACATGAGGCAAAGAAGATGGATGGAAATACTAAGTGACTACGACTGTGATATTCAGTATCACGAAGGAAAGGCAAATGTAGTTGCAGATGCCTTAAGTCGTAAGTACCATGAGAAACAACGACGGGTCCGTGCTCTTAGATTTAATCTACAATTAGATTTAATGGAACAACTAAAGCATTTTCAAGAAACAACAATCAAGGATGATGCCGAAGGAATGAAAGGACGAATAAAAGAATTAGAACAAGGAGCTGATGGAATTTGGAGATTCCACAAAAGAAGGATTTGGGTACCTAAGCAAGGAGAATTAAGAAATAAGATTTTGGAAGAAGCCCATAAATCTAGGTATACCATGCATCCTGGTAACAATAAGATGTACCAAGATTTAAGAAATAATTTCTGGTGGATAGGAATGAAAAAGGATATAGCTAGATATGTTTCCAAATGTCTTACTTGTTCACAAGTTAAGGCAGAACACCAGAAACCCTCGGGCCTACTTCAACAATTAGAAATACATGTATGGAAATGGGAACTCATAACAATGGACTTTGTTACTAAGTTACCCAAAACCAGAAAAGGTAATGACGCGATTTGGGTAATTGTGGATAGGTTAACCAAATCAGCTCGCTTTCTATCCATGAAAGAAACCTTTAGCATGGAAAGGTTGGCAAAATTGTATGTTGATGAAGTAGTATCCTTACATGGAGTTCCACTCTCCATTGTATCAGATATAGATAGTCGTTTCACTCCCCATTTCTGGACAAGTTTCCAAGAAGCAATGGGAACCCAACTAAATTTAAGTACGGCATATCATCCTCAAACAGACGGACAAAGTGAGAGGACGATACAAACCCTGGAAGACATGCTTAGGGCATGTGTGATAGATTTTGGTGGAAATTGGGACGGCCACTTACCTTTAATTGAATTCTCCTACAACAATTGTTATCATGCAAGCATCGAAGCTGCCCCATTCAAAGCACTGTATGGAAGAAAGTGCAGAACTCCAGTTTGTTAGGCAGAAATAGGAGAAAGTCAATTATCAGGTCTTGAAATTGTGCAAGAGACCACCAACAAAATCACTCAGATCAAGGAAAGACTGAAAACTGCTCGAGATCGTCAAAAGAGTTATGCAGACAATAGATGGAAGCCGTTGGAATTCCAAGTGGGAGACAAAGTACTATTGAAAATTTCTCCTTGGAAAGGAGTAGTTCGATTCGGTAAGAAAGGAGAGCTAAGTCCAAGATACGTGGGACCACTTTCAGTGATCCAACGTATAGGACCAGTTGCTTATCGCTTACAATTACCAGAAGAATTAGCGGGGGTACATGATGTATTTCATGTATCCAATCTCAAGAAATGTTTATCTGACGAATCCCTTATAGTACCTCTTCAAGATATAGAGGTAAATGAGAAGTTAAAATTTGTAGAGAAGCCATTACAGATAGAAGACAAAAAGGTCAAGCTTCTTAAGCACAAGCGATTGGTGCTAGTTAAAGTCAAGTGGGATTCAAAGAGAGGACCTGAATACACTTGGGAGCTGGAATCGGAGATGAAGCGAAAATACCCCTACTTATTCCAGTTAATCTCGAGGACGAGATTTTTATTAAGGTGAGGAGGATATAACAACTCTCATCAAAAGTCTTATTTATTATTTTATTTTACCCAATAGGAAACCCTAATTAAGACACCCAAGTAATATTGCATGACCCCTAAAATTTTTAGAACATTTTGAAATCAGGATCAGGGCCCCTAAAAACTCAAGTGGGGTATTCCCTAATTGTGATTATCCTTCGAAAACTGTTGTAAAACACGTAAATTGAAAAACTGTCGACTCAGCAGAGCTAACCAAGTGACAAAGCAGGCCTAGCCTATTTTGGGTTTCCCCGCAACACGCGACAGGTGCAGGTGAGCCTGTCGCGACACGCGGGAGGTCCAAATTTGGGCTATAAATACAAGGGCTTGGGACTTGATCAGTTTGCATGTTTCGATGAAAAATTACTTTACGTACGCAAAGTTATACGCTGTTTACTATAAAAACACACATAATCACGAACCTCTGCTGCGATAACAGAGTAATAACTCGATCGCTACTACGATTCAATGTCTGATTGATGAAAACTATCCAATGGATGTTTAAGTGCTGCCCAAATTAGGGTTATGCTTTGTCATTCGTCGTGAATTCGATGGATGTTTAAGTATCGCATTTTGTCGTTCGTTGTGAAGGTTTTAATCTCGTGAGTTATCGTAAATGATGTATTAGTTACTAACCTAGTTTTCGTGTGCATTGTTATTTGAACTAGGTTAACAAGGCTAATCAGTAGGCTAGACTCTGCTCGTATTAAATCTGCAATGTGAGTCATTCTCTTTTTATCAAATTTGATTTCAAAATTATGTTTACTTTCAAAATTATAATTACAGGGATTAAGTCTTTGTAGTCACCAAATTACAACCGGTATGTGGGGTTTGTATACAATACTTGATAACAATCACCATTGGACAACGGGTTAGCCAAGGGGTGATATGACCATAATCACAGACACCATTGGACAACGAGATAGCCAATAGGTGGTCGAGTGATAAATACCGTGGGTACATGGTTGATATGTATAAACATTGTAATCGCTCTTAATACTGTAAAATTATAACAAAAGCGTCGTTTTTAGTAAAAAGAATGATTCACCAGTATTTCCCCGCTGACAAAACCTTTTACAAACATGTTTCAGGTGATATGTTGTGATCCAGGAAAAGTGCCGCGAAGCACTACAAGCTTAAGAAAGTGGCTCAATATAAATAAAGAGACATGTTTTGTAAAAATAAAGATTTCCCAGTGAAATCACCTTATTGTAAAATACCGGGGTTTTATCCCGAATTATGAAATAAAATAATCAGGAAATTTCAGTTTTAAAAAGATCCTGCTAAAATCTTCCGCTGTCAACTCAATTAAATAAATACCACGGGATTTTCTGTCCCGCGGCTCCTGAATCGGGTTAAACCGGGACGGGGGCCGTGACAAAATACGCTAGATCTGGAACCAATCTTGGTTAAATGGTGCTCCACAATAGTTTGCATAAGAAACCGAGTGGAAACCACCTCCAAGAGGTCCCAATCCGTTGGTTTTCAAGAAAATGTTGAAGTGTTCGTGTGATTTTGATGAAGAATATGGTGTAGAAGTGATAAATGATGAAGATTGTACAAGATTTGAGGAGAAATACTTACGAAATGGCCTTGAATCACGGTTAAAGTGACTTGAGTGCAGGTGGTCGAATGGCAGATTGAAAATGTGAGAATGAAGGGTTAAACGCCCTATTTATAGGTGATAGTGACAGGGCTAGTCAAATGACCTCGATCGAATGGGGTTAAGTCGGTGCAAGTGTGTCAGGTATCGGATGGCGTTCCGGTCGAATGGTCATCCGAGCAGATGGTCATCCGATCGGATGTCTATTCGAAAACCCGATTCGCGTTTGTTAGTTTTCCGACTTTGGTTCGTTTTACGAGCAAGGTTAAGTGTCGTGTTGCGTATTATTGTGAGTAGCCATTACATAGAGTATTATTTGTACAAGGAGTTTCCGTGTTTCAGGTTTGCGTTTAAGCTAGTTTCTCGCTCAGTAAGTATCAAAGCATCACAAAGAATCAAGAATCATATCGTTCACATATAAAGCGTCACAAGAGTCAAGCATTGTAAGAGTCAAGATTCACATTATTCATATATAAAGCATCACAAGAGTCAAGATTCACATCGTTCATATATATATAAAGCATCACAAGAGTCAAGATTCACTTAGAGTAAAAGTTTCACATAATTTAACAAAATCATGGTTCAAATAGTATCATTTCTCATTATGATCGATCATCTCTAGTGTAAAAGCATCACACGATAGGAAGTATAACGAGACTTGTTGAGATAATAAAAGTATCGAAACGTTGGGCGTTACATGAATGTCTCCTGATTTCAACCATAATTTCAACCTCAGTACAGTTTCTAAGTAAATTATAACCATAATTTAACAACATTTGAACTGCCACTGAATTACAAAATATTTGACTTTAGAGTTTAGAGGGTAAGGATAATGAATAACAAGAACTTACCATCATTCTACCATAAGCAGATCCGATACGGTCAGTGTTCTCAATTGCTTAAACAAATTTTCACCAACGGTTAATCATCTGAAACACTTCCGAACACTATCTATGGTAGCCCATTTTGTTACATCTAACTAGCACAAACAAACTATTATAAACAAAAAGATAAAAATATGAAACAACTAACCTCATGCTTAATGACTTCACCGATATCGAGAGCGGCCTGAACCACTCTGGCACCACATTGATCACCACCGGTCATCATATCAGCAGGCAACTAATCAAATTGCGGCACATACACCCCTCTAATCTGCTCCTCCCTGCACAAATCCTGCTTGGGTAAAATTGCATTCTTCAATGGCTCAAACCAACCTAAAACAATGACTTCACATCAGGCAAGTTAGGGGCAAGTTTCTGCTAACACATATCCATTAAAAGCTCCTGATACACTTTCGTTGCAACCTCCTATGCCCCCCATTCCATTAACTAATTTCGGCTGTTTTCGATGATCAATCGTCTTGATCTCCTTATCCAATTGGCTTTACCGGCATACCGGTGGTCGACGAAGACGCCACCTCAGCCGCTGGAACCAACCGATCACTAAAATTCAACACAAAAAACAACCTAATTTCAATTTCACAAATTTCAAACCCTAATTTAATGAGTTTTAAGATACATTGGATCTCTTTCCTATAGAAATTGGAGACAAATTAATCTCTTGTCGCCAATTCTTAAGTAAACGCGTTGTAGATTCAGATCATCTCAATTCAACAAACCTTAACAGTGAAACATAAACCTTTTTAGAAGACTAAAAGATAAATGAAGAAAATCATTTAGCCAAAAGGGACTGAAACCTTACGTGAAACCCTAGCCCCTTGAATATGTGGCCGCTGGTACTTCGTTTCCTTAGTATGAATTTGATGAAGCTATATTGTAACACCTCGAAAATTCACGACCAATAATGTGTTGACACGTGTCATCAAGTGTGAACGTGTGAAAGAAATATTATAGAAGGACTA
Organism: Helianthus tuberosus; assembly: GCA_030545235.1. Lineage (NCBI taxonomy): Eukaryota > Viridiplantae > Streptophyta > Magnoliopsida > Asterales > Asteraceae > Helianthus > Helianthus tuberosus. The sequence continues at coordinate 150,315,751 of CM060399.1, forward strand.
AAGTTGACAAACATGGAAAGTATGTGAAAATACGTATTCTAAGTGTCAACTGTGAATAAATATAATGTACATTAACCCTACACGATGCTCATACCTTCAAACGAATAAATCATGGATCATACGAAACTAAAAGTGAGAGATTACAAACTACAGGGGTTAAATGTGTCAACATGTTTAAAGATATACCTCTGAGTGACCTTTTGACAAACCCGAAGCTTTGTAAATGTTAATTTTGCTCACTAGAATGCACGATTTAAATTTCGTAAAGTTTTGTTAACGTATGAGAAAGTTATGATCGAATTCGTGTGCGAGGGGTTAAAGCGTCAACGTCGAAAGTTAGGCCTTTTCGGGTAACAATAAAGTTACCCGGGGACTTCACGAAGTGGGTATATATCTTGAGGCCCTTATAGATCAATATTGAGGGTCCATATCGCAATAAACAAGTGTCTATTCGGAATTAGAAGAGCCAAGGACCAAAATGCAATTTTTAGAAAGTTGTTTGGCTGAACTACATGGGCTCGCGTAGCGCGAGCCTGAAGGGACTTGCCGTCGCGCTATGCGACGGCCATACCTGGGCAGAATCCATATTTCTTGAATAAGGGCTTGCTAGGTGCACTTGTAATCGATTTTAAACGGTTTTTCACACTCCCTTGGCCCCTAAATCAACCCCTAGAACACTAGGACACATGTTGGAAGGTTGTGGTGATTGCTAGACCTGGTTGTCACTCAATTGTGGTGAGTAAATTCACTATAAAAGGGCACCTTGTTGCAACATCATTCTTCACACCTTCAAGTGCATAACTGATCAATTCTGGAGCTCCCAAGCAGGTCCAACTGATCATAAGTCTTGCATAGGACTCTTGTAAGTGTTCTAATCCTTCTTTGTTTGAGTTTAGCTTGTTTAATTAGCTAAAAGTCAAACCGTCGTAATTACGGTTTGACTTCGATATTAGTCAATAATGGCTCAGTCATATCTCGAATTAAAAGTAGTTATGAGTTGGTATTTATGTGGGTAATAAAAGCCCAAAAGGGTTTCCCCTGATCACCACTCTAACTAGTTCAAATGTCGGGTCAAACATATACTTAAAAAGTCAACAGGATGCTTAAAATGTCAATTATGCAAAATTAGCTATCTAGAACATATATAACCTGTTTGATCATTGTTATAACTTAGTAATTAGTGTAAGAACATGTCTAAACATGTTCAACCCGACAATTTCCTGTTTAGACCCGGATCGGAAACGAAAGCCACATAGTTTGACTTTCACTTTGACTTTCAGTTCTGACCCGTTTAGGCACATTTTAGAAATGCCTCAGAGCTTTAATTGGATTAGGTTACATGTTAGAACAACCCTCTGTGATTACACACCTTGGTTCACTAGTTATCCAATTAATATGCATATTTCCGTTAATTGCTCATATGTTGACCGTTATGCCCTTATTACCTTAAAACGTGATTTATGAAAATATAAAAGTGTAGAAACCTTAGTTACTGATATATAAACTTGTATGCAAAGTTTGACATCAGTTTGACTTATAGATTAAGAGTTATGCTCAATATCGCAAAATGTAAGCTTTATGTTAATAAAACGGCGTAATTAGCGTATAGCCTAGTTAAGCCTACCTTTTGATATCAAACTTAATACCCACTGATGTAATATATTATTTTGGGATTTTTAAAGATTTTTAATTAATTTTAGGCTGAGCATAACTAGTAGTCGTAGGCTTAATCCAGTAATTGTCGGTTTTGCCCTTACGGGCCATAAAATGAGTTTTACATATCTAAACGACTCCAAACCTTTTGCTACTGATCACATATGTTAAATAAATTATTTTAAGCCTTCTAGAAATATAAAAATATCAGATTTAAGTATCGAACCCGGAAATGACCTTTAATCGCCTAATTTAGCGTTTTTAACGCATAGTGTGTTTTAAAATCATATTGAACATACCCGGGTTGATACCTACTGATATATAAGGAAAATTATGATATTTTAACAGTAAGAAAAGGTTGATTAACTCAGACTTCGTTTTTGAGCTTTTCGGCTTATGTGAAATTACCAAAATACCCCTACGGGGCATAGTTTGGTTAAAAATGATAAATTTCACATATATGCTTTAGCCTACTGTTATAACTCATCAAATTGAGTATGTTTATTGTTTACATCAGACCTGTAACTCAGTTAAACATCTAAACGCTTTTACAAACTTTAAAATGACCAAACTACCCCTACGGGGCATAGTTTGTGTTTAAATTAGTTCGGGGCATAATGAAAGACATCCTACTGATGTCCCAACATATTTGAAGCATATTAACATAGGAAACCTGTATATGGCTCTTACGGATACCCGTTATGCTTATTACGCGTACGGTTCGGTTTATGTAACAAGTTTACATAAATTAGCCGAAACGGGTCAAACCTTATCGGTTTTATCTCAAAATCCAGAATGTGTTTAGTTTACCCATATTATACAAGTCTCCAGACTTGTCGGGTCTAAATCACATCCTATTCTGGTCTTCGCTTAATCATGCGTTTTGAACCGTAAACCTTTGCTTAAAACTAACCGGTCTAAGTTACGACTTAAATAAGACCCGTTAGGAATTTAATAGGTTAATAAAACCTTCGTTCTAGATTAAGAGCCCCAGTAGAAGTACTTGTGCTTGCTGATTAAGATATACGGCTGAGTGTAAGTTGCATTGCTAGCTCAGGTAAATACTTTTAACTTATTTTCCCTTATACGGGCTTGGGATACGGTATTATAAAAATACCGCTTGGTCGGGTGTAGAAACCTTTTAATCGGAGATGATTAAATTGCATAATCCCGTTTTAATCTGTATTGATTGATAACAAATAACATTGGGGGTTAATGACCGTGTCCTGGATATCCTTGGCTCATTTTAAAAAGTGAATGGCCACGACGTAAGCACAAGGTGTAGGCAAAACACCTCCTGTTGCATATGTATAACGTATACTCACTCGTAAGGGTAACTTCTTGTGAGATTATATTTGTGGTGTGTCGATTAATCTTGTCCGGCTTGTATTGTAAAATCACCGGCCCTAAATGTTGGACAACCATGTAAATCGAATACAAGATTTTTATTAATAAAATTGTCCCAAGTATAAAAGATTAATTTTGCCTCTGTGCATTTTAATCAATGTGTCAAGATATTTTGTGCCGTTTGCACTCGAATCACTTTTCAAACTCTTTTTTTCCAAAATGAGTCAGTTAATTGTATTTACCAGTGTAAACTGACGTATTTTCCAAAAAGGTTAAGTGACAGGTACTATGCGTAATTGGCTGGGAGCTCAGGGCGTCACTAGGGAATCTTACAAGTTCTAGATGCCTAAAGTCTGTTGAACAGTTTTCTTTAATTGATCCGCCTGTGGATCCTTTACCTTCCGTTGTAATACTTTGACATTACTTATATTCGGAATGTAATATATTTATCTTTTGCTTCCGCTGTGCATTATTATATTGTGTTGTTTGACCATGATGTTGCCAACCACGTCACGATACTCCCCCACCGGGCCCACCGGTGACACGTGGAAAATCGGGGTGTGACAGGTTGGTATCAGAGCCAACATTGAGTGAATTAAACACTAGCTTTTTGTGTTTAATCTCAATGACACAATTCCACATTCCTAAATCTTCTGAGTCTAGACTTAACATAGGAATATTCTCAATCCTAATCTGGGAATCTTTTCTTCCAAAATTTTTTATATATATTGGATACGTCGCCAAGCGAAGAAGCCGTAATAGGAGTTCTCCACACCCGGAGCCTTGAGATGCTGAGCTTCGTACCGCGGCCAGGATGAAACGTGCAACCAAGGAGAAAGCATACAGACATAAAATGAAGAAGAAACTCCTTTTGCTACAGATCGTTTCTTTGATAGTCCTTATAAGGACATATTTATCTTTCAGTCCCTTCAAGGACACATTATCCCTTCAAAGACCCGCTTAGGGCAACTTTGTACTTTTATTTTCATATAATGGATTGATTAAATTAAGTTTTCATTCTAAACATGAAATATGAAATGAATGGAAAATAACATCCCTTAGAAGGGAAGTGCCTACGGGCTATGATTAACGTCCTCTGAGACTAAAGACGGTGGTAGCCTACAGCTCCCTGTCAAGAAAATGTAATGAACTTTGATTCACACCTAAATGCCTCGATCCCAGACGATCATGGCTTATAAATTAAACTTGTCCACGTGACTAAGCCTTTTGTGCTATTTCTAGATGCCTCGATCCCAGACGATCATGGCTTATAAATTAAACTTGTCCACGTGACTAAGCCTTTTGTGCTATTACTAAATGCCTCGATCCCAGACGATCATGGCTTATAAATTAAACTTGTCCACGTGACTAAGCCTTTTGTGCTATTTCTAGATGCCTCGATCCCAGACGATCATGGCTTATAAATTAAACTTGTCCACGTGACTAGGCCTTTTGTGCCATTACAAATTCATAAATTGCCCTGATTCTCTGAAATCTTGGCTTATAAATTAAACTTGTCTACGCGACTAAGCCATTTGTGCTATTATTAAAAATTATAAATTAGGATTTATGATAAAAATCCTGAATAAAATAAATATCCTTACTTTCCTGCCAGTATGCATTTTTAAAGATAATCTTAAAGGTGAAACCTAGCCTACACGGCCAAGATGGTGAAACCTACTCAAGAGATTCAAATCCTTGTTAACACCTAAGAACGTGTTAGCACTCTTGACAAATGTGACTCGAGAAAATCACAACAGTCATCCTTATATTAGATTCTTCCAATTTTCTTATCTAGCCTAGTGATTTAGAAATCATGGCTCGTGTCATCCTATAAGATGATCACATTATAAACATCCAGTAGTGATGAAGTGCCTACGGGCTAAACTTGTTGTCCGATAAGACGACGACAGTGGTGGTCTTTGACCTCCTGTCTAAAAATGTTGGACCAGGTCCAAGCATAATAGTCGGTAGGATCCATACGACCTCGACTAATAGCATCTAAGAAGATGATCATATTATAACCATCCCTCAGAAGGGAAATGCCCACGGGCTATATCTATTGTCCTAAAAGACAAAAGACAGTTGAAGTCTACAACTCCCTGTCAAAAGAAGGTAATGAACTTGATTCAGACCTTAATGCCTCGATTCTCTGAAATCATGGCTTATAAAAATTTAGAACTGTCCTTGTGACTAGGCCTTATGCGCCACTTTAATATCCTTAATGTTTTATAACTAGGATAAATTATAATGGAAAATACTAATTAAACATAACTAACAAGTTAACCAATATGGCTTATATTACCATGGTTGATAAATCGTCCAAGATGATGATTCCATAATAATCTCTGAATAAATCATTGTTAATATTTATGTAGCAATCAAGCTACATGGCTGGACTAGATGAAGTTGACAGTCACTTGAAGGAGAGCAATGATACTACCAGAATTAATGTAACTGGAGCAGAACTACAGGCAATAATAGATTATGCTATTACTCGAGCTCTTGATCGACAGTATAATGAATCAAATGATACCCACTCTGAGACTCTATCTGTGGCTCATAGTAAGCCCCCTCTTAAAACACATGAGTCAAGGGAGGACGATGTTCGTGACTTGTCAAACCAAAGGAGTATTCCGCCTAGACAGGTTGTGTTTCATCAAGAGGCACCAGTTAAGACCTGTTCATATAAATATTTTGTCTCCTGCAAGCCCAGAGACTTTACAGGAGAAAAAGGAGCCATCGATTGCATGACATGGCTCGATGAGATGGACGCTGTTGTTGACGTCAGCGGTTGTGCGGAGCAAGATGTTGTGAAATTTGTTTCACAATCATTCAAAGGAGAAGCGTTGGCATGGTGGAGATCATTGCTCCAAGCCACGGGAAAGGTTCTACTCTACAACTTATCTTGGGAGCAATTTGTTGCATTAGTCAAGAAAAACTATTGCCCCCAACATGAAGTAGAAAAGATAGAATTCGACTTCTTGACTCTGGTCATGGAGAATTTGGATTGTCAGGCATATGTGACAAGTTTCAACACTATGTCCCGCCTAGTTCCTTATTTAGTCACCCCTGAACCTAAACGCATAGCGCGTTTCATTGGAGGCCTAGCACCAGAGATAAAAGGAAATGTTAAATCATCTAGGCCAACCACATATAGGTCCGTGGTGGACTTGTCCTTATCTCTCACCTTAGATGCAATTAGAATTAAGTCTATTAAGGCTTCTGACGAGGGAAGAAGAGAAAGAGAGGAGGAAAACTCTCAACGATATAACAAGAAGAAGAAGGGAAACTCTGAGCGCGGGAAGAATTCCGAGTTTAGGAAGAACTCGAGTCAGTCTGATAACAGACCCAAATGCAATAACTGCAAAAAGCAGCATTTTGGAAAATGTACAATAGACCCACGCGCTAAATTGTGTGGAATTTGCAAGACCAAGGGTCACAAAACCTTAGATTGCAAGGGGTTAAAGAACGCCACATGCTACAATTGTAACGAGGGAGGGCACATCAAAACCAACTGCCCAAAGCTTATAAAGAAGCCTGGAGAGGCCAGGAAAACAAACGCATGAGTCTTCCGGATGAACGCCAGGAAGGATACCTATATAGCAGGTACTTTTCCTTATCAAGCAGTTATGCAGAAATTTATTTGATGCTGACACATGTGATTCAATAATGAACGATCACTGTGGAGAATTGTTGTCTCCGTCTTAGTAGGACTTCGGTCATTTTATACGAAGTAGAAATTGGCCGATGATACTTTAGAAAATGCTCCAACAAACCTTAGATGGATATTTTATATCTAATAGGAATCACTCTTTCCTGATATTCCTATGGCAAGCTTTCAAGCTACCTAAATTCTTTAATATAATAAAGACAGATGTGACGTTTTGATCCTCTGTCAGAAAAGTGATGGACTAGGTCCAAATCTTTAATGCCATTGATGGTCTTTTGCGACCTAGGCTAAGTAATATTAATATATTTTAAATAACGTTCATTAAGGATGTTAGTGCTATAATAGCCAGTATAGGTTATTGACACCATGGTCAGTATATATTAAGGCCATCAGAACGAAAAATAGCAGTTGTTGGATTTCAACTAAGAAATTGTTTTATTGGTATTAGGAACCAATATCGAGTATGGCAAACTCGGATAAGACAACAGTCAATCGCGCCATTGATGACGCGACGCATGCTAATGATGCTGAAATTGTAAACCTTAGAATTTCCAAAGATGTTCTTCAAACTATGATAGACGCAGCCGTTGGAAAAGCTGTGAAGAGAGCTGTGAAAAAGTTAAAGGAGCCCCATGCTGCTCGGTCCAAATTTTATCTAGGGCCACATTTCCTCACTCGTAAGAAGGATCTCGTTCATGCCTCTGATGCAAAGGATGAACTAAAAAGGAAAAGGGAGGTAGATAACTCCCAGAGTTCTAAGAAAAAGAACAAACAAAAGTCCGACCAGAAACCAGTATGTGAGACCTGCAAGAAGCGCCATTATGGGAAATGCAGGTTCGAACCAAAATCCAAATCGCAGCCCAGGGCTTGTGGGATCTGCAAGTCTAAGGGACATAAAACATTGGACTGTAAGGACATGAAGAATGCAGTCTGTTTCGGCTGTAAGGAGAAAGGCCACATCAAGACTACGTGCCCTAAATATGCCAAAGGAAATGCGGCGGAGGAAGTAAAGCCAAAAATTGAAAGCGCCTAAAATGCCTAAGCTAGCCCATAAATAATGACATCAGGTACATTCCTTGGCATTTTATCAGTAATTTAAATGCTAAGAGTTTTATTTTGGTTCGGATACCAGTAAATCCTTCATAAACTATAAGTATAACAAGTTTTTAAAACTCTTCATAAGGACTATATATATATTAAGTGTAAGGTAAAACTTACAAGTAGAAAATTTACCAGAACTATTTTCTGTTTCTGTAAAAAAAAAATAGATAAGTCGCAAAAATGGTGGAACCGGCCGTCCCCGGAATCGAACCTGGGTCTAGGCCGCACCCTTTCGCGCGCCTAGCCAACCGAGCTAGGTGCCTAGTTTGTGAAATATCCATTTTGATTAAATATAAGCACTTGTACAATAAACTTCCTTATCATTTATCAATGATAATTTCTGCTAAGTGTCCTGTTCTTAATACAGGCAATAATAAATCTTCATGAACCATAAACTTAGCAACACCTTTATTATTATCCACAAGGTATAACTACCAAGGAAACCATAGTAACCGATTCTTCTAGATCGGCAAGGAATCCTTCCGAAAATCAGAGTACTCTTTCTTTGCATAGAGTACGACAACATATGTTATTTTAATTATTTTCTCATTGTTTTTCTATCGCCTGCGAATGCCAAACTATGTTGGATAAAAGTGTCATATGAGTATTGGCGTATCCTAGTGTGTCCCATAGATTATTTCCATGTCTGATCAGCATGGAGGTTTAAAACATGGAACCCCTAAGATATCCCAATGATCATATCGTACTAAAGTCGACTAGTAGTATTCAAAGAAGATATCCATAATAGAGTCATCCAAATAAATATTCCCTGGTAACGGAATATGAGGACTCGTAACATAAATGTGTCACTTATTTGACACAAGCAATGGTGGATGAACTAGAGCCTGAGATAAGGAAATCTCTGTAACCTCCTGGTACCTTGATTATCTTTTCCTAAGATTACCCTGTTTACCCTTGAAAGGCAGGTAGGGTTAAGTTTCATATCCCATTTAAGGCTGGATTATTATGAAATCCCCAAGACCACTAGTACCATTATTGGCAGAATCGAAAACCCTGGTTAAGTAAGTTTTAAGATATAGATTCATAAAGCCAAACTCAATACCCTGAGAATTCGGTATAGTAAATTATGAAAGACGGTTCATTTTTCTAAGGCATTGTTTACCGCAACCCTAATTAGGCAACGATTAAGAATCGCCATCAACTACCCAGGATCGTCGATTTGTTCGACTAACTGTAAAGATTAGCTATTCCGTAAGATTAATTTTGAGCAATGGTTGGAATAACCATCTCACCTTAAGATAAGCTTTTTCCATAATACTTGATATATAAATATCAAGGCTACTCCCTTGAAGACCTTGTATAGATGGAATGTTAAACATCCATTGATAGGACAATAGTTTGGTAAGTCCAAACATTAAGATCTGAAAGTTGCATTATAGACAATCAATAAGATCACGCAAATTCATAATCATCAGTAAGATGCCAGTATACGGCAGAAAATTTAAGGATTATGAAAATAGCAAACCTCCTAGATTCTTGTTAAGAAATAAGGTTCAACAATAGGTATCACCCTGGAAAGGAGTGATGCGATTTGGTAAGAAAGGCAAGCTAAGCCCGAGATACATAGGACCTTTCGAGGTTATCGAACGTGTAGGTTCAGTTGCCTATAAGTTAAACTTACCGGATAAGTTCAGTGGAATTCACAATGTGTTCCACATCTGCAATCTGAAGAAGTGCTTCGCTGATGAATCACTGGTTATACCGCATACAGATGTGCATATAGATGAGAGCTTGAAATTTGTGGGAAAAACCATTGTCGATTGAAGATCGACAGGTAAAGAAGCTTCGAAGGAAGCATGTACCTCTTGTAAAGGTCAAATGGGATGCCCTTAGAGGCCCCGAATTCACGTGGGAAGTTGAATCCACAATGAAAGAAAAGTACCCTTACTTATTTCAGTAAATCTCGGGTCGAGGTTTATTTTAAGGGGGTGAGGATGTAACACCTCGAAAATTCACGACCTATAATGTGTTGACACGTGTCATAAAGTGTGAACGTGTGAAAGAAATATTATAGAAGGACTAAAGTTGACAAACATGGAAAGTATGTGAAAATACGTATTCTAAGTGTCAACTATGAATAAATATAATGTACATTAACCCTACACGATGCTCATACCTTCAAACGAATAAATCATGGATCATACGAAACTAAAAGTGAGAGATTACAAACTACAGGGGTTAAATGTGTCAACATGTTTAAAGATATACCTCTGAGTGACCTTTTGACAAACTCGAAGCTTTGTAAATGTTAATTTTGCTCACTAGAATGCACGATTTAAATTTCGTAAAGTTTCGTTAACGTATGAGAAAGTTATGATCGAATTCGTGTGCGAGGGGTTAAAGCGTCAACGTCGAAAGTTAGGCCTTTTCGGGTAACAATAAAGTTACCCGGGGACTTCACGAAGTGGGTATATATCTTGAGGCCCTTATAGATCAATATTGAGGGTCCATATCGCAATAAACAAGTGTCTATTCGGAATTAGAAGAGCCAAGGACCAAAATGCAATTTTTAGAAAGTTGTTTGGCTGAACTACATGGGCTCGCGTAGCGCGAGCCTGAAGGGACTTGCCGTCGCGCTATGCGACGGCCATACCTGGGCAGAATCCATATTTCTTGAATAAGGGCTTGCTAGGTGCACTTGTAATCGATTTTAAACGGTTTTTCACACTCCCTTGGCCCCTAAATCAACCCCTAGAACACTAGGACACATGTTGGAAGGTTGTGGTGATTGCTAGACCTGGTTGTCACTCAATTGTGGTGAGTAAATTCACTATAAAAGGGCACCTTGTTGCAACATCATTCTTCACACCTTCAAGTGCATAACTGATCAATTCTGGAGCTCCCAAGCAGGTCCAACTGATCATAAGTCTTGCATAGGACTCTTGTAAGTGTTCTAATCCTTCTTTGTTTGAGTTTAGCTTGTTTAATTAGCTAAAAGTCAAACCGTCGTAATTACGGTTTGACTTCGATATTAGTCAATAATGGCTCAGTCATATCTCGAATTAAAAGTAGTTATGAGTTGGTATTTATGTGGGTAATAAAAGCCCAAAAGGGTTTCCCCTGATCACCACTCTAACTAGTTCAAATGTCGGGTCAAACATATACTTAAAAAGTCAACAGGATGCTTAAAATGTCAATTATGCAAAATTAGCTATCTAGAACATATATAACCTGTTTGATCATTGTTATAACTTAGTAATTAGTGTAAGAACATGTCTAAACATGTTCAACCCGACAATTTCCTGTTTAGACCCGGATCGGAAACGAAAGCCACATAGTTTGACTTTCACTTTGACTTTCAGTTCTGACCCGTTTAGGCACATTTTAGAAATGCCTCAGAGCTTTAATTGGATTAGGTTACATGTTAGAACAACCCTCTGTGATTACACACCTTGGTTCACTAGTTATCCAATTAATATGCATATTTCCGTTAATTGCTCATATGTTGACCGTTATGCCCTTATTACCTTAAAACGTGATTTATGAAAATATAAAAGTGTAGAAACCTTAGTTACTGATATATAAACTTGTATGCAAAGTTTGACATCAGTTTGACTTATAGATTAAGAGTTATGCTCAATATCGCAAAATGTAAGCTTTATGTTAATAAAACGGCGTAATTAGCGTATAGCCTAGTTAAGCCTACCTTTTGATATCAAACTTAATACCCACTAATGTAATATATTATTTTGGGATTTTTAAAGATTTTTAGTTAATTTTAGGCTGAGCATAACTAGTAGTCGTAGGCTTAATCCAGTAATTGTCGGTTTTGCCCTTACGGGCCATAAAATGAGTTTTACATATCTAAACGACTCCAAACCTTTTGCTACTGATCACATATGTTAATAAATTATTTTAAGCATTCTAGAAATATAAAAATATCAGATTTAAGTATCGAACCCGGAAATGACCTTTAATCGCCTAATTTAGCGTTTTTAACGCATAGTGTGTTTTAAAATCATATTGAACATACCCGGGTTGAAACCTACTGATATATAAGGCAAATTATGATATTTTAACAGTAAGAAAAGGTTGATTAACTCAGACTTCGTTTTTGAGCTTTTCGGCTTATGTGAAATTACCAAAATACCCCTACGGGGCATAGTTTGGTTAAAAATGATAAATTTCACATATATGCTTTAGCCTACTGTTATAATTCATCAAATTGAGTATGTTTATTGTTTACATCAGACCTGTAACTCAGTTAAACATCTAAACGCTTTTACAAACTTTAAAATGACCAAACTACCCCTACGGGGCATAGTTTGTGTTTAAATTAGTTCGGGGCATAATGAAAGACATCCTACTGATGTCCCAACATATTTGAAGCATATTAACTTAGGAAACCTGTATATGGCTCTTACGGATACCCGTTATGCTTATTACGCGTACGGTTCGGTTTATGTAACAAGTTTACATAAATTAGCCGAAACGGGTCAAACCTTATCGGTTTTATCTCAAAATCCAGAATGTGTTTAGTTTACCCATATTATACAAGTCTCCAGACTTGTCGGGTCTAAATCACATCCTATTCCGGTCTTCGCTTAATCATGCGTTTTGAACCGTAAACCTTTCCTTAAAACTAACCGGTCTAAGTTACGACTTAAATAAGACCCGTTAGGAATTTAATAGGTTAATAAAACCTTCGTTCCAGATTAAGAGCCCCAGTAGAAGTACTTGTGCTTGCTGATTAAGATATACGGCTGAGTGTAAGTTGCATTGCTAGCTCAGGTAAATACTTCTAACTTATTTTCCCTTATACGGGCTTGGGATACGGTATTATAAAAATACCGCTTGGTCGGGTGTAGAAACCTTTTAATCGGAGATGATTAAATTGCATAATCCCGTTTTAATCTGTATTGATTGATAACAAATAACATTGGGGGTTAATGACCGTGTCCTGGATATCCTTGGCTCATTTTAAAAAGTGAATGGCCACGACGTAAGCACAAGGTGTAGGCAAAACACCTCCTGTTGCATATGTATAACGTATACTCACTCGTAAGGGTAACTTCTTGTGAGATTATATTTGTGGTGTGTCGATTAATCTTGTCCGGCTTGTATTGTAAAATCACCGGCCCTAAATGTTGGACAACCATGTAAATCGGATACAAGATTTTTATTAATAAAATTGTCCCAAGTATAAAAGATTAATTTTGCCTCTGTGCATTTTAATCAATGTGTCAAGATATTTTGTGCCGTTTGCACTCGAATCACTTTTCAAACTCTTTTTTTCCAAAATGAGTCAGTTAATTGTATTTACCAGTGTAAACTGACGTATTTTCCAAAAAGGTTAAGTGACAGGTACTATGCGTAATTGGCTGGGAGCTCAGGGCGTCACTAGGGAATCTTACAAGTTCTAGATGCCTAAAGTCTGTTGAACAGTTTTCTTTAATTGATCCGCCTGTGGATCCTTTACCTTCCGTTGTAATACTTTGACATTACTTATATTCGGAATGTAATATATTTATCTTTTGCTTACGCTGTGCATTATTATATTGTGTTGTTTGACCATGATGTTGCCAACCACGTCACGATACTCCCCCACCGGGCCCACCGGTGACACGTGGAAAATCGGGGTGTGACATATATGTAGCAATCAAAAATTGGTTTCAATCTCACATAATTGATATTAAAAATCAATAGGTACCGACCTGATTAAAAGCGTGAAGGAGACAACCATCCAAATTCTCCATTGATGAGGGCAATAACCGGTGAGGCAATTTCTCCACTTGAAAAGACGATGCCATTGAAGGAGGTAAATAGATTTTATGAGTAAATTTCATGTACTTCCCCTTTAGTGTCTTAAATTGTTGAGCAAGTTCCAATTATACCCCTCTCAAATGGCTTGCATTCTCTGGTATTGCTTTAAAATTTGTACATGTGGTAAAATTACAATTTTATCCATCACATTTGCTTCATATAGTTATATAGATATATTATTTGGAATCATTAATTAGAAATAAGAAGCTTTTAGCTTTTTTTTATTTAATTGGATTACTATTTAAATATGTAAAATATTACAGCTATTATTATATTTTATTTATAAATTAAGACATTAAAAAATTAATAAAAAATCATATTTTAAAGTTATAGAAAAAAATATTTTTTAAAAATACCTTTATATAATTTGTTTTAAAGTTATAGTGAATCTTGAACACCTAGATCAGAGCATTTGTTGAAGACTTGCTAACCTCTGTTTGAAGCCTTGGAGCCGTTGTTGAAGAAACAATGTTTGTTCATAGTCAAAGCTCTGTTGAAGCAAAGGTCTGATCATGAAGACCAAACACCTATTGTGGCAAAACAGATGTTTGGAACAAAGCAACAGATGATTGAAAAACATACATATGTTTCTCAATGTGACAATATTAGATCAGAGGTTTGATTCCCACAGATGTTTATAACATCTATGGAATCTTTTCTGTCAGGAATATTAGATGTCACTATCAGGGTGATGTTAGCCAATCACAAACAGACCTTTGTACTTAGTATAAATAGATCTCACCTGTTAGAGGTCTATTTATCACTTCACACACATTCTCTTTTATACGAACGGATTTGTGAGTGATTAGGCTAATGGGGAGATTGTAGAATCGTTAAGCTGTAAAACTTGTAATCATTTGATTTGATGAAAAACAGTTACTGATGATATCTTCCTACTTGTGAGTTTATATTTGAATTGCAATCATAATTGCTTGTTTTAACTTGAACTAGTTCATAAGTATCAAACTCAGATCCTAACATGTTTATTTATGTTCATTAACGTTTGTATGTGTTCGTTTATGAACACTTGTTTGTGTTCGTGTGTGTTCATGAATGCATGTTTGTGTTCGTGTGCGTTCATGAATGTTCGTTTGTGTTCGGTACCTAAATTAACAAATGAACACAAACAAGTTCATTTCCTTAATGAATGAACACGAACATAAATTCTCGCTCGGTAAGCGTTCATGAAATGTTCGCGAACACATGTATATCCTTAACAAACGAACACAAATAAGGCTTTGTTCATGTTCGCTCAGTTCGTTTACAGCCCTAGTTCTAAAAGTTATGTAAATATATAAAATGCAAATTTGAATAATATGTTTGTTCCTTGTGGAATTATGGGTGAAATAATCATCATGATATTCACTCCAAGACATGATAAAAAGCTATAAAACCTTATTCTTGTAACTTCAAGTATTATAAATGGTGTTAGCATGGCCACAATAGTAATGCCCAATATTTAGTTATTTATTTTTAGTGGCAATCACGTATTGAAAGACATACGGGAACCAAATTAAAGTATAAGCACGATTTAATTACATGGTCATTTCAATACGGTTAAATACTATATAATTTACTTTGAATAATCCATGTAACACACGGGTACTTAAACTAGTCTTTTAATAAAGAAAAAAATTCTATAATCTTCAAACGAGGGAATATTGTTTAGTAATTAATTTTCATGTTTTTAATAAGCGTTCATGAAATGTTCGCGAACACATGTATATCCTTAACAAACGAACACAAATAAGGCATTGTTCATGTTCGGTCAGTTCGTTTACAACCCTAGTTCTAAAAGTTATGTAAATATATAAAATGCAAATTTGAATAATATGTTTGTTCCTTGTGGAATTATGGGTGAAATAAACATCATGCTATTCACTCCAAAACATGATAAAAAGCTATAAAACCTTATTCTTGTAACTTCAACTATTATAAATTGTGTTAGCATGGCCACAATAGCAATGCCCTTATTTATTTTTAGTGGCAATCACGTGTTGAAAGACATACAGGAACCAAATTAAAGTATAAGCACGATTTAATTAGGTGGTCATTTCAATACGGTTAAATATTGTATAATTTACTTTGAGTAACCCATGTAACACATACGTACTTAAACTAGTCTTTTAATAAAGAAAAAATTCTATAATCTTCAAACGAGAGAATATTGTTTAGTCATTAATGTTCATGTTTTAATTGTTAATGTGAAATAAGAAAGTCACTAATTATGAAATCTAGCGATAAGAAAATAAAATAAAAGGGTATTTTGGTAATTTCTTTACGTTCCAATGAAATGTTTTGGATTCCTTCAATATATGGAAGGATTGTTGAATTCCATCAATCAAAGTAATTTGAGTGTGAAAACTTTCTAATTCCATTTTCTTCTCTCAAACCAAACATAACTTTTAATGGTAAGTTTCTAATTCTTAAATTCTATTATATTCCATCTTATCTCAAACCAAACATAATTTTTAATTCCATTATATTGCATGAACTAAATGGGACCTAAGAAATATAATGCCAGAAGGGGTGAGCGTGGTATTGGTATCGTACTGAATCGGTACCGAAAATACGGGTATCCAAATTTGTCAAAAATGGGTATTAGTATCGAAATATTCGGTACGGTACGATACCGGTATCTGTATTTGAAGGTAAAATTCGGTATTTTACCGTTACCGTATCGATACCGAGAGTACCAATACCGAAAATACCAAAAAGTGGGTACCGGTACCGAAAAAATTCGGTACGGGAAATTCGATACCGGTGCCCAATACCAAATGCTCATCCCTATGGATGCATGCATATAACAACCATGAATACAATAATATAAGAAAAAAACTAAGTTACGATCCGCATCTCATTTTATATATCTTATGGGATTATAATCAGTAGTCGGCATTTAAATATTTAAATTAAAATTTTATAATATTATATAAAGTCTTTGTTTACCACGATGATAAGTTACTTAGAATGATTAAAGGACAAATAGTTTTTAAAAAACATCATTTTTGTAAATGTATTTAAAAAAAAATCATTTTAGTAAAAAAATTTTCCACGTTTAAGAAAAAAAAGAGTTAATTTAGCAATGTTTAGTATCATGATTTTACCTTTGAATTTTGTGTTTACTTGTACGTCCATATTTAATTTCATAAGAAAAATGCTTTTTTTTTAACCCTTTCTTTGTCCATCTAGTTTGAATTTCCTTGAACAAAACCTTTACACTGTGTTCCAGAGTTTACTAACGGAAGGAAAGGAAAGGAAACAAAAAGAAAGTAAAAATATTTTGTGTTCCAGAGTTTCATTTAAAGAAGGAAAAGAAAGGAAAATAAAACATGTCGTGTTCCCGAGTTTCATTTAAGGAAGGAAAAGAAAGGAAATGAAAGGAAAACTAGGCTAAATTCTTTAATTTTTCTTTCCTCCCGATTTGGGAGGAAACAGTGGGAAAAACGTCTTTTTTTTTTCTTTTCTCGTCCTTTCCTTTCTCACTTTTACTTTCTTTTCTTATCACTCGTTAAGTTAACTCGGGAACAGAGCGTTACGGCTGCTAAAATCCTTTTGTTTCTTCTTAATTGGCTCAAGTATTTGGAAAATATTTTACCCGACCCGTTTTTCAACTAAAACTCCTGGTCCGCTGAGTTTCTAGCTCTCTTCATTCGGCGCCAGCCCCATCGGCCACCACCGTTCACCGCCATCGCAAGCCACCGACTCTACAAATACGATGTCGTTTCTTCAACCAACTCTAGACTCCGTCAAGTGCGTACACTTCATCTCTCCCTCTCTCGTAAGTTTTCTCAATTTCATATTTTTCAAATATAGCTAGTCATCTATTCTGGTTATATCATGTATAACCTTAGATTGTATTCTTCAATGTTTTTATAAACGGACCGGACATCGAACCGGTCACCTCACTGGTTCACTGGTTGGACCGGTTGGACCGAATTGAAGAACCGGGCAACAATATAATTAATTTAAAAAATATAAAATGAATCATTCAGACATCTGCTCACGAAACAATTAGTCTGAACAATTCAGTGCTCAACCAGTAAAAAGTAAAAAAGTCTGAACCATTAAGAGTTCCATTAAAAGCTAAACAAACAGCCCATAAATCTATGATGGTTGTAGGCTTTTACCACAGAGGCCTTGGAAAAGCAACAAAAAAATAATAAAATAACATATACTTTTAATATTGAAACAGAAAAAACCCATTCAAAAGAATAGTCGTCTTCTTAGTCTCATTTATAGGTACTGCCGCTGTTTCTGTCGATGATCGGCATCACCTCCCGGAGAAAAAAGTTCGGTCATATATACCAGTTTTTGTAATTAAGGGGGGCCAATGCAATTTTTCAAAGGATGCGATCGGAATTTTAACCTAAAAAATACACTAATTATTTTTCTTAATGGGTGCGCCCACCCACCTTCTCTCTAAGGTCCACCCTGGTTATCTATGCATATAAATCCATTACTTCACATGCATTTATTATAAGAAACAAAATTTGAATAATTTTTATAAATTGGGTTTTAATAATAGACAAGAAGTTACATGTCTTCATTTTTATACTTTGAAGCAATGCACGCACATGTTAATATATATATATATATATAGAGAGAGAGAGAGAGGCCGGTTATCATACAATATTCCTAATCCTACATTACGTACGCTATAACCATGGCCGCCGGATCATCTCAAATCACCCCCCGTGTTTACCTATTAAATTAATCAAATAAAGATATATATATGGAACCGCCAAGGTTAAAATCGTCAATTACGAAATAAAAAACCCTGATAATCAGCAAACAAAACCTCAAAATCAAAACGTAAGAATCTTAATCAAAACGGTAATCGAAAAAATAACAATTACTCAAAAATCTATCGATTCCTATTCACCATATCCTGCTGCGAATTGAACTTCTGATGAATTTGGAAATTCAGACCTGAAACAAATCGATAGACCGACAATCGTAGAAGATGATGCAGTGTGAAAATCAAATAAGAATATGCGAAAAACATAACAAAACATGCAAAAAAGACAATTCAGACAAAAAGAAAGGGTCTGTTTTTTGTAAAGTATGCGAATTCATGTAACATATATGCAAAAACACTTAGGGTTTAATATAATATGCGAATTCATATCAATACACATGCGATTTCGATAAGAGTTAACAATCTTTGAAATTTCATATAATGTGCGAATTCATGCTTTAAATACATGCGATTTCGCATGTTTTTCAAGACAGGCGAAAATTGTTATGTTACACATCCGATTATGAATAAAACACTAACAAAAACTTTCAAATTACTGTCATAAAAATGCAAAAAAAAAATCGAATCTTAAAAACTAAAATAGTAGTATTTTATATAAAAAAAACTTAATTTATTACCGATGTGACTGTAAATTGACATGTAATGATCAATTTTACAATAATTACTACTGAAACTTACCACCCTACCTAGATAATAAATTAACTACATTAATATAAAACACCTAGATATAACTACCTTCCATATTAAGTAATACATAGAAGAAGAAAAAACACATACACAAAACAGACAAACAAAAATGGCATCTGATGATTCAGAACAAATCAAAAACATTGCAATCAAAGAGCTATTGTCAACTCGCACGTTGACAGAACTAAGCACTGATGTCAACTCATCTCATCTGGTTCTTGATGTGCAGGGTAAAATTCTTGAACAAATCAAGAAAAATCAAGATTTATGGGAACACCTACTTCAAGAACCACCATCAAGCTTCAAGGATAGAGCTTTGGAGCACATAAAGGAGCAATCTAGAGCTGATGACTTAGCCTTCTCTTTCCTGATAGATGCTCTAAACACTGTGAAGGAGAAGATGGAGTTCAGCTCTTCTGAACCTGATAAAATCTTTTCTTCAAGTAACTAAATTATCTTTTTAATCCTTTTGTGGTTGTGGCAGTGTTAGACAATAACAATTATTTTATATTTTGGGTATGTATTTAGGTATGAATTTAGAACAAACGCATATTATGCTTGCTTATAAAAATATTAAATCGCATGAATGATATTGCCCTATTTGTCACAAAAAAAAAAAACAATATAACTCAAAAAATCGCATGTAATAAAAGAGAAATCGCATGTAAGAATTCCTATAAAATGAATCATATAAAATCGCATGTGTATACACTAAAAATCGCATGTGAAAAAGATATAAACAGAAGAATATAAATCGCATGTGTTACGTATAATTCGCATGTCTATATATAAAAAACTACTCATCCTCATCATCTTCTGAAACCTCCTCCCACTGATCTTCTTCTTTAGATCCATCATCACTACTGTAATCTTCAAACTCGTCTTCCTCTTCTTCATCTTCAACCTCATTCTCTTTGTCTCTGGGGACATTTTCAATCTGGACGCCCTTCATCTTCTTTTTTTGTTGTTTACCTTGTAGTTTGGCTTTAAGAATCTCGCAAGTCCGAATGTCATGACCTTTAACGTTGCATACGCTACATGTCCTTGACCTTTTTCCCTATCCGGCTGATCATTTGTTCCTTCTTAGATTTAATCCTTTTATGCGATCCGCGACCTTTGTTTCTTATACCAGCCGGCACACGCACAATAGGAGGAGCATTAGTTACCGGTTGTTGATAACCAATCAACTTTGAAAATCGGTCAAATTTTGGATCAAGTTGCTTGGTTATACGACTTTGATCCACTCTCTCTTTGAGCTGCATCATTTGATCCCTCACTAAAACAAGTTGATCGAGGTCGGAAATCAAATTGCTAACCAAATACTCCCCTGTGTGGATGATTTCACGAGCAATCCGTTTAGCCTTGTGTTGCACATCCTTGCCACCCACATTTAAATTGTACTTCACATTTAACTCATTCGGCACCACATCCTTCGTCCATCTCTTCATAACATACTTGTTTGGTATTTCGTTAACACCAAACATCTTAAAAAGGAAATAGATGTGTTTACAAAGCAGCCCATACTGCTCAAAACGCAAACAACTACATTGTTCAGTTACATCATTTTCAAGGTTCTTGAACCACACCTAGGAAAAACCAACAAAAAAATATATATATTAAAAATTAAAATCGCATGTGTAAGATATCAATTTCGCACGACTTAAAAAACATGTAAATGAATAACTATTAAAATCGCATGTGTGAAATAACAAATTCGCATGTATTAAAAACATGTTAGAAATAAATATGCTATAAATACCTCCAGTAAGCCATTTCCATGGGCTTTAAAGTCCTTCAACATTATCCTGATCTATGGACCCTCTATTTTGGTGTCCATCGGCAGACATTCAGAAATTGTACCATAAATCTCTACTTGCTGGTCAAAGAATATAGACCTGGTGAATCTCTTAGCAGCATCTTTTTCCAAAGAAGTTTCGCTCCAATCAGCAGGCTCAGTATATCTTGAAATATGATCATTATTTCTATGATTAAACCTTTGGATATCCATTGCACCATCAAAATGATTCATAAACTCTACGAGGGTGAGTTGTGAATTAGCCACCTGGCAGAAAAAATGGTTCTCACTCTCAGATCTTGAAGTTGTTCTCATAAGTCCTGACATTGGCTCGTGCCGGTAAAAAGCCGGAATCCACATGGATCTCATCACAAACATATCATCAATCCATTTGTTTTCTGTGAGACCGAACTCAATCATCACCAACTTCCACTGTCTCTCAAATTCTTCTGGCTCAATTGAATCAGTCCATACAATGTCGCACATCCTCCTTTTAAACTCATCGTTATTGCACAACTCATGTCCAACCTATAACAATAAATGTTTTTTAAATCTATAATATAAAAAAACATAACGCTAACGAAAGACAATATATCATGCTATACCTTATCTGCCACTTTTTTCATTATGTGCCACATGCACAATCTGTGTCTGCTGGTATGGAAAACCTCCTCAATAGCCTGTTTCATAGCAGGGTCTTGATCAGTCACTACAACCTTTGGCTGCCGGCCAAATGACTTTAAGAATGAATTCAGAAGCCACTTATATGATTCAATGCTCTCCGATGCCAACAACCGAGCTCCAAGGGTTACATTTCGACAGTGGTTGTCAATGCCAGTGAACGGAACAAACACCATCTTGCACCTGAACAAACACATGCGAATTACATATTGAAAACATGCGAAATAGACAGATATCACATGCGAAAACAAAAAGTATAATATGCGATATACTCAACATCACTTCTTCCACATGTCTGCACATGCGATATTACAAAACTCATGAAGACATATAACATGCGAAAATTAGTAAAAAAACATTACCTGTTTGTCTTGAAAGTTGCATCGAACGATATCACATCCCCAAATTCCATATAGTTAAGCTTGCATAAACCATCAGCCCAGAACAAACCAGTTAACCGTTTGTCATCATCAACAGAATATTCAAAAGAATAATCAGCTAAATACTTTTTTTGTCGGTCATCCTATTAATCACCATGTCAGCATCATATTCTCCTATATAGCTGTTAATTCGCTTCCTAAAATTTTTGCAATCATCAACCGTGGCACCAACGTTCTCGAAACCACCATAACGTTTCCTCATTATATGGAAAGCTTTGACGGGACCAAGGTTTAAAGTGCCTAGTTCCCAAACCAACTCCTCCTGGACATCTGACGACTGTCTGTAAGCTGGCAACATGTGAATATCATCTTGACATACAAACTTATGATTATGGCTATCAACAAATCTCTTTATTGTCTATAATCCACCATCCACAGTGCAAATCATAAGTTGAGCTTTGCATCCAGTTCTAATAGTCCCCCTGTTCCTTGTTTTGAATTGTTTTTTTGATTTCAAACGATGATCAATACACAGTGGCTTATGTCCTTCTTTATAGCAAACAAAATATTTAGTTTTGATTATACCACCACTGTGTACTTCACCACCTTTACGAGTAGAAAACCCGCTAACTTAGCATATGATTGGTAAAACGCATATGCTTGTTCGATAGAGATAAATTGCATTCCAACAACAGGTGTAGCTGATACTTGAACCTCCGGAGTGTAAACCCTTTCATCTACATAATGAGAAAACAAAAAACGTGCGAATTATGGGACTAGTTACATGCGAAATCTTAATAACAGCATAATTTCATCATAAAAACTATCAAATGCGAATTGTATAAACTATCACATGCGAAAATGATAATTTTGATTAATTTGTTTTACATATGCGATTTATAATATATAGGGAGAAGATATATATACGATAACCATATTTGTACTATACTCTTTACATATATATATATAGGGAGAAGATCATGCGAGAACCACCTCTTATTGCGAGAACCGCGAGGACCAATGTGAACACAACCAAAAATGCCTAAAAATAGCTAAAAATCACACAATTTTTTTTTGATTTTTTTAATATTTTTAGGTTAAAATCGCTACTTTTCGAAGCAAAAAAATTTTTTTAATTTTTTTTTTGCTTCGAAAAGTAGCGATTTTAACCTAAAAAATATTAAAAAAATAAAAAAAAAATAGATTTTTTTTTATTTTTTTAGATTTTTTTTAGGTTTTTTGGGGGTTTAGTTTTTAGCATTTTAGCTTGAGGGAGGGGGGGGTTTAGGTTTTTGGGGGGGTGGGGGAGGGGGGTTTAGGTTTTTTTTTGGGGGGGGGGTTAGGTTTTTTTTAGGTTTTTTGGGGGTTTTAGTTTTTAGCATTTAGCTTGGGGGGGGGGGGTTAGGTTTTTTTAGCTATTTTAGGTTGTGTTCACATTGGTTCTCATGGTTCTCACAATAAATGGAGTTCTCGCATGAGCCCCTCCCTATATATATATATATAAGAGAAAAGAGAGAGAGAGATTCTTATCGTGCGGTGCGCATGCGACTATCACAGCCGCACATAAGTCCCGAAATACTTGAGTGCCGAATTATCCAAAGTCATAGTTCCGAATTCCACACGTTATATATATAACCACAAATGTTATTGCATAATTTCACATAAGTTCTGAATTACTTGAGTTCCGAAATACCCAAGTTCCGGAGTATTCAAGTATTCCGGATTTCGCCATATAGTTCTGAAATCCGCGCGCTATATACATAATCACGCACGTTATTTGCATAATTACACACGTTATTGCATAATTTCACATAAGTTCCGATTTACTTGAGTTCCGACTTACCCAAGTTCCGGGGTATTCAAGTGTTTCGGATTTACGCACGTTATATACATAATCAGGCACGTTATTAGAGTGACACGCGACACAATCTCTTGTTCGCGTACGCATCGCACGATAAGCTCTATTGTATTTTACACACACTCTTTCTCTCTCTCTCTCTCTCTCTATATATATATATATATATATATATATAAGGTAAGGTTATTGTAAAAAAAAGGTTAAAAGTGTGAGAAATGTAAGAAATATTGTGAAGATGACATATGTCCTAAATCTAAATTAATTCAAAAGGATAAACAAGTAATTTTATCATTAATTCAATTAATTAAAAAATTTCCATAACCACCACCTTAATTATAGGAACTGGATTTTTTTTAAAGATCTCTATAAACACCATTTAGCAAGTATATAACACCATTCAGTAAGTATATAACTCCATTCAGCAAGTATATAACACCATTCAACAAGTATATAACACCATTCAGTAAGTATATAACACCATTCAGCAAGTATATAACACCATTCAGTAAGTATATAACACAATTCAGTAAGTATATAACACCATTCAACACATATATAACACCATTCAATAAAGTATATAACACCATACAATAAAGTATATAACATCATTCAGCACATATATAACATCATTCAATAAAGTATATAACACCATTCATCACATATATAACACCATTCAATAATCTGTATCATCGTCTTGTAACACCTCGAAAATTCACGTCCTATAATGTGTAGACACGTGTCATATGTTTAAACGTGTGAAAGAAATATTATAGAAGGACTAAAGTTGACAAACATGGAAAGTATGTGAATATACGTATTCTAAGTGTCAACTGTGAATAAATATAATGTACATTAACCCAACTTGATGCTCATACCTTCCAACGAATAAATCATGAATCATACGAAGCTAAAAGTGAGAGATTTCAAACTACAGGGACTAAATGTGTCAACATGTTCAATTTATACCTCTGAGTGACCTTTTGACAAACCCGAAGCTTTGTAAATATTAATTATGCTCACTAGAATACACGGTTTAAATTTCGTAAAGTTTCGTTAACGTATGAGAAAGTTATGATCAAATTCGTGTGCGAACGGTTAAAGCGTAAACATCGAATGTTAGGACTTTTCGGGTGACAACAAAGATAACCGGGGGCCTAACAAAGTGGGTATATGTTTTAAGACCCTTATAGATAAATATTGAGGGTTCACAATGCAAGAAAAACAAGTGCCCGATCAAGTTTCGAAGAGCCAAGGATCTAAATGCAATAAATCACAAAAATCTGATCAGGAGGGCCTAGCGCGACGCCAGGGGTCCCTAGCGTCACGCTAGGGGTGCCCAGTACCAGATTATGTTGTTGTTGTCTGCCCTTGCCTTTCTGCTTGACCCCATCCGATTTTCCACATCCCTTGGCTCCTAAAACACCTCCTAAACATGTAGGACACATGTAAGAATGTTGTGGGTAGTTGTAGACCTTGTTGTCAAAGGTTTGTGGTGATTGAAACCACTATATAAGGCCATGAAACTTGCAACATTGATCATTCATACTTCAAACTCATCTCTGGTCATTTGAGGAACTTCCAAGCAGCCCCCTTGCCTTCCTATTCATTCATTAGGCACTTGTAAGTACCCTTAACCCTTCTTAATTAAGTCTTGCTTTATATTTAGCTTAAAAGTCAACATATCGTAATTAGCGGTTGACTTCGTGATTAGTTATAATTAGCTCAGTCTTTTGGCGAATTAAAAGCACCGTTAAGTAGGTAATTATATGGGTGTTAAACCCCAAAAAGGGCACACAATGATTCCCATCCTAACTAGGTCGTTTGGCGAGTCAAAGGTGTCTTGAAAAAGTCAACAGAAGCTTTAATCGGGTAATTAGCGATACGAGAAGCGTGTAACCTGTTTTAACCATAATGTAACTTAGTAATCAATGTTAGAACATGACTAAACATGATTGATTCGACAAATTTCAATTTAGGATCGATTCGGAACCGAAAGGCGCAAAGTTTGACTTTTTGCTTGACTTCGGTTCTGACCCGGTTTTGATAGATGTAGACATGCCTTAAGGTTTCTTTAGGGCCGGGTTACATGTTGGTATAAGCCTCTTTACTTGTTTCGTTGATTATCCGATTCGTTCGCGCGTTTCCGTTAAATGCTTAAAATTGACCGTAATGCCCTTTCGGTTATAAAACGAGCTTTTTGGTAATATAAGTGGACAAGACCCTTGTCTACTGAATTATAAACATGCCCTCCAAATTTGACATCAATTTGAGGTCCAGATTAGGAGATATGCGCATTAGCGTAAATAGTAAGCTTTTTATTAATTAATCGGCGCGATTAGCGCATAGCCTATCTAAACCCGATTTTCGGCACCAAACCTTTTACCCACTGATGTTAAATAATATTTTGGGATTTTTGAAGATTTTTAATTATTTTTAAACTGATATTAAGCTAGGCTTATCGCCTTAATTCGGTTAATACCGAAATTACCCTTTTCGGTCATAAAATGATTTCTACAAGGAATTTTGACGCGAATCCAATTGCTACTGATTTTAAATAATAAATATAGTGTTTTGAGCCTGTTTAACTGATCAGAAAACCCATAATCGTATTTTTAATCGAACGTCGCTTAAAACGGGTTTATACGTGTATTATACGCGTAGTTTAGGCTTAAAACTATTTTGAGACATACGGATTATTATCAACTAATATAATCTGTTAAAAATAAGTTGTTTACTAATTACTTCAGTCCCGAACATCAGGGTTACGTTAAATCCCTTTTATAATCGTTAAAATGACCAAAATACCCCTACGGGGCATAATTAAGGATTTAACTCGTTTTGGGCATTATGGAAGGTATCATTATGATATCACAACATAATTTAAGCATATTAACTTAGGAAACCTGTTCGCGACCTATTCGGTTACCCGTTACGCGTTATTCGCGTTCGGATCGGTTTATATAACTAGTTTATGTAAGTTAGCCGAAACGGGTCAAACCTTATCGGTTTATCTCAAAATCTAGAATGTGTATGAAATACCCATATAAGACAAGTCTCTGAACATGTCGGGTTTAAATCACATTCTATACCGGTCTTCGCTTAATCGTGCGTACGAACCGTATCTTCCTGTAAGACTAACCGGTCTAAGCTTAGGCTTAATTAAAGACCCGTTAGCATTCTAATTAATTATTTATACCATCATTCCAGACTAGAGCTTTCCGGTAAATTGTACCTACGCTTACTTAAGTGAATACGGCTGAGTTATAAATTTCTGCTATTTAAGACAGGAGCTAGCTCAGGTAAATACTCTTAACTTATTTTCCCTATACGGGCTTGGGATACGGTACTATAAAAGTACCGCTTGGTCGGGTATGTAGACATTTAAATCGGATTGTGATTAATGTATTACATAACTCGTTTTATTCTGTATTATTTGATGTATGGCCCTTGGGGGTTAATGACCATGTCCCGGATATCCTTGGCATCATTTTACGAAATGGCCACGACCTAAGCACGGGGTGTAGGCATACACCTGACAGCTGCATTATGTAAAAACTGGTAATCCACTCCGAGGTATCATCCTTGTGGGCATTATACCGGAACTGGTAATCCACTTAGAGGATGATAGCCCGTGGGCATTATACCTGTGGCGTGTCAGTTAATCTAGTCCGGCCCTACAAACCGGCCCTAACGGATGACAAATAAGTAAAACTGTATACAAGATTATATACAAATAATTTTCCCAAGTTATAAAAGATTAATTTTGCCTCTGTGCATTTTAATCAAAGTGTCAAAAGGTTTTGTGCCTGGTGCATCTAAATCAATTTTCTTAAACTCTTTTCAAATGAGTCGGTTGAGTGTATTTACCAGTGAAAACTGACGTATTTTCCAAAAAGGTTAAGTGACAGGTACTGAACGTAATTGGCTGGAAGCTCAGGGCGCTAATAAGGAATCTTGCAAGTTTTAGGCGCCTAAAGTCTGTTGAACAAATGATATGTTTTAAGATCCGCCTGTGGATCCTTTACTTCCGTTGTAATACTGAATATTACTTCATATTCGGAATGTAATAATAAATATCTTTTGCTTCCGCTGTGCATTCATATATATTGTGTTGTTTGACTATTATGTTGCCAACCACGTCACGATACTCCCCCACCGGGCCCACCGGTGACACATGGAAAGTCGGGGTGTGACAGGTTGGTATCAGAGCCAACACTGAGTGAATTAAACACTAGCCTTTTGTGTTTAATCTCAGTTACACAATTGCACATATCTAAACTTCTGAGTCTAGACTTAACTTAGGAATATTCTAAATCCTAATCTAAGAACTTTTTACTTCCAAATTTTTATTGGATACGTCGCTAAGCGAAGAAGCCGTAATAGGAGTTCTCCACACCCGGAGCCTTGAAATGCTGAGCTTCGTACCGCGGCTAGAATGAAACGAGCATACAAGGAGAAAGCATTCAGAAATAAAACGAAGAAGAAACTCCTTTTACTGAAGATCGTTTCCTTATTAGTCCTTATAAGGACATAATTACCTTTCAGTCCCTACAAGGACAACATTATTCCTTTCAAGTCCCGCTTAGGGCAACTTTATACTTTTATTTTTATATAGTGGAATGATTAAGTTTAAACTTTCATTCTAAACAAGAATATTAAATAAATGGAAAATCACATTTCCTTTTGCAAGATCTACCATTATAATAAAATGGCAAAATCTAAAAAGGGTAAGACCTAGCCTCGTGTCATATTAAGACCCGGCCAAGATGGTAGTTCCATAATTAGGTTCAGATCCATATTAACACCTCAATTTAAAATTGTTCTGCGTTAATTAAATTAAGAATCTTAAGTGTGAAACCTAGCCGAGTGTCATTATAAAGACCTGGCCAAGATGGTAAGACCTGTTTAAAAGATTCAAATCCCTGTTAACATCTTAAAACATGTTAACACTCCTGGCATATGTGATTCATTTAAAATCACACACGTTATTATTATATAAGGATCCTTATAAAGATTCCTAACCCAGTTTAGTGATCTCTGAATCCTGGGTTTACATCATCAATTAAGATGATCATATTTTAACCATACGTGGTAATATAGTGCCTACGGGCCTTGCTCATTTCTACATGAGCCAAAATACAGTGGTAGCTATGACTCCCTGTCAGATAAAGGTAATGAACTAGGTTCAAACCTCAAATGCTTTGATTCTCTGAAATCCTAGCATATAATTTATAATTGTCCTAGTGACTAGGCCTATTGTGCCAATATACTTTCATGCTTTGATTCTCTGAAATCATAAGCTTATAATTTATAAATGTTCATGTGACCAGGCCATTTGGTGCCACTAATAAAACTGTTAATGTTTTATAATTAGGATAAATTATAATAGAAATCCTAAACCTATATGATTAATAAATTAACCAAATATGATCTCTGGTTACCATGGTTAATGAATTTTCCCTAATGGGCAATTCCGTAATAAACATCCCTTAGAAGGGAAGTGCCTACGGGCTAAACTTGTTGTCCGATAAGACAACGACAGTGGTGGTCTTTGACCTCCTGTCTAAAATATTGGACTATGTCCAAACATAATAGTCTATATGATCAATGCGATCATGACTAATATCATCTAATACGATGATTATATTATTTAACATCCTTTAGTGATGTTATACCTACGGGCTATAATAAATGGTCCATTTGAGACATTGACATTTTGATCTTTATGATTCCTTGTTTAAGGTGGTGAGCTATGCTCAAGCCAAATAGTCAATATGATTAATAAAATAATGACTTATATCATCTAATACGATGAACCTATTATAAACATCCATTAGTGATGTTTCGCCTACGGGCCATGTTATATTGTCCATTGTGACACAAACATTGTGATCTCTACGATCCCCTATTTAAGGTAGCGAGCTGTGCTCAAGCCTAATAGTTTATATGATCAATGCGAGCATGACTAAAATCATCAGTACGATGATTAAAATTTAAACATCCCCAAAGATGTTTTGCCTAAGGGCTATATTATATTGTTAAATTAAGTCAAGGCAATTGTAATCTTTTGTGATTCTTTGCCCAGGGGGTGAGCTACGCTCAAATCCCATAGTCCATGTGATCATTGCGATCCTGACTAGTATCATCAGTATGATGATCATAAATTCATAATATTGGCATCCCTAGTGATGAAATGCCTACGGGCTATACTATACTCTATTGCCGATAAGACAAAACAGGGGTGATCTTTATGATCCCCTATTCAAAATGGTGGGATTATACCCAAACCTAATAGTCAATATGATCGAGGTGATCATGACTAATATCATTAGATACTATAATTATATATAGACATCCATTAGTGATGTTAATTGGTTTACCTTTCTGTTAAGTGAATCGCCTTTAAAGACGATGACAGTTGTAGTCTATGACTCTCTGTCCAAAGGTGAAGAACTATGTTCAAGCCTTAAGACTCCTGATCTAATAAGATTGCAGCCTATGAATTGACGTCCTTGTGACAAATCCACAAGTTATATTTAAGTCACCCATAACAAGCCTCCGGGCTATAATTCGTCGTTCGTAACAAGTTAACATACTAAATGTTAACATCACTGGTGACAGGCCTTAGTGCCATATCCTATAACGTCCTAGAGACAAGGCCATTTGTGCCGCATCTGAATGTCATTACGACAAGGCCTTCGCGCCATATGATTACTTATGACCTTCATGACTAGACTTTATGCCATATCATTCTACGTCCCTCGCGACAGGCTTCTACGCCATATATGTATATATATAACCAAAGTCATGTAAGGCTAGCCTTTGAGCTATTTATAATCCTCCTTGTGACAAAGACAATTGTGACATTATGGTCCCCTATCAAGCAGGTATTGGACTCACTCCAAACCTTGAATGCCATTGATGGTCCTTTTGTGACCTAGGCTAAATATAATGGATATACATTCAAATAACATTCACTAGGAATGTTCAGAACAGAATAGCCCATACGGTTTATGAATGCCGTGGCTAATCTAAGTCGGGTCATCAGGATGATGACTAATAATTGTTAAATTTTGGTGATTGGTACCAAGTTTCAAGAATGGAAAACTCGGATGAGGTAGACGACAGTCGCAATACTATTAAGGCGACGAAAGTTAATAAAGCTACAAACGTAAACCTCAATATTAATGGAGTTAATCTCCAAGCTGTGGTTGACACAGCAGTTGGAAGGACCAAAGTAGTGTGACATCTGCAAAGGAACGGGTCATCATTTTCCCATGAATCTGGGGACACAAAGAATGCAATCTGTCACGGCTGTGGTGAGTAAGGCCGCATCAGAACTAGATACCATAAAGCTGCCAAAGAAGGTGCAGCTAAGCCTGGAAAGGCTAAGAAAGGAAATGCCTGAACTCACCTGATGAATGCCAAGAGGCAGTTCACGATGTCATCAAGTACATTCCTTATCATTTACCAATGATAATTTCTGCTAAGTGTCCTGATTTAATACAGGAAATAATAAATCTTCATAAACCATAAGCTTAGCAAACTTTTATATTATCCACAAGGTATAACTTACCAAGGAACCCATAGTAACCGATTCTTCTAAGTATCGGCAAGGGATCCTTCTGAAAAATCTGAGAGTACTCTTTCTTCGAATAGAGTACGACAATATATATTACTTTATTTTATTATTTTCTCATTGTTTTCTATCGACTGCGAATGCCAAACTATGTTTGATAAAAGTGTCATATGAGGATTGGCGTATCCTAGTGTGTCCCATAGATTATTTCCATGTCTGATCAGCATGGAGGTTTAATGCATGGAACCCCTGAGATATCCCAATGGTCATATTGTACCAAAGTCGACTAGTAGTATTCAAAGAAGATATCCAGAATGGAATTATCCAAGTAAATGTTCCCGATTAAGGAATTCGTGGATTAGTAACATAAGTGTGTCATTTATTCGACACAAGCAACGATGAGTGAACTGGAGCTTGAGATATGGAAAATCTCTGTAACCTCCTTGTATCTTGGTTACCTTCTTCTAAGTTTACCCTGTTTACCTCTTTAGAGGCAGGTAGAGTTACGATTAACATCCCGCTTTGGGTTAGAGTGTTGTAAGAACTCCATGTTTATTATGGAACAACCGAAAACCTGATTAAGAAAATTTTAAGATATAGATTCATATATCCTAACTCGATATTCTAAGAGTTTAATATGGTTGGGTAAGAAAGACGGTTCATTTTTGCTTATGCATTGTTACCGCAACCCTACTTAGGCAACAATTAAGAATTTGCCATCAGCTGCCCAGAATAGTCGAATTGTTCGACTAACGGCAAGGATTAGCTATTCCCTAGATTTGTTAGGCAGTGGTTGAAATAACCATCTCACCTTAAGATAAGCTTTCCTATAAAAGTTGATAAATAAGTATCAAGGCTGTCCCTTTTTGAGACCTTGTATAAATGGCATGTTAAACGGCTATTGTTAGGACAATAGATTGGTAAGTTCAATTATAAGGATCTGAAAGTTGCCTAGGGAACAACAAATGAGATCATATAAATCCATACCCGATTGTAAGTTGCCAGTATACGGCAGGAAATCGAGAATTTATGAAAATAACAAACCTCCTAAATCCTTGTTAAGGAATAAGGTTCAACAATAGATATCACCCTGGAAGGGTGTGCTAAATTTGTTAAATCATCGGGCTAATTAAGCTCCGAGTATATAGAATCATTCAAAGGAAATCGAATGTATCAAGGTCAAATAGCTTACGAGCTAAGACCTAATTAAGTGGCTTGATGGAACGCGAAATGTGACCCACACTAATGATTTAGTGACATGTCACCATTAAGTCGAAAAGCGCTATCACATAATGATAGGCAGGACTATGATAATAAAAGCAACCTGTTTCGATTGAGGATCGACGGGATTAGAAGCTCCAAAAAGATACATGTGCCTATTATAAAGGTCAAGTGGGATGCCCATAGAGGTCCCGAATACACGTGAGAAGTTGAATCCACGATGAAAGAAAAATACCCTTACTTATTTCAGTAAATCTCGGGTCGAGATTTATTTTAAGGGGGTGAGGATGTAACACCTCGAAAATTCACGTCCTATAATGTGTAGACACGTGTCATATGTTTAAACGTGTGAAAGAAATATTATAGAAGGACTAAAGTTGACAAACATGGAAAGTATGTGAATATACGTATTCTAAGTGTCAACTGTGAATAAATATAATGTACATTAACCCAACTTGATGCTCATACCTTCCAACGAATAAATCATGAATCATACGAAGCTAAAAGTGAGAGATTTCAAACTACAGGGACTAAATGTGTCAACATGTTCAATTTATACCTCTGAGTGACCTTTTGACAAACCCGAAGCTTTGTAAATATTAATTATGCTCACTAGAATACACGGTTTAAATTTCGTAAAGTTTCGTTAACGTATGAGAAAGTTATGATCAAATTCGTGTGCGAACGGTTAAAGCGTAAACATCGAATGTTAGGACTTTTCGGGTGACAACAAAGATAACCGGGGGCCTAACAAAGTGGGTATATGTTTTAAGACCCTTATAGATAAATATTGAGGGTTCACAATGCAAGAAAAACAAGTGCCCGATCAAGTTTCGAAGAGCCAAGGATCTAAATGCAATAAATCACAAAAATCTGATCAGGAGGGCCTAGCGCGACGCCAGGGGTCCCTAGCGTCACGCTAGGGGTGCCCAGTACCAGATTATGTTGTTGTTGTCTGCCCTTGCCTTTCTGCTTGACCCCATCCGATTTTCCACATCCCTTGGCTCCTAAAACACCTCCTAAACATGTAGGACACATGTAAGAATGTTGTGGGTAGTTGTAGACCTTGTTGTCAAAGGTTTGTGGTGATTGAAACCACTATATAAGGCCATGAAACTTGCAACATTGATCATTCATACTTCAAACTCATCTCTGGTCATTTGAGGAACTTCCAAGCAGCCCCCTTGCCTTCCTATTCATTCATTAGGCACTTGTAAGTACCCTTAACCCTTCTTAATTAAGTCTTGCTTTATATTTAGCTTAAAAGTCAACATATCGTAATTAGCGGTTGACTTCGTGATTAGTTATAATTAGCTCAGTCTTTTGGCGAATTAAAAGCACCGTTAAGTAGGTAATTATATGGGTGTTAAACCCCAAAAAGGGCACACAATGATTCCCATCCTAACTAGGTCGTTTGGCGAGTCAAAGGTGTCTTGAAAAAGTCAACAGAAGCTTTAATCGGGTAATTAGCGATACGAGAAGCGTGTAACCTGTTTTAACCATAATGTAACTTAGTAATCAATGTTAGAACATGACTAAACATGATTGATTCGACAAATTTCAATTTAGGATCGATTCGGAACCGAAAGGCGCAAAGTTTGACTTTTTGCTTGACTTCGGTTCTGACCCGGTTTTGATAGATGTAGACATGCCTTAAGGTTTCTTTAGGGCCGGGTTACATGTTGGTATAAGCCTCTTTACTTGTTTCGTTGATTATCCGATTCGTTCGCGCGTTTCCGTTAAATGCTTAAAATTGACCGTAATGCCCTTTCGGTTATAAAACGAGCTTTTTGGTAATATAAGTGGACAAGACCCTTGTCTACTGAATTATAAACATGCCCTCCAAATTTGACATCAATTTGAGGTCCAGATTAGGAGATATGCGCATTAGCGTAAATAGTAAGCTTTTTATTAATTAATCGGCGCGATTAGCGCATAGCCTATCTAAACCCGATTTTCGGCACCAAACCTTTTACCCACTGATGTTAAATAATATTTTGGGATTTTTGAAGATTTTTAATTATTTTTAAACTGATCTTAAGCTAGGCTTATCGCCTTAATTCGGTTAATACCGAAATTACCCTTTTCGGTCATAAAATGATTTCTACAAGGAATTTTGACGCGAATCCAATTGCTACTGATTTTAAATAATAAATATAGTGTTTTGAGCCTGTTTAACTGATCAGAAAACCCAGAATCGTATTTTTAATCGAACGTCGCTTAAAACGGGTTTATACGTGTATTATACGCGTAGTTTAGGCTTAAAACTATTTTGAGACATACGGATTATTATCAACTAATATAATCTGTTAAAAATAAGTTGTTTACTAATTACTTCAGTCCCGAACATCAGGGTTACGTTAAATCCCTTTTATAATCGTTAAAATGACCAAAATACCCCTACGGGGCATAATTAAGGATTTAACTCGTTTTGGGCATTATGGAAGGTATCATTATGATATCACAACATAATTTAAGCATATTAACTTAGGAAACCTGTTCGCGACCTATTCGGTTACCCGTTACGCGTTATTCGCGTTCGGATCGGTTTATATAACTAGTTTATGTAAGTTAGCCGAAACGGGTCAAACCTTATCGGTTTATCTCAAAATCTAGAATGTGTATGAAATACCCATATAAGACAAGTCTCTGAACATGTCGGGTTTAAATCACATTCTATACCGGTCTTCGCTTAATCGTGCGTACGAACCGTATCTTCCTGTAAGACTAACCGGTCTAAGCTTAGGCTTAATTAAAGACCCGTTAGCATTCTAATTAATTATTTATACCATCATTCCAGACTAGAGCTTTCCGGTAAATTGTACCTACGCTTACTTAAGTGAATACGGCTGAGTTATAAATTTCTGCTATTTAAGACAGGAGCTAGCTCAGGTAAATACTCTTAACTTATTTTCCCTATACGGGCTTGGGATACGGTACTATAAAAGTACCGCTTGGTCGGGTATGTAGACATTTAAATCGGATTGTGATTAATGTATTACATAACTCGTTTTATTCTGTATTATTTGATGTATGGCCCTTGGGGGTTA
The DNA here is from genome assembly GCA_030545235.1 of Helianthus tuberosus. Lineage (NCBI taxonomy): Eukaryota > Viridiplantae > Streptophyta > Magnoliopsida > Asterales > Asteraceae > Helianthus > Helianthus tuberosus. Next base: position 150,351,322 of record CM060399.1, read on the forward strand.
ATGACCATGTCCCGGATATCCTTGGCATCATTTTACGAAATGGCCACGACCTAAGCACGGGGTGTAGGCATACACCTGACAGCTGCATTATGTAAAAACTGGTAATCCACTCCGAGGTATCATCCTTGTGGGCATTATACCGGAACTGGTAATCCACTTAGAGGATGATAGCCCGTGGGCATTATACCTGTGGCGTGTCAGTTAATCTAGTCCGGCCCTACAAACCGGCCCTAACGGATGACAAATAAGTAAAACTGTATACAAGATTATATACAAATAATTTTCCCAAGTTATAAAAGATTAATTTTGCCTCTGTGCATTTTAATCAAAGTGTCAAAAGGTTTTGTGCCTGGTGCATCTAAATCAATTTTCTTAAACTCTTTTCAAATGAGTCGGTTGAGTGTATTTACCAGTGAAAACTGACGTATTTTCCAAAAAGGTTAAGTGACAGGTACTGAACGTAATTGGCTGGAAGCTCAGGGCGCTAATAAGGAATCTTGCAAGTTTTAGGCGCCTAAAGTCTGTTGAACAAATGATATGTTTTAAGATCCGCCTGTGGATCCTTTACTTCCGTTGTAATACTGAATATTACTTCATATTCGGAATGTAATAATAAATATCTTTTGCTTCCGCTGTGCATTCATATATATTGTGTTGTTTGACTATTATGTTGCCAACCACGTCACGATACTCCCCCACCGGGCCCACCGGTGACACATGGAAAGTCGGGGTGTGACACGTCTCCACTTCCGGCACCACCACTGTCGCTCCACCGCCGCTGCTGTGTAGAGGTTGCCAACCACCCGACACTACCTTGCTGGATGTCTTTTAGTCGCTCATACCAAACCACCAGAAACCACCTTGCCGGAACCCCTGCACCTTCGGACACCCAAACCATCGCCGGGACGACCTTGCACTAACCGCTGCACCGCCGGAGATGATGAACTGGTGATGCTGGAACCGCTGCTCCACTGCGATGTAGAGAGAGAGATCATCTGGTCGGGCGATGTAGAGAGAAAGATCGAAATTGTAGGGATTTTGATTTACAGTTTCCTATTTTGAATGTATATAAAGACTTTATTACACCTATAATTTTCAATTCAGTCCAAAAAAATAAAACAAATTTTACAATTTGGTCCCTATTAATCTCAACCATTAGATCAAAGATCTAATGGTGTAGATTCTTTCTTACCCTTCTCACACTTTTGGTCTTTTTTTACATGAACCTTTATCTATCTATCTATCTATATATATATATAGAGTGGGGATCCTACGGAAAGTGTGTTTTTCCTAAAAAGTGTAAAAAGTCATAAAACACAATAATTTCAGGCATAAAACACACCTAAGACTCACAAATAATAGAATGAATATTACTAAAACACCATATTTAAACTCTAATAGTCCATAAAAACTTCAAACACACCATCGTAGAACTATGAATATAAAACACACAATGCTAAACAACATAAAACACAATAATATTTGTCATTCCACAATCAGAGCCTTAACATCTAAAACACAACACAAAACCCACATACATGATGTTTTAGTAATCTTCATCATATTATTTGTGGGTTTTTGGTGTGTTTTATGGTTGACATTATGGTGTTTTATGACATTTTACACTTTTTAGGAAATTTGGACTTTCTGGCCAACTCCTATCCTATATATATATATATATGTATATATATATATATAGAGGCCGGTTATCATACAAATACACTAATCATACATATGTACGCTACATCCACAACCGCCAGATCATCTTATTTAAGCCGCGTGTTTAACTATTAAATTAATCAAATTAAAATTAATAAAAAGAAACCGCCAAGGTTAAAATCGTCCAATGCGAGATCAAAAACCCTGATAATCAGCACACAATAACTCACAAACATACCGTAAAACCCAAAATCAACATTGCATTCTCCTTCTCCCAAGTTCCCTACTACTCTCTGTTGCGATTCAACTAAGATTCATGAGTTTTGAGAAACGAAGCAAAGCAAACAACGACAGACCACAAGCGAAGAAGATGAATCCAGGTATCGATTGACATTTGCTATTTTATAATGGAATATACAGGGACTTTAATGTCAAATGCGATTTTGTTTTTTTATTAAGGTTTTAGACTGAAACATATAGTTTTATAAGATTAGGTATTGTTCATAACTACGATTTTGTTAGAGTTTATGACTGATATGGTTATTTATTATGTTTTGCATGATTATGCAGTTTTCTTAATGATAAACTGATATATGTGTGAATGTGCGATATTATATAGGGTTTTGTGAGGGTTTTGTATTACAAATGCGATTTTATATGTAAAGTTTTGTTTGTAGAAGGTTTTTATCTTAGGTTAGGTTGAGCATGCGAATTGATAAAAACCTCCTGCGATTTCATATGATTAGTTAGTTTTAGGGGATTATGATTAAATTATACATGCGATTTTATATTTTTTTAGTTGCTTAAAGCATGCGATTTATAAAAGATTGGCTAGTTTTGGTAATGCTTAACTAAGACATGCAAATTGATAACTCATTCATGCGATTTTATCACTTAATGAATTAGTGTACATGATTAACTGATAAATGCGATTTTATAAAGGTTTTTGACTGATAGCATGCGATTTTGTAGAAATAGATTCTGATGACTTTGAAGGCCCAATATCAACACTGATAAAAGTTAACAAAAATAGAAAAAGAAGGATAGTTGAAGAAAGTTATGAAGAGGATGACTTTGTTAAGCCACTCCTAAAAAAGAAAAAAGATGATAGGAAATCTAAGATACAGACAAAAAAAACATTCAAAAAGGTGGAACAACCTAAAACAGAACATAGGAAATTCTTCGAATACAGCAACGAAGCAATACTGCTGAGATGCCAACCTAACTCATATATGGATACTGTGAAAATTTTTTCAAAAAAACAGGTTGATGAGGTGAGGAATATGGAATTTGGAGCTATTCTAGATATGAATATCAACCATATTTCAACACGATTGGCATATTGGCTAGCCAGTAACTTTGACGAGAACTTCGATACGCTAAACGTAGGAAAACTCCAAATAAAGATAACATCGGACACAGTTTATGAGGTATTTGGAATACCAAAGGGGCCAAAGCAGGTTGAAATAATAGTCGATAAGAGAAAAGTTAAAAAACAGGAAAAAATTGAAAAAAGTAAAGAACCAGGAAATGCTGTTAGGGATACATTCATCAGCCAGTGGGGGGAAAACACGAGAATTACCCATGGCTTAATTGCAAATACAATGGAAAATCAAAGAGATGGGGGGAGCCTGTTTAGATTAAATTTCCTGGTGTACTGGATGACGTTCTTTGCGGAGATTACAAAGGCAACAACTGCAAATGATAGATGTTTGCTTGGTGTAGATTCTGTTGAGGAAATACAGAATCTAGATTGGTGCACATATCTACTTGACACTTTGCGTCGTACACGAGCGGGCTGGAAGAACTATAAAATACAGTTCGTGGGACCTGTTGCCTTTCTTACTGTATGCATTAGTACATTTCATAACATATTTAAAATACTAGTTTGTTTTGTCATATAATTAAATGATCTTGCAATTTATACAGCTTCTATACACACATGAGTACAACAAGAAACTTAAACTGTTTGAGAAAGTCGTGGAAATACCAATTATTCCTTATATCACATCTTCGGAGATTGATAAAGTCGAAGAGCATATTTCGGATAACGGACCTGTTTGGACATCAAGTGAGAGTGAAAAAGAAGAAGACAATGAAGAAGAAGAGGGTCGTTCAATGGAAGAGTATACACTACGACCACCGGTTGACACCACAATAAGCTACAAAAGAAGGACTGCACGTGCAGTACAAAACATAGAAACCGGGGAAGAGCCAAACGATAACGAGAACATTGATGATTTCATGGATTTCAGTTTTGAAATCCATGAAATGTCTCAGTTGAACCTTGAGATGGGAGTTGGAACACAGACACAGAAAATGATAGATTATTGCAACACTCTTGTTCAACTTTCACCATCGGTAATCTACGACACAGCCCATGAACGAGAACGAGAGGCTTCGAAAATCAACAAAAAGGTAAGCGGAAAAAAAATATTAATTTCACTTAATCAATTTATATTTAACATTTGAATTGATAGTATCTTAACTCGAAAAATATTACAGAACCTGTTGAAAAAAATGAAAGTCAATGTCAAAAAATACATTAAAATGGTTCAAGATGTTCAAGGGATGAACAACTTAGTTTCAGAAGCAAAAACTAAGTGTTTTTGGGATCCCGAGATTATGGAGGACTGTAAGCAGTGGGATGAGACGCTTCGGAATAATCCCATTTGTGTGCCGCCTGATTCGGTTCAAGAGCATGAAACTTCACCCTCTCATGTTCATCAAGAGCCTGAAAATCCAGCTTCTGAAGTTCATCATGAAGTTACTATAAACGAAGAAGGTAGACAGGATGAAGAAGCTCAAAAAGTAATATCCAATGTTTTGGTACAAATGGCATCAGAAGGTAAAACATGCGATTTCAAAATTAACACATGCGAAATTATGTAAAAAATCACTATTTCTTATACACATACGAAACCTAAAAAAACACATGCGATTTCTGCCAAAACACTTCAAATTTGATTTCGCATGCAATGTCATGTATACCGTGCGATTTTGATTCTGATGTATTAAAATTCAATAATTTGTATCTATAGGGGTACTGCAGCCAGATGATGAAGGACTGACAAATAAAGATGATGGAGGAGTGACAGACACCCTTATTGCAAACATTCAAACTGTCAAAACGGGTGTATACGCTTACAAACCACCTGCCAAAGGTAAAAAAAAAACACTTTATATTAGAAAAAAATAAAAAGCACAAAATATTATATTTCTTAACTTACTCTGGCCTGCAGAAAGCGGTGAAAACGAAACTGTTATCGATGAAACTATGAACTTGGCAGAATCTACACAAAATATTCAACAAAAAGTTCAAGAAAAAGAGCCAGAAGTGGAACCAGTTTCTTTAGGAGAAACTATAAAAAAAAAGACTCTCAACAACCCGATTCAGGTATCGAAGTTGAGAAGGAACCGGAAGTTGAATGCCCTCAAGTGACGGCTGAGGAATTGCAGTCAGTTGAGTTGCTTTTGAGCCTGGGACCCAGCCTGGAAGAAAATAAAGGTAAAAAACCAACTAGGGGGAGAAAAAACTCAAAGCCAAAGCAAGATCCAAAACAAGTTCTACCTTAGGGGTTAAACGAACTCCTTTATAAGACAATAGAAGCAGTCAAAATTCGAGCTGGGAAAAGATGTGCAGAGCTTGGAGACAATTTTTGTTCCCCTTACTGCAACAGAGTGGTAAACATGCACGAAGCACTCTTGAATCAAGAATTGATTGTGATCTGATATACATTTGCTACATTTGCAGGCATAGAGTAAGTAAAATGGTTATATCAACTAACAAACATCTAAATATATACACACAACAATATTAATTATTCATTTTTTGCCTGGCAGAGATGAACTTTACCGATAAAAAACTGGGGTTTACACATTCAAAGCTATATTTGAAAGCTTCTACAGGGGTCAAAACGTAGCATCAAACAGAATAGATGCATTTGTGGATGTTCTAAACCTTGAAGAGAAAAAGAGGGATAGAAAATCATCACCATACAGACTCTTCTTGTTTAGCACAATGATGGTATGTTTTCATAAACATTTTGGCATTTGAAATTAAAACGGTAAATGCATATTCAATGATTTCGCATACTAATTATAGCTAAATCGCATGTAGATAGTTTTCCTGTGAAAACAAAAAAAAACATTTCTCATACTGTTGTAATTTCGCATATGGTATACATACTATTCGCATGTGAAAAATTCCATTGTTTAGATACCTTTTAATACATTACTTAACTTTGATTCTAATTAAATAACATACAGCCGGATATCTATTACGACGAGAAGAAATACACAGACAACCAACGTCTAAATATATTTGCCTCAAATTTTGAAGACGTCATACTAAAATATGAGGTAAAAAAACTTGATTCGGTTGACCTGGTGTTTATTTCGGTACTTCAAGTTGACCACTTCTATGTCTTGTGCTTCCACTTGAAAACCGGCAAAATTGAGCTGATTGACAATTCAGCAGCTGAACAAGAGTTTGAGGAAAGATACAAGGGCCTTCCAGACACACTGGTAATACAAAAACTTATACATATACATGTTATATATTATGTAAAAGCTACTAACACAATGTTGCTATGTTACAAAAAAGGGTATTGGCTTTATACCTACGAAAGGCTTTAAAACCAACACCGGCTATAGAAGAACTTGCAACCTCAGTTATAGAAAGAAAAGAGATGGATTGGAGGACGAAGAATAACGGCGTAAACTGTGGAGTGTTTGCAATGCGTCACATGGAAACATACAAAGGAGAGAAAACACCATGGGTGACTGGATTTGTGAAAGAAGATGAAGTAAACAACAGACAAAATTCACAACTTCATCTCCTAAGGCACATATATCTCAGTAAAATCATTCTATCCCAACACAATATGCATCGTGAACTAATAATTAAAAAGGCAAATGCTTTCGATAAAAGGCCAGACAAAGAAAGGTATATGAAAGATTTGGAGAAGATAATCCCAGATAGGATGAGTGCATATTTTGGAAAGGGAAAGTAAACTTGTTTGATGTTGGATTTATGTTGAATATTTAGACTTGTTATATAACATTAGTGTTTTTAATTTCGCATATATTATGTTTAAAATCGCAAATTTGACATTGAATTGCTTAAAATTTGCAAAATAGGGAAATATACACATGCGAAATAAAAAATCCATTCCATAACACAACATGCGAATTTATTGAAACATGCAAAACTTGGATATTTTATTAAAACAAAGCACTAAAATAAACAAAGTTCATTCAAAAGATTGAAGAAACTCCATTTTCATCTTCATCGAGCATCTTAAGATAGTTATTGCACCAGCCAACTCTTTCAACTGCTTCTCATCCCTCTCACCCAGATCCACCATGAACATAACAACAATTTCTTGAAGACTACTCACTTGCATCTGAGATAGCAAGTTCAAAATTTCTTGTCTTCTCTTCATGTTTTCTGTTACACGAGAAATGTTGGTCTCCAACATCTCCTGACATGATCGATCCTCTTGAATTTGTTCCTGAATCATTTTCCTCAAAGCCTGCTTGATACTTGATTCAGAAGAAGAGGATGTTGGTAGATCTGTCATTTTTAATAGGATGTTTGAAATAGTGATAAAAAGATAAACTATATAATAAAAGAAAAATTATTGAAATCAATTATTGAACTGAATTATTTGATTTCAATTATTGAACTGAATTATGAAACACACTGTGCGAAAATAAATATAATTACTTTTAAAGCGTGCGAAATAAAGAGTTATATATGTTAAATACTTTCTAGTTTGCGAAATCTCCAACTTAAACATGCGAAATTAAATATTAAACTTCATTGTGTGCGAAATGTCCAACTTAAACATGCGAAATTATACATATGATCCAATCTTAACTACCTGGGCTATGTTAAAAATACCACATGCGATATATCAAACAACACATGCGATATGATAAACTCAAGAAATAAAACCAGAAACAACTTATCTTCAACCTCATTACAATCTAATAAAATGAAAAAAAGCTTCAAAACAAATAAAACCCAAAACTCAACCGTAACCCTATGATGAAAAACCAAAAACAAACATCCTAAATGACAAATCCAACATTTTCGGAAATCGTCAATCTGTGTTCGGTCAAGAATCAATCAAAAAACCTACAAATCGAATTGATACGAACAATAATTAAATGGACGGTTATGAAACGAACTCGAAATCAGCTTCCTAGTTGAAGGAATTCCCTGATTAGCCCTTAGATGTTTGAATAGAATGTCTGATATACCCTTATTTAATTAAATTGAATCAGGACACGTGTATGGCTGTAGGTAGCGCGTACATAATGTACGATAAGGAGATTTGTATCCTACACTTTACCTATATATATATATATATATATTAAGTGTATCATACAAAATGTCTTAACATACGAAACGTACACTATGACAAGTTCGCATGTTATAACCTCAGAAAGGAAATCTTGCATGTTGAAAACCAAAGATCGCATGTTAAAAAAGGGTAAATTACACATTTCGTCCTTTATGTTTGTAACGGATTGCAACGCATAATTTTTAACTTCAATAATTACAGTTACAATCTTTTATTTGCAAAACCTGATACATTATACGTCCTCTAGTACTATCCAAATTAAAATATTCAATTAAATTTATTCATATTTAATGGTATTTTAGTAAATTCATAGTTTTATTTAAATGTTTGATAAAACAAAAAAAAATTGCAGCTCTTTAAGATTTTTTTTTTTGCATCATCTTCCCCACTCTCCTAACCTAAAACCCTAACCACCACCTCATCCATCCTGCCACCATCTCATCCTACCGCCACCACCACCACATCCTGCCGCCACCATCATCTTCCTCACCCTCTCCGGGAGCCATCTCACAATCGCGGGAGCCATCTCCGGGTGCAACGCAGTGTCCGCAGGGTCAAACAAGTGGTACGCAGCCCACATGGTGACCACGGTCCTGACCGCGACATTCCAAGGTGTGGTGGGTTACAGGTTGTTAGAGGGTTTATAAACCTAGCTACTCATAACTGAATAAAGCCTCGAATTGGTGAACATCTATCCAGGGGCGGATTTAGGCGAACAACCATCACTCGCCAGCCGCCTTCACCTCCACCTCCGGCCGTCCACGTTCCACCTATCCAATTCTAGCCGTTGGTTCCACCACTCCTAATCTCTCAGGTTTGTTATAAATTGTTGATGTTAATCTTCAATTTGTTTATGCTTTAACTTGAAAATGTTTGTATGTTTGAATAAAACTTAAGAGCTGGATCTGTAACTTGTGGATGATTAGCAAAATTTGGGTATCATCTCATTAACCTGAAATTGTTTGTATTGAGAATGCATACAACCTACTTTAGCCATTATGCTCAATATTACATCTTTCTATATTTTAGATGAAAGGAATTTTAGGCAACTTGTGTATACATTATTTCTGATTCTCAGTAAATGGATTCGGTTTTTGATTATTTTTTAGTTGTGTTAAAAAATTACATGAAGTGAACACACCAGTTTGATTCTTCAATGCAACAGCATTTGGGTATGGTTTTGTGGGTTCTGAAATTATTGAAAAGTAGGGGTCAACACAACAATTACTTCATCTTGTCATGCTTAGACTATTGGAGGAGATTTAGTTGAGTCATTTGGTTCACTAACTTCCAAAGATGCATAGTTATTAAAGGCGCGAAGCGCACTCTAGGCGCATTAGCTCCGATTAGGGCCTAGGCGATAGGCGCAAAAAAAGCGTGGGCCCGAGAAAAAAAAAAGCGCACTTAAATAAAAAAATTAAAAAGTTCATTAAGGGAATAAAGTACTCAAAACCAAAACAATAATGTGACAACAGAATTCAGAATTAAATCAGAGAACAAAAACTAGAACTTAGAGAACTAATTCAGAATTAACTAATTAAAAATAAATACTGGAAAATACAGAACTAAATCAGAGAACAAAAAACTGCTGTTAATGTATTTAGGATAAGAGTAACTTGCTAGCTCCTGTTGTATTTGTTTGCCGGATTCTAATGAAAGGTTTTTAGCCGTGCAAAAAAATAGGATAAAAGTAGCTAGCCATATATTTAGGATATGCAGTTTCTGTGAGTAGTAATGATTAATTCAGCATACGGAATTCAACATTTAGTGATATAATCAGTTGCCAATAGTCCTATAAATACTGCAGATAATGAGGAATTTACAAATTAAAAAAAAAGATTAATTATCATTGCGCTCAAAACACCTAGGAAGTAGGAGCGCATTCAACTCGCTTCGCCCAGAAATATCGCTTAGGCGCCAAAACCCAAAAGCGACCGCTTTTGATAACTATGCAAAGATGATAGGGAAAAAGTTACTTTAGTGATAAAGCCCGACCCGACCTGACCCGTCTTGACTCAAATTACTTTTGTAAAAGTTTATTAGATATCGCTTTAGAGAAATGTGTTTCTATGGAGACGAAGATAGATAATAGGATAGAAATCTTTAGCGATAAAGCCCGACCCGACCATAGTTGTTAATAGCGAGTAGCGACAAGAGACCTATATGCTACATAGTGAATAGCGACCGCTATTTATATATAGCGATACACTAGAAAAAGAATTTTGAAATTTTTTATATGTATATTATATCAAAATACCTTGGTATATATGCTATTTTACATGTATATTTAACAAAAACCTATAAATCCAGCTATTTTATAGCTATATCTAATTGCTATTTACATCCAAAAAAAACTAATTGTCACTGTTCATGCTATTGGTCGCTATGATCCAAATAGCGACACTTGGTCGCTTTGCTACATAGCGCGCTATAGCCGCTATTGACAACTATGGACCCGACCCAAAAATTCTAACGTCGGGTTGAACGAAATTCGAGCACCTAAAAAGTGAACCCAGTGGAAAAAAATCCTGGATCCGCCACTGTCTCTATCTATTCTTCTTCTCTCTATCTCTTCTTTCCCTTCTTGATTTGTTCTTATCAGGTTTATTGGTCTGATCCATATTGGTGTTTATTGGTCTGATCCATATTGGTTTCACATAGGTTTATCGGTTTGGAATTAGGTCTTTGAACTTTGTTAAACAAATCAATTCATTGTTCATGCATCTAGTCATACACAGAGTTTTGGCGGCAGGATGTGTTGGTGGTGGTGGTGGCAGCGGCAGGATGAGGTGGTGGTTAGGGTTTTAGGGTTAGGAAATTGGGGAAGAGTTGTGTATATGTAATTTTTTTGGTTTTATTTATTAAACATTTAAATAAAAGCATGAATTGACCAGAATACCCTTAACGAAATAAACTTAACTGAAAATTTTAATATGGTTAGTGCTAAAGGACGTAGAGTGTGTCAGGTTTTGCAAATAAAAGATTGTGATTGTAATTATTGAAGTTAAAGGCTATCCGTTGCAAAATCGGTATAAACATAAAGGACGGAAAATGTAATTTACCAAAAAAAATAATTTTGCATGTTTAAAAAAATAGCATGTTGCTGAAAAAAAACCAAAATCGCATGTTGATACTGCATCTCGTACGCAGCGTACGTTAAGGCAATTTGTACAATAACCGGCCTCTATATATATATATATATATTTAACTTTCACATGATTCATTTCATATAAATTGGGTTTTGTTTTTACTTTCAAATATCATGTATCTTTTACTTTAATCACTTTGTGATCACGATTTGTCATATTCCATTTCATATAATGATTATGGTAATATACAAAACTGTTTTTTAGTCATTTTAAGTAAATTACATACTGATGGTGTTGTGTCTTTATAGATGGCTAATGGATTAGGTTCGGAATGCATAGTTTGTGGGCATGTGGGGATGGATGACGGTTCCGATGGCTTTTTTTACTGCCAGCGATGCGGGGCTCAAGCTGACGGAATCAGGGACACCGCTGTCGATCAAGATGAAATGCTTTTGACCAAAGAGAATATAGGGAGTGTTGTTCAAAGGCGAGTAAGTGTTGTTAAACCCGAGCCCGTCACCCAGTCCCAACCGCTTTCACAATTTTGGGAAACTCTAATGACCGAAGTGGACGATGACGCTGAAGCAGGTGATGGGGTGGGTCCTACTAAGCCTGCTGATTTTGGGAGTGAGCCTGAAGGCCCTAAACCATTGGGTTATGAAGATTATTATTCAGAAATTAGAATGAGATATGTGATGGGTGTCCAGATAATGATCGAATTGCAGGTCAAGGCTTTGGTTGAAGAGTTTAACGTGTGTCCAATAATTGTTGGCATGATTGAGCCCGTTTGGTTAAGATTTGTAGCATCTACTAAGCTTTTCTCTGACGATTGGGCTGATGAGGCTATTAATGAATCGGAATCTCAAGTGCAAGGTATTTTATACTTTTCTGTAAGTTAAAAAAAGAGAATTGACGTGGCTAGCTGCTTTACCATGCACCTGCAGTTATTTAATTGTGTTCCTGAAATGTCAACATCTTTGAGCCTCTGAGAGTCTAAGTAAACCCGAATCTTTTTTCTTTCTGGTCCTTTTATCATAGAAAGAAGAGTAAAATGCCATTTTCGTCCCTGAGGTTTTGGCCAGTTTTGTGACTTCTGTCCAAAGGTTTGTCTTTTCGCATCTAGATCCAAAAGGTTTGAAATCTTGCCATTTTCATCCGGCTCATTAACTCCATCTATTTTTCTCTGTTAAGTCAGGAGTGTTTTTGCTTTTTTGTTAACTTAAAGGGCAATTTGGTCTTTTCACTTTATGTACAAGCATTTAGCATAATGTATAGGTATTCAAAATACCCTTACTAAATAAAAAGGACGAAAATACCACTGACTTAACGGAGAAAAATGGATGGAGTTAACGAGTCGGATGAAAATGGCAAGATTTCAAATCTTTTGGATCTAGATGCGGAAAAAACAAACCCTTGGACGAAAGTCACAAAATTGGTCAAGCCTCAGGAACGAACATGGCATTTTACTCTAGAAAGAATGCAAATTGCACAGGCGTATGATGACATATTCAAATGTCAATTGTTAGCATTGGCAAATCTTTTTGCTGACTGAATCCCAAAAGCGGTTTTGACTGATTAAATAGCAAAAGTTTGTCAGATATCTTACGTTTTATATGCAGACTATTTTTTTCATTACCAGTGATTTTTAAATTCTTGTTAACTAACCAAAATACTTTTATTTCATTGCAGGGGTAACAGAAGGTGTTGGGGTTAGGGCTGAGCATAAATCTGAGCCTCATAATTTACTCGGTAAACGATCTGTAATGATATGGTACCAATCAGTGAGCAAGACAATACCTTTATATTACTCTTTAGTAATTTCTTTTTTGGCATGCCATTTGGCAAGGGAGCCAATCTTATCAACCGATATAGTTAAGTGGACACTTGATGGAAAACTTCCCTATTTTGCCGCTTTTGTCGAAATCGATAAAAAAATAGGATCCCCTACTAAGGCATGTCCCCTAAGTTCAAGCCGTATGTTTAGACCTACACAAGCAATTTCAATGCAAAAACTCGAGTCATTAGCAGCTTCTATTGCTCAAGAAATCGGATTAGAATTACCTCCGGTTAACTTTTATGCAATCGCTTCCCGTTATCTTAAGCAGTTATCTCTTCCAGTTAATATTATTCTCCCTCATGCATTCCGGATATATGAGTGGTCTATGCCACCCGAGCTGTGGTTATCTGCTAACGAGTTCAGACTTCCTACACGCGCTTTTATATTGTCTATACTTATAGTTTCGATTAGGATTCTTTACAATATCCATGGCTTCGGGAAGTGGGAAATGTCGTTGTCCTGTGCGGTTAAAAGAAAAGATGGAAAAAAGTCGGAAGTTAATAATGACGATGAGCTGTCACAGCCAAGTAGCAGCCAGTCAGATGTAGATGATTCTGCTGCAGAGCCTTACAGTAAGCGGTCCGAACAATCCAACTTCGATGCTACGGAGATTTTAGTTTTACTACACTCAAAATACAATGAGCTCTTTGATACAAGTGGTACGATGTTAAAGGTTCCCTTCAAATGTTATACCATATCGAAAAGCCTATGATTTGGTCATCAACTTGTTTATCGATCGACATGTATAGCGTTGGTTTATAATTTAATTGTTGTCTAACATATTGTATCCTTTGTGTTTGGTAGATCATGGTAAGGATTTAAAAGAATATCTTAAATATTGTAAAGATGTTGTGTTTGCTGGCGTGGAACTGTCATTTGAGGATCAAGAGGAAGATAAGATTATAGAGGACCTTTGGAAGTGTTACGAGAATAAAAAGGTACGTCCGTATTTATTCTTTTCAATTGTATATTAATTTATCATTGCCATATATATATGGCATACACAAGTAGGGGTGTTCAAAAAGCTCGCGGCTCGCTCAGAAAAAGCTCGGTTGCCAGCTAGGCTTGTAAACGAGCTGATCTTGGCTTGTGAGCTCGCTAGCCGGCTCGAATTATTTTATTTTATATAGATTAATTTTAATTTTGAGTAAATTGCCATTTTAGTCCCTGATTTTTGTCCAAATTTGCCATTTTGATCCAAATAGTTTTTTTTTCGCCTGGGGGTCCCTGACTTTTGCATTTTGTTGCCATTTTGATCATTTTGTCTAACTCCATCCAACTCCATTCAATTTTGTCTAACTCCATCCAAAAACCCAGTTTGTACATAATCACTAATGTTTTCAGTTGCCATTTTGATCCAATTCCAAAAAATCAAAAAAAATTCCAAAAAATCAAAAAATCAAAAAAATTCAAAAAAATCATAAAAATTCTAAAAAAAATCAAAAAAATCTAAAAATCAAAAAAATTCTAAAAAATCATAAAAATTCTAAAAAATCCAAAAAATCATTAAATGTTACGGCACGAACCGTTTCGACCCGTACCAAATTGGATTATGTACAAACTGGGTTTTTGGATGGAGTTAGACAAAATTGGATGGAGTTGGATGGAGTTAGACAAAATGCAAAAGTCAGGGACCCCCAGGCGAAAAAAAAACTATTTGGATCAAAATGGCAAATTTGGACAAAACTCAGGGACTAAAATGGCAATTTACTCTTTAATTTTAAATGTATTAATATAAAAAAAAATAGGAGGGGTTGAAGTGTTAATCTTTTAAGTTTAATTAATCAACAACATATAAAAATATAGGAAAATAAACAAAAATTATATTTTTAATTAGGGATGGGATTGGTACTGTACCCGTACCGGTACTGAAAATACCGGTACCAAATTTGAACAAAACTGGGTACCAAATACCGTACCGAATATATTGGTATGGTACAGGTATGGGTATTGGTACGGGTATTTCGGTACGGTACCCGCTTTGGTACCATTTTGTTTTTTATCACTCGTACAAGTACTAAATAGGTAAAATCGGCACGAGTACTATACAATACAAGTACCAAATAGGTAAAACTAGTACGAGTACCAATACGATATGAGTACCAAATAGGTAAAATCGATATGAGTACCATAAATACTATAATACGAAATAAAACATAATATAAAGAACTTTTAAAGTTCTATATAAAATTCGGTACCAGTACCCGTTTTTACCCGTACTCGTACCGGTACCGAAAGTACCGAATACCAAAATCAATAAAATTGGGTACGGATACATGTACCGAATACCTAAAATCGGTACGGGTACGGGTATTTTGGAAAAAAAAGCTCATCCCTATTTTTAATATGCCTTTCGTTTCTTTAAATTATTAGAAAAATATAAATAATGCATATAGATATATGTGTAATTTTTATTTTTCTTTTGTTTTTTATGTTAACAATATTTGTAATAAAAATAAAAAATAAAAAAATTTAATGAGCTGGCTCGAACATTTTACGAGCCGAGCTCGAGCTCGACGTTTCAGCTCGATTGGCTCATTTAAGTTCAAGCTGAAGCTTAACTTGGCTTGGCTAGA
Organism: Helianthus tuberosus; assembly: GCA_030545235.1. Taxonomy (NCBI): domain Eukaryota; kingdom Viridiplantae; phylum Streptophyta; class Magnoliopsida; order Asterales; family Asteraceae; genus Helianthus; species Helianthus tuberosus. The sequence goes on from CM060399.1 coordinate 150,366,857, forward strand.
TTACAGCCCCAGATATCATTGCTTATGCGGTTCTTATAGTTCTCTACTTAAAATTGGTTATATTTTTTGGTGTTTCATTGTAGGATCATAAACCATCTGAGTTATGTTCTTTGAGCCCGAGTAGTCTCCACAAGAGACCTCGAGATCATTCACAAAGCCAAAAGAACAAGACCAAGACTAAGAAACCCAAAGATGAAATTACCCCCGACTGGAAGGATTCCCACAAAGATAGAGAAATAAGGCGGATGAAATCAAACATGGAAGAGAACAAATTTTGTTACATTCCTCCAAGGAAAAGAGTGAAAAGACATGATTACTTGCACTACACAAGGAAAAAAGGGGACGGGGCGTATGTTTATGCTGCACATGCGGATTATTACATTCTACTACGTTCTTGTGCACGAGTGGCTCAACTTGATATCAGGAGTATGCATGCCGCAGTGCTTAGTTTCGAGAGACGATTGGTTTGGTTAGAGAAGAACATACAACACTCGTTGAAACAATTGCCTTGTAATGAAGATTGCCAACTTTGTCATGATGGCAATGCTATAAATCTTTCCAAGTTAAACTTGTGAGATTTGTTCATATTTTGTTGTTTATCCCTCCTGTAACAAGGATCCAAATTTTGTCCAAAGAAATGAGATCCAATTTTGCATCATCCATTGTATATGATTTGGAAAAATATATTACAACTTTTGTTCGATTTGACGAGTCATAAATGTGCTAGAAGACTGCGATCTATTTTTAGTAAAGTGCAAAATAATTACAAGTGTGATGAGGTATGGTAATGGACCCGACTCAAACGATCACTCACTTCCGTTATCGCATTTTATTATGTTATTTGTTATTGCGTACTAACCCGCGAAGCCCAGGGCGATGTAGTTGACATTACACTAGGTTGTGGGCTTATAGAGACAACTCCTAACTGGGTCTGGCTCATTGAGGTTAGGGTTGCCTATTTCTCCAATATAAGGAATAAGGAGGCCTTCACCTCATTATTAGGGCAATAGGTGTGGGGGAAACACATTTTTGTAGCTGGAAATAAGGGATTATTCCTCTACTAGCCGTCTCTACAATCCCACTTTTCTTTCTTCTCTATTGCAAATCTAGATTCAAGAGGAAGAGCAAGGTGTCATTCTCGGTCTCTTAGAGAAAGCGGTTTAAATCACCACAGAGCTAATTCCGTTTTTATTCATTAGCTCCCACCATCTGAACTCCACGACAACGAACCACATCTTGTTATTTTTCTCCGCCAAAAGTTTCTAGATCTGTGTTTTTTCAACAGATTAATTTGTCTTGTATTGTATGTAGTATAAAATATCAATGAAAAAGCTAGCTTACACTACTAGGGTTAGGTTCATTTGTGAACAACCCACTTGATAGTGAACCGTGTGCACTAATCCTAGCCCTTGATTGTCAATACACAAGTGTAAATCAATGGCCATGATTTGTTCAGGATTTGATGATGAAATACACTAGTGTATTATATGATTTGATGATGTAAATCAATGGCCAGGATTTGTTCACTCAGTTCACAAATACATTAGTGTTCACTCTAGAACCCCCACCCTACAGTAATATGTGTTGGATTGTACCTTCATTAATGCGCACCAAGCGGCTAGGTTTCCCGAAGAAGTCAATCAACCATCTCTCGACCCTGACCATTCCCATACTTAGAGCCAAGTCTTATCGCATATGTTTTAATGTACTTTGTTTATAACACAAGGCTATCAAAACTTCTTGTGCAACCACCCTATCATCCCACTAACTTCATCACCGATCTCCCATCGTCTTGTAAGACAAAAGGCCAACCTATTTGCTAATCAATGTGTCAATTCGGGTTATTATTTACTTATAACTGGCCAAAAGGGTAAAATAACATCGTAGCTAAAAAGGAAACAGGTCAAAGTCACACGAAGTGTAATCTTAATGCGGAAACTCCTAAATCATTCTCATTAAAAAACGATTATATTGACAATTATAACTTTTCTAGACATATTGACACGCCAATTGTTGATGAAAATTTATGATAAAAAGTGGTCTTGGTCAACCTGATCTAACCGGCCCGCAGCAAAAAGTTATTTGTTTTGATCTGTTACCCAAACCACCCATTGTTTATTTGTAGTACAGTTTTTATACACTTTTTCATATAGAAAAAAAGAACCATTACTCGTCACCCCTAAATGAGTATAAAAGAGTTTGTTATATCTTTGCTAGCTGAAAAAATAAAGAAATCAAACTCGACCCGATTAAGAAATATCATTCGAAACAAATATAAGAGCTCACCAAGTTTTTTCTAGATAAGAAAAATAGTAATAAAGAAAGCAAACTCCACCTAAACAAAAATATTATTTGTTACCTTAAACATTATTTGTTACCTTAAACAAGAATATTATTTGTTACATTGAAACGTATAAAAGGGAGTCCTAAGGGTCCGTTTGGTTCATTGAATTTGAAGAAATTGAATAGAATTAGAAAAAAGAGTTTTTTACATATTTCCCCAAACAAAAAAAATAATTACATATTTCACCTCCCTAACTAATACTCATAGATATTACATATTTCCCCTTTTCATTAAAACTACTCTTATGAATGATTATTTTACCCTTCATAAAGAATATTTACATATTTCCCCTTTCTTTATCACTTCTTCATAAAATATGATGTATATTAGTCCCTTCTCCCTCACAAACCTTTCACTAAGCGGATTTGATTATTTGAGTTGAATGGTTTTGTGTGTGTGTATATATATTGCAACTAGATATTGAAATAATCAGTTTGAATAAACAAATAAATTCAGCTTCTAGTTGTCTATCATCAAACAACCAATTTTTGATCATGAGTTTCGTATCAGCTGCAACGGATCTTGTTTGAGAGTAACCTAAAGTTAACTAATGACCTGTTCTTTTAAGGTAATACTTGAATGTTCTTTTGGTCATCTTATTTTCTTGATTCCTTGTATAGTCAAAACGTGCAATGTGCTGGACTTCGATAATATTATTATTGCAAGTTCACACATCATAAGCACATCAAATACTATTTGGAAGTCTAGTATTGTTTCTTTCACACAACCAATATTCCTTGTAACCATCAGTTCCTTTCACACAGCCAATATTCCTTGTAATTAAGCTTCACATGCCAGTGAACTCGAATCAAACACATGTGTTTTGTGCATTGAACCAGAGGTGATATGTGAGTTTTTAATATGTGAGGGGTCTGTTTTGTAATATTCAGTACTAGAGGGACTATAGTTGTAATGGTTGGGCAGTTGTTAGTTAGGTAGTTAATGACTGTTATATACCGTTGGAAGGGTATCGAATAATTGAGCTAAAACTTCTTATTGTTTCTTTCTCTTCTTCCTTCTCTGATTTCGTTCTTCAATTCCATCTCATATCATTGGTATCAGAGCCACCAATCCCCATCGGAGCTCTAATTCTTCCTTCCATACTTCCGGCGATTCTTTCTTGATCGGCAATTGATCATCTTTCGGTCAATTGATTCTTGTACTCTAATCATTTCTGAGATTATTGTTGATCAATCCAATCCAGCGATTATATTCTTCATTTGATCTCTGCATAACAACAATCATGACTACTACTCGAAGTCAAGCTGAAATTGAAAAGACAATTCAAAATCATACAACTTCTTTGTTAAAGTTTGAAGCATTTATGGAGAAAACTGATAAATCCTTCAATGATTTGAAACAATTGATGGATAAAATTGTCCTTAATCAGACCAATTATGTCAGGCAATCATCTGGTGATATTCAATCAGAGACTTCTGGTCCTGTTAATACAAGAACAGAAAGACTGTATAGGCTTGGGAAGATTGAACTCCCTAAGTTTGATGGTCAAGAAGTAGAAGATTGGATTTGCAAATGTGAACACTTCTTTGATGTTGATGAGACACCAGAAACCTTTAAGGTCGGGTATGCAGCCATTAATTTGGAAGGCAATACCATGAAATGGCACTCATCATTCATTAAACAGTTAACTAAACCCATAACTGAAGTAACATGGGCTGAATATTCAGGGAATGCGTTAGAAAGGTTTTCTACACATCAATATGGGGATGCAATGGGGGTTCTTACATCTACTGTTCAAACAGGGGATTTAGAGGAATATTGTGAAAGATTTGATAAAAACCTGTTGAGGGTAAGCATTTGTGAAGAATATGCTGTTAGCATATTTCTTAATGGGTTGAAGCCTGAATTGGCAGGTCCAGTGAGAATGTTTGAACCCAAGAACATGAAAGAAGCCTATAAATTCTCTAAAAAACAAGATGTGGCCAATAAGATTTTGTTACAAAAAACCAGACCTTATTCTAATCAAAATGGTAAATTCTATCCCAACCCAACACCTGTTTCTTCTTACAAACCTAATTCAGTTTTGAAACCACCAGTTAACACTAATCATTTACCATTACTACCATCACCCCCCTTGAATCAAAGAATTTATCCTAACAAAAACAGATTGAACCTACCAAATAAAGAAATGGAAGCCAAAAGACTTAGAGGGGAATGCTTTTGGTGCACTGAAAAGTTTACATCAACCCATAAGTGTCCCAATAAACAACTTTATGTTTTGGAGATTGAGGATGATGAGGAAGGGGATATGGGTATTCAACAGGATTCCGAACCTATTATTGACACCACCACCAATGATCCATTGATTTCAATTCATGCACTAACAGGAGTGCCTTCCTTTTCAACTATGCAAGTGGTGGGTAATATTGGAACTAAAACCCTACGAATCCTTACGGATTCAGGTTCTACACATAACTTCTTGGATAAAAAATTGGCCATTAAGCTTAATTGCCAATTAGAAGAGATCAATCCTATGAAGGTTGGGGTTGCCAATGGAATACCCTTGATGTGTAAAAATATATGAAGAAATTTTGAATGGCAGATGCAGGGTCTGTGGTTTAAAGCTGATGTGCTAGTCATTTCATTGGCAACCTATGATATGGTTTTGGGTGTACAATGGCTTCTGCCACTAGGAGACATTGTATGGAACTTCAAGGATCTCAGTATGCAGTTTAGGGTGGGAAATAAATCATATCAACTAAAGGGTAGTCATAGCAATAAGTTGTCATTATGTTCAATGGAAGTTATGAATCAGTGGTTAGCAAATGAAGATAGTTTCATTCAAGGTCATGTGTACAGTTTGCAAATGGAGGCTCTTGATAGGCAATTTCAGCATGAGACTTTGGTGTTTAATCCTGTAAGTCCTGAAGTTTTTGATAAGCTTTTGAAAGAGTTTGATGATATCTTTCAAACACCTACTAGTCTGCCACCTCATAGGGCTTTTGATCATAGAATTGTGCTCAAAGATGAATCTGTAACTATAAACCAAAAGCCTTATAGATACCAGTTGGCTCAAAAGGATGTTATTGAGAAAATGACTAAGGAATTAATGGACACTGGGGTGATTAGGGACAGTGTCAGCCCTTTTGCAGCTCCTATAGTTTTAGTTAAGAAAAAAAATGGTAGCTGGAGGATGTGCATAGACTATAGGAAACTTAATGATGCAACCATCAAAAATGGCTTCCCTATTCCTTTAATAGAGGATTTGATGGATGAATTGGGAGGATCAACTGTTTTTTTCTAAACTGGATTTGAGATCAGGGTATCATCAAATTAGGATGTACCCTGATGATATTCCAAAGACAGCCTTTAGAACTCATGAAGGGCACTTTGAATTCATGGTGATGCCATTTGGCCTGACAAATGCCCCAACAACATTTCAGGCTCTCATAAATCATACCTTCAAACCACTGTTAAGAAAATCAGTTTTAGTCTTTTTTGATGACATACTAGTATATAGCAAAACTGTGGAAGAGCATATGGGTCATTTGAGAGAAGTTTTACAGATTTTAAGGGCCAATAAATTGTATGCAAAGTTGTCTAAATGTTCTTTTGGTGGGAGATCTGTTGAATATTTGGGGCATATTATCAGCAAGGATGGAATTGCCACTGACCCAAAGAAAATTGAGGCTATTCAATCTTGGCCTGTTCCTAACAATATCAAACAGTTGAGAGGTTTCTTGGGCTTATCAGGGTATTATAGAAGATTTATAAGATCTTATGGGATTCTAGCTAAACCTCTGACCTCTCTTTTAAAGAAAAACAGTTTTGTATGGACAGCGGATGCAACCACTGCTTTTAATGCCTTGAAACAGGCTTTGTGTTCTCCTCCTGTGCTAGTTCTTCCTGATTTTTCTAAACCTTTTGTCTTAGAGACAGATGCTTCTGCACTAGGTTTTGGGGTTGTATTGATGCAAGATGGACACCCCCTTGCTTTTATTAGTAGGGCTCTATCACCAAGACAGCAGTCTTGTTCTGTGTATGAGAAAGAACTATTGGCCATCATTTTTGCAGTCAAGCATTGGCAACATTATCTGTCTAATAGCCATTTTATCATTAAAACTGATCAAAAAAGTCTTAAACATCTTTTGGAACAGAAGTTAACCACTCCTTTACAACATGTTTGGCTCTCAAAGCTTATGGGATTTGATTATGAAAGTGTGTATAAGAAAGGAGTGGAAAATAAGGTGGCTGATGCACTTTCAAGGGTTCAAGGTCCTACACTGTGCATGATTTCATTATCTACTTTGGATGATACCTTATTTCAAAGGATCATCAAATCCTGGGAAGGTGATGATCAAATTCAACAAAAAATGCAAAAGTTACTTAAAGGGGAACAAGTTCCAAAGTATCACTGGAATGGCACTGTTTTAACCAAGAATTCTAAGATTGTGGTGGGTAAAGATGAAGCATTACAAACACACATTGTGAATTTATGCCACAGTTCAGCAGTGGGGGGTCATTCTGGAGTCCATGCTACTGTTCAAAGGATCCAGTCCATGTTTACATGGAAGGGCATTCATAAGCAAGTCAGACAGATGATCAGGGGTTGTGATGTATGCCAGAGGACTAAGCATGAGAATGTGGCTTCAACAGGCTTATTGCAACCACTGCCCATTCCAAGGTATGTCTTTTCAGACATTTCCATGGATTTTGTGGGGGGGGGGGGGGGGGGATTTCCCAAAATACAAGGGAAAGATTCTATCTTGGTGGTAGTTGATAGACTAACAAAATATCGGCATTTCATTCTATTGGGTCATCCTTATTCAGCTGAGACAGTGGCTTAACTGTTCCTAGATTATGTGTTTAAACTGCATGGTTGGCCCCAAACAATCGTTTCAGATAGAGACCCTGTTGTAACACCCATAATAATTTTTAACATTTACATAACATTAAAGTAAGCATTTTATATGAAAAATGCCACTTAACAAAAACTTTTACATCATAAGTATTTAAACATGTTTACAAAATCCACTTTTATTAAAACAAAACAAGATCGAATGCGGAAGCTTCATTGAGAGGTGTGTTCGGTTCTTGCTCGTGGCTTGATCTTCATCCGGAAGCATATAACATTCACCTAGAATCAAAAACAACATAAAAGTTAGTTTTGATAGTTTATTTACAAGTTACTACAAGTCCCATGAGCCAAACAGTTAAAATAACAAGGATTTGCAGGTTTTACACCCGTCGCGTGCCGTAATCGAAACTACGCTCAAAAACGGATTCGATTAACTAAGATATGCAAAATTTCAGCAAAAGTGACTGGGCTCTACCGTAACTTACGGTAGCCACCGTAAGTTACGGTAGCCATTGGGCAAAACTGGTCTGCCGTAAGGCAGTAGGTAACAATTTATTCGCTATCGTAAGTTACGGTAGCTACCGTAACTTACGGTAGCTTTCAAACTTAACATCTGAATTCACAAATTAATGGGCTTCGAGCCCTTGGCTTTAAAATTCATTTTTAAAGACATTTGACCCGTTCAAGTTTTTAAACGACAAACTTGTTTCTAATTAACCATTAAGCATACATCAACATGTTTATCTCAAAATCCTTAGTTCGGGTTTGTAACTTTTATGAATTACGCGGCTAGTTCCCAATCTGTGCGCATAACTCTTTTGACCCGTTTCGAAGATTTAAACCTTTTAAGTTTAAATCTTTCCCTTTTGTTATGCACAACCTACTGTATACTTATCTATAACTCACAATATGAATACCTGGTTCGGATCAACACATTGACCCGTTTAACACCTTGCGTCCATAATATGCTATTTCATAGCACCGCTAAGTCATAACCATTTTATCATGTGCGCATAAGACTCGACAAGCACTTATTAGTCATTATTTGTCAAATGGTATCTACATTACCATTTGACCTGTTTGGTCTAAACGATTTAAACACTTTGCGCTTATATTGGAATGGTATCTATTTACTATTTCATTAAATAACTAAATTCAGATTTCTCACCTCTTTAGCTACATAAACCCTTTTTCTTACGCATTTAGCCCGACATGACTTATGTCGCTTAGTGTTGTTCTATATTTCAACATTTACCTATTTGTTCGTGACTAAATCACCGTTTCCCCTTTTTACTCGTTTAGGCTTACTTATAAAGTAGCCGTTCGAAAACCCATTTTTATTTTTGTCGCTTCATGACCATTTTGCCTATTTATCATAAAACATAGTTTTTTCATCATTAGATATGCTCCGACCCGTATCGTTTCGTGTCGGAGCCATATCATGAATATCATCTTAATCGTATAAGAAACTTTTAGAACAAACACATATTCTACAAAAAGTGTAAGTTTCACTTACCTTGCATCCGGTTATGCTCTTTTTCCGCGTACTCGATCCGTTTGACCCGCTTCTTTCCCAAGTCTTCATCTAGCTTGTCTAGAGTCAAACTATCATCATCACAATTCGTAAGACGGTTAGATTAGTCATAATCATTTACGACTATTCCATCCTACGGGTTTTATGTCGAATTTATCATTCGACCATATCAAAATTATCATTCGATCTAATCGTTGGTCGGTTTGACTTTTTAAAAGTCAATTGACTTATCAACATATTCAAATGCACATTTGGTTCATTGAACTCATTTAGGCATATTTCATCCGAACTCTTAACGAAATCAAATTTTACATACTAACTAGTAGGCCACGATTTCATTTAGGCATTTCATATCACTGAAAATGGGTTGTTTTTGGTGACTTGTTTAGCCTGTTTACAAGTCTTCAAAAATTATGATTTTTTTATGTGTCGTACCTCTCGGAGGGTTAGGCCTTGTGTTAAAATTTCAAGATCTAACTCTTTACCAAAAATTCGTAAAAATTCATTAACTAAGCTGCAATCAGATTTGTCACTTCTGACTGCAGCTTACGGAAAAATTCATTTAAAATTCCTCGTTTATCCGATTGACGAAATTCCAATTGGCTATTTTTCTAATCACTTAAAACTTTCTACAGTACAAATTTGAGATCATAACTAAATTCCTAAATTGAGTTATGACATTCGTAATGGGCTGAAAATTCTGCCAGAAAACGCAGCTTGAACCTTTGATACGGAAAAATTCATAAAACGCTCAATTTTCGTCGAAAAAATGCGATTCCAGTGGGGTTCTAAAGATATTTCCTGGAATTACATTTTAGACTCAAGAAACACATGTTTTTGTCATGTTTTGCCCATGTTACAGCCAATACAAATCGGCTGTAAATTCTGATCAGGAGCTGTTTGAATTCAGCTTTCAATTTAAGCATGTTCTTGACATCATAACACTATTTTTTTACCAATCAAGACCCTAAAAACATCTCATACATGAATTTAGCATCAACAAAAATCTGAATTTACTTGAGCTAGGCATGACTTCAATATATACTTGTGTAGGGTTTACTCCTAAACACTACAATGTTCCTATTTCATCATATAACGAACATGCAACCATCAATTTCAAATTTCTAAGTTTACCTAGAAATCCAACTAGAGATTCTTCATAAAATTTACATACCTTATGACTCCCATTTCAATGGAGATCACGAATTTGTGTTTGAGACTTGATTTAGAACGAATTTGAGCTCTCAATTTGGTGGATTTTTGGAAGAACTAGGGTTTGTGGGATCCCTTGTGTCGCCCCCTGTGTTTGAACGACCAGACACACACTCTTGTGTGTGTTTGGTGTGTTTTAATTTGTTTTTAATAAATCAAGTTTCAAGTTTAACAAGTTTGGCCCCTCCATTTTCCTTAGTTCATAATTTAAGTGTTTTAACCCACTCATAAGTCACTATCTAACTAGGTTAGAATTATTCCTAGTCAACTTAGTAGGTTCGGTAAGTTAAAAACCCGTTAACTCGGGCTCCTTATGAACTTTTGTCTTCTCAAGTCGTTTGCTCTTTTTTTTTATTAAGCTTATTTATTTGAATCCTAATAATTTTTGGGTTAATCTTTTCTGCTAACGGTAATCTACCCGCTCTTTAGTATTAATGGGGTTAAATTACCAAACCCATTTTCGGGGTGTTACACCTGTATTCCTTAGCCACTTTTGGAAAGAGTTTACTAAGTTGCAAGGTATACAACTGTCAATGTCCACTGCCTATCATCCTCAGTCTGATGGCCAAACTGAGGTAATGAACAGATGTATTGAGGCTTATTTGAGAAGCATGACATTGGCTACAAATTCTAATTGGTTGAGGTGGTTATCATTGGCTGAATGGTGGTATAATTCTAACTACCATACTGCCTTAAAGATGACACCTTTTCAAGCCTTGTATGGTTATCCAACACCTATCTTTATACCTTACATCCCTAAGGACTGTTCTATTGAAACAGTGGATCTAGTACTGACTGAAAGGGAACAGTTGATTCAACAGTTGAGGCAATCCTTGTTGACAGCTCAAAATAGGATGAAACATATGGCAGACAAGCACAGGACAGAAAGAGAATTTAAATAGGGTGATTATGTCTTCTTAAAATTGCATCCTTACAATCAACAATCAATAAGACCAAATAAGCAATCCAAACTGAGCCCTAAGTATTATGGCCCTTTCATGATTGTGGAGAAAGTGGGAAAAGTAGCATATCGATTAGACTTACCGGAGGAGTCGCAAATTCATCCAACCTTCCATGTTTCATTGTTTAAATTGGCTCGGGGGGGATCACTCAAAGATTGTACTTTTACCGGTTCAACCCCGTTTCAAGTATTATCCAGCTGCTGTAATTGAAAAGAAGATGGTGAAGAAACATAATAGGGTCGGTGTTCAAGTTCTGATTAAGTGGGAGGGTTTACCTTTACCTGAAGCATCATGGGAGGATTTGGAAGAGATGCAGTTGAGGTTTCCACAGTTCAAATTTTGAAATTTTGGGGCAAAAATTCTTTAAGGGAGGGGTATTGATATGTGAGTTTTTAATATGTGAGGGGTCTGTTTTGTAATATTTTGTACTAGAGGGACTATAGTTGTAATGGTTGGGCAGTTGTTAGTTAGGTAGTTAATGACTGTTATATACCGTTGTAATCGGTTGGAAGGGTATCGAATAATTGAGCTAAAACTTCTGATTGTTTCTTTCTCTTCTTCCTTCTCTGATTTCGTTCTTCAATTCCACCTTGTATCAAGAGGTGTCAGGGTGTTTTTACCAGGGCTGTTCACTACCGAAGTTAGATATGGTGAGTTTGTGCTGCAAAAACAATTAATACCTTAACTGATTGCAATAACAAAACTAACAAAAGTATTCAACATTTATCCAAAGACACAAAATAAAAAAACAAAACAAAAAAAAGTCGTACTTTATACAACTTCCAGGGTGAGTACCATTGTTTTGGAAGCCTTTTGTTCTTAAGTAATTTAAAGAAAACTCAACATCCATATTGTTTTAATATTTTTTAATAAAGATTTACTGATCTTTGTCTACAAAGCACTTTGCATAATAAAAATACAGACCACATAAAAAATTGGCAAATCCATTAAAGAAAATGAGATCTCAAACTGTTGCTTCAAAAGATCTTACGTCGGGCCTGAGAGCTTCATAGCAACGGTGAGTCAGCGGAACCGTCGATTTGAGATCTTAATTACCAAAAGTGTGTGCAAGCACATACTAAGTTATTAGAGATTCAACCAAAAGTGTGTGCAAGCACATACTAAGTTATTAAAGATTCAGGATCTTGATTACCAATTTAAATATAAATGATACAATTCTCAGCCTTCCATGAAACAAATTATATCACAAAACAGATTTGACCATTAAATCTCACAAACCCAGCATTCAGTTAAGTTATTAATCTTATAGATCGAATCTTTTGATTCTGCCAAACCTAAAAACTAATCTGGTGACCCACTAGTCAAGTAATCAGCTTTCCCACAAATTGTCGTGTGGGGTTCAACGTGGGAACGAATGGGATTACTAGGGGAATGGGGAAGAGGACTGTGCGAACTTATCAGTGATGGGTCTGTGTCTGCGATGTAGGGTTAGTGAAGATGGGAGAAGATTATGTGATTAAGAAAAGGGTAATTGAGTAATTTCTAAAAAAGTGAAATATGTAATTGTTTTTTTTTTTTCTGGGGGGGGGGGGGGGGGGGATATGTAATAAGCCCTTTTAGTAGGGAGAAATATGTAAAAATTCCTTCCAAAATTGTGTTTGGTTAATAAGGAAAGGAATTAGAATTGGAAAACATTAATCCCTTGCGATTATACCTACTGATTACCACGTTGACTAGTCGAAATGACGAGTCAATGTTTCGGTTAAAATGCACGATTATGTGCATTTTACGACGGAACTATTTTCGGGTATCAAAAGACTTTGTTTTGATACCAAATCAGTTTTCCAACTCCAACTTAGTTAAACATGTTTTGACATGTTTAACTCGTCACTTCTAGTTTAGTGCTTATTTAGGGTCGTAAGTCGAGCGGTTTGACTACCGCTTTGACTTTCGAATCGGACCCGTTTGGTCGATCTTAGGATCCGACCAAACACATATTTGTAACCATAGTTGTATAAGGAATAACCTCCTGAGGTTATACCTTATGGTCACTTCGTTTGGTTAGTTATATGATAAGTCGTTATTATGCCCTTAAAAAATGACCAAAATGCCCTTTTCATGCATAAATCCGATTTAAGTATATGTGACCAAACTTTTGACACCTAAACTGACATTATAACATTTTCAAACATGTTTGGGCATTTAAAACTTATCATAGGACTTGTTTAACCATCCGAACGCTTAGTTACGCAAATGACACGTTAAAGTAGCATAAACTACCTTAACGGGCCATAACGGGTCAAAAGCACTTAAGATTACTTTCAAATCAGAATGTAGACTTTGTTAAACCATTTCATATGAGTTCCAACACTTATTTAGTTTACAAGACCTCATTCTATCCGATTCCTCCGATTATGTAACCATGGAATTCAACTTTCCTTTCTATAACCATGGAATTCAAAATATTCCATTGGAATTTTCAACAATTATGTAATTCATTTTAATGCTAAACCAAATACCCATGGAATTTAGCTTTTTTAGTGCTTACTTCTTCCAAAGATTCTGTTCAACATAAGCAAGGACGTGAATCATTTTTTTAGTTGTATACATGACCCATGTTTCATGTCCAACTTTTAATAGTTTATCTTTCTGATTACTATGTTACGATGAACAACCGTCAATTAAGAGACTGATTTTCATGAACGAAGACTAGGATGAACACGGACATGTTGATTAATTGCCTATACCTTTGTGTAGTTGTATTTGAATTTCATCACTCGTTGATGCGAATATGGAATACTAACCAAAATAATTTGAATTCCTTTAAACATTTTCAATTCCTTCATAAATATTCTGTGAACCAACCCCCCCCCCCCCCCCCCCCAACACACACACACTTTTTTTAGATGAAAACAAAAAAAAGGAATCGAACTCGACCTGAATGAGAATGTCATTCCAAACAACATATATTTAGGCATCTCAAACCTTGTTTTCGTAACATAGCAAACTGAATTTTTTTTAGTAATGTAACATAGCAAGTTTTTTCAGACTGGCAAAAGATTGAGAAAGTTGACATAGACAAATAGACCGAGCTGGAACCGTATATCTTTCGTCTCATCTAGTCCAAACTAGATATTTTTCACTTTAATGAAACACTGTTTTGGTCAGAAATTCTGACTGAATCGTAACCCAAAGTTCAGGTCTGGTTCACAGTGCGGTTTTGGACGGAACCAATACTTACAGTTTGGTTCTAAGTTCCCACATATTTTAGTTTCTGATTCTGGTTTCTAGTTTTGGTTCTGCATCATCCACTTTTAAAGTTGACTCGAGAACTTATCTTTCAAAACTAGTAGCAGTTGAATTTGCATCTTTTGGTATCCAAAAAGTAAGAACCCCCTTAGAAGCAGCAGCAAACATGACCCGACGAGGTGCCCATTTCAAGCATGACGCCACACCTATGTTGCTGTCCCAACTCGCCACCTGTCAACCAAATTTAAACTAATTTGAAAAAGCGTGTGTGCGCGTGCCTCATGCATCAACATAACAGAAATTCTATGTAAATAAAACCCACATCTAGAGGTGACAAATTTGACTCATTTAATTCTAAATGGGTGGTCGAATTGAGTTATGACATTTTTCTAACAAGTCAATTTGGTTAAGTTAAAGGATTTAACTAAAAGGAACAGTATAAAAGTGGGAATTTTAATGAATAAAAAAACTCCTAAATCATTTTATAAGGTTGTAAAAATATAGCTTTTGGGATTATGTTTGGCATGTATTTATTTATAAAACTCAAGATAGTAGATAAACATGTGATTGCAGGGCAGCCCAATAAATCCGACATGTTTGTACCTGCACTTTAAAAGTTTATATGTACCCATTAGCCAATTTATAGGAATCCCGCGCATGTTAAGCCATGTAAAAAAACTGTGATAATGGTTAGAAAGGAGTACAAGTAGCAATTTCTATCCATTTACTTATGAATAGGTCAACTTGGGTTATGTTATATCTTTACAGGTCAAATACGTTAATTAAAAAATTAGCTAAAAGAGAAACAAGCCCTATGTATGCTTCTGATGCATACAACCTTCTAAAGTATCTTACTCAAAAATATTGTTTTTGAAACAATATGGGTTTTGTAATCATATTTATCACATTAATTGTTTATGAAGTCTTAGGACAAAATGTGTTTCAGGTCAACCCAAACCGACATACTAAAAATTAGCCGCTTTAAACTGTTAAATTATTATTGTGATAATATGACCCGATTGACGCTGAATAAACGATTTAAATGGTTGTAAACACTTGTGTGCACTTTCGACAACAACTGTGAGGCTCCTTTCCTTTGTAACTAATTCTTATAATATCACCCAAATTGGCCCTTTATTTTACAAATATGGTTAAAATCGCCCCTCTACACAGTTCATTCGGATTCAACTTATCATCTTGGCATTCCCATCAACAAACTAAGTTTGGAACAAAAGGCTGTTAGTGCCACATTTGTTTAACTGGAAACACTTTTTGTCCAAATTATTGCATTTCTATATACAGTTAGTGCCACGTGTGATTACAAACAAATTGTAATATTTCATTGATAATCTAATTGTTTTAATCAAATAGTTATAGGAGGTTTAATGCATCAAAAATAAACTTTTGGTGACTTTCAACCCAATTCCTTTTTAGCTATTTTTATTCTACCTGTTTAACTCGTTTCCTTCCAACCAAATCGACCCATTCATAAGTAAATGGGTCAAAACTGCAACCTTTAGTTATGGACCATAATGTAATTGGTCCAAAAGTACACTCGAGGGCCCGCTTACATATCTAAACTGAGGGTTGTATTATATGACAGAAGGTAGCCTTTCCGTTTTTGCTTCTATGTTATTTGAAAATTAAAACTGAGAGAAATCATGTTATACCTTGCTACCGGTGGAGATGCTCCAAGCATTCAACGTTCCATCTCCAGAGCCTACAAATGCGATATGATTTTGAAATGAATTGTAGTTCACAAAAAAATCACAAATAGAAGTATAGAACTTTATAGATTATTCTTTTCTCCCTTAAACCGCCTTAAATTCATTGGTCAACACAGGTCATGACCACAATACATAAGAGTCAAACTAAAGAAGACTAATGCAAGATAATATACCTGAAACTACGTATTGGCCATCAGGCGTAAATGTTGCCTCAATTGTTGTGTTTGGAGAAGCATCCACACTGAATCCACATCTCTGCGTAATTAAAAATATATATATAAAAACTATCAACATACAAAAACAAAAAATGAATTGCTAACCTTCTCGCCATTATACGCATCTATAACATATATGTTGTTACTTTTGGTAGTCAAAAGCATCGATTTGCCATCATTGCTGAATTTTATATCCCAGATCTCCGCCATATCTCCTCCCACGAGAAAGGTGTCAAATGGGCCCTATATAAATGATGATGATCATGTTCAGGTGTAAGAATGTGAAGTACATTTGTAGTTATATTTTATTTCTGTTACATTTTGTGCCCTCTCGCGAATGTTAGATGAGAACCTTATCATATGAGCGTGAATCAAATAACTTGATAGCACCCCCTTCCATTGATACAGCAAAGACAAGGCCTTGTTGGTCATACGCAACTGTAGGTCTACCTCTTAGATGTAAAATCCCCTGAAATGCGGCAAGCACAATCAATACGACAACCCCATAAATCTACTACGGAAAAATTTGTGATTAATCGCTGGAAACGATTTGCTAAATATTCTTCAATTTACACACTAATATACATGTTTCATCTTCGACCTCTATCTTCTACAATGCACATTCGTATAACTAGTGAACTTTGAGTAAGATATAGCAAAAAAAAACCCCGACTATTCAATTTTAAAGTAGCTTTAAAATGGACATGCAAACGGATCAAACTGACATGACTTCACTTCACTATCAGTTTATTGAAAACTGTAGAGGTGGCAATTTTGACCTATTTATATGCAAATTAGTCTATTTGGGTTATTTTTATCTCTAACGTGTCAACATTGTTAAGCCAAAAGATCTAAGCTTTAGCTCACACTGAACAGATCAATGGGGTCAAACAAGTCAAAGAAAATAAAAGTCATCCAATATGTATCCAAATGCATAAAAAAACCTTCTTAATCGTTTACTAAATAAATTATTAAGACTAATATTGTATATAGTTTTGCAATCATTTTCAACACATTTAATATTAATAAACTTTAAAAAAAGTATAAAAGTGTTTTGAGGGTTGGGCCAATCAGACCTGGGCCTGTTGCCCTGTTTTGATTCATAAATCCAAAAAAAAACCTTTGGATAGCAGTATTTTTGTGTGTATTATCTGAGTGAGGTAATGGCCTATATTTATTTAAAATACAAGGCTAAGAAAAAGGTAACAAACCGAAACTAAGAAACTGAATAAAGTCCAATACTGGTTAAGTAGATACTCAAATTACAATATCTAACAATAAAACCTGGCACGCATTCACACGCAAATCCCATATCCTGACAGAGTGATCAAGAGAACCGGACATGAAGCTGTCATCAACTGGAGATGTACATAGGGACACAACCCTACACCCAAAGTATAAATATTATTTAGGAGGTTATGTTTGATATCAGTCCTTTATAGATCAATAAAAAGACTCAACAAATGACAAAAATGACAAAGCCCAATATTATGAAGAACAAAAAACTAGTAAAACCCTTTTTTCGTAACCTCATCAAGATGTATCATGTATCACATCAACTATGTAAATTTCCAGACCAACATGTGCTTGTAAAACATCGAGTTGCTAAAAAGCTAACCTATCTTTATGCCCCTTGAAGTAACGAAGGCAACGATTGTCATACATGGAGAGATAACGCAAAGCCTCTGAAAAAGGAGATATGAAGAATAGCAATCATTTAATCCTTGCAAAAAAGAAAGGTCCAAATAAGTAACTTTGTGATGGGATCCACTTACCTCCACCTGAATCTATATTGCGTGTTGAAGAGCATATGACAGAACTAGGGTGGTGGGTAAAACATATACGATCGGCACCATGTTTCTTATGGTGTGTAGTTTTCA
The DNA here is from genome assembly GCA_030545235.1 of Helianthus tuberosus. NCBI lineage: Eukaryota > Viridiplantae > Streptophyta > Magnoliopsida > Asterales > Asteraceae > Helianthus > Helianthus tuberosus. The sequence continues at coordinate 150,384,760 of CM060399.1, forward strand.
GTAACCTGTAGTTGATGAATAAACGAATGAAAATTTGGCATATATATCAACTAGTCAGATTTTTACAAACAGCATTTTTTATAACTTCATATCACTTAATCACTTGGTATTTGAAGCATACTTTGAGAGTAAAGATGCTTACTCACCCGCAAAGATATAATTAAATTTTAGCTATATCAAGATCATATCCATAAATACTCTCCATAAAGGTGATTCTAAATTAAGATATTCTCTACAAATGACAAGCTCTAATAGCAATATATACTGTTAAGGAGGTTCACATATAGATATGAAGATTAGGATGTGTTTATTGAGCAATAATTTTATGCCATAACCAGACAGGAATATAATCATACATAAACAAATAAACAAACGGGTTAAACTACTGGCTACCATCATCAAAAACAGTTTGTCAAAATGATGATGAAAAATACGCACTTGCCATTTGCTATGTCATATAGTCGCACAGAATCATCCTCCCCCGTTGTTACCAAAAGATCCGCAGTACGATGAAAATCAAGTGCGTTTATCTTTCCAACCTGCAACAGTTATATATGTCATAACAAAAGCAATTTGCATAATTCAAAAAAAAAAAAAAAAAAACTGCCTTTCAAATTAATATATAGCACAAATGTAAAAATGGCAACTTCCTTGTGCATCACAATAGACGCAAGGTAAAACAAACATGCTCATTTGCTAATATGTAACAACGGCCATCTTCTGCCTCCTTTTATACATCTTCCCATAAAAGTCATGCTTTCTTTCTTTCTCTCTTTGAATCCAAAGATCAAAACAAGTAACCAGTCTACAAATTTTCAGTAAAGATTTTTCAATTGATTCTTCTCACATTCTACAAATTACATTTAACCAACCATTTTGGCTACAAACATATTATGCATGTGCCGCCACTTGGCTTCTATGTTGTCAAAATCCCTTCGGGCGCACGCCTAGCCCCTCAGGCAAGGCGCAGATAAACGCCTTGCTGCCGTCCTGGCGCTTCGGTGACCTTGAAGCGAGATATCGGTCAGATTCCAGCGAGATAGATTCTGACCAAATCCAGAATATTCCGGCAAAATTCTGCGAATTCAGGGCAAACTATTCTAAAACATCCAAAAATGGCTTAGATAAAACCCTCAAAATAGGTATACTTACACTAGGCGCTTTGCTTATCTCGGGCCTCGCTTTTAAGGCTCGCCCTTTGCGCCTTGAGTGAGCCTTGCACCTTTGACAACTATGGTATACTTAACCGTAAAGCAGCATCCTTTCCTATTTAAAACTACTAGCTAACCTATGTGGTCTGCAAATTCCATATTTCTTATATATAATACAGTTTGTAACCAAAAATCGTCCAACTTGGTCATCAAACTCATATGATAATCCACTATTACAGTTGCTGGTGTTGGTATTGGTGCATTACACCCATAAATTAATCCACTAATCACTCTTGGAAGTTAGTTATCATGCAATCTTTCATTTAATTTGAATGAGATTACCATAAGAGACAGGTTTGCCATTGTCACATCACATCTCACCTTTGTGTTCTTTTAAAGTCAGGAATAAGAAATAAAAAAGGTCAATTACAAAGTTTCCGTTCCTATGTGATTACAAATGCTCTGCTTCTTACTATAAACAAAATTTAATACATCAAAACAGAGGTAAGGTCAAAAGCAGGATACCGTAGCCTGGAATTCGGATTGTGCAACTGCAAAATCATACGAGCGTTGAACTTAAATACAGTCCACTCCTAATTTCACAAAACCTTCAAACCTAGGTGATCGTCTATGCGATTTCAGTGAGTACAACAACTTTTTTAACGGCAAACTAACCTACACCTAAATATTCTTATACCTGCACCTTGCAGATTTGAATCCTCCACCTCTTGAATAAAATGGAGGCAACTGACGACGGCACAAACTATTTGCACCCAAAAATTGAAGCAAATTCATCGTCATTTTAACAGGTGCACAAAATGCGAGTGCAATATATATCTATATTCTAAAGTAACATTAAACTTTCACTTCCGTGTGTGATTAATTTTGATTATCTTTACATGCAATTAGCTATATCGATCATCTCGTGTGCATATAGACACATGAATAGGAACAACGAAATTTGTGAGCACTCACGAAATCTGAAAACAGTGCGCCAATTGCCATATTGCGGATGATTCCATCGTTGAGTTCAGACACCGATGCATTCCTCATCATCGCAAGGTTAACGTGGGAATTGCGGAGAGATCTTCAATTTCAGGTGTTCCGGTGAATATTCTAGGGTTTTGCTACAGGGTTTAGAGAATTTAGTTTTCGTTTTTGTTTGGACTCTTGAGGCACAAAAGGACATGTGGGTCCATGTGGCGAGTATCTGGATCTGGTGTGGGTGTGGGTGTGGGTTCGGGTTCGGGTGGTTTAACCATGCATCCACTCTGGAAAAAAAGAAATTAGAGTAAAATGTCATTTTAGTCCATGAGATTTTAACACCTTTGTTATCTTAGTTTAAATGTTTCATTTATCTCCTGTAGATTCAAAAAGTTTTTAATATTGTCATTTTCATCAATTGATTTAACATTATCTATAGACCTCTGTTAGTTAGAGGCAATTTTGTCTTTTTCTATTTTTTATAATAACTCATTTGTCAAATCTCCTGTCTTCATTCAATTTCTTCTTTTAACCTCTTTATCTTCAACCTGAACCAATAACCAAACATCACCAAATTTGACCAAAATTCCAATTTCCCCAAAATCGATTAATAAAATTGCTTATACAAGACTGTTTACGAATAGTTTACCAAGCATCTTATTCCAGTATTTTGCTAATTTCATAGCAAACCAGACACAAAAACTGATTTTAATCTTCATTTATTGTGAAATGTTGTTAATATTTTAGGTAGTTAATAGATGTTGTGAATCGTATCTTAGGAGTATGACATTGGCTACAAACATTTCCTGGTTGAAATGGCCACAAACATCATGACACAAGCCGCCCTCATCCTGAATGTGAAGTGGAGAATGAAGAAAGTGGTGGTAGTACTAAAAGATCAAGGACTACAGAAAAAGGGGACTAAGTTATTCCAACCCAGAAACACCAACTAGTGGTGGTTCAACAATTTAACGTCCAACAGGAAGAGATGCGGCTAAAAGGAAAGGAAAAGCTAAGGCTTTTGATTCAGTTGTTGAAGAACTTTAAGCATTCAGGCTTACTAGAAAATATGAGAATGAACTCTTCAAAAGAATACTTGACCTCGAGAAAGAAAAGCAATGTCAAAAGACAGAAAGAGAACTAAAAAATGCAACTCGTGCATCTTGACGCATTGTTACGAAAGGATCATTTGTATATGTAACACTCGTCTTAAATTTCTATTATTCTACTATTAAAATACACACTTTTTAAAACAAAATGCATAATTAACAAAACTTAGTTAATAGGTTAAGATGTACATTGTTTTAACAACTTAACATAACCAACCATCTAGATTAAAACATTCACAGCTACAGAGTTTACAAAACAACATTGTCTAGACATGTTTAGATTAGTGCGGAAGCTACAAAAATGGTGTTCGGTTCTTGATTTCACGCTTGATCGGCATCCGAAACTAACAAGCATCACCTGAGGTCAAAACCACATAAATAATTAGTTTTGACATTGTTAAACGAGTCTAGACAAGTCCCAATAACAATCACATAATTAAAAATTTAAAAATTATGATTTTAAGTCTGTCGCGCCACGCGCCAGACTCAGTCAAAGCTTCCGCGTGCCGCGGGCGGCCCCGCATGTCGCGCCAGAACCATGTGCCCCCGTCGCGTGGCGCGGGGGAGTACGTTTTCCAGCAGGTCCAGTTTCTGGACCTGCATATTTGCCCAGCTCCGGATTTTGTCAAAAATCAAGCTTTAAACAAGCATAACTTCCTATCTGATTGTCCGTTTTTGCCGATTCTTTTTCCTACATGACCGTATTAAAATTACGGATCTACCCATATAAATATTGCGTAACGAAACCCGAATTATGAACAAATGGTCCACAAAATCCTAGTTCCGATTATTCGACCCATTAACTATGTGTGCATGTGGTATAACAATCTATCCTTTTGGCATTCTAATGTTATTTACCCATCTCCCGGGCTTGGAATTCTTGGCGTATTCTTACCATTACATGGCTTTACGCTCGTATTTAAATCTCAAGCTTATTCTCTACTAATTCAAGCATTGTCACTTTTTGAAAACCTTGTAACTGGATTCTATCATTCGACCAGATAACACGGATTCATAAACTCAACTTAGTATATCCATTCATTGCTAAATTACAATCTAGCACTAACGCAATATGAGGCTTTTGAGCCTTTTTAGACAAGATCGATATAAGGACATAGTTTTTACCCGTTTGGTTGACAAGTGAAAATCCTCACTTTAATGTCAAGCCAAACTATTTCTAACCGATACTTTTACCCGTTTGAGTGTCGAATGGACTTCGCCACTTCAATGACACTTCAAACGCGTATGTAAGATTAAATATTTATTTGTTTATATTTAATCTTGTAGCCATCATTATCATTTATATAATATAGATCAAAATATATTAATAACCTATTAATAATTAGTTGGTAATTGTTGATGGACCATATTACCCTTATTAACTAATTGGGTTTCCTCTTGGGTGTATAAATAAGGAGCTTATTAGAGAGTTAAAGGGTTAGACAAGTTACACAATCACAACCCTCACCAACATCAAATTCGTTTCTCTCTCTCCCTCAACCGAAACTAACCCTACTTTCGGTTTCATCACCATCATCACTTTACACCCTAAGGAGGAACCAGATCAAACTGACAATTATGTCGAACATCGTGGCTGCGTCTCTGTCTGGATTCTCTATTGATGCAATCAAAGGTATGTTATTACATGTTTTCCATTATGTTTAAAACAGAACTGATCAACATGTGGTATCAGAGCATATGTTGATAAATCAGTTCTGGTTTTGTATCCATTATTCTGGGATCAAAAAAATCTGGAAAACGAATTTTTTTAAAAGCCTTCAAAAGGTCTCGGCTGTTTTCATGTTTCATGAGCCGAAATCCCTGTTTTCGGATAATATGTTTGATTAATCGACTCGAAATTATAAAGGATTAAACTTATTGTCACGAAATCCATTACAAAACCATTAAAATTCAGGTTTAGGATTTCCAGAATTATATTCTTATTTTTTAGGGTTCATCGTTATGTTCTTAGAAAACTCGAAAATTCCATAAGATTTGGAATATAATTTTGGATTAGTGGATGTTTTCAAATGTTTGATCTAAATTTTATCTATTATAATTTTCGAAAAAAACTGTTAATGGATTTTAGTTATTTTCGAAAATACTTGATAAGTTTAGATCATAAATAAATTAGGAAATAATATCCCAAAATCCCTCAAATTTCGGGTTTTAGTTAATTATCACAAATAACAGCTATTAAAGAGAGATTTCGAAATCATCATCAAAATCGCACAAGTTTTCCCTATAACAGTCGCACAAGATCAGGTCACAAAAAAAAAGGAGGTGGATCTGATCGCACAAAACTGATCGCACAAGGGAAATCGCACAAGTACTTATGGATCGCACAAGACCTGTGGATCGCACAAGATAGTGCTGATCGCACAAAACTTGGGCCTAACTAATCGCACAAGTTTTGGGCCTCACTGATCGCACAAATTATTGGGCTTTACTGATCGCACAAGTTATTGGGCTTCACTGATCGCACAAGTCCTAACTGATCGCACAAGTCCTTATTAATCGCACAAGGCATTACTGATCGCATAAGTTCGATCCGCGCTAACAGGTGGTTTGCTATTAAATACTTGGTTTTGTTTATACTTAATTAATTAATAAGGATCAAATAATGTTTTACAAAACCAAACTAGCTTAACTTGAATGAGCTTCTGATGTATTAATTCTGGCCAAAGCTGATTTAATATATCTCTTTATTGTTCAAGTATTATAAAAAGCTATGTTAAGTATGCATTACAAACGTGAAATGTCTTAATTCTGGCCAAAGCTGATTTAATTCATTTATGTTTAGCATGCTTGACAAGTGCATAACTAAAGTGATTGTCTCATTTTTGGCCAAAGCTGATTTGTCACGATTACTTTGCACACATACTTAAATGATTACACTTCTGGCCAAAGTTGATTTGTCTTTGTTTAAGTAGAATTTTACTAAGTCTATTATTTTGATGTTAGTAATAGACATATCACAATCTCTTCACATCATGATCCTTATATTAATGATCCTTAATTAATTTTATGATCATTTCGTCTGTCTTTTTTTTAGTACCCATCATTTTTTACTCACTATAATTTACTTCTACATATATCTCATCCACTTTAATTCCTAAACCTAAAATGTTTGCTTTATTTAAAGTTTCTATTAGAATTAGCTCTTAAATTAAATCCTTTATTATTTCTTAAGACACGATAATCCTATTGCTCTCTTCTGATAAAGATTATAAAGAAGAAAATTAGAGCATGATGATTAGGACAAATCGAACATGATGTCTCTTATGATAATCAAGAACTCTCTAACATAATGCTATCACTAAAGTTATTTCAGATTAAGTCTTTCCTAAGGCTAATCTCTTATATATATAGAATAATCACTAGAACTCCTAAGATGCATGCCTTCTTTTAAAATTCTAAACTATAAAGTTAAGCGGTATATGTGAATACATAATAATGTACAATACCATGACCCATTAAGTTAAGGGCTTATGCATGGAAATAAGTACATTTTCCAGTACATTACATATTAAGACTTTCACTTGTACAATTTGATGCCTTATAAATCAACTATAACACTCAAACATACCAAAGTATAATGAGTGTGTTGATAAGCAACATATGTACAAAGAAATAAATGTTTGAAGCTGGAAAATAAGTTGTTACTTACCTTACAACCACTTAAACCTTAAAAGAGGATTGTTCTCAGGTCCATAGACAAATTACAACTGTTAATTCTACCTCTAAGGTTCTTCAAGGGAAAATCTCACTGCATCATTATGTCATTAGACTAGACATAAGCAACGAGACTATCCATTATTCTAAAGAACAGTTGGATGAATTAATTAGATAGTCACTTATTAAAGATATTTAAGTCTACTAATTGTAATATTCCTATTAATACATGATTAGTTGACTCTAGTTTTTTAAACGTTTCCTTACCAGAAGTTAACAAATAACTAACATGAGAGTTAGTGACAAAATTAAATGTTAAGGCTATAAGAACAATAATAAGCAGTCTTCTAACAACGTTTTTTCGATACCGTCCATATATTCTGAGTATTAATCAGAATATAGTATCATAATTAAGCAATGTTATGAAGGTTGTGAAGTTTGCATAGTCAACATAAAGTCACACTTACCTTAAACTCTCATTTTATTTGTTCTAAATATCTGGATTGAAACATTATTAAGATAAAACTAGATGATACCTCACACTTTCACAACTTTTGTCATCATGAAAATGAGAATTTGACAAAAGGAAAATGAGACTTACAAATTTCATCCATCATAACCAAAATTCATGAGAAATCATGACATGGTTAATGAGGATGATTTTTCATCTAATCTCATTCTAAGTGATTTTAAATTATGTTGTTAAAGCCCTAAATATGATTTGGCTTAAGGCATAAGTATGGGTCCATCATAGGTCATTCATTGACATTCGTGGAACTTATTCCAAATGGAATATTTAGACATAATTCATTTATCATTTAAAGACTATTTACTTGTATCTAAATTTTGTCGTATATGGCCCACGGTCTTATAAGAAATCTACTCATATATGTGCTTAACATGATTTCTATTAAATATGTCCCTAAGTTTTTGTGACATCTGGACATTAAAGAAATCAAGTAAAGTCTAACATATATATATGATAGGTTCCCACGTCACATAACTAATTGAAACTTCTCTTGTAGCATTCTAGAGATATTAAAAGATCAATGGGAGCATTAAGTGTCTTAATAATAACTTGCAATAGTTGCAAGAGGTGGGGGAGTGAAAACTTTATATTACTTCAATTTACACCTCTTGTACAAGACACTGCTCCATCTTGACACTGTTCTATCATAACCTGTCTCCTTAAAATCTAAAGCTACTTTTACAAAAGTCTCATTGTTGCTTAATTGTGGGCACACTTAGATTTCTTATCTAAACTAACATAATCCTCAACAAGAGAAACTACAATGACTAACATCATTAATATGTTCATTAATATGTTTTCTCTATTAGATTTTGTTTGGTCGTTAAATATTGACCCTAAGCATGCTGAGTTCCTAAAATTTTCTAAGGTCAGTGGGAGCAGTCAAAGTTCTTATCATGACTTGCAAGGAATACAAGAGGCGGGGGGAAGAGTGTCATTAAATTTCACTCCAAATTTAACTCCGATTACACCTCTTGTACACCATACTGCACCAACTCTCTTACAAACTTAGAATTCTTAAAATGATAGCAACCTAAGCAAGAGCTAATCCATAAAACTGAAACTTCTAACAAAAACTTCTAACAAACCCAATAATCAACTAAGGAGGTCATCTAGGTTTAAAAACCTATTGACTTTGATGATTACATAACCTCCCTAATTGAAGTTGAAATGGATTTTGGAAAAGTTTACTGATCCTATCTCTTCTAATTAAGCCATTAGTGTCAATCAATCTTCTGAACTGAATAAAATAGTTTTCTAGTAAAACTGATTTTATGTGTTCGCATAACGTTTGGGATTTGATTGAATAACCTAAGAGTGTTCATAACTAAACCAAATCCTGATATAAACGTTAAGACACAAAGAAGCATGATTGATTGTCAAAGGTTGTACTCAGGAAGAGATAAATTATTAAAGAATCTTTATTACATATCTAACAAAAGATTTCTTTTAGGATCATCACTGTTCTAGTAGCTTATAATAGTTTAAAGCTATATTAGATGAACATTAAAACATTTTTCCTAACAACTGGCTGACATATTTACATGTTCATAAAACAACCTGAAAGTTCTAAACTTAAGGTTAAAAGAACAGTTTGTCTATAAGCCAATAAAATCCATGTATGGTTTAATGCAAACATCATAATGTGATGAAATCTTAACGCAATTATTTTCATCAACAACCAAGTGGAATAATGTACCTACCTCAAGATGAGTGGGAGCAACTAAGATAAACTTGTCTATATAGATGATATTCTTTTGACAAGTAGATGTTACATAAGTCAAAGCATTGTTAACACAAACTTTGATATAATAGATCTCAAAGATATCTCTTACATAATAGATATCATAACATGTTGAGATAGACCAAATGGAACATTACTTCCGTTCCATAAGTTTAACATTAAATTGGCCCTTACATATGTAACAAACAATACTGCTCTCCTTTAGAGGATAATAGGATAAATGAGATTATTTCTTACGCTTCATTAATTAGAAGCCTTATGTAAGTTTAAGTCTATACTCGTTTAGATATTACTCACATTGCAACACACTAGATATGTCTAGATTAATGTGAAGCATTTAATAGAGTATTACAATATCTTTAAAATAAACGAGAGACTATAATTTAAAGAAGAAGTGAGAACTCAAACCGGTTTATTACTCTAACTTTGAGATATTCAAAGATGACAAAATGTAATTTCGGGTATATCTTTATGTCAGCAGACAAAACCTATTTCATGGAGGGGTCATAATAAACTGATAACAACATAAGTTATAACAACATAATATATTGTTGATCACAAATCAATAGTTACTAAATGTTGTTGGAAATTTATCAGTGGACTCATAAGTTTATTAACTCCATATAATTAATATTTTGAAGACTTATTGTGATAAAGTCAGCTACCATGTCTCCTTGAACAGTAACAGTTCGAGAGGTGCTGCATTAAATTTCGATACACAATTAATTATTCGTTTATGAACGAATTGAGGAAACTAAATCTTTGTATCGAATGCATTCATGATATGCTTAAGGATCCTATAACTAAAGGTCTATTACCCATAAGTCTTATTAAGAGTGCACATAAAAGAGAAGGGTTTTAATTGATGACCATGTACAACTGCATATCGTACTATGAATGACTAACTATCAATTTTCCTCATCAGTTTGATTTTGTATGTCTCTTACATATGTTCTGCCGGTGTAATGACATATAGACAACTATAAATACAAATCAAACGTTAAAGGGCTTACATATTTTGATCATAACTGTTAGGTTTTAAATTAAGGCTATAGTATGACTAATGGGGGTCCTGAGTCGCATAATGATTCAACGGCTGTATTTCTCTGCTATAGTACTTGTTTAAGGCTAAAATGAGTATTAACTTCTGATCAGACTTATCTAATACTCATGATAAATGATTATTCAGCTAAGTGGGAGAATGTAAGATTAAATATTTATTTGTTTATATTTAATCTTGTAGCCATCATTATCATTTATATAATATAGATCAAAATATATTAATAACCTATTAATAATTAGTTGGTAATTGTTGATGGACCATATTACCCTTATTAACTAATTGGGTTTCCTCTTGGGTGTATAAATAAGGAGCTTATTAGAGAGTTAAAGGGTTAGACAAGTTACACAATCACAACCCTCACCAACATCAAATTCGTCTCTCTCTCTCCCTCAACCGAAACTAACCCTACTTTCGGTTTCATCACCATCATCACTTTACACCCTAAGGAGGAACCAGATCAAACTGACAATTATGTCGAACATCGTGGCTGCGTCTCTGTCTGGATTCTCTACTGATGCAATCAAAGGTATGTTATTACATGTTTTCCATTATGTTTAAAACAGAACCAGATCAAACTGACAATTATGTCGAACATCAGTCAAAGCTTCCGCGTGCCGCAGGCGGCCCCGCATGTCGCGCCAGAACCATGTGCCCCCGTCGCGTGGCGCGGGGGAGTACGTTTTCCAGCAGGTCCAGTTTCTGGACCTGCATATTTGCCCAGCTCCGGATTTTGTCAAAAATCAAGCTTTAAACAAGCATAACTTCCTATCTGATTGTCCGTTTTTGCCGATTCTTTTTCCTACATGACCGTATTAAAATTACGGATCTACCCATATAAATATTGCGTAACGAAACCCGAATTATGAACAAATGGTCCACAAAATCCTAGTTCCGATTATTCGACCCATTAACTATGCGTGCATGTGGTATAACAATCTATCCTTTTGGCATTCTAATGTTATTTACCCATCTCCCGGGCTTGGAATTCTTGGCGTATTCTTACCATTACATGGCTTTACGCTCGTATTTAAATCTCAAGCTTATTCTCTACTAATTCAAGCATTGTCACTTTGTGAAATCCTTGTAACTGGATTCTATCATTCGACCAGATAACACGGATTCATAAACTCAACTTAGTATATCCATTCATTGCTAAATTACAATCTAGCACTAACGCAATATGAGGCTTTTGAGCCTTTTTAGACAAGATCGATATAAGGACATAGTTTTTACCCGTTTGGTTGACAAGTGAAAATCCTCACTTTAATGTCAAGCCAAACTATTTCTAACCGATACTTTTACCCGTTTGAGTGTCGAATGGACTTCGCCACTTCAATGACACTTCAAACGCGTATGCTACAATATGACATCATTAACAAGCTAAAACCAAAAGTTTATACGTAATGTAACGGAACCAAAGTCACGTACCTTTAGAGCACACCCTTCAAACGTGTATCTCCTCCGGCTTGTCCGCTCGACGATCCGGATTCCTTGCCTAAAGAGTTCAAGATCTTGTTCGTGTTCGTTCGGATCGTTTGCAGCCCTACTCTTGAGGCACAAAAGGACATGTGGGTCCATGTGGCGAGTATCTGGATCTGGTGTGGGTGTGGGTTTGGGTTCGGGTTCGGGTTCAGGTGGTTTAACCATGCATCCACTCCGGACAAAAAGAAATTAGAGTAAAATGTCATTTTAGTCCATGAGATTTTAACACCTTTGTTATCTTAGTTTAAATGTTTCATTTATCTCCTGTAGATTTAAAAAGTTTTTAATATTGTCATTTTCATCAATTGATTTAACATTATCTATAGACCTCTATTTGTTAGGGGCAATTTTGTCTTTTTCTATTTTTTTATAATAACTCATTTGTCAAATCTCCTGTCTTCATTCAATTTCTTCTTTTAACCTCTTTATCTTCAACTTGAACCAATAACCAAACATCACCAAATTTGACCAAAATTCCAATTTCCCCAAAATCGATTAATAAAATTGCTTATACAAGACTGTTTATGAATAGTTTACCAAGCATCTTATTCCAGTATTTTGCTAATTTCATAGTAAACCAGACACAAAAACTGATTTTAATCTTCATTTATTGTGAGATGTTGTTAATATTTTAGGTAGTTAATAGATGTATTGAATCGTATCTTAGGAGTATGACATTGGCTACAAACATTTCCTGGTTGAAATGGCCACAAACATCATGACACACGCCGCCCTCATCCTGAATGTGAAGTGGAGAATGAAGAAAGTGGTGGTAGTACTAAAAGATCAAGGACTACTGAAAAAGGGGACTATTCCAACCCAGAAACACCAACTAGTGGTGGTTCAACAATTTAACGTCCAACAGGAAGAGATGCGGCTAAAAGGAAAGGAAAAGCTAAGGCTTTTGATTCAGTTGTTGAAGAACTTTAAGCATTGAGGCTTACTAGAAAAGATGAGAATGAACTCTTCAAAATAATACTTGACCTGGAGAAAGAAAAGCAAAGTCAAAAGGCAAAAAGAGAACTAAAAAATGCAACTCGTGCATCTTGACGCATTGTTACGAAAGGATCATTTGTATATGTAACACTCGTCTTAAATTTCTATTATTCTACTATTAAAATACACACATTTTAAAACAAAATGCATAATTAACAAAACTTAGTTAATAGGTTAAGATGTACATTGTTTTAGCAACTTAACATAACCAACCATCTAGATTAAAACATTCACAGCTACAGAGTTTACAAAACAACATTGTCTAGACATGTTTAGATTAGTGCGGAAGCTACAAAAATGGTGTTCGGTTCTTGATTTCACGCTTGATTGGCATCCGAAACTAACAAGCATCACCTGAGGTCAAAACCACATAAATAATTAGTTTTGACATTGTTAAACGAGTCTAGACAAGTCCCAATAACAATCACATAATTAAAATTTTAAAAATTCTGATTTTAAGTGTGTCGCGCCACGCGCCAGACTCAGTCAAAGCTTTCGCGTGCCGCGGGCGGCCCCGCGTGTTGCGCCAGAACCATGTGCCCCCATCGCGTGGCACGGGGGAGTACGTTTTCCAGCAGGTCCAGTTTCTGGACCTGCATATTTGCCCAACTCCGGATTTTGTCAAAATCAAGCTTTAAACAAGCATAACTTCCTATCTGATTGTCCGTTTTTGCCGATTCTTTTTCCTACATGACCGTATTAAAATTGCGGATCTACCCATATAAATATTGCGTAACGAAACCCGAATTATGAACAAATGGTCCACAAAATCCTAGTTCCGATTATTCGACCCATTAACTATGTAATGTAATGTAACGGAACCAAAGTCACGTACCTTTAGAGCACACCCTTCAAACATGTATCTCCTCCGGCTTGTCCGCTCGACGATCCGGATTCCTTGCCTAAAGAGTTCAATTCACAATCAATTTAGAACCCTTTATGTAATTATTAACGCATAACTCGCTATAACAATCAAATATGCGTTTTCATCCGATTTTTAACATATTAATCCTCACTTAGGCATTTTAACGAACACCTAGCGAGTCTGATTTTTATCTAACTAGAATCACGTTCATAGCTTGTTATTTTTGCTAAGATTAACATCAATCGGACTATCTCATATAAAAGTTAACATCAATAAATCTGAAATCACTTCATAAATATCATATTACACTAGAACATCAACGAAAATCCTAGTGTTTATCAAGTTCTACAAAACCCACTAATCACCTTCAATGGTATTCATGGAATTTACTAGAATTGAGCATGATTTCATCATATACTTGTCTAGGGTTTACTCCTAGACACTATATTGTTCCTATTGCATCCTTATAACAAACATGTAACCATCAATTTTGAATTCTCTTAGTTTACTCAGAATTTCAACTAGAGATTCCTCATAAAATTCACATACCTTATGACTCCTCTTTCGATGGAGATCACGAATTTGTGTTTGAAACTTGATTTAGAACAGATTTGAGCTCCCAATTTGGTGAATTTTTGGAAGAACTAGGGTTTGTGGGAGCCCTTGTGTCGCCCCCTGTGTTTGATCGACCAGACACACCTTTGTGTGTGTTTGGTGTGTGTTATTTTGTTTTTATTAAATTAAGTTTCAAGTTCTACAACATAAGCCCCTCAACTTTTGTTTAGTTTATATTTTAGGCATTTTAATTCATTCATGTGTTACTACAAGACAACTAACTAACTGGGTTATTTATTTCCTAGTTAGCTTATTCTCGTTTATTTTGTACTTTATAATTCTAATATAAAGTTTGATAAATTTCGGGGTGTTACAAGTCCACCCTCTTAAAAGGGGTTTCGTCCCCGAAACCAGAATACGTACCGAAAAGTGTAGGGTAGAGACGTCTCATCTCCTCCTCGGACTCCCATGTGGTATCCGAGCCTTTCCTGTGCTCCCATTTGACTTTTACTTGGTCAATTTCTTTGTTTCTTAAACTCTTCACTTTACGATCTAAAATCGCAATCAGCTTTACCGCGTAATTGAGACTGTTATCCACCTCGATGTCGTTGTAGTGGATATAAGCAGTTTCGTCGGCTAGACGTTTTCGGAGATGTGACACGTGGAATGTGCTATGTATCCCACTCAACTCCCCGGGCAGTTCGAGACGGTATGCTACCTTACCGACCCGTTCGATAATTCTGAATGGCCCAATAAACATCGGGCTTAACTTTCCCCTTTTTCTGAACCGGATAATCCCCTTCCACGGCGAATACCTTTAACATAACCTTGTCACCGACTTGGAACTCAATTGGTCTTCTCCTTTTGTCTGCATACGATTTTTGTCGATCCTGAGCCGCTTTCAAGTGAGCTCGGACCAAGTCAATTTTCTCATTCGTGATTCGGACTACATCCTTATGAGCAAGTTCTCGCGGACCAACCTCACCCCAACACACCGGGGTTCAGCATTTTCTACCGTAAAGCATCTTGTACGGAGCCATACCGATGCTTGCGTGGTAACTGTTATTATATGAAAATTCGACCAATGGTAGATAGACATCCCAACTACCCCCGAAGTCGATAATGCATGCCTGTAACATATCCTCCAACGTCTGAATTGTTCTTTCACTTTGTCCATCCATTTGTGGATGGTACGCGGCGCTAATGAACAATTTAGTTCCCATTTGTTCTTGGAATCCGCGCCAAAAGTTTGAAGTAAACCGGGTATCTATCGGACATAATAGATATCGGTACCCCGTGGCGTGCCACTATTTCATTGGTATATACCTCTGACATCTTTTCATATGTATAAGTCTCACGAATCGGAATGAAGTTAGCACTTTTCGTCAATCTATCCACAACTACCCATCTAGCATCGAAATCGCGGTTGGTTTTGGGCAGTTTGGTCAACAAGTCCATTGTGATTTGTTCCCATTTCCAGACTGGGATATCCAACGGTTGCAGTTTACCATACGGCTTTTGGTGTTCTGCTTTGACTTGCAAACACGTCATGCACTTCTCCACGTATTTTACAACGTCTCTTTTCATCCCGGGCCACCAATAGTTTTGCTTTAAATCGTTATACATCTTGGTTGCTACCGGATGAATTGAATAACGGGATTTATGGGCTTCGTCAAGTAGGAGCGCCTTGACTCCACACAAATTTGGAACCCATATCCTCCCAAAATGCGTCTTTAACCCGTGGTTACCATCCGCCAATTCTTTCAATTGGCCAACTATTCTTTCCTTCTTCACATTTTCCTCCTTCAATGCTTCGATTTGAGATCTTTGGATTTGTTTAAGTAAACCCGATGTTACAATTAGTTGCATTGATCGCACTCGAATGGGCGTATAATCTACCTTTCGGCTCAACGCATCCGCCACCACATTGGTTTTCCTCGGGTGGTAATGTATATCACAATCGAAATCTTTGACAGTTTCCAACCACCGCCTCTGCCTCATGTTTAATTCCTTCTGATCGAAGAAATATTTCAAACTCTTATGGTCGGTAAAGATAGTGCATTTTACCCCATACAGATAATGCCTCCATATCTTTAAAGCAAATACCACTGCCGCCAGCTCGAGATCGTGTGTAGGATAATTCTTTTCATGCGTCTTTAATTGTCTCGAGGCATAGGCTATAACCTTGCCCCGTTGCATCAGAACGCACCCAAGACCCGAATGTGACGCATCCGAGTAAACCACCATGTCGTCAACCCCATCCGACAATGTCAATACCGGAGCGTGGGTCAATTTTTCTTTAAGCGTTTGGAACACTTTTTCTTGTTCTTCGCCCCAAATAAACTTTTCGTCTTTACGGGTTAGTTTGGTCAGCGGTGTAGCAATCTTGGAGAAGTCTTGTATGAATCTCCTATAATATCCCACGAGCCCCAAAAAGCTTCTGATTTCCGAAGGATTCTTCGGTGGATTCCATCTCGCCACAGCCTCTATTTTTTACGGGTCCACTAACACCCCATTTGCACTAATGATGTGCCCGAGAAACTGTACCTCTCGTAACCAGAAAGCAAGCACATTTCGAGAATTTCGCATACAACCTCTCTCTTCTGAGCGTTTCCAACACTTCGCGTAAATGGCTTGCATGCTCTGCTTCATTCCTTGAATACACTAAGATGTCGTCGATGAACACTATTACCGATTTATCCAACATTGGTTTGCAAACCCGGTTCATGAGGTCCATGAAAGCCGTGGGTGCATTGGTCAATCCAAAGGACATCACGAGGAATTCCTAATGCCCGTACCGTGTATGAAAGGCCGTCTTAGGTACATCTTCCTCCTTGACCTTTAACTGATAATAACCCGATCTAAGGTCAATCTTTGAGAACCAACTTGCGCCTTGTAGCTGGTCAAATAAGTCATCAATTCTTGGAAGTGGGTATCGATTTTTCACCGTGAGTTTGTTTAACTCCCGGTAGTCGATACACATACGCATACTTTCGTCTTTCTTCTTCACGAATAGCACCGGTGCACCCCACGGAGACACACTCGGTCTAATAAATCCTTTATCGAGCAGGTCTTGGATTTGAGACATCAATTCTTGTAGCTCCGATGGCGCGAGCCGATACGGCGCCTTGGCCACAGGTTTCGCACCCGGAATCAATTCGATCCCGAACTCTACCTCCCGTTCAGGCGGTATTCCCGGTAAATCTTCCGAAAATACATCGGCATATTCACGTACCACCGGTATGTCTTCAATCTTTGGCGATCCTTTGTCTGGTTCGTTTGCGTATATCATGAATGCTCTATATCCACGCCTCATGAGTTTGTGGGCTTTTAGCATTGAGCACATAACGGGATTACCCCCTTTTTCGCCATAAATAGTAACGTGTTTTCCACTTGGAGATGTTAATTTTATCTCCTTGGTGAAACACACGACCTTCGCGTGGTGTCGGGATAACCAGTCCATCCCGACTACTACTTGGAATTCTCCCATCAACATCGGAATCAAATCTATTGAGTATTCTTCACCGTCGATACTCATCTTACAATTTTGACACACGTCACATATGATAAAACTTTTGTTGTCACCTATTTCTACTTCTAAAGGCATAGGTAATTTTGTTAGTTCGAATGAAGGATGTCGAATAAATCCATGTGAAATAAAGGATTTATTCACACCCTTATCAAATAACACATGTGCGGGAATTGAATTTATGGCGAATATACCTGAGACTACATCGGGTTCCACCTTCGCCTCAGCTGCAGTTAACTGGAAAGATCTGGCTTTTGCTTTCGGAGTCTCCGTATGTGAATCCTTGCCATCCTTTTTCCCGACTAACTCCGGGCATTCCGATTTCTTGTGACCCGGCTGGTAGCATTTATAACATACCGACACTTTCCCCGGGCATAATGCAGCCGTGTGCCCTGTCTTCCCACATATAGGACACGGCTTATCTTTAAACCGGCACTCACCCTTGTGCCCTTTCCCGCATACTTTGCAGCTTGGCGACCCGCTTTTTCCTTCTTGTTTCTTGGATGACTCAGTTGTACGCGCCTTTTTCGTAGGGCTTGGATTAACCACTGGCGCCCTTCTTTCACCTCTTTCAATTTGCTTCTTCAACTCTATCTCCCTTTCTCGAGCAGTGTTAATGATTTCGGTGAGCGTCTCGTACTTCGAGGGAGTCATAAACTCCCGATATTCTGCACTTAGCATATTATAGTAATAATACACTTTCTGTTCTTCGGATGTCACCAATTCATCACAAAACCTCAGTTTGTCGAGAAAGATCCCCGTGATCTTATCGATAGATTCACCTTTCTGCCTAAGCTGAATAAATTCCTCTTTGATTCGATTGATAACCGCCTTGGGACTGTGGTGTTTAAGGAATGGTACCTTAAACTCGTCCCAGGTCATTGCCCTAGCCGTTTCGCTTTCGATTTCCTTTTTCTTGTTATCCCACCAATCCTTTTCCTGACCTCTAAGTTGACCCGTACCATAAGCTACGAAGTCGTTCATGTCGCAATGGGTTCTCTCAAATACTCACTCGATATCGCTTAACCAACGTTGGCATATTATCGGATCCACCTCTCCATTATAGAGTGGTGGTTTACATGCCATAAATTCCTTGTATGAGCAGCCCTTGCGTTCTCCCGACTTTTCTTTAGCTATGTTGGTGCTATCTTCCAACTTCTTGATTCTTCCATCGACTAACGATAGTACCATGTTTTGGATTTTATCAATAAAACCGGATAAGCTATTTTCGATTGCTTTTTCTACTTCCTCGGCAATCACTTCCCTCATTTGCTCGGTGACTATCGTCACCACATTAACATTACCTTCGTCCGTCATCTTTAAAACTGAAATGTTTACACCAACCGTTAAAGATTTCATTTATAACATATACTTTGTTTGCTCCGGTTTTGTAACACCTCAAAAATTTCGTGTTCATTAAGTTAACGACACGTGTCATGTAAGACAAAACGCGTTGTAAACCCAGATATAATTAAAGGTGTATGTCAGGAATTAAAAGTGTCGTCATGTTAACTTTTGCACCTCTGAACGACCTCATTTATAAATTCCAAGACAAATAAACATCTGGTATATATTTAAATCCGTTGAGTTCTAGAATTATTTGATTCATAATTGATATGGCGGACTACTACGAAGAAAAAGCACGGTAACCCTTTGTTTTCGGCGCTTTACAAATGGATTCAAGTGAAACAAATCATAATGGTAAGGTATGTATCTGTTCATAGCACTTTTTAGAGGCCCCTTATTGATAAAACATGGCCCTAAATCGATTGCACATCACTTACCCTTTCAAATGCATGAAAGAACAAGTTTTGGTCCCTGATGTACCCTTGCGCACCGCAGCAAGGAGAGCCTTGCGGTGCGCAAGCTGCGCCCAGCAACCAGAAAACAGGCTGTTGCCTGTTATGCGCGATTTTAACCCATTTTGCCGGTTTTTCCCACATGTGGACGACCCCTAGGCACCTCCTAACATCTAGGATCAGGTGTTGATCAGTTGTGGTGTGTGCTAGACCTTGTTGTCAACCAATCATGGTGATTGAGTTCACTATATAAGGACTTCAAGTGCACAAGCATTCCTCACACCTTCAATTGCATATCTGATCATTCCTGGAGCTCTCAAGCAGGTCCAACTGATCATATCTCGTGCATAGGACTCTTGTAAGTCTGCTAGTCCTTCTTTAATTGAGTTTAGCTTGTTTAATTAGCTAAAAGTCAAACCGTCGTAATTACGGTTTGACTTCGAGATTAGTCAATAATGGCTCAGTCATATCTCGAATTAAAAGTAGTTATAGGTTGGTATTTATGTGGGTAATAAAACCTCAAAAGGGTTTCCCCTGATCACCACCCTAACCAGGTCAAATGTCGGGTCAAACATATAATCAAAAAGTCAACAGGATGCTTAAAATGTCATTTATGCATAATTAGCTATCTAGAACATATACAACCTGTTTGATCATTGTTACAACTTAGTAATAAGTGTAAGAACATGTCTAAACATGTTCAACCCGACTATTTCCTGTTTAGACCCGGTTCGGAACTGAAAGTCACACAGTTTGACTTTCACTTTGACTTTCAGTTCTGACCCGTTTGGGCATGTTTTAGAAATGCCTCAGAGCTTAAATTGGATTAGGTTACATGCTAGAACAACCCTCTATGATTACACACCTTGGTTCATTAGTTATCCAATTAATATGCATGTTTCCGTTAATTGCTCATATGTTGACCGTTATGCCCTTATTACCTTAAAACATGATTTATGAAAATGTAAAAGTGTAGAAACCTTAGTTACTGATTTATAAACTTGTATGCAAAGTTTGACATCAGTTTGACTTATAGATTAAGAGTTATGCTCAATATCGCAAAATTAAAGCTTTATGTTAATAAAACGGCGTAATTAGCGTATAGCCTAGTTAAGCCTACTTTTTGGTATCAAACTTAATACCCACTGATATAATATATTATTTTGGGATTTTTAAAGATTTTTAATTAATTTTAGGCTGAGCATAACTAGTAGTCGTAGGCTTAATCCGGTAATTGTCGGTTTTGCCCTTACGGGCCATAAAATGAGTTTTACTTACCTAAACGACTCCAAACCTTTTGCTACTGATCACATTTGATAAATAAATTATTTTAAGCCTTCTGGAAATATAAAAATATCAGATTTAAGTATCGAACCCGGAAATGGCCTTTAATCGCCTTATTTGGCATTTTTAACGCATAGTATGTTTTAAAATCATATTGAACATACCCGGGTTGATACCTACTGATATTTTAGGCAAATTATAATATTTTAACAGTAAGCGAAAGTTGTTTAACTCAGACTTCAGTTTTGAGCTTTACGACTTATGTGAAATTACCAAAATGCCCCTACAGTGCATAGTTTGGTTATACTTGGTAAATTCACATATATACATTAACCTACTGTTATAACTTATCAAAATAAGTATTTTTGCTGATTATATCAGACCTGTAACTCAGGTAAATACTTAAACTCTTTTATAACCTTTTAAATGACCAAACTACCCCTATGGGGCCTAGTTTGTGTTTATATACGTTTCGGGCATAATGAAAGACATCTTACTGATATCGCAACATATTTGAGGCATAATTAACTTAGGAAACCTGTATATGGCTCTCATGAATACCCGTCACGCTTATTACGCGTACGGTGCGGTTTATGTAACAAGTTTACATAAATTAGCCGAAACGGGTCAAACCTTAGTGGTTTAATCTCAAAATCCAGAATGTGTATGAAATACCCATATAAGACAAGTCTCTGAACATGTCGGGTTTAAATCACATTCTATTCTGGCTTCTATTTGGCTTTCACAGTTTGTTACCTGAAACGCGTTTTAAAAACATTTGTCAGTGGGAAATACTGGTGAGTGAATCCCAGTTTAATCAAGTTAAAAAAAACATTGTACAGTATTGAGGGCGTTCTCGCAATTACATTTGTTTCCAAGTTATACCAATTAACATCCATGGTACTGTCAGACCCGACTTGTGGAAATGTTACTCCTTGACCAGGTGGTAACAAATTTTGTATACAAAACCCCAACATACTCATGATAATTGTGTTCTTACAAATACTCAATAACTGCTTAATTAATCGTGTGAGGTTTTGTAAAAACAGTTAACAAAAAGTTTACAAAAAGCGGATCAACTCACATTGCTGTCTTAGATTATCCTTTAGGGTTTCCTGGTGACAATCTATAATTTACACAAATGCACACGTGTTAGTATAATAACCCATTTTAACATTAGTAATACCCTCCCCGAGACGGCATTCCAACGACTACGTCGGGCAGAACCACGACAGCCGTTACGGAACCCTAGATCAATCGGGCAGAGTATCTAATACGTATCCAGGGGTTATGATACTTACAACGGAGCAGAACTTCGTTATTTAGGGGGGGGGGGTATTAGAGCCGAGTATAATGCCTACTATCAGATTTTCGAGATATAGAAATGAAAGTGAGCGAGTTCGACTGAAGATCCGAGGCCTTCTATATATAGGTGCTGAGTTTGGGTTATACGCGGCCCGCGTAAAGAGTAGCCAAGGGGCTACGCGGCCCGCTTCAACTCAAGTCAACGATATAGCTGATCCGGGTCATCGACTAGCCTTGACATGTGTTGGGCCACGTGGCGGCCCAGTGTCGTGCCAGGTTTCACCCGCTCACGGCCCGCGTAAGGGTTGAGGTTTGGCTTACGCGGCCCGCCTCAAACCCAAAAACTTGATTTTTTATTATTTTTAATAATATTTAAGGTATTCGAGGCCCGTTTTCACGTATGGGGTGTATTTTGGGTCATATTGGGATATTTAAAAATATATTAGGGTGTCGGAAAATAATTCGAGGGTGTTGGTTTAGAGTTGTTATACGTGGCACGGGGGAATACGTTTTCCAGCAGGTCCAGTTTCTGGACCTGCATATTTGCCCAGCTCCGGATTTTGTCAAAAATCAAGCTTTAAACAAGCATAACTTCCTATCTGATTGTCCGTTTTTGCCGATTCTTTTTCCTACATGACCGTATTAAAATTACGGATCTACCCATATAAATATTGCGTAACGAAACCCGAATTATGAACAAATGGTCCACAAAATCCTAGTTCCGATTATTCGACCCATTAACTATGTGTGCATATGGTATAACAATCAATCCTTTTGGCATTCTAATGTTATTTACCCATTTCCCGGGCTTGGAATTCTTGGCGTATTCTTACCATTACATGGCTTTACGCTCGTATTCAAATCTCAAGCTTATTCTCTACTAATTCAAGCATTGTCACTTTGTGAAATCCTTGTAACTGGATTCTACCATTAACACGGATTCATAAACTCAACCTAGTTCTGAACTCAGAATTCAAATTTTGACCTTTAAAGCTTATGTGAAATTACCAAAATGCCCCTACGGTGCATAGTTTGGTTATAAAAGGTAAATTTCACATATATGCAATACCCTACTGTTGTGACTTATAAAAATAAATATTTTTACTGATTATATCAGACCAGAAACTCAGATTAATATTTAAACTCTTTTATAAGCTTTAAAATGACCAAAATACCCCTAAGGGGCATAATTTGAGTTTAAATCCATTTTGGGCATAATGGAAGGTATCCTACTGATATCACAACATATTTAGAGCATATTAACTTAGGAAACCTGTTCATGACACATTTTTTACCCGTTATGCATCTTTCGCGTTCGGTACGGTTTATGTAACTAGTTTGCATAAATTAACCGAAACGGGTCAAACCTTATCATTTTTATCTCAAAATCCAGAATGTGTTTAGCTTACCCATATTATACAAGTCTTCAAACTTGTCGGGTCTAAATCACATTCTATTCCGGTCTTCGCTTAATCATGCGTTTCGAACCGTGTATCTTCCTTTAAAACTAACCGGTCTAAGTTTAGACTTAATTAAGACCCGTTAGAAATCTAATAGGTTATTAAAACCTTCGTTCCAGATTAGGAGACCAGTAAAAGATACTTGCACTCGCTGATTGTGTTATATACTTGCTCAGGTAAATACTTTTAACTTATTTTCCCTTATACGGGCTTGGGGTACGGTATATAAAATACCGCTTGGTCGGGCATTGAATTGTTAATCATATAAAGGTTAATTCATTGAGATGACCCGTTTAAACTGTTTTGTTTGCTTAAAGCCTTTGGGGGTTAATGACCTTGTCCCGGATATCCTTGGCATCATTCATTGAAATGGCCACGACCTAAGCACGGGGTGTAGGCATACACCTGCCAGTGCATATATATAAAATGGTATAACCGCCGGTTCGAGAATAACTCGCCGCGGGATTATATCATGTGGTGTGTCTATTAATCTTTAACCTGGTATTCAGCCCGGGCTACTGAACGTATAACGAACATGTAATTCTTTTACAAGTTTATATATAAATAATTATCCCAAGTTATAAATGATATTTTGTGCCATGTGCATTCAAACCAATTTTCTTAAACATTTTCAAAATGAGTCGGTTAATTGTATTTAACAGTGTAAACTAACGTATTTTCCAAAAAGGCTAAGTGCAGGTACTAAACGGAATAGGTTGGCTACTCCTAGCATCAATAAAGAGTCTTGCAAGCTTAGATGTTATAAATCTGTTGAACAGTGATCTTTTTAACATTTGATCTGCCTGTAGATCCCTCGTAACCGTTATTGTAATACACTTGATATTACTTTTAATTCGGTTTGTAATGATTTTATTCTTCGACTTCCGCTGTGTATATAAACTGTGATAAATTGTCTATGATGATATCAACTACGTCACGATACTTCCCACCGGTAATACGTGGAAATATCAGGGTGTGACAGGTTGGTATCAGAGCCAACATTGAGTGAATTAAACACTAGCCTTTTGTGTTTAATCTCAATGACACAGTATGCACATTCCTCGACTTTCGAGTCTAGACAAAGAACTTAGGACTAATTCTGACTTATTTTGATTTGTCCTTTATTGTTTCCTTTGTTGTTTTTTTTTTTTTTTTTACAGGACCTATAAAAATGCCGCCAAGAATCCGAGGAAGCGGAAGAGGCAAGGGGCCTTTCATCGCCCCCAACGATCACGAGGCCGGGCCTTCACACCGGCGAACTCCATCAGACACTTTAAGCATAAGTCCTCAAGAAAACTGGAGGACCCATTTAGAACCCGCAAGGCGTTCAGTCTCGCTAAGCTCCTCACCTTCCTACCTCAACTCTTTCGTGCCTCAATCGGAGAACGAGCCCCACAACTCACATCACTCTTTCATACCCCTTCAAAGTCCCAACTCACACCATTCCTTCAACGACCCAACACCCTACTTTCAAAGCCGGTTCAACCCGGAAAACCTAATTGAAGAGCCAATGGGTTATAACCCGTTGGGACCGGAGGACCATTTCTCCATGGACATGGAAGAGGATCCGGAACCTGCCCAGCCGCCAACCGGAACACCTACTCACCCCATCGAGATTTCTGATGGGTCGTCATATCATGGATCACCTTATCGTGGTCCAGACAGTTATCAGGCAAGATTTACCCAATACGACTGGGTGTTTACTCCCATTTACCACTCATCGCAGCAACATGATCCCTCGGAGGATTCGCGATTTGTAGCGGTTACTCCACTGCCACCACCAGTGCAGCAACCACCTCCGGAGCCACCGAGGCGTAGGAGATCAACCGCACGGATGTCTGTGCGATGGGGAATTCGTATCAGCACCCCTCAGCATTCAAGTGGCAGTCATTATCCGCCACTATACGAAGACCCACAGATGGGTGGGCCTTCGAACCCTGTTTATGAGGTGGAGTCTGCGCCAATCGCACCTCCACCAGTGGGTTATGATAATCCAATTCCTGCATACGCCGGTGTAGCAGCGTATAACCCTTTCGAGCAGCCAGCCCACACTAACTACAACTACGCTGAAGTTGACCCATACCTTGTGGCGGCAAACTACAATGCTTTTCATCCCGAGGGGCCCTATGGAGTCCCATATCAGACTGGGTACCCACCCTACGGGTACCAATACCCGCCACCTCCTCAACCTCCGCAGCATCAGCAGCCGCCGCAGCCGCCATTGATACCGCCAACACAACAGCAGGAGATCCTCCAAAGGTTGAGCCAGGTAGAGCGGGATGTTCAAGAAGAACGTAGGAACAACCGAGGATTTCTCAAGGGTTTGGCAAGCTTAATCAAAGGGAAGAGCAAAAAGGATCATTAAATCCTTTATTTGTTTATTGTATTTCTTTAATTTTCAATCAAGTCCCTGCGTGGACATCTGTTTCTGTAACCAGTCCCTTCGAGGACTTGTAGTTTCTGTTTAGCCCTGCGTGGGCATGTCATTTCTGTTTAGCCCCTGCGTGGGCAAATTATTTCAGTTAAAGTCCCGTTTAGGGCAATATGTACTTTTTTTTAAATTATTAGTTGCATGTTATCATTTAAATTTATTTTGTCATTATACGCCTAAATGTAAAATGTATGAAATAAATAAATCTAAAATATGTCATTCCTTTTTATAAGATATGCCTTTAAATATTAAATAAGAATCATAAAGGGTATAACCTAGCCTGCATGTCATTTTAAGACCTAGCCATGATGGTAAAACCTGTTTAAAAAGATTCAGATCCTTGTTAACATCTAAAAACATGTTAACATTCCTGGCTAATGTGATTCATAAAATCACACGTGTCATCCTTATATTGGATTATTCCAATTCCTTCTTTATTATTTAAACATCCATTTGTGATGTAATGCCTACGAGCCATAATCATTGTCATATAAGACAAAAGACAGTTGTAGCCTATAACTCCCTGTCAAGAAAGGTAATGAACTATGATTCAAACCTTAGTACCTCGATCATATAAGATCTTGACTTATAATTTAAAAGTGTCCATGTGACTTGGCCTTTTGTGCCATTATAATATTTAATTACAACTGAGGGTTATTAATGAAAAATCCTGAATGAATTACTTAACAAATTAACCAATATGGTTCTTTAATACCATGGTTAATAGATTAATAAGATGACAAATCTAATATATACCTCTAAATAAATCATTGTCATCATTTTATGTAGCAATCAAGCTACATGGCAGAGTCTGAAGAAATCAACAGTCATCCAAGGGAGAATCATGATACCACTAGGATCAATGTAACGGGTGCGGAACTTCAAGCATTGATTGATAATGCTGTTACCAAGGCCATGGATAGGCAGTTTAATGAATCTAGTGGTACTCGAAGCCGGACCTTATCTGTACCCCATTCCAAATCACAACCTAAGACTCACTCTGAGGCTCATAGTAAGCCATCTCCTAAACCTAATGGGTCAAAGAAGGATGATGACCGACATTCATCAAATCAGCAAAGTGTTCCGTCTAAGAAAATTGTATTTGATTAGGAGCCACGTGCAAAGACTTGCTCCTATAAATATTTTGTCTCCTGCAAACACAAGGATTTCACTGGGGAAAAAGGAGCTATCGACTGCATGACGTGGTTAGACGAGATGGACACCGTAGTTGACATTAGTGGTTGTGCTGATAGGGATGTTGTGAAGTATGTATCTCAGTCGTTTAAAGGAGAAGCACTACCTGGTGGAGGTCACTAATCCAGGCTACTGGGAAGATCCCGTTGTACAATCTGTCATGGGATCAGTTTGTTGCTCTCATCAAGGAGAATTACTGTCCTCAGCATGAGGTTGAAAAGATCAAGGCTGACTTCTTATCTTTGGTAATGAAAAACCTAGACTGTCAGGCTTACCTTACTAGCTTCAATACCATGTCACGTTTGGTTCCATACCTGGTTACCCCGGAACCAAAACGTATAGCCCAATTTATTGGGGGTTTAGCCCCAGAAATCAAAGCTAGTGTGAAAGCATCCCGACCTGCTACTTTTAGGTCAGCGGCTGATTTATCATTATCCCTTACTTTGGATGCGGTCAGGCAGAGATCGCTTAGACATTCTGATGCTGAGAAGAGAACGTGAGGATGATAACTCACGCCGATCTGACAAGAAGAACAAAGGGAACTCTGACCACAAAAAGAGTTCAGGGTTCAAGAAAGGTGACCATCAGTTGGGTGAGAAGCCCAAGTGTAAAATCTGTAAGAAGCACCATTTGGGGAGGTGCAGATACGAGTCAAAATCCCAATCACAGCCGAGGTCTTGTGGGATTTGTAAGTTAAGTGAGCACAAGACGATAAAGTGCAAGAAGATAAAGGATGCAACGTGCTATAACTGTAACGAGAAGGGGCACATCAAGTCCAACTGCCCTAAGTATGCCAAAAAGCCTGAAGAAGCCAAAAAGACCAATGCTAGGGTCTTTCGAATGGATGCACGGGAAGCAGTTCAGGATGATAAAGTGATAACAGGTACCTTCCTTATAAATGATGTTTATGCAAGGGTATTATTTGATTCGGGTGCGGATAAGTCATTTGTCGATGATAAGTTTTGTAAGTTGCTAAATCTGCCTGTTAAAACCCTAAGCATGAAATATGAAGTAGAGTTGTCCGATGGTACCATAGAAACTGCCTCAACTATATTAGATGGATGCTTTATATCCATTAGGGACCACTCTTTTCCGTTATCCTTGCTTCCTTTGAAATTAGCTGGTTTTGACATAGTGATAGGTATGGATTGGTTATCTCATAACCAAGCCCAGATTGTTTGTGACAAGAAACAAGTGGTGATCAAGACTCCGTATGGTGAGCCACTTACCATACAGGGAGACACTCAGTATGGGTTGCCTAAGCAAGTGTCCATGCTTAAGGCATCAAAGTGTTTAAGGAAAGGTTGTGTCATCTACATGGCGCAAGTAACTATCGATGAACCAAAACCCAAGGTTGAAGACATCACTGTCATTTCTGAATATCCAGAAGTATTCCCTGAAGAACTACCTGGTTTACCACCAGATAGGCAAGTGGAGTTCAGAATCGACATAATACCTGGAGCAGCACCTGTTGCAAGAGCACCTTACCGGTTGGCCCCGACTGAGATGAAGGAGTTGAGAACTCAGCTGGATGATTTGTTGGCAAAAGGATTTATTAGACCTAGCTCATCTCCCTGGGGAGCACCAATCCTGTTTGTAAAGAAGAAAGATGGATCGATGCATCTATGCATCGATTATCGAGAACTGAACAAGGTTACAATTAAAAACAGATATCCATTGCCCAGGATTGACGATCTGTTCAATCAGCTCCAAGGAGCAAGTTACTTCTCCAAGATTGACTTGAGGTCAGGTTACCATCAGTTGAAGGTTAGAGATGAAGATGTGCACAAGACTGCATTTAGAACTCGTTATGGTCACTACGAGTTCTTGGTGATGCCTTTTGGGCTCACTAATGCACCAGCAACGTTCATGGATCTCATGAACCGCGTCTGCAAGCCCTACTTGGATAAATTTGTCATCGTCTTCATTGATGACATTCTTATTTACTCAAAGAATCAAGCCGACCATGAGAAGCACCTCCGTTGTATTCTTAAACTCCTTCAACATGAGAAGCTCTACGCCAAGTTTTCAAAATGTGAATTTTGGCTTCGTGAAGTCTAATTCCTTGGACATGTGGTTAGTGAGCATGGTATCCAGGTGGATCCCGCTAAGATTGAAGCTATCATGAACTGGCAAGAGCCGAATACGCCCACAAAGATTCGTAGCTTTTTGGGTCTGGCAGGATATTACAGGCGTTTTATTGAGAACTTCTCAAGGATTGATGCACCCCTAACTTCACTAACCCACAAGAATATCAAGTTTGATTGGGGTCCTAAGCAGTAAGAATCTTTTGACATTCTTAAGCAGAAGTTGAGCAATGCACCTGTGTTGACATTGCCTGATGGAATAGAAGAATTTGTAGTATACTGCGACGCATCACACACTGGTATGGGATGTGTGCTCATGCAGAAAGGCAAGGTTATTGCCTATGCTTCCCGACAACTAAAAGTGCACGTGAAGAATTACACCACCCACGATTTGGAGTTGGGTGCCGTTGTGTTTGCACTAAAACTTTGGAGGCATTATTTATATGGTACCAAGTGTGTGATCTATTCTGATCACAAAAGCCTTCAACATTTGTTTAATCAGAAGGATTTAAACATGAGACAGCGTCGATGGATGGAAACGTTAAATGACTATGATTGTGAAATCAGATACCATCCAGGCAAGGCAAATGTGGTTGCCGATGCCTTAAGTAGGAAGGAAAGGGTGAAGCCCATAAGAATCAATGCCAAGAGCATTGAATTAAGGAATAGTTTGAGTGATAGACTGTTAGCCGCGCAGAAGGAAGCCATATTAGAAGCTAACTATCCAAATGAAAAACTGTGAGTCACTGCGGAACAATTATCATATGGTAAGGATGGAATCCTAAGATTAAATGGACGGATATAGGTTCCAATTTATGGAGGACTAAGGGAAGTGATCCTTCAGGAAGCCCATAGTTCTAAATATTCTGTTCATCCTGGAAGTGACAAGATGTACCAGGATTTAAAGGCGAATTATTAGTGGATAGGCTTGAAAAAGTCTATAGCCACTTATGTGGCCAAATGTCTGACATGTGCTCAAGTTAAAGCAGAACACCAGAAGCCGTCAGGTTTGCTACAACAGCCTGAACTTCCCACCTGGAAGTGGGAAATTGTGACTATGGATTTTATCACCAAGTTACCAAAGACAAAGCGAGGAAATGATACTATTTGGGTTATAGTGGATAGACTGACTAAGTCAGCCCACTTCCTACCTATTAAGGAAACACACAGCTCAGATAAGTTAGCTCAGCTATACGTGGGCGAGATTGTATCACTCCATGGAGTGCCAGTGTCTATCATCTCTGATAGGGATACGAGGTATATGTCGCATTTCTGGAAAAAGCTTTCAGCAATCCCTAGGCACTCGATTGAATTTCAGCACAGCATATCATCCTCAGACGGATGGTCAAAGCGAGCGTACTATTCAGACACTCGAGGATATGCTACGAGCTTGTGTTATTGATTTAGGAGGAACTTGGGATGATCATCTTCCATTGATCGAATTTTCGTATAATAATAGCTATCATTCCAGTATTCAATCTGTACCATTTGAAGCTTTGTATGGAAGGAAGTGCAGGACGCCCGTTTGCTGGGCAGAAGTTGGAGATGTCCAACTAACAGGACCTGATATAGTCCTAGAGATGACAGATAAAATTATACAGATAAGAGATCGTCTTAAGGCTGCCAGAGATAGGCAGAAAAGCTACGCAGATAAAAGGCGTAAACCTCTAAAGTTCGAGGTTGGTGACAAAGTGTTATTAAAAGTATCACCCTGGAAAGGGATGATGCGATTTGGTAAGAAAGGTAAGTTAAGCCCAAGATATATAGGACCATTCAAGATCATTGAATGTTTCGGAACAGTGGCTTATAAGTTAAACTTGCCTGAAGAGCTCAGTGGTATTCATAATGTATTCCACATCTGCAATCTGAAGAAATGTCTAGCTGATGAATCACTAGTCATACCACATACGGATGTGCATATAGATGAGAGCCTGAAATTTTTGGAAAAACCTTTGTCGATCGAGGATCGACAGGTTAAGAAGCTTTGAAGGAAGCATGTACCGATTGTAAAGGTTAAATGGGATGCCCGTAGAGGTCCCGAGTACATGTGGGAGGTAGAGTCCACAATGAAAGAGAAGTACCCTCATTTATTTCGGTAAATCTCGAGGTCGAGATTTCTTTTAAGGGGGTGAGGATGTAACACCTCGTAAAATCACGACCAACGTAATAAAGACACGTGTCATGAGCTTTAAACGTGTACTGGATTGAATATGAGGGACTAAAGTTGACAAACAAAGAAAGTATGTGTGTAAAAGGATTCAAAGTGTCAACATTTGATAATTATACCTTCCAACAACCCTACATGATGTTTATACCCTTAAACGAATGAATTATGAATCGTATGAAGTAGTTTGTGGAAGAAAGTGAAAGTTTACAAACCGCAAGGGTTAAAAGTGTCAATATGTTTAAATTATACCTCTGAGTGACCTTTTAGCGAACCAGAAGCTTTGTAACGATTAATTATACTCACGAGAGTAAGTGATAAAAATTTCACAAGGTTTCGATATTGTATGAAGAAGTTATGCTAACATTCGTAAATAAGGGGTTAAAAGCGTCAACGTTGAAATTCAGGACTTATTCGGTGATTGTATAACTAACCGGGGACTTAACAAAGTTTGTTTATGTCTTGGGGTCCTTAAAAGTCAAGTTGGAAGGTTAAAAATGCAATAAATAAAGTTAAAACCACTTTTAAAAGGACCAGGGACCAAATGTGCAATTGCTGAAACATTTTTAACCTGAGCCTGGCATTCATACCGGCCGCGTAGACCTTGTCTGGGTCTTACGCGGGCCGCCTGGTAGTCACCAGCGACCAAAATACATGACAGGTGCCTGTGCAGCCTGTTAAACCGACTTATATGCATGAAAACTGATACTTGGGGCTGTGCAAATGGGTTTATCATGCATAGGGACACTTGTGTTGATCAGGAATCATTCCATAGGCTTTGTTGTCATGATCTTGATCAATTAAAGTTCCTATATAAGAACAATTGTTGCAACAATTTTTGGCATTCATTTGAAAATCATTCCAACTTATTTCTGGAGTCTACTGGAGCTCAAGATCATTTCCTAAGGGTCATTAGTCGTGCTTAGTACTTCAGTAAGCTTCCTTGACCTCTTTAATTCGTGTTTTATAAGTTTAATGACCTAAAGTCAAACCCGTCGTAATTAAGGTTTGACTTAGTGATTAATCACTAATGGTCCAGTCAATTCTCGAATTGAAAGTAGCTTTGAATTAGTAATTATGTGGGTAATAAACCCTTAAAAGGGAACCCTCTGATTCCCACTCTAACTAGGTCAATTGTCGGGTCAAACTTAATTACAAAAAGTCAACAGAAAGCTAATTTTCAAATAAACGCATAATTAGCAATGTAGAAGCCATGAAACCTGTTTTATCACTTGTATAACTTGGTAATTAATATAAGAACATGTCTAAGCATGTTCAACCCGATAATTTTCAGTTTAGACTCGGTTCGGAACCGAAAGTAGCAAAAGTAGACTTTTGCTTTGACTTTCAGTTCTGACCCAATGTAGCATAATTTAGACATGCCTTAAAGCGCTATTAGGACCAGGTTATAGATTAGTGTAACCCTATGAGGTTACACAACTTGGTTTATTAGTTATTCGATTCATGTGCATGTTTCCGTTATATGCCTAAATGTTGACCATAATGCCATTTTTACCTTAAAACGAGATTTTTGAAAATGTGAGAGGAAAACAACCTTTATTACTGATTTATAAACTTGTCCTAAAAATTTGACACCAGTTTGAGGTCTAGATTAAGAGTGATGCTCAATAGCGTAATTAGAAAGCTTTTTATTAATTAAACGGCGTAATTAGCATAAAGCCTATCTAAACCCAAATTTTGACACCAAACTTTTTACCCACTAATGTAAAATAATATTTTGGGATTTTTGAAGATTTTTATTTATTTTTAAGCTGAGCATAACATAGGGTTCTTGCTTTAATTCGGTAATTGTCGATTTTGCCCTTTTCTTGAATAAAACGAGTTTTACATAACATATTGATACCAAACTTTTTGCTACTGATTTTATATGATAAATAAAATATTTTAAGCCTTCTGGAATGATAAAAATATCAGCTTTTCTTATAAAACCCGGAAATCGCTTAAAACCGCATTTTTACGCGTTTTAAGCGCATAGTATGGGTTAAAACTATTTTTAACATATAAAACTTAATACCTACTGATGTTTTAAGTAAAATTTTATAATTAAACAGTAAACAAAAGTTTTGAACTCAGAATTCAAATTTTGACCTTTAAAGCTTATGTGAAATTACCAAAATGCCCCTAAGGTGCATAGTTTGGTTATAAAAGGTAAATTTCACATATATGCAATACCCTACTGTTGTGACTTATAAAAATAAATATTTTTACTGATTATATCAGACCAGAAACTCATATTAATATTTAAAATCTTTTATAAGCTTTAAAATGACCAAAATACCCCTACGGGGCATAATTTGAGTTTAAATCCATTTTGGGCATAATGGAAGGTATCCTACTGATATCACAACATATTTAGGGCATATTAACTTAGGAAACCTGTTCATGACTCATTTGTTTACCCGTTATGCATCTTTCGCGTTCGGTACGGTTTATGTAACTAGTTTGCATAAATTAACCGAAACGGGTCAAACTTATCATTTTTTTCTCAAAATCCAGAATGTGTTTAGCTTACCCATATTATACAAGTCTTCAAACTTGTCGGGTCTAAATCACATTCTATTCCGGTCTTCGCTTAATCATGCGTTTCGAACCGTGTATCTTCCTTTAAAACTAACCGGTCTAAGTTCAGACTTAATTAAGACCCGTTAGAAATCTAATAGGTTATTAAAACCTTCGTTCCAGATTAGGAGACCAGTAAAAGATACTTGCACTCGCTGATTGTGATATATACTTGCTCAGGTAAATACTTTTAACTTATTTTCCCTTATACGGGCTTGGGGTACGGTATATAAAATACCGCTTGGTCGGGAATTGAATTGTTAATCATGATATAAAGGTTAATTCATTGAGATGACCCATTTAAACTGTTTTGTTTGCTTAAAGCCTTTGGGGGATTAATAACTATGTCCCGGATATCCTTGGCATCATTCATTGAAATGGCCACGACCTAAGCACGGGGTGTAGGCATACACCTGCCAGTGCATATATATAAAAAGGTATAACCGCCGGTTCGAGAATTGTAACACCCCAAAAACGGGTTTGGTAATTTAGAACCCGGTTAAGATAAAGGAAAGGGTAAAGTACCGTTAGTAGTAAAAGTGAACCCATAAACAAAATAACTAGGAATAAATTAGCCTAGTGGTGTTATGTATATAAGTAATAAGATGATGAGTTTTTAGTCCCGTATGCAATCAAAACGAAACTTGAGGGACCAAAAAGGTTAGGATGGAAAGATGGGTTTTATTTATGAAAGTTAACACACACATTCGTGTGTTCTAGAAATCGATCAGGAGCTCCATGAGCTCAAAACCCTAGTTTCCATCCATTTCATCAAATCGAAAGGCAAGATGAAGCTTAAATTCATATCCGAGCATGGATTAGCGATCACCTTCTCATGGGGATCATAAGGTATGTCTTAAAGATTAGATTGGTGATCTTTCACGAAGTGGGTTATGATGTAAGTTGCGAATTTGTATGAAATTGAGAATGAGTATGTGTTAGAATTGTCATATAGAACATGGGGTATGTACGGTTTGGGTTAATTTGATGTTTAGAGATGAAACCCGTTGATTATGGTGATGATAACGACTTGAATGATCACCCATGTCCAATTCTTGCTTAATATTGATGTATTTTGATTTGTATGATGGATTCTTGTTAGAGGAATTAAAAGAAATGTGATACTAGTGTGTTTGATGTTTATGCATGAATGATTCATGTTGATTAGAAGGAGGAATTTGATGAATTATGAATAAGATTAGAAGGATATGCATGAACTAGTTGTACACTATGCTTAGGAGGTAGTACACACATCAAAAGTATGATGAAATTATGAAGAACTTAAGATTAGATCACTTGTAAGTGATTAACATAGTAGTTATGAAGTGGCTTTTTGATGATATGATGGAAGTAATGATGTGCTTATGTTAATAATGTTGAAAATCATATATGTGTAAGTATGTTTAAAGAAATTAGATAAGAAATGATGGATTATCATGTTTTAAGGTCAAATGATAAACTTAATATAAGATCCGTGTGATGAAAAGGTTGTGATGAATGATGAATAAGCTAACTATCTTGAGAATGATATATGATAGTTGATGCTTGATAAGCGACATGGAAGCTTGGGATAGGAGCAGGTCAAAGGGGACTAATGCGCACGGGAAGCATATTCGGATGCTAGGTAAGTAAAGCTTACACCCCTTTTTGTAGAATATCTATTCAATGTATAGATTACGAACATGGTAAATAAATATGTGAATTATGATGTTCCGACAAGTTTTGGTATGGGTCGGAACATGTGAGTATGTTAAGAAACTAAGTTTGATGGTCAAAAAGGGTAAAAAGGGTATTATGGTAATTTTGATTATGAGATAACGAAGGAATAAGTTACAAGGATGGGATAATGAATAACGAAAATCCCACAAGGATAAAATGGACATCTAGACTTAACGGGTCAAATAGTGAAGACATTACCATTTGGCGATATTGACTAATGAATTGTTTTGTTAAGTATTATGCATTCACAGGATGAATAGCGAAAGGAATTATGTTGCTATTAATTAGCCATTTAGCGCATGAAGTATTAAAACGGGTCATAGCTTTGATCCGAGCCAGGTTTGTGCGATTAGAGTTGTAGTTAAGCCGTGGGATTAGTCAAATGTTTAAGGATGTCCTTTGTAGTAAAGGATGGAACAAAGTTGACAAAAACGTCCTTGATGGGTAAATCGGGCAAACGGACTTAAAAGTTGATTAGAAACAAGCTATTTGATTAAGTGAATGTTTTGGAAAAGTAGGAAAGCGAGAAGTATGATTTTTCGTAAGCCAAGGACCTTAAAATGCGCAAATACCTTTAACGGGTCAAAATAAGTTTTAAGCGGAAATGGGTTGGGATGTTGTACGAAACCCGTGGTTGGAACCTTATATGATAGACAAAGTTGGAATTATAAGGTGATACGTGGTTGAAAACCGGTGTTCGTTTTTGCATAACTAGATGTTTTTACATAAGTTTTAATTTCGGATAGCCTACTTTTAATCAAAAATGTATTTTGCAGGTTTGATGGAGTTTAAGGAACTTTTCGGGAGCTTTACGAGTCACCGGATCGAAAACCGGAGCACCGGAACGCATTACGGATCACACGGGAACCAAAAACGGAGAACCAAGGAATGGAATTTGGGGAACCCGTCGGCGACGGGTATAACCCCGTCGGCGACGCCTTCTAAAAACAACCGTCGGCCAAAAGAGTCCGTATCCGGTCGATCAAGCCGTCGGACGGCTTCAGCTTATTTACAGCCCGTCGGCGACGGGTTATACGCCATCGGCGACGGCCAAGGTTTTTTCAGAACGCGAATTTTGGGATCTTTTGGGTTAAGCTCGATGTTAATTGGTCCTTGGTCAGTAATTACGGGAGTTACACTTTATGTGAAGTTTGAATCTCAATATTGGAGCCTAATACCATCGACCATTCATCTCTATTCCATCTCGACAACATACACCAACCGAATCATCATCCAAGATCATCCTAATCATCCACAATCCTAACTCTATTCATCATTCACTTCATCATTACCAATCACTCCACAAACCCTAATCATCCACCATTCCTCAATCCTTCAAGCTTCAAGATGATCTACATCAAGTTCCAATCATCCGGTGATCAAGCTTCTTCAACCATGAGCGGCTAATCATCTCGGTTTCACCCTGGCGTAGGTAGTTGTTTAATTTAGGGTTTTGAATTGTTTATTGCTTCAACTTTGTGACAAATTGTGTTTGATTTTTGAAGCCATTGATAATAGTGTTACATTTGTTGCGAATTCGTAAATTGTCGAACGATGTTAAAAGTTATGACTTTATGAAATGGTTATATGTAATTGTGCATTATCGTGGTTAGGTTTTACTTGTGTTGATTACAAAGTGCATTCTTGTCCGTTCTTCGGGACGTTGATAGTTATTGGCACCTAAGTCACGGTACACTAAATCCGCTAATCGTATGCAATTGAGTTGAATCTAAAAACGTGTAGAAACCTTAGGTTGGCAATTACCGAAACCGGGTGTGAATCTTTTTCTTATTATCGTTTAGTAATCAATCTTTCTTGCAATCGTTAATTCGTAGTTATTAATCAATTAAACCAATTCACTTAGTTTAAATTCACATCTTCCAACAAAACAAAAATATAAGAATATCATAGCAAGCTTCATAAATTGTGACACCTTTTTATAATTCTATCAAATCCATACGCAAACCACATACTCTTCGTGGTTCGACCCCTTACTACCACTAACTATTTTTTAAGGGTAATTTGGGCTTATAAATCTTATCTTTGACCGGAGCGCGACACTCCGATCATAAGGCTCATGAGAAATTGAGGTCAAATAAACAGTTTATTTTGATAAATGCATGAACGGGTCAAAACTTAGTAAAAAGGTGATAATTCGATAGCTTAAAAGGCTAGAATTTTTTAATCCGGATGTCGGATGTTAACTCCATGTGATGGAGAATTAAATTACGATCACGTAGGAACAAGAATCGGGTAAAACGGATCAAAAACGAGAAAGTTATGCCCGTTTCCGTAAAACTGAGTTATGCTGGGAATATGCAGCAGCAGCTGCAAACATTCTGATCAGGATGGGTGGTGGCGCGATGCGACGGCAAAGGAATTAGGCCGTCGCACGACGCCACGGACTCCAAATTTTAGAAAAAAATATATTTTAATTGTATACGTAATGCGAACCCGTTTAGACCGTTTTTAAACGCTTATAAACTAAGTATGATTGATTTATTTCATGTTTTAGGAAAGGTAGGTATGTATGTATGTGTGTATGTATTTACGCAAATAGGAACATATGGACGTATGCACGTATGTAGACATGTATGAACGTATGTACGTATGTAGGTACGTATGTATGCATGTATTTATGCAAGTAGGTATACATGAGCGTATGCAAGTATGTAGTCGTGTATGAAGGTATGTATGTGAGTAGGCATGTATGAGTTAGGTATGTTGCAAGTAGGGATGTATGTATGTATATATGTATAATGTCATGAGTGTACGTAATGATGTAGGTATGTGTGTATGTAGATACGTATGTAATGATGTGGATGTGTTTATATGTGGGTATGTACGTATGTATGTAATTGGTTATGTGTAAACGTATGAATATGTATAAGTATGTATGAAAGTAGGTACACATGTATCCAATGAAATTGAGGACTAACGATATTAATAGTGTGCCTGGTAAATGAAGTGTAACGCAGGAATAGCAAAGAAGTCTCACCGCGGATTGTATGATCTGATGGAAAGCTGGGATGTAAAGAGTTAACGGAACGAAAAGTAAACGCGAATAAATCTTGTATGTTTATAATGCGTACTAATGTTATGAATTTTATGTGGTGAGCGCAGGTAGTACGAGTCACGAGGATCATCAAGGAATAGAGATCGAGGACCGAGTCACAAGACAGATTGTACGGGAAAGTTGGTGTATGTAATATAGAAAACCCATGTTATGTTTTTAATTGTAAATGAGTCGATTGATGACTTCATGTGAAAAAGTTGTGTTAAAATGAAATTTTAAGTAAGTCAAGGTACTTATAATGAAAAGAAATTTTATGGCATGAACTTCCGCTGTGACTTTTGTTAAATACGTGTTTGGGCCTTACAAGAATAACTCGCCGCAGGATTATATCATGTGGTGTGTCTATTAATCTTTAACCCGGTATTCAGCCCGGGCTACTGAACGTATAACGAACATGTAATTCTTTTACAAGTTTATATATAAATAATTATCCCAAGTTATAAATGATATTTTGTGCCATGTGCATTCAAACCAATTTTCTTAAACATTTTCAAAATGAGTCTGTTAATTGTATTTACCAGTGTAAACTAACGTATTTTCCAAAAAGGCTAAGTGCAGGTACTAAACGGAATAGGCTGGCTACTCCTAGCATCAATAAAGAGTCTTGCAAGCTTAGATGTTATAAATCTGTTGAACAATGATCTTTTTAACATTTGATCCGCCTGTGGATCCCTCGCAACCGTTACACTTGATATTACTTTTAATTTGGTTTGTAATGATTTTATCCTTCGACTTCCGCTGTGTATATAAACTGTGATAAATTGTCTATGATGATATCAACTACGTCACGATACTCCCCACCGGGCCCACCGGTAATACGTGGAAATATCGGGGTGTGACAGTGTTTGGTGTGTGTTATTTTGTTTTTATTAAATTAAGTTTCAAGTTCTACAACATAAGCCCCTCAACTTTTGTTTAGTTTATATTTTAGGCATTTTAATTCATTCATGTGTTACTACAAGACAACTAACTTACTGGGTTATTTATTTCCTAGTTAGCTTATTCTCGTTTATTTTGTACTTTATAATTCTAATATAAAGTATTATAAATTTCGGGGTGTTACAGTATACTAATGAAGAAGACATGAAAAACAAACTAATCTCAAAGTATTATTGAAACTCATTGTAGTTCCATATTCATGTGTGTGTAAGATTATCTATTTTGTGTCTAATCTTTAGTTTGTTTTAACGTATGTGTAAGATATCTGATGTCGTTTGTTTTATCTTTAGTTTGTTTTCAGTGTATGTGTAAGATATTTGCGTATCAAGTTATGTATTTTATGTATGTCTAATATGATCTACTTGTTTAAGCATATCTTTAGAGAGTTTGATGCTTGGATTTTATTTAGATAAGATAAATTAACTTTGTCTTCAATCTTCCATCTGGCAACTTTTCATTGGATACTTCGATTTTATTTAGATAAGATAATTTAACATTATCTGGTTAATTTAAGTTTATCTTCAATCTTCCATTTGTCAACTTCCCATTGGGTGTTTTGATTTTATTTAGATAAGACAATTTAACATTATCCGGTCAATTTAACTTTATCTTCATTGGGCGCCTAAATTTTATTTAGATAAGAAATATTAACATTACCATGTATTGAAAATTAATTATTTTTCTTGTATAAATATAAGGCTATGGGGTATACTTTCACGCCCCTTAACTACACGTAGGCACCACATCACCTACTTGACCCTCTTTCACTTCACCGCACACCAAGGAAATGGTTTAACCCCATTAACACCCCTTAAAATTAATTAAAATACATATATATAACATGTTGTGTATGTGTGCAAATTTTGCAACGCTTGATTCCCTCCCCCTCTCTCTCCTAATTAACTTCTTAACATGTGAAGCTTTTACAACCTCTTAACACCCTTCAGGAGCGGTTTAACAGGTGTTAACGGATGCCAACTAGGATTAACACTTATGGGTGTTAGAGTATACCAGGTGGCCTAACATAACAGTGGGATACTTTCTTATCCAACTAGAAATTTTCAATTCCACATCTCTAAAAAATAACTTTTCAATTCCATATCTCTAAAAAATGACTTCTAGTGAAAGGTTATTAGAGAAAAGTTCTGATTTTCAGCGGACTCGAATGAGTTTGATGCATGGCATGAACGAGTTATTCATTCAAATTGTCAAATTGACGACATCATAATTGAATTGTCACAAGCATGCCAGATATAACATAAGAGATCATCCTCGTACAAGGAGGTATTGCAATCGGGATCGTGAGCACGGCGAGGCACATTTGATGCTAGACTACTTTGTTGATAACCTAATGTATGATCAAGCAACTTTTTGGCGTAGATTTTGAATGCAAAAACCACTATTCCTACATATAGTGGCTGCTGGTTAGACCAATGACATATATTTTCAACAAAGATGTGATGCCACATGCATACAAGGTCTTTTACCATTGTAGAAGTGTACATGATGCCAGGAGCTACGCGGGTGTTAGCATATGGGACATCAGCAAATGCACACGAGAATATTTGAGAATGAGTGAAACTGTAACAATGGACTCTCTTATAAAGTTCGTAGAAGGTGTTATTTCATGTTTCGGTCAAGAGTACCTTAGAAGGCAAAATGATGATGATTTAGCAAGACTACTCCATGTTGGGGAAAAACTTAGATTCTCGGGAATGGTAGACAATATTGACTATATGCATTATGAGTGGAAAAATTGTCCCACCGCTTGGGTTGGGCAATATGCATGTAGAAGTGGTAAACCAACAATTTTTTTAGAAGTCGCTGCATCATATGGTTTGTGGACATGGCATGCATTCTTCGGAACATCAGGTACGTGCAATGACATTAATTTCCTCCAACAATCACATATTTTTGATGATGTATTATCAGGTCGATCACCAAATGTGAGGTACGTCGTGAATGGTTAGGATTATAATAAGACATATTATCTCATGGACGATATCTATCCTTCATGGGTCGCCTTTGTCAAGTCCATAATGTCTCCACAACTTCGAAAACATAAGTTATTCGCTAAACATCAAAAGGCCGTTAGAAAAGATGTTGAACGAGCATCTGGAGTTCTACAAGCTTGGTTTGCATTTCTTCGATACCCATGTCTTGTGTGGGACAAGGATGTTATGGGGAAAATTATGTTTCCATGTATCATTTTTCATAACATGATCGTTGAGGATGAACGAGACACATACTTCTAAATGACGCGCCTACACATCGGCAAAAACAAGCTCTATTGAAGACGATGAGCAATCTTTTCAATACCCAACGAAACGAATTACAGATCTATCTAGTTATATGACCAATAGGGCATAACTGCATAATAGAGAAGCTCATAACGCTCTAAAAAAGGATCTAATTGAGCATATATGGCAAAAAGTTTCCCTTGATGAATAATTATGTAGTTTCTATCTTATGTACTTGTATTTTTATCTTCATTATCACGCT
Organism: Helianthus tuberosus; assembly: GCA_030545235.1. Taxonomy (NCBI): domain Eukaryota; kingdom Viridiplantae; phylum Streptophyta; class Magnoliopsida; order Asterales; family Asteraceae; genus Helianthus; species Helianthus tuberosus. The sequence continues at coordinate 150,426,982 of CM060399.1, forward strand.
TATTACTTGAGTTATCTATTTAATTAAGTACGTTAGATGAACGTGAATATTTTTTATTTAATTTTAATAATTGTTTTGCATTTAAAATAACATATTTAAAAAATAAGCATTTTTATCATCTATTATATATATTAAACATAAGAATTTGGGCTGACGTGGCGCGTTCTTAGGGCATCCTGGATTGCTTTTTGGCGGGAAAATGAGCTGGGTATTTTCCTTTCCACGCGGATCCCGTTTTGAGCAACCCAACCCATGTATTCGGACCCTATATAATTATCTATCATTCTATTGTCACAAGAAACCCTAACATCGGCATGTTTCCAGTCCATCTTTCTTTCAATCCCCATTATCAATTGCAAAAATTCTTCAATGAATCCTCATCAATAATACGAATTCAGTCCTCATCTCAAGGCGATTCTTCATATCTTTCCTACATCCATTCATCGTTGTCTTCTACCACATATCTATCATATCAATTGGATCCTATATATCCATTAACCCTTCTTTCTCACAAACCCTAAATCCATACCTCTTCATCTACTTCTATCTTTTTAACGCACCAAACGGTCGCTGGTGTTAGGTTCCGGGGGCAACGATGGTGATTCAATTCGTTGATTGTTTGTAGGTATGTTTCTGTTCGTTGATCGAATCAATTGATTCAATTCGCTGATTGTTGTTTGATAATTTGTTTGTTTCGTTTGAGATGTTGTTTGGCCTTTAGGGTTCTACATATAACTTAAAACTTCTGTGGTGATGGTGCTGTGCTTTTGAAGCTGGAAACCATGGTAGAAGGCGGTGGTGGTTAATGGTTTCACCGCAAATCTGCTCTGTTCTTCACCGATTCATGATTTATAATCGAAGGTATGTTGTAATGTTCATTCCTTCTTTGATTTTTATTGTTAATGTAATTAATCTTTGTTAACTTTTATTTCTTTTCGACATCGTTGAAGGGTATGCGAACACAGATTTAGGGTTAGATCTGGCGAAAGTTCTGGAGGATTGTTGATGTGTTTTTTATTTCCTTGATTTTGGTTCCGTTAAAAGGTCTATTCTTTCATTTGTATGTTTATGTTATAAACTTTGGATTAAAAAAAACGCAATCACTTGCTCTCACTCTCTGCGTTTTTTTGCGTTTATTTTCCTGTTCCATTGTTTCAAAGCTTAATACGACATTCAACCACGGCTTTTGTTGATTATTTTAACTTTGTTTGTTGTTTTTGTGTTTTAGGCCTTGCCAAATCAACAAATTTTTTATTACCCGAGTTTCAAGATTTTAATTGTTGGTGTAACAAGGTATTATGAATGTGTGAATATTGCATTAATATATGTATTTCGTATCTTTTGTTATGTGTTGTGGTTTGTGCTTTTGACATGAAACTCGTACGGTTTTTGTTGTAGGTTGAAAAAATTATTTTGTTCCAATTCTACTTGGCCATGCTAGCGATGATCATTTTATACAACCACATCTCTCTATTCGTATCTATGAATCTAACATGGTATGTGAACATAATTATATCCTTTTCTTTTTATTTGTGTGCATGAAGTCTGAATCAGCATACTCTGGTATGTGAACATCTTTATAAGAGTGACTACTTTTGTATCACATTCTGGTTTCTTTATATCTTTTAGTTAAGTTGAAATTTTTATTGCTATTGTATTTTCGAACCAACAAGATCACCACCTCCTAATTGCGCGTTCAATGTATACTATTTTGGAAAATCTTTACTTGAGCCGGTAACGGGTAAATTTGGAATCAGCAGTGCTGCAACCTAAGTAAAATACGGAAAACAAAGAGTTTAATGATGTTCAAAATCTTCAGGTACCACACTAAAATATTTTTCTTGGTAGGCAAAATGGTTGTTTGGTTGGGTTGGTTGGGTAATGGCCAGACCGGCTATTCTTTTATTTTCTATAAATAGTTAGTGTGTTAGTTATGGCTATCATGATCTATATTAATAGTAATATTCATTTTTGGGCAAGATCATTGTGAACCATGTTGTATTTGGTTTCACTTTTGGGTAAACTGTCAATGGATATTTACATTGCTCGCGGATACCATTTTGAGCTACGCGACCCGATCCATCTATGCAATCCGAATTCCATATATAAACCGTTTTTGTTTTTTTGGAACTTATAGAAAACCCTAATCTCCTACTCTTCTAATACCGCTTCATCAATTGATTCAGTCCTCTTATTGTTGTTTGATAATCTGTTTGTTTCGTTTGAGATGTTGTTTGATTATAGATAGATGATCGATTGAGCGGACTACAAGTCTTCAAAGGGGATTGGGAACTACACACACGATTTGAGGTTTTGGGTTTCGATCCAATCCGTATAATTCTTCTCAGTATCTCTCTGATCCTTCCATTTTTTTTTACGTAAAGTTCATCAATTATATCGGTTCAAATTGTTAATTTTGTGTTACATTAATTCTTAGATCAGGGTTTCGCATTCGAAGTGAAATTTTTTTGGTTGATTGTTGTTTATTTCCTTCAAATTCACAAATTTTTGGTACTGGGTCAATGTATTTTTGTTCCATTTGTTTGTGTATCGTTCTGGAGTTGCGACTTCCTACGACAAAGGGTGTCCCTGCTGAGATGTTCACCTGTGCACTTCACTAGGGCTACACGCGTGTGACATAAATACACGTTAACCCATGTTTAGAGCTGCTCAACATTATTGGTACAAGATAATATACATTTTATTCGTTCAGATTCATCACTAATATGTTTAATATACGTGTGTTATTTTGGTCAGATTTGAAGAAATAGAAAAAAACACATCCATATCGACAAGAGGGCATGAATACACGTTTGCTAACATGCACAACGAAACTATAATCCTAAACCTTTATTTACACTGAAAATTAACCTGCTTGGCTACATGAAACTTATTTTTTTCCGTTATAATCTAATTTGATAAAGTAGCATCAACTTGCAGGTAAAAAAGAAACAATAGCCTCTGTTCGTAACCTGAGTTTGGGATTTCAGGTACCAATTTTTTATGTTTTATTCATTTTATAGTTATATTAACATAGTTACCAAATTCGGTCCTAGAGCCGCGGATTTCGAATTGGTACGAACTGTACCATATGGAATTCGATTTCGATCCAATTCGCCGCCAATTCGCGAATGCAATGATTCTGATCGGCGCTCCAGGTAAGAAATCCAATTGTTCTAATCTAATTTTGAATACCCTGCCGAATGATTTGAAATACGCGGACCGGATCGTTTTTAGGGCGTTTCGAGTCGGAATTACCAAATTCGCTGGTAGTGTTAAAAAGATGCGACTGGTGTAATAGAAATATTAGGGTTTTTTGTGTTGTTTAGTGAAGAAGAAATAAATAAAAAGAGAAATAGATTGTGTGTGCCCTCGGCTATTAAAACATTTTTAAAATCGGTTTTGGTCGGGTTGAAACGGGTATTGGCCATAAACCAGTATTTAAAAGGCTTGGGTGACGAGGGGGAAGAATTTTGTGTTGTAAATTAGCTAGGATTGTTGTATATGTTTTCTAAGCTACTAACTTCACTTGGCCTGATGTAGATTGCTCGCTTCAACGTCAATGTGCTATAGATTCGAAACTCTTCGAACTAAAGGAACGACGTGGCGGTCACCAGAGTTGCGGTCCTATTTACTCCTGTTAATGCTAGAGATGATGATGGGAGAGAAGAAAGGGAGGTGTGGCACACACAGAAATCATCTGCAAATGACTTGCAGTCTAAGGTAGGTAGTTTTACCACATATAAGGTATGCTCTTTTTCTTTTAAAAACTTCAAATCCTTTTGATAGAAGATAAAATGATTCGTTTGCTTAGTTTCATATATGTTGGTAGAAAATTCGAATACTTTGATTGAATGTTAAGGCGTTCATTGATGAGTCGTGAGTTGCCCCCTTGTATCGTCAAGTGTGCGTATCTTATTGGGATGTTACGGTATTACTGGTGTGTGAAAATTTTAACGTCTTGTGGTACAATACTTTATTTCTTGTAACATCCTTTCGTTTAGTGTAACACTCTGTGTTGACACCAATATTTTGCTACATCCCCAATCTCCTTTACTTATTAATTCCAAAGAGTAATTTCTCAATGATATCTTGTACAGTGGTTCTTGATTTCACCGTCCATTTTGGCATGCATTCTGCAAATTCAAAACCTTGCTATTTTGTGATTTGTAATTGTATTCTCTTTATTATAATAGATACTTTTACACATTAATAATCATATAATTTCAATTATTTAATGTCAACTAATTAGCAGGATAATCCATGCTCACAACGGACTTTTAGTTGGTATTGGTTTAGTTGACACTCGATATAGCAACCTAAAAGGAATCATAAAAAAAGTTAGCATTTTTAAAACTACAAAAATTGTCATTTACTTGGTAAACCTGAAAGAAAAATTAAGATATGAAATTTATAAAAAAAAATTAACCTAAACAATAAATAACTTTTACTTATGTAATAAAAGAAGAAAACTGGTATGGTTATAAAAAGCTTCTGTGGTCGATTTTAGTTATGTAGTAAAAGAAGAAAATTGGTGTGGTTATAAAAAGCTTCTATGGTCGATAAAAAGAATTAAAAAAAGAACAAAACACACTTTCATTGTTATAATACAATAAATTGAGTTTTTAAAGAATAATACTTATTCATTGTTATAATACTGGTTTCATACCCTTTATCACCTGGCCAGTACCAATTTAGTTTCTAAGTCACTAGCATGTAAAGGTCTCATCATGTAAAGGTCCCACTAACCATTAAAGCTAATCAAACTGCTTAACTGAAGCAAGTCAGCTGGTTCGACCAATTTTAAATATGTATAGTTTTGGTTCACGGTTTAGTTTTAACCGTTTAACTGTTCATGCTATGATTTGGAACTTGGAACTCACTTATTTACACTAAACCAATCGCTTAACTATTTTTTTTTTATTATTATTTTCATAGTATGCAACTCCAGTGGATTCAACACTTTGACATCTTCAAGAACCGGTGAAACATTGAAGGTAGCACTCTACTTTAAAATCATCAAAACTTTACTAGAAGATGATATCAGCTTGAAGGTATACAAATCGTTACAAGCGGACCCGACATCCATCTCAGATGTGGATCCAAAGCTTTAAGAATTGTCAAAGCAATTTAATATATATAAAGCGAAGTTTGAACGAGAGAGAATACACTCTTTTAGATAGATAATCGTTTAGATGGCAGAGCAACTTTATAACTCTATAGCTAACACATTAATATGTCATACATTTTGTATCATTTTAAGTATGTATTAATCATAAATAAAAGTATATTAATAACTTTCTCCAGCCCGGGAAGCATTTCCCGGGTGATAACCTGGTTTATAATAAACTAGTGTTTAACCCTCGCGTTGCAGGGCACGAGAGTGTTTAGGTTTTTGGGTTGGGGTGGGGGTGGGTGTTTAGGTTTTTGGGTGGGGTGTGAGTGGGTGTTTAGGTTTTTGGGTGGTGGTGGGGCTGGTTTATTTTGTTGTGTTCACATTGGTTCTCGCAATAAGAGTGGCTCTCACAATAAGAGTGGTTCTCGCATGAACCCTACCATATATATATACACATACACACATATACATTCAAATATTTTTTTAAAGGGGATGCTCAATGACCATTATGCCCTCACGTGAGTAGCACACGAGTTGGTTTAACATTGAAAGCTAACTTGGTTTAGTCTAAATGACACCAACGAAAAATAATAACATAAAAGACCTCAGAAAATGACACCAATCGGTGTTTGTCAATAACAGGAATGTCATAGATGGTTCGCTTATAATAAACGAGTTAATCGCATGTGCTAAGAAGAAAAAAAGAAGTTCACGATGTTCAAAATTAACTTCGAAAAGGCATATGATTATTTAAATTGGTCTTCCTCGACTCGGTGCAAGATCAAATATACTTCCCGCTTAAATGGAGAAAATGGATATGGGCTATTCTTAAATCTGCGAGATCGTCGGTCTTGGTAAACAACTCTCCAACATTTGAGTTTCAATATAAACGTGGTATAAGACAATGAGATCCTATTTTTCCGTTCTTGCTTCTTATTGGGATGGAGGTTTTTCTTGTATGTTGAACAAAGCGACTAAAGAAGGCATTTTTTATGGTATTTAAACCCCAAATGGCGGGCCAGCGGTGTCTCATCTTCTTTATGTGGATGATGCGTTGTTGGTAGGGGAATGGAATGAAGGAAATGTGAAAAATATGTTCCGGATTCTTAAATGTTCATGTGGTGTCGGGCCTAAAAATTATTATTGTAAATCTAATCTTTTTGGCATTGGTGTTTCTAGTAAGGAGGTGGGAAACTTGGCAAACCTTAATGGTTGTCAAACAGGTACTTTACCATGTGCATACCTTGGGTTGGCTATAGAGCAAATATGAATCGGATTGCTCATTGGAAGCCGGTGTTAGATGCGTTTGATAAAAGACTCTCCGGTTGGAAATCATCAACTTTATCGGAATGGAGAAGGCTTACGGTTATTAAGGTCGTTATGGAAACGCTCCCTACTTACTTATTCTCTTTGTTCAAAGCGCCTTGTAGATAATCGAGCAATTAGAAGCTAAGCGGCAGAGATTTTTTTCGGGAGGAACGGAAGACAAAAATAAAGTTAATTGGGTGAGGTGGGATAAAACTACGAGACCAAAAGAGGCCGGGGTCCACTCCGCGATGCTAATATTGTGCTCCTTGTCAAATGGTGGTGGCGGTACAAAAGTGAACCAAAGGCTTTATGGAGACAAGTTATATGTGCATTACATGTTAAAAAAAAAAGAGTTTGTTTCAACATCCTGAATGATTCCGGTATGGCGGGTACATGGAAGACGATAACTAAATTAGAGAAAGGGGTGCAAAGATACAATTTGAATCTCTAGGATCTTTTTTCAAGGGGTTATTGGAAATGGGGAGGAAATTCGCATCGGGATAGACCCATGGATAGTGTCGGCAGAGTATTTGTTGGAAAATAATAAGATGGTGAGGATAAATGAATGCTTTAGAAAAGAAAAGAAAACAATTATGTTACTTAGAGGTGGAGATGGAAAAGAGTAAATCTGAATCAAACGGAGACAAGCGAGTTATTAGACTTAATGAATAATGTCACACCCCAACCGATGGCGGAAACATCGGGGCGTGGCACTGAGCGAAACAGATTGTCCAGAAGTTTCCATAACAACTATCATTACCAATTAATTAAACAACATGTCCCACACCATGTCTTAAAATATAACATAATTATTACAGAAAGGATCTAGTCAAATTGTTCTGTTCCGACAACTCGGATTCTTATTACAGACAATTGTTTATTGTTTCTAGACCCTCCCTAGCCTCAATTTCATCACCGCAAAGTAAAGCAATTAAGCATCATAAGCACCTGTCACATACGTAAAGTAAAAGTCAATACACATAGTGTAAAGGTGAGCATACAAGTTTGATAGGTATAATAAAGTTCGAAATTCGTTTACGCATAACCAGCATGTACACATAGTGAAATGAAGCACGTTAGTTATCGACATAGATCTATCGATACCAATGACTGCGGGTTGACTGCCCGAGGCAATTCGCAATACATGATTACCACCGTAATCCAAGCAAGTAATTTTCCTTAACAACCCCTGCGAACGGGTGCTGAGTCCAACCTATAGTACTATCGTTGCTAAGGCAGGTAGACAGCCATGTGTAAACATAACAAACAAGCATTCATTAAGACACGTATATCATGCAGTAACGGTTAGCGTTTAAATAGTATTGAGTAGTGTGTTCGATGTGATTTGAATATTCGTAACGTATGTAACACCCAAAAGTGCATAAAACAAAATGGGTTCGAGTATACTCACAGCGATTGGTGGATTGAAGGGAGCGCTAGAGAGTAGGGTTAGCCTGGACAGATCGATAGCATAACGATAAGCGACGCGTAAAACGATGCATAGTACGAGTGGGTCGGACAGCGGTTCGATCGGATGGTAATCCTATCGGACAGCCAGCCGTGCGAGTGGTAGTCCGTTCGGACGGTCGTCCGGTCGGATGGACGTTCGAGTGGATTGTTCCTTCCTTTGGGAAGGATGTGTTTGTGTATGATAGCTTGACTTTTGAAGTTTTCGTTGTAGTATTTTGAAAACATAAGAGTGTTTCTACCTTTCAAGTCGGTCGATCAAACGACTGTTCGATCGGACGGCGAACCGATCGGTTGGACACTTCCGGCGGGAACAAGTTCGTAGCAGGTTGTCACCCGTTCGGACGGTTGTTCGTTCGGGTGGCATTCCTTGTGTATTGAACATGTTGAAAATTGTTTAACTGTTGAAGTCCAAATATCTCATGATTCGAATGGCAGTTCGATCGGATGGTAGTCCGATCGGACAACAATTCGTTCAACGATCAGACTTCAAATGTTGTGCAAGTCGTTCGGTTAGCAACTCGTGCGGTTGACAACCCGTACGGTTGGCAGTCCGTTTGGACGGTGGTCTGATCGGACAGCATTCCGTCCTGGTCGTTCCGTCTGTCTTACACTTGGTTGTTTTGATCGTGTGTCGTTTTATCGAGATGTGTTGATATCATGCTAACCAACAGAACCTCATCCTAAGCCTAGTGACCCGTTTTGAACAGGAACCACCCAAGTTCGGTCAGTTCACCGGCTTAGGACGATTGTTCTTGGTTAACCCGAAATCGATAATCTCGTGGATAGAATACGGATCTCGAACCAACACAACCATAGTAATAAGTAGTCAGCCGGCACAAGCCCCGATTCTATCGGTTTTGAATGCATTGAGTGTAAAAGAGTTGAAAGAAAGTTGGAAAACCATCTTTCATTCCTTTTCATTGCGAATGTGTTTAGATCTATGAAAGATCTTTGTTTGTTTATGTGGAAATCGGTTAGATCTAAGATGTTCTTGGTGGATTGAGGCCAAAACATGAAGTTCTTGAAGAACACATGATGACGTCATCCTAGAACACCTTGAATCTTGATGATTTCACGGTTAAAAGTTAAGATTCAAAAGATAGAAAGGTGTAGGAGTGCGTGTAGATTAAGAAAGTACAAGATTTAGGACGAGATCTTACCGGAATTGCGAGAAATCTGAGAAAAAGCAAGGTGAAAGCGCTGGTCGAACGTCAGTTGCCAAAAGTAGAAAGTTTGAAAGTGACAAGGGGTATTTATAGGGTTACCCAAAGTGGAAAGTAGTGGAGAGGGCTGGTCGATTGGCTAGGCAGTCCGATCGAACAGCATGACCGATCGGACAGCAGTCCGATCAAACGGCTGGTCGATCGGCCAGTCACCTGGTCGATTGGTCGCTTAGTTCGAGTGTTTGGCGTGACGAGTTTTGCCGTTTCGATTACGAGCATTGCGATGCGTTATAGTTTCCTTGTCAAATTACTTTTAATCCCAACTACTCATATTTTGCACTATCTCTTCTCCCCCAATTATCATACCGTTTCGATTGCGATTGAGTTCGATTGCGTTTCGATTGATCACCACATAAACATAAATAAACATGCACAAGTAACACATAGGGGGCACACTCACACATAAACAGTATTTCAGACCTGCGATTCGGGTTACGATTCGTATTACGATTCGATGTCGACTTGATTAGTTGTCACGGCCCCCGGCCTGGTATGACCCGGTCCAGAGGCCTCGAGACAGAAAACCCGTGGTAATTGTATTTAGTTTGGCAGCGGAAGTATTAACAGGATCGTTTAAACTTGAAAATGCCCAATTATTTTATTTTACAATTTGGGACAATCCCATAATTTACAGTAAGGGAATTTTACTAGGAAATCCCTGATTTTTCAAAATATGTTTGTTTATTTTATTGAGCCATTTCTTCAAGCTTGTAGTGCTACACGACACTTTTTCCTAGATCACATCAGATCACCTGAAACATGTTTAAAAAGATTTTTATCAGCGGGGAAATACTGGCGAGTCATTCAAGTTGCACAAAAGACATATAGTTATAAATTTACAGCATTAAGGGTTTTTATATTTGCCCTTTTCACTTAATTATCTGGTTCAGCTGTCACTCGACCGAATCTATGACTGTGGACATATCACTAATTAGGCTCGCCTACCCAAAGTGATAAATCGTTAGTAGTAATGTGCACAAAACCCCCACATACTGCCAATAATTAAAGATTAGCAAAGACTTAATCACTGCAAAGTATAACTGGAAAACATTTAGGGTTTTGTAAAGCAATTTGATAAAAAGAGAATGACTCACATTGCAAGTTTAATCGGACATAACCTTGCCTACTGATTTAACCTTGTAACCTAGGTAAATAACAATGCATACGAAAACTAGGTCAGTAACTTAATACAACATTTACGATAAGCTCACGAAATCAAAACCCTCAAGACGAATGACAAAGTATAGCCCGTATTCGAGCAGCACTTAAACATCCATCGGATTGGTTTCAATCGATCGGACATTGTATCGTAGCAGTGATCGAGTTATTACCCTGTTGTCGCAGCAGAGTTTCGTGTTTGTGAGTGTTTTTGAACGAAAAAGTGAATAACTCAGTGTACAAAACGAATTTGAACGTCGAACCAACGCAGCCATGCAAGTACCAAACCCCTGGATTTTATACTGAAAAACCGTCCCTGTCGCATGTCATGACAGGCTGTCGCGTGGCGCGACGGCGCCCTTTTAGGGTAGGGTAGCCTCGTGTATTTGTAGCCTGGGTGAGTCGACAGTTCGACGAAATACGCGTTCTAAAAAAAACTGTGAAGATAATTATCCTTTAGGGGATACCCCCCCTGAGTTTTAGGGGCCCTGATCCTAGTTTCGATTGTTCTGAAAATTTTAGGGGTCATGCCATATTTCTTGGGGGTCTCAATTAGGGTTTCCTATTGGATAAAATAAAATAAGAATTAATACTTTTAATGAGAGTTGTTACATCCTCCCCACCTTATTAAAATCTCGTCCTCGAGATTTACTGGAATAAGTAAGGATATTTCCGTTTCATTTCTGATTCCAGCTCCCAAGTGTTCTTCGGTCCTCTCCTTGAATCCCACTTGACTTTGACCAGCACTAGTCGTTTGTGCTTGAGAAACTTGACCTTTTTATCTTCTATCTGAAGTGGTTTCTCTACAAATTTTAACATCTCATTTACCTCTATATCTTGAAGAGGTACTATCAGGGATCCGTCAGATAGACATTTCTTGAGGTTTGATACATGAAATATGTCATGTACCCCGGCTAGCTCCTCTGGTAGTTGTAAACGATAGGCAACAGGTCCTATCCTCTGGATTACTGGGAATGGTCCTACGTACCTTGGACTTAACTTTCCTTTCCTTCCGAACCGAACTACTCCTTTCCAAGGAGAAACTTTCAGGAGTACCTTATCTCTGACTTGAAATTCTAATGGCTTGCGTCGATTGTCTGCATAACTCTTCTGGCGATCTCGAGCCATCTTTAATCTCTCCTTGATTTGAGTTATCTTGTCGGTGGTTTCTTGTACAATTTCAGGACCTGATAATTGGCTTTCTTCTATTTCCGCCCAACAAACCGGAGTTCTACATTTTTGTCCATACAGTGCTTCGAACGGGGCAGCTTCGATACTTGAATGGTAACTATTATTATAGGAGAATTCAATTAAGGGTAGGTGGTCATCCCAGTTTCCACCAAAATCTATTACACACGCCCTAAGCATGTCTTCCATAGTTTGGATCGTTCTTTCACTTTGTCCGTCTGTTTAGGGATGGTATGCAGTACTTAAATTCAATCGTGTCCCCATTGCTTCTTGAAAACTTGTCCAGAAATGCGAAGTGAAACGACTATCTCTATCTGACACAATAGAGAGTGGGACTCCATGTAGGGATACTACCTTATCTACGTATAACTTGGCTAATCTTTCCATACTAAAAGTTTCCTTCATGGGTAGGAAATGAGCTGATTTGGTTAATCGATCTACAATTACCCAAATTGCGTCGTTACCTTTTCTGGTTTTGGGTAACTTGGTAATAAAGTCCATTGTTATGAGCTCCCATTTCCATACAGGCATTTCTAATTGTTGAAATAATCCTGAAGGTTTCTGGTGTTCTGCCTTAACTTGTGAACAAGTTAGACACTTAGATACATATCTAGCTATATCCTTTTTCATTCCTATCCACCAGAAGTTATTTCTTAAATCTTGGTACATTTTATTATTACCAGGATGCATGGTATACTTAGACTTATGGGCTTCCTCTAAAATCTTATTTCTTAACTCTCCCTGCTTAGGTACCCAAATCCTTTTCTTGTGGAATCTCCAAATTCCATCAGCTCCTTGCTCTAATTCCTTTATTCTTCCTTTCATTCCTTAAGTATCATCCTCAATTGCTGTTATTTGAATCGTCTTCAGTTGTTCCATTAAATCTAACTGTAGATTTAATCTAAGAGCACGAACTCGCTTTTGCTTTTCATGATACTTACGACTTAGAGCATCTGCGACTACATTTGCTTTTCCTTCATGATATTGAATATCACAGTCGTAGTCACTTAGAATTTCCATCCATCTTCTTTGCCTCAAATTCAATTCTTTTTGCCCAAATATGTACCTTAAGCTTTTATGATCTGTATAAATGGTAAACTTACTTCCATACAGATAGTGTCTCCAAATCTTAAGGGCAAAAATTATTGACCCTAATTCTAAGTCATGTGTCGTATGGTTTTCTTCGTGCTTTTTCAATTGCCTTGAGGCATACGCAATTACCTTTTTGCGTTGCATTAGCACACATCCTAATCCTAGCTTAGAAGCATCACAATAAATTTCAAAATCTTCTGTCCCTTCTGGTAAGGCTAGAATTGGGGTATTTGTTAATCTTTGCTTTAAAATCCTAAAAGCCTCTTCTTGCCTAGGTCCCAATTCAAACTTAACTGTTTTACAGGTTAGCTTAGTTAATGGTACCGCTATCTTAGAGAAATCCTTAATAAAGCGCCTTTAGTACCCAGCTAATCCTAGAAAACTTCTAACTTCCATAGCTGATTTCGGGACCTTCCATTTGGTGATCGCTTCTATTTTGGAGGGATCTACGTGAATACCTTCGTGATTCACCATGTGTCCTAAAAATTGTACCTCCTGTAGCCAAAATTCGCACTTCGAGAATTTGGCGTAAAGCTTCTCCTTTCTTAACAAAGTTAAGAGTGCATGTAAATGCTTATAATGCTCGTCCTGACTTTTGGAATAAATAAGTATATCGTCAATGAAGATAATTACGAATTTATCCAAATACGGTTTACAGATCCTATTCATCATGTCCATGAATGCTGCAGGAGCATTTGTTAGTCCAAAAGGCATAACTGTAAACTCGTAGTGACCATACCTAGTTCTGAAAGCGGTTTTAGGTATGTCTTCTTCTTGTACCTTCAACTGATGATATCCGGAGCGTAAATCTATCTTAGAAAAATATATAGCCCCCTGAATTTGATCGAAAAGATCATCAATCCTAGGCAATGGGTATCGATTCTTAATTGTAACCTTATTTAATTCCCTATAATCGATACACATTCGCATTGAACCATCTTTCTTCTTTACGAACAATACTGGTGCTCCCCAAGGGGATGAACTAGGTTGTATGAATCCTTTACTGAGTAATTCATCTAATTGCTTTTTCAATTCTAACATTTCGGTAGGTGCTAACCGATAAAGTGCTTTAGCTATCGGGGTAGTTCCAGGAATCAGATGAATTCTAAATTCTACCTCCCTATCTGGTGGTAATCCTGGTAGTTCTTCTGGGAATACATCCAAGTATTCTGATACTACAGGAATTTCCTTAAGTTCCTTACCCTTAGTGCTAATGATTACCGAAATCATATACACTATTCCTTGCTTTCGTTCATAACTAGCAACTTTCATTACCGAAATGAACTTCATTGGTTTACGCGGCTTATCCCCTGTAATCATAATTACTTCTCCTGTGGGTGCACAAATTTCTATGGAATTCTTATCACAGAGGATTCGAGCATGGTTGGCTACTAACCAATCCATTCCTAATACGACATCGAATCCAGCTAAATTCATAGGTAATAGGTTTGCAGAAAATTTATGACCTGAAAGTTCTATATTTTCTTTTTGCAAAACCGTATCTATGTTAACAGAGTTCCCGTCTGCCGTTTCTACTGTATAAATCTGCCTAAGTTTGGTTAAGGGTAGCTTAAGAGCTTGACAGAATGAAGTATTTATAAAACTTTGGTTTGCACCAAAGTCAAATAATACTTTTGCATAAACGTCGTGAACTAGGTACGTACGAGCAATCACATCGGGGATTAGCTCTGCTTCCTGGGTAGTCAACTGGAAGGCTCTTGCATTCTTTTTGGTAGTTCCTTCTGCTGGTTTAGCTTTGTTGTCAGCTGACTTGACCAATTTAGGGCATTCTGGTCTGAAATGCCCAGCTTCTCCACAGTTGTAGCAGACCTTTAATTTCTTCTTGCATTCCTCATCCCGATGGCCCGGAATTTTGCAGAAATTACAATTTTCTCTACATTTTCCAAAATATTTCTTTTTGCAATTCCCGCAAAATGGCGGGGTGGAAGATTGCCCCGTTCCCTTCCTCTTGAAGTTAATATTATTACCCACATGAAATCCTTGTGTAATCTTTTGGGCTAACTCCTTTTTACTGTTTTCTTCCCGTGTACGCACCAGCCCGTCTGTCAGAGTGTTGGCCAATTCCACTGCATCGTCAATTGTGTGAGGTCTTGTAGACTTGACAATGTCACGAATCTCGCTAATTAAACCCCAGATATAGCGAGAAATAAGTACCGGTTCTGGCGAAGCCAGAGTGGGCACAATTCTGGCATATTCGAAGAATTTCGAAGTATACCCTCGACAATCAACATCCACCAGTCGATGGCTCAGGAATTTATTCGCCATTCGCACTTTTTCATATTCAGGGCAGAATTTCCTTTCTACCAAATGCTTAAACTCTTCCCAATTCATGGCATAGGCCATGTCACTAATCTTGGCTTGTAACACCGTATTCCACCATTCTAATGCTTCTTCCTTGAAAAGGTGAGAAGCATACATAACCTTATCCTCCTTGGCACATTTACTTATTTTAATTACTGCCTCAGTTTTCTCCAACCAATGTAGCGCGGCAGTTGCCCCTTCATTGCCTGCAAATTCGACCGGTTTACAGGCAAGAAATTCCTTATAAGTGCAACCAGGTGTTGCAACTTTCATTTTCTTAAGTATCGGGGCCTGAATCAAGTTGTCGTTATTGCCGCCTCCGTTAACACTGTTACTGAAACTATCATCGCGCGTGCGTTTACTGGGATTAGCTTGCAAAGGCACAACAGGATTTTCAACAGCAGCGACGATTGCCGGGATAGCATTGGCTATTCCCTGAGCAACGATGTTTTCTATATCTTACCTATTAAGAAAGTGATCCTCGTTGTTTTGCTCAGATTGGTTAACTTCGTTAACTGGTTCATTAACAGTATGTTCCATCTGATAATTAACAATATATATAAGTTATTGGCATAAAATAATTAACAATAAAAAATAACATAGCAATCACACATAATCACGTCAACATGTATAGCCAAAATTGTCCATTTTGCGACGTCGATACTTTTATATATTAGTAGGCATCCGTACACACCGGTTATCTTACAAAAGTTTTATTTTAAGTTATTTTACGTAGTTATATTTTTTTGTATTATTTATTATTTTATTATTATTATTATACAAACACACAATCACACCACCGTTAGCTGACTTTTTCAAAAACGACGTTCCCTCTCGTCGTATTTCTAGGAGATCTGTTCTCCCACTTCCCGGATTCGATTCCCTGCGTCCGCCAGTTCCTCGCCGTAGTGACGGAGCTCAGCCAAGTTTTCCGTGCTCATAGGTGGGTTTGGTGCAGGCTCAGGGTCAAACTGGGGAAAAAAGGTGTTAGGGTTATTCAAGAGATTCTGAAATTGCCAATCAGTTGTCCACCATTCTTCCAGCTCTCCTGGTAGAGGTCGGGGGTGGATAAAAGGATCTGGAATAGCAGGTTCCAAATTAACTGGAAGTTGTACTTCAGCTGGGTAATTGAAGAGGTTTTCATTGGCAGGTCCGAAGAGGTCGCTATTGGCCAGTTTACGGTCCAACTCCTCCCACGGTGGCATTTCCTGGGCTTGCCCTGAA
The DNA here is from genome assembly GCA_030545235.1 of Helianthus tuberosus. Taxonomy (NCBI): domain Eukaryota; kingdom Viridiplantae; phylum Streptophyta; class Magnoliopsida; order Asterales; family Asteraceae; genus Helianthus; species Helianthus tuberosus. Next base: position 150,443,083 of record CM060399.1, read on the forward strand.
CTCTCTCCAATCTCCTTTCCTTTCCCTTTATCCTTCAGATCCTCAATCTTTATAACTTTCTGTGCCGCTGGTTTCTTCCTAAGCATACGCCTCCAGCCTACGAGTCTTCTTCTCTTTTTCGGCTTTGGTTTCTCCTGCGGATGGGCCTGGAATACTATTGGCTCTTCAGTATCTGCCTGATAACCAGATGGATTTCCTGTGATATCCATATCTGTGCTATGGATAGTAAAGTTTCGGAGTGCCTCCGATAGTTCATTCATGCTGTTAGCACCCACAAAGAAACACACAATTTTAAGTTAAAATTTTATTTATTGAAAATCAAATTTTCACAAAATCACAGACTGGTAACCAGGAAAATTAAGTATTTCTAAATACTTAGTTGGCTTAAATCAGTGGCTCTGATACCACCTTTTTCTGTCACGGCCCCCGGCCCGGTGTGACCCGGTCCAGAGGCCTCGAGACAGAAAACCTGTGGTAATTGTATTTAGCTTGGCAGCGGAAGTATTAACAGGATCGTTTAAACTTGAAAATGCCCAATTAGGGTTTCCTATTGGATAAAATAAAATAAGAATTAATACTTTTAATGAGAGTTGTTACATTAGCATAGTTTGATTATCGTTTAGTTAACTTTATCGCATTGTTACTTCCTATAGTTCACAGTCGTAAGTCGATTAGATAGCGAATAACACACGTCGATTACTGCGATTATTGATAGTTACTCCACATAATACAACTAAAATATACACATAAAAGGAATCACTACAAGTCAAGTCGTGCGATCGGTCGTTGACTTTGACCTTGACTTTGACTTCCCTGAGAACACGGGGTGTTACAGCCTCCCCTTGTTAAGGGAATTTCGTGCCGAAATTAGGCTGAAGCCGTAAAAAACAACTGCGGGTACTTCACCTTCATGTCTCTTTTGAGTTCCCAAGTGAACTATGTGCCTTGTTTGCCTTCCCAGCGAACCTTCACAATGGGAATGGGTGAGCGCCTGAGCTGCTTGGTTTGTCGGTCCATGATTTCAACAGCCTTTTCCACGAAGTGTAATGTTTTGTTCACTTGCAGATCCTCAAGGGGTACGTGTAAATCATCGTCAGCCAGGCACTTTCTGAGGTTCGAAACATGGAAAGTCGGGTGAACGTTGCTAAGTTCCTCCGGTAGTTTGAGTCTGTAAGCCACTTTGCCGATTCTTTCCAGAATCTTAAAGGGTCCAACGTATCGAGGCGCGAGCTTTCCTTTCTTGCCGAATTAGACCACACCCTTCCAAGGTGAAACCTTTAGGAGTACGTAGTCACCAACATCAAATTCAAGGGGCTTGCGTCGTCTATCGGCGTAACTTTTTTGACGATTCCGAGCTTTCATCAGATTGTCTCGAATTTGGAAGATTTTGTCTGTCGTTTCTTGCAATAGCTCAGGACCGGTTAGTTGCGAATGCCCGATCTTGTGCCATACAATAGGCGATCGACATCTTCTTCCATACAATGCCTCAAACGGTGCCATTTGAATGCTGGCGTGATAACTGTTATTGTACGAGAATTCGACCAAAGGTAAGTATGCGTCCCAATTACCACCGAAGTCTATGACACACGAATGGAGCATGTCTTCAAGAGTACGGATCGTTCTTTCAGTCTGACCATCGGTTTGAGGGTGGAATGCGGTACTCAGATTAAGCGTAGTACCGAGAGCCGCTTGAAACGTTTCCCACAGTCGCGAGGTAAACCGAGCATCACGGTCGGAGATGATGTCACGAGGCGTCCCATGTCGACAAATGATCTCTTTGGTGTAGATTCGGGCTAATCGTTCTACCTTGTAGTCTTCCCTTATTGGTAAAAAGTGAGCTGATTTGGTCAAACGGTCAACAACAACCCAGGTGCTGTCGTGACCTGATGACGTGTGCGGAAGCTTTGTTATGAAATCCATAGTTATACTCTCCCACTTCTACATAGGGATCGGTGGTTGCTCGAGTAAGCCAGAGGGTCTTTGGTGTTCAGCCTTGAACCTTGCACAAGTCAGGCACTTTCCAACGTAGAGAGCAATATCCCTCTTCATGCCCGGCCACCAGTACTTGTAGCGAAGATCCTGGTACATTTTATCGGCATCGGGATGAATAGAATATCGGGATTTGTGAGCTTCATCCATCAGTATCTGTCGCAAATCGGTCCGTTTAGGGATCCAAATTCGGTCCAGAAAGTGGAATATCCCATTTGACTTATTCACAAGCTGGGCTCCATCGTGGTAGATTCTTTCCTTCTTCAGAGTGCATTCATTAAAACAGGCATGCTGGGCTTCGTGAATGAGGGTTTCGAGATCGTATTGGGCTTGAACATTACGGATGCTGTGCAAGTAGCTCTGTCTACTGAGTGCGTCAGCAACGACATTTGCTTTGCCAGGATGATAACGAATCTCACAGTCATAATCGTTGAGTAGTTCTACCCACCGGCGTTGACGCATATTAAGTTCTTCTGGTTAAAGATATGTTGTAGGCTCCTATGATCTGTGAAGATCGTACACTTGGTACCATAAAGGTAGTGTCGCCAAATCTTTAACACAAAAACAATTGCGCCTAGCTCGAGATCGTGGGTTGTGTAGTTCTTCTCGTGGATCTTGAGTTGACGAGATGCGTAAGCTATAACCTTGTCCCGCTGCATAAGAACACAACCAAGACCAAGGTTGGAAGCATCACAATAGACAATGAAGTCGTCGCTTCCGTCGGGTAGAGTGAGAACATGAGCATTGCAAAGCATGTGCTTGAGGGTTTGGAAAGCAGACTCTTGTTCAGTTCCCCAAACAAAAGGCTTGTCTTTGTGCGTGAGAGAAGTGAGCGGCACTGCGATCTTAGAGAATCCTTCGATAAATCGACGATAATAACCCGCTAGTCCGAAAAAAGAACGGACTTCTGAAGGGTTCTTAGGTGTAATCCAACTCTTGACTGCTTCTATCTTCGCGGGATCGACGTGAATACCTTGACTATTGACAATGTGACCCAGAAACTGAACTTCCTCCAGCCAAAATTCACATTTGGAGAATTTGGCATAGAGTTGATTCCCCTGGAGTAGCTCGAGAACCAAACGTAGATGTTGCGCGTGTTCGGCCTTCGACTTGGAATAGATCAAGACATCGTCGATGAACACGATGACGAAACGGTCGAGATATGGTTTACACATGCGATTCATCAGATCCATGAAAACCGCGGGTGCGTTGGTTAAACCAAAAGGCATAACAACGAATTCATAATGGCCATAACGGGTGTGAAACGCGGTTTTGGGTATATCCTCCTCTTGTATTCGTAGTTGATGATAGCCTGAGCGTAGATCGATCTTCGAGAAACATGTAGCACCTTGTAGCTGATCAAATAAATCATCAATGCGAGGCAGGGGATAACGGTTCTTGATAGTTAACTTATTCAGTTCCCGATAGTCGATGCACATCCTGAACGACCCATCCTTCTTTTTAACGAAGAGGACTGGCGCACCCCAAGGAGAGGTGCTGGGGCGAATGAAGCCTTTCTCAAGTAATTCCTGGAGCTGATTCGAGAGTTCACGCATTTCGGACGGTGCGAGTCGGTAAGGAGCTTTGGCAACAGGGTTGGCTCCAGGAATGAGGTCGATACGAAAGTCGATATCACGACTGGGCGGTAACCCAGGGAGATCGTCAGGGAACACATTAGGAAATTTACGAACCACTGGAACGTCTTTCACTTCCGTCTTTCCTTTCTTTTCCTTCTCCACTACTACAATGTTAGCCAAGAAAGCTCTGTATTCCTTGCGGAGATACTTGCTAGCTTGGACACATGACATGAGTTTGAGGCCTTTCGAAGCAGTTTCTCCATAGACACACAATAAATCACCATTCGCGAGCGAGAATCGAATCATCTTGTCGAAGCACACAACTTCAGCATGGTTTTCGCGAAGAAAGTCCATGCCTACTATGAGGTCAAAACTTCCGAGTTGCATCGGAATAAGGTCAATTGGGAAGATGTGATTGTTGAGCTTAAGAGTACAATCACGAAGAATAGAATTAACGGCGACCGTTCTTCCGGTAGCGACTTCACCATCAAACGTCGAGGAGAGTTGGGAGCGCTTACAACTAAGGAGCTTTTCGAATTCAAACAACACAAAGCAATTATCGGCTCCAGTATCAAACAAACATGATGCATAAATACCATTCACAAGGAACGTACCATTGACTACGTTGTTGTCAGCCTGGGCCTGGCGCACGTTGATGTTGAAAGTTCGAGCACGTGCTGCTTGTTGTTATTGCTGTTGTTGTTGCTGAGGCTGCTGCTGCTGGGGCTCTTGTTTCACAACCCTATTCGGGCACATGTTAGCGAAATGGTTAGGATCGCCACATGCGAAGCAGGCTCTGGCGTTGACCGCGGGTGCCGGAGGGCGGTGAGAAGAGCTTGATGAGCAGGAGCTTGTCGAGCACGGCAGTTGGTAGTGAAATGACCGTACATATTGCAATGAGCACAGAATCGGCAAGCGATGCTAGTCGGGTGGTGGTAGGTGCAAGTAGGGCAAAGCGGGTGTGGCCCAGTATATGCACGCTTAGCAAGCGGTGCATTTGCCACAGGCGCCACTACTTGACGCTGTTGCTGTTGAGCTGGTACAACGTGAATTGCTGTAGCAGTGATCGCACAGTTCTTGTTGCTGGAGTTGCTCTTTCTCTTGTTCTTCCTCTTGTTGTTTGACGCGGTGGCGGTTTCAGCAGTTGGTGCGACGGTGGTAGCTTGATGCAGGTTCTTTGAAGTCTTATCCCAGACACAAGCCTTGACCCGCTTGTCGTTGATTTCAGCGGCCAGTAGGTAGGTTTCCTCGATCGTGGTGGTCTTGGCCTCTTGCACGAATTCTGCAACACAGTCAGGCAGGGCTCGGATATACTTCTTGATTGCGATCTCTGGAGTTTTGACTTGATCAGGACAGATAATACTGAGCTGCTTGAAGCGAGCAGTGAGAGCAGCGTTTTCACCATCCTTCTGCTTTATGTGCCAGAATTCATCTTCTAACTTTTGGCGCTCATGAGGAGGGCATAATTCTTCCAGCATGACTTCCTTGAGCTCATCCCACGACAGACCGTAGGCTGCATCATTCCCATGTTTGTTCCTCTCAGCTGTCCACCAGTCTAAAGCGCGAGACTGGAAGACGCCAGTCGCGTTGAGAGTGCGTAGATTATCGGGGCAACCGCTCTGTCGTAGTGTGACCTCGATGGAGTCAAACCATTGAAACAAAGCCGTAGGGCCTTCTTCTCCGGTGAACTCTTTCGGTCCACATGCCTTGAAATGTTTGAAGCTGAAAGTAGCTTTGGGAGTCTCGGTCCTGGATTCCTCAGATGATTTGCTCATGTTCTCGTATAGTTCGCTGACGACTTGGGGTACAACCTTTGCCATTTGCTTATGGCAGCGAGGCGTTTGTCTGCTTGCTTTCGGCGAGCATTACGGGTAGCGTGAGATCCAGATGACGACATTGTCTGCAACAGACATCGTCACGGGACTCAACATAACGTAATCGAATCTCACCTCACAATCCTAATATTACTAAAGCTCAGGAACACGTACAATCACGTAAACACATAGGCACAGATTCACATAGAGGCACATAGACACATAAGCATGTAGGGCACAGAAGCACAGAAGCACATACGCATGTAATCACAAGATGCATATAGGGACACGTAGAGTATTCTGACTGCATCTATCATCTAAGGCCTATGCGCGTTCAAGATTAGCGATCGCGAATAACCTGTCGAGTAGTATAGTATAAGCGTATAATTTAGCGATTTGTCAGCTTTTTGAGGTAGATGAGCAGTGCGAGTCGCCTGTGTCGATCAAAGCGAATACCGAAAATCTAATAAATCTCCAAAAATTAAAACACATAAGCAGGTAAATACACACATAAAATCAACGAATTATCAGAGTCAGCAGTTGCGGGCTCAGAATCGAAACACAAAAAAATCGAGAAATAGACTGTCTGCGGCTAGATAGACGTTGACTAACTAAGGTGATCCAACTATTCACAAGGACCTTCTACGCACACTTTGACCTTCGGAACTGTGCTTTCACCTCAATTCTTGGGCGTATGACACGTATCCTTCCAGTTTCGGCGTGTCGTCAGATCGTTGGAGTCTGTCGAGACCTTGGTGTGAGTTTTGTAAAACAAAATAAGGCGGAATAAGTCGTCAAGGTTCGGGTCTCACCCCTAATCTTAACAACCTTGTTCCTGTTTTTGGATAAAATACAAGAGATTTATGCGTCAAAGTATGGATTTCACTCCTATTTCAACGCAATTTCTTGTGTTTATAGATGAAAATGCGGGTCGAGCAAGCGATTTAGTCGAGAGTTTGCGGTTTTCACACCTAATCTCGACTTAATAGCTCATTCATAATTTCAAAATTCGAGTGTTGTGATAGAGTAACGTAGGCGAGATGTAATAATGAGCTTGTACATACTCCCTACCGGATATGCACAAGTCAGTCTGTTGGCTCCTAACTATAGACTAGGTCTCTAAGACGTCGACCCGGACTAGGTCGAGTCTTGCCTAATTCCCTATAGTTATGGCTCTGATACCAATCTGTCACACCCCAACCGATGGCGGAAACATCGGGGCGTGGCACTGAGCGAAACAGATTGTCCAGAAGTTTCCATAACAACTATCATTACCAATTAATTAAACAACATGTCCCATACCATGTCTTAAAAGATAACATAATTATTACAGAAAAGGATCTAGTCAAATTGTTCTGTTCCGACAACTCAGATTCTTATTACAGACAATTGTTTATTGTTTCTAGACCCTCCCTAGCCTCAATTTCATCACCGCAAAGTAAAGCAATTAAGCATCCTAAGCACCTGTCACATACGTTAAAGTAAAAGTCAATACACATAGTGTAAAGGTGAGCATACAAGTTTGATAGGTATAATATAGTTTGAAATTCATTTAAGCATAACCAGCACGTACGCATAGTGAAATGAAGCACGTTAGTTATCGACATAGATCTATCGATACCAATGACTGTGGGTTGACTGCCCGAGGCAGTTCTCAATACATGATTACCACCGTAATCCATGCAAGTAATTGTCCTTAGCAACCCCTGCGAACAGGTGCTGAGTCCAAACTATAGTACTATCGTTGCTAAGGCAGGTAGACAACATTCCATGTGTAAACATAACAAACAAGCATTCATTAAGACACGTATATCATGCAGTAACGGTTAGCATTTAAATAGTATTGAGTAGTGTGTTCGATGTGATTTGAATATTCGTAACGTATGTAACACCAAAAAATGTATAAAAAAAATGGGTTCGAGTATACTCACAGTGATTGGTGGATTGAAGGGAGCGCTAGAGAGTAGGGTTAGCCTGGATAGATCGATAGCATAACGATAAGCGACGCATAAAACGATGCATAGTACGAGTGGGTCGGACAGCGGTTCGATCGGATGGTAATCCAATCGGACAGCCAGCCGTGCGAGTGGTAGTCCGTTCGGACGGTCATCCGGTCGGATGGCCGTTCGAGTGGATTGTTCCTTCCTTTGGGAAGGATGTGTTTGTGTATGATGGCATGACTTTTGAAGTTTTCGTTGTAGTATTTTGAAAATATAAGAGTGTCTCTACCTTTCAAGTCGGTCGGACGGCGAACCGATCGGTTGGACACTTCCGGCGGGAACAAGTTCGTAGCAGGTTGTCACCCGTTCGGACGGTTGTTCGTTCGGGTGGCATTCCTTGTGTATTGAACATGTTGAAAATTGTTTAAGTGTTGAAGTCCAAATGTCTCATGATTCGAATGGCAGTTCGATCGGATGGTAGTCCGATCGGACAACAATTCGTTCAACGATCAGACTTCAAATGTTGTGCAAGTCGTTCGGTTAGCAACTCGTGCGGTTAACAACCCGTACGGTTGGCAGTCCGTTGGACGGTGGTCCGATCGGACAGCATTCCGTCCTGGTTGTTCCGTCTGTCTTACACTTGGTTGTTTTAATCGTGTGTCGTTTTATCGAGATGTGTTGATATCGTGTTAACCAACAGAACCTCATCCTAGGCCTAGTGACCCGTTTTGAACAGGAACCACCCAAGTTCGGTCAGTTCACCGGCTTAGGACGATTGTTCTTGGTTAACCCGAAATCGATAATCTCGTGGATAGAATACGGATCTCAAACCAACACAACCACAGTAATGAGTAGTTGAAGAAACACTAGATAAACGACCGGGATCGAAATATCTAGGGGGTTTGGATCTGCATAAACGGGTTTGCTCTCTCTCGTTTAATTCGATTACAATTGATCTCCTTCTCCGGTGAACTCTGCAAAAAAGAAGCACCGTTAGCCTCGCCAAGGGGAGAAAGGGGTTCTCTCCTTGACCCGACTCCGATGTGAGAATAAGTATGGGTTATGAAGGAGAAGATGTATTGTAGAAGTGTGTGTAACTTGGATTTCATACCTGAATAGTTCTCATATTTATAGCCGGGAGTCTTTGGGCGGGAAAACCCGTTAGTGAAAAGTTGACGGAAGATGCTAACCCCGTAAGCGGTTGCATTTCCTTCCGTCAAGCTTCTTGATCCGACGTGAGTGCACACGGATCGTGGTTTAGATCGATGGCTGGGGATTTGCCACGTGTAAAGTGATTAAGTGGAGATTACTCTCCAATTTCATGCTATTATTGTGATTTCAGGGATGCCTGAGGGTGCGACACGTGTCCAGACGGTTATAACCGTCTTAGTGGTGCACGATTGAATTCCTTCTAGAAGATTACTGCTGCAATCTGGTGTGACTCCTTATCGTGTGGAATCAGCTAAATAAATCCCAAGTCTGGGTAAATAATATCCAAGTCTGGATATTAAGCGGAAGTGTCTAACTCAGGATTTTTATCCTTTGTTCTAGGGAGGAAAGGCGCAAGGCTTTATGATTTCCTTTGGGCGCGCAAGTGTTGACTGTTGTTGGTACCTTAAGCCTTTCTTTTGGTAAGACCAGTGCGCGGCCGCGCAAGGTAAAAAGGCTGAAAGGCAAGGTTATGGTATGGTCCCAAGTACTTACTATGAGGTTTTTGGGACCTTACCCCTTCAAGTCCCCCCAGTCTAGTGTTGCACTTATGCAAATAAGTGGATCACTGGACTTACAAGAGGGAAATGTTTTTGAGCGCGAAAAATAAGGAAACTTCCGGAAGAAGATTCATTTTGTTTAGTATAAAGATTTTTGAAAATCTTTGACTTTGGATGGGACTGGTACAGTAAAGACTGAGTGACAGGCTGTCACTGTCCGTTGTCCCTTACTGTCCGTATTCTGCACGCGCGCGTGTAATCGCGTTTGTGTTGGTTTTCACTCGCTCTGCTGCTTGGAGAACTGTGATATCCGAAAAAGGTGTTATGGCGGTTACCGATGCTATTTATTGCGGTGAGTATATAACGTTTGAGTTGTCCCTTTTTAATCATTGTTTTGTTGAAATCTTTTCCTGTTCCTTTCTTCGTTAATCGTCTAAGAAAAGGTTCTTCTTCTTATGTCAACTAGAGAACACCAAGAAGACTTATCCGAAGAAATGTCGGCTGAACTTCCACCGTTAAAGTGGCCCAGAGCGAACTTCGATGGTTTGGTTCAGAATCTTAAATTTCCGGAGAACTGGGGTGCTCTATACCCTGAAGAGGGGCAGACTGCAGCAGATGCTCCGGCTGGGTATATTACCCTTTTTTGGGATTTTTTCTGTGAAGGTAACTTCCGTTTGCCTGCCACCAAATTTTTTCTTGAAATCCTTGAGTATTACAAGTTGCATATCTCCCAACATCACCCTATTGGCATGGTTAGGGTTCGACATTTTGAATTTGTGTGTCGGACAATGCATATTGAGCCGACTGTTCCTCGATTTAGGGTTTTCCACCAGATGCACTGTACCCAAGGGTTTTACTCGTTCGTTCAGAGAGCGTCTGCAAAGAAGATTTTGCAGCAGCCTCCGAAATCCTTCCATGATTGGAAGCAAAAATTTTTCTTTATCAAGGCCGGAGTGATTCCGGTGAGGATGATTTTAAGGGGGAAGGAAGATGTTCCAATTGAAACAATTCAGACCCCTGTTGACGAGAACTGGTACCAAGATCTGAAGGACGTTCCCAAAATTGTTTTGCCGGAGAAAGCTCTTGTCGGAGCCAGCATGAGTTTGAATTGGAAGATGGATCGTGATGACAAGCCGGTGTATACGGAGGATGGTCATGGTAAGATTGGGGTTTTTCCCTCTTCTCCCTTTTTTTTTTTTTTTGAATTTGCCTTTCTTCCCTTGTAGTTGTTTCGCTGTATGTCGTCGCGTTCAAGAGAGAAGGCGGAAAAATGGGTACTATTAAGAAGAAACCTGATGAGGAACTTTGGTACCATAGGATTGTGAAAAATTTTGATCTTCCGCGGGATGCGGATCTGTCTGCTCAGCCTGCTGCTGGTGCTGGTAAGCTATATTGGTTTTCTGTTTTGCTTTTTGCGCTTTTGAGTAAATTGTTCTTTGCGCTTTTGTAGGTGAGTTGTCGAATTTGGGTATAGGCCCTGAAAAGAAGAAACGCACGACGACCAGTAATGTTGCGCTTAAGAAAAGTGATGTTGAAAAGATTCAACCTTCCAAGGTTAAAAATATTGGAGGAGAGAAGAAAGGTACGCGCCGTTTCTCTGACCCCTGGTGTGATTATGTGGTGGTTTCTGATTCTTTGGAGGGTCTTACGCCCGCAATTACTGTTAGAAGACCAAAAACTGAACCGAGAGATTCTGCTGATATCCCTCCATCGAACCCGAATGAACCCATTGACTTGGAGTCTAGTCCTGAACACTTGGTGCCAAGGAAAGTGGGTAAAACGAAACAGACGGATTCCGATGCTGAAGGTCCGCCTTTAAAGAAGATCCAAAGGAAGAAAATTACCAGGAAAGGCAACCTGGATGCGTTTATCTCTGAGCCTGCTCCTAGTAAGCATTCTCTTTACCTCTTTCCTTTGTGCGCATTAAATCTTTACAGACTTTGTTGTTTTTCAGAGGTTCCTGTTTCCCCTGTTCCCACAGAGCCACAACATGTGGTCAATGAAGAACTCCTACCTTCTCCTCCACGTGCCTCCATTGCTGATCAGTTAAAGACTACAGAGGTCCCTGAAGGTGGTGCTGAGAAGACTATTGAGGCTGAAGAGCCTGTTGATGCTACCGCAGAAGTTGAGCAAGTGGTTGATCCAGGGGTTGTGGATGGTACTGGTAATCCACGAACCACTGAAACTGTTGCTCAAGACCTGGGGAAAGAACGTACTGCTGACAAAACTTCAACTTTTTCCCCTAAACCTTCTGATGTTATGCCTGAGCATGTTGAGAAGGTTACTGTTGAGGAGCAAAGCGCGTTTTCTGATGCGGGCCCGAGTTCTCCAATCCGCCCAGAAGAAACTCTGGGGGATTATTACTATAGAACTTATTCAGAAAAAGATGCTTCCGAGCCTCATGCCCCTGTTTGGAACTTGAGAAAAGGTGACACCTTCTCGGATTGGCGCGTGTGCCGAGACTGGTTGCAGGGAATATTTCCGCCCGGGGAAATCAAATTCCAAGAAGGCCGGTCCTATGAACAAACTTATCAAGCTTATCTTGAGGAGACTGCTTCTCATGCTTCTACCACTCATCGCATAGTGCGTGAGTGGCATGGTGGCATAGCATGCATAAGGATTGGGAAGCTTTTAGGGTATCCCAGAAGAAGTTTGCGAGTGATGAGAGGCGCTTTGCTCAGCTGAAAGCTAAATTGGAAGCTGATCAAGCCAAGTTTGAGGCTGATCGCAAAACCGAGGAGTGGTCTGTTGCAGGTTGGAAGAGGAAAGCGGAAGCTGAAGCTGCTCTCCTTTCCGAAGAACGCAAAAACTGGAGGAGAATTTGCGAGAAAGATAATGCTGAGAAGGTAAGCCTCCGTAATGTCATTAATAACCTCAAGGCTGAGGTTGAAAAACTGAAGAATCAGGATGCGGAGGTAGAAAGGTTGAAAAAGGAGAAAGCTGATGCAGAAGCTGCGCTGGAAGAAGCGCGTTCTCACCGGGAGCGCCGTGAGCAACGGGAGGTACAAGCTTGCGCCACCCTTGCCCTTAGAGATAAGGAGATAGAAGAACTTACTGCTTTGCTTTCTGATCAGGAACAACTTAAAAAGGATCTAGAGCTTGCGTATTCTGAGAAGGCTGAAACCTCTCGCCGTTTGACTGAGACCGAAGAAAAATTGGAAAATTCCGAAACGGCGCAGGCCACAGCGGAAAGCGAGCTTGAACCTTTAAAGAGTGATATGGCGTGGCTGAAAGATCGCGGAATTGCCTGTGTAAGTTGCTTATTTACTTGTGGATTTGTTCATGCGCTGTCTTGTTATTTACCCTTTCCTTCTTTCACAGGTTGCGGAATCAGTGCTGAACTCTGAAGAGTTAGATAAAACCGTAGCGCAGTTAATTGTTGCTGCGTAAAAAGACGGGTATGCTCAATGTTCTCGTCATGTTAACATCGATTTGAAGGTTGATTGGGATATTAGCAAATCTGCAACTTATGGCGTGAATACTGGTGCTGCGCTTGCTGCTTTAAAGACATAATTTAACAACTTGCAACTTCCGGTTATGGATCTGATAAATGTTGCGCTGCAATCTGATGATCACGTAGCACAACTAAAGGAAATCTTTCCGGATGAGGGTGAAGATTTAGCGTAGGTTGAAAAATGTATTGAACAATTTTCTTTGTTGGTGCGCCGTTGCGCAAGTAACTAAAACACTGCCGTGTTTGATAGTTTTTAAGGCGTTTTTGTACGCTGAGAATAACATGATGTTTCTATTCGTTTGTTTGATGATTTTACAATATTTTGCATGGACACAATTACTTTGGTTAGGTAAGGCAAATGAAATTGGTATAAAGCTCATGTGTGAACGTATAGTCTTGTGTGATATGATCACTGACTGTTCATGAGATTTGGTTTTTTGTGTTTACCATAATGTTTTTGCGCTTACCAAAAGAAATTGAATGCACTTTGTAAGAAACACAAGAATAATAGAAACTTTGCTTTTTTATTTAGGGATAGGGCACAGAGGCCATTACAAAGTTTGCTAAAATAAATATATGAAACTTAACTTACTCTAATTTTCCCGCTTCGTTTGATAAATCATGTTTTCCCGCGGTGAATTCATAGAGTTGTCTCTTAAGTTTTTGCCCTTTTGCTCGGGCCCTCGTCACCCCGGGTTATCTGCTTTATTTCCTTACGCACATTTTGAAGCAAATGTGTGAGCTCGCCACTTTTGAGGGCTTTCTCTATTTCTGTACATAGGGAAATGCATTTGTTAGTGGTATGGCCACTATCCTTGTGATACTCGCAATATTGGGCGGGGTCTTGTCCCCGCTTGTTTTTCATGGGGATTGGAGGTTTGAACTGATAGTCTTCAGTGCTCAAAACTTCCGCCGGGGTCTTAGTTAGGGGAGTCCACTGCCTCTCCCTATTCTTCTATTTAGACTCCCTCTGTGCGGTGAGTTTGTTGATCGTTGCTCGAGCATCTTCAGACGAACGATTTCCTGAGCCAGACTCGCGCCATGATTTCTTAAATTTTCTCTCGCCAGTTGAGCTTAAGTCCGCGGGTCTATTATGTGGTGGTGGTGGCCTGTTTGTGGTAAGGTTCTTTTCGGTTTGCGCGTAAACCTTGGCCGCTGCCATCACCTTCTCCCAACTTTTTGGGAGGCCTTCTGTTCCAGATAAGACCTTAATCATGTCATCGCACCTAACCGCGTACTTGAATTGAGCGCGGATTAGTTGTTCATGAACACCGCCAATCTCCAGTACCTCTTTGTTGTATCTGGTGATAAAATCCTCCAGATTTTTGTCGTCATGGCGCCAAATGTTCATGACATCAGATGTATCGCGAATAGAACGCCGTTGTTGGCTAAAATGAGTCAGAAATTTCTCGCGCAGATCTTTCCACGATGCGATCTGTCTGATTGGCAAGTTATCGAACCAGATTCTCACCGCGCCGGTCAGGGTCTGTACAAACAGATGGCACCATAATGGTAGGGTCCAGCCCCCCACCAAACCTGCGCTTGTAAATACCCTTAAATGATCATCCGGGTCTGTCAACCCGTTGAACTTTCCCACGTTAGATGGTAGTTTTGCTTTTTCAAGCGGCGCGAGAGCTATCTCCATGATGAACTTCGAATTTTCCGCTGCTTCCGCAGGGCGGTAAATTAGATCGTAATTATGCTCGGCCTCCGGGTTGTAAACCGCACGAGGTCTGCATTTGTTGTAATTGGGCTGCAAACGGCTGAACACGCTGGTATTCTCACTCACACGATAGGTTGGATCAGATTCATCGGTGTGAGTGTTTCGTTGAGGACCCAGCCTAGTATGAACTGATTGCCTTCGGTGTTCATCACGATGCTCTCTCTGATGGCTTCCTGACTGAGTGTACTCATGTTTTGAAGCAGATCTGGAGTAAACTTCTGTATTCTCGTGAGATGGTCCTTCCCGTTGGGAGGCATTAGCACGAGACCCTGGTCTCCTTGGTTGAGTTAAGGGAGCAGTTTGTGCACACAGCTGTGTGTATACTGCGTTTAGTGCCCCTTGTGACCTGACGTACCAGGAGATTGGAGTTTCTCCTGGTGGTAAAATTGAGTGAACAGGATCTGCTGGTAGCACTCCTGGAGTGACAGGTTCGTTTACTCGATTGGATTGAACCTCATTATCGTCGGAGACTTCCTCCGGAATTCCTTCAGGTTGGACGTTGTTACCAAAATTCGGCCGAGGGCCAGTTTGCCGTTGAGCTGATGTCTCTTCCATGAGCAAATGGAATCGACGAAATGAATCGAAAAACAAGAGAAAAATGGATGAAACAGAGAAAAAACGGTGGGCGCCAATGAAGAAACACTAGATAAACGACCGGGATCGAAATATCTAGGGGGTTTGGATCTGCATAAAGGGGTTTGTTCTCTATCGTTTGATTCGATTACAATTGATCTCCTTCTCCGGTGAACTCTACAAAAAAGAAGCACCGTTAGCCTCGCCAAGGGGAGAAAGGGGTTCTCTCCTTGACCCGACTCCGGTGTGAGAATAAGTATGGGTTATGAAGAAGAAGATGTATTGTAGAAGTGTGTGTAACTTGGATTTCATACCTGAATAGATCTCATATTTATAGCCGGGAGCCTTTGGGCGGGAAAACCCGTTAGTGAAAAGTTGACGGAAGATGCTAACCCCGTAAGCGGTTGCATTTCCTTCCGTCAAGCTTTTTGATCCGACGTGAGTGCACACGGATCGTGGTTTAGATCGATGGTTGGGGATTTGCCACGTGTAAAGTGATTAAGTGGAGATTACTCTCTAATTTCATGCTATTATTGTGATTTCAGGGATGCCTGAGGGTGCGACACGTGTCCAGACGGTTATAACCGTCTTAGTGGTGCACGATTGAATTCCTTCTAGAAGATTACTGCTGCAATCTGGTGTGACTCCTTATCGTGTGGAATCAGCTAAATAAATCCCAAGTCTGGGTAAATAATATCCAAGTCTGGATATTAAGCGGAAGTGTCTAACTCAGGATTTTTATCCTTTGTTCTATGGAGGAAAGGCGCAAGGTTTTATGATTTCCTTTAGGCGCGCAAGTGTTGACTGTTGTTGGTACCTTAAGCCTTTCTTTTGGTAAGACCAGTGCGCGGCCGCGCAAGGTAAAAAGGCTGAAAGGCAAGGTTATGGTATGGTCCCAAGTACTTACTATGAGGTTTTTGGGACCTTACCCCTTCAGTAGTCAGTCGGCACAAGCCTCGATTCTATCGGTTTTGAATGCATTGAGTGTAAAAGAGTTGAAAGAAAGTTGGAAAACCATCTTTCATTCCTTTTCATTGCGAATGTGTTTAGATCTATGAAAGATCTTTGTTTGTTTATGTGGAAATCGGTTAGATCTAATATGTTCTTGGTGGATTGAGGCCAAAACATGAAGTTCTGGAAGAACACATGATGACGTCATCCTAGAACACCTTGAATCTTGATGATTTCACGGTTAAAAGTTAAGATTCAAAAGATAGAAAGGTGTAGGAGTGCGTGTAGATTAAGAAAGTACAAGATTTAGGACGAGATCTTACCGGAATTGTTAGAAATCGGAGAAAAAGCAAGGTGAAAGCGCTGGTCGGACGTCAGTTGCCAAAAGTAGAAAGTTTGAAAGTGACAAGGAGTATTTATAGGGTTACCCAAAGTGGAAAGGAGTGGAGAGGGCTGGTCGATCGGCTAGGCAGTCTGATCGAACAGCCTGACCGATCGGACAGCAGTCCGATCGAACAGCTGGTCGATCGGCCAGTCACCTGGACGATCGGTCGCTTAGTTCGAGTATTTGGCGTGACGAGTTTTTCCGTTTCGATTTCGATTGCGAACATTGCGATGCGTTAGAGTTTCCTATTCAAATTACTTTTAACCCCAACTACTCATATCTTGCACTATCTCTTCTCCCCCAATTATCATGCCACTTCGATTGCGATTGAGTTCGATTGCGTTTCGATTGATCACCACATAAACATAAATAAACATGCACAAGTAACACATAGGGGGCACACTCACACATAAACAGTATTTCAGACCTGCGATTCAGGTTACGATTCGTATTACGATTCGATGTCGACTTGATTAGCATAGTTTGATTATCGTTTAGTTAACTTTATCGCATTGTTACTTCCTATAGTTCACAGTCGTAAGTCGATTAGATAGCAAATAACAAACGTCAATTACTGCGATTATTGATAGTTACTCCACATAATACAACTAAAATATACACATAAAAGGAATCACTACAAGTCAAGTCGTGCGATTGGTCGTTGACTTTGACCTTGACTTTGACTTCCCTGAGAACACGGGGTGTTACAAATAAATTGCAATAGGTGGTTCCTACCGATAGTTTGGATCGGTGGAAGTGGGTCGAGGACAAGTCCGAGTTATATACAATGGCATCCATGAAACACTTGTTGTTTAATGTATGGCGGTGGAATAATTGAGTTCATAAAAAAATCAATAGTTTTATGTGGAAAACGGATAGAGGGTGTCTTCCTACTACGGTGGCGCTAATTAGAAGGAACATCCATGGTGGTTCAGAGGCTTGTCTGTTGTGTGGGGAAGGGCCGGAAGAACGTGAACATCTTTTTACCTCCTGCCACATTGCGATGATGATGTGGGATTTTATAAGTAGATGGTGCAATATACTGTATATTTATGCTTTCTCGGTTAAGGAATTGATCGAGGTTAACAAACATATAAAGGCGAGCAGGAAATGAAGGAAGGCGATTCAAGCAGTTGTTTTCACGGCAACATGGAACATATGAAAAGCAAGAAATGAGGATATCTTCATGAATAAATTAGTGAGCATCTCAAAGATTAAGGAGAACATCAAGGCGTTGGCGTTTTTATGGATAAAGAATAGGTCTCCATTTAGAAATTTATTGTGGAAGGATTGGTGTAATTTTGACTTGTAATTTCTGTTTTGTGGTTTCCTGTTGGGTTCTAGCGTCTTGCTAGTTCGCCGTGTTTTAATGAAATTCGCTGTTAATAAAAATGAATGTCGCCTACAATTTGACTCAAACTTTGATGAATTTAAATGCAATTACTCTTTGACAAATCTTCTTACTAATAAAGCAAAAGTTTAAGTGGACACGTGTTAGCATTACAAGCCCCCCCCCCATTCCTTCTTCCCACGTGTCGTCTTCCCGTTTTTTTTCTTTTCTTTAACCCCTAAAAACTTATTTGACCGGTCGCTTTCTCTCTTTCCTGCAGGTCAATACCTCACGCGCTCATAACCTTCTTTCCCTTTTCTTCTCTTCTTCTTCTTCCTTCCATTCTTCAACCTTCTGTATGTATTCCACTTCCAGCTAGGTTTCAAAAAAACCCAAAAGATCTGTTATGTATCTCACTTTTTCTCTGAGGTATGTATCACACAGTCCCATCTTTGCATAAAACGCCAATTCCCTTTCAAGAAACACAAATCTCACACAAGAAACACAGATCCTACGGTTGTCCCTGGTTTTTAAACATAATCTGACGGTGTAGATTAGCTTTCACACGGATCGACCTTCGAATTTGGGTTCATCTTTGCATATTAATCTTGTGATGGAGTCTATAAAACCATACTACATCATACTCTCTCTTCTTCAGGATCTGGTTTTGTTTTTCTGGTAAGTTCTTGTATTTTTTTTTTTGTATTTTATATAGATGTTTAATTTTAAATTTTATTTTTTTGTAATTTATCAAGTTAATTATTGAAGTGTATTTACAGGTTGTTTAGTGAAGGAAGTTTTTCTGTTTTTTTCACGAAATCAGGTTCGTCAATTTCACCTTTCACCTAATTTTTGGTTGAATTTGAATGTTTGTTTCACTTATTAGGGCAAAATTAGCATAATAGGTTTTTGGTTGAATTTTTAGTATAATATGTGTATTTTTTGAATTTTCGTTTAATTTGTGAATGTTTGTTTCGGTTATTAGGGTAAATTTAGCATATCTGTGCCCTAGAGTTCGAACAAAGTGTAGGGAGTTTGAGAATTGTTACTGCATAGATTTAGAATTGAACTGGCTAAACCAAAACGTGGATACCAATTGCTGTTTTATGCTAAATTTTGTTTTAGATAGTCCCAAAATTTCAACTGTTATAGAACATAGGGAGTTAGTTTCTCATAGGGGAGTAACGTAGCCAAACCATGAGAGCATCAGCAGCTGGAAACCAGGATTGAATAAAAGTTAGGTGGGTGCTGTATGCTAATGTGTAAGGTCTTTAAATTATATACAAACCTTTCAGTCTAAGAACTTTCACATTTGCTGTTTGTATGTTCAAAATCTCAAAACTAGACAAAATGGGTAAATTGCTGGGTTGGATAAGGGGTAAAAATGATGTTTTTAATATGTGTGTCAAACGGGTTGACCCAACCTAAAGACTGTTAATCCACTTTTTATATTATAAATACTAATAGTTATATATATAATTATTTAAAAATAATAGTACAATAATGATTTAACTTATTTAATAAATCGATTTTGGCGGTTTAATGCATTTGAATAAACTATGGATAGCTTTCAAACTGCTTGACATGCATCCTATATTGTTATAAAAAGTAACTTATAAACCAAATCAAAACAGGTCAGTTACAAAAAGGGTTGTTTTGGTTCGGGTCGTAACGGGTTCGGGTCAGAACGAGCTTGGGTTGAAAAGGTTCCGGGTCAGAACGGGTTTTGGGTCGGGTTGGGTCGGTTTGGTTAAAAAAATGTGTTTTTTAAAGAGAGATTGTACATCAAGGGGCAATTTTGTCGGGTTGAAACGGGTCCGGGTCCGGGTGTGTTTTTAAATAGCTCTCCCTCATTCCACCATGATTTGTTCAAGTAAGCATCTATCTCTACACATATACATACAAATACAGCACTTTATTATCATTTCACTTGATGTTTACCTTATCTGTGCCCTAGAGTTCGAACAAAGTGTAGGGAGTTTGAGAATTGTTACTGCATAGATTTAGAATTGAACTGGCTAAACCAAAACGTGGATACCAATTGCTGTTTTATGCTAAATTTTGTTTTAGATAGTCCCAAAATTTCAACTGTTATAGAACATAGGGAGTTAGTTTCTCATAGGGGAGTAACGTAGCCAAACCATGAGATTGGCTTGCTACAATCTTGAGTCGAGCCGAGATTAAACGAGTTGGAGCCTAAAAATAAAGGATCGAACTGAAACCCGTCTCGTGCTAAAATCCGTCCCGACTAGAAACTCGCCCCGTGCGAAAACTCATGTCGGCCCGAAACCCGTCCCGTGAGGAAACCCGTGCCGACCCGAAATCCGATCCGAACCAACTGCGTTCCGTTCCGTGAGGAAACCCGTGCCGACCCGAAATAAATAGGATTAGTTTATAAAAATACTTGATCAGGTTGAGGATAAAATGGCCACATTCGAAGCGAAAAATGTTTTTAAAGATTAGGTGTTATTAATTAAACAAGCTAAGTTCTGCCAAAATATTTCTGTTTCGAGTCAAACCTGAGTCAAAACTCTCTTGGTAACCCTCGAGATCAGATTCTGCCACCAAAACAACGGCTGCATCATCAAACGGTTCAAAATTCGGTTGTTTTTTAACTCTGTCAAGATAGTAGTAGTCCTGAACAGCCTGCCACTGGGAAGCAGCTAAACGGACCCTTGGTCGAATTGACTTAACATACTCATAAGCAGCATCAGGTGTCATCTGCTTGTGTTTTACCTGTTTTTATAACCAGAATTAGGAGTCAAAACGGTTCGGTAACAGGCCAAAACAGTTTTAAGTTGAGATGCATACCAAATAACAGAGAACGATAGTTGTACTACGACCCCGCCCAGCCTTACAATGAACATAAGTTGCTTTACCCACAGAAGCATTTTCTTAACAAATCAAAAACAACAACAAATCAAACATCAAAATAGACTCAAGTAGAAGCAGGGATACTCGATTCATTACCTGAAAATGGGTCAACTCAGCTTATATCTTTTTAATAAATCATATTAGAAAAAATAGGTCACCATAGAACAAACCTTTAGAAAGAATACACATAAAAATTAAAAACAATCATAAGTATACCTGATCTATATTTTCACATGTCAAGACTCCAAATTTACAAGAACACCTTAAACGTTGTATTTTAATAAATAGCATCTTAATAGCCCAAACTTAAAAGCCCCATCTCATTTATGGCCTAGAACAGCCCAAACGTTCATTAGATCTAGCAAGCCCCATCTATATTTATTAAACACATATTTAAGCCCCATCTTAATAGCCCAAACGTTGTATTTTAATTTACAAGAACACCTTAAACGTTGTATTTTATAAATAATAAAATAATATAATATAAGTATGAAAATGAAATAGACTAGAGAGGAGTAAGTTTGGTTAAGTAAAGCATTCTTCACAAAGTCAATATGTCGAGTTAGTGTTAGGTTGGAAAAGAAAAGGAACCCACTACTTTTCTTGAGCTGGATAAAAAAGTATGCTCACCACACCACAAGAATCGTGCTTTACTTTTAGCAAACCCTTGAAAGGGAATAAGTGAAAAGAAAAGAAAAAAAGTAGATCAAGTTAGTGTAGTTTCAAGATTGGGAATTAGTTTAAAAAGTGGATCAAGTTGGAGCTCCATGAATAAGGTTAAAAAATATAATTCCATGTAGATTAAAAAGATACCCAAGTTGTTACCACCATCAAGTTATTCCCACTTTTTTATTTCATGTTAATGCAGTTGTTTTCCAAGCTTTGTTTAATTGTATATCTTGCTTTGTAGGTGGTACTTTATTATCTATCTATTATTCCATATTTCTAGGGTGTAAGTTAGTGGTAGTTTCTTTCTTTTCTATATGTATTCGTATTTTTAGTGTGTTTTGATTAAAATAATTCTCTTTGGTTGGTTAATTTCAATGGATTAATGGATTTTGAGTTAAATTGATTGTGTCTATGTTAGCTCAATGGTGGATCCTACCATTACCTCTCTTAATCAATTGGATGTAACCAAGACAAACGTGACTATTAAAGTCCGCATAGTCAAGCTTTGGAAGCTACTATCATTTAAAGTGAAGAATGCTATTCATGCTGTAGAATTGATCCTCATGGATGAGGAGGTACTTTATAAATTTATAACACATTCATTTATATTAATTTTATATTGTAGGTTACACCATAAAACTTTATATTTTTTTGATAGGGTTCCAAAATTCAAGCAACTGTGGCTGGTAATTATCTCGTAAAGTGTGGAAAACTACTTCAACAAAGACGTTGTGTCTTGGTTACTAAGTTTGAAATTGGCGACAACCTGTCTCCGTACCGCCCGACTAACCATCCACATAAACTGTTTTTCAATTTCTCTACCGACATCATGAATTGTGATGACTTTGGTGGATCAATTCATGGATTCACTTTTACTTCTTTTGATGTTCTTCGCAATCGTGCTATTCCACAAAACTCTCCTGTTGGTAAGTGCATATTCATTTGATGTTTAGTAACAAATCTATTTTACTTATATTACTCCCGTTCTATTATACTAATTATTTTTTTTGTTTCTTTATAGATATAATTGGTTACGTTGATGGTTGGTTTCCTATGATTGATCATACAAGCAGAAATGACAAACTGACCAAAAAAACGAGCTTACAACTTCGTGATTTAGAGTTACATATATTTTTTTTTTGAATTTTTTTATACATTGATCAATTACGTCAAGTTTTATAATTTTTTTTTAATAGGTACCTTAATGTTTATGTCACTTTGTGGGGAGATTGTGCGGTGCAAATGTCAAAGTTTATGGAAAACAAACCGAGTGATGTTTTTGTGATACTTCAGTTTGGAAGATATACCTTTCATGAAGGTTTTTTACTTATTTAATAACCTTATCTTGCTCTTTAAGATTCTATATAATTTTGCATAACTTTTTTATATAATTTTTTTTCTTAACTATCTAGGTAAGGCATATGTCTCCAGTTGTTTTCAAAACAACACATTGTATCTGAACGAAAGCATTGATGAGTTAATTGATTTCCAAAAGAGGTAATGCATACATTTTTTTTTGGAAATTTATTTGTTTGATTTTATTATTTTATGGTACAATTTTTTAAGTTTTCATAATTTATTGACCAATTATATTTTTAATCATATAAAGGTTACTTGAAAGAAAATCGGATCTCGGTTCTTCAGGCCGTCCTTTGGGTTCATCTCAAGCTGGCAAAAGTATTCATGATGATTTTTTGCTTGGAACTGAGTTCAAAAACATTGATGAGGTTAATACAATCAAACAACAAAAGAATGTGATTGTGCTTGGTACAATCATAAGTTTCCCTCCTGGTGTTGAGTGGTATTACAATTCTTGTAAGGATTGTATGAAGAAGGTTACTGTTTTGTATTTTATAAGTGATGATGATGGATTAGATTTAAGTGAGGACAAACAGACCATTCGATGCATAAATGATGTTTGCAATGAAAAAGGTGTTTCTGTGGTTCCCAGGTAAATTCGTAACCTTATGATAACTTTAACAATTTTATACTTTAGAATGTATAAGTTAACTTCTTCTATTAATCTGTTTTAGGTTGAAACTTCAAATTAGGATACAAGATGGTACCGGTATTGCATCTCTAACTTTGTTAGACCATGTAGCTCGAAAATTACTTGGAAAGAGTGCTCAAGAGTTGGTTGATAAGTTTGTTGATGTATGCGTTTTGGTTTTACTGTTTTCCCATTTACTTTTAATTTATAAAAACTCACATACCTTACCACTATTTTTATATCTTTTGTTTTTATATAGGGTGAAACGGATAATTTGCTCCCTGATGAAATTAGTAATTTGGTTGGCAAAAAGATGGCGTTTAAGATTGAGATTTCTCACTTTAACGTGGATAATAACTACAAGTCATTCACTGTCAAAAGATTTTCTGATGATCCCGCAATAATTTCCCAGCTTGAATCAAAGTTAGGGATTGACCATGAAATTATCTAACCTTTTTTTATACTAAGTCGTTACAGTTATACCGTATTGGACCTACATTCTTGCTTCATCAATTTTAACACTCCTTTATTTGTTTACCAACTGTAGGTTGACCTTTCAAACTCGGTGAATATCACATCTGGTGATTTTGAAAGTACCGAAACTGTTGATCTGAAGGTATTTTTTCTAAACAAACTATTTGATAAAACTTATTTATTCTTTTACTTTCATATTTAGAATTACATATTACGGATTGTGATTAGTGATTTTAGCAAATATTGTTTACAATAATATATTATCTTCATATCAATATTAAGGATGATACCCCGATATCACTGATTGGTTCAAGCACTGGATCATTATCTGCTGCTGCAAAAAATGCTGAAAACATAAGGGCACATTCCGAGCTGAAGCGTAATCTTGTGGAATCATATGATCATGACGAATCAGCAACAAAAGCTCCTTTAGCTTGCAATGAAGGTCTACATTTTGTATTGTTTTATCAGTCTTTTTTTATTTTTATTTTGTAACTCTATATTTCTAATTCAGGTTTTCTATTTAAATTAGATTTCAACACTTATAGCAAAGAGAGGCGCAAGACGAGAAAACATACTACTTACTCGAAGGTATTATGTTTTGTTTTTATTTTAAACACATTGCTATTTCAAAATACAAACTCTTATCTATATTAACAAATCTATTTACCTTGATATGAAGGATTCTATATCAGTCACCACTGATTATCAGACCCCGGTTTCCCTGATGGATACAAGGGGTTCGTTGATGGATTCAAGTGCTGGTGGTATGGCTTTGCGTAACAAAAGGGGAGGAAAGATAAAGACCCCACTTGAGCTGAAGCGTACTCTTGCGGAAGAATTTGATTGTGACGAATCTGAAAGTAAAGATCCTTTATCTATGAATGAAGGACCTAAGTCACTTTTGATTCCCAAGAAGGAAAAATGATCATATCTATCTATTGTTAAGACTTTTATTAATCCATGTTTAGGATATCTACTATCTGTTTTTGAAAACTTATTTTGTTTAAGATCAGCTGTATTTTTGGAAACTTATGTTGTTTAACTCAGCTGTATGAATGAATGTTTAATGTTTGGATTTGGTTATTTAAATTTATCCTAGGTTTTAAATCTAAAAAGTTGAGTTTTGAACAATATTATCTAAACTTGTCTTCATTTTATTATTGACATGTATAGATTTTTTTCCGGTGTCTACAACCAAATAAATGAACACAAGTTTAGAATCTCAAAGATAATATCTCCAAAATTAAAACATTGCTATTTTAATGTAAATGTTAATTACTAATGTGATTCCTCTTGCTTAAAGTTAGGATATATAATTTTTTAATTAACTACTTTTTTATTATTTTCACAGATATGCATCATTATTCCAACATAAATACAACACCATTGTCAAATATTACTACAATGTCTATTAACACTCATCGTAAGTTATTTGTTTAATGATTTATAATATTATTTTTTCAGGTAATTTCCTATATCTTATAATTATAATATTATCTTTTTGTATAGGTTTAAACACAGACACTACCAAGTCTGAGAGTCAGGACAGGAGAAAATTACGAAAACTATATTTGAATTCAAGAAAGGCTAAAAACTGTTCTGTTGCAGATTATGTTTTTAATAACAAAGAGAATGTCATAAAAAAATCACTATCTTTTAGTAATTGTACCAATGGAAGTATGAGAAGCCCTTTCTCTGACATTAAATCAGGTACTATATTAAAATTCTTTTCCCCACAGCACGTACAAATATATTCTTAACGTAATTTTATTTTCATTATCATATATATGGCCGATTTTTTTAATGATTTATAATATTATTTTTTCAAGTAATTTCCTATATCTTATAATTATAATATTATCTTTTTGTATAGGTTTAAACACAGACACTACCAAGTCTGAGAGTCAGCAAAGGAGAAAGTTACGAAAACTGTATTTGGATTCAAGACAGGCTAAAAACTGTTCTATTGCAGATCATGTTTTTAATAACAAAGAGAATGTCATCAAAAATTCACTACCTTTTAGTAATTGTACAAATGGAAGTATGAGAAGCCCTTTCTCTGACATTACATCAGGTACTATATTAAAATTCTTTCCCAACAGCACGTACAAATATATTCTTAACGTAATTTTATTTTCATTATCATAGATATGGCTGGTTACAGAAACAGAAATAATTCCATGGACATTTGTAACAGTCAACATAGGCAAAATTTAAGCAAGAGTATTTTTGATAAAAGAAATTTGAATGACTTATCCATTGAACAAGTTCATGAAAGTGATATTAAAAAAGACGAATTCGTCGGCATTTCAAAAGGTACATGTTACATTAATATATAGTGTACAATTAATATTAATTGTAATTTGCATCCAACTTTAAAAATTCTAATTACAAGTATTTTTAAAATAATTTTCAACAGATTACGTTGATCACTTTGATCAGAATGTCACTTGCCAAATATGCCAAGCAAAATTATGGGGTGACGAAGCTCGTAGAATGAGTACAAAAAGCCAATTAAATTCAAGTTATTCAATGTGTTGTGCATATGGTAAAGTTCAACTTCCTAACATGAAGGAACCACCTCCGAGTTATCAGTGTCTTTTTAATTCTTTAGATTCAAAAAGCAAGGCATTCCTGAAGAACATCCGTCGATACAATTCCATGTTCTCATTTACGTCCATTGGTGGAAAAGTTGATTCTACCATTAATAGAGGCAATGTTCCTTATATATTCAGATTGGGTGGTCAGAATTACCATAGAATGGGAAGTCTTCTACCAGAAGATGGATCTAAACCAAAATTCTCCCAGCTATATATATATGACACTGACAATGAAGTTTCAAATAGACAAGCCGTTTTTGGGTACGTATTCAATGTTACCATTACATTTGTTAAGAATGTGTTATATTTTGAAATAAAACCTGAATGTGTTTATTTTTTTAGTGAATCTAATAAAGCTTCTTCATCAACATCTCGGGATCTTGATCTTCAAGTTATACAACATATACAGAATATGTTAGACTCGGAGAATGTTTTGGTTAAAACATATCGGATTGTAAGAGATTTTTTTAAAGAAAACTGCCAGGCTGACCTAAAGTTGCGGCTCATTGGAAGAAGGCAACAAGATGGAAGAACATACAACTTACCAACCGCTTCTGAAGTGGCAGCTTTAATTGTTGGTGACATTGGCGATTCCTTAGAAAATAGAGATATTATTGTTGAAACGAAATCTTGTGGTCTACAACGTATTAATGAGTTACATCCTTCGTATCTTGCTCTCCAGTATCCTCTTTTGTTTCCTTATGGTGATGATTGCTACAGAATTGACATTCCTCATAGAGGTGTTACTCCTTCGACATCAACCAAACGAACATATGTCACTATGAGAGAATTCTTTGCATACAGGATACAAGACAGGCAGGGTGTGTTTTCATTAATTCTAAATTCACGTCGCCTATTTCAACAATTCTTAGTTGATGCGTATACCATGATTGAAACTGAGAGACTAAATTACATACGTCATCAACAGAAGGTTCTAAGATGTGATACTTATGAGAACCTTTCCAATTTACGTAACCATGGTAATATAAATGTATCCACCACTGGAAAGCGTGTTATATTGCCTTCGTCATTTACTGGAGGTGCTCGGTATATGATGCAGAACTATTTGGATGCAATGTCTCTATGTAAGTGGTATGGATATCCAGATTTTTTTATAACAGTAACATGTAATCCGAAATGGCCTGAAATTAAAAGATTTCTTAAGGACAGCAATTTAAGTCCTGAAGATCGGCCTGATATCCTATCTAGATTGTTTAAAATCAAGCTCAATGCTTTGATTAAAGACTTGAAGGAGAAGTCATTACTTGGCAAAGTGTCAGCAGGTATTCACTATGAAGACTAATTTTTTATGGATATTTAAAATTTTAATACAAACATTTAATATCTTATTTTCTTTCATTTTTGTAGTTGTTTATACTGTGGAGTTTCAGAAGCGTGGGTTGCCGCATGCGCATATATGTTTATTTATGCATCCCGATCACAAGTTTCCAACTGTTGAACACATTGATCCCCTCATTTCCGCTGAAATTCCCGACAAAAACGATGATCCAGAGTTGTATACTCTTGTCAGTGATTTCATGATTCATGGTCCTTGTGGTGATGACAACATCAACTGTCCATGCATGGTAGATAATAAGTGTTCGAAGGGCTTTCCAAAGAAATTTCGTCATCATACATCTATCGATAGGGATGGTTTTCCTCTCTACAGAAGAAGAGATTCAGGAACATTTGTTGAAAAATCTGGAGTTAAGTTAGATAACAGAAGTGTTGTTCCTTACAACAAAACACTTTTGAAGAGATATCAGTCCCACATCAATGTTGAATGGTGCAATCAGGCCGGATCTATAAAGTATTTGTTTAAATATATCAACAAAGGACCTGATCGGGTTACCGTTTCCATTGTTGAAAGTAACACATCAAACGAACCTGACCCACCGGTGGATGAGATCAAAAAATACTATGATTGTCGATATTTGTCTGCATGTGAGGCATCATGGCGTATATTCGCATATGATGTTCACTATAGGTATCCTGCTGTTATTCGTCTCCCATTTCATCTTCCGAACCAACAAAATGTCGTATATGGTGAAGACGATGATATTGATCAAGTCCTCAACAGGCCGTCAATGAATTCTTCAATGTTTTCATCTTGGATGGATTGTAATCAAAGTGATGACGTGGCCCGAGAGCTTACTTACATTGAATTCCCTACAAAGTTTGTGTGGAAAAAGGATGAACGGTGTTGGAAACGAAGGAAAACTACTGGTTTTTCAATTGGAAGAATTCATGTTGTTTCTCCTACTCTTGGCGAGGCTTATTTTTTGAGGATTCTTTTAAACAAAGTTAAAGGTCCCCGATCCTTTGATGATATCCTCACTGTAAATGGTCATAAATTTAATACCTTTAGAGAAGCATGTTATGCTCACGGTCTATTAGATGATGATATGGAATACATAGAAGCTATCCAAGAAGCAAGTCATTCAGGCTCCGGTTTTTATCTTCGCGCATTGTTTGCTACGATGTTGACGTGCCACACTCTGTCTTTGCCGGAACGTGTATGGCAAAAAACATGGGAATTACTATCAGATGGCATCCTTTATAAACAACGACTTATTTTAAAGGCTCCAGGTATAAGTACTTTATAATAATTACTATTTTTAGGTTTATTTATAATCTTTATGTTTATAATTCACATTCACATATATTTATATATATAATAATATATATACTTCTTTGAATAAAATTTAAATCACGTTAAAATGTTATATTTTATCCAATCACTTCTTTTAGATTATAACAAATATTTGTTTCTTATACATTGGATTATGTTAATCTAAAAATATATCTTTAATGTGTTATTTCAGATTTATGCCTTACTGATGATCAAGTTAAAAATCTCACATTGTACGAGATTGAGAAGATTTTAATTCGTAATAATTCCAGCTTACGAAATTTTAATACAATGCCTTACCCTGATCACGAGTTGATTTCTACTTCAAATAATCGTTTGATTACTGAAGAGCTGGATTATGACAGAATTGATCTTCAAGAGGAGTTTGAGAACCTTTTAGTTTCATTAACCGATGAACAAAGATTTATTTATAATGATATCATTAACGCCGTTGAAGACAACAAAGGTGGTGTTTTTTTTGTTTACGGTTATGGAGGTACCGGTAAAACATTTCTTTGGAAAACTTTATCTGCATCTCTAAGATCGAAAGGGGAAATTGTTTTAAATGTTGCCTCAAGTGGGATTGCATCTTTGCTTCTTAAAGGAGGTAGGACAGCTCACTCTCGATTTCTCATTCCGATTAATCTGACCGAAGACTCAATTTGTCCTATAATCCCTAACAGTGATGTTGCAAATCTATTAAAGAAAACATCATTGATTATATGGGACGAAGCACCAATGATACACAGACATGGGTTTGAAGCTTTGGATAGAACTTTAAAAGACATATTGAAATGTGATGGTTCTCATAATTCCGAAAGTCCATTTGGAGGTAAAACAATCGTATTTGGTGGAGATTTCCGACAAACTCTTCCTGTCATTCAAGGTGGTACTAGACAAGACATTGTTAATGCTTCGTTGACTTCTTCGTACATATGGGACCATTGCAAAGTACTCACTTTAACCAAGAACATGAGATTGAGTGCAGGAAGTGGAATGCATGATGTTGAGCAAACACAAATCTTTGCTCAGTGGTTGTTGGATTTGGGTGAAGGGAGACTAGGCGGATCTAACGATGGTGATGCGATTATAGACATACCCGATGATCTTTTAATCATGGATTCCGCTGATCCAATTTCAAGTCTTATAGATTTTGTTTATCCTTCTCTTCTTGAAAATTACCAAAATTCTGGCTTTTACCAAGAAAGAGCCATTCTTGCACCGACGAATGAAGTTGTTGATGAAATTAATTCTCAGTTGTTATTGATGTTCCCAGGAGATTCCAAGGAATACCTAAGTTCAGATAGTATTTGTGAGACAGAAAATCTACAAGATGGTTTTGATCAAAGTTTATACTCTCCTGACGTACTAAATGGTCTTAAGATCTCAGGTGTTCCAAATCACAAATTAGTACTAAAGGTCGGTGTTCCCATCATGCTCCTCCGAAATATTGATAAAAAAAATGGGTTGTGCAACGGAACTCGCTTAAAGGTAACATCACTTGGAAATCGCGTTATTGAAGCAGAAGTGATATCTGGAAGCAACATTGGTGCTCGAATTTTTGTTCCTAGAATTGGTATAATACCGTCGGATAAGAAGGTTCCTTTTAGATTCCAAAGAAGACAGTTTCCTGTTGCTTTATGCTTCGCTATGACAATTAATAAAAGTCAAGGGCAGTCATTATCCAGAGTTGGTTTGTTTTTGAAAAATCCAGTATTTTCTCATGGTCAACTTTACGTGGCTTTGTCGAGAGTCAAGAGCAGAGACGGACTCAAATTATCAATTCTTGATAATGATGGTAACCTTACTAATAGGACATCTAATGTTGTATTCAAAGAAGTTTTTACTTACTTGTAATTTGTATTGGTATTTCTATATGTATTTTGTTTTGTTATCAAAAGCATAGTTTTGATATATTATTGTTTCATAGCATAACACATATTACTACAATCAATTAGTGTTTCATAGTATAACACATAAACGATTACAAGCTAAACATATGTAATAATTAGACAAAAATGAAGTGGTACCAAAATTCGTCATATATTATAGGCAACGCCATGATAAAACTAAATTAATTCATTTTATAGATATAGATTTTTTTTAACACAACTCATACCCCGTCAAACATGTGTCAGTAAGGTCTGTCAAACATGTGTCTTACTATGTGAGGTTATTATTTTATAGATATAGATTTTTTTTAACACAACCCATAACCCGTGAAACTCACGGGTATATAACCTAGTTCATGAAATATAGAAAAAGATATAAGGATTCGAGTATTCACATCCAATCCATCAAATTATGTGTGTGAAGTTTTTATAATATAAAAAGTATAAAAAGTGGTTGTGAGTGGAGGAGAGAAAATGTTACTGTTCATCTATATATTTGGGGGGACACTGTTCACCCCCTATAATTTTTAATTGAAAAGAAGAGAGAAATTTTTTTATGTAATTTAAGGTGAAAATATGGTGAAATAGATGTGATTTGTGAATGCGTACATGAAAAATAGAAAGATTCTAAGATAAAAAGAGAAAAACGAAGGGGTGTTTTTGTAATCTAGCCTGTAATAATATACTTTAGACCCGACCTTTTATTTTCCGGATCATCCACGCCAAACCCCCCCTTGATAGTCAAGTACCCATACCACCCTCTCCCGGTACGTTCCACCGGCGAAACCTCCGTCGTCAACAACCATGGACTCATATAACCATCTTCTAGAAAGAACTCGTTTACCACAACCATCACTCCAAAAACTAGCGGTTATCTCCATATTCGAGAAGCTCCGATCATCTACTCCTCTCACCGGACCCGATTCCGACCCGACACACCCCATTGCTCAATGCCTCAACTCAAATTCACCGGCGGTTGTTGATCAATCGGTTCGAGAACTTTGTGTTCTCGTAAAGGACTCTAAATTGGAGGTTTCTAGGGCGTTAGTGGAACTCCAGTCGGCTCTCGAAGGCTCTGATTCTCGGTTCGTTAACGTGTTTGTTAAAGCGATAGGGTTTCTCGTTCGGTTAGGGTTTCAAAATGATAATGTTTCGTTTCGGTTCCAGTCTTCTGAGGCTCATCCTTTTGTTAAGGTGAGGTTGAACGTATTGTAGCTGTGAATGTATGTATGTGTTATTAATTTAGAATCTGAATTGATGATTATCAAATTTTGAATTAACTTGATTGTTAAAGTTTATATAATTATATTGTGTTTTGGTTGATGACAACTAGAAGAATTAGGATGCAAGTTACCATCTATAAAAAGGTACTGACTAGGATTAATTAGGATGCAACCACACATATATGTGATTTTATATATGAAAGTGCACTAATTTTTAATTTATTTTACTAATTTCGTGAAAATAACGTTAAAGAAGGGGATGATTAATCATGCATCATGTGATAGCCGAAAAACAAGGGAGCACATGCACTAATCAGCCTTTGTATTAATTGCTGCTGAGTGTTATGTGTCTTATGTCCAAGGCTTGATGCAAAACTACTATCGAGCCGGGGGTCTCACTGGAAGCAGCCTCTCTATTCCTAACGGGTAGAGGTAAGGCTGTCTACATCTTACCCTCCTCAGACCCTACCTTAACTTTGCTATTGGTGGGATTTACTGAGTATGATGATGATGATGATGACGATGACGGTGATGATGTGATTTTTGAAAATTATATGTATACACACACCACACACGTAATTGCTAGGAGCTGGTCGGGTTTTGACTAGGATTAATTAGATTAGAACTTTATATGCAATTTTTCAAAATTATATGTATATATACACACACACTTTTTTTTTTCCAAACTTATTAATCTGATGGGACTAATAGGTAAACTTTTTCAAGTACTGTAAAGTTTTTGACCAATTCTGACCGACCTTGACCGAAATTTGATCGATTTTGGCCTCCTTCGACCGATTACCGATTTTACGCCCGGCTAGGTGAAATTTAATGGTAAACTACCAATCAATTAATCCTGATTTTTACGACCCTGATAAAAAGGGGAGTTATATCATAACAGAACTTCCATTAACGAGGTGTCTAAGAAAGTTTATATAGTTTTTGACACCATGTAGAATGCATGGTATTGCTTTTGAACTCTAATTCATGATGTCTTGATGTTTGATGGTTGCCAGATTCTTTCCTCCCGAACAGAGGTTCAATCTGAGCTCGTGCGACAGGTGCTTCTATTTATTACGCAGATTAGGCATTTGGGAATGGAGGGAGTGTGTGAATTCTTAAGACCGTTCTTAAACTTTTTGGTCATACAAATGTCATCATCAGCGACAACGTCTTCATTTGCAAGGAATCTTTTATCCTCGATTGCTTCGCTGTGTTGTTCATTTTCTCAGGATGCAATTCCTGTTTTTAAGCTGTTGATGGGATGCTTTAAATATATCCGTTGCAACAGTGCAGAAGTAAGTGAATATGGAAGCTCATAGGATACTGTATAATAAGTATTGGTTAATGGTTAATTTATACTAATTTCTCCCATTATATTGTTTTTCTAGGACGTGACTAATGTATCTTATCTCATGGGGACTATGGTGGATGCATTTGTTGCGGTTTTGAGCCAACTGGCTGGTAATGGTGTGGTATGTCAATGAAACTTGGTCAGGATGTTTGTATCTTGAATGTGTATGTGTGTGTGTATATATATATATTTGTATGTATGCACATTAAAATGGTGTTACTACTAAAGAATAATATTTGAGCTTGAATACCCAATTATTCTCCATGAAAAAACCTTAAATTTTTTTGTTGACTTAATCTTTGACAACCAGCTGATTCATGAAGCACAATTAAGCGGAGCAGAACTTTTAGAGATGGTGTTTTCACTGTGCACAGATATTCACAAGTATTCCGGTGCTGAAGAGTGCATATTTGATATGTCAAGGCGTTTAATAGTTGTTCAGGCAGAA
The DNA here is from genome assembly GCA_030545235.1 of Helianthus tuberosus. NCBI lineage: Eukaryota > Viridiplantae > Streptophyta > Magnoliopsida > Asterales > Asteraceae > Helianthus > Helianthus tuberosus. The sequence goes on from CM060399.1 coordinate 150,476,687, forward strand.
CTTGATTTGAAATATATACCCGAAGCATCATCCGTGATGCTGTCACTATTTGTTAGCCTCATTCAGTCAGAGCTGGAACACATACAATTATCAATATTAAAGTTGGTTCTCGATCTTATAAAGTGGAAAAACAGAAATGGTAAATATATGCTACAGAGATATATCTTCTTTGTTGCGTTTTTTATTCAGCTAATATTGATTCTACACCTGCAGAGGCCGTAGTTGACGTGCATGAAGAGATTTTATTTGTTTTTCCTGTGATCAATCTTATGTCATCTCCTTCCAAATACGTTAAAGAAGCCGCATCTGAGTTGCTTATTATCTTACGAAAGCTTTCTGCAAGTTTCCTGGTTACCCCCATAAATGAATTGCTCATGGAAGAAAGATTCCCACGTGTCAGCAGATTGGAAGACATCATATTTAGGGTCTTTCGTCATTTGTGGTTCCAGGTGAAGTTTCAAGTATCTTATTGCTGAAACTTACTCTCTTTTAGGAGTTATGCAATCAACTTACTTTCTTCAAACACGATATCTTAATTCACAGCATTGAATTTTTGCTCCATCATGCTGTAACGGGACAAACATCCGAGTAGTGACCATGGACTTCTATTCTATGCAGTTAGTATCGGTGATACATCGGATTTCGGTCCCCATTTAAAATATCGGTATCGATATCATCGGCGATATTAACCTGTTGTATCACCGATTTTCTCGATATCAGTACCGTTCTTCTTAGTTCTACTGTTCGTCTTTCTTCTTCTTGCTGCTATTAGTGTTTTAAGTCTTAATTGTTAATTGTTAGGGGTAAATGTTGGTGGTTTAAGTCTTAATCAGTTCCTACTTGCTACAATTGTTGGTGTTTTTCAAGTTGCAAAAGGTTAGTTTGTTAATGATAGGAGAACATACTGAATTGTTATAGTCTTAAATTGCTATTTATATGAAGTCTGCATGATATTAAAATTTCCGATATCCCACCGCGATAACCTATGTCTCAAATACCAGTCCTTGACCGATATCCGATATTTTACCGCATTAACTGCTTAACTTCTATTATTTCAGGATCAAAGTTTTATTTCTGATTCTTTTTATCTACAACGGCTATTAGTTGGCCATAAAGTTGTAGAAGAAAAGCAGAATTCCGTTCAAACTTGGACAGTCGCAACAACAGAGTATTGTAAAAGGATGGTTGAAATTAAAAAATCATCGCTTCCAAAGTCTCAGGCAAACGAGATCTTTCTACATGGTAAATATTTGTTTTTCTCTTTCTCTCGATAATTACTTGTTAATGATTTTAATTACAGAATTTATATATTCGTATATTGTAGAAATTCCGCCACTGCTTGGTGCAATTGCCAGTATTCTAATTGTGCATCCTACGTTGGGGGACTCTGCAGTAGAACTCCTAGCTGTTACTGGCAATATGGACCCCACACTTGGTGTTCCGTTGTTTCTAGTAATATTGTTTTACCATAACATATTCTGTGGTAAATCTGAAGAAATAGACTTTCATGACAAATTGGTAAGCCAGATTTTATTAGTCTTTATTCTTTAACTTTTAATTTTAATTGTTACTTCTGTTAATCTTATAGCATTTGCTGCAGCTAAAACTTTTAAGAATGCTTCCCTCTCTTGTGTCACATCCTGCAATGATACCACTTGTAGTTCAGACAATCTTGCCAATGCTTCAAAAAGATGCAAATCCGTACGTTGTCTATACATAAATTCTTTCATTTCTGTATTCATATCCATGAATTTTATAATAAAACTGTTGTTAATAAATAAGTATTTTCTTTGACTTATTGTGCTCTAGAGTGTTATATGCTACTGCTTTGCGTCTGCTTTGTAAGACTTGGGAGATCAATGATCGTGTATTCGGAAGTTTGCAGGTTTGGATTACTTCCAAGAGTACTCACTATCCTTGTCCGTTTTGCTTACAGTTTTCTTACAATTCGCTTTACGATGCATTTTATTTTCTTGTAAGGGCTTATTACTTCCAGAAGCATTCACCCTGTTTAAGTATGAGAGAAGTATCTGTATAAGCACGGCTGTTACTATTCGGGATGTTTGTCAAAAAAATCCCGACAGGGGCGTAGACATTATCTTGTCGGTTGAGGTAGGACTTTATTTGTAATTAATTTTTCATTTATTTTTCCACAAACATCTTATTTTGCTCTCAAATTTGTTCACTTAACTTGTAGGCGTGCATTGAAAGCACAGATGCTATAATTAAAGCTCTTGGTATTCAAAGCCTTTCCCTTCTCTGTGAAGCTGATGTGATTGGTAAGACCTAGACACAAGTAATAGTTTGCCGTTTTGTTTTTATATGATTTGAAGAATTATCTTTATTATTACACCAGCTGAGTTTTCAAAAATTCGTTTAAATGTTATCCAGATTTTTATACTGCTTGGGGTGTGATAGCGAAGTATGTCTCGAGTTACTCCACCGACCCAGTTGTTGCAAAGAAGTAAGTCTAAATGACTTTGTGTACATGTGCTTAAAAACTAGTTTATAACTACTAAATTTTCACTCAATGTTAATCATGGTGCAGTGTATGCCTGCTTTTAAGATGGGGTGCAATGGATGCTGAAGCATATCCAGAATATGCAACGGGTGTTATGCAGATAATATGGGAAGTTGCCACATCCAAACACCCTAGTCATGTCTCTTCATGGGCAAATGCTAGAGCATCTGCTTTTGAGGCATTAACTCGTTATGAGGTATAGTTTGTATCTGATTCTATGAGAAGTCAATACTGTACCCTAGATTAGTGTTGGCTGAGTTGTTTTCTTTGAACCTTATGACATCTTTTAGGTACCTCATATCAGACAGTTCATTACGGATTTCAGGGAAAAGAACACAGAGGCGCTTGTTTCTGAGATTGACCCCAAAGTTCTTGAGGCCATGGAGAAATTTGAAACGAAGATGATAACACACGAACACATGTTAAGAAATGTTTTCATTTGAACTTTCTTTACACTTGAGTGTTGTGTTTATATGTAATGTTTCTGAGACATGTTCCATGCTTTGTTTAAATTTATTCCCAGCACAAGGCGGAGACTAGTGAAGGAGAAAAGAGCGCCCGCCAACAAGATTGAGAAATTGCTAGATGTCTTTCCTCGGGTTATTGGTCTTTCAGGTACACACAGTGACTGTTTATGCATATATTAACAAAATATTCATAATTATGTAGAAATGAAAGAGAGTAAAGTGTCATTTTTGTCCGAGGTTTGGCCACTTTTGCGACTTTCGTCCAAAGCTTTGTTTTTTCGCATCTGGATCCAAAAGGTTTGAAATCTTGCCATTTTCATCCAACTCGTTAACTCCATCCATTTTTTTCCGTTAAATGAGGGGCATTTCTGTCTTTTTAGACATTTTTGTAAAAATAAAAAACACTATAAGAAATAATAATTCACCTCTGTTGACTTTCTCCCCCCAAACCCTTTAATCATCACAAAAATGTCTAAAAAGACGAAATTACCCCTGACTTAACGTTAAAAAGTGGATGGAGTTAACGAGTCGGGTGAAAATGGCAAAATTGTCAAACTTCTTGCATTCAGATGCGAAAAAACAAACCTTTGGACGAAAGTCTCCAAAGTAACCAAACTCAGGGACGAAAATGACACTTTACTCAATGAAAAATTAGGTATGTATGTGATGACAATCAGGTTGTTTTAGATCGAAAAATACCCGACGACAACAACTCACAAACAACGGGTTCTCACGAGATACAGTCGCACCACCCAAAAGTCTCGTTGAGCAGAATTGAACTAATCCCGATCCTCGCTACAGTCACACCACAAGAAGTCGTTCAAGATCACCTTCTAAAACCTGCCAATTTTTAGAATAGCAATGAACATAAATTACCCTCTGGCTGCAGAGAATAAATGTATAGGAATCTCAAAACTGCTTCTCATTTCCAATTTTTCGAGTACATAATTCTGAAAGAAATTAACTACCAACTACATGACCACCCACGTTTCCTACACTTGTGGAATTATAAAAACTACTGCGACAACTTCAACAAAATAAAATAAAAGTACTGAAATGAAACAACTAAAAACTGTGGAACAAAAACGTGGGGGCTGGACTTGAGCAGGGATTAAGTGTCTTGCATTGGATCCAGTTGGGCCATGGTAACCCACTTCTGACTCGGGCCTGATGGGCCTGGTGTTAGTGGGTTGTGGGCCAGTGCATCCCTATCAGTATGCACTATGCTGCATGTATGCTTAAACTGTATTACCATTCGACTTGCAGGAACTAATAATAAAGTAAGAGAACTACCTGGTGCAGCGCTATTTCACCTTTCTTTCAGTGCAAAAGATGAAAATAACCAAGGAGGATCAAAGGTAAAACATGTAGTACAGTCTTGTGTGCTGTCATCGTTATGTTACCATCATGCAGTTACATCTGCAATTCTTAGTTTTCAGGCTTTGCACGATTTACATGGCAGATATGAGAATGCATTAGTGGAGATAGCTGCATCACTACAGTTGTCAAGGAATACAGTAGTGGCACTTCTTTCACTGCAATCTTGGAAACCGTTTCTGCAACGTTGGCTGCGGGGTTGCATCACGTTATTGGATGTTAAGGCGTCCTCCAGTGAGTTGGATACAACTTCCAAAGCAGCTGATGATATTCTCATGGTTCTAAATTTCATCTATTTGTTGTATCTCTTTACCATTGTCTTTGATAATTTCATTTGTAATGATTTTTATGCAGCGTATGACACAAACAGCTAAGAAATCTATCCCTAGATCTGCTGAGAATATTGGACTAGCTGTGGGTGCACTTTGTCTGGTAAGTATCTGCTTTACTCTAAGAGATTGAGATGCATTTTTTTAAAGTGTCAAGATATATCTTTTAATACTGAAATGCTATGACTGTAATCCTACAACCGAGAATGTGATTGAACTTTGACTGGAACAACAACCGACATTGGAAACCAACTGAATACACCTTTACAATAGCCAATTAAAACCTACCAAAGTATAAAAAATGATTTTTTTTAAATAATAAAAGCTAAACATAGTTATTGATTAAGCAGAAACTTTAATTTTGCTTCTTTTTTTGCAAGCACATAAATAGGGCTGCAAACAAACTGAACGGACACGAACAATACCTTGTTTGTGTTAGTTTGTTAAGGAAATATATGTGTTCACGAACTGCTCATGAACACTTACCTAACAAGATTTTCTGTTCATGTTCGTTCGTTAAGGAACATGTTCATGTTCATTTGTTAATTTCAGGTAACGAGCGCAAATGAACGTTAATGAATACAAACGGAGACACAAACTAATGTTCATGAACACAAATGAACACAAACAAGCTCTAATGAATAAAATATAATACATTGATACTTATTTAATATTTTATTTGTCGGAATTTTGAAGTATTTAAATAAAGAGTAAATTACTGTTTTGGCCCATGTGGTTTAGCCAGTTTAACCCTTTTAGCCTAAAAAGGAATCTTTTGACATATCAGTCCTTGAGGTTACATTTTATAACGGTTATGGCCCCTAACGCTAACTTTGTTACTTTTTTTTTGCAATTAAGTGTAAGGGTAATTAGGTCATTATATACCTTAGGGGCTGTTTTTGATAATTACAAAGTTCTTTTAATATATTAGAGATTATTAATGCAATTACTCAAATTTATTTTTATTATTTAGTTATTTTCACGATTTGTATTTAACAAAATACGTTTTAAATATACAAATAAAAATATGTATTTTTTATTAACAATTTGTTTTTTATAAACGTCGTTTTTAAAATCATTTATTTTTTAACCTTTTTATAAAACCGTATCGTTTTTAAAATTGTTCCTTTTTAAACCGCTTGTTTTTTAAAATCGTTCTTTTTAAAGTCGTTTGTCTTTTAAACAGTTTATTTTATACCTTTTTTAAATCGTTTGTTTTTTAAGCTTTTTAAACAATTCGTTCTTTTAGGTCGTTCATTTTTAAATTGTTTCTTTTTAAACCGTTTGTGAAATTGTTCATTTTTGAAACTTTGAATTCAATTTACTTATAGCCGTTAGGGAAAAAACTTCAAAAAATGAATGATTTCAAAAATCAAAGAAATTTAAAATCGATCGATTTTAAATGAACGAGTGGTTTAAAAAACGAAGATTTCAAAAAAACGACGTTTATAAAAAAAGCAAAACCTTAAAAAATAAGTTAACAAGTGTAAGGTTTTAAAAAGCGCATGAATTTGATAAACAAAAGGTTAAAAGAAATAACGAATTTTGAACAAACGATCCAAAGAAATGGAAGATTTGAAAAAAGATAAACCATTCTAAAAAAAGTTTAAAAAATGAACGCTCTTTTGCAAACTTTTTATTAAAATAGTTTATCTTTTTTCAAATCTTCCATTGCTTTTGTTTTTGATACACGTTTTCAAAAGTTTTATAATGAACGACTTAAAAAAGCGAATTATTTAAGAAGTTTAAAAGACAAACGATTTTAATAAGAACGGTATAAAATGAAATGTTTAAAAAAACTTTAAAAAGAACGATTTTACAAAAACAAACGGTTTAAAAGGAATAATTTTAAAAACGATAGACGGTATTAAAAAAATATTAAAAACAAATGATTTTAAAAACGACGTTTATATAAAACAAACAGTTAAAGAAAATGCATATTTTGTTAAACAATAATCGTGAAAATAAAGAAATAACAAAATAACTTGAGTAAATGCATTAATAATGTCTTATGTATTAAAAGAACTTTGTAAATTATCAAAAACAACCCCTAAGGTATATAATGACCCTACACTTAACTGCAAAAAAGTAACAAAGTTAGTGTCAGGGGCCAAAACCGTTATTAAATGCAACATTAGGGTCTGATATGTCAAAAGATATTTTTTTGGACTGAAAGGGTTAAACTGGCTAAACCACAGGGGCCAAAATTTATTTTACTCTTAAAGAAAATATAAAAATTAAAAACACTAATGAACTTTCAAAACACAAATGAACATAAACGGACACGTTCACGAACATAAATGAACAAACGCAGCCTCTGTTCATGTTCGTTCATTTAACTAAACTAACGAAATTTTCTGTTCATGTTCGTTCTTATATTAAACGAACGGACACAAACCCGCCCCTGAAAGTTCAGTTCATTTGCAGCCCTACATAATTAGCATATGATTAATGCTGGTAATGTGTTTGGTATGATGACATGGCAGGTCCTTCCACCGTCTGCTCATGCTACAAAAGCAAGCGCCTCCAAGTTTCTACTGAGCTGGCTATTTCAGCATGAACATGAATATCGACAGTGGTCGGCTGCAATTTCGCTTGGAATCATCTCAAGTTGCTTGCATGTGACTGATCATAAACAAAAATCCCAAACCATCAATGCACTTCTTGAGGTACAAATATCTCCGACCCTTTTGAGAGACCGTCAACTTCTCTATTTTTCACTAGAGAATATTAAATGATAAGTTATTAATACACATCTGTAGTAAAATACTTATAGTAGATGTATAAGCGAGCATGCCATGTTATTTATTACGTTTCTGACCTGATTATTAGGTTGCTTGCATGAGTAAAAGCACTCTGGTAAGAGGGGCTTGTGGAGTTGCTTTAGGTTATTCATGTCAAGATCTTCTTACACGTTTTCAAGCAGGAGATGACTACGAGATGCATGAAACTGAACTACTTGGAAAGATTATCAGGACTTTATGTCGATTAATAGATCAGTATGCACAATTTTCAACTACCACTCTTCAAACCCTATCTGAATACTTCCCCCAAGTAACAAACACTGCTGATCCATATATTACCCCAAGTTTTTCCAACAAGAGTTCTGATTACGTGGAGGAAGATATATGGGGTGTTTCAGGACTCATCATTGGTTTAGGAAGTTCTGTTACTGCAATATATAGGTCGGGGCGTATAGACGCAGTTAAGAAAATAAAAAACCTAATTACATCATGGATTCCTCTTGAAAATCGCTCAAAACCAGTTTTATCAACGGGTGCTTGTCTTGCAATTCCGTTTGTAGTATCTTTTTCTCAGAAAGTAGAACTGATTGACGGTGCGGACCTGGAATATCTTGCGAGTGGGTATAGAGACCTCCTTAACGAACTGGTTTCTACCAAAAAATCGGGAGCGTTTCGTCAGAGCTTGTTAATGGCCTCTTGTGTTGGAGCTGGTAATTTTCTTGGATGTGTTTTAAATGAAGGGATCCATTCACTGGATGCCACGTGTGTCAGGGAATTACTGGGTATCTTCAAAAAAATCTACTCAAGTTCTCAGCCTCCGCTATTGCATTTGGGTGCAATGTTTGGAGTTGTAAATGCATTAGGAGCTGGCGGTGGGACCTTGTTTCTGCACTGCCCTTTATCCTTTTCATCATCTAATTCTAAACACAAGGTAAATTTAGATGTGGCAATTTCGACCCATTTACTTGTGAATGGGTCATTTTAGGTTTTGTTTCATTTCAAATGGGTCAAAATGTCAAATGGGCTAAATTTATAATACCTTAAAACAAAAGGTCGGTGGCAAAAGCCATCAACCCATTCTACCTACCAAATTTTGATAGAATGTCACTTTGACCCACCCCCTCAAGTTTCTAAAGTTTCGTGTTTACCCTAAAACTAATTTCTTACGTTTTTTTAATGTATGTGTCAGTATAATTTTGAGTTCGCACTTCACGTAATTTCTGTACGGAAAAGAGTAGGGTCAATTATATAATGTTATATTTTTATATACGTTTTGAGTTGGACTACGTTTTGATATGAATTTTGTTTCGAAACAAATCGGGTCAAAATATAATACATTTTCATTCGACGGTATAAATTTGAGTTCCTATAATTTCGAGGTAAATTTAGTTCGGAAACGGGTCGGGTCGATTGTAGTCTATACTTTATCTTGCCGCGTACGATGCCTACACGTGTTTCTTTTATGTACGTTTTGAGTTGGTCTACGACTCTACGTTTCGACCTAAATTTTGTTTGGAAACAAGTCAGGTCAAATATAACTTCATTCAATGGTATAAATTCGGATTACTTTACGTTTCAAGGTAAATATAGTTCGGAAATGAGTCTTGTAGTCTATAATTTATCACGTTGCATAAGGCGCTGCCGTAACGCGCAGCTAGTAAAAAAAACTAGTTTAAATTTGTAGCTGAAAGGGCAACAATTTAAGGGGTTGAAACTTGAAAGATTTAGATTGTTGATATAACAGTATTGTTTTGTTACCCTAATTAACGTGTTAGTTATTAATGATTTTTTTCAAAAAGAAAGAGAAGTTAGAATTAACATGCGATCTCTAGTTATCCAGCATTTTCGATATACGAGTTGATTTTGTAGTATCTTTATAACTAAACTCTATTGTTTCTCAACAGGAATCTTCTTATGTAACTGGTCCTTTATTCTCAAATTCTGTTATGGAGCTTAGTCTGACATCATTAATACAAGACATCTTTCTTGTTGCTCAAAATTCTGATGACAACCAACTGCAACACTATGCATCTTGGGCAGTTTCTTTTCTTCGACATTACATCTGGTCTAGTGATCTTCACAATGAAGACCGATCAAAACCTAATTCTGCATCCCAACCATTCCCTGAGGATAGCGTAGTCATGAAACTTAGCCTGTGGCTAATGAATCTAAACGGCTCAGTGGTGCGTAACCTACTTTTATTAATATATTTTTAAACACTTTCTAGTTGACTTTCTAATTTTTTGTTCATCCACTATTCATTATCAGATTGCTACCCCTTCACACGCCAACACAGTTGCAACTGTTCTGCGATGTCTCACCAATGCTCCAAGGTTGCCACAGCTTGATTGGGGGCCAATCATTAGACGGTGCATGCGATACGAGGAACAGGTTTCCGAAACATCACAAGGAGAATATAATCTTGAAAACCGAAAACTGAGGGAGGAATGTTTAGTATTCTCTTTGGTTCACGGCAGCAACTTCGATGCTTTGCTTACTTTTCTCGATGAGTTGTTTGACCTCTCGAGGTTCAAAATGCTTGAAATGAATCTACAGTTGTGCATCCTTTCTCACCTGCCACACACGTTAAAGATATTCTCTGGATCTAGGCTTGAAAAGTTATTTGACGATGTGGCGAATTTTGTACGGTCGCCTTTCTCCTCTGACAAAGTATATGATCCTGAACTGAAAAGCCTGTTACGAACATCTTGCTGGAAGGGTGTTCGCTTGTGTTTTGAAGAAGCTTATCTTGATTCCGAAAAACTTATGCCCAACTTTGAGAATTATATGGAGTTGCTCTTTACATTGTTGCCCAAGTTTTCAGGGTTACGATTTTTGGAAAATAGCGGGACTTATGAAAGGGAGGAGTGGTCTGAAGCAGTAAGATGTCTTGGGAAGGCTCCTCTCCACTGGTTATTACATCTTCTGCAGGTGATGTAGCTTTCCATCTTACTTGCAAATGGGTTGATTCAGGATATGTTGTATTCCTAATAGGTCACATGTGAAGTAAAAAAGTTAGCTAAGGAAACAAATAAAACAGGTTGAATGTTCCACAAAATTTATTGTTAATGAATTTAGTTTCCTCGGTTTAACCGAATTAAATCTTAAACAGAAAATTGAATAACTAATTTGGCTTGGTTGTAAATCAAACTGAAAACCGTATATGTAATTCGTTTATGTTTTAAACGATTGACAAATTTTCGTTTATGTTTTAAACAATTGGCAAATTGGATTTGACCAGTCCCAACTTTCTAATTATTATTTTTCAATGGGCTCCTTAAAAAAACTTAACCCGGTTAGTTTTTTAGCTGACGTGGATGGTTTTTTGCTGATGTGATGATGACATGGACATATGAGGTGGAAAAAATATGTTTTTTTTGCTGACGTGGACATAAAAAACAATTATTTTCCACCTCATATGTCCACATCAGCAAAAACTGAGTTGAATTTTTTTTTTTTAGCTGGGATCCATTGGAAAAATAGTTAGAAAGTTGGGACCGGTGGTAAGAATATTCTCAATTGGGATTATTATTGGCCAACTGAGAAAAAGTGGGATTATTAAAATCCAATTTGTCTAAACAATTTCAGTTTGGTTCGTTTGGTTTAATGTGTTTGTAACCAAACATTGAACACCTTCGATTTTGGCCCCGTTGCCTGACCCACTCATTTTCCCACCTCTACACTCTCTCTGTTATCCTAAAACAATGGTGCATTATTAGTTATCACTTTCGTTGAATACTTTCATAGTCACACACATATCCTAAGTTTGTTCAGTAATTGTTACCATGTACAGATTCCGGAGACGAGTTTCAATCAGGAAAGCCATCAGTTTTTAGATGCAAAGAAAAAGATGATAGCTAGAGCAAGACTGGTGGAGAATGGTTCTATTCCACTAATTGAACTGTCAAAGCTAAAACCTTACATATTAAATATCAGATCTGATGGTCAGTTTTACAATACCTTCCATTTGGACTTGAATGTATAGTGTATGTATATGCCATATATAATTGTGTATGTTGTATTATTTGTAGAATTTGACATGATGAATAATGCTTGTGGTAGTCTTTAATCCAGGGGCCCATTATACTGGCCTATAGAGTTGTTTTTTTTGCATGAGTAATGTTTGTATAAAATTGCTGCAGGTATATGGGACGTTTTGGTTGAAGTCGTTATGGCTTTGCAACATGCTGAAGGAAGTGTCAAACGACAGTGGCTTGTTTCCGCTGCAGAAGTTAGTTGTGTCACAAATTACCCAACGACGGTGAGTACTGATTCTTAAATCTGGCACACTATGGTTACATGAAAAAGAAATTTGAATCCATATTAAAAGTTTGGAGAGTTTTGAGCCTCTTCAATCAACCTGTTTGACACGTTTCATTTTAGATGAGTTTTTAAATTTGATCCATTAAAGATTAAAGCCAACCCAAATAGACCCATTTTCAAGAAAATGGTTTAAGATGCCACTTGTAAATTTTTTGTACTTATTTAGTCATTGCCTATCTTAGGCCACAAAGTTTGGGGCATTTTGGACATTTGATGAGTGTAGATTTTTGGAGAATGTCAAATCGCTTCAAAGATCGTGTCGTATAGGCACAAGAATCAGTTTCAAACAATTTTACTCTTGCTCTTTATTTTGTACATACTATCATATACGAGGGATGTTTAACACAAAACCGCTTCCAAGCAGAGAAGCGCATAGACACTTGTACCTTTATGCTTTAACTGTTGTACAAGAGTTTTTTAGTCGCCTTTTTTTCTCTCTTTCACTATAAGTAAATATTTCCATGCACTATAAACAACTGATTATGTAATTCTCTACTTAAAATAAATTCTGTAACAAGCGCAGGCCTATTATATATAAAATATGTTATCTTTTTTTTGAACAATTTCTAGATTTTTTAGGATAAATACACCACACCTGCATTCTGCACGATTTAAAGTCCCGACCTTTATAATTGTAGAGTGTACCACTTACCACTAGGATGTTCCTTGGGGACATAAAGTATGTTATCTATCTCCTAATGTGCATACTAATCCAAATTCTATTGCAGGCTATGCAGTTTATTGGTTTAATATGTGGTAGCTGGTCCAAGTATATGCCTCTTCTGATTGTGAACCCTCATATTGTATTGAGCGACCTACCCGTAACCCTTACTTCTCTACTGTTAGATGATACTAACTGGGCAGTAGTGGCTGATTCGGTGGTTTCGCTTATGTGGACTTCAACCAAGCGTATATATGATTATGTCACTAACACTAATGACTTTTCAACCCAAGGGTCACTTGATGATTCAGAGAAAGACACGGGTGTGTTCCTCTTAAAGGCAATGCATCATACTTGTGTTGCTTTCAAAGACCATCTGTCTCCCGAGGAACGGCTCATGCTTGCCAACTTGACTGTTCCCTGAACTTGCACTTGCACTTGCATGTTCGTCCATTAGTTAACAGTAGTTCATGTACCAGTAGAATTATGTATATCGATACATGATTGTGGATGAACAGTTGAGCTAAAAAACTATGACGTGTCTGCCTAGTTATAATCTTATAATTGCTTATAAAATTGATGAATTACTATGATCTATGTTATCATTTGATGACCTACTATTTGGAGAGAGAGTTGAGTGCAAAAAAAAAAGTTGCTGATGGAAAAAAACAAAACTTTGAACGACGCGAAGTTGTGACATGGTGTATGAACAAAAGTAGGTATGTTCAAAAACCGTAGGAATCGACCTAACTAATCAAACAGAAGCAACTTGGTCAATGTGAGATCCAAATGGTTTGAATTTGGTGGTCTGATAGTTTGGTCCAGTTTAAAACTTGAAAGTTGAAACTAGCCAGCCGTGTAGAGTTGGCGTTTAAACTTTTGTTATTATATATATATTTTTCAAAAGATGTAGTTTATGTATATGTGTAAAGCAACAAAACCAAACCATTATATCCCAAGCCCGAAAAAAGCGTCCGATCTGGGTGACCAACCCAACCAGCCAGTCTTGTTTGCCGAAAACGTAGTTAGCGGTTAGACCTAGAACTTTGATCAAAACCAGCCAAATTTAACCATGAACATCTCTAATGGGAAGGAAAGGACACGAGATGGTCGAGTTTGAAATAAAACGACTAAATTATTTAACCGAATTTTAAATATAACCCTTAATTCTAGACAAACCTGACAAATACGAAGACATAACTAACCGAACAAATCACCCCAACCGGCAGTTAAGAATTCCATTTACAAACTGCAAGCACGAGACAACAAAATTGAGCGATGCTCTATGGCAACTAAGCACTTGATATACCATTTACTTAACTCTGCCGTACACCGCCATTCTTTTAAGGTTTATTCGGTGTCACTAATGCAATTAGAATGACGAGTTTCACATGGTTCCATATCATCCTTGACAATTTCTGCTCCTTGAGTTTTTTCAGAATCTCCATCTCCAGATGTGTTTGGTTGTTGGGAAGTAGTTTTAGAAGAATCTTTCAAAAAATGTGACGGAGTTTGCCTAACAACATCATCTTTCCTGGAATTGGTAGTAGAATTTAGCCATACAAATTGCAAATTGTGACCTTTCCAGGATTTGCCACCCACAAACGCCTTCTCAGCTGCATGACGTGTTCTGAAATATATCTGAGCTGTAACATTGGATGTTTTGGGGTTGTCTTCTACTTGCACCTTTGAAAGATCGCCATATGGTGAAAAGTGTTTCTTCAACACGGGAACCTGCAAAACCATAGCCATCAAATTTCAACATTATTAAAATCACATGTTCGATAGAGCATATAAATGAGGGAGAAGTATAATTGTCATATAGGTGTTCCACTTGAGCTAAGTTAAGATGCATTCTTAAAGTGTTTGTAAAAGAAAATGGAGAAACTGAGAATGGAAGCTTACATCAGCAAGACCATCGGGTAGAGGTGAAACAATCTTAAACGCAGTTGGCCGATTGTCCAGTTTGAACCGATTGCTGACAACAGGTGATCCAAGATTGGACGATGAAAGTGGAGATGATTTCAAGCTTGAAGATTCTGGAAGTGCTAATGATAATTTTGTTTTGGAACATTGCTTCCTGGAGGGATCCGCAGATTTGCTACTACTAGTACCTGCCACTTCATCTTGTGCTGATGGTACAACAGCATCACGATCCCGGTCACTCAGGGTTGCAGCCGTTACAGAATCAGCTAAAACCCTCAACTTCTGCTTTTTAGCATCCAGTTCAGGTGCTACTTCACCTTCTGGACCAGTAGACTGCAGAAAAGAGTACTTCCATGTAAAGTGACAAGTTATAGAATCGTTAATAAAATCTAGTACTCAGAGAAAACGGTCTACAAACTTATATTTATATACTCAATCACAAATGTCGGTGGTATTTCTACTACCGACCCTCCCTTTTTATACTTTGACAAATTTACCCCCTCCTTTTTACACACCCACAGATCCACCGCCAACTTTGCAAATTAGCACTTTTAGCCCCTGCTCCATTTTACAAGTTATATAAACCAACCCCTCCAGTTTCTAATATTTCAACTTCACTTCTGTACCATATACAATATAAGTTCTTAACCTATTAAGTTTTTTACTAATTTAATTTTTCTTCAATAACTTCCGTTCACTAATTTTTCATAAAATCTCATTTTGATCCCCTTAACTTTCTGAATTTGAGTTTACCCGTTTCTTGCTTTTACTTAAAAAAAACCATTTTTCTACTTGCGTATTTTTATATACGTGTCAAGTCAAATATAAACGTTTTTGTGCTTATTTTATGTACGTTTCTAGCTGTTCCACGTTTCCGCATACATTTTGTTCAGAACTGAGTGGGGTCAAATATAATACGTTTCTATTCGACGGTATAAATTAAAGTTACTCTACTTTTCATCCCAAAGTTGTTACATATTATATATCTATAATAAAAACCATGATCCAACCGTGATGCTATTGAGTTAAATCGGATACGTCAAAACGTGTGTTTTCGTATGTTTAATGCATCACATAATACTTGGACTAATCCGTTTGATGTTTGCAATGTACCCGCGCCGGTCTAATTACTAGCATAATCAAAAGTTAAACTGTATGCAGATAAACCAAAATGAAAGGAAAAGGGCATATACCTGTTTCTCAAGTTTATCCAGTTTGCGTCGGAAGTCATTCCTTTTCTGATCAAGCATTTCTTGTTTTTTCCGAAGTTCCTCCTTCAAAAGCTCCAGACTCTCAAGCTTCTTTTGCAAAGGTGGAGTTATTTTTGTGTCATATACAACCGTGGGCTTTGAGTGATCAGAAGCAGAGGCATGAGAGACTCTGCTATCATGCGATACTGATTGGAAATCATCTTTTCTTTTGTTTGCAACAGAAGAAACTTTCAATCCATGGGATGGTATAGACATGTTACGGCCACTGACTGTCTGGACATCGTGTATGATGTCACGATTAGCCCAAAATAGCTTAATAAAGCGATTACTCATTACAGCATCAGGTGCCATAAGAGCAGCTTCTGCTTCTTCTCTTTTAGAGAACTGAACAAAAGCCCGCTCACTATTTAAAGGAATAGAAACATTGGTAACCTCCCCAAACTTTTGAAAATGTGAAAGTAAGAGCTCCCTTTTGTTATTCTGACGGGGAATGCCATTAACAAATAACGTACGTTGTGCCTTTTGTGACAGCTTACGGTTCATACGTCCATTTCCACTCTGAGCTTTCAAAGATGACTCTGAAATGTTCGGCTTCCGGAAACTTGAATTGCTAGCGGAAATTACATTCTCTCCCATTTCTGTTCTTTTTATAATGCTGGTTATTCTACCATGTACAGAAGATCTTGTTTTTTGAGATGCGCGCACAGCCCCACTATTGGTTACAAGTTCATTATCAGAGCCATCGGACTGACCAATGCGATGATCACCAGATAAACCATGATCCAGTAATGAATCGTTTTTTCCAACATTTGGCTGAGGTATAGATTGAAGCCCGGTTGATGTATGTGAATCATTGCTCCAAAGAGGCTGATCAGGATCATAAAAGTCAGCAGCAGAATCAATGTCACCGATATTATGCTTGATATTTTTTCCATGTGGGCCATTGCTGTTTGATCGCGTGTTCATCACGACACTAGTTGAGGGTGTAGGTCCTGTCCCCACTGGTGCTATAGATAGATTCGCACTAGCAAGTGATATAGGGAGATTAAACTGTGAAAGGCTCTGTAAACCGAAAAAAAAAACAATAAAATTTTGTAAGGTCAAACTTTAACTGCTGACTAGTTTTCGTAAGGTCAAAAAATAACAATAAAACTTCATCAATGGTCTATCAGTGAAAATATGTCACCTGACTAATTTTGTAATCTAATTTATTTAAGGACCCTCAAACAATAACAATATTGGATTTCCTAGCACACATAATTCTGCAGCATATTGAGTATATAATATAGCATACCTGAACATCTTCTACAACAATACGATTCGTCCCATGCTCCATAGGACACATGTCACCTCTTAGGCAAAACCCTTGTTCCTCAAAGTCCCGACACTGTCGTCTTGCAAGTCCCGTGTTCAAAGAAGAATTAATAGCTGGTCTGTATGTTCCTTGTAAGCCAAGAGGGTGAAACATATCCCAATCACCGTTTGAAATTCCGGGAACCAATCCAAATGGACTCCAGGATTGACCTTGAGAATTTGAAACCGTTGCCAAACCCCATTGACCGGAATCCCTTCCTCTAGAAAACTGAGTTAACCCAGGTCCTTTCTGGTTAAACTTTACAGAGATCTCTTTCTCGATAGGATTAAAACTATACTTTTTCCATGTTTCATTGGACTGAGAACCAGTTTCGCCGCCAAGATGTCTATTTTGGAAAGATTTACTTCCTTTTCTATATGACTTTGTAAAGATGTGTCCCGTAACTTCATCCTCCAATAACCGAGACCTCGCATCATCTCTTCTACGATGCTTATGGTTGCGATCATCATCGTCATCACTGATTTCTTTATCATCGGGATCACCTTTGTATATCATGCGTGGCCTTCGGGATGAAACTCTAAGCTCCATTAAGTGATGAAAAGGACGCACCAACCAATTTTTTGAAGAGACAATGAGACCACTGGATCGACCTGAAATATTTACCTAAGACAAAGTTGAAAGAAAATTAAACTAAAGTTAAAAGAGGTGAACATGATAAAATAATACTACAGCAAAACACTTCCGAACTTATAACAGAAACAAAGAAAAAAAAAAGATTACACAAAGTTAAGACTTAAAAGGAATAGGAAAAAAAACAGAACATCTATTCATTTCCAAACGCATGCCATAAGAGACGTTGGAAAACCCTCCATACAGTAGGCACCACACATATATGGTAACAAAATCTGATTAAGTGCGTGCTTCCAAATCTGAAAGAATGGTGCCATATAATTTTATTAATTGATAAAAGGTAATTTAAGGAAAATTATTATTCACTAATGATTCAAAACCGTTTAGCTCAAAACCAAAACGAATCTTGCAATTTTGACAACCTTGAGTTAACAATTTACATGTGAATAAACCTATTACAATATCATATGAAACGTTAACTAGCTCATCACATATACTCCAAGATAAGATGTGAATCGTTCACACTATAAGGGCTACAAAATTTATTTTTGCAATGAAGAATCACTACACATTCTAGTCATAGAAGGTCTTAGTTCAAAAACAAAACCTTTGTTCAACTTAGGTAAGGCATACGACTCAGAAACTATGAAGTTAGCATTAGTAATGTAAATCTATCATCATATACTCTGAAGTAAACACTATCTCTGAAACGAAGGATCCAAGCATACAAGTTCACAACGAAGTGAAAATATCACCACAAGCGACATAAGCTGCCCCATAGAATTCTCATACTATACTCATTCTGAGAGTAATGCTATATGAATTATTCATCGATACAACTATACATAGTAATTTAAAAAAATCATAATTCATTAATGATTCAATTCCATTCACCTCAAAACCAGTACGAATCTTACAATTCCGACAGCACTAAATTCACACGTGAATAAACCTATTACTACCATATTAGACCTCAACTAGCCTATCACAACTACTCAGACATAAGTTGTTGATACAATAAGGTCTCTACAAGACAAAACTGATGATATATATATACACATCCCGAGCTCGCAAATTATATTTTTCCGATACAGAATTACTACACATTTTTGTCTTACTTCGATCGAAAAAAAAAAAAAAAACTCTCTCTAAAAACAAGTATTCCAAGCATACAACGACATAACGAATGTCGGAATTAGATTAGGGTTTTCTATTCAGAAGGGGATGGCGGCGCAGTTTGTTGCCCGTCTACCTGCTATCCTTATGTAATTTGCCCTATGATTAATTTAAAATTAAGATTTCCACGAAAAAAAAAAAGCCTTTACAAATCAAATTTACACAAAAAAACTCTTAAAACTCCGATAATTTCAGATTATAAACCCTAAAACCTAAACCACAAACAACATATATCGAACTACAGAGTCTCACAGGCAATCAAGTTACAGATTATCATTGAATTAGACGAATCAATCGATCATGAACAGTTCAAATCCAATCAGCGATAACACAACACAACGATATACACAAAATATAAATAAATTATACGAAACGATGTAAGAAAATGACCTCGGTCAACAGAATTTGGCAATTAGGGCTAGGATCATGGGTTTCTGGATATCATATGTGTGTTCAATGGAGCACTTGTTCGTCGCGGAACACACGTTTTAGTTGTGTGTGTTATATAATATATGAATATGAATGTAGACCGCTTTCTGTTTATAACTTCTCTGTGTTCTCTCCCCAGGCAGGAAAAAGGTTTTACAGAAAGAAAGAAAGAAATAACGTGAATAGGAGGATTGTGATAAATTAACAATTTAGCCCCTTGTATTTTCCAGCAGTTCCAAAATTGCACACTTTGTATATATTTTCGTAACCCATGTTGAAAGTGCATTAGCGGAAAGGGTACATTTGAATTACTAATGATTTTATTTTTCAATCATCTTACTATTTTTTTCTAACTAGATGGAACCCCCGGCGGCCGGGCATACAAATTAAGACGCGACGTATACAAACGTTGTAGGAGATAGTATTAAACATTAACCATATAAAACCTATGACATTTCAAAACATAAAAAAACATTAAACATTAACCATGTAAAACCTATAACATTTCAAAACTTAAAAAAAACCAATCAAGTTGAATTACAAAAGACATATAGACATATCTATATAACTATATAAAGCATTTCCCATGTACCAAAATGTAATTTTACCCTCTAATTTTAAGATGGCATGTGAAAAGTCAGTTAAAATCCCTACTTTTTCCCTATTTTCTTCCATTATTGCCCCCGTCCCCTAGAAACCGGCCTCCAACTCATTGTCTTTCTTGAATATACCATGGTTAAGGAAATCAACCAACCGAACAGGGGAGAAGCAAACGTCAGTTCAATTACTAATACAGTCAACTTTGAAATCAATTCTTCCCCATGAAACTGAAATCAATTACTGATATCATCATTAAGGTTTGATCGATGAAACTGATATCACACCAAAAGCCACCAAAACCCTACGATTTCAATCCCATAAATCCGATCAATTCTCCTTCTCCAGCACTTGGACCAGCCGATATGCCTTTTTGTTTGTTTCATACGACGGTGTTAAGGTAATGCGATTTTGTATATTAGTTACGCAATCATTATTGTTTGTTATGGGCTCAATTTTTCCTTTGTGTTTTCATTCTCAGTTGCAAAATGTGATGGAAGATGTTCTTAAACAACATAGTAATCGACAACTTGATTTGGATTCCCCATAGAGCAGATGAAGCTGGTATGTGTAATATGAGCAGAGGAAGCTGGTACGTGGAATATTGTATTTTGCAAATTGACTGTTACATTTCATTTTGTTTTCTTAATGACTGTTACATTTTGTGTTTATTATGTGTTTTGGTTGTTAAAAGAGTGTTTCTACTTCGGTGAACAGTCGGAATCAAAAACCCTAGCCGGACCCATTTGTCGCCCGCACTAAAGTAAGAAATTTATCCTTATATATTGATGTATCTTCATCCTATGATATTAATTTTGTGTTTTAGGGTTCTGTTATTTGAATATTGTATATGATTGGAATTATGTTATTTATTTTATTTTGGTTATTGATGGATCTGAGTTCGTTAATCAATTATATTTTTTATCTGATTTCTTGGCTGAAATCATTTTGTTTTTTTTTTTTAATTTATGATGTGGTTGAATAATAAGTGGAGAGAATCACACTTGCTCTTGATTTCTGACAATTCAAAGTTAACAGTTACTGCAAGTATTTTAAGATTGTGATATGTAAAGAGAAAAAAAAGAGCACTAGGAGTTGAATGATATTGTTAAATTTGCAATTTAATTAATCTCTAGTAAACATTCATTCGAATGCAGAATTGACAAAGTGGAATGACCGGCAAACAGGTCCGAGCCAGCAGCCCTTGAAAGATGAGAACGAAGCTTGTTGGCGGAGGCCTGAAGATTAGATGGTGGATTTCTCACTTAAGCAAGTTAGGCATGATCTGGTAGAGAGAAGCAACTCGAGGGGGGATTTAAATCAGTTCATATGTAGCAAGATCGTGGTGCCGAAGGTGAATTGTTTCGTTTGGAGAGCCACCACTCGTAAGATAACTACGGCTATATTAAAAAGGAGAAGTGATGGACAAAGAAGTAATTTTACCACTTATACAAGTTTTGATACATTATGTACAAATAAGTCGAAGCAGATACAACAGGAAATGGAACAACTTTTTAAGACGCCGCAGGGGTAAACTTCAGAAATCCTCCTCCTGCATTTAAGATCAAGAATCCCAATAGTTAAACCGACGGAGTGTGAAAGAGGATGCTTGGTGTTAAGACGGCAGCTCAAGAGTCATGCTTGTTACCCTAATCTTCCATCCCCTTCTCCCATATTTGCCCTTAATGATGTCTGTGGCCTAAACGAATCTTGCATCACAAAATCTCCAGCCCAACAGTCGGTATAAATTGAAGAGTCAATTGATGACGATGTAAATTGAAGACGCGATGATTGAAACGGTGGAAGCAATTACCAAATAATCAATTAGGTTTGATGATTAAAATCAACTGAATTGAATTAAAGACGTCAATTGAATCTGCCCAGACGTTTCTGACCCACAATTATTTAAGATGGAATCCATGATTGAATTGGGTGGACATTTGCGAGTTCAGTTGTCTATAATCAGGTTTGAATATCGACTCGTACGAACCCTTATTCTTGGAATAAATGTATGTAATTGTTAAAAAGTTTCAATTTTTATGCTGATTGTGGTTTATATTGTGTTTGATCTTGAATCTTTATGCTATTGTTCCTTAGTTTTGTATATTAAAAACAATCATCGATTGGTTGGTATTTAGTTCCTCAATTTGTTTGCGGGTGACTAATACTTGATTTACAACTTAATGTCGCAAGGTATGGGCTGCTTCTTCGGCTGTTTTCGCGTCAGAGATGACCGTCGCACTCCTATTCATCTCCCCTCTCAACCGGTTACTTCAACCGCAAAGGTAAGATCTAGATTCTAAGTTTCTAACATGGAAGAATTATAGGTTTTGTTGTTTATTAATTATGAGTTATGACTGATGTATGTTTGTTCAGGATCCTGTTGTAAATTCAGCTAGAAATCCTTTATCGACGTTGCTGTTTTTGGACGGTAGGTGTTTGCTAGCGGATACTCTCGAAATTTCGTATTATGTTGACCTAATTTCATATGCTAGAGTGAATTCTGTTGCTGTTAATTTATTCCATGCTATGTTTGTATGTTGCACGATATGTGTGAGAAATTTGTTTAGAATGAGGATTTATTTATTGAGTTATTGTTGATTTAGCTTAAGATAGAGATCGATCCTCACCGAAATATGGGAGGAACGGCGGTAACGGATGAGGTTTAGTATCATGCTATCATCTGTCGTTTTCTTATGATAGAACTTACTTTTCATTTACTTTTTGAATTTGCATACACGATCTACTTTTGATTGGGCGGTTGCAGGCGTTTGTAAGACGATTGCAGGCGTTTGTAAGATGATGAATATTGCTGATTGCAGGTTGTAAGACGATGAATATTGCTAACACGGGTAGATCCGTTGTACTTTTACTTATATTTTTATTGGGCGGTTTCATTCTACCGAAAACGCAAATTGCAAACTGGTGGGAATGGGCGTATTGGCTATCACCGTTGTTGTACATCTTCAAAGCCATCACCATCAACGAGTTCCTTGACTCTAGGTGGGCCAGCCAAAATGTATGTCCTTATAACCAAATTCCCTTTTATTCTAACAAAATAGGAATATATTTAAAATTTCACTTTTCTTCGCAGAGCACCGACAATTCAACAAACTTACGCTTTGCCGTGTTAAGTGGCCACACTCATGTCACACTATCATGTTAGTGGGGAGAGAATGTTGGGAAGGAACAGTCGTAGACTGTGGATTGGGCTGGGAGGAAACAGCGGTAGGCTGTTGAGTAGGCTGGACTGGAGCTGCCGTAACAGCAGGAGGCTGTGGGGCGGTTGTGGTAGATTTTGGGCGGCGGTGATATGTATGTATGATGGGTGGAGGTGGTGTGGGGCTAGGAGGGACGAAGACGGGCTGGCGGAAGATGAAACCGGGTGGCGTAGTATCATCTAAGAATGAATAAGTGGTAGAGGGGGTTTTAATAGTATAGGGGAAAGTTCGTTTGTCAAAGGTGACGAGACGAGAGATAATGACTTTACCGGTTGTAGGGTCAAAACAGCGATAACCCCGAAAATCAGGAGGGTACCCCCAAAAAATACAACGAACGGACCGAGGGTGTAGTTTATGTGGTTGTGTGGCAGAGGTATTTGGATAACAAGCACACCCAAAAACCCGTAAGTGATCGTACGTTGAGTGGCGAAGATATAAGGCAAAAGTTGGGGTGAAAAAGTTGAGTCTTTTAGTGGGAAGAATGTTATGGAGATAGGTGGCGGTGTGAAGTGCTTCCACCCAAAACATTGGTGGTAACTGTGCATGAATGAGAAGGGAACGTATGATATCATTGAGACGACGAAACATTCGTTCCGCATGACCGTTTTGTGAGGATGTTTGAGGACAGGAGAACCAAAACAAGAGACCATGTTGTTGAGCAAATCTTTTAAAAGCATGGTTATCAAATTCACCCCCGAGATCACACTGAAATGTTTTGATGTTACGGTTGAATTGTGTTGCAATCAAACGGTGAAATTTTGTGAAAGTGTCGAATGTTTCGGATTTATATTTTAGAGGATAGACCCATACAAAGTTTGAGAAATTATCAATTAAGACCATATAATATTTATATCCGGTTTTACTCAGTATGGGAGATATCCACAAGTCACAAAGCACAATATCAAATGGAGAAAAAGTAAAAGAAGTGGATTGATAAAAAGGTAACCGTTTGCTATTAGATAAATGACATAAATTGCAAAAAGGAGAATTTTTATTCGAATTACATGAAAAACCAAAATTTCTAGTTAAAACGTCTAAAACTTGTGCTCCAGGGTGCCCGAGGCGGTCATGCCATGGTAAAGTTGAAGACGCAATAAAACAAGCTTGTGGCGGAAGGGTAGGTGGAGTGACTGGATAAAGATCGCCTATGCTATTGTGGCGGGAAAGGAGCCGTCCCATTTTGAGGTCCTTCAAGGAAAAACCAAAAGGGTCAAATTCGACAGAAACATTATTATCACGTGTGAAACGGCGTACGAACAATAAAGTTCGAATGATTTGGGGGCTATAAAGTATATTGGGTAGAATATAAGTTCGGTTATGCATAGCAAGGTAACCTGTACCCAAACCCTCAATTGGTAAACATTTCCCATTGCCGACTAACAGTTTAGTAGTTATAGGAAAAGGATTAGGAAGTTAAATCATACCTCGATTTTCGGTAGCATGACGTTCAGCCCCTGTGTCCATAACCGGATACGGCTCCGTGTAATTTAGTTGCATAGTGTTGAAGGCTTGGTGGAGATCCGACGGACTTAATGCATCATAACCGAATGTAGGTGGCGCTGGACCGTAAGTAGGCTGCCCTGAATAACCTGTGTAGTGGGCTGCAACATTGGGCTGGGCTGGATTGGGCCGCCCTGTGGCTGTAGTCGGATATGGGCAAGGTGGATTATTCCACCAGGCCCATTGTGGATAAGTGTGAGGGGTCTGGAACTGCCAAGGAGGTCCCGTAGGGTTTCCCCTGTAGCCACGACCACGTCAGCCCCGTCCGTGGTTTCCCTTGTAGCCCCTGCCACGTCCTCGAGAATTGGACTGGTAGGAGCCGTTGTTGGCAGCAGCTGAGTTATCGGTGGAGGGTACCGCAGGAGAGGGCTGTTGGGTTTGGGTCGTGGAGTTTGGGTTGGAAGTTGTAACTAAGACAAAGGAGGATTGTTGTTGGCGAGCATCTTGCCTAATAACTTCATCATTAAGCATGGAGCGGGCAAGATCCCAACCAACATCTTGGGAATTAATTAAAGAGGCAGTATTATAAATGATTTTAAACAAAAACAGGATGCCTTGACACCAAACATGTATTTTAATAATGACATGAGTAAGGAATGATCTACAGGATCAACCTAACTTTTGGGGTTATAAACAATGGAAAGGTCTACGAGACTAAAACGACCCACGGGTCATGATTAGAAAGAAATTATAAGGACTTCGCCCTAAAGAGGTGAAAGTCTAATCAAAATAGCCCATAAGGCTAAGTGATAAAACCTACGGGTTAATTAGATAAAGCGAGGGAATCAATTGAGAATCCCCGCATAAAACTAAGACTGTAAAAGAATAAATTATGTACTGTCAATATCCTGGTATGGATAATTGACAAAAGTTAAAGAGAAGATCCTAAAACTAAAACTTCGGTTTTAGTAAGAAATAACATTTTTACAAATATAAATTCTGGTAGGAATTTAAATAGTAAACATGAAAGATACAAGTCTTGACACTGATAGGTGCAAGACGATATATTCGAAAAGTGATAATTTTTAAAATAGAAAGTTGATGTAAAATTTGGCATGACGTGACATGATCACGGTCAAGAAGTGTAATGTGAAGTATAATCACATTAGAGCCGAGTGACGAATACTAGAGCCAAGTGATGAATATTGCTAAGTTAATTAAACTAGTGGAAATAACGAGATTACGTTATTTTAAGTTGCATTGTGTCATATAAGATACGTAGATGATTAATAACCAAAAAGATATTATCATACTTTTCTGGTAATACTAACAATCGGTTAAAATATGAGCAATGCTCAATTGATTATCGAGAGCAAATGCATGGAGTTAAACTCGATAAATTATGTAAGAAAAGGTTTCGAGGACGAAACCTCTTTAAGGGGGGGTAGACTTGTAACACCCCAAAAACGGGTTTGGTAATCAAACCACGTTAATAGTGACGACGGGTAAAATACCGTTAGTGGTAAAAATTAACCCGGTAAATATCAGGTTTTAAATAAATAAACTTGATGTTAAGTGAAAGAGAGATAAATACTTTGAGAAAACAGAGTATATAGAAGGCCTGAGTTAACGGGACTTAAAATATAATGGGTTATAACTTCCCGAACCTATTAAGTTAACCAGGGATAATTAACCTAGTTACTAGTATGTGCCAAAGTGATAAATGGTAAGTTATAGCTTCAATTGATCAAGATAAAACATGAGGGACTAATATTTGCCAAGTGGGGAAACTTGTTTTAATTAAAAACAAGTAATAACACACAACACACACACTAAGAGTGTGTGTGTGTACGTGATCGACCAGGAGACCAAAAGAAAAGGGGATGAACCCTAGTTCAACAAATCCCCAAATTGAAGAGTAATTCTTGATCCAAATCGAAGTACAAATACAAATAAACGATCACCAAGTCAAGGGGATCGTAAGGTATGTCGAATTTCTAACATTCATGAAGTTGTGAAAATTAGTTAACTTTGCATGATGCGATCTATGTACGAATCATAGAAGTTATGGCTGAATTTGAGATGTATGATTGCTTAGGAACAAACCCTAAGCGAAGATTTAGAACAAATTGCTATGATTTGGATGTATGGTTGAATTACCACACCTAGCTAAGTGGGTTTTATTGTTATGATGAAATTGATGATAAGACTATGTTTAGAATCATCATGCATGATAATGAATGGAAGGTATTTGATTAAACCATGAAATTGGGTACATGATCATACTTTCATGAAAGGGGTTTAGTATATTATGATGAAATTAGTGATTTGGGTTCATATAAATAGGTGTTTGGAATCATGATGTCTACTAATTAATATGTAGAACTTGATTATATTGATGTTCAGATGAATGTCTAATGCTATGATGAAATGGGTTTTACATGTAGATGGAAACCTTTAGTTCTTGCTTAACAAATGAATAATTAACTTTGATAATCAAGAGCTAAGTTAAATTGGTGTTAATAATAGCATGAACTTAGATTTGAAAAGTAGTTAAAACGGTGGCGTAAGAATAATGCCTATCGGATACTTGACAAAATGCTTAAATGAATTGTCGGGGTTTATGATATAATCACTTATGTTAATAGGCAGTTTGACCTTTAAAAGTCAAACTGACCAAAATGAAATCAAATGGTGAATTTTGATGTAAAACCCGTAAGATGGAATAGTCATAATTAATGATGACTAATCTAACCGTCTTACGAATTATGATGATAGTTTGACGCTTGACAAGCTAGGTGGAGGCTTGGAAAGGAAGCGGGTCAAACGAAGCAAGTATGAAGGAAAAGCGTAATTCGGATGCAAGGTAAGTATATCTTACACTAGTCATATATTTCAGAATATCCTTTTGTCGTGTTACGAAAAAGATAATTATGACGTAAGCCATAGTAGGCCAAAAAGTGTTAAGAAATGGAATTATAAGTAAAGTGACCGCACGGTGTAAATCGGAGCGAGTCATATATACGAGGTGGTAATAAATGTCATCTCGCTAATATAATCGGTCAATTTGGCCAAACGGGTCAAAAGGTGTAGACATCACCTTTTGACAATATCGACTAATGATTTTTGTCGAGTTATATGCTTACAGGAATAGATATCCAATGGGTAGTCGCATCTTTCTTAATTAGCGATTTCAAAGCAAGGTACTAAAATCGGGTTAAAAAGTTGATCCGAGCCAGGTATGTATAATAGATCAACTCATCATTTAGAACTTGAAGTTCTATGAGAGTTAGGTAAAGTAAAAAAGGGAAATTCGGTTACCTTAAAAGGTAAACCGAAGGATTTAAATTATAGACAGAGTGTTTTGAAAACAAGATTTGGTTAAAAAAATGAGATTTTGGGCGTGCATAGCTTAAGCAAGCCCTTCGTCGTAAAAGAAGAGTTAAAAATGACCAAAACGCCCTTGTAAGTGAAATTAAGCAATCAACCCTTAGAAGTCGCTTGAAAACGAGTTTTATAATCAAGTCAATACTTTGAATAAGTATGAAAAGTGAAAGATGTAAAATATTGGTCAAATGACTCTATAAAGAGTCTTTGCCGTAAAATAATAATTTGAAGGGTAAAATTTGTAATATATAAATCACCATATTGAATCCACCACAAATATAGTTGTGGTGGGAGGTCATTTGATAAGAAATGTGGAAATATGTATTTAGAAACGAATGAAAGAGATTGGTGCTTAAAATATGCTTAAATACCCTTAACGGGTCAAAATAAGCATATGAGTGAAAATGGGATTAAGAAGGTATATGAACCTCTAATTGGAACCTAATATGTTAAACATCATTGAATTTAATAGGTTTATGAGAAATAAGGGTCAAACAAACTTGTTTGTTTGATAAAAATCGAACGGGTCAAAATTTGGTAAAAAGGGTAATAAGCCTAAGACTTAAAAGTCTTAAATTTTGTTAATCTGGATGTTGGATTTTAAATCCATATGATGGAGAATCAAATTACAAACACGTAGGAAGAAACGGTAGGTCAAACGGACAAGCGGATTGAAAGATACGAAAGTTTTCGTGTCAAAAACGGCAAAATGGAAGAATATGATACAGGGGCCACCGTAACTTACGGTGCCCACCGTAAGTTACGGTGGGGCTGAAACCTTTACGCCAGTTCTCTACTGACTTACGGTGGAAACATATCAAAACAGGGGCTACCGTAAATTACGGTATCCACCGTAATTTACGGTGGACCCTGTACAAAAATATATTTTAATCAGTTTTGTTTCCCGGACTCGTTTAGATACGTTTTAAACCCCGTATGACTAAAGCATTTCATGTTTATGAAATGTAGGTACTCTTTGGATGCCGGAAGACGATCAAGCTCAACGAAGAACCGAACACGATAAAGATACATGCTTCCGCACATTGCATCGTCATAAATTTTTAACGACGAATCTGATCACGTTATGTCGAATAACTTTTGATTTGCGAAAAGTTTTAATAAATCCATATTTTTATAGTATGTGTAGTCTTAACTACACATCTAATTGTTGGTATTTACATGTAAAACCGTTAAATAGAAACTAGGGTGTTACAGAACCGTCGTTGTCAATTATGTTCTTCATGATTGTACTCTCGAGCTCAACAATCACATCTTCCCTATCGACCTTATTCCGATGCAGCTCGGTAGTTTTGACGTCATAGTAGACATGGACTTTCTCCGTGAAAACCATGCTAAAGTTGTTTGCTTCGATAAAATGATTCGATTCTCGCTCGCCAATGGTGACCAATTGTGTGTATACGGTGAAGTCGCGTCGAAGAAACTCCAACTCATGTCGTGTGTCCAGGCTAGCAGGTATCTCCGCAAGGAATACCAAGCTTTCTTGGCGCACATTGTAGTAGCGGAGAAAAAGGAAGTCAAGGAGGTGGATCAGGTCCCCGTTGTTCTTGAATTTCCTAACGTTTTCCCCGATGATCTACCCTGTTTACCACCCGCTCGAGATATCGATTTCCAAATCGACCTCATTCCTGGAGCCAACCCTGTTGCGAAAGCGCCGTATCGTCTCGCTCCTTCTGAAATGCGCGAACTCTCAAGTCAGCTCCAGGAACTCCTTGATAAAGGCTTTATTCTCCCTAGCACCTCTCCATGGGGCGCGCCTGTCCTTTTCGTCAAAAAGAAGGATGGTTCGTTCCGGATGTGCATCGACTATAAGGAGTTGAATAAGTTGACAATCAAGAATCGCTATCCATTGCCTCGAATCGATGATTTATTTGATCAGCTACAAGGTGCTACGTGTTTTTCTAAGATCGATCTACACTCAGGCTATCATCAACTACGTATTCAAGTGGAGGATATACCCAAAACCACGTTTTGAACCCGCTATGGTCACTACGAGTTCGTTGTCATGCCTTTTGGTTTGACTAACGCCCCCGCAGTCTTCATGGATCTAATGAATCGAGTGTGCAAACCCTTCCTTAATCACTTCGTGATCATATTCATCGACGATATCCTGATCTATTCCAAGTCAGAAGCCGAACACTCGCAGCATCTACGTTTGGTTCTTGAGTTACTCCAGGGAAACCGTCTCTACGCCAAATTCTCCAAGTGTGAAATTTGGCTAGAGGAGGTCCAATTCTTGGGTCACATTGTCAATAGTCAAGGTATCCACGTTGACCCTGCGAAGATCGAAGCTGTTAAGAGTTGGGTTACACCCAAGAATCCGCATGAAGTCTGTTCTTTTCTCAGACTAGCAGGCTATTATCGCCGTTTTATCGAAGGTTTTTCCAAAATCGCCGTGCCGTTAACCTCTCTTACGCATAAAGACAAACCTTTTGTTTGGGGAACTAAACAGGAGGAAGCCTTTCAAGTTCTCAAAACGATGCTTTGCAATGCTCCCGTGCTTTCATTGCCCGACAGAAATGACAACTTCGTAGTTTACTGTAACGAGACAAGGTTATCGCGTATGCTTCTCGACAGCTCAAGATCCACGAGAAGAACTACACCACACACAACCTCGAGCTTGGCATAGTTGTTTTTGCGTTAAAGATTTGGTGACACTACCTTTACGGTACCAAGTGTACGATCTTCACCGATCATAGGAGCCTACAACATATCATTGACCAGAAAGAACTGAATATGCGTCAACGCCGATGGGTAGAACTGCTCAACGATTACGACTGTGAGATTCGTTACCATCCAGGCAAAGCAAATGTCGTTGCCGACGCTCTCAGTCGACGAAGCTATTTGCTTAGCGTTCGTAATTCTCAAGCCCAATTTCATCTCGAAACTCTTATCCGTGACGTGCAGCATGCATGCTTTACCGAGCGAACTTTGAAGAAGGAAAGAATTCTAAACGATGGCGCTCAACTCGAGAATAAATCGAATGGTATCTTTCACTACTTGGACCGAATTTGGATTCCCAAGCGTACGAATTTACGACAACTTCTGATGGACGAAGCCCATAAATCTCGATATTCTATTCATCCCGGTGCTGACAAGATGTATCAGGACATGCGCTACAAGTACTGGTGGCCGGGCATGAAGAAGGATATCGCAATCTATGTTTCGAAGTGCCTGACTTGTTCCAAGGTCAAGGCTGAGCATCAAAGACCCTCTGGCTCACTCGTTCAACCCGAAATCCCGATGTGGAAATGAGAGAGTATAGCTATGGACTTCGTAACGAAACTTCCGCGTACTCAATCTGGTCATGAAAGCATTTGGGTTGTGGTTGACCGTTTGACTAAGTCAGCTCACTTCCTACCGATACGAGAAGACTACAAGGTAGAAAAATTAGCCCGAATCTACACCAACGAGATCATTAGTCGACATGGGACGCCTCGTGACATCATCTCTGACCGCGATGGTCAGTTTACCTCGCGTTTTTGGGAAACATTTCAATCTGCTCTCGGTACTACTCTTAATCTAAGTACCGCTTTCCATCCCCAAACCGACGGTCAGACTGAAAGAACGATTCGTACCCTTGAAGACATGCTCCGTTCGTGTGTCATAGATTTCGATGGTAATTGGGACGCGTACTTACCTTTGGTCGAATTCTCGTATAATAACAGTTATCATTCT
The DNA here is from genome assembly GCA_030545235.1 of Helianthus tuberosus. Taxonomy (NCBI): domain Eukaryota; kingdom Viridiplantae; phylum Streptophyta; class Magnoliopsida; order Asterales; family Asteraceae; genus Helianthus; species Helianthus tuberosus. Next base: position 150,508,137 of record CM060399.1, read on the forward strand.
AGCATACAAATGGCACCGTTTGAGGCTTTATACGGAAGGAAATGTCGATCGCCTATTGTGTGGCACGAGATCGGAGACGCGCAAATTACCGATACCGAGCTGTTGGAAGAAACGACAGACAAAATCCTCCAAATTTGAGACAATCTGTTGAAAGCTCGGAGGCGACAGAAAAGTTACGCTGATAGACGCCGCATGTCACACCCCAACCGATGGCGGAAATATCGGGGTGCGAGCACTAAGCGTTCAGATTGCTCACGAAGTTCCATAACACTAGATTTTTCGATAGAATTAAATAGATTTCGTGATATAAATTGTCTAACAACCAAAAATCAAGTATCATCAAGTTTACATCACCAAATAGAATTTGCTCAAATTGTTCAAAAAACTAGGTTAACTAGGCGACGTTTCTAAGCATCTCCTAACTTGATTTCCATGCTCCATCGCAACCTATCAGCCTGCAACATGTATTAAAATATCAATACAAAAGTATTGGCGAGTATACTAGTTTGATAATAGAATAATAGATTAAAAATAACTCATATCCACAATGTAAGCAATAAAAACAGTTTCAGCCGTGCTAGTGGCGCAGTCCACGTAGTGATAGCCCAAGTATCCCGATGCTTTAGTATTTACCCAAGACTCAAGGTAAACTAGAATCCTCCTAACAATACCCCCTGAGAATAATGGGAGAGGTGCACCCCCTATAGCGCTACTATTGTTAAGGCGGAACTACACACCCTGGATTAAACGTCACATAGCACAAATAGAATACTAGAATGCACAAGTTTTCACATACACATAGGATAGAGTTTAGATTGCAAAAGATTCAAGTTTATATAGAATACATGTTACACCCCAAAGTTTTAAAAGTAAAAAGGGGATTGAGTATACTCACAGTGATTGCTTAACAGTCGCAACTGTTATTGGATCAAAGGGAGCTCTCTCTTAGAATTAGCCAGATTAGATTGCAATAGGATAAGTGTCGGGCAGTAAATCGAGATTGAAAAAGGTGTTGGAAACTGTCACTGGATCGGATGGCTGTCCGATTGGATGGCTATCCGATCGGATTGCCAGTCGACTGGGTGGCTTAGCTTGAAACGAATGACTGTCCGATCGGACGGCTGTCCGATCGGGTGACCATCCGATTCAAGTGGCAAGTATATAGGTCAAGGGTTCTGGTTATCTTGATCGGGTGGCTGTCCGATCGAGTTGCCACTCGATTGAGATCTTCATAACTCCAAGTTTCTGAAAAAGTTACTAAGTGTTGGGAGGTTTCAAAGTTCAAAGGTTATAAGGCAACTGTCACTCAATCGTGTGGCTGTCCGATCGAACGACTGTCCGATCGTGTTGCCGCTCGATCGGGCGAACCTCGTTCCCTTAACCATTTTGCAAAATTTTCTAATTTTAACGATGACGGCATGGTACGTATTGGGACAATGGTAAACTCATCATTGCACAGCCATTCTGATCGGGTGGGAACCACCCCAGTCCGATCAGTTACTGTTCATGATAACGTTTATGTCAAACTCCGTATTACGGGCATCATTATCCGGTGGAGATTCATCCTTGAACCGACTCTAGACTAATAATCAAGTCTATACACCGTTCAGGACCGGATCTCGCCATTTAAAGTAAAAGATTGAAGAAAAAATGAAGAAACTTAAGTTTTATCACAAAAATACTTAGATTTAGCTTAGATTCAGTGATAAATACAAAGAATCCCTTAGATCTTAGCTAGATCTCACCAAGAATGACCTCATATGATAGTTTGTACAAACCACCATGATGACATCATCCTTAAGATCTCAGATCTGAGAGATTTCACGGTGAAAAGTGTGATTTTAAAGGTGAATCACGTAGAGAATGAATTATAGATCAAAAAAAAGTACAAGGATCTAGCTTAAAATGTACCGAAATCGACGAGAAAATGAAGGTTTATAGTGTGCGTGCGTCTGGTCGGACAGGGCTGTCACATCAGGGAATAAAGTGTTGTGACAGGCCTATTTATAGTGTGGAAAAGAGTGGGAAGGGTGAAGGTGTGCGCGGATCGGGTGGTCATCTGATCGAGCGGTCATCCGATCGGATTGCCACTCTGGCCAATCCATCCTTCCCGTTCAACCAAGAATCAAGTTTCACGGGTCTAAGGAGCCAAGCACCAAATAGATTTAGACATTCCAAATATAGATTTAGGCATTCCATCATAGATTTAGGCATTTCAAATATAGAGTTAGGCATTCCAAGCATATAGATATAGACATTCCAAGGAAATAGACATTCCACACGTAGATTTAGGCATTTCAAGTATATATCATAGACTTCCACATAGATTAGGGTTAAAATGACAAATAGACAATCTTCAGGGACTAATCTTGACAAAATCCTAAGGTTTAGGGACGCTGGGCGTTACAGTCTCCGCTCCTTTAGGAGATTTCGTCCCCGAAATCTTAGATGAAGACTGCTTGATGAGCTGCGGATACTTGGCTTTCATATCACTTTTCAACTCCCAAGTGAATTCGGCACCACGCTTTCCTTCCCATCGAACCTTAACAATGGGAATTTTGTTGCGCCTTAAATGCTTGACAGCTTGATCCATGATTTCGACCGGTTTCTCCACAAATTGAACGGCTTCATTTATTTGCATGTCTTCAAGGGGAACCTGCGGTTCCTCGTCGGCTAGGCATTTACGTAGATTGGACACGTGGAACACCGGGTGCACATTGTTTAGTTCTTGTGGCAAGTCGAGTCTGTACGCCACCTTGCCAATCCTTTCAAGTATCACGAAAGGACCTACATAGCGAGGAGCGAGCTTTCCCTTCTTACCAAAACGAACTACTCCCTTCCAGGGATATACCTTGAGTAGAACTCGGTCGCCAACATCAAATTCCAGAGGCTTACGCCTAACATCAGCATAGCTCTTTTATCTGCTACTAGCCTTGATCAAGTTATCACGGATCTGAAGATTCTTATCCGTTGTCTCTTGAATGATTTCAGGGCCAGTAAACTGCTTGTCACCAATCTCATGCCAGCTGAGAGGAGATCGGCACTTGCGGCCATACAACGCTTCGAAAGGAGCCATCTGAATACTGGAATGAAAGCTGTTGTTGTACGAGAACTCAATCAATGGTAAATGTACATCCCAGTTACCACCAAAGTCGATGACACAAGAACAGAGCATATCCTCTAGGGTCTGAATAGTACGCTCGGTCTGTCCATCCGTTTGAGGATGGAAGGCCGTGCTAAGATTCAAGTGAGTACCCATAGCGGATTGGAAGGTTTGCCAAAGACGTGAAGTAAAATGACCATCGCGGTCCGAGATTATGTCAAGAGGTATGCCATGACGGCATATAATCTCATCAGTATAGATTCGAGCAAGTTTCTCCACCCTGTAATCTTCGCGAATAGGAAGAAAGTGGGCGGATTTGGTCTGACGATCGATTATCACCCATATACTATCATGACCAGAAGGTGTTCGAGGTAACTTAGTAATAAAGTCCATAGCGATACCATCCCATTTCCAGACTGGGATTTTAGGTTGTTCTAGGAGTCCTGAGGGACGTTGATGTTCAGCCTTAACTTTCGTACAAGTGAGGCATTTAGAAACATACACAACAATGTCCCTCTTCATGCCAGGCAACCAATATGTTGTACGCAAATCATGGTACATCTTATCGGCACCCGGATGAATGGAGTAATGGGATTTGTGAGCCTCTTTCATAATGAGCTCTCGGAGATTATCGCGATCCGGCACCCAGATGCGATTTTGGTAATACTGCAGTCCGTTAGGTTTAGTTTCAAGCTGATCAATCTTAGCGTCGTGGATTTCTTCTTCTAGACTTCCTTCATTTGCTGATGAATACTGGGCGTCACGAATACATGCATGGAGATCATTAGAGATACGAATAGCATTCACATGAGTTTTTCGACTAAGAGCATCGGCCGCTACATTCGCTTTGCCAGGATGGTAGCGAATTTCGCAGTCATAGTCATTAAGCAATTCCACCCAACGTCTCTGTCGCATGTTCAGCCCTTTTTGGTCAAAAATATGTTGAAGACTTCTATGGTCAGTGAACACAACACACTTAGTACCATACAAGTAGTGTCGCCATATCTTTAACGCAAACACAACTGCACCAAGCTCCAGATCGTGAGTAGTATAGTTTTTCTCATGCACCTTGAGTTGGCGAGAGGCGTATGCAATGACCTTGTCCTGCTGCATGAGCACACAGCCCAAACCTCGGTTCAAGGCATCACAATATACCACAAAGTCGTCATTCCCATCGGGTAAGGTTAAAACAGGAGCATTACACAAATGGTTCTTAAGGTTTTGAAAGGATTCCTCTTGTTCAGGACTCCAAACAAAAGGTTTCTCCTTTTGGGTTAGAGTAGTAAGAGGAACATCGATTTTTGAGAAATATGTGATGAACCGGCGGTAATAACCCGCCAATCCCAAAAAGGAACGTATTTCGGATACAGACTTAGGCGTACTCCAATTCTTCACTGCCTCGATCTTAGAAGGGTCAACATGAATACCCTGACTACTAACAATATGACCAAGAAACTGCACTTCATCAATCCAAAACTCACATTTAGAAAACTTAGCATACAGACGTTCACCACGTAAAAGTTCGAGCATAAGACGTAGATGGCGAGCATGATTTGCCTTAGACTTAGAATAAATAAGGATATCATCAATAAAGACTATAACAAAACGGTCCAAATAGGGTTTACAAACACGATTCATAAGGTCCATGAACACTGCAAGTGCGTTGGTCAAGCCAAAAGGCATTACTACAAACTCGTAGTGCCCATATCAAGTGCGAAACGCAGTCTTAGGAATATCATCTTCGAGAACACGCAACTGATGATATCCAGATCGAAGATCAATCTTAGAGAAACAGGACGCGCCTTGTAGTTGGTCAAACAAGTCATCAATGCGAGGAAGCGGGTAACAGTTCTTCACGGTAAGCTTATTAAGTTCACGCCTTCATGGTAGTCAATACACATACGAAACGAACCATCTTTCTTCTTGACAAATAAAATGGGAGCACCCCACGGAGAGGTACTTGGACGAATAAAGCCCTTATCGAGTAATTCCTGTAGTTGGCTAGATAACTCTTGCATCTCGGAAGGTGCAAGACGATAAGGAGCCCTGGCAGGAGTCGCACCAGGTATGAGATCAATGCGAAAATCAACAGATCGAGGAGGAGGAAGACCGGGAAGATCTTCGGGAAAGACATCGGGGAAATCACACACCACTGGAAAGTCACTTATGTTCCTCCCCTTGCTCTTTTGTTCCACCACATGGGCCAAGAAAGCAAGGTTCTGTTTATGTAAGCACCTGCTCGCTTGGGTGCATGACATCAGCCTCAGTCCTTTCGAAGGTCGGTCTCCATAAACATGCAAGGTATCACCAGATGGTAAAGGTAAACGAACAAACTTCTCGTGACAAGCGATCTCGGCATGGTTCTTGCGCAACCAATCCATGCCAATAATGACATCGAAACTACCCAATTGCATGGGTATAAGATCTATAGTAAACACGTGGTCGTTAAGAATCAAGGAACAACCACGGAGAATAGAATCAACTAGGATAGACTTCCCATTGGCAATTGCCACCGAAAACGACTTAGGTAACATAGAGCATGCACAGTTTAGCAAATATTCAAATTCCACGGACACAAAACTTCTATCGGCACCAGTATCAAATAGGATCGAAGCTTAAAGGTTATTCACAAGAAACGTACCATTCACGACATAATTGTCATTACGAGCCTGATTAGCGTTGAGATTGAACGCTCGTCCACGAGTGGCTGGTTGCTAGTCCTGATTTAGCTGAGGACACTGGTTGCAGAGGTGAGTAGTATCTCCACACTTGTAGCATGCACGAACAGCATTGACGGGCTTCGGATTCTGCGGGGGAGCTAGGAGGGCTGGTAGAGCTGCCTGAGCTGGGGCTTGCTGTAACACCCTAGAATTTAAACCCTTGATTTTAAATAAAATATAGTTGATTACATGACTTTCATTTACAAAATTTAATAATAACCAAAACCCTAGTTGAGGGATGACCAAGATACAAAATATTTCAACTGTTTAAAATGTAGTAACAACCATACACAAAGACTACAAAAGATCTAAAACGTTGCGGAAGCTTCAAAATAGAGTGTTCGGTTCTTAGTCATGTCGCTTGATCTTCACCCGTAAGACTTGTCGATTTACCTATGGTCAAAACCAGATAAAACATTAGTTTTGACATTAACGTATACTATAAACACAAGTTTGAACATTACATTTATATAACAAAAACAAAAAAAACAAGTTTCCTGGATCCACCGTAAATTACGGTATCACCGTAATTTACGGTGATCCTTGACTTTTCCTGGACACCGTAAATCAGTAAATAATTACCGTAACCATTCTGACCTACACCGTAAATTACGGTATCACCATAATTTACGGTAGGTCCTGGAAATCTATGTTTTGATTTCTTAGTTCATTTCCTTCAAAACCAATTTCGGAAATTGCCTTGCAAACAACCCATTTCATCTAAAACTAGTATTTCTAGCATGTAATAAACATTAACCAATAGCATAGAACAAATCTAACATATTTCCGGAATATGATTTATGTTTTACTCGATTAATTGACCCGTTTGGCTCGTCTACGAAATCCATTCCTATGACGACTACCAACGAGTACCATCCGAATTTAACAATCAATATAGCGACTTCATCGCGTAACCAAAACAACTCTTATTCAAGGATTCAATTACACACTAAATCATCAAGCTTAATAGAGTAACGGGTCAAGTTACATACCTTATCGCACGCCCTTCAACCGTGAATCCCCGCCGGCTTGTCCACTTGACGTTCCGGTATCTTGTCCTATAGAGTTCAATTCAATACTTGTTTAGAACTCTTTTCATATCATAATTCGCATAATACACCGAACATCATGATTATGCGTTTTAACTCAAAATCTCAAATTTTAAAGCCTTCATAGAGGCATTTCAACAAACACTTCATATGCAGAATTTTTATAACTTTAGAAATCAACTTCTTAGCTTGCTAATTAGCTATCTTGACAACAATAGAGTCCACCTATAGTGTTTTAAGCATCTATCTTTCTGGAATCACTTCCAACAATCAAATTACACTAGAATAACCCTTCTTAACCCTAGTGTTCATCATCTTTATGTAAAACCCACAACCCACCTTCAAGGTGTTCATGGAACTTTCTGAATTGGGTCATGATTTCTCAAATAGTTAACTAGGTTTTACTTCTAAACACCTAATCAACTTTAATCTAACCAAATAACACACATGCAAGCATCAAATTTCAGATTTCCAAAATCATGAGAATTTCAAACAAGGTTTTAACACGAATTTTTACATACCTTATGATCCTCTTGTGATGAGGATCGATAATTTAAACTCGGATTTCGTTTTGGATTAGAATTGCATCTTCAATTTAAGGAATTTGTGGGTTTTAGGGTTCTTGGATAGGGGGTGTCGCCCCCTGCCTTCTTCTGGTCGACCAACACCCTTGTTTGGGGTGTTTGGTTTATTTTATTTGTCCCACTTTTATTTAAGTTTTAGAGTTAACAACTATGGTCCCTCTATTTTGTTCAAGATATAGTTTGATAGCTTTTAATCACTCTATAAGCTATTTCTAGACTAGTTAACTAACTTGGTTAAAATTCTTAGTTAGTAAACTCTCATTTATTTAAACCTTACTAATTCTAGTTTAAGGTTTTACATTTTTCGGGGTGTTACAAGTCTACCCCCCTTAAAAGGGTTTCGTCCTCGAAACCGCAATACGTACCAAATAAAGTAGGGTGAAGGCGTCGCATTTCCTCTTCGGACTCCCATGTAATGTCCGAACCTTTTCTATGCTCCCATTTCACCTTGACTTGTTCAATTTGCTTATTTCGTAAACGTTTGACCTTTTTATCTAAAATTTCAACCGGTCTTACCACATAATTTAAACTATCATCCACTTCGATATCATCGTAATGAATATAGGTCGTTTCGTCTGCTAGGCACTTTCTTAACTGAGATACGTGAAACGTGTTATGGATCCCACTCAGCTCCTCCGGTAGTTCAAGACGGTAAGCTACCTTGCCAGCTCTTCCGATAATCTTAAATGGCCCGATAAACCTTGGGCTTAACTTCCCCTTCTTTCTAAATCTAATAACACCCTTCCATGGGGACACTTTTAGCATGACCATGTCACCCACTTGGAATTCAATTGGCTTTTTCCTTTTATCAACATACGCCTTTTGTCTGTCTTGAGCCGCTTTCAAGTGTGCCCGAACTTTATCGATCTTTTCGTTCGTGGCTCGTACTATGTCTTGGTGGGCGAGTTCACGTGGACCCACTTCACCCCAACAAACCGGGGTTCGACACTTCCTACCGTAAAGCAGTTCGTATGGTGCCATTTTAATACTAGATTGATAACTGTTGTTATACGAAAACTCGACTAACGGTAGGTGAACATCCCAACTGCCTCCAAAGTCGATTATACACGCCCGTAGCATGTCTCCCAATATTTGTATCGTTCTTTCACTTTGCCCATCCGTTTGAGGATGGTACGCGGTGCTAATGAACAATTTGGTTCCCATTTGCTCTTGGAATTCCCGCCAAAATTTCGAAGTAAACCGGGTATCCCTATCAGACACGATGGACACCGGCACCCCATGACGGGCTATTATTTCATTGGTGTAAACTTCCGACATCTTTTCTGACGTGTAAGTCTCACGAATCGGAATAAAGTGAGCACTTTTTGTCAGTCTATCCACCACTACCCATATGGCATCAAAGCTACGATTTGTTCTAGGCAGTTTGGTTAACAGGTCCATTGTAATATGTTCCCATTTCCAAACCGGAATTTCCAACGGTTGGAGTTTGCCATAGGGTTTCTGATGCTCCGCCTTGACTTGTAAACATGTCAAGCATTTTTCCACATACTTTGCCACATCCCTCTTCATTCCGGGCCACCAATAATTTTGTTTCAAATCATTGTACATCTTGGTCGCACCCGGATGAATTGAATAACGGGATTTATGAGCTTCATCAAGTAGAAGCGCCTTTACTCCAGAGGTATGTGGGACCCATATCCTTCCGGATCGAGTCTTTAACCCGTGATTTCCATCCGACAAGTCTTTCAACTGCCCAATTATTCTTTCCTTCTTCCAATTCTCTTCTTTTACTGCTTCTAACTGTGCTTCTCGAATACGTTCAAGTATACCCGAGGTTACCACGAGTTGCATCGATCTCACTCGTATTGGGACATAGTCCGCTTTTCTGCTTAAAGCATCCGCTACCACATTTGCCTTTCCGGGGTGATAGTGTATCTCACAATCATAGTCCTTCACCGTTTCCAGCCATCGCCTTTGTCGCATATTTAACTCCTTCTGATCGAAGAAGTATTTCAGACTCTTGTGGTCGGTGAATATGGTGCATTTTACTCCATACAAGTAATGCCTCCATATTTTTAATGCAAATACCACCGCTGCCAACTCGAGATCGTGCGTGGGATATTTCTTCTCGTGTATCTTCAATTGTCTCGAGGCATAAGCTATTACCTTGCCCCGTTGCATCAACACGCAACCGAGCCCTGCTAATGAAGCATCTGAATAGACCACCATGTCTTCGACTCCGTCCGGCAATGTCAGTACCGGAGCTTGAGTTAGCCTTTCTTTTAACGTTCGAAACGCTTTTTCTTGATCAACTCCCCAGACAAACTTTACTTTCTTTTGGGTTAGCTTTGTTAGCGGCGATGCAATCTTGGAGAAATCTTGAATGAATCTCCTATAATATCCAGCAAGCCCCAAAAAGCTTCTAATTTCAGAAGGGTTCTTCGGGGGATTCCATTTTGACACCGACTCTATTTTTGACGGATCCACCAAAACCCCATCGGCATTTATGACATGACCGAGAAATTGTACCTCTCGTAACCAAAAGGCACATTTGGAAAATTTCGCATAAAGCTTCTCTCGTCTAAGTGTCTCTAACACTTCTTGTAAATGGCGTGCATGTTCGGCTTCACTTTTCGAATACACTAATATATCATCGATAAACACGATGACCGACTTATCCAACATTGGCTTGCAAACCCGGTTCATGAGGTCCATGAAAGCCGCGGGCGCATTTGTTAGCCCAAATGACATCACGAGAAATTCGTAATGTCCGTATCTTGTGCGAAAAGCCGTCTTCGGCACATCTTCTTCTTTGACCTTTAGTTGGTGATACCCCGACCTAAGGTCAATTTTTGAAAACCAACTCGCGCCTTGTAGTTGGTCAAATAAGTCGTCTATCCTCGGGAGCGGGTATCGATTCTTTACCGTGAGTTTGTTTAACTCCCGATAATCGATACACATGCGCATACTCCCGTCCTTCTTTCTCACAAACAACACCGGTGCGCCCCAAGGAGACACACTCGGCCTTATAAATCCTTTATCAAGCAAGTCTTGAATTTGGGACATCAGCTCTTGTAATTCCGACGGTGCAAGTCGGTACGGGGCTTTTGCCACAGGTTTCGCGCCCGGAATCAATTCGATCCCGAACTCTACTTCCCGTTCAGGCGGTATCCCCGGTAAATCTTCCGGAAAAACATCTTCATAATCTCGTACTACCGGTACATCTCCAATCTTCCGTGACTCTTTCTCCGCCTCATTTGCATAGATTATAAATGCCTTGCATCCTCGCTTCATGAGCTTGTGAGCTTTCAACATCGAACATACTATGGGATTGCCTCGTTTTTCGCCATAAATAGTGACGGGTTTTCCGCTCGGAGATGTTAGTTTTATCTCCTTGCGAAAACACACGACCTTTGCATGGTATTGAGATTGCCAATCCATCCCCACGACTACTTGGAATTCTCCCATCGACATCGGGATTAGATTTATCAGATATTCTTCATCATCGATGCTCAGTTTACAATTTTCACATACATCACAAACAATAAAACTTTTGTTATTACCTATCTCTACTTCTAAAGGCACAGGTAATTTTGTTAGAATAAATGAAGGATGTCGAATAAACCCATATGAAACAAAGGATTTATTCGCACCCGTATCAAATAACACGTGTGCGGGAATTGAATTTACAGCAAATATACCTGAGACCACGTCAGGTTCAATCTTCGCTTCTGCGGTGGTTAATTGAAAAGATCTTGCCTTTGCTTTTGGGGCTTCACTTTTCGGTTCCTGCCCATCTTTCTTTCCAACCAGTTCCGGGCACTCCGACTTTTTGTGACCCGTTCGATAACAGTTGTAACAAACCGTCACCTTCTCCGGGCACGACATAGCCATATGTCCCGTTTTCTTGCATATGGGACAAGGCTTATCCTTGTAACGACATTCGCCTTTATGATTCTTCCCACAAATTTTGCAACCTGGTGTACTACCTTTAGCATCTGATCTCTTTGCTGTTTCATTCGTTCTTGCTTTCTTGGTAGGGCTTGGATTCACATCTTGCGCCCTTCGTTCACCCCTTTCTATACTCTTTTTCAATTCAATCTCCCTTTCCCGAGCAGCATTAACAATCTCGGTAAGGGTCTCGTATTTTGAAGGGGTTATGAACTCTCTATACTCCGCGCTTAGCATGTTATGATAATAATACACCTTTTGCTCTTCATTCGTTATCAAGTCATCACAGAACTTCATCTTGTCCATAAACATTCCCGTGATCTTGTCTATGGATTCGCCTTTGTGTCTGAGTTGCATGAACTCTTCCTTGATTTTATTTATGACCGCCTTGGGACTATGGTGTTTAAGAAACGGCATCTTAAACTCCTCCCAAGTCATGGCCTTGGCCGCTTCACTTCCAATCTCCTTCTTTTTGTTATCCCACCAATCTTTCGCTTGACTCCTTAGTTGACCCGTACCATAGGCTACGTAGTCTTCTTCGTCACAATGGGTTCTCTCGAATACCCCTTCAATGTCACTTAGCCATCTTTGGCACACTATTGGGTCAACCTCCCCATTATATATTGGTGGTTTACAAGCCATGAATTCCTTGTATGAACAAGGCTTTCTTCCTCCACGCTTTTCCTTTGCTACATTTGAATCATCTTCTAGTTTCTTGATTCTATCTTCTACTATTGATAAAACCGTGTGTTGGATTTTATCAATAAAGCCCGACAAACTGTTTTCGATCGCCTTTCCAACCTCTTCGGCAATCACTTCCCTCACTTGTTCGGTGACTCTTGGCACCGCATTATCATTGCCTTCATTAGCCATCTTGATTTCTGAAATGTTTACATAGATTATTAAACATTCCATTTATAATACATGCTTTACTTGTTTTGATTTAATCAAGTTCGCAACTTGATTTAATCATTCTTGTTTCAATTTAATCAAGTTCGTAACTTGATTTAGTCATTCTTGTTTCAATTTAATCAAGTTCGTAACTTGATTTAGTAATTCTTGTTTCAATTTAATCAAGTTCGTAACTTGATTTAGTAATTCTTGTTTCATGCATTTCCTGCTTTTTGAGTGAGCTTACTCACTTGTTTCATGCATATTGTTCATTTCTTATTCTTTACGTAGTACCTAATTTATTAACAAATAAGCTAGTTCTTACCGGACGATCGATCAAGCTTGAACCGAACACTTATTGACAACCATGAGCTCTGATTACCAACTTGTAACACCCTAGAATTTAAACCCTTGATTTTAAATAAAATATAGTTGATTACATGACTTTCATTTACAAAATTTAATAATAACCAAAACCCTAGTTGAGGGATGACCAAGATACAAAATATTTCAACTGTTTAAAATGTAGTAACAACCATACACAAAGACTACAAAAGATCTAAAACGTTGCGGAAGCTTCAAAATAGAGTGTTCGGTTCTTAGTCATGTCGCTTGATCTTCACCCGTAAGACTTGTCGATTTACCTATGGTCAAAACCAGATAAAACATTAGTTTTGACATTAACGTATACTATAAACACAAGTTTGAACGTTACATTTATATAACAAAAACAAAAAAAACAAGTTTCCTGGATCCACCGTAAATTACGGTATCACCGTAATTTACGGTGATCCTTGACTTTTCCTGGACACCGTAAATCAGTAAATAATTACCGTAACCATTCTGACCTACACCGTAAATTACGGTATCACCGTAATTTACGGTAGGTCCTGGAAATCTATGTTTTGATTTCTTAGTTCATTTCCTTCAAAACCAATTTCGGAAATTGCCTTGCAAACAACCCATTTCATCTAAAACTAGTATTTCTAGCATGTAATAAACATTAACCAATAGCATAGAACAAATCTAACATATTTCCGGAATATGATTTATGTTTTACTCGATTAATTGACCCGTTTGGCTCGTCTACGAAATCCATTCCTATGACGACTACCAACGAGTACCATCCGAATTTAACAATCAATATAGCGACTTCATCGCGTAACCAAAACAACTCTTATTCAAGGATTCAATTACACACTAAATCATCAAGCTTAATAGAGTAACGGGTCAAGTTACATACCTTATCGCACGCCCTTCAACCGTGAATCCCCGCCGGCTTGTCCACTTGACGTTCCGGTATCTTGTCCTATAGAGTTCAATTCAATACTTGTTTAGAACTCTTTTCATATCATAATTCGCATAATACACCGAACATCATGATTATGCGTTTTAACTCAAAATCTCAAATTTTAAAGCCTTCATAGAGGCATTTCAACAAACACTTCATATGCAGAATTTTTATAACTTTAGAAATCAACTTCTTAGCTTGCTAATTAGCTATCTTGACAACAATAGAGTCCACCTATAGTGTTTTAAGCATCTATCTTTCTGGAATCACTTCCAACAATCAAATTACACTAGAATAACCCTTCTTAACCCTAGTGTTCATCATCTTTATGTAAAACCCACAACCCACCTTCAAGGTGTTCATGGAACTTTCTGAATTGGGTCATGATTTCTCAAATAGTTAACTAGGTTTTACTTCTAAACACCTAATCAACTTTAATCTAACCAAATAACACACATGCAAGCATCAAATTTCAGATTTCCAAAATCATGAGAATTTCAAACAAGGTTTTAACACGAATTTTTACATACCTTATGATCCTCTTGTGATGAGGATCGATAATTTAAACTCGGATTTCGTTTTGGATTAGAATTGCATCTTCAATTTAAGGAATTTGTGGGTTTTAGGGTTCTTGGATAGGGGGTGTCGCCCCCTGCCTTCTTCTGGTCGACCAACACCCTTGTTTGGGGTGTTTGGTTTATTTTATTTGTCCCACTTTTATTTAAGTTTTAGAGTTAACAACTATGGTCCCTCTATTTTGTTCAAGATATAGTTTGATAGCTTTTAATCACTCTATAAGCTATTTCTAGACTAGTTAACTAACTTGGTTAAAATTCTTAGTTAGTAAACTCTCATTTATTTAAACCTTACTAATTCCAGTTTAAGGTTTTACATTTTTCGGGGTGTTACACTTGCTGAACTGGTTGAGCTGGGTTAGCTTGACGACAGTAGGGAGTCGTGTGCCCATAGCGGTTGCAGTTGGTGCACAATCGACATGTAGAAGCAACAGGATGATGAAAATTACAAGTGGCACACTTGGGATAAGACCCAGTGTACTGCTTCTTAACTTCTGGAGCAGCAGGGTTAGTAGCAGCAGTAGCAGGAGCAGGTTTAGCAGCAAGGTTTGCAGCAGGAACAATAGCATTGCATCCTGAACCCTGAGATTTCCTTTTCTTGTTCTTGCTGCCACTTGACTGCTGGGTGACTTGATTCGCAGACTTGGAGGTGGCAGGAGTAGCAAACTGCTTATCACACACACGGTTGTTATTCAAACTTGCTGCCAAACGATAGACTTCCTCAATATTCCCGAGTTGAGCTGCTTCGATAGAATCACGCATAGCAAGCGGCAGACCATTGATGTACTTGGTTATCATCCGCTTGGGAGTGGAAACCAAGTGAGGAACGATCAAGCTAAGCTGCTTGAATCTGGTAGTATAAGCCAGGTTATCATCACCAACCTGCTTCAAATGCCAAAACACTTCTTCAAGCTTCAGTTGTTCATGAGGAGGGCAGAATTCCAGCATCATTAATTCTCGCACCTCAGCCCAAGGAAGGGCATAGGCTTCCTCATTTTATCGGATGTTTCTCTCGTTTGTCCACCATTCCAGTGCTCGACCTTGGAACATTCTGGTCGCACTCCTCGTCTTTAGTTGATCAGGGCATGAAAGTAACCTCGATGCTGTCAAACCACTCGAGCATAGCAGTCACCCCATCACTGCCTGTGAAAGACTTGGGGTTACAAGAGATGAAATGTTTATAGGTGAACTTGGTAGACTTTTCCTTCTCCATTTTAGAATCAACAGATGAGGGAGGAGTGTTCGATCCTTGGATCTCAGAGACAATCTTTGGCACGACTCGAGCGATCTGGTCGGCCATGAAGGACATCATCTTTTTCTGAGACTTTTCCCTAGATCTCTTGAGAGTGTCGGAGAGCTTTCGAGAAGACATCCTAAAGATCCAACAAGAGGATCATTAAGTCTAGATTAATATAGATTCACACACGATAGACTAAGACTCAAGTTCCACATAGATACCGCAGCCACGACTCTCGCATGGCACGTTATACGAAGTTTGGCGATGTGTCAAAAACACTTATATATAGGAAGTACCAGCGGCGTATCCACCACGCTTCAGGCACGATCGCTTTGACCTCGTATTCGGTGCCATGTTACGTGTCGCAAAAACACACTCATCATCATAGATTCACATAGACTATTCTAATAGTTTCACGTAGATCCCAATAGATTCCATAGGTTCGGTAGGTTCAATAGGTTTGAAGATTCCAATAGATTCAATAGTTTCCAATAGATTCACATAGATTACCATAGACAATCCTCAAACAACGAAATCCCACATGGCACGTGCTACGAAAGTTCGGCAACATGACGGAAGCACTTATATATAGGAAGTACCAGCGGCGTATCCACCATGCTTCAATCACGCCACGTCCCCCTCGTCGTCGGTGTCACGCTTCGTTAATCACAACATTAGATTCCACCACTTTTCAAAACATAGATTACTCAAATAGATTCAAAGTAGAATAACTAAATAGATTCAATCATAGATTAATCAAATAGATTCCACCACTTCATCCCGAGCCTACAAAGTTACGAACTTCACTTAGCGCGTGGTACGAAGACTCGGTAACATGCCAGAAACACTTATATATAGGAAGTACCAGCGGCGTATCCACCATGTTTCGAACATGTCGCGTCATCCTCGTCTTCGGCTCTAGGCTACGTTTCGCATTTTGTTTCTCAAAACAGCGCACACTTAGATTACACGTAGATTAAGCTAGAGTACGCATGGATTACACATAGATTCCTCATAGATTTCTCAAGTAGTTTTCATATATTGGATTACGACAACTCATCATCGGGCTGTGAATCACTAAGTTTCGCATGGCACTTAGCACGAAAGTTGGTAACATGTCTGAAACACTTATATATAGGAAGTAACAGCAGCGTATCCACCATGCTTAAGACACGTCACTTCTCCCTCATGTTTCCATGCCATGTTACCTTTAGTGTCTTACAACCATAACCATACATAGATTCATCAGATAGATTGACATAGAATCATAGTCGATCAAGATTCACTCATAGGCTATCATGTTAGAATAAAACTTCATAAATTTAGTTGATCCTGAGATTAGAGTTAACGTTCTAGATTGAGGACACACGTGTGAGTAGTGTAAAAGTATGCCAAAAATGAACGAAGATTCGAGCTTAAAACCACATACATAACAATCGAGATAGCATATAAGATAGGCTCATAAAACATTGGATTGTTCCGGGTAGAGGAACGACAGCTAACCAAAGTGATTCGAACCCCTTTCGAATTGAGACAACGTGTCTTGACTTACTTGGACAAATACGTCTTCGATGTTAGGCCTACGATATTCGTCCTTTCAGCCATCCTACGTTCCTAATTGATTGGAAGTCACGAAACTTTGGCGAGATATAAAATCAAGGAGTGGGACTAGTTATTAAGATCTGAGTTTCACCTCTAACTTGACCACATCGTACCCTAAATAACGTTGGTACTCATCCGCAGACAAGACCTACTAGGATTATGTGGAGATTTAACCATCAAGGTTCGGATGTCACTCCTGACTTGAGAGTAAATCTCGTGCAAAATATAAACACTGAGTAACAGTGTTTTCAAAATATAAAGTGTACATTATGTTAGCCTTAGGAAAGGCATGTAAGTTTAACAGGATTATATGATGCTAGGAAGCAGATACGGCAAGTGTTCCTACTTATCCTAATTCCCTATAGTTATGGCTCTGATACCAATCTGTCACACCCCAACTGATGGCAGAAACATCGGGGTGCGAGCACTACGCGTTCAGATTGCTCACGAAGTCCCATAAAACTAGATTTTTCGATAGAATTAAATAGATTTCATGATATAAATTGTCTAACAACCAAAAATCAAGTATCATCAAGTTT
Source organism: Helianthus tuberosus (assembly GCA_030545235.1). Classification (NCBI taxonomy): domain Eukaryota; kingdom Viridiplantae; phylum Streptophyta; class Magnoliopsida; order Asterales; family Asteraceae; genus Helianthus; species Helianthus tuberosus. Next base: position 150,525,640 of record CM060399.1, read on the forward strand.
ACATCACCAAATAGAATTTGCTCAAATTGTTCAAAAAACTAGGTTAACTAGGCGACGTTTCTAAGCATCTCCTAACTTGATTTCCATGTTCCATCGCAACCTATCAGCCTGCAACATGTATTAAAATATCAATACAAAAGTATTGGAGAGTATACTAGTTTGATAATAGAATAATAGATTAAAAATAACTCATATCCACAATGTAAGCAATAAAAACAGTTTCAGCCGTGCTAGTGTCGCAGTCCACGTAGTGATAGCCCAAGTATCCCGATGCTTTAGTGTTTACCCAAGACTCAAGGTAAACTAGAATCCTCCTAACAATACCCCCTGAGAATAATGGGAGAGGTGCACCCCCCTATAGCGCTACTATTGTTAAGGCGGAACTACACACCCTGGATTAAACGTCACATAGCACAAATAGAATACTAGAATGCACAAGTTTTCACATACACATAGGATAGAGTTTAGATTGCAAAAGATTCAAGTTTATATAGAATACATGTTACACCCCAAAGTTTTAAAAGTAAAAAGGGGATTGAGTATACTCACAGTGATTGCTTAACAGTCGCAACTGTTATTGGATCAAAGGGAGCTCTCTTTTAGAATCAGCCTGATTAGATTGCGATAGGATAAGTGTCGGGCATAATATCGAGATTGAATAAAGTGTTGGAAACTATCACTGGATCAGATGGCTGTCCGATCGGATGGTTATCCGATCGGATTGTCAGTCGACCGGGTGGCTTAGCATGAAACGAATGACTTTCCGATCGGAATGCTGTCCGATCGGGTGACTTAGTGTAAGGGTGAAACGAATGGCTGTCCGATCGGACGGCTGTCCGATCGGGTGACCATCCGATTCAAGTGGCAAGTATATAGGTCAAGGGTTCTGGTTATCTTGATCGGGTGGCTGCTCGATCGGGCGGCTGTCCGATCGAGTTACCACTCGATTGAGATCTTCAAAACTCCAAGTTTCTGAAAAAGTTACTAAGTGTTGGGAGGTTTCAAAGTTCAAAGGTTATAAGGCAACTGTCACTCAATCGTGTGGCTGTCCGATCAAACGGCTGTCCGATCGGGTTGCCGCTCGATCGGGCGAACCTCGTTCCCTTAACCATTTTGCAAAATTTTCTAAGTTTAACGATGACGGTATGGTACGTATTGGGACAATGGTAAACTCATCATTGCACAGCCGTTCTGATCGGGTGGGAACCACCCTAGTCCGATCAGTTACTGTTCGTGATAACGTTTATGTCAAACTTCGTATTCCGGCCATCATTCTCCGGTGGAGATTCATCCTTGAGCCGACTCTAGACTAATAATCAAGTCTATAGTCCGTTCAGGACCGGGTCTCACCATTTAAAGTAAAAGATTGAAGAAAAGATGAAGAAACTTAAGTTTTATCAAGAAAATACTTAGATTTAGCTTAGATTCAGTGATAAATACATGGAATCCCTTAGATCTTAGCTAGATCTCACCAAGAATGACCTCATATGATAGTTTGTACAAACCACCATGATGACATCATCCTTAAGATCTCAGATCTGAGAGATTTCACGGTGAAAAGTGTGATTTTAAAGGTGAATCACGTAGAGAATGAAGTATAGATAAAAAAAAGTACAAGGATCGAGCTTAAAACGTACCGAAATCGACGGGAAAATGAAGTGTTAGTTCATACGTCTGTAGCTTCCGTCAACATTTAGTCATATTTTGTATATTTTGTGTACTTGTATGTTATTATGTATATAGAATGACAACTCAGGGAATGGTTTTGTATTGTAAAGATGATGTCCGTCGGCTGACATGTGTCATCCGGTCGGATGGCCATCCGACCGGATAGCCATCCGAGCGGTCTACCACTCGGTCGGACAGCATCTATCTCATTCCTGAGTCGCCTATAAATACCCCATCAGGGTATGACATTCAGGACTTTTGACTCTGGAGAGAACTCTGTCATTGTCTGACTTCTACAGGCGTTTTTGTACTTTCATAACAGTTGAATAGAAAGATCAGACTGCGTTTAAGCGTTGAATACTTTGTCGTACATCTGTGATTTGATCAAATGGGTTCTGCACATTAGTCAAAGTCGATTCATCTAAGTTCCTGACGAACAGATCCTATACGAGGGACCAACATGAAGGTTTATAGTGTGCATGCGTCTGGTCGGACAGGACTGTCACATCAGGGAATAAAGTGATGTGACAGGCCTATTTATAGTGTGCAAAATAGTGGGAAGGGTGAAGGTGTGCGCGGATCGGGTGGCAACTCGATCGAGTGGTCATCCGATCGGGTGGTCATCCGATCAGATTGCCACTCTGGCCAATCCATCCTTCCCGTGATCCTGTTTTCGCGTGTAAGATCAAGCGTTGCGTATTATTTGGCAATAGAACAACTAGATTACATTATAAACACTATAAGTCTTTCAAAGGTTAATACGTTCCGCCTGTGACAAGGCTCCGGTCTCTCGTTCAACCAAGAATAAAGTTTCACGGGTCTAAGGAGCCAAGCACCAAATAGATTTAGACATTCCAAATATAGATTTAGGCATTCCATCATAGATTTAGGCATTTCAAATATAGAGTTAGGCATTCCAAGCATATAGATATAGACATTCCAAGGAAATAGACATTCCACACGTAGATTTAGGCATTTCAAGTATATATCATAGACTTCCACATAGATTAGGGTTAAAATGACAAATAGACAATCTTCAGGGACTAATCTTGACAAAATCCTAAGGTTTAGGGACGCTGGGCGTTACACCGCAAGCCCCTTGAATTTGACGTTGGTGATCACGTACTACTAAAGGTTGCACCTTGGAAGGGGGTGATCAGATTCGGCAAGAAAGGAAAGCTCGTGCCTCGATATGTTGGACCCTTTAAAATTCTGGAAAGGATTGGAAAAGTGGCCTACATACTCGAACTACCAGAGGAACTGAGTAACGTCCACCCGACTTTCCACGTTTCGAACCTCAGAAAGTGCTTGGCCGACCAGGAATTACATGTTCCCCTTGAGGATCTACAAGTGGACGAAACATTACACTTCGTGGAAAAGCCTGTCGAGATCGTGGGACGAGAAACAAGGTACTCAGACGCTCACGCATTCCCATTGTGAAGGTTCGCTGGGAAGGCAAATGAGGCGCCGAGTTCACCTGGGAACTCGAAAGCGACATGAGGGTGAAGTACCCGCAGTTGTTTGTTACGGCTGAAGCCTAATTTCGGGACGAAATTCCCTTAAGTAGTGGAGGCTGTAACACCCCGTGTTTCGAAAGTCAAAGTCAAAGTCAAGATTGAAGTCAAAGGAAGAAAAGATTGCTAATTGCGATCTGTCACTCCTTGCTCAACTACTGTTTTGACTTCTTTGACGTGTAATCGAATCTATCTATTTTATTTGCTTTAGTTGTATTATGTGCAGCATCTATTAATAATCAAGGTTTATTCGCATATTAATCGCATGTTTAATTGACTTATCGCTTATCGCTATCGCAATCGCAACTCGAATTATGTGTTCTGGATATTGTTTTACGTGTGTGTGCTATTTATGTGTTACTTGTGCATGTTATGTTTATGTTGAGGTGTTAATCGCAATTCTATTGCATCGCAATCGAATCGAGAACGCTAAACGCAAGTTATTTATAGTGATTGTATGTTAGATATAGTATTTATGTTATTTATGTAACTAATGGGAAATACTATCGCATCCCTTAATCAAATCGCATCGCAATGCTCAACACGCGAATCAAAACGACAAAACTCATCGCGCCGGACACCAGGATCGAGTGGCCAACCGGTCGAATGGCCATCCGATCGGATTGCCATCCGATCGGATTGTCATCCGATCGAGTTGTCACCCTATCGGGCTGCCACCCGATAGGATTGCCACCCGATCGGTCCAAAACCTTCACCACTTTCCTTTTTGGGAAACCCTATAAATACCCACATGTCACATCATTTGTGATGTGACAGCTCCTTGTTCAACCAGCCGCACTCAAGCTCTCATTTCTCTCGATTCCTGTAAGTTTCCAACCTAAATCTTATACTTCTATGATCTACACGCACTTCTTCATCATTTTCACCTTTGAATCTTAACTTTTAACCGTGAAATCACTGGATTTGAGGTGTTCTAGGATGATGTCATCATGGAGTTCTTATGAACTTCAATGTTTGGCTTCATTCCACCAAGAACAACTTAGATCTGAAGGATTTCCACAACATTAATCGATGTTTTCGCATAGATCTACACAAATTCATGGTTAAAAGGATTAAAAGAAGGTTCTCCAACTTTTTTTCAACTCTTCTACACTCAATGCACTCAAAAAGATAGAATCGGAGCTCGTTTTGATCTCCTACTCTTTCTTAGTGATGGGTTAGTTCAAGATCTGAATTCTATCCGAGAGATAATTGATTTCAGGTTTGAACATGAACAACCGTCTTGAACCGTGAACTGGCCGGACTAGGGTGGTTCCTGTTCGATCTGGTCACTTGGGTCGAGATGGGGTTTCTGTTGTTTAAGCAAGTTATTGTAACGTCTCGTTCAAAACTGCAAAGTCTTCAAACGAAATCAAGTGTCAAGACGATCAGGACGTCAGGACGGATTGCTGTTCGATTGGATTGCCATCCGATCGACCGGCCATCCGATCGGGTTGCACTTGGTTCCACACTTAAACTTTTTATTAAAAATTCCTAGGTTCTGAACGTCGAACGGATTGCCGTCCGATCGGATTGCCATCCGATCGAACAACCACCCGATCGAGTGACGTCTGGGACTTTGGTACTTGATCAATTTTCAAAGATCATCAGTAACTAACGGATTGCCATCCGATCGAGTGACCGTCCTGCTGTGAACTTGTTCTCAACTGAGAAGCCTTGCCAAACGGATCGCCGTCCGATCGAACTGCCATTCCATCGACCGATCTGAAGGGCAGAGATACTTCTCTATTTTTAAAATGCTACAACGAAAACTTCAAAGGTCAAACCATCATACAAAAACACATCCTCACCAAACGAGGTGTCAATCCAATCGAATGGCCATCCGATCAGATTACCATCCGATACTTGGTCACTTTTGCACCGTTTCACGCACCGCTCATCGTTTATGCTATCGTTAACTGTTCAGGCTAATCTCTCAGTGCTCCTTTCAATCCAAGAGAGTTTTTACTTGTTAAACACAATCTGTGAGTATACTCGATCCCTTTTTGCTTTATGCACTTTTGGGTGTTACATACGTTACTTATTCTAAATCACATCGAACACACAACGCAAACACTATTTATACGCTGACCCCTAATGCATGTTATACGTGACTCGATGAATGCCTGTTTGTTATGTTTACACATTGATTGTTGTCTACCTGCCTTAGCAACGATAGTACTATAGTTTGGACTCAGCACCTGTTCACTCAGGGGTTGTTAAGGACAATTACTTCACGTATTCACGGTGGTGAATATGTGTTGCGCACTCGCTACTCGCAGTCAATCGCAGTCATTGGTATTGATAGGATCTTTGTCGATAACTTACATGCTTCACATTATACGTTGTACATGCTGGTTATGTGTAAACGATTTCGAACTCTATTATGCTATTATCAAACTTGTATGCTCACCTTTACACTATGTGTATTGACCTTTATTTTAACGTATGTGACAGGTGTTTAGGATGCTACCTGCTAGGATGCTTGCTATGTGGAATCGAGTTAGGAAGAGTCTAGAAACAAACAAATAATTTATTTAAAATCTGAGTTTTCGAAATATGTTATTTGTTTTTGAGATATCGTGGTCTGTAATAACTTAATTTACTTGATGGTTTATGGTATGTGACATAATATTAACTATCTGGTAATGTAGTTGTTATGGAATTTCTCTTGAACAATCTGTTTCGCTCAGTCCCATGCCCCGATGTTTCCGTCATCGGTTGGGGCGTGACAGCGGCCGTGGAGGGGGTTTCGGAACCCTAGGAACTCGAGAACGATTTACAAAATTTGAATTCATATCTAACGAATCACACCGAGAAAGCCTCGGTAGATTATCAATTTCTAGCAGAATCGACTCTTTAGAGTTTGATTCTGTATAACATTTGGGATCATTAACACCTGTATTACTTGTAGTAGCAACATTTGCTATCGTATAGCCTCATTTCAGGCTTTTTATCATATGAGATTTACCCGATATATCTATCAGTTGTTGCTGAAACCGTTGCGAATTAAAGAGAGAGTGGTGGTGGGAGGTTGATGGTGGTTGCTGAAATCTGTGAGTCAGTGTCTGATTTGATGTTCTCAGTTGGGTTTGGAGAAGATGATGGGGGTTTCTGATGAAGGGAACAATTTTTGTTGTTTCAGCCATTTGGGTTCTGTGCTTCTTTTATAAGGTAAAGGACATAATTAATTTAATTATTTTAATTAATAATTTGTTAAAATAATACTTGTAATGACCAAATTACCCCTGAAGAAAAGGATAAACATCACGATTTAATTTGAGGAATTTGAGCTTATTTCACTTTTGGACCAAAATGGCAACAAAACTGAAACCATAGGGATCCAGATGCAAAAGGTTTGAGATTTTGATTAAAGTGACAAAACTACCCAAACCTTAGGGACCAAAATGGCAGTTTACTCTAAAAAAATTATAGATATCAGTATAATATATTGTATTAAAATCTAATAATATAAAAATGTTCATTTTTATTTCAAAAAAGTAAAACTTATATAATTTAAGAATAAGACCAAATTGAATTTAAACCACTTATATTATATACTTAATACAATTTTTTTTGAACGAACTTTGTTTTTAATAAAATTTATACCGGTATGCTCTCAAAAAAATTAAGAAATACGGCATGTTTAGTTTAATTTTTAAGTTTAAATCAGAAAAATTATTTGAATAATTTATTTGATAGGGGAAGAAGTTGTTAAGATAAAAATTGAAAAGACCATTAATTTGGTGTACCAATCAAAGTAGGACAAGTGGCAAGAAAAAAAATGAGCAAAATTTCGGATGGTTGGGTCGTGACTTCGGTCGTTCATGTGAACAGGTCGTCAACTTCTTTTTTCTATTTTGTTTTATTTATTAAAATGAAACCAATATATATTTGGAAAATTGGTTTTTAATAAACCAACCTTTGTCCCGTTGGTATATAATAATCTTACCTACGTAATTGGTATACAATAATCATACCTATCAACATGTCGGTACTCAATGAACTTCCGTTAATTTTTTTAACTGAAGTTAGTTTTTAAGTTTTATTTATTACACAAACAGTCCATGTAGTTGTAATTTACTAGTTTTAACTATTTTATAAAACAAAAAAACCTGAAGGGACTGTAATTTACTAGTTTTAAAATAGTTAAAACTAGTAATTACAACTACATGGATTGTTTGTGTAATAAATAAAACTTAAAAACTAACTTCAGTTAAAAAATTTAACGGAAGTTCATTGAGTACCAACATGTTGATAGGTAGGATTATTGTATACCAATTACGTAGGTAAGATTATTATTTACCAACGGGACAAATGTTGATTTATTAAAAACCAATTTTCCTATATATTTGCCAAGTGACAACCCAACTTATTTTACGTTACCAATAGGAGTGGTCTCAGCTATAGCTTTCTGACAAGGTTACCCAAACCAAAAATACACTTTTGATTGAGGAAACAATGTTCTTTGTAAATTCAAAATAATAGAAACATGAGTGTTTGAACGTTCATTTAAACTAACAAAGAAAGCAAATTATTTCACATTCTTTCAATGATAACATTTATTCCTACTGTATTATACTAATCTATATCTCTAATAAAGCAAACCATTGGGGGACACATGTCACCCAATGGAGCAAGCCACCTAAGCATCCACATAAGCAATGATGTGGCAAAAGTCTAATAATGTGACAAGTGGCATATCTCTCGGATGGGGATTCCATTGGCTTCTCACATACGCACTCTCATCTCTCTCTCTCATTATCTCAAACCGTTTCAAAGAAACCCTAATAGGCGATTTTGGTTCCTGCGTTCTCAATCGATCCTTTGCAACGAGGTTTAATCAATATTCAAATATTCAACAGTCATCGTCATCGACGGTAATGATTCCGATATCTTCTTCATCATCTTATTTATCGAATCTGTTTGAATGGTTTGTTGTACTTTGATTTGTGATGTATTGTCTGTTATGTGATGATGTATGAATTTATTGTACATGATTTGAAGATCGATTAGCTTATTCCTTTTTTCTTAGGGTTTTAAAACCCGATATCATGTTGTTTGTTTATGTGATTTTAATATCGATTTCTTATACGAATTTGCTGGTCTGTAAGGGTTTCTTTGAAAGGTAATTATTCCGATATTTTCTTCATCATTTTATTGATTGAACAGTTGGTGTATATATGTTTTGTCTATTGGGGTTTTTCAATCGAATATTTTGGTTTTTCAATTCTGTTCGTTAGATTAAGAAGAGTTTATATTCTGTTAAATAGTAACCGTTTTTTATGTTTGAAGTTTTATTCGATGCATTAACTGAATTGGATCTAATTTTGCAGGAAATCAAATCCTCGATGGTTTTGTTATGTATTGATTTACTGATTGAATGTTATTTGAATATCGATTTTGGATTCTCTATTTATATAAAACCTGATATCATGTTGTTTGTTTATATGATTTTCAGTTTCACTTTAAGATGATGAATAGAAAAGGGTATGGTCTGCAACTGAGATGATACGGACAAGATTACTGTGGTTTGATTACCCTTGTGTCATTCCTTCTTTGTTTCTTCTGTTCCCCCTTTTCTATTTTAGAGTTTTCGTCAAGGCTATGATGAGTTTGAAGTTCTGATTAAATATTGTTGAATATGGAACCTTGGCTTGGCAGGGTTGAAGGATGGTAGACATTCATCTGCAACCTCCCTTGCAGCCATGGTGCTTTAAATTTTTTTTAATCTCTGAGCCTGACTGTAGCATCTTTTCGACGAGCGAATGGAATTCACAAAATTCATCATAGACGGTATTTTTTCTAACTGTGCCGATTTGATGTGGTTTTTGTTTACTGTTTCTTTGTTAGGGTTTATAATTGTCGTTTTTCAGTGATTTTCAGTTGTATATGCTGCTTTTTGAGTTGGAATCCTCATATTATCAAGAGTTTATAATCTGTTAATGATCTGAACCGTTTTGTATGTTTGAAGTGTTATTCAATGCACTTTGATGTATGTTATGTTTTAATCTCTGTTGGTTGGATTATGGTAGCCTATTGATATCATGTTGTTTGTTTATATGATTTTGAATTTTACCTTCAGATGATTAATTGAAAAGGGTATGACCTGGAACTGAGATGATACGAATAATAATTACTGGGTTTTGATGTTGAATTTCTCAGCACCTTGCTGATAAATATAATAGTAAGATCCATAGTTAGAAAATTGCTTGAGTAATTGAGAATATGTAAGATCATCCCAGCACTTCATACCTGGTGAATGTATATTGATGAATATATGTACATTATGATTATGATTTTTCTAATCGGATTGTTAAATCTGTGATTTGATTATTATAGTGCACATTCTATTTGAAGCCTCTTATTTGAAGTCCAGCATTCTTTTATATGTCTTATATGCCGTTTTTTTTATTGATCGTATGTTAAACTCAATTTTATGTTGTTATTTACTTTTCATACGTTGAGAGGCGATATGGTTTACGGATTCGCTGCCCGTGTATGGAAGAATGACAAAAAATCGTTGGTGAGTTTTTATATTATAAGCATTTTATTCCAGTAAATGACAATAATTTAATAAATCCGTTGTGAATACTAATCGTCTAATTAGCATTAACGATACCTATCTGTTATTTTAACACAAACTTCCGGCAAAATATGGTGAATGGATTCAGAAGTTTGATTATCCAGAGAAGAATGCAGTCATTCGGACCATCGATGGTAATAGTTTTTAAAATATACTTAGGGAATTTCGGATGTTGTTTTTAATTTTTTTGAATATAATGATTATTTTTTTTAAATTGGTATACGTGCCTAAATATTTTTGGCTTTTTTTGGAATTTGTTAAATGTCTAAAAGAATCAAATGTTGGTGTTAATATTTGTTTTGTTTTTTGGAAGTAATTGAATTTTCTTTAAATATGTGTATTAAACGGGTTTCTTAAATTAAAGTGTCAGTTTTGTAATAGATAAATAGTCCTTTTGATATAAATTTAAAAAATAAATAAATTTATTATGGAAGTGTTTTTAAAACCGTTGTTGACCTTAATTATTTTCGGTTGTAATAGTGACTTTTAAAACTATTAGAATCATGCCATATGTAAGTAATGAATTAATTATATTTAAACAAATTTCAAATTTTTAAGTTTTCATTATTAAAAGATCCAATGAAATGTACTTATATTTTTAAAAATTTTAATAATATTAAAGTACAATTTTATTAAAAACGTAAGTTATTGGTTGTATTTTGTTATTTTTGTGTCTAGAAACCTAATTTCTTGGTTAGACTACATAATCCGGTTTCTTTTTTAATTCTTAATAAAATGTATTTTTTTATGTATATGTTATTCTTTTGATTTCATATTTATAGAATGTTTTAAAATGAATGACTATTTGTTACATTTTTTTTAGGTAATAAAATCATATTTTTCGTTGATTTTTTTTAGATTTGTAAGTTTTTTTAGATTTAATTCCATTTCTTAAAATACATCAGCATAATTTTGGTAATAATTTTTTCTAATAATAAACTGATTTTTAGACTTTACAAAAATAATTTCCCGAAATCTGTATATATATTTACTTAGTAGATTCATTTTAATTCAATTACTAACCATTTTCTAATATCAATCATCTATTCCCAGATCATATTTCATCGAAATGGATGAAAACAGTATTACTTTTCTAAACAATCTTGATTGGAGATCCAAGTTGTTTACCATAAAGGTGAAGGTGTTAAGACTTTGGATTCGCATGAATCCAAAGAGAGAAGGAGAAACCCTTGGTATTGAAATGGTGGTTATGGATGAGCAGGTTTGTTTTAATGTCATATGTTTTTTAAATTTTAGTTTAATTTTTATATTGTTCTTTATACTAACCAATTTTAATTTGTTTTTTTTTTATTAGGGGACTAGGATGCAGGCAACTGTTTGGAGCAAGTTTATGAAAAAATAAGAAATTTTGCTTAATGAAAATGAAATTTATTACATTTATAAATCTCAACTTTCTGTCATTAAGTCAACTTTCAAACACTTTGACAAAGAACATGCTATTAGCTTAAACTTTGATACATCTATTAAAAAGTGTGAGAACTTTGATGGAAGTGTATATGGTATTCGGTTAGCATCATTTGAATCCATTAAAGCCGGTGAAGTCGATGTCAAGTATCGAGTTGGTTTGTACTTCATCATATATATGACAACAACATGCTAAATTAAAAAATTATATAAATATTGAATTTTATTTTAATTTTATGTTTTTTTTTCTGATTACATTTCTTATTAATCAATTTTTTTCAGATTTTATTGGATATGTAGATGAGTGGTCTGAACCAGAAATGACCAAAACGAAGATGGGAAAAGATAGCAAATTCATGAACTTGCAATTGCTGGATGAAGAGTATGTTTATTAAATTCTAATTTAATTTGATTGCAGCTTTAGTATTATATATTTTTTACATGATTTTCTTTGATGTGTTTAATTTATATTTATGTAGGGGTATTAAGTTAAACTGCACTTTATGGGATGAGTACTGCGATGAGATGTTTGGTTATATTCAGAGCCATAAAGAAGAAGTTCATGTTATTTTGCTTGTGCAGTTTGGTAGTTTCAACAAGTATAAAGGTATTTACTGTTTATAAACTTTGTTAAGATTATTTAAAATTTTATATTATTTACGAAATTGAATATCATAATCTATGATATTAATTTTTTTGCCCAGGGAAGACAACGCTATCTAATGCTTTCCATATAACAAGGCTGTTTATCAATTCTGACATAGAGGATATTCGTTCATTCAGAACCAAGTAAACAGTTTATAAAATAATATGAAATACTTATTGATTTTTTAATTTATTTTTTATTTTTTTATTGTAAACAGGTTTGTTGAGAAGATATGTAAAACATCCTCTAATGGTCAGAAATCAATTGGTTCATCTGGAAGCACAAGTCTTGCGGATGACTTTTTAGTGAAGCATCAGTTTTCCAATTTCCGTGATATTACGCTCTTTGATCAGGTTTGTGTCTACTTTTTAATATTTTAAGTAAATACATTAAACAAAATTTTTGAAACAAATTTATATGTATAACTCTATTTTGTTACATTTTATTTCAGCCTTGTGAGGTCATAGTTCTTGGTACGATCATGGGTGTGGATGATAAAGATGATTGGTACTACCTTGGTTGTGAAGAGTGCAATCGGAAGGTGGAGACAACTTTGGTCATCGAGGAAGCTGAAGACGGTGCTGAGGAACCGAAGTTTAAACAAGTTTTACTTTGCTCAAATCCTGAATGTCCTAAGGAGGTTGTGAATGCCACACCGATGTAAGTTACTTATATTTTTTTGTACTTTTATAATATTTATGCTTATGTTATTCTACTTTACAAATCTAAATTGTATTTATTTTCTAAAATACTTTTTGTGCATTTAGTTTTAGGATTCCGATTAGAGTACAAGAACATGCAGCTATTGCCTCCTTGACTTTGTTTGACCGTGAATCTAGAAAAATGTTGGGTATGACTGCAATTCAATTGCTTGAGAAGTCAAGAGTGGATCAGGTAACGTGTTTCATATCATTATTTACTTAAGTTGTTATTTAAGGTACATATTAGTAATGTCTAAATCGGATTATTATGTTTTTTTAAATAATTTTTTATTCACTTTTATTAGGCATCTTTGGTAGAGAAAACCATTCCCTATCAGTTTAGAGCATTCAATGATAAAAAGTATGCTTTCAAGATTCAAGTTAGTCAATTTAATATTGACAACCATATTGATGGTTATGCTGTTCATAAGTTGGTGAATGATTCAGCAATAATTGAATCGTTGGAGAGCCGAATTCCAGTTGATCAGGTTAGTTAAATACAAACCTTTTAATTAAATATATGTTAGAAATTTATTATTTTTGTTGTGTCTAGCCTTATTATTTTTTGAATTGCAGGGTGTGGACGAGGCTGCTGCTGATGCTTCACTTAGTGATATATCGACTCAAAACCCTTTTGCTCTAAAGGTATGTATTTTAAGTTAATGTTACGAAATACCAAATGCTTTAAACATGTTATATAGTTTCTAATTTTGAATATATATCATACAGGATGCTGTGGATTCTATTGGTGATAGCTTCACACCCGATTGCACATCTAAAGATTGTTCCAAGACTTCGTCTGCGGAACTGAAGCGCAATCTTGCTGACGTGTATGAAGTTGAAGAAAGCACCTCTCTGTCATCAACAAAGGTCAAACAGGCTGGTGTGTCGGATGTCCAAACTGATGAGGAAACGATTCTGGTGGTTCCAAAGATCGAGAAGTAGTTCATGGTTGAAGTATTTTTACCAAAAACAATTTATTTCTTTCCTAATATTGCTGGTTTTGTTTGGTTTGTTTCATACATTGGTTTGGATTGATTTATGATGGTTGGTTGCTTTGGTTTTTTTTAAACATATGGTTGTTTGTTTTTTTATTTGAAATATATCGTTTGTTTGTTTTAATGGTTTTATTAGGCTTACCTATACTCCTTTAACCTTTATCTTTGTTTTATTTTGTTGCATGTAAAAAATGTTCCTAAAAACATTTGTTTATGTTTTTGAAATTAGAAATTTTTAAACCTTTATCACAAGGCCATAAAGGTTTTGAATGTATACATTTAGTATTTTTAACAAGTTATTATTTTAAAACTATTAATATTTTTTTTAATATGTTGCAAATAAAGATTTCAATAATCTAATTGTCCAATTTAATTTAATTTCTATCATTATTATATACGAATTATAAGTATATTTTCGGAAATCCATTTATTTAAAAGTTATAATTTATTTATTTTTGGAAACCCCCAATTCTTTTAAAATTTAGGAAACACTTAAATTGGTATGATTTTGTTTCCTTTTTTAAGTTTTATAACCGAAATGTTTTACTTTTTTTTTTAAAATTCGGCAATTATAGAAATATCTTTCAAATAATTTGAATTTAAATTATTTCCTTTTTTATAGTTATAACCGATTTTTGTTTTTAAATTATAAACTTTCCTTTTTTTACAATATATTCACCATTATAAAACCCCTCTTATTATTCATAATACACACTCAAAGTAACCAAATAAAATTTCTAGAACTCTAAATCAGAAAACTCTCTGACGACCTTCATCATTTTTTAAGTTTTCACGTTTGGTTATTTCTCATACGCGTAAGTGTTATCTCTTTGTAATATACTTATACATTTGACTTTTTGTAATACCTATTTTAATGCATTTGTATATTCTACATGATACAATATTAGGATATGCCTAAACGCGCAAAGCCTCAAACTTTACATTTATTTCCAGTTCCTACTGGTGTTCACCCTTCTAATAGTACGTTTAGTTGGTTCCTATTGTTGTTTACAAATATAATAAATTTTGATATAATATGTAATGATGGTAAGTAATGTTATTTTTAATTAAACTGTTGCAGGTGGTGTTGGTAGAAGTCCTTTGCGTAACATTACGAATGGTAATGTTTGCAATTATTTGGACAATAATTGAAGTTTGTTTTCGTAAATAGTTACATTTTTTTATGCATTTTATTCTTCAGTTCATACTAATCAAGTTGAGCCTGAAGACTATGTTGAACGTAGAAAATTAAGGAAACTGTATTTGGATAATAAAAGACGAAATGCAAATAATAAATCTTCCACAATGGATGGACGTATTTTGCCAACCACACCTTTAACAAATCCCCACGAGACGTGTACGTCAGGTTGGTTTTAATTACTTACGTATTTAAATTTTGTTTACTATGATTATGAGTTTGTTTTTTTTAAATAAGAAATTCTGCAATACTTAAACATATATGATACGGTAAATTGGACTTTTTTTTTCAGTTGAAACTGGAAGAAGTCCATTGGGTAATATTACAAATGGTAAATTTTATATTTTTTTACACACGAATACAAGTTTTCATTTATAAATTGTTTAACATCACAAATGCCCAAAACTTTGGTTTTTGCAATACAACTTTTTATGTATAATTTGATTGTTTATGTTTTTTTCTATTTTTTTTAGTTGTTTCTAATGATGTTGAGCATCAAGAATCAGCTGAACGCAGAAAGTTAAGGAAACTATATTTGGATAATAAAAGAGGAAAGGCAAATAATAAATCTTCCACTTCACGAGACGTCATTCGTTCTTCAAACGTTTCACAATCCGTTACAAATGCTTGCCGTGTTGTAACACCAATTCCTTCATCCTCAAATATCAATACCTTGGATCGACCTATTTTGTCTACCACACCTTTAACAAATCCCTACCAGGCATATACATCAGGTTGGTGTGATTTACTTACATATATAAATTTTTATTACTAACATTATCTATTTCATTTCATTCGGTAATTTGGACTTTATTTGTTGCAGTTGAAGCTGCAAGGAGTCCATTGGCTAATATTACAAATGGTGAATTGTTTATTTTTGTACACATGAATACAATACATTACAAATGGTAAATTATTTGCTTTTTTACACAGGAATTCATTACTTAATGTATAATTTGATAATTTATGAATATTCATATTTTTTCAGTTGCTTCTAATGATATTGAGCATAACAAATCAGCTGAACGAAGAGAATTAAAGAAAGTACATTTGGATAATAAGAGAGATAATGTGAGTAACAAATCTTCAAGTTCACAAAATGTAATTCGGTCATCCAACGTTTTAGTATCCTCTACAAATGATTGGTGTGTCGTAACACCAATTCGTTCATCCTGTTATATCAATACCATTGATCGACGTATCTTGCCAAACACACCTTTAACAAATCCGTACGAGGCGTATACATCCGGTTGGTGTTACTTACTTACATGTTTAATTTTTGTTTATTATCATTATGAGTTTGTTTTTTTTAAATAAAAAATTATGTAATATATAAACATGTTTCATACTTTAACTTGGACTTTTTTTGTTACAGTTGAAAATGGAAGAAGTCCATTGACTAATATTAACAACGGTAAATTCTATATTTTTTTACACATGAATACAGTTTTTCATTTTGATAATTTATGGTATACCATATTTTTTTTTTTCCAGTTGCTTCTAATGATCTTGATCATCAACAATCAGCTGAACGAAGAAAATATAGGAAATTACATTTGGAAAATAAGAGACATAATGTGAGTAACAAATCTTCCACTTCAAAAATCGTTACTCGGTCATTCAGTGTTTCAGCATCCAATACAAAAGAATGTCGTATCGTAACACCAATTAGTTCATCCTCTTTTATTCATACCATCGATCCATGTTGTTTCCCAACCACACCTATAACAAGTCCGTCTGAAGCATCTACTTCAGGTTGGTGGTATTTATTTATGTCTTTCATATTTGTTTATTTTTAATCTGACATTTTTATTACTTTTCGTTGCTATGAACATATAGGTGTCAAGAGGATACAAAGAGTAAAACAAAGGTTGTCTACTAAAGGTCGCTGCGTATATCCTGTTCCAATGGTTGATTTATCTTCCGACGATCATATTATTCCTCAAAAAATTGCTAACGATCCATATAAAGGCGTTTCTAACAGTAAGTATCTTATACACTCACTACTTAAATTCCATTTAAGAACATCATTATATTAATTTCATAATAAATAGCACAAAATGATATGTTTTTTATTTTGTATAATAGATTATTTGGATCATGGTGATCAAGTAGTTGTATATGCCGTATGTAACGCTGAGTTGTGGAAAGTTGAAGCCGGAAAAGGAAGGGTTTACTTAGGAAGAAAATCTTACATGCTTTGTTGTGGTTATGGAAAAGTACATCTTCCGAATTTTAAAGAGACGTGTCAGGAATATCAAAACCTTTTCAAGAGTTTAGAGGACAAGAGCAATCATTTCTTACTAAATATTCGTCGTTTTAATTCTATGTTTTCCTTCACTTCTATGGGTGGTAAAGTTGATTCGAAAATCAATAGAGGAAATGCTCCATATGTATACCGAATTAGTGGCGAGAATTATCATACACTTGGAAGTCTTCTTCCTAAAGAAGGTGGTGAACCAAAGTTTGCGCAGCTTTACATATACGACACAGATAATGAAGTGTGTAATCGCAAAACCGTATTTAGGTATCCCTGAAAACCATTTCGTTTATTTATTTTTATTTTTTTTTTGTTTTATGTTTATATGAACACTTACTGATACTTTCATTGTTTTCTTACAATTGCATTACAGTAACTCAAATCAACCAGGTTCTGCAACTTCAGATTTGCTTGACACTGAATTAATAGAGTACCTTAAGCTGATTTTAGATTCAAATAATCAGCTTGTGAAAACCTATAGGCGTGTATGAGATCGGTTTGTTGATAATCCTCACGTTGATTTAAAATTACGGCTTAAGGCAAATAGGTCTAAAGATGGTCGTACATACAACCTACCGACGTCGTCCGAAGTTGTTGCGCTTATTGTTGGAGACATTGAGGATGCTCTTGATAATCGTGACGTAGTTGTTGAGTTAAAGAAAGATGGTCTACAACGTATTAGCGAGCTTCATCCATCTTATCTTGCGCTTCAGTATCCATTGCTTTTCCCTTTTGGTGAAGATGGTTATCGGGTTGATATTCTTCATAGAGAAGGAAGGGCATCAACGAAGAAGAAAGAGTCAAAATGTACGATGAGAGAGTATTTTGCTTACCATGTTCAAGATAGAGTCAATCATTTCTCTTTGATTCTCAATGCTCGAAGACTTTTGCAACAGTTCTTGGTTGACTTGTATACGATGATTGAAAGTGAACGATTACTATTCATACGTCTGCAGCAAAATAATCTGAGATCTGAGACATATGAGAACCTTAGAAAGCTTGGACAAAATGGTAATCCTGATATGTCAAACGTTGGAACACGCGTACTACTTCCGTCTTTGTTTACCGGTGGATCGCGTTATATGAGGGAGAATTATTATGATGCGATGGCCATTTGTAAATGGTATGGCTACCCTGATTTTTTCATTACGATAACGTGTAATCCGAAATGGCCGGAGATTAAAAGATTTCTGAAGAACACGAAGATTAATCCGGAGGATAGACCGGATATTTTATGCCGATTGTTCAAAATTAAGCTTGACGCGATCATGAAAGACTTGCGAGAGAAATCTTTATTTGGCAACGCATCGGCAGGTACGCATCCATTTAATTGAATTAGTTTATTATAGTTTTTGTTGTCTGCTTCGTTGATAACCATAACTTAAAAAATTTGTATAATATTAATTATCCTATTGCAGTTGTCTATACCATAGAGTTTCAGAAACGAGGCCTACCGCATGCCCATATCTGTCTGTTCTTAAATGACGAAAGCAAGCTTCCTTCAGTTGAGCATGTTGACAACTTTATTTCTGCCGAGATACCTGACAAAAACTTAGATCCAGATCTATATACTCTTGTGAGCGATTATATGATTCACGGACCTTGTGGTGTTGCAAAACCAAATTGTCCGTGTATGGTTGACGGTAACTGTTCGAAGAATTTTCCTAAGAAGTTCTGTGATCAAACTACTCTAGATTCGAATGGTTATCCGGTGTATAGACTTGCGGATTCAGTTTTTTTTGTTGAGAAATCTGGTATTCAGCTTGATAACAGAAGCGTGGTTCCGTATAGCAAAACCCTATTGAGACGTTATCAGGCACACATTAACGTCGAATGGTGTAATCAGGCTGCGTCCATAAAGTATTTGTTTAAATACATTAACAAAGGACCAGATAGGGCAGAATTTGGTTTTGTACAAAATGCCGATGAAGGTCAGCGTGAAGATGGAAAAGATGAAATCAAAGAGTATTATGATTGTAGATATCTCTCTGCGTGCGAAGCTTCATGGCGCATATTTGCATTTGACGTTCATTATCGCTATCCATCCGTAATCAGGCTTCCGTTTCATCTACCAGATAAACAAAACGTTATATACGGCCTTGATGACGATCTTGATAGTGTTCTTCATAAACCATCTGTTGCTTCTACGATTTTTGGGGTGGATGGAAAAGAATGAGAAAGATCCGTTGGCGCGCACCCTTACTTACGTTGAGTTCCCAACTAAATTTGTTTGGAAGAAGGACGAAAGGATATGGGATAAACGGATAATAGGTAAAACCATTGGTCGAATTCACTGTGTTAATCCTTCTATGGGCGAGGCATACTTTTTAAGAATCCTTCTTAATAAGGTAGTAGGTCCTAAGTCTTTTGAAGAGATTCGTACTGTGGATGGACAAGTCTTCCCAACATTTAGAGATGCGTGCTACGCTAGAGGCCTTTTAGACGACGACAAGGAGTATATAGAAGCTATCAAAGAGGCTTATTTCACAGGTTCAGGATACTATCTTCGTAATCTGTTTGCTACAATGTTGGCGTCTAATACATTGTCTAGGCCGGAACATGTTTGGGAAAACACATGGGAGTACCTTTCGGATGGTATTTTATACAATCGGCAAAAGCTTTTGAGGATTGAAGGTACGCAAATTGTTATTTAATATTTTTATAGTTATGTCTTATATATAAGTGTTTATGAAGTTGTTTTTTGTTATTTATAAGAATTTTAATAATTTATAATTTTTTATATAATCGTAATAGGTTTGTCTCTTCCAGAAGAACAAATAAGGAACCTAACGTTGCTGGAAATTGAGCGTTACTTACTACGTAACAACTCAAGTTTAAGTCGGTTTCCATTTATGCCTCAACCCGATAGTGAGTCAATATATTCAGCAGAGAACTGTTTAATTGCTGACGAGCTTCGGTACGATGTAAGCGCTACTGCCGTTGAATTTCATAATCATTTAAGTAGCCTAACCGATGAGCAGCGTTTAGTGTTTGATGAGATAATTGAAGCAGTTAATAGAAATGTGGGTGGTGTGTTTTTCGTCTATGGCTACGGAGGTACTGGTAAGACGTTTCTGTGGAAGACATTATCTGCATCCATTAGATGTAAAGGAGATATTGTACTAAATGTTGCATTAAGTGGAATCGCATCTCTATTGTTACCTGGTGGCCGTACTGCACATTCAAGATTTCATATACCTTTGAATTTAACAGAAAACTCGATGTGTTTTATTAAACCGGACGATGACGTTGCTGATTTATTAAGGAAAACAAAATTGATAATTTGGGATGAAGCACCGATGAATCATAAACATGCGTTTGAAGCACTTGACCGGACAATGAAAGATATTTTCAAATGTGAGATGACCTTTGGTGGTAAAGTTATGGTGTTCGGTGGTCACTTTAGACAGATACTTCCGGTTGTACCAAATGGCAGTAGGCGAGAAATTGTTAATGCTTCAATCACTTCGTCGTATATTTGGAGTAGTTGCAAGGTCCTCGCGTTAACCAAAAACATGCGGTTAACCGTAGGTGCCAACGCATCTGATATCGAAGAGATTAAAGCTTTTGCCAATTGGTTGCTCGATTTGGGCGAGGGAAAGATTGGTGACAGTGACGATTCTCAGGTGGTTATAGATATTCCTGAAGATTTGTTAATCAAGTGCTCTGAGGATCCTATGTCAGATCTGATCGACTTTGTATATCCTTCACTTCTTCAACTGTACAAAGATAAAGATTTTTTTGCTGAAAGAGCTATATTGGCACCAACAAACGAGGTTGTTCAAGAAATTAATGAAAGATTGCTTGCTTCGTTTCCTGGAGATGAAGTGGAGTATCTGAGTTCCGATAGTATTTGTCAAACTAATAAAGGAAAGAACGAAGCACATGCGAGACTATATTCTCCCGATGTTCTGAATGGTCTTAAAATTTCTGGTCTGCCCAATCATCGATTAGTCCTTAAAGTTGGTGTACCTGTAATGTTGCTTCGTAATATTGATCAACAAAATGGTTTATGCAACGGTACGAGACTACGGATTACTAAACTTTATAAACGTGTTATAGAGGCTGAGATTATATCTGGCGGAAACATAGGGACTAGAACGTTTATTCCACGAATCAGTTTGACACCGTCGGATAAAAGAATTCCTATCAAGTTTCAACGACGATAATTCCCGTTAAATGTATGTTTTGCAATGACTATAAATAAAAGTCAAGGACAATCTCTATCAAGGGTTGGATTGTATTTGAAATATCCAGTTTTCTCACATGGTCAACTTTATGTTGCGTTATCAAGAGTTAAAAGCAGAGCCGGTGTGAAGTTGCTTATACTAGACAAAGATGGGAATGTAACGAGTAAAACAACAAATGTAGTCTACAAGGAAGTTTTTTCCGGCATTTGAATAGTTTTCTGTTTTTTTCTTCCAATGTATGTATTTGTACACAACATTTGTATTCAAAGTAAATAATATGGTTTTGGTGGAAGCCCGCGTATTACGCGGGCATTAACCTAGTCTTCCTATATAATAAAGGAAGTTTTAGAAATCCTATGTGTCAACATATGAACCCCCTCCTTTAATTGAATCCTAGGTGTCATTTTCTAAGAATTTTCAATTTTTATGTTTTATTAAATACAATTCATCTTTCAAAGACTGGGCGGGCAAACCAAACCTCAAATCTCATTTCAAATTTTAAACTCATTTTTCTCTTTTTCATTCTCCCTCTCAAGATCTGCTCTCTTCCCAATTCACACACCTCCTCCATGAAAGGCTTTCGGGTTTTTCGTCGTTACACCTAACTTGTCGGGTCCAAAATTCGCGTTCGGATCATCATTATCCACCAAATGATCCACCGGATTTGGGTCGTGTATCAAATTCGAGTTTGTATGGATCGAATATGGGTAATTGAGAGTGTGGATTGAATTAGGGTTAGGGTTTGGGGGTGTGAAAACGATGACGGATTGAAGAAATTAGACGGCGGCGGTTGGAGAATCGGGATGTGGTTGAAGTATACATCGCCGGAAGTGGCGCTGCCGTAGCCGCCTCTGATACTGTTTTCGGAATCCATGGTGGGAAAAGTGGGAAGTGGAAAGAGGGTTTTATGGGACTGTGTTCTGGTTTTATTTGTAAATGAGAGGGGTTGTGGTTTTATGTTTGAATCCAACCTTCCTTCCGTCTTTCTTTTGTTTCCTAATACTCCCACCACTAACCCTAATGGCAATCCATCTTCTGCTCATACATAGATCGATTATATTTTGAAGAGGAAATTCAATCTTCTGCACATAATCTACAATATTGGTAACTTCATGTTTCTTATCTTTTGTTTATTTTCCTATTTTTAATATTGGTTTTGAATGACTGAGATCGTGAATTAGGGCTGAGATTTGTGGTTGATGCCTTTCCTTACTATTTTTCTGTTCATCTCTGATTTGGTTATTTTGTAGTTCACGACATTATCGCATTTGATTGTTTCGTTTGTTAAACTTAAAACAAACACAGATGAAGATGTGGATCTTGAAGATGAAACGATCTATGGAATCAAGTGTGTAAAGGTAATGGTTTGCGGTAACTCTATGGAGTTACAAATTGACATTAATACATATAATCGATAATTGAAGTTGAATAATCAATGGTATTGTTAATCATATTATATGATCCCTTTATGTTCATGTATTTAATTACGTTTGACTGAAAATTGAAGGTAAATCAAGCGACTTTTAAATTATAATTACATGATATGTTGATGTACAAGTATTTATGTTTGATTGAACATTAAAATTGAATCAAGTGATTTATAAATCCATATTTTCTTATAATAAAACTATAAAAGATTATACTTAGGGACATGTGTCTCTCTCATATTCAAGATTAATGTAAATCAAGTGCAATAGCTTTTAATCATAGAAATGGAATACATGCTTTTTTATGACGAAATGATAAAACCTGAACGCAATTTAAAGATACATATCCCAAGGTTAATATGCATTTTTACTTAGATACATACAAGTGAATACCATCAGTCAAGCCCTAAAATTAGTTATATGTTTTAGGAGCTTGTATTTTTTATGTACATCTAGGAGCTCTACTTTTTCGTTTTTTCTTGGTTGCTCAATTGTTGAGCGGAATATCCAAATGCCTCCTAATCAAACATTTGGCGACTTCCAGTTGGAGGTGACAATTTTGACCCACTTAAGTATGATTTTGTTACTTCAAACGGGTCAAATGAAGACAGTGATTTTTTAGTGCATAGAACTTATTCCTAAATCATTTTGTTAGAAAATCAGGTTATTATTGAAATAATATGATTTATCTTATCATATTTTGCAAAATAATTGTTACAAACAAACTAAAATTTTAGACGTTTTGTTGGCCATCTCAATCACACCTGTTTTGACCCGTACACAAAACTTGGTTTGATGTGTTTCCTTACCCACCTGACCCGTTCGTTTTGTCACTACCTTCGCATATAAACAAAGTTTTAGAGATCTAATGTTAGTTGATGATGTATTCATATTTTATTATTAGGTGAGAGTCCAAATTAAGATGCTAATCCAAGAAGAGGGGATATCAATGTGGTTTGGGCAACCAGTGATGATGATAGAGAGATTGAAGTTGTTCGGTGTGAACAAGACAATGATCAGATAGATGTTAAAAAACATAAAAGGTAAGATTTTTTTTCATGAGCTTCATGAATCTAAGAAATGGAAGTTCTGTCAATCCTACTTTAATATGATTGGCTATGTTTTTACACGATGGTTTTGAACAGAGTTTCTGCTAGGCGGTCAAGAAAAAGAAAACAAACACATTTGACATATCTTGGGCAACAAGTGCCTACTTATTAACAATGTTCCTTAAATTTCTAGAACTACACCAAAATATCTGTTAACCAAACATGTGTTTCGGGTGGAACTACTGCAAGTAGAGTGTTCAGATTTGTTCAACAACTCACGAGTACGAGCCATCAGTTCAACGATGCCTCAACAAACAACTGAGTGCTCAAGTCAGAAGTGGAAGCCCTGGGAGCTAAGGTACCTTCTTTTTTGAACCATGAATATAACAAGTTTACCTACCAGGTTTGCGATTCCCTTTTATCCTATTCAGTGGTCAAATGGGCATCTTCTTTTGTTCTAAAAATACTAATATGATTTGGTTAATTGATGATTTCTTCAAGATAACTATGATCTATTGAGCATCTTCCTGAACAAACCTCCATATTTTTTTTTATTTTTTTGTTCTAAAAATGCTAATATGATTTGGTTGTTATATTTGCACGTGTTGTGTATGATGTTGCTTCAGTGTGAGCAAGTATTTACCATTTGAGCCCGTTGATGAAATCACACGTTATCTTCTTAGACTAGCCGAGGAAAATAAAGGGTTGTCTTCTTCAAATCTTGCCAGGCAACTTTTGATGTAAACCTGAAAGCGCGCTTGTAGTTTATGTATTAATTTTTTTTTCCATAATGCTTGATTTTAATGATTTTTCATGGTGTATTTTCAACAGGAAAGATTTGCAGAGGTGATCGAAGTGTCGCGCTCCGGTCAAAGATAATATTTATAAGCCCAAATTACCCTTAACAATGTGTTAGTGGTAGTAAGGGGTCGAACCACGAAGAGTATGTGGTTTGTGTATGGATTCGAATGAATTAAACAATTGTGTCACGATTATGAAGCTTACTAGAATAATTTTGTGTTTTTGTTTATTTGGAAAATATGATTTTAAACTAGATGATGTGATGAAAATGAGTAACAACTACTAATTAACGATTGCAAGAATTTTGGATACTAGAACAATTATAATAAAAAGGAATCACACCCGGGTTCGGTAATTGTTAACCTAGGATTTCTACAAGTTTTAGTTTCAACTCAAATGCATTCGATTAACGGATTTAGTGTACCGTGACTTAGGTGCTACTAACTATCAACGCCCCGAAGAACGGACAAGAAGACACTTTGTAATCAACACAAGTAAATCCTAACAACGACAACGTACAATTACATATCACCGTTTCGCAAAGTCATAACTTTTAACATCGTTCGACAATTCACGAATTCGTAACAAATGTAATACTATTGTCAAAAGTTTCAAAAACCAAATACAAATTGTCACTAAGATGAAACAAGAACAAATTGAAACCCTAAAAGTAACAACTACCTACACCGGGGTGAAACCGAGATGATTAGCCGCTCATGGTTGATGCAACTTGATCACCGGATGCTTGGAATGCGGATGGAGTCATCTTGAAGCCTTGAGAATGGTGAATGATGAGGTTTGGTGAAAGATGATGATGGTGGAAGGATTAGGGTTTGTGGATGATGGATTGATTGAGATGATGGTGATGATTTCGGATTGTAGAGATGAAGTTAAGTGGATGGTAGGTGAATGATCTTTTGTTTAGGCTCCAAGATCAAGTTCAAACTCCAAAACAATGTGTAACCGTCGAAACTCCCCGTCCCCATGTGTTTTCATTCGTTTATTTGACCCAAAACACCAAACAACCGCGCAGCAACATTGGGAGGCCGTCGCCGACGGCCTGATGTCCCGTCGGCGACGGTCCGTAGATATTCACCTGGTGCCGACGGCTAAACTCGCTGCTTACGGTGTTGCGGGCGACGGAAGAATTCATAAACCGTCGGCGACGGCCCCATTGGGCGTCGGCGACGGTGCCCAGAAGTTCAACTTTCTGTTTTTCTTGTTTCTTGAGTCCAGTTGACCCGTTTCGTATCCCGGTGGTTCCGTTTTCGCTCCGGTGACCCGTAAAGCTTCCAAAAAGCTCCTTAAACTCTGCTAGACCTGCAAAACACATATCTAATCAAAAGTAGACCATTCGAAACTAAAACTTGTGTAAAAACATCAAATTAAGCAATTACGATCACCGGTTTTCGACCACGTATCACATCCCCACACTTGTCTTTTGCTTGCCCTCAAGCAAATCTGTTTTTCATTTTCACGTGGGTCGAACAACGAATACACTCCCCATTCCCGAGACGAAGGTTAAGGTCCAATGTCCTGTTAAAGTTCAAACTCTTTACAGTTTTCAATATATTTAACAGTAATGTGATTTCAAGTACACAAATGGTTACCCAAGATTAACCCGCCCGTGAAACCAATCACTTCATGCACATCCCTCACAATGTTCTCTCCACTCGGCTTGTAAATTGGCTAATGTTTATAATGTATTAGCGCTTCAAAGAATATTCACTCGAAACCGATTATAACACATACCCGCATAAGCTTGCAACTCAATCATTCTCCACTATTGATCACGAGCACTAAGCACAAGTCATAAGGTCTTTATGAGGGTTGTAGCGGGGCTAGGCTAAGGGTAGGAATTAGGATATTTTAAAGTTACTAAGGTGATGAAAATTCGATTTTTATTACAAAAGATTATTCTAACAAACTAACTATAAACACCAAATATGAGGCAACAACATTCGCCTTTTATTCAACAACTACTAACACTTCTTTTTGTGTTTTTCTTCGACGATTTTCAATTCTTTTTCATAATATTTTCTGATGATTTTTTTTTGACATATATGCAAACAAACAAGAACAACTATACAAAAATGACTCCTATAATCGAATTTCCATCACACGGGTTTAAAAGAAAAAGTTTAAACGGTTAAGGGCTATAGGGTGGTCAAACGAAAGGTTTAGGCTCAAAAGGGGCGACTAGGGGATTTAATTGGGTAAGGATAGATAAATGGTGTTAAGAGAAAAGGTTTACCTAATGCCTTAATCATTCTCGTGCTTGTATTCGGTCTATAGTCTCAAACGTATCAAAAGTTGCAAGTTCTACAATATATGACTAATGGTCCACTCAAACAAAGAAACATAGGTATGTAATCTATGATATAAAAGTGGCTCAAAACCTCACATATCTAAAAGGGTATGGTATGTGACATGCATAAAAGACTAGTTTCTTAGGCGGATTATTCCCAAATAACCACCCATTAAATACCTGTCATGCTATTAATTCGAACTTGACCATGACAATAGACCAAATGGGTTGTGACATCCCTCGTTGACTTAGTTACTTGTGCTTTTAAGATCGCTTTTGAAACAAGATATTTTTGAAAAATTTTTGAAATTTTCCCCCATCCCCACACTTGAGGTGAACATTGTCCTCAATGTGTAGTATTTAAATGAATGGGTCAAAATCTAAAATTTTTACTACTCCCCCATCCCCACACTTGAGATACATATTGTCCTCAATGTGTAAGAACTAGAGTATTAAACGCACAAGGGATGTGACACGGCTAATTCCCCCAAAATTTCACCCCGGACAAAATAATATACAAAATACACTCCACTTATTTGCTAATCTAAAGATCAAAAGTAAAAAGAAACGTATGCACCTGGTTTGTGAGCTCATTCTTCGTATGCTCCTCTCCTCTTCATGAAAGTGGTTGTCCCACGAACCAAATGTACCTACAAATCTTAACCCTTGTGTAGAAGCATGCTTCTCACAACCACTAAAATTTGTTAGTTACCTAGTTCTACCACTTTTATGAAAATCTTACCAAGCTATAAGTTATTTCACTTTGATTTATGTGGAAAATAAATTACAATAACAACAAACCTAACTCACTTTCGTAGGAATCACGGTTGCATTTAGCTTATGCAACAAGCCCTTTTAAACCCCCCAATAGCTTGGGAGGACGAGAGGTCTCGTGAGGGTTATATAGGGAACACACCCACAAAGTTCATTTAACTAGGCGAGAATTTAAATAACAAAATGAAAATAAGAAAAAAAAATAATATACAACAACAACAACAAAAGACATACCATACCTCTACCGCTGATATCGCTCGTTTGGATCCACTGGCGGGTTGGGCTGGTATTGATAACCAGTGAGGGACTCGAACATCTCCCTATAGTTATCTAGCGGGCTTGACTCTTGTTGAGGTGGCGGTTGGTATGGCATTGGAACAAAACTCGAGCCGACTGCCTCGGGCCAATGAGGGGTTGGATCGGATGGCCCTTGCGGATGAGGAAGGTTGGGGTAATCGGTCCAACCCGAATGTTCAACATATGGGAGACCGGCTTGATAATCTCTTTGATGGCGTTCTTGATCATGGAGCACCTTGAAGTTATTAATCGCCATTTGGTTAGAGAAAGCCAACGCTCCCCATCGGCGTTGGTCCAACTCTCTTTGTGCAGTTTGGTTCCTAGCCGCCTCTTCTTCCCATGCTTGTCTATGGGCCCTTTCTTCCTCTTGCAACTGTATCATGCGTTCCATTTGTGATTGTTGTAACGCATGTTGCAGCTGTTGTTCCTCCAACTGCTTTTCCACCCTCTCGCGGAAAGATGCTTGAAAACCCCATTGTTGCTGCGAATACGCCCCTTGCACCTCTTCCCATTCGTTCCTACTAGCATGGTACTCTCTTGCTTCACCAATACCCGCCGACACATTGTCGTAGATCGCTTGATCTCCACGGTTCCACAACCGATATGACGGTATTTGCCTTTGATTCACAAAATCTGCCACATTGGCAGAGATTTCCCTATGCTTCCTCCTATACCTTTGCCTCGGTCCCCGCGGACCGGAAGGATCAATTTCCTCAACATCGGGCATCTCCTCATCGCCCTCTTCTTCATCACCTTCTTCATCACCCTCTTTGTCATTAACCCGATAACTATCCCCTTGCTCATCTTCGATCGTATGCAAATGCCCAAAAGCTTTCACAGTTATTTTCCAATGTCGCCTTATGGAGGCGAAGTTGAATTGATCAATGGGCTTAGACACCCACAGTGAGTCTTGAGGTAATGCATTATGTTGGAGAATCATAGCGCTAATCAACCTTGCATAAGGAATCATCTTTCGTTTAAATGATTCCCGTGTATCCCATGTGTTGATCATAACAATTTGACGCCACGAGAGCTTGGGCGTCCCATATAATAATGCATGCAAAACCCGACAGTCGGGTGCCTTCACCTTTCCACGGTCTCCGAACCGTACCATAATGTTCTCTAACGAGATACCTTGGAGTATCTTTCCCATCAAAGACAAATCACTTCTCGACTCTCCCGCACCCCCAGAACCTAGTAGGGTGTCCTCTAAAAGCCTCACTGGGTCAGCATCGTTTTTCTTGTTGTCCAAAAACTGATCATACCCATAATATTCATACGCGTCGACCCCAAGTGAATCAAACCTCGCTATAGCATTCATATGTTCGAAAGACATGACCATTTGATTTTTTCCAATGTTACCAATCAACTTCCACCTATGAGCCGGTCTATCAGAGTGTTCAAAACGAAGGGTGGATAACCACTCACAAACTGCCCCCAAGTATACCCGAGTAGTGATATCCTCACACCAGTCAATCACCCGTTCCCAGCCAAGTTTCTCAAACCTTTTCACTATACCAATCTTCCTAAACTCTTCAACATCTACCGTACGTTCACAAACTGTCCTTTCGGGTACGGATTTTGAAACACCCGTAACCATTTTCATCTTCCACATTTTGGCTTCTAACCTCTTATTGTTGTAACGAGAAAGAGCCTTTGTTTTCTCGTCCTTCCATGCCAAAGCCGATCTACTATTTTTGTCTTCTTCCCAATCCCAATCCTGTCGAATAAGGTGCCCATCACCCTCTACTACATTACTTAGTTGTTCCCATTGCCTTTGATATACCCCGGAACCCGAGCCGGCTCCCGAAGATGAACCTTGACCGGAGGTCTTTGCTTTCTTACTTCCTCGGAGCATGGCTACAATCACAAGACAAAGACAACAACAATTAGTACACTCCAAACCTTCAACATTCTCAAACTTTGAACATGGTGTGCAATGTTGAACTTCAATCAAATTTTAGATGTAAAATCGCCTTTTTAAACTTCCAAAGTCGCACATCTTATCATCTATATTGATTAAACATGTTTATTCCAAAAATTTCGCAAAATTTCATGTTTTCAACAATATTCAACATCACAACTATGTTCAATCATGCAACAATCTAGTGTAATCACATCACCAAGACTAAAGCATGCTCAAATCCCACCCAAATCAAGCAAACATTCTTAAGTTTATGCTAAAACATCCTACATTGTGATAAACAACCTACTCTTAAACAATAAGTTTAATATTTGGGAAGAAATCAGCAACACATAAGAAAATCATGCATAATTTAAATGAAAGTTCATACCTTTGGTGAAGATTGACAAGAAGAACTAAAGAAAAGTGTAAAATAAGAAGCTTGGATGAACACTCTTCAAAACCCTAAAACGCACACCCAGAAATCTTGCAAACGAGCAAGAATTGATGGAATTTGTTATGGGGGTTTTGTTCCTCTCGGAAAATCACTCAAGATAGACTCAAGAATTGCTCGATTTGGTGGGAATTTGAGGAAGTTATGAGAAGTAGAAAGATTAGGGTTCTTGGTTGAAGTGATGAAGAAGATGGAGATGGAAAGTGAGATAAGGCAATGTATAGATCTGCTTGTTTGGGATTAATGGGAAGTGTGGTTGTTATGAGATGGAATTCGGTGTATAATTAGGGTTAAAACCGAGTCTTGGCTCAAGTTTGATGGTGAAAGAGGTTGTGGGTTCGAATCTAAGTCGAAAACAACAAACAGCGTCGGCCGAAATTTCAGGAACCGTCGGCGACGGTGAGAGAGTCCGTCGGCGACGGCAATGGGAAACCAAATTTTGGGCGACGCCCTAAGTGGCTGCCTACGGTAAAAAATGGGCGACGGGGATATTAGAGGGACCGTAGGCGACGCATGTAGTCGCCGTCGGCGACAACTCACCGAAATCCAATTTTTTTATTATTATTTTTTAAAAAAAAAAAATTTAAGAAGAAAATTATGGACTTTTAATAAAAGAGCTATGTACATACAAAATCTTTTTGTGAATTTTTTTTTTTAAGTTAAATTTTGAAAACGCAATAACCGTCAACGGCCCTACCACCCCCCAAAAAGTCGTGTATTGTCCTCAATGCACATAACAAAGCCTAAAAACATACCTTGTGTCTTCATGACCCGTTCGGAATGTCCGGACTTCACACAATCAAGAGGGATTAGTATGGAACGAAAACGATTAACATAAACACACACAAACAAATAAATAATTGTACATATCTTTACACAAAATGTTACCGGTCCTTGTTAGTCGACCTCGTAAATCGGTGTGCTTACCACAAAGCTCACCAATTCCTTGTTTTCATCTACCTTCTCGTTACCATCAAGAAACGGTTTTAGCCGATGACCATTTACCGTTTGTCGTATCCCATCCTTCGGGTCCTCGATGGTAACATCACCCAATTGTCCAACCCGGGTGATCACATAGGGTCCCATCCATTTGCTTCGGAGCTTTCCGGGAAAGAATTTGAGCTTCGAGTTGTAAAGCCACACCTTTTGCCCAACCTCGAACTCTTTCTTTCTTAACTTAGCATCATGCGCCTTCTTCATCCCATCCTTGTAATTGGACGCGCATTCATATGCCATTTCCCGTAACTCCTCCAACTCGCATAGCTTGAGTTTCCTTTCCTGCATCATCATATTGAACATTAACTTCCTTAATAGCCCATAATGATTTATGCACAAGTTCAACCGGTAAATGACAATTTTTACCATAAACCAACCGGTAAGGTGTAGTGCCAATAGGTGTCTTATGTGCCGTACGGTAGGCCCATAAGGCATCGTTCAATTTAATTGACCAATCCTTACGGTCCGCCCGCACGGTCTTTTGCAAAATCTCTTTGATTTGCCTATTTGACACCTCAACTTGCCCGCTTGTTTGCGGGTGATAGGGGGTAGCAATCCTATGGTCAACACCAAACCGTTTAAGAAGCTTCCCAAACCGAAAATTTTTAAAATGAGATCCTCCATCACTTATGATGACCCGAGGAATCCCAAACCTTGAGAAAATATCGGTTTGAACAAAATTACACACTACGGAATGGTCGTTCGTCTTGGTGGCTATTGCTTCGACCCACTTTGACACATAGTCAACGGCCACCAAGATATACAAATTGCCATAGGAATTGGGGAATGGGCCCATGAAATCAATTCCCCACACGTCAAAGATGTCGACTACAAGGATTGGTTGCATGGGCATCTCATCCCTTTTTGAAATACCCCCTAGTTTTTGACACTCTATGCAATTTTTGGCAAACTCATTTGCATCTTTGAAGATAGTAGGCCAAAAAAGACCACTATTTAACACTTTATGACCCGTTTTGTGACCACTAAAGTGACCACCACATGCAAATGAGTGTAGATGCTGCAACACGCTTGGAATCTCTTCGTCATCAATGCATCTTCTTATAACTTGATCCGCACACTCCTTCCACAAATGCGGTTCTTCCAACCGATAGTACTTGATTTGGGACATGAAGTGTTGCCTCTTCCGTCTATCCCAATGTGCCGATAAGTCACCTGTAACAAGATAATTCACAATGTTAGCATACCAAGGCAACTTATCCAATTTCATAATATACTCATCGGGAAACGACTCATTGATCTCTAACGATTTAGGATCCTCATCAACCATCAACCGGGACAAATGATCCGCTACCACATTCTCGGTACCCTTCTTGTCTCGTATCTCCAAATCAAACTCTTGGAGCAACAACACCCATCGGATTAACCTCGGTTTTGCATCTTTCTTCTCCATGAGGTACCTAACTGCAGTGTGATCAGAATAAATAATCACTTTACTACCCCATATATATGCCCGAAATTTATCCAATGCATATACCACCGCAAGTAGCTCTTTTTCGGTAGTAGTGTAATTCAATTGTGCATCCGAAAGAGTCTTACTCGCGTAGTATATGGCAACGGGTTTCTTATCGACCCGTTGTCCCAACACGGCCCCCACCGCATAATCACTCGCATCGCACATAATTTCAAAAGGAAAAGACCAATTTGGCGATTGCAAGACTGGAGCCTCAACCAACTTCTCTTTCAAATTGTTAAAAGCATTTTGGCAATTTTCATTAAAATCAAACGGTTGATCTTTTAACAACAAGTTACATAAAGGCTTGGTTATGTCACTAAAACCCTTAATAAACCGCCGGTAAAAACCCGCATGACCTAGAAATGACCTAACACCTTTAACGGTCGTGGGATACGGTAAAGTAGATATGACTTGTACCTTTGCACGATCAACCTCTATCCCACGACTTGACACCACGTGTCCCAACACTATTCCCTCTTGAACCATAAAATGGCTCTTTTCCCAACTTAAGACCAAACTAGTTTCGACACACCTTCTTAATACTTTATCTAGTTGATCCAAACAAGCCTCAAAAGATGACCCAAAAATTGAGAAATCATCCATGAAGATTTCCAAAGACTTCCCCACCATATCTGAAAAAATACTCATCATACACCTTTGGAAGGTGGCGGGGGCGTTACATAATCCAAACGGCATTCGCCTAAATGCGAAAGTGCCGTAAGGACAAGTAAACGTGGTCTTTGCTTGGTCTTCCGGATGGATGGCGATTTGATTATAACCTGAATAGCCATCTAAGAAACAATAAAATTTTTGTCCCGACAATTTCTCAACTATTTGATCAATGAACGGTAAAGGGAAATGATCTTTGGAAGTTGCGGTATTCAACTTCCTATAGTCAATACAAATTCGCCACCCGGTTACCGGCCGAGTGGCTACCTCTTCACCTGCGTCATTTTTGACGACTTGTATGCCCGCTTTCTTGGGAACCGTCTGTGTTGGGCTCACCCATTGGCTATCCGAGATCGGGTAAATGATACCCGCATCTAGCCATTTCAGCACTTCCTTCTTCACTACCTCCCGCATGTTCGGATTTAATCTCCGTTGTGCATCTCGAACGGGAGTCACATTCTCTTCCGTGATGATTTTGTGCATCACCACCGAGGGACTAATACCCTTTAAATCAGCAATGGTCCATCCAATCGCCGCCCGATTAGTGACCAAAACATCCATCAATTTATCCTCTTGCTCCACGGTTAAGTTTGATGCAATGATAACCGGGAGCGTGTTGCCTTCACCAACATAAGCATACTTGAGATGCTTAGGCAACACCTTCAATTCAACCTCCGGAGGCTCTACTAATGACGGCTTCAACTTGGTGTCGATGCTCTCCGGTAGACTCTCAACTTGGTGCGTCCATGTCGGTTTTCCCTCTCTAACCGCAAGCACCTCCAAACTTCTCACTTCCTCGTCTGTGCTCTTATCCATCTCCACCTGTGACCTGTCAAACATATAACAATCCTCCATTGTGTTTTCCCCATCTACGACTGTGTCGCAAAGAGGTATACACGTGTCAACGACGTCCGCCATATAGCATTCATCATCAAATGGAGGGTTCATAAGTCCGGAAAAAACATGCAACCTCAACCTTCGGTTTCCAAATGTCATGTCAACCGTTCCCGTTTTGCAATCAATTTGAGAATTCGCAGTTGCTAAGAACGGTCGACCCAAAATCACCGTAGGTTGTTTGGTTGGGTCCTTGGCCACATAATCAAGCACTAAAAAGTCCACCGGATAGTAGAAATCCTCGATTTTCACTATCACATCCGAAACAATTCCACGGGGTAGTTTAGGTGTCAAATCGGCTAACACCACGGTGGTGTTAGACGACTGAAGTGGACCAAACTCGTATTGGTCATACAAACTACCCGGTAGAATGCTCACGCTAGCACCAAGATCTAGAAGTGCCCGGTTGATTTTAAAATCGCCTACTTGAATTGAAATGATAGGCGCACCCGGATCTTGGAGCTTAGGTGGAAGTGCCCCCGAAAGAATCGAACTCACATTTTCGGTTAAATCTAATTTTTTTGGAAATTTGTGAGTGCGTTTTTGGGTACACAAATCTTTCAAGTACTTAGCATACGACGGTACTTGTTTGATTGCATCCAAAAGAGGTAAATTTATCTTTACTTGTTTAAAAATTTCCAACAACTCTTCTTGTTGTGGACCTCTTTTGTTTACAACTTTTTTCACGGGTCCCTTCAATGCTTCGGGATAAGGGGCGGTATTAGCCTCCACACCCTTTTCCTTAGCCTTGGGGACAGGGATGGTCACAACGGGGGTATCATTGTTCTTTTTCAAGTCATTTTTCTTTTGACCCGTTTGACCATTCTCATTCTCATCTTCACTAGCATCCTCCACCACCCCTTCAACAAACTCGGGTGGTGGTGGCTCAACACCATTATCTATGACTCAACCACTACGTAAAGAAATTTTATTTATTGGTACCTCACGTGTGTTTTTCGAGTTCGACCCATGATGTTTAGGGTTCACCGTGGTGTCGCTTGGAAGTCCTCCTCCACTTCCGCGAATTTGAGCCATTTCTTGAGCAAGTTGCCCCACTTGCTTCTCTAGCACCTTATGGGATTTATCTCGTACCTCAAACTCTCTCTTCATCTCTTGATTTGAATGATTGATAGCATTCATAATAGCATCAAATTTCGAATTGATCGAGTCATCACCTTGAGAGTTTGAAGCATTACTCCCATTTCCTCCTTGGTTGTAACCTCTTTGATAATTGCTTTCACGGTTTTGATACCCTTGGTTACCCCCTTGATTGTAATTCCTTTGGTAACCCCCTTGGTTACCACCTTGACGATTGTTGTACGAAGACCCACCTTGACCTCCTTGGTTACCCGATTGAAAATTCGGGTTCATTTGGTTTGAAGCATTACCATACCGGAAATTAGGGTGATTTCTCAAGCCCGGATGGTAAGTGTTGGAGTTTATGTCATATTGCTT
Organism: Helianthus tuberosus; assembly: GCA_030545235.1. Classification (NCBI taxonomy): domain Eukaryota; kingdom Viridiplantae; phylum Streptophyta; class Magnoliopsida; order Asterales; family Asteraceae; genus Helianthus; species Helianthus tuberosus. The sequence continues at coordinate 150,561,327 of CM060399.1, forward strand.
TCGGTCCCCATACACTTGATTGACTTCCTCGGTGTAATCACCCGACCCCGTTGGACATTGTTCCGCTCTATGTCCAATATCACCGCAACCTTCACATACCTCAAATTGAACCGCATTTACCTCTTTCTTCTTCATACGAGCCATTTCCCGCTCTAGAGTGGAAATCCGATCTTTAGAGTCAAGATCGGGAAGTGATCGGGAAACAGGATGCTTCTTGGCTCGGTCGGCCGATTCTTTCTCTTTCGAACGCTTGCTCATTCGTTCCAAAAACTCCCAATCATCGTCTTCATGGTTGCTTAGGAGGGTCCCATTGCTTGTGGATTCAAGTCGGTTCCATGTATTGTCATCTAGACCCCGTACAAAGCATTTAACTAACTCCCACTTCTCAATTTGATGATGAGGGCATCTTCGCATCATTTCTCTAAACCTTGTAAAGGCCTCATGTAACGGTTCGCCCGATAATTGGCGAAAAGACCTAATTTCATCACGAGCGTCATCGGTCTTCGCCATTGAGTAGTATTCATCAAGGAACGCTTGTTGCATTTCTCCCCAAGTGCGAATACTATTTGCGGGAAGTGTGAGGAACCATTGCTTTGCCTTATCCTTCAGTGAGAATTGGAATAGTCGAAGTTTGACTTCATCTAAAGCAAAGTTGTGACCCCCGATCGTGCTGCAAACCGAAGAAAATTCCGTCAAATGTGTATACGGTTCGTCGTTAGATCTTCCATTAAAATGAGGAAGTATGTTGATGTAATGTGGTTTACAATCAAACATCCTCCTCTCACAAACGATTGGTGAGTCATTCTCGGTGACAACTGGCCTAAAACGATCATTCACTCCCCGTGGAGGTCGTTGACGACGATGTGGACCATTAACTTCTTGATCACCCGGTCTTCTATTATCCCGTCTTTCACCTCTTCGATCATCCCTTCGATCATCTCTTCGATCATCTCTTCGATTATCCCTTGGGTTACCACCTCCCACGAAACGAGGAATCCGGTTAGGGTTTGCATTGTTGTTGTTGTTATAAAACCCATCATTCCGATTCCGTTGCTCATTGTTTCGTGGTTGACGGTTGTTCCCATAACCATCATTTCTTCCACCTCCGTAACCATATTCGTCGTCCCCAACGTAATTGGCATATTGGTAGCCAACTTCCTCATCATCATATCTTCTTGCATTGTAGACGTTTCCCCTATTCACGTAGCCCCAATCTTCGTCATCGTTAGCCCTATCATCATAATATTCCCCGTCATCCGAATTTTCCGTATGAACACTCACATGTTCCGGCGATTGATAACCGGGAACACTATAAGGTTCATCATCGGGGATTGCATTCCTCAGGTCGTCGATGTTGAAGAATGGGTCTTCATTTGCGGGATTGCCGCGATCACGATTTCCCCTGTCACACCCCGAATTTCCACGTGTCACCGGTGGGCCCGGTGGGGAGTATCGTGACGTCATGGTTGGCAACATAATAGTCAAACAACACAATATTATTAAGCACAGCGGAAGCAATTGAAAATATAATACAACCGAATTTATTATTGTAATATCAATTGTCACAATATTCGGAAGTTTATCCACAGAAGGATCGAACATAAAATGGAAACAATAGTTCGACAGACTTTTAGGCATCTTAAGCTTGCGAGACTTCTATTGATGCTAAGGAGACATATCCAGCCAATTTCGTATAGTACCTGCATTTAGCCTTTTTGGAAAATACGTCAGTTTACACTGGTAAATACATTCAACTGACTCATTTTGGAAAAAGAGTTTGTAAATTGTTTTGAATGCACGTGGCACAAAATATCTTGACACATTGATTAAAATGCACAGAGGCAAAATTAATCTTTGTAACTTGGGAGAATTATTTAATATTATAATCTTGTGAACGATTTACATGTTACTTATGCGTTCAGTAGCCCGGAACGTATCCGGGTTAAAGATCAATAGACACACCACAATTCTAGAGTTATACACTGACAGGTGTACGCCTACACCCCGTGCTCAGGTCGTGGCCATCTCGTAAGATAATGCCGAGGATATCCGGGACATGGTCATTAACCCCCCAAAGGCTGTAAAGTAAACAAATCTGTTTAAAACGAGCCGATCAAATTATTCAACTACCCACTAAGCGTGGAGATTTGATGCCCGAACAAGCGGTACGCTATGTACCGTAACCCAAGCCCGTATAGGGAAAATAAGTTAAAAGTATTTACCTGATGCAAAGTATAGTCACAATAATCAAATAGCAAGTAGCTTTTACTGTCTCTCCTAATCTGGAACGAAGGTTAAATATAACCTATTAGAATCCTAGCGGTTCTTTAATTAAGCTTAAGCTTAGACCGACTAGTTTCGAAGATACGGTTCGTACGCACGATTAAGCGAAGACCGGATAGAATGTGATTCAGACCCGAAAAGTTTGAAGACTTGTTTAATATGGGTTTATTATTCACATTCTGGATTTTGAGATAAAACCGTTAAGGTTTGACCCGTTTCGGCTAATTTATGTAAACTTGTTACATAAACCGAACCGTACGCGTAATAAGCGTGACGGGTAGTCATGAGAGCTATATACAGGTATCCTAAGTCAATATGCTTCAAATATGTTGTAACATCAGTAGGATGTCTTTCGTTATGCCCCGAACTAATTTAAACACAAACTATGCCCCGTAGGGGTAGTTTGGTCATTTTAAAGTTTGTAAAAGAGTTTAATTGTTTAACTGAGTTACAGGTCTGATGTAAACAGCAAACATACTCATTTTGATGGGTTATAACAGTAGGCTAAGGCGTATATGTGAAATTTATCATATTTAACCAAACTATGCCCCGTAGGGGTATTTTGGTAATTTCACATAAGCCGAAAAGCTCAAAACTGAAGTCTGAGTTTATCAACTTTTGCTTACTGTTAAAATATGATAATTTGCTTCTTATATCAGTAGGTATCAACCCGGGTATGTCTAATATGATATTAAGACATACTATGCGTTAAAAACGCTAATTATGGCGATTAAAGGCCATTTCCGGGTTCTATACTTAAATCTGATATTTTTATATTTCCAGAAGGCTTAAAATAATTTATTAATCATATGTGATCAGTAGCAAAAGGTTTGGAGTCGTTTAGATAAGTAAAACTCATTTTATGGCCCGTAAGGGAAAAACCGACAATTACCGAATTAAGCCTACGACTATGAGTTATGCTCAGCCTAAAATTAATTAAAAATCTTTAAAATTCCCAAAATAATATATTACATCAGTGGGTAATTCGTTTGATACCAAAAAGTATGTTTAATTAGGCTATACGCTAATTACGCCATTTTATTAACATAAAGCACCGTAATTACGCTAATGAGCATAACTCTTAATCTACAAGTCAAACTGATGTCAAATTTTGCATACAAGTTTATATATCAATATTCAAGGTTTCTACACTTTTACATTTTCATAAATCATGTTTTAAGGTAATAAGGGCATAACGGTCAACGTATGAGCAATTAACGGAAATATGCATATTAATTGGATAACTAGTGAACCAAGGTGTATAATCACAGAGGGTTGTTCTAACATGTATCCTAGTCCAATTAAAGCTCTGAGGCATTTCTAAAATATGCCTAAACGGGTCAGAACTGAAAGTCAAAGTGAAAGTCAAACTATGTGACTTTCGGTTCCGAACCGGGTCTAAACAGGAAATAGTCGGGTTGAACAGGTTTGGACATGTTCTTACACTAATTACTAAGTTATAACAATAATCAAACAGGTTATACATGGTCTAGATAGCTAATTATGCATAATTGACCTTTTAAGAATTCTGTTGACTTTTTAAGTATATGTTTGACCCGACTTTTGAACTAGTTAAAGTGGTGATCAGGGGAAACCCTTTTGGGGTTTTATTACCCACATAAATACCAACTTATAACTACTTTTAATTCGAGATTTGACTGAGCCATTATTGACTAATCTCGAAGTCAAACCGTAATTACGACGGTTTGACTTTTAGCTAATTAACTAAGCTAAACTCAAACAAGAAAGGATTAGAACACTTACAAGGGTCCTATGCACGACTTATGATCAATTGGGAGAGTTCCTTAGCTCCAGAAAGGCTCCAGATGATCAAATGAAGGTGTGAGAAAAATGGTGAACTTGGAAGGCTATTTATAATGGTTCCACACACCATAATTCTTTGACAACTGAGTCTAGGAGTGCCCACAATCGTTTGACAAGTGTCCTAGGGGCTTAGGGGACGTTTTAGGGGCCAGGAGAAATGGAAAAATGAGCTGGGATCGCGAAAATACGCTTTGGCAGACCATCAGCGATTTTCTCGGAGCTGGGCACACCCTCGCGTAGCGCGAGGGTCCGTCGCGCAGCGCGACGCCCTACCAGATCAGCTTTGTTGATTTTGTTTGCGATTCAGCCCTTGTCCCTTCAAAACTCGAATGGTTACTGATTTATTGCACTTTAAACCTTCATAATTTATCTACTAAGGCCTTAAATCATATACCCACTTTGCCAAGTCCCCGGGTAACTTTATTGTCACCCGAAAAGTCCTAACTTTCAACGTTTACGCTTTAACCCTTCGCACACGAATTTGATCATAACTTTCTCATACGATAACGAAACTTTACGAAAATTGAACCGTGTATTCTAGTGAGCATAATTAACATTTACAAAGCTTCGGGTTTGTCAAAAGGTCACTCAGAGGTATAAATTAAACATGTTGACACATTTAGCCCCTGTAGTTTGTAATCTCTCACTTTTTGCTTCGTATGATCCATGATTTATTCGTTTGAAGGTATGAGCATCTTGTAGGGTTAATTTACAATATATTTATTCACTGTTGACACTTAGAATACGTATATTCACATACTTTCCATGTTTGTCAACTTTAGTCCTTTTATAACATTCTTTCACACGTTCAAACTTTATGACACGTGTCAACACATTATAGGACGTGAATTTTCGAGGTGTTACATCCTCACCCCCTTAAAATAAATCTCGACCCGAGATTTACTGAAATAAGTAAGGGTACTTTTCTTTCATCGTGGATTCAACCTCCCACGTGTATTCGGGACCCCTACGGGCATCCCATTTGACCTTTACAAAAGGTATATGCTTTCTTCGAAGCTTCCTTACCTGTCGATCTTCAATCGACAAAGGTTTTTCCACAAACGTTAAGCTCTCATCTATTTGCACATCTGTATGCGGTATTACCAGTGATTTGTCAGCGAAACACTTTTTCAGAATGCTGATGTGGAACACATTGTGAATTCCACTGAGCCCTTCTGATAAGTTTAACTTATAGGCAACTGACCCGATACGTTCGATAACCTCGAAAGGTCCTATGTATCTCGGGCTTAGCTTGCCTTTTTACCAAATCGCATCACTCCCTTCCAGGGTGACACTTTAAGTAGAACTTTGTCACCTACTTCGAAGTGAAAATCCTTACGCTTAGGATCCGCGTAACTCTTCTGCCTTTCCCGGCAGCTTTGAGACGGTCACGAATCTGGACAATCTTGTCCGTTGTTTCGAACACTATCTCTGGTCCTGATAACTGGACATCTCCAATTTCCGCCCAACAAATAGGCGATCTACACTTTCTACCGTATAATGCCTCAAAAGGCGCAGCCTTAATGCTGGTATGGTAGTTATTGTTGTAGGAGAATTCGATTAACGGTAGGTTCTTATCCCAACTACCGCTTAAATCGATTGCACGTGCACGTAGCATATCTTCCAACGTTTGAATAGTACGCTCACTCTGACCGTCTGTCTGAGGATGGTAAGCCGTACTAAAATTCAAACGTGTGCCCAAAGATTGTTGGAAACTCTTCCAAAAATGTGGCGTGTACCTAGTATCTCTATCAGAGATAATAGTCACAGGTATGCCATGCAAGGCTACAATCTTATCCACTTATAATTGGGCTAACATACCGGAGCTATAAGTCTCCTTGATGGGTAAGAAATGAGCTGACTTAGTCAGTCTGTCCACTAACCCATATTTTATCATTTCCTTTCCTTGTCTTGGGTAACTTGGTAATAAAATCCATAGTTACCATTTCCCACTTCCACGTAGGAAGTTCAGGCTGTTGTAGCAAGCCTGACGGCTTTTGATGCTCGGCGTTGACTTGCGCACATGTCAAGCATTTAGCTACATGGGTGGCTACGGACTTTTTCAAGCCTATCCACCAATAATTTTGCCCTTAGATCCTGGGTAGCTGATGGCAAATTCTTAATCGTTGCCTAATTAGGGTTGCGGCATGTATGCATAAGCAATACGAACCGTCTTTCTTATTTAACAATATCAAACTCTCAGAAGATTGAGTCAGGCTTTATGTACCTATGTTTTAAAACTTACTAAGTCAAGGTTTCGATTATTCCATAATCAATATGGAGTTTTCACAATACTCCAGCCCACAACGGGATACAATCTTAATTCTACCTGCCTTCCCGAAGGTAAGCAGGGAAAACTTATGAGAAGATAATCAAGATTGCAAGGAGGCTGCAGAGATTTTCCATATCTCAGGCTCCAGTTCATTCATCATTGTTCGTGTCAAATGAGTGACACCTTTATGTTATAAGTCCACGACTTCCTTAATCGGGAACATTTACTTGAAAAAAAAAATCCATTTTTGGATATCTTCTTTGAATACTACTAGTCGACTTTAGTACAATATGATCATTGGGATATCTTAGGGGTTCCATGTATTAAATCTCCATGCTGATCAGACATGAAAATAATCTATGGGACACACTAGGATACGCCAATCCTCATATGACACTTTTATCAAACATAGTTTGGCATTCGCAGGCGATAGAAAACAATGAGAAAAATAATTAAAATAACATATGTTGTCGTACTCTATGCAAAGAAAGAGTGCTCTAGATTTTCGGAAGGATTCCTTGTCGATTTCGAAGAATCGTTTACTAAGGTTTCCTTGGTAGTTATACCTTGTGGATGATAAAAAAAATTTGCTAAGTTTATGGTTCATGAAGATTTATTATTGCCTGTATTAAAAACAGGACCCTTAGCAGAAATTATCATTGATAAATGATAAGGAAGTTTATTGTACAAGTGCTTATAATTAATCAATACTGGAAGTTTCACAAACTAGGCACCTAGCTCAGTTGGCTAGGCGCGCGAAAGGGTGCGGCCGGCCTAGACCCAGGTTCGATTCCGGGGACGGCCAGTTCCACCATTTTTTTATGTTTAATATTTATTAGTCGTACGGATACGTGTAATTACGAGGGTTGTCTCGTAAGGAGTCTTGATAATTAATTGCTCCTTATCACCCACAATATGGGCTTGATTTTTAAGACAACCAATCGATTTTTATCACTTTATTGAGTCCTTATATTTAACGGAACTAGGACCTCGGAAAAAATTCCTTATGGATATAAAACATCCATCTAATAATGCTGAAACAGTCTCAGAGGTATACAGGCTTCTTACCGAACTTTCGTTGCTTTTTATTAAGCCTGTACTTGCTCTCTTTCTCAGATTTCTGGGAGTTATTCTCCTTCTTTTGGTTCATCCTTCATATACGAAGTGTGAACAAAAACCTCTTTTCATGAGTAATTGAACATGGTTTTTAAATGAAATCCAGAGCGAGGAGCATTCGGCTCTTTAGATTATTTCATGATCTTTCCATGGTCCTTTCAACTGCTGCGTCAACCACAGCTTGAAGATTAACTCCATTAATATTGAGGTTTACGTTTGTAGTTTTATTAACTTTCGTCGCCTTATTAGCATTTCGATTTTCGTCTACCTCATCCGAGTTTTCCATACTCGAAACTTGGTACCAATCACTAAGATTTAACCATTATTAGTCATCATCCTGATGACCTGACTTAGGTTAGCCACGGCATTCATAACCCGTATAGGCTATTCCGTTCCGAACATTCATAGTGAATGTTATTTGAACGTATTTCCATTATATTTAGCCTAGGTCACAACGGGACCATCAACGGCATGCAAAGTTTGGAGCGAGTCCAATACCTGCTTGACAGGGGACCATAATGTCACAACTGTCTTTGTCACAAGGACGATTTTAAATAGCTTAAAAGCTAACCTTTCATGACTTCGGTTATATATTTATATACATATATGGCATAGAAGCCTGTCGCGAGGGACGTAGAAAAATATGGCATAAAGCACAGTCATGAAGGACATAAATTATTATACGGCACGAAGGCCTTGTCACACAGGACATTTAGATATGGCACAAACGGCCTTGTTATAAGGACATTCATCCAATCTGGCACAAAGGCATGTCACCAGGAATGTTAACATTTAATATGTTAACTTGTCACGAATGACCAATTATAGCACATAGGCTTGTCATGAATGACTTTAAAACACAACTTGATGGTCTATCACCAAGGACCTTAATTTATTAGCCGAAATCTTATTAGATTAGGGCTTCCAGGTTTGAACGTGGTTCTTCACCTTTAGACAGGGAGTCATAGACTACAACTATCATTGTCTTGAAAGACGATTCTTTTGGCAGAAAAATAAGCCAATCAACATCACTAATGGATGTTTATATATAACCATCGTATCTAATGATATTAGTCATGATCACATCGATCATATTGACTATTAGGTTTGGGTGTAATCACACCATTTTGAACAGGGGATCATAAAGATCACTACTATCTTTGTCTTACCGACACTAGAATAAAGTATAGCCCGTAGGCATTTCATCACGAGGGATATTAATATTATGATCAGTATACTGAGGATACTAGTCAGGATCGCACTGATAGTATAGACTATGGAAATTGAGTATAGCTCACCCCCTTGGCAAAGAATCACAAAAGATTACAATTGCCTTGTCTCAGTTGGACAATATAATATAGCCCTTAGGCAAAACATCATTACGGATGTTTAAAATTTTTAATCATCGTATTGATGATTTTTGTCATGATCGTATTGATCATATGAACTATTAGGCTTGAGCATAGCTCACCACCTTGGACAGGGAATCGTAAAGATCACAATGTCTTTGTCACACATGGACAGTATAATTTGGCCCATCGGCGAAAACATCACTCATGGATGTTTATAATTGGTTCGTCCTATTAGATGCTATAAGTCATGATTGCATTAATCATATTGACTATTTGGCTTGAGCATAGCTCACCACCTTAGACAAGGAATCATAAAGATAATAATGTCAATGTCTCAAATGGACAATATATTATAGCCTGTAGGCAAGACATCACTAAAGGATGTTAAATAATATGATCATCGTATTAGATGATATTAATCATGATCGCATTGATCATATAGACTATTATGTTTGGACATAGTCCAACATTTTAGACAGGAGGTCAAAGACCACCACTGTCGTTGTCTTATCGGACAACTAGTTTACTCCGTAGGTGCTTCATTACTAACGTATGTTTATAATATGATCATCTTATAGGATGATATAAGCCATGATTCCTAGATCACTAGGCTAGATTTGAGAATTGGAAGAATCCAATATAAGGATGACTGTTGTGATTTTCTCGAATCACATTTGTCAGGAGTGCTAACATATTCCTAGGTGTTAACAAGGATTTGAATCCCTTGAGTAGGTTTCACCACTTTGGCCGCGTAGGCTAGGTTTCACCTTTAAGATTCCCTTCAATTGCATACTGACAGAGAAGGAAGGATATTTATTTTATCCAGGATTTTTATCATAAATCCTAATTCATAAGTTAATAATAGCACCAATGGCCTTGTCGCGTAGACAAGTTAAATTTATAAGCCATGATTTCAGAGAATCGTGGCCTTAAGGTTTGAATCAAAGTTCATTACCTTTTCTTGACAGGGAGTTGTAGGCTACCACTGTCTTTAGTCTCAGAGGACATTAACTATAGCCCGTAGGCACTTCCCTTATAAGAGATGTTTATTACTGGATTTCCCCCTTGGGGAACTTCATTAACCATGGTAAACAGAGACCATATATGGTTAATTTATTAATCATATTTATTTAGGATTTCTATTATAATTTATCCTAATTATAAAACATTAACAGTTTTATTAGTGGCACCCAATGGCCTGGTCACATGGACATTTATAAATTATAAGCTTATGATTTCAGAGAATCAAAGCAATAATAACAGTTTTATTTCATAGCACAAAAGGCCTAGTCACAAGGACAAATTTTTAAGTTATAAGCCATGATTTCAGAGAATCAAAGCATGAAGGTATTCTGGCACAGTAGGCCTAGTCACAAGGACATTTATAAATTTTAAGCTATGATTTCGGAGAATCAGAGCATGAAAGTATATTGGCACAATAGGCCTAGTCACGTAGACAATTATAGATTATATGCTAGGATTTCAGAGAATCAAAGCATTTGAGGTTTGAACCTAGTTCATTACCTTTATCTGACAGGGAGTCATAGCTACCACTGTATTTTGGCTCATGTAGAAATGAGCAAGGCCCGTAGGCACTATATTACCACGTATGGTTAAAATTATGATCATCTTAATTGATGACGTAAACCCAGGATTCAGGGATCATTAAACTGGGTTAGGAATCTTTTGAAGAATCCCATGTAAAAATGACGTGTGTGATTTTAAATGAATCACATCTGCCAGGAGTGTTAACATGTTTTAAGATGTTAACAGGGAATTGAATCTTTTAAACAGATCTTACCATCTTGGCCCGGTCTTATAATTGACCCGAGGCTAGGTTTCACATTAAGATTCTTAATTAATGATTTGAATCTTTTTAACAGGTCTTACCATCTTGGCCCGGTCTTATAATTGACCCGAGGCTAGGTTTCACACTTAAGATTCTTAATTTATAATTAACGCAGAACAATTTTTAAATTGAGGTATAAATATGGATCTGAATCTAAATTGCGGAACTGCCATCTTGTCCGGTCTTAATATGACCCGAAGCTAGGTCTTGCCCTTTTAGATTTTGCCATTTTATTATAATGGTAGATCTTGCAAAAAGGAAATATTATTTTTCCATTTATTTAATATTTCTTATTTAGAATGAAAGTTTAAACTTAATCATTCCATTTATAAAAATAAAAGTATAAAGTTGCCCTAAGAGGGACTTAAAAGGAATAATGTTGTCCTCGAAGGGACTGAAAAGGTAAGTATGTCCTTATAAGGACTAATGAGGAAACGATCTTCAGCAAAGGAGTTTCTTCTTCATTCAATTCTTGAATGCTTTCTCCTTGGTCGCACGTCTCATCTTGGTCGCGGTACGAAGCTCAGCATTTCAAGGCTCCAGATGTGGAGAATTCTTATTACAGCTTCTTCGCTTGGCGACGTATCCAATATATAAAAATTTGGAAGCAAAACTTCAAGATTAGGATTGAGAATATTCCTAAGTTAAGTCTAGACTCAGAAGTTTAGAATTGTGCAATTGTGTAACTGAGATTAAACACTAAGGCTAGTGTTTAATTCACTCAGTGTTGGCTCTGATACCAACCTGTCACACCCCGAATTTCCACGTGTCACCGGTGGGCCCGGTGGGGAGTATCGTGACGTCATGGTTGGCAACATAATAGTCAAACAACACAATATTATTAAGCACAGCGGAAGCAATTGAAAATATAATACAACCGAATTTATTATTGTAATATCAATTATCACAATATTCGGAAGTTTATCCACAGAAGGATCGAACATAAAATGGAAACAATAGTTCGACAGACTTTTAGGCATCTTAAGCTTGCGAGACTTCTATTGATGCTAAGGAGACATATCCAGCCAATTTCGTATAGTACCTGCATTTAGCCTTTTTGGAAAATACGTCAGTTTACACTGGTAAATACATTCAACTGACTCATTTTGGAAAAAGAGTTTGTAAATTGTTTTGAATGCACGTGGCACAAAATATCTTGACACATTGATTAAAATGCACAGAGGCAAAATTAATCTTTGTAACTTGGGAGAATTATTTAATATTATAATCTTGTGAACGATTTACATGTTACTTATGCGTTCAGTAGCCCGGAACGTATCCGGGTTAAAGATCAATAGACACACCACAATTCTAGAGTTATACACTGACAGGTGTACGCCTACACCCCGTGCTCAGGTCGTGGCCATCTCGTAAGATAATGCCGAGGATATCCGGGACATGGTCATTAACCCCCCAAAGGCTGTAAAGTAAACAAATCTGTTTAAAACGAGCCGATCAAATTATTCAACTACCCACTAAGCGTGGAGATTTGATGCCCGAACAAGCGGTACGCTATGTACCGTAACCCAAGCCCGTATAGGGAAAATAAGTTAAAAGTATTTACCTGATGCAAAGTATAGTCACAATAATCAAATAGCAAGTAGCTTTTACTGTCTCTCCTAATCTGGAACGAAGGTTAAATATAACCTATTAGAATCCTAGCGGTTCTTTAATTAAGCTTAAGCTTAGACCGACTAGTTTCGAAGATACGGTTCGTACGCACGATTAAGCGAAGACCGGATAGAATGTGATTCAGACCCGACAAGTTTGAAGACTTGTTTAATATGGGTTTATTATTCACATTCTGGATTTTGAGATAAAACCGTTAAGGTTTGACCCGTTTCGGCTAATTTATGTAAACTTGTTACATAAACCGAACCGTACGCGTAATAAGCGTGACGGGTAGTCATGAGAGCTATATACAGGTTTCCTAAGTCAATATGCTTCAAATATGTTGTAACATCAGTAGGATGTCTTTCGTTATGCCCCGAACTAATTTAAACACAAACTATGCCCCGTAGGGGTAGTTTGGTCATTTTAAAGTTTGTAAAAGAGTTTAATTGTTTAACTGAGTTACAGGTCTGATGTAAACAGCAAACATACTCATTTTGATGGGTTATAACAGTAGGCTAAGGCGTATATGTGAAATTGATCATATTTAACCAAACTATGCCCCGTAGGGGTATTTTGGTAATTTCACATAAGCCGAAAAGCTCAAAACTGAAGTCTGAGTTTATCAACTTTTGCTTACTGTTAAAATATGATAATTTTCTTCTTATATCAGTAGGTATCAACCCGGGTATGTCTAATATGATATTAAGACATACTATGCGTTAAAAACGCTAATTATGGCGATTAAAGGCCATTTCCGGGTTCTATACTTAAATCTGATATTTTTATATTTCCAGAAGGCTTAAAATAATTTATTAATCATATGTGATCAGTAGCAAAAGGTTTGCAGTCGTTTAGATAAGTAAAACTCATTTTATGGCCCGTAAGGGAAAAACCGACAATTACCGAATTAAGCCTACGACTATGAGTTATGCTCAGCCTAAAATTAATTAAAAATCTTTAAAATTCCCAAAATAATATATTACATCAGTGGGTAATTCGTTTGGTACCAAAAAGTTTGTTTAATTAGGCTATACGCTAATTACGCCATTTTATTAACATAAAGCACCGTAATTACGCTAATGAGCATAACTCTTAATCTACAAGTCAAACTGATGTCAAATTTTGCATACAAGTTTATATATCAATATTCAAGGTTTCTACACTTTTACATTTTCATAAATCATGTTTTAAGGTAATAAGGGCATAACGGTCAACGTATGAGCAATTAACGGAAATATGCATATTAATTGGATAACTAGTGAACCAAGGTGTATAATCACAGAGGGTTGTTCTAACATGTATCCTAGTCCAATTAAAGCTCTGAGGCATTTCTAAAATATGCCTAAACGGGTCAGAACTGAAAGTCAAAGTGAAAGTCAAACTATGTGACTTTCGGTTCCGAACCGGGTCTAAACAGGAAATAGTCGGGTTGAACAGGTTTGGACATGTTCTTACACTAATTACTAAGTTATAACAATAATCAAACAGGTTATACATGGTCTAGATAGCTAATTATGCATAATTGACCTTTTAAGAATTCTGTTGACTTTTTAAGTATATGTTTGACCCGACTTTTGAACTAGTTAAAGTGGTGATCAGGGGAAACCCTTTTGGGGTTTTATTACCCACATAAATACCAACTTATAACTACTTTTAATTCGAGATTTGACTGAGCCATTATTGACTAATCTCGAAGTCAAACCGTAATTACGACGGTTTGACTTTTAGCTAATTAACTAAGCTAAACTCAAACAAGAAAGGATTAGAACACTTACAAGGGTCCTATGCACGACTTATGATCAGTTGGGAGAGTTCCTTAGCTCCAGAAAGGCTCCAGATGATCAAATGAAGGTGTGAGAAAAATGGTGAACTTGGAAGGCTATTTATAATGGTTCCACACACCATAATTCTTTGACAACTGAGTCTAGGAGTGCCCACAATCGTTTGACAAGTGTCCTAGGGGCTTAGGGGACGTTTTAGGGGCCAGGAGAAGTGGAAAAATGAGCTGGGATCGCGGAAATACGCTTTGGCAGACCATCAGCGATTTTCTCGGAGCTGGGCACACCCTCGCGTAGCGCGAGGGTCCGTCGCGCAGCGCGACGCCCTACCAGATCAGCTTTGTTGATTTTGTTTGCGATTCAGCCCTTGTCCCTTCAAAACTCGAATGGTTACTGATTTATTGCACTTTAAACCTTCACAATTTATCTACTAAGGCCTTAAATCATAAACCCACTTTGCCAAGTCCCCGGGTAACTTTATTGTCACCCGAAAAGTCCTAACTTTCAACGTTTACGCTTTAACCCTTCGCACACGAATTTGATCATAACTTTCTCATACGATAATGAAACTTTACGAAAATTGAACCGTGTATTCTAGTGAGCATAATTAACATTTACAAAGCTTCAGGTTTGTCAAAAGGTCACTCAGAGGTATAAATTAAACATGTTGACACATTTAGCCCCTGTAGTTTGTAATCTCTCACTTTTTGCTTCGTATGATCCATGATTTATTCGTTTGAAGGTATGAGCATCTTGTAGGGTTAATTTACAATATATTTATTCACTGTTGACACTTAGAATACGTATATTCACATACTTTCCATGTTTGTCAACTTTAGTCCTTTTATAACATTCTTTCACACGTTCAAACTTTATGACACGTGTCAACACATTATAGGACGTGAATTTTCGAGGTGTTACATCCCCGACGGTCGGAATTGACATTCCGGTCATCTAGGTTAATGGGTAGGGAGTTGTGTCTATGAAGATTTTGTTGTTGAGGTGTTCTTTGATTGTTGTTTGGATTTTGGTTTTGGAAAGGTGGTGTAGGTGGTCCGTTGTTGTTGTTACCACCCGGTTGCTCTTGAGGCATGGGTTGAACATTTTGAGCGGGATAAAAGGTTCCTCGGGATTGGAATTGGTTTTGGTTGAGGTTTGGGTGATTGGAGTTTTGGTTTGCCATTGAACCAGTTTCAATGGATGGTGTATGTTATGGTGTTTGGTTGGTTTGATTAGAAGCAAGTGTTGCTTCTAACCGGCTTGCTAGGTTTCTTCTTGCAACTCGTTCGATTTCCGGTTCGTAGACTAAAGGTGAAGTCCTCCCGGAGTTCCGCGTATGCATGCACTACCTGTAACCTGCACAAGTAACACACCCGCGTAACAAGGAAAAAGACAAAGTACAAAAAGAAAGCTAAACAATTTAAACAGTTAATCACGCAAATTCAAACAATATCCAAACACAAAGCGCACGCACTCCCCGGCAACGGCGCCAAAATTTGATCGAAGTGTCGCGCTCCGGTCAAAGATAATATTTATAAGCCCAAATTACCCTTAACAATGTGTTAGTGGTAGTAAGGGGTCAAACCACGAAGAGTATGTGGTTTGTGTATGGATTCGAATGAATTAAACAATTGTGTCACGATTATGAAGCTTACTAGAATAATTTTGTGTTTTTGTTTATTTGGAAAATATGATTTTAAACTAGATGATGTGATGAAAATGAGTAACAACTACTAATTAACGATTGCAAGAATTTTGGATACTAGAACAATTATAATAAAAAGGAATCACACCCGGGTTCGGTAATTGTTAACCTAGGATTTCTACAAGTTTTAGTTTCAACTCAAATGCATTCGATTAACGGATTTAGTGTACCGTGACTTAGGTGCTACTAACTATCAACGCCCCGAAGAACGGACAAGAAGACACTTTGTAATCAACACAAGTAAATCCTAACAACGACAACGTACAATTACATATCACCGTTTCGCAAAGTCATAACTTTTAACATCGTTCGACAATTCACGAATTCGTAACAAATGTAATACTATTGTCAAAAGTTTCAAAAAACAAATACAAATTGTCACTAAGATGAAACAATAACAAATTGAAACCCTAAAAGTAACAACTACCTACACCGGGGTGAAACCGAGATGATTAGCCGCTCATGGTTGATGCAACTTGATCACCGGATGCTTGGAATGCGGATGGAGTCATCTTGAAGCCTTGAGAATGGTGAATGATGAGGTTTGGTGAAAGATGATGATGGTGGAAGGATTAGGGTTTGTGGATGATGGATTGATTGAGATGATGGTGATGATTTCGGATTGTAGAGATGAAGTTAAGTGGATGGTAGGTGAATGATCTTTTGTTTAGGCTCCAAGATCAAGTTCAAACTCCAAAACAATGTGTAACCGTCGAAACTCCCCGTCCCCATGTGTTTTCATTCGTTTATTTGACCCAAAACACCAAACAACCGCGCAGCAACATTGGGAGGCCGTCGCCGACGGCCTGATGTCCCGTCGGTGACAGTCCGTAGATATTCACCTGGTGCCGACGGCTAAACTCGCTGCTTACGGTGTTGCGGGCGACGGAAGAATGCATAAACCGTCGGCGACGGCCCCATTGGGCGTCGGCGACGGTGCCCAGAAGTTCAACTTTCTGTTTTTCTTGTTTCTTGAGTCCAGTTGACCCGTTTCGTATCCCGGTGGTTCCGTTTTCGCTCCGGTGACCCGTAAAGTTTCCAAAAAGCTCCTTAAACTCTGCTAGACCTGCAAAACACATATCTAATCAAAAGTAGACCATTCGAAACTAAAACTTGTGTAAAAACATCAAATTAAGCAATTACGATCACCGGTTTTCGACCACGTATCAAGAGGGGAACAAAAGTATATTTTGGTTATACCAAGGGCAAAATTTTAAAGGTAAAATGTTGGGTTTTTAAATGGTTCTTTGCCGGTGGAATTTGATGGTAAATGCATAATTTGGGATTTGGGTTGGATGATGGCTTGGAGTTTGAAGATGAATGATGTTGTTGCTGCTTGGAAGATGGTTGCTGATAGAGTTTTGAAGACTAAAGATGTCACACCCCGACCACGTAGAACATACAAAACGTGGCGGAAACGTCGGGGAGTGTTGTAACAGAATTAATTGTTTCAAATCCATGGCAATTGAAGTTTCGTTTTATTAATCAAACATGAAAGTTTACATTGTTTTAAACAAGAACCAAAGAGTACATAACATAAATTAACTAGTTCTTGTCTCGTTTTAAGTCACTAAGGCACATGTCCGCCTAAGTATGTCTTGATAAGTCCTATGCATCATTTCCTGAAAACAAATGTGAAAATAGGTACGTCAGCATAAAAATGCCTATGAGATACATAGGTTTTGTGAAAACAGAATTCATGACTTATGTTTGAGAAAATGTTTAGTCATGAACCTGGTAATTTGATTTGTCTTGTAAATCATTTGAGAAACGATAAGATCAGATGATATGTATAAATACGAGAATAATGTATGGTTAAATGAATAACCATGTAAAATGAGTTTGTATAAGATAAGTTGTTTGTAAATCAATGTCTTGTGAAAAGTATGTTGTTTGTATAAAATGTTATACGTCTTAAATTGAAATGATTCAAATAACGCTACGATATGTAATACCACACAAGCACTTATATATAGGAAGTACCAGCGGCGTATCCACCATACTTGTATCGTATTACACACGCCTCGTTACTTAAATCACTTACCCAAACCAAACCACCAAAGTAAAATGTTTAACAATTGTAGAAATGTTTATGTATGGTCAAATACAGTTCACACGGTTCAACAGTTACAAACGGTTCATATAATCAAATGGTTACAATGGTTCACATAGTCAAATAGTTACAACGGTTCACATAGTCAAATAGTTACAACGGTTCACATAGTCAAATAGTTACAAACGGTTCAAAATGTAATATAATGTGTTCATATGCTGGATGAGCATAT
This sequence comes from Helianthus tuberosus, assembly GCA_030545235.1. NCBI lineage: Eukaryota > Viridiplantae > Streptophyta > Magnoliopsida > Asterales > Asteraceae > Helianthus > Helianthus tuberosus. Next base: position 150,579,405 of record CM060399.1, read on the forward strand.
GCAACAAATGCAATGTAAAACAATGTGTCCATATGTTGAGTAAACATATGCAACTAATGTAATGTAAATCAATGTGCTAGCATGCTCAGTCAACATACATAGCAGAAATGTAAAGTAAAACAATGTACTAAGTATGCTAAGTAAACATACATAGCGAAACAATGTAATGTAAATCATGTACTAATAGTGTACTAATGTACATAGCAAGTATATGATGTGAAAACAGGAAAGCACGAAAGTAACAAGTAGGCACATGTGTTTCACCCCAAAACAGTTTGAAAAATAGTAAAAGAGGGGTCTATGTACTCACTTGAGATTGCTCAGAAGTCCTAAGATAACCACCAGGCAATGCTAGAGATCTCGGAATCAAACGGTACCTAATATAGGTAACTATGTTAATAAACCGGACCTATATCAGAGGATCGGATAGAATGAGGGCTCGTAAACCAAATGAGTATGGGAACTCATGTAGTATGGTTTAACAAAGCCTACATACTAAATGAAACCTAGCCTAAGTGCTTACGACCCATTACGACCCGTTTAGGTAGCTTATGCTACTTTAACGCGTCGTTCGCGTGAAACGCGTTCGGAAGGCCTAACTAGTCCTATGACAAGTAAAATATGCCTTATCATATCTAATATTGTTACCAAATCAGTTTAGATACCAAAAGTTATGTTACATATTCTTAAAATGAATTTTGGCGCAAAAAGGGCATTTTGGTAATTTACCTAAGGCATATAAACTACCTATCATACAACTACTTAAACAAAGCGACCATAAGGTATAACCTCGGAAGGTTATTCCCTATATACTATGGTCACCTAATGTGTTTGGTCGGATCCTAATGATCGACCAAATGGGTCGGGTTCGAAGGTATAAGCGATTTATTAGATCGCTTACCCTTACGACCCTAGACAACGTGGTAATCAGTAGGCATAGTCACCAGGGACTATAACCATCATGATTACAATCACGTTGTGAAGTTCAAACGAACTTCGCATTGACCATAAACTGGTCAACGCAGAAAGTCAAACAAAGTTTGACTTTCGGACTCGAAAAGCAATCAAAGAACGAAGGAATACTTACGAAGGGTCCCCGAATGCTAATCTTGATTCAAGTAGCTCAGGTATGAAACAAAGGTTTCAACTTAGAGCTTCTCAAATCAGATTCTTGTGAGTTTGAAGCAAATGGGGGTGGGGTATTTATAGTATTTCCCGAACTGTTAGGATCGTTTCTTGGAAACCGTGATCGAATCTAGTCCGTACATTTGTTGGAATGTTGTGGTGACTAAAAATGGCCCCTCATGAACTGAAAGGGCAAGTGTGAGTGTGTGGTTGGGAGCTTAACAGCTGTAATCTGCTGTTAATTTGATCTTATCTGATCTGGGACTCTGACGCGGGCCGCGTAAGATGACACACTAATCTTACGCGGGCCGCCTGGCCTGACTGGTCAGAAACCAACTTTCAGAAATGACAGTTTTGGTCCCTGTTGTGTTTTAAAGCCTTTTCCGACATGTTTAAGGCCCGTGAAGCCAACGTTAAGGCCCTAAAATGATGCCTAAACATTGTGGATATGAAACATGCTCAAAAATATGTCGGATGTTGGTTCGTTTGGTCGTACGATCGCGATGTTCGCTTAATTACGACGGAATGCGCATAAGCGCGAAAAACGATCCAACTTGCGTGACGAATGGATTTTTCTTATGCCAAACACTAAAATAAAATATTTTAGTGCTTACATAAATTTTTGGATGTCCGGATGTATTCAGAACGTAAGTTATGCGCGAAAATGCAAACTTGTGCACTTTTTGACGCTTTTAGTCCCTGAATGCCCCAAAAGTTTATTTTAGCACACCGAACCCCTCAAAGCCTATTTCTAAGCTATGTAAAGGATATTTATGGTATGTTTAACTTATGGTCATGTTCCGGAATGTCTGTTACAGTTCAAATTGGCATACTTTCGCAGTTTGTTAACTTTAGTCCCTGTAAGCGATTTAACTTGATTTTGCCATACCAAAGCCTTCAAAACTTATTTCTAAGTTATGTAAAGGTTATTTCAGGTACGTTAAGCCTATTTCACTATTCCGGAGTGTTTGTTGCATTAAACTGGTTATATTTACGCATCAGTGCGCGTATAACCTTCCAGAAAGCGATTTAGAGCTTGTAATCGGACAAGAATTGATATGTGTAAAAGATACACATATTTATACAGATCCCAAGTATGAAATGCAATATTTCATTGGTTTGGTATTTGTTTGATGGTCGCAGTGACCCAGGTGTCACAAAAGATTTATGTATGTTCCCTGAACTTATTATTTGTTTTATTTAACCGTATATAATGTTTCAAGTTTACAACGTAGGAAGATTTGCTAAGCCTGTCCGCTAATGTTGATGGTAATAGAAAGTTCGATGTCTACATGGAATTGATGTTTTGGTATAGGCACTTATCGCCTTCGTTTTTCCTAAATTGAGTCTTTTGTGTCAATGCAGATTTAGGTAATATGGATTATTACAAATGCTTGAGATGGATTTTCAAATAATTTGCCAACTTTATGAGATGGAAATGGTAGTGCTTGGGGTACTATTTGGAATAGCCTAATAAAGGAAGACAATATACACTCTTATTAAAATCCATAACAGTGGATGCATAAATCTGGTTATTTATATAGCTTTACTTGATGTTAGTATTTTTTTTTTTTCTAAGGCTTGTGGATGTTTGTTGCAGTCAGCAGTTACTTGGAAACGATGGGTGCATAGACGAGTCAAATTGAGCAAGAAAAGTTGCTAAGGTTGGAGACTAATCATCGAAAAAATCATGTTATCAGTTATTTACTGTTAACAGTAATATATCACTTTGTTTGTATTTATTTTTATTATAAACTTACAATTAACATAAATCAAATTTTCCTAACCGGGAAGTTCCCGGGTGATAACCTAGTTATTTTAAAATAGAATTGAACCTAGGACCTCCTCTCTGGAAAACATGTCTCTGCCAAATAGGCTAGTCCCACACTGACATTTAATTATTAGAATTATATTAGAATATTTATATAACCTTAAAACAAAAGGTCGGTGGACCATAATATAAGACAGCCCTTAAGTTTCCAACTTATAAAAAACAATCCCTGACAAAAGAACAAAACAACCTTTAAAGTTTATACCATGACAAAAACAACATCTAAACCATTGAAATTGACATTTACACCCCATACACTTAAAAAAAAAATCCTAAAATGTCATTTTCACCCATTGAGTTTTAAAATGTTATAATAAAATTATATTGATCATTTTGCTCATGAGTAAAAAGACAAAATAATAGGATTTTATTAGACAAATATCAGCTGATTTCATTTTTGGACCAAAATGACCATAAAAGTGAAACCACGGGGACATAAATTTAAAAAGGTTTAATTATGGACTAAAGTGACAAAAATGACCAAACATCAGGGACCAAAATAGCAGTTTACTCTTTATTTATTATACTAATGTTTTTTTCCATGGTACTTTGCTAGTTTTTAGATGCATCTTCATGTGAGACGATATATTCTATATATCTAATATTGCAATGAAAAAAAAACCTTTAGCAGTTTGCTTTTAAGTCTTCAAAAAATTTGGCATCTTAATCCTAGTAAATGACTTAGTTTTTTTTTTTATTATTCTTTTTAACTGAAGTTCATTGGCTCTACGTATGGTTTTTATTTACTTATTTACTAGGTTAGAAACCCGTGTATTACATGGGGTTGTACATTAAAAACTCTATAATTCAATTTTTTACCAAACATCTCATCCGAAATTACATATTGTTACATGTAATAATGGTAAAATAAAAGGTATAATAATATATCATAAAATTTAAATGCCTGTTTATATAAAATGCAATATATAGCTGGCTAAACTCATCAAGAAGCAATCTTTTATAACCCCTATGTAAAAAAAACTTTTTTACTTATAAAGTATGTTTCTAAAAGTATATCTTTGGAAAACAATTAAATAAAACTTAAAAAAAAGTATAAAAGTATACCTTCACACATTTTTCAAGCACCTCATTTGTATTTTTTTAAATTATTTTATTAGTCTCAAGTATACCTATAATATTATCGAGTTAAACTATACAACTTTTTGTGTACATTTGACGAGGTTTTGTTTTTTTAAAAGAGTGTAGTTGACAAAATTATTTATCAAAATGACTTGTTTCAAAAGTATTTATTAAAATGGGTTCTTTTATAAAAAAAAATAAAGAAATACTAAAAAATCCCCTAACCATCCTATCTTCTTCCTTGTTAAATCCGGGGACTCTATGGTTATCGCCACCAAATCACTACACCCCTTTGAAAAAAAAACCTCTACATATGTTGTTTTTTAACAATGAATATCTTGTTTTTTCGTATGACTTGAACCCAAGATCTCACACTTAAGTGATCAAGATTGTAATGAACTAATGATTTTTCAACCAAGAGTGTTATTAAAATACTTGCATGCATCATAATACCTTGATATACGCATTTAAAGATATGCATAATTGAATTTAGGTAATTAACATATTTATCATTTACTTGCCGTAAATGCATTAATTTAAAATTTAAAATCAATTAAATCAATCAATCAACCATCAATTATTAATCATTAATTATTATTATTAATCAAGAATAAATAAAAGGGTGAATAAAATGTAGGAATACTCACAAAATGACACATGGGAAAAATAGTCCTAATAAATGACAAGTGGCAAAAATTAAAGAATGAAGCCTAAAAATCATCCATGTGTACTTTATTTTTATTTATTAGTATAGAGATTTATTTTTATAAGTGCGGTTGATTGACTCTGAGTGTGTTTGTTTATAATTGCATCAATCTCAGTTGTTTCATAACTGCGGAAAAATGTACGTCCACGTCATTGGTTGGCTTTTGCGTCGAAGACGCGTCGGAAAGGTCTGAGCTAGGCGCTTGGGGTAAAGCTTGCCGCAAGCTGATGTGGAGGTGTCCGCATTACGGCGCTGAAGCGTCCTTCTGACGCATAAGAATAATTGCACCACATGTCAACTACAAAATGAAAGACGCAAGATTGGACTCTGCAGACGCAAAACATCGGGATCTGTGATGTCCCGTTCCAAGGACGCATGAGTTGACTATTTTGAAAAGTCATTTTAGTCATTGGCCATTTTAGTAATTTTCCCTAAATAAAATCATAAAATTCAAGTTAGAAATTCAACTTTCGCACATAAATAAAGTTGACACTCTAGGTTTTTGAATGATTGGAGGAAAGTACTCACTATACTTGCATCAATATAAAATTCAAGTTAGAGTAAACTGCAATTTTACCCCATTGGGTTTAAGCCAATTGGCACTCTGACCCCCTCCATGGAAATAATTGCAATTTACCCCACCAACGTTGTTGTTATGCCACATAATTACCCCCTGCCGTCAAATAAGTTAACCGATCTGTTAACTGGGATGTGAAATGACTATGTTACCCTTTCATATTACCCCCATGGTTTGTTCTACTCTGTAATATTACCCCATGGTGTAAAATGACTAAATTGTCCTTTCTTATTACCCCCTATGGTTTGTTGTACTCTGCAATATTACCCTCCGGTGTTAAATAGTTCTTGCAAACCTTACCCCCTGCAGAAAAAAACCACCCGCCTAAACCACCATCAGTCGCGATCACCCACCTCCACCACCATCAGCCGCCACCACCCACCTCCACCTCCACCTCCATCGCTGCTACCCACCTCCACCTCATCTCCTCCACTACCCACCTCGGCGATTTAACTGCATAGGTCTAGTTCTTGGTTCCGGTATTTTCAGTTTCTATTTTATGTTGGCACAAAAAAGCTGGAATCTGAATTATATCTGCAACCCTGCCAACTGCTTCACACTGATAAAATTAAATAGCCATCTAAGGTTATGCATTTATAATTGATTAACTGCAAGTAATCCCTTCTTCAGATCAATATGATTACCTGGTCAGATTCATGTACATCGGTCACAATGGGCAGGTCATATGTTGTTTTCACCTTTTCAAGGATCTGCAAGGGCATCTTGTGCAGTGGATCTGATGAGCTATCTTCCACATCTGCGAGACCCTCAATGCGAGCTCCTCTTACTGCGCTCTTGCATGGGTGTTGCTAAGTTGTTGTTCGGCCTCAGAACGTGCCAACCCACGTTTGTTGGGGAGGCTGTTTCGGTTTTTGACAAAGGCCTTAGGAGAGCTATCGAGGATATTGTGGTTTGCAGGGGTCCATTTTT